>OX411730.1:12093411-13491781 GCA_948252095.1 Dicycla oo
AATTCGGCATCGTTGCAGAGACTATACCGAGTTAACGGCTAAGGCAGCATGGTGTATGGCCACCATCGTCATCGTCCAATCGGCATGACGCTGCAGGCTTGATCCAATCTGCAATTCGTTCATATACACCACACACGATCAATTTAAACTGTCCAATCGGCAGCGACGTTCAGTTGATGCATGGCGTCACCAGTGACGGATGACGATTTTTTAGTCGTCTTGGGCATTTTACTCATCATAAACAAAAAAAAAAAATTAAAAATTAAATCGACTTAAAAAAGCTTTAATTTCAGACGTCGTCGGTGTCAAAAAACTAAAATACACATCCCAAGAAACCTCTAGTCAGTAGGAAAACTTGCATTAAGTACTAAAACCACCCTTACTGCTACGACATAAAGGTGTTGTCAGTGTCAAGTTGTTACCACTGATGGGCGGTTGACTGTATAAGTCCGCGAAGGGGTAGGCAGAGCTGAAATAATAGGAGACGAGCCTATTGCCATCAACCGGACCCTAATCAGGATTTTATTGAGAAATTCCTATTTAAAAAACCCAATAGGTACGCTTTGCCTGATCTGGGGATCACATCCAGGACTACATACGCAGGAGGTACACAATTGCGTTCAGTTCACCAAAGCAGTCTTCATTTGAACGCCAATAAGTTTTATAGCGCGAAATATAGCTAGGTACCTAGCTGTTACACCCGTATTTATAAACAAGCAATAAGGTACCTACTTGCTGCTAAGTAATTTCTTAGTGAAGTCATTATACAATCTTATTCCATAGTCGAGTAATGTACTACGTTACTTACTTGAGTAAACGCTTGAGTAAGAATCAGCGTTCCATTGCAAAATCAATCGCAAAAGGATTTCTTAAGTAAAGAAAATGGTGACTATTACTTGGCTAACTATTCTAACTTTTGACTGTTATAACTTCAAGCAATTATTTCTAATAATAATAATAACTATTACCACTATTAGTGTTCCACTGCAGGGCAACGGCCTCTTCTCATATAGAGAAGACATGAGCATTGATCACCACGCTTGCACAAGATAGGAATGAAAATTGCCGAATGTTTCCGAAATTTACCAGGAAAGTTTCCAATATTCCCGGCAACATTCCGGCAATATTGCCAATATTGCCGGAAAGTTGCCAGATTACATAGGGTTTTTCAAATGCCATTTTCAATGTTTATGGGCTTATGGTGTAATTATACGTACCTATTACTAGTAATCCTTTTTAATTAATTGTTCATTACAATAAATTTATAATTATTCATGCATTTATGTGAGGATAAAGATAAACTATGACACTGGTAACAGTGGTAACTTCATGATAGCTGCTGACCCCATAGTTTTTTAAGAATTTCACTTATAAATTTTATAAAAAAAGAAAGAGGGTATTGATACCGAATGAAATAAATATAAATCATACAACTGTGTAGTATATGATTTAAATAGCACAAATCGTGCTGTCAAAGGAATTTTCAAAATTAAGTCAGTAGTTATTGAGGAAAACTAAAAATAAAGAACCTCATTTTTTAAGGCGGTTAAAAACGTTGGCTTGTTGTTGCTGATCAATTCGTCTTGCAAGGTTTGGCCCTTTTATACATACAGATATGTATACATATAGATGTATATCTTTCTTACATATAAGTGAAGTTGAATTGTAAGAAGGAAAAAAAATTACGATATCTCTAAAATAGTTTGAAAACATTCCCGGCAGATTTTAGCAATATTGCCGGCAATTTTCATAGTTACTCAAGACGGGTTGGCGATTTCAGTCTTATATTAACTATAAGTGCAGGTTGCCTCAGCGTTGCGCAATCTGAATTGCACTATATTGTGTCATAGCAAAAGTCGCTTTTTATTTATATGCTTTTGAGTATCCCATCTGTATTCATCTGTGGTATAAGGTCAACTTTGGATTAAAAACCGGAGTTTCATTGGTGAATCTCGCACTGAGATGTTCTTCAATCAGACAGGCAGTGTTTTGGGGGTAACTATCTACTTACTTAGTACGGAGTGACTGATTTGGTATCTATTGAAATTGGAATCAAAATATACATGTTCAAATTGAATTAGCTAACGAAACTCCGTAGACGTGATGTGTATAGTCACGTCACATCGCCATCGCCACCGCCACAGACGTCTGCGGAATTTCGCTTACTAATTTAATTTGGATTGTTTATGTAATTATTACAATAATCGTCCATGTTTCGTCAGTTAACCCCAAGTAGAAAATTGGGATTAGTTGTCGAATCCCGGATGTTCTCACTGGTTCACCCCTTCAAACTTGTTTTCAAACATAAGTAACATCTTGTAAACAATGAACATGCTGTATGTGCTTAATCATCGAGCGACAAGGACGGAGTCACTAAATTCCTTACAAAAGAAAAGGACAGCAACACTAACATAGCAACACAATTATTGCAATAATGACTTGGCAAGTTTTTTGTTACGTTACACCTGCAGACTGCGCGTCGGTTTGGTAGTTAGCATAAGCACCCAGTATTTTAGTTTATTATACTGGGTGCTAAGGCTAGACATACCTGTACCTAAAGTGTATTTTATAAGTATTCAAACCTCACAGGGCTAAACTAAAAATTATAGCAGGTAAAGCAATTACTCTGGTCATGCTAACTCTGCCTTGGAATAAATGGGCAATCAAGTTTAACATATTGGTGCCGATTCCCCTGTTCACAAACTAAACTAAATTGAATTTCAGTGCATCTTATTCTTTCTATTTCATTAGGAAAAGGACAGACGATAAATATTAGTTTAGTCCTGTCAAATTAGTCAGCGCCTGACGTAAATTGCCGTATTTTTAAACCTGACGAAAAAAGAGGGGTGTTGTAAGTTTGACCGCTATGTGTGTGTGTGTGTGGGTGTCTTTGTGGCACCGTAGTTCTTAAACGGGTGAACCGATTTGGATGCGGTTTTTTTTATTAGTAGGCAATTTTTTAATCACATCTAAACTTGTAGGTATTCCAAGTCATTTGCGCGAACTTCAGAGCGGCAAAGTTATTTGACGCGAACTATAAAACTATCATTTGAAACATTTCAAAGTTCTCAGCGCTAAAATATTCCAAGTTTAAACAATAAGGTTTATCAGTTCTATTTGTATGCTTCAAATAAAAAGTAATTTAAGTAAACGATGAGGTTGACGTCATGGGAAACATTGAATATAATGTGATGCGTTCCAATGAAGTCGTTAAAAATAGGCACTGGAAATTACCCAGCATAGCTATTCACAACCATTCGATATGCCTCCGAGTCGAAACAAAAACATTTTGACAGTATAAATAAGCCAAATAGACCATCACTAGATATTCTTCCGACGGCTATTTGCTGTCGGGGACTAGGCAAATCAACTAAGCAAAAATGTGTTATTTTCGTCTCGGAAGGCTGCCTGGTTGTGAATAGTTATGCAGGTGTTTGTAAGTATGGAAACTTGAAATAAAAATGAAACCACCTAGCTTCTAGCCGCTAGCGTACAACTTGCGTCATAGATTTGTTTATTTATTTATAGCTGAACATTCGCACCCCACGTCATTTACATTACTCCACCAATGACGGTTTAATTCTGTTTGTTACCTATCCAAGGTGTGGGGATTGTCTAAAATTTTTCACCATTACATTTTATTTTATTTTTTGAAAATTTAGAGCATTTTGAGAAACTAATTTGAATATTTTGATGATTGGCTCAATAGTTATTTTAAAAAAAATATATATTATATATTTTCAAGGTAGGTGACGTCATCAGGGTGCACAAAGGTATGTGCTGTTGCCTCACTAGTACATAATTAAAAATTTAAATCTGTCAACACAACATCATTCATCTCACATCTGTCAAAGTGTCAATAGACGTCAAGACGACAAAATCGAATCAATGTTATTAGGGTTCCGTACCAAAATGATAAAGGAACCCTTATGGTGCGACTCAGTCTGTCACAGCTGGATATCTCATGGAATTCCGCCAAAGAGCGAGAAAATATGTCCAAACGCCGAGAGACACTATTCTTACTGCCCGAATCACAGGTGCAAACTTGAATAAGTTTGTACGGGTTGCCGGAACTTTAAAAAGTGCCTGCCTTGGCTCGGTCGATGACGTTTGCCCAACTATTTTAAAATAAGAAACAAATAAAAATACAGATTTGCAACAGGGACTGAAAGGGGGTCTTATGAATTTGAAGTGGGGCTACTAGGGCATGTGGGGTATCATATGAAAGAGTGCCGTTTGCACATTCTCAATTTTTTTTTCTTTATTTTATAGGCCGCACAATTTTAGACTTTTGATGAAACACGTAAAAAAAATACCGACCCCCCCCCAAAAGTCCCCCCTAGAAATTTGTGTAAAGATTACAGGAAAAATAAAACGATGTCTCTAAATAGCACATTTTTTTTAATATATGATAGTACGGAACCCGCGGTGTGCGAGCCCGACTCGCTCTTGCCCGGTTTTCTTATTTACAAATACAATCTTATTTTTCGAAATTTCGTCTGAAACAGTAGCAAGTTTTAAACGGAAAGTGGTTTTGGAAGATGTAATCTTCGCAACAATACATTGTATAAACCTTGTAATATTCCACGCCTACATCACGACACCACTTTTCTCGTCTTCTTAATACGAGTCTTCTCTCTTCTCTCTTCTTCTTGTTTGCACTATTATTACTATTATTGCTGCAAGTTGGAACAAAGCACTACATGTATTCCATAACTCTTTTCCAATATGTGTTGAGATAATACGAGATTATGAGGCAAGTCGCAAGAATATTGAAATATTGTAAAAGATTTTAATGTAAATAATTTGTTTATATTTTTGAAATTGACACGACAGACTATAGACAATACTTACCACTTACTTTTTTATTTTCTGAGGCAACGAAACAAAACTGTATGGCCAAAGCTAACACAATTTGAAGGGCAAACAAGGTCAATCGTATTTTATCGAAAATATTAATAAAACATGAATATCTTTCATGATTAATTAGTCCGTAATGATCAGTAACGCCATTCCTCGAAATGGTTTTTCAATTACAACATATAAAAAAATATGAACAATGCCCATTAATACTAGTAAAACCCAGTAGGTAATCCAGCAAGGCTTGAAAGACTAACATATTGTAACCTCCTTGTCCCGTCTAGGCACAATTTCTTCCGCTATAAGTACTTGCTTTCTTTTGGTTTGAAGAGGGCTAGCCTATATTTAGGCCAAGGATTCAGCATTGCCATCCAATGTGGCAATGCTGCGGGACGTAGCGGTATGTTAAATACATGTAACCTAACCTAACCTTTTTCTTTTGTTCAGGGGTGGAAAATCCTCATGGATGTCCTCCGCCCTGGTTATAATATCTGTGGCTCTGGGGCGGGCGGAGAGGTCTGTCAGACTCTTACTGACTCTTACTGAAAAAAAAAACACCCCGGTGTTTCTTTCGCACACTTGGACCGGGGATCATGGGAACTTATGCGACTTCTACGATCCCCGGCTAGTGCCGGCCCGCCTTTGCAGGCCACCTCAGGCCCGCGGGGGAGCCTAACCTAACCTAGCCTTCCTCAAAAGAGTTGGGCTACCAATACAATAGGATTTTTCAAATCTGACTGGTAGTTCCAGAGATTACCGCGTTCAAACAAAAAAAAAAACAATAACAATCTTTTCATCTTTAGTATAAAGATTGAATGTGATCCGCTGTTTATTATCTCAATAAATTAAAATTTTAGTCTGAAAAAAGAAACAAAAAAATACTATCACAGAAGCACGTGCAACAAGCGTCGATTAAAGATAGGTGTTGTTAAAAACACCTCATACCTAATGACTAGAAATCTGTAATAAAATAATATCGAATCATTACACTGGCTCATCATCAAACCAAGCTTCTCGTGCAGGCACCGCTTCACTTTCAACTGTCAAAATAGTTTGGTTAGTTCCTCTTTTGGCCACCGGGCCAGATAAGTTTGTGGCACTATACATAGGTTAGATATTAAATAGATACCTATACTACAATGACACAATATAAACATTGGGCTAAGGCCAATCCCTTGGTCTTGGAGCCAGAGTCAAGCCTATATTATTTTAAATCTACCAGTACCTAGATACCTATAACCGGTGGTAATCATCATTACTCTTCATCAAGTGTGCCGTGGCGTTTTTGCTATCCTACGAATTTAAGTATAATAATTATAGTACGTATTTCGTATAAGGTGTAGACAGGTATGGCATCGCAGCAGGTGGCGTTCTATAGTTTCTGCCTACCCCCATGAGGAGAAGGCGTGAGTTTATGTAGGCACTTATGTATGTTATTCGTAATTGCTATCATACGTATTTATAAGTAAGTACATACATAGAACAACCTGCTAATCAAAGTACCGTTGATAGAGGTAACTAATGGTTGAATTTTGGCTAAATGTACATACTTGCCAAAATGGTATTAATTACTATTTTTTAACATGAATGAGTTAATATGAATACGTTCATGTTATTTCATTCATGATTAACCTTTCACATTTAGCCAAAATTCAACCGTTATTTATTATATTTAACCATTGGTTAATACTAGAAACTAATGGTTGAATTTTGGCTAAATATGAAAGGCTAAACATGAATGAGCTAACATGTAGGTATACATTCATGTTTAATCTTTCACATTTAGGCAAAATTCAACCATTAGTTACTGTTTAATTAACGATTGGTAGAGTTAACTACGGATCAAAAAACCGGCCCTTAACTAACTCGTAAGTAGTTGGTAGAATCATACCTCTTAGGTATTTAATAAAACCGGCCAAGTGCTTGACGGAGTTCCCACATTTAGGGTTCCGTACCAAATGTAGAATAACCGCAAAATCAAGGTTGTTGTAATAAGAAAATGAGGGAATTTCAACGAAGTAATCTGATTTATCATTATATTGGTATTTGTTAGTAAAAGATACGTAATAATAAACATTATCACCAAATTTCAAGTTCGTATGTCAATGGGAAGTTACAAAGCGTCACCGAACGATTGGAACCGAGTATAGCCAATTTAGCGTCGGCGACCAGCAGTTTGGCTCACTGTTCAGAAACATTGCAAAGTACCTACACCTAAGGAAGTTTTCACTTCAAAAAAATCTTTTGTATTTAGGTAGGTACCTCGTATCACGAATTCACGATGAACTTTTTCCTCTTTTGCCCTTTACTTCCGTATCACATTAGTACGTGACCTGCATATAATAAAAACTATGCATTTCGGTGATGCATGACCTAACCGGTCGGCCGCCCTTCCTAGCTTGATACGCCTCAGGAAAGCTACCACGAACCAAACACCACACAAAAACTAAGTAAACTTTTTTGAATCCATTACGTTGCTGTCAAAGGAATTTCCCCAAGGATTTATAGAAAAACTGCAATGAAAAATTACAACAGAGTTTCGTTGTGTCGTGTTCGCACGTGTTACTCGTTTAGAGTAGTTTTTGCTGTAATAAAGTATGGCAGAACATAATATTTGCAGCACAGAACATAATGTACCCTGCAGTATTGGAAGTCGCGTTCCATAGCACATTGTTGGGTAGTTAGCCGCCATTTTGCTATTAGAAGCATTTCCCGCCAAATACGTGGTCCTGTGACGACAGGATGCGTTTTTTTTTTAATAAAAAGGATTAGTGCAATGGACTGCACACGTGTAATGCTGTGTTTTTGTATAATTGATTCCATGATAAATCAATATTGACAGGCAATTAATAACGATAACGTAAGTTTTGTTAGAGTTAGCTCAATTTGATATGACTGTTTAACATACCTACTTCTTGGGCACAGAAGAAGTAACCAGCAAATTGGAAACAACCTCTACCTTAAAAAAGAAACATTCTTTAGAATCTTTTTCTGCTGAAATATTCTGTAGGTAGGACCTAAGTAGTGCGCCCATAGTGCAGGCGTTCCTCAAGGGTCCATTCTTGGCCCCATCTAGTCTTGACCATACTTCATTAAATAACAACCACATCTTCTGTGAGAATAGGAACCAGTCCGAATTGATTTCTTTCCCGTTAAAATTTAAGTACTTTAAAAAAGAAAAAACCGATTTTAAAAAC
Organism: Dicycla oo; assembly: GCA_948252095.1. Classification (NCBI taxonomy): domain Eukaryota; kingdom Metazoa; phylum Arthropoda; class Insecta; order Lepidoptera; family Noctuidae; genus Dicycla; species Dicycla oo. Next base: position 12,101,469 of record OX411730.1, read on the forward strand.
CTAAAACTAATAAAATAACTTTCAGAAAAGACTGAAGTCGGTGCCAAGCTAAGGTGAATTGACATTGAAGCTGTTAAGTCTTTTCTGAAAGTTATTTTATTCATTTTAGGTTTTTGAAGTCGGATTTTACTTTTTTAGGGTTCCGTACCCAAAGGGTAAAACGGGACCCTATTACTAAGACTCCGCGGTCCGTCTGTCACCAGGCTGTATCTCATGAACCGTGATAGTTAGACAGTTGAAATTTTCACAGATCATGTATTTCTGTTGCCGCTATAATAACAAATACTAAAAAACAGAATAAAATAAATATTTAAGGGGGATCCCATACAACAAACATGATTTTTTTGCCGTTTTTATAGATAATGGTACGGAACTCTTCGTGCGCGAGTCCGACTCGCACTTGGCCGGTTTTTAAAGTAAATTTATTTTTCCATTTTTAGTTGAATACATTATATACAATTACATAAGCCCAAGACAAAAGAAAAGAAGAATCATCAAAATCCGCTTAGAAATGTCGGAGATACCTACAGTAGGTACATTTATGCATATAATTTCGTACATAAGAATAATTAACTACTAAAACGTTCCTGAAAGTATGTAGATTACGTTTGTGAAAGAAACATCAAAATTGGTTCATTCGTTTTTGAGAAAATCGCGGACATACATACACACATACATACGGGTCGAATAGAGAACCTCCTTTCTTGAAGTCGTTTAAAAAAGAAAGGAAATATGTTTGGCGGAAGTACCAAAACACCACATAAACACAAAAGAAGAACAACAAATTTAAAAAAAAGCAGTATTGTGTGCGTCAAGGCTGCGCCAAATTGTCCCAGCAAAATAGCAAACAACTAGCAAGTTGAGCCTGTTTTATGGGGAATGTAAAACCTCAGATTTTTAGATTGCGATAAGTTTTAAACCTCATTTGACGAAGCCTCAAATAACTTGTCAGTAATAAATTGAATGGCTTGTATGAAAAGCAACACAAACAAATCAATAAACATTGTCATATAAACTTGTTTTCTGTACTTAATTGGAGGAGAAAGTTGTTTAAATGTCAGATACTATCGTAAAACCCCCAATTTCTCGGTACTCGCGCCTTTATTCAGTTTTGTTTTGGTTTTTTCCCCACGCCTGATTAACTTAGCCTGTCGCAGTCCACAGCTGTAATTACAGCTGTGGACTGCGACAGGCTAAGTTATACAGCTGTGGACTGCGACAGGCTAAGTTAATCAGGCGTGGGGAAAAAACCAAAACAAAACTCATATCTCTCCCAGGCTGCGCCACATCACCCTGTCATCTGTCTTCCACATCCAGTCCGTACTACATATGAGATGCCATCAGAATTCTGTTTTAAATTCATTTTTGATTTTCATAGATCTTTGACAGAAGCCCGAAAGTCTGATGACAGCCCTACCAAGGAGTAGGTATCGTTTTACCCGTAGGAGTCATAATAAATATAGATTCAGAAAAGAAAATTCGTTTATTTCAGACTACTTCGTCCATATTTAGTTAGTATTCAAATACACACATACATAATGTAACAGACGCTCCATGAAAAATACTGGTACTATACCATCAGCTGACTCCAGTGAGACTAGGAGCCGACCCCGACATAGAACAAGTGGGAAAAGACTAGGTAGATGATGAACTTATTTTGGATCAAACCCTTCTGAGGATTTTTTTACAACAAAACTTAAAATTTTCTCCTCTCGGATCTGCACTAGCTGCTCTATGAGACTGTACACTTTCATCATATGTAACGTGACGATATTATCGTGGACGTCCACGTCCATAAAATGTATGGAAATCTTAAGAGAACGTCATGTAGAACTATAATAGAACGTTATCGTGGACGGTTTAAAAGCGTCTTCATATACTTAATTCCATACATTTTACTTCCCTGTGTTATCGTGATGCCGTGACGTAGATGTCCACGATAATATCGTCACTTAGAAATTATACAAGCGTACAGCTCTTGCCGTAGGTAGTCGAATTACCTGATTACCAGCCCGTCAGCAAGAGGGTAATGGGGCTGACCAGCTGACTGACCAAGCGTGCCCATGGTGCTACGGACTTATATTTACTTAAGACGCAAATATATGCCAAAGGCCTTGTCTTGGGTAGCTAGCTTGCGTGTTCTGTGCTAAGCTCACGCAACGCGTCGTTCGTCCAGCCAGTAATAGAACTCGCCCATCAAGGAGCGCTGTCCCAAATTAGGCGGAAGTATTATTAAATTATTATTCATAAAACGAAAGGTATTTAAAACTATACTAAAAGATAAATAATGAAATTATCTTTAAAATGGTGAAGGTTAAATAAAAATACGCTTGATAGTTTTTGCATGATTCTCAGTTCTTATCCGCGTTAGACATAACTTTACAAATTAATTACACTATGTAATATATAGGTAGACATACTTAATCTAAAAGATTCACTTATGTTATTGAGAAAATGCTCTATATTTTTTCAAATCATTAACACTACTCATTTAGACATGATCTTTAGTTTAAAATCATTAAAAGTCGGTTATCGTCGCCTTAAGTATCACCATTCATGGGCTATTTCTATGCAATGCATGTCTTTCGGGGAACGTGTCCGTGTTGGGCAGGAATATCTGATGATGAAACTTTAGAATTTTAAATAAGTAAATAGAAATATGACTCTACATACACATGTAGAGTCATTGGCTGACTAACGACTGGCTATCCGAACACGGCAATCACCATCATCCAATCCAGCTGCTACCAGCCATGCACCCTGAGAAGATCGTCGCTTCACCTAGCCTGAGCGCGTCCTACCTTGTTTGCCGGTTCGCGAGCTCCACTCAAGAACATGTCTACCACAACGGTCATCGGACTCTTCTACCTATCGGCACAGATTAATACTATCGGCTCGGCTTATTCTGTGAGTGTCGACCACTTTGGTTCTTTGCCGGATCTCCTCGTTCTGGATCCGAACCCTCAGCACGGCAACACGGCGATGCAGAAAAGCAATTGAAGGAGCATTCGATCAAGCAAACAAACTTACTTTCGCATCTATAATATTATAGTTAGGAGGATGAAAAACCGGTCTATCGACACTCTACGACTCATAAAATAAAGGTACTTAAATAAAATTAAAAAAACCTTAAAGCGATACCAAAATAAGTTGGGGGCTTTTTCGTAACCATTTATTTCACTAGTACAGAATGTATGGATTTAATTTTTGGACATATATTTATTGACTATTTGAACAATACTCTGACTGAAGGAAAACACGATTGGGTTAAATTTCCTCAATATAATTTAATTCCGAAAATACCTCTACTTTTTTATATTTGTTTCTGTAATGAAGTAATTTAATTGCAAAATTGCATCCAAAATGTGCGTATTAGGTAATTGAAAACTCTGGCTGAACATATTTTTGATAGATAGTAATTTATTTTTATAATTTATTAATTTTATAATTTATTTTTAAACAATTTTTATTTGTTTTGGCGCTTTTATTTTGGTTCCAGCGCATTGTTGCGCTCTCTTTTTTTCGCATGTGGATGTAATTGACTCTGTCACTTTCTTATTACCGCTCAGTTAGCTTTTTACATATCGCCTTAACACACTACTAAAGTTTCAATAATAATATAATTCAAACATGATTCCAAAGACACGTGGCGCCATCTATTACCATAAGAACGTTATTGTTGTTTTTGTCGGGAACAGTACTTTTTTTTCGGGATGAAGGGTACCCTATTTCCATTTCTGTACACCTGACAACGTATATGCATAATTTCAGGGTGACCGGTTCAGTGGTTTAGGCGTGAAAAGGTAACAAACAAACTTACTAGTTAGGAAGCATTATGTATCTAGCTTAAGCTACCTATAGATCGCGGTTTTTGGCGACTGACTATTTTAAATAGATAGGAATCTCTTTGACGAAGAATTTGCAATTTGCAAACTTTAGAAACCTAAGATTATACAAGCAGTATACCTAGTAGCAATACTATTCCATGGTAAGATCTGTATTGGAGTACTGCTCGTCTGTGTGATCTCCAATATACAACACTCACATAGATTGCATAGAATCTATACAAAGAAGGTGTAATATGACCTCAGATATAATCAGTGACTCGTACACTTTAACATGAAGAGTCTCGAGAGAAGGAGATGGCTTATTGATTTAAGTACATTGCATAAAATTACTAATGGCTCCTTTGATATACAATTATTTCCACTTGGTTCACTGAGCAGTGCCTCGACGGTTCGACTTTTTTCCCCAACAACTCCAACAAAAATGACCAAAGCTACGAAAAATAAGGTTAAAAACGGCTGCACTTCCTCCCACTAAAAGTGCACCTCACCAACTTCAGGGGGTTGCACTCCAATCTCAATCCAGTTCATCACCATATTGAGACTGAGAAGCCGCACCTGTTTTTCATAACGGAGACGAAGATAGCAACCCCGTCGGACGTGGCGTACCTCAACTACCCGGGATACTCTCTTGAACACAAGTTCAAGAAACAGGCTGGGGTCTGTGTGTACGTCCGCGATGACGTTTGTTGTCGTCGTCTCCGTTGCTTTGAGAAATCGGGTTTTTCTGTCATATGGCTACTTGTGGACACAGGCATGGAGAAATTTCTATACATCGGTGTCTACCGATCGCACAGCGGAGACCAGGAGACAACGGCGCTCTTTAAATGCCTCGTGGAGTCGACCGACGTAGCCCAGCAACGGTACCCAACAGCGAAGCTCATTTTTCTGGGGGACTTCAACGCCCATCATAAAGAGTGGTTGATCCCGTACCAGAAAACTGACCATGCCGAGTTGGAGGCGCGCAAGCTTGCTTTGACGCTAGATCTAACCCAGCTGGTGAATGTGGCAACGCGGGTACCGGATGTTAACGATCACACGCCCAATTGCTTGGACCTTCTGCTGACAACTGATCCGGACAGTCATTCAGTATCGGTCTCAGCCCCGTTGGAAACGTCTGATCACTGTCTGATGAAATCCGTGTCAACATGCTCTCATCCAGATGAGAGTCCTAGAGGTCCTCATTTTTCTGGGGGACTTCAACGCCCATCATAAAGAGTGGTTGATCCCGTACCAGAAAACTGACCATGCCGAGTTGGAGGCGCGCAAGCTTGCTTTGACGCTAGATCTAACCCAGCTGGTGAATGTGGCAACGCGGGTACCGGATGTTAACGATCACACGCCCAATTGCTTGGACCTTCTGCTGACAACTGATCCGGACAGTCATTCAGTATCGGTCTCAGCCCCGTTGGAAACGTCTGATCACTGTCTGATGAAATCCGTGTCAACATGCTCTCATCCAGATGAGAGTCCTAGAGGCACAAGGCGAGTACTGACTGGGATGAGACGCGGCGCTTTTTTGCGTCTTATCCATGGCGGCAAATGTGGTTCTCCTCGGGTGACCCCTCGTGTTGTGCTGACGTGGTTGCGGACGTGATTCGGCAGGGGATGGAGTATTTTATTCCATTCTCCGACATCGCGCTCGGTCACAAATCCCGGCCCTGGTATAATGCAGAATGCGCCCATGCTGAGGCCCGAAAAGAGTCTGCCTACCAAGCCTGGCTCAAGGCTCGCGACCGCAAAGTTAGACCGCGTAGGGTTCGCGCGTGGAAAAGAGCCTTTAATTCTACCGCCAAGTTCTGCAAGCGGGTTCTACGTAGGGCACGTTTTGACCATGTCGGACGTATCTGGGCCAAAGTAGCATCACACCCTCCGGGTAGTAAGCAGTTCTGGTCCCTGTAAAGCAGTTGGAACGAATTTTTGTCGTCCCACCTTACCACCAATGAAGAAACCTGATGGGTCGCTGGCCCACTCCGCAAGTGAGAAAGCAGATCTATTTGCATCTCTGTTTGCAAGTAATTCGCGTCTAGATGCTGGTTCCAAGCAACCACCTACTGTACCTCGTTGTGACTCTTCGATGCCGGAGATCGCAGTTCATACAGAAGAGGTCTGAAGAGTATTGTGCAGTCTAGATGTGAACAAGGCCAGCGGGCCAGTGTTGAGGCGGTGTGCTCCTGAACAAAGAAGATGAATGAATGAAGAGAGAGGTAGAACAAGCGTGTCAGCACAGAAGACATCCTGTGCTGACACGCTTGTTCCGCCTCTCTCTAGAAAAAAGAACGGTACCGAAATCTTGGAAGTTAGCTAATGTACAACCAGTGCCCAAAAAGGGCGGCTGTGCAAACCCTGCCCATTACCGTCCGATCGCTATTACCTCCATACTATGCAAGGTTATGGAAAGGGTACTGAACAGTAAGTTGCTGACCCACCTTGAAGACAACGATCTCCTCAGTGACCGTCAATATGGTTTTCGCCGGGGACGGTCAACTGGCGATCTTCTCGTGTATGTCACGCACTACTGGGGTGAAGTCATGGAGAAACATGGCGAAACACTTGCTGTATCGCTTGATATCTCGAAGGCCTTTGACAAGGTATGGCACGCAAGTCTTCTCAGTAAGCAGCTTCCTGCTTATGGCATCCCAGCTGGTTTTTATAGCTGGATATCAGACTTCCTTAGTGAACGATCGATCAGAGTGGTCGTTGACGGCAGCTCCTCTGAGCTTATGGCTATTGATACTGGAGTTCCTCAGAGGTCTGTTCTCTCTGCAACTCTTTTCCTGCTGCTCATCAGCAGCCTCCTTCAGCATGGTATTGTTGGGTACGCGGATGACAATACTGTTTCGGAGAGATACTTGTCCAGCGCAAAAAGCAGCGGCGATGAAGTTCGTTCTTTGAGAGAGGCCATGGCAGAGCGGACAGATTTGACCTTAAGTCTTGTTTCCCTATGGGGTGATGACAATCTGGTCTCTTTTAACGCCTCCAAAAAACAGGCGTGTCTTTTCACCGCTAAAAGAAGTCGTTTTGACCAAACTCCTACTTTTCGGGGTAGATCTGTTCCTATAACAGATCGGCTCGAGCTCCTAGGCATGGAGTTGACATCCAGTCTCAACCTCGGCACTACCATCGAGCACAAAGCCCAAACTGCGGCCAAAAAACTGGGCATCCTATACAAGGTGAAGCGATACTTTACGCCTGGACAGCTTTTGACCCTTTATAAAGCGCAAGTGCATGGAGTATTGGGGTCGATCTCCAGAGGCATTTTTTTCGTGTCGGGCTGGATAAACCCATTTTAATATTGATGAACGTTTTCAAAATATTTTTTTATATACAGTTCGGTGTCTAATCTACGTGATACAAGGCTAATATTATGATAAAGTTTATTTTAAATATTAAAAAAAAATCTTAAACCCTAAAATCCTGATCGCTCTGGGTTGACCCAACTTCCGATTGAATGAAAAAAATATTCTTGAACTTTTTAATAAGAAGGTTCATATAAAACAACTTATTTAGATTACATAACAAATAGTTAATCTTCATAGTAATAAAATATTTTTAGTTATATATGGGCTTGAGCTCTAGCCAGAGGGCTAGGGCCAAGCCCATAAAGAATTGCTGGCAATTCTAAAACGTGATCCGTGGGGGCGTCCTTACCGTTTGGTTAGGAGCAAACTTTGCTCGTGGGTGTCTCCACTATCCCGTAGCCTCCACCCGCAACTGCTAGAGAGAGTAGTGAGCGCTTTATTCCCCTCACAATGGGAGCACACATCACCCAACTCGGACAATGCCGATGGCGACGCGCCTGAAGTGACCCAGGTCGAACTAAAAGCGGCAGTACAAAGGCTTCAGGGCAAAAACACTGCTCCAGGAACTGACTGCATTTTGATTAATTGATGTGGTTGATTGGCCAGAGTCCATGGCGCTCCATAGAGCTAGCTCCGTGGACCGTACGATCCCAACATAGAGCCTCCAGCAGGAAGTATTTGCCAACAATTTTAATTTCCACACAACAACAATTCTGGCCATCAGGGATCTCTGGCCCCGATTAGTGGAACTCTTGAGCGCATGTTTGGAGAGACTGGAAAGCTGGTCCTGTTGAAAATAAAAGGGCGTCTTGCGGACTCACCATCCGCTTACCAGCTTATTGTGTTGTGGCAAACTCTTCGAGAGAATTATTGCAGGCCGCCTTATCCAACACATGACAAGAGAGGGGCCGGATCTGGCAGATAAACAGTTTGGTTTCCGTCGGGGGCGCTCTACAATAGACCCGATCACGCGTGCGTGGAGGAAGCAATGGCCCAGGGTGAGGTCGTCTTGGCAGTGTCTTTGGACATTGCCAATGCCTTCAACACCTTTCCCTGCAGTAACATAAGGGAGTCACTCTTATATCATAGGGTGCCAAACTACTTTCGCCGCATTATCGGGGCTTATCTGATGGACAGATATGCCATCTACCCGGATCGTGAAGGATGAGGTCGGCGAGAGATGTCATGTGGTGTTCCACAGGGTTCGGTTTTGGGGCCACTCCTGTGGAACTTCGGATACGACTGGGTGCTGCGCGGTGCACTCCTCCGTGGCGTCGGCGTCATCTGTTACACCCAGAACGCTAATGGCACGGGGAAAAACGCTCCGACAGGCGACTGTCTTTGCAACAGCTGGGGTTGCGCAAGTCGTAGGCTGGGTCTCCAGGTGGCACTGCATAAATCGGAAGCCATTTGTTTCCACGGGCCCTGGAAAGCGCCACCCTCAGGATCCAACACCATAGTAGGAGGTATTCACATCGGTATCAAGTCGACGATGGAGTACCTAAGACTCGTCTTCGATATCCGGTAGAACTTCGGGCCGCATTTTCAGCGGTTGGCTCCCCGATTGGCGGTTGGCGGGGGGGCAAATACTTCCTGCCGGAGGCTCTATGTTGGGATCGTACGGTCCATGGAGCTAGCTCTATGGAGCGCCATGGACTCTGGCCAATCAACCACATCAATCAATCAATTTCAAGTCTAGGAAATAAATACTTTCGGAAATATAAAATATCAAACTTTGATAAAATAACCTCAACTTTTGCACTATTTTGTCGTTTTTGACGTAATTTTGACAGCAGGTGTTGCTATTTTAAGGAGTTTTAATAATGCGTTTTGATTTTACAAATAATAAGTTGACGCACTTTTTTAAATTAGTATTATTTTGCGTTATCTTATTTGGGTTTAACAATTTCACAGTAATTATTTGAGTTCAGACCACACCCCAATCATACTAAGACTGAGTAAAATGACTGTAAAAAGTAATCCAAATCATGACATGCTCTATAACTGCAAAACCGATTGGGTTAGCTTTAGAGAGTACCTTGAAGATAACATTAATCTCAACGTACCTCTAAAGTCCCCTGAAGACGTAGATGACGCGTGCTTGTACTTCACTAATCTCTTACAAGTGGCAGCGTGGATCAGCACCCCTGAGTTAAAATATTCTGAGCATAGTATACCTACCCCGATCGAAGTCCGACGAAAAATCGCAGAGAAGAGACGATTCCGTAGAATTTGGATGTCATCACATTACGAACGGGACAAAACCCGCCTTAACTGTGCCATTAAGGAACTCAAAGACCTTCTTGCGAAATCTAACAATGATGCCCTACAACACAGGCTAGAGAGAATAACCCCTGAAGCTAAAGGAATTCACTCCCTTTGGAAAACAACTAAAAATCTAGCACAACCTCAGCAATGCTTCCCCCCTATCAGATCAGACAATTCATGGGCTCGTACAGATCAAGAAAAATCTGAAACTTTTGCCACTCACCTTGCCAATGTCTTCAAGCCGAACGAATCTGTAGTCCCTGATGATCCTGAAATTGATGCCGTTCTCAACCAGGACTTGCAACTTTGTGCCCCACTGCGACCAACATCCCCACGGGAACTGTCTAGACTGATTTCTATGATGGACTCCAAAAAGGCACCTGGATTCGATCTGATTACTCCGAAAATTCTTAAGGAGCTGCCATGAAAGGGAGTGGTCTTTCTCACCATCCTCATTAATGCCTCTCTCAGATCCTCTTACATCCCTGCTCTCTGGAAAATATCACAAATCGTAATGATTCATAAGCCCGGAAAGCGGGAAAATGAAGTTTCATCTTACCGCCCTATTAGCCTTACTCCAGTCCTATCGAAGTTATGGGAAAGGGTCGTCCTGAACAGGTTGAAACCTCACCTACAAGAAAACCAAGTTGTACCTGATCACCACTTCGGATTTCGTGAGCAACACTCCACCGTAGAACAGGTACACCGACTCTACAGAACCATAAGACAATGCCTGGAAAAGAAGAAGTATTGCTCGGCAGCTTTCCTCGACGTCCAACAAGCCTTTGACCGAGTATGGCATAAAGGACTATTATGCAAGATAAAGTTGCTCCTGCCCCACTCTTTTTACTTGCTAATGAAATCATACCTTAGTGATAGACAATTTCAAGTAAAGGTACGAGACGCTAGATCCTCTCTCGCCAGATGCCTTGCAGGGGTACCCCAGGGCTCCGTCCTGGGCCCGGTTTTATATAATATATTTACTAGCGATCTCCCTCAGCACCCTGATGTATTTGTAGCAACCTACGCTGATGATGCCGCATTCCTGGCATGTGATAGGATGCCAACTTGGCGAGCAACATGCTGCAAAAACCACTTGATAGGACCCATGAATGGCTAAACAAATGGCGTATAAAGGCAAGTGTGCCTAAATCGCATCACATCACCTTTGCACTCAAACATGGAAATTGTGCCCCAGTCAAATTGGGTCTGGACACTCTACCACAGTCACCATGTGTAAAGTACCTGGGATTCTACTTGGATCGTAGGTTGACATGGAAGGATCACCTAAAGAAAAAAAGGACAGAAATAAACTTCCAATTCAAGAACTTGCTCTGGCTACTAGGCAGACAATCTTCACTCACCCTGAGTAACAAACTTAGAGTTTATTGTTCCATCATAAAACCAATATGGACATATGGGATTCAATTATGGTCTTCCGCAAGCAAATCAAGCATCATGTGCATTCAAAGAAGTGAAAACAGCATCCTGAGGGACCTAGCAGCGGCGCCCTGGTACGCTCGCAACTCAGAAATCTATGAGCACCTGGAAATTCCAACGATCCTAGAAGAAGCGAAGCGCTACCTAGATAAATACAAAGACAGATTAACCAACCATCCAAATCCCCTCTCACATTCACTATTGATGCCAAATCATACCAAGAGACTCGAGAAAGCTGATATTGTGCTGCCTCATTAAATAGAATTTGGACATTGGTCCTGATTCTGTAAAAATGTGATGCATCTTTCCACACATCTGATCATAGTCAGGGATGACTGATAGCAGATAAGGATAGGGAAAAAAAAATATTTGAGTTTTTTTTTTTTGTATGAATAACTACGAAAATTTTGATTTTGTGACAATCTAAAGTTATTATTTTTATCCTGATGGTATCTGCTAGAGGTGAAACGAAACACAATATCTATAATTTGCAGCCATTCTTCATCCATCTTTAAAATAGGTCGAATCTGTTCTATAACCGAGTCAGGGCACCCCGACTCTACGTAGTCTTTTGGCTGCTACCCCTAAAGTGTATATAAAAATCCAGAGGCGCGAAGGGAGAGCAGCCCCCGCTCGCTGTAATAAAGCATAGGCACCCGTGCGGGCCGTAGCAGCTGAAGCAAGCCGAAGCTGCGGAGGTTCACCTCATAACACCTCACACCTCGTAACAAAGGATAGACACCCGGTGTCTATCCTTTGTTACGCAAGGGCGAAGGGGCTGCACTTCCCGCAGCGCCAGAGACGTTGCAGAAGCAACTTTAAAGTGTTTTGAGGTTAGGTTACAATAATTTGTTTTTCTCAAGAAGGGGTACGTTATCTTTCATGGGAGTGGTGTCTGGTGAAAGGTTGTACCCCCCTTCCCCTCCTCCTGCCAAACGATACTAAATTTTTACCAAAAACTTAACAAAACATAAAGTAATATCTTTTTAAATTCTTAAAAAAAAAAACTATGCATTTCCTAAACTTCCCCCATGCAGGTATATAAAACTCCTCCGAAATACATAATTATGTGCTTTAGTTTTTAACCCGCGTCCGCACGGACGTAAAATTATCGCGGTGGGATTTTAGCGCTCGGCTGCGTCCTGCGGAATAAACCGGTTTTTGAAAACGTTCTCATATCGTTTTCGATCCGAACAAAATGTTGTACAAAGAACTGTTAGAAACGTTTTAAAAACGTTATTTTAAATAACGTTTCCGAGCCTTGATTTGAATATCATTCTTTTTAATGAGATACATAATTACCATTAAATGTCAATATCTGAAAAGCAGATATTATTTTGGAGATTGATCAATTGCAGCCACCTTTGGGATGGCTCAGCTAAATACCAACTTACTGCGCTTGATTCAGTGGAACGCAGAGCTAAGAGGCTCATTGGTGACGTAAAACTCGTGGATGCCAAGCTTCCCAGCTTGGCTCGTCGCCGCAAGGTTGCCTGCTTGTCGGTCTTCTATAGACTGTACTTCGGTGAGTGTGCTCTGGTACTCCATAACCTCATTCCACCGGCCCCCTTCTACCATCGAACATCTAGACGCACTGCAAATTACCATCCATACCTAGTTGCCATTCCACCAATTCGCACTAAGCGCTTCAAACATCTTTCATAATTCGCACGGCAAAAAAGTGGAACTCACTACCTGCGTCTGTGTTTCTGAACGCATACAACTCTCTCAAAGCCTCTCTCTCGAATCTCTTCAAAGTTAGAGTGAACAGGTTTCTTCTGGGTAAGCTCACTCCACCGTCGACTTTGTCTCTGTCACCTCTGACCTACACTAAAGTCCAGAGCAAACCCATCACAAATAATTTAAAAAAAAATACTTCACCAGATAACTTTAAAATACTATAATGCTGTAACTTTGCCTGGATTTTGACGTTTTTTGTTCGTATCTCTGAACCCATTTATTATTGATAAATGATTTTATTTCTAAAAATAATATCTTTTAGTTTTAGCTTGTACATATAATCTAGTTTCTGTTTGAAATAAAGAATATTATTTTTTTATTTCTATAAGTAGGTTTGTACAAACACTTTTACACGTCAATCATGTTTTTTTTTTTTTTAAACTAGATGATGTCGGCGTTTGCTATCTGACTACTCTGAGAAGAAAGGCCGAAACAAACTCAGAGTCTCTTATAAAGTCCAGACATAATCTTAGTCAGTTCATGTGAAGACCATGTAGATTGGTGTCTGAAATGGTCTTTTGAGGAAAGAACCACACAGATTGAGAGGACCTGTCCAGTCAGTGCACGCATTTGTCAGTAATCGCGCAGCTCAACTCAGAACTTAAGGAGCTCAACGATTCGACGAACAATACCAAAGAAAGGACATTTGGGCAGGCCGCATAAATTACTCAAACTGCCAGACCATGATTAAAAATAACTGAGAGAAAAATAAAACAAACAAAAAACCCACATAGTCTTCACATTCACAATAATTAAAATAATATAATACTTTACAAAGTAAATATTCATGTCAACACTGAATGTTGACATGAATATTAACTTTGTATGCAAAAATAAAAAAGAGAAAAAAGAAAATTTGGAGCAGCTCTATCCTAAGCCTTTTTGTCCTCAATATAATCTTTAACGGTACCTATAAAAAGCGTTCTGACACAACTTGCGTTGAATTGATTAAGGCTTAAGTCTTGAATGTAGCTTGGAAGTTTATTATAATAGCGTATACATTGAATCCTGAATGAGTCACCTATTTTATTATTATAGTATCCTAGTATTTAAGTATATTGTAGATATCACTGTATTTTTTAAACAATTTTATATTTTTATAGGCATATAATTTTTTTTCAAAAATGTACTGAGAAGGCCTATGTCCTATCCTTGTTTCGGACTTAATTTATAAATGGATCGAACAGCTCTTTTCTGGAAAACAAAGATAGTCTGAATGTCGGCTGAATTTCCCCACAACAGAATTACAATACAATACAACATTACACTATGAAAATAGCTAAAATACACTACACGGGCTGTCTCTATGTTAGTTAAGTTACGAATTTCCCTAACAGCGTATGCTGCGGAGCTTAGCTTTTTTGACAATTTATCTATATGTGGGCCCCATTGAAGCTCAGCATCCAAAGTTAAGCCTAAGAATACTGTGCTATCTTCAGGATCCAATTCTTCGCCCTTTATCAACACGTTAGCTTTCACCTGCCTAACGTGAGGTAGTGTAAACTTAAAGTTTTTGCGGTCAACAGTGTACGGACCCTCCTATCCAGGGCGTCAAGTTCGGTCTGAGTCCATTTGAGACGATATATTTTGAAGATATTGAGTATTGAGTATTGAGTATTGAGTGTGCCGAAGGAGTAGGGTGAGATGTCCAACAGTGAACCAGTGGTACACATTGAGCCACCCTTCCTACTTTGTAAACGCGACGTTGCCAAACCGTGTCGTAGACACGAAAGTACTCAGTTGTAACCGCGCCGCCCGCTCCCCAGTCGCGAGCGAGCTAGCGCCAAAGACGCCCGTGTGGCGGACCGCATTATACTTTACGGCGACAAAACAAAATAAAACGTAAGTACTATCTTTTCTTATTACTTCTGTTATGTATAGTTTTTCTGTGTGACATTTATTATACTTATTATGGTGTTTATTGGGGTATCATATAAAACTGAAATAACTACGGTAACTCTTTTTGTTTGTTTTTAACATAACCTTAAATATTGAATGGTGGGTGTAGTACGCAGTGAACCACGAACGTAGATTGAACAGTGGACCACCGGTTCACTGTGTACCACCTCTATATTGCTACTTTATGTGGGTAGGTTTTGAATTTTATACGTAATTTATATTGAGTTGAAACATTACATTGTATTATAATGTTATTGTTTCAGCATGGGGCGAATTAAAACAGCGCAAAGGAAAATTGGAGGTCATACAAAAGAAGAAATGTTGCAGGCTATCATGCTTGTAAAAAATGGACAATCAATTCGTAAAGCAGCAATAGAATGCGGATTACCCTACCCAACTGTACGGAGATACGTAGAAAAATTTAAGTCCGACGAAAACACAAATTTAGTACCCAATTATGAAGTAAATGCTGTTTTTACACATAACCAGGAAAAAGAATTAAAAGAATACATTATAGATTGTTCGATAAAATTTTATGGGCTTACTGCTAAAGATACACGAAGACTAGCTTACCAAATGGCATTTATTAATAAAATAAAAGTTCCTTCTTCATGGGAAGAGAAACATATTGCTGGAAAGGAGTGGTTAAGGTCATTCAAAAAAAAAACACACGGATTTAAGTCTCAAGAAACCTGAACCGTGCAGCTTGGCTCGAGCCTCGGCATTCAACAAATATAATGTTCAAACATTTTTTAAAAACTTAAGAGAAGCTATGCAACGGTCTCCTAACTTCGGTAACGGAACACGTGTCTATAATTTGGATGAAACCTCAACCACGACAGTACAACGCCCACAAAAAGTCCTAGCTCTTAAGGGGAGTAACGTATCCAAAGTTACGAGTGGAGAAAGAGGTATTTTAGTGACAACTTGCTGCATTGTTTCCGCCACCGGTCATGCTTTGCCCCCAGCAATGGTCTTTCCAAGAAAGAAGTTTCAATCTCATATGCTCCATGGCGCTCCTCCTGGGACTCTTGGCTTGGCTGCTTCATCTGGATGGATGAATGCAGAGATCTTCGTAGATGTTATGAAACACTTCATACAACATACTTCCGCCTCAAAAGAAAATCCAGCTCTTTTGATTCTGGACAACCACGAAAGTCATTTGTCATTAGAAGCACTGGACATTGCTAAAACTGCTGGTGTTACAGTGTTGACGCTGCCTCCTCATACTACCGCAAGATTACAACCATTAGATGTGGGATTAAATGGTCCATTTAAAACTTTTTATAACTCTGCCGTCGATTCATGGCTACTCCGGAACCCCGGGCAGCCTCTCACTATCTACCATGTAGCTCAGTGCACAGGCGAGGCCTATTTAAAAGCCATGACTCCAATTAATATCACCAACGCATTTAGGAAATGTGGAATTTATCCATACGACGAATCAGTTTTTACAGAAGAGGATTTTCTACCAAGCACTGTGACGGATAGACCCGATCCAAGAAGAGATGAAACAGATACAGAATGTGAATTTAATGAAAACCGTTCACCTCCTAAGACCCCCTCTCCTTCAATTTTGCAAGACTTATCATCACAACAAATTTGTAATGATCTGGCATCCAAATACAATGAAAATGAACAGCAAGCTTCCACTTCGAGTGCAGTGGAAAGTTTTGTTTCTCCAAAAATGTTTAGGCTACCATTGAAAGCCGGTCCAAGAAAGACTACCAAAAGAAGCAGACCCTTAGGCCGGAGTATGATAGCCACCGACACTCCTGAGAAAGAAATAATAGCATCGCGAAAAAAAAAAGTTGAAGTGAAAGCCAAGAAAGTAAAGAGTAATTTATTTAAAGAAAAGAAGACAAAGAAAAAAGAAACTCTAATTATTGATGAAGATTCCAATTCCGAAGGCACTTTCTGTGCTAGTGGTTCTTCATCTGGTGGAGAAAATTTCGTCAGTGACAGTGAAGACGATGAAGTTATTTTATCTGAAGACTTTCCACCGCTGCGTAGAAAACCCAAAGCGGATAATTTTGTAATTATTTTGATTGAATCAGAGAAAAAAAAGATAAAATGCTATTATGTTGCGAAGATTCTTGATGATTCTCCTGAAGCTGAATATGACTACTCCGTTTCGTATTTAAAATTAAAAAGCAAATTTTATCACACATTTTGTGAGCCTATAGAGCCAGATATTGCAATGGTTACAAAAAATGATATAAAATATATATTACCGAACCCTAAGGTAGACGGCAGCAGTCGCCGAACAGCAACGTTCAAATTTCCAATTAATCTATCTCTTTTGAACTTCCCTTTTTGATTATTAGATGCTTTTTCTTTTGAATTTTTGTTTTTTTGTGTTTTGATATAAGTTTTTCTATCGTAAGAATAATAATTGTAATTATTAAGACTGATTAGTACAAAGTTGACTGAGCAATTGATCTCTGTGAGCCTAAGATATTTGTTAATTTTTTTATAACATTAAATATTTTAAACACATTGCTAAAATATTTCCAATAAATATTTTTAACAATGTGTTTAAAATATTTAGATTTAATAAAGTTGATTATTTGGTAACATATAAAAAAGACGTTTTATTGCTTTACCTTTAGTTTTGTATCATAAATAGTCATAATTTACTGTAAAATAAATAGGATGGTTCACTGTGTACGTGTTGGTTCACTGTTGACCTAGCCAGTGGTTCACAGTGTCCCACGAGGTGGACTCAGTGAGCCATTTCCCGTCTTTAAAAAAAACCTAAATATATCCTATCCTGTTACGTTTGGGTCTAAAATTAATATGCTAAATTGAAGTCAGATACATGAGAAGTACTTTAGTAAAAAAAAATCTTTATTATGTTTAGAAACACTTCAGCTTTGAATGTGCAACTTTTTCATGGTTCACTGTTGAACACCTCCCCCTACATCAAAACCGGCATGACCCAACCGTTGAAGGCGTGCACCTTGTTTCCACCTGAAAGAAGACTACTTAATACCTTCTTCAGGCGGCCAAAGAAGCGCTCCTTCAACGATTGTTTCATGTCAGCAACGTTGATGCCTAACGCTTCCGGCACACCCAAATACTTATAGCTTTCGGATCAGGAGAGGGATCTAAGATGTATGGAATCCGAGAGTTGAATTCCCTCGGATTCCATGATCTCACCTCGCTTTACATGCATGACTGCACATTTGTCCACACCAAATTCTATCCTGATGGTGCAACTGAAAGTTTCAGTTACCTTAGTAGCTCCATCAGTCGTAATTTGTTGCGTGGCAAAGAGTTTCAAGTCATCCATGTAGAGGAGGTGAGATATGACCTGACCGCCTCTCCTCAACCAATAGCCTAGACCTGAATCCTCTGGTAATGTACCTACTTAGAGGATTCAGGGCCAAGCAGAACCAAAGTGGACTCAAACTGTCGCCCTCAAATATTTCCCGTTTAAACCATACATCTGTTGACACCCAGGATAGCGAAGTACCGTCCTCCATTGCCCCATACACGACTCAAGAAAGGTGCGTAGAGTTGCATCTGTCTTGTACAACTCCAGCACCCTCATGAGCCATGTATGTGGCACTTGTGGTAGGCCTTCTTATAATCTACTCGTATCCAGCATGTCGACAGATCCATGCGGGATCCAAAATTTTTTAGACCTTGCTGTTTTTCCGAATGACAAGCACCCAAAGTCGTAGGCAAAGTTGCAGGTAAAAGACACAACTTTGCCTAGAAGGATATCTCAATAATATGATGTTGATACCTTCAGTATTTTTTTTTCGTGTGCATGAGACACCGTACTTGTCCGCAGCAGTTACATTATTGCCATGAAGGTAGTATTTTGTCACATCTAATCATTTTTTCACGGCAAAGTTGTAGCAGGCACCACAAACTTTCCGTACTAATATATCGTTGACTCTAGGGTTGTCCAAAAAAATACAGCTTATTTTTTAATACTTTTATTTACTTTTTTTCAAAAATTAAACAGAAACAATCACAAATGCAATGTTTTTTGGTAATAATGTCTCATAGGAACTATTATATTTGTTCCTATGAGACATTATTACCAAAAAACATTGCATTTGTGATTGTTTGTCAGCTAATTTTTTTTTTATCATGGCTTCACCGTTAGGTTTATTTTGAGTATGTTTGAGTGTGGTTTGAGTATTGTTTTAACTTATAATTTATTTTAAAACGAAATAAGTAGGTACTGGGTGCCGATTATGTTGTAAACAAACAACACTTATTTTAGGCTATTGCTAACTTTGTCCCTCTAATAAAACAAGATAGAGACGGACTTAAATTAGAGCTGTCAAATTTAGTTGGAACTAATATTTCCACACAAATTCAGATAACACGTAAAAACATGTCGATTAAAAACACGGTGAAGCGCAAGGCGTAAACCAGTTTGACATCTCTAGCTTAGTTCATAGCTATAGCCGTCCCTTTCTCGCGCTGCCTGTTAGTAAAAGATAGTGATTCTGTAATTTTAGTTTAGTTATTGAACAAGAGAATCGGCACCACGGTCCTTTGCTTACGGCTTCGTATGATGAAATAACTTTGTTTCAACTGAGTAATCAACATAATATTACGAGCTCCTGATTTCCCATTTCCTCATTATAACTGCAATAGAATTAAGACTTAGGTACATAAATGTAAATACAACACAAAAACACGCCACTAATGCCTGAATGGTTAGGCAAAGGTGTATTGTATAGTACACCACATTTAGCCAGTTGTGTTGACTGAATGAAATCATATGTAAAATATATGATTAATAATAAAATCTGACAAGTGACAACCCTAGACCTGGCAAAGTTGTATCACTCAAGTTTCCAAAGCAGTGCACAACATTGCCTTCTAAGTTATTTGAATGGAATCAAGTCCTTTTCTATAAATATCAAAACTTACGGAAAATAGACAGTATTTTCTTACCTTGAGACGTTTTTCCTGCACGAAAACACCTTTTCTGTAGCTAGCAACTGCAAAAGTTACAGGACCCTAAAAATTTTCACCCATTCCCACCGATTTTTGTCGCACAGCTGACAGAGACCACAGACAGAGTTATAATGGAGCTACCATTATAAAAAATGAAAAATATGTTGCCCTAATAATGTAAAATTAATACCATATGGTAGAAAATTAGAAAAAACTAAGCAAACGCGAAATATCAATTGACAGGCCAGATGGCGTGGTTGGTTAAGATACCACCTGCCATGCCGCTGGTCGTGGGTTCGATTCCCATCTAGGACAAACATTTGTGTGCATGAACATGTCTGTTTGTCCGGAGTCTGGGTGTAATTATCTATATAAGTATGTATTTACAAAAAAAAAGTAGTGTATGTAGTATATCAGTTATCTGGTTTCCATAGTACAAGCTCTGCTTAGTTTGGGATCAGATGACCGTGTGTGAACAATGTCCTAGGATATTATTATTATTATTATTATCATAATTTAAACGAAATAGGCAACTTAGCTAGTAAAGTTGCAGCATTTTACGGTACCAACTCGATCTGTGCGCACTCCAGAATTGTTAAGTATTCCCGCTACTAACAATAATTAATGTTTCTGAAAACAGTCCAGAATGTGTAGTCAATATAATGTAATAGGTATGCTCTAAGGTAGATTTGTTTTTGAACAGTTTTAACAGATTTAGAAATTCTCTGTTTAAATTGTAATTACAACATTAGGGGAAAAGTAACCAAATATGGAATACCATTTTGTTTTTGTTATAAAAAAAAGATATTATAAATCAAAAACTTTTATTCTCATTTATTATCAGTCATACAGTTGCGCTTAACTTAGTGACAGTCTTGTTTTACACAGATATATTAATATTTTCTCAAAAACAAAATCAACATACAGGCACCTAATTATGGAATAGGTACCAAAATATGGACTATGTACCTACTATAAAACTATGAATAATAAGCCTTTACTTTTATGAGAAACTAAAGGAACTAAACACAATCAGACAAGAAAACACCTCTAAATCAAACAAACATGTAATCAACGCATAGTCTAATATACAATATTATTTCCAATCACGTTTTGAAAAATACTAACTTTTTACGTTCCTTAAAAACTTCTCACAGCGAGCGCCAAAACAAAACACTCTCACCGCGGCCACAACGGTCGGACTGACACACAGAACATACAATACTCTAGGGAGGACTGACACGTCGAAACCTGTACGCGAGTATAATGATGGAAAGAGACAGAAGATCACTGTCTTTTGTAACTAGAAGTATTCGTTTCCGAGAAATGGTGGTATTCCATTCCATTTTAAGGATACTATTCCATATTTGGTTACTTTCCTCTTAACCTGTCCATACTAGCAAACCTTAACCATCACTAATGAAGCATATTAGACCTTGAACGCTGTGTACAGTAATAATTGGACTTCAGATTTATGTACTGTATATTGTACGTAATATATAATATATTGTAATTTATGGCATGTGCCGAATAAACATGTTATCTTTCTTTCTAATAGCTGTACTGAAATGTCTTAGTCTGTATCTGTCACTGTACCTACCTACTTATTAAAATAAAATCATAGAATGAAGAAATAGGTAAGTAAAAACTGTATTTTTCAAACTAAGTGTCAACAGAAGATACTGTAGGTAAGTACATTATAAATTACACAAAAGTAAAAAAAATACTTGGATCCTAATGTAAGTAGCTAGTGTATGTATACCTACCTAACTACCAATTTATGATAATGCTATGAAAAATTTCGGTAGATATTATAGAAGCAGGACTTGCTTATTGTCGCCATTCACACTAACGTCTTTTTCACGACGCTTACCGTTGCGGTTTCACTACGAAACGCGATATTTTCTGTATAATTTGACAAGTTACCGCTAGGTAGGCGTAAATACAGCTGTAGAAAAAAAGCAATGAATGTGTAGGTAACTAGGTACATACCTAGCTATGGTTATTTATTTATTATTAACTATAGAATTATTGATCTAACATCGTGATCAAACCAAATTATTATTCAAGGGGATATTTTTTGCATTAAGAAGTTTTTAGCAATAAGACATCGATATAAATCTCTGCAATAAGATAAATTTTTCGGTACTCCCTTTCTTCTCTTAAAATTGTTTGTCCGAAAATCATTATACATAACACGTTTGCTGTAAACTACAGTAACCAATAGATCGACTTCGTCTAGGCGCACGACCTTAGAGGAAGAAAGCTACAGCTACTTTTCTTTTTCTAAGCGCACGACGTGCCACTGCGGGCCGGGGGACGAAGAAAATACGGTGGTTGTGATTGGCCGATGCAACAATGTCAGGATGAATGTTCCAGACATATTGATGGACAAGTCAGTTTTGCAACAGTAATATCGATATCGATAAAATCGACGTCTATTACTTCTACATTTTTTAACTATTTTGATAGGGTGTTAACTGCGTGCAAATAAAACACTGACAAAATAAATAAATAAATAAAGTTAAATTGGAAGTGTTATCAAATTTAACTTTATTTATTTATTTATTTAATACTTCAAGCACAAATATGTACAGAGGCGGACATAATACCACAAGCATTTTCTACCAGTCAACCTTAATCAACTCCATCTTCATTCCATTAAATCAATCAGCTAATTTAATCGCCTGAAAGTACCTATGTCTAATAAAAATAATAGCAATGTCCCTGTCGGAAGGAACAATAAATTCTTGGAAACCATGTATCAGTTCCCGAATATTTGGAAATCTAAAATGTAAAGATTAAGTAATATTACTTTTTTACCATTAAGAAACATCGCTAATAATAATAATAACCCCACCGCTGTATCTATACGTTGACGTCGTGGTGGGGATTGCATGCTCCGAACTTTAGGTCTGTGCCGGTAGAGTTTACTTTGCCGGAACGGGTCTAGAATGAGGAGCCAGACCAAGAGAGATACAGAAACCCACAGGGCAGCATGTGGCAACCTGTTGGGCAGTAACGACCCCACGGACTCTACCTCCCGGGAGAAATCTTATCCTCATCTCTGGCTTGCCTTTATTGGCCGGCTGGAGTGAACACTGACGAGGAACAGAGCTCCCACCTCTTTGGCTGGCTATAAAGTCATTGAAACATAATGTTCAAAATTTTGAAATTTTGTTTTCCTTAATTATCTTTACTTCTAAAACTATTCTGTCATAATATCGAGTACTATAATAACTGAATCTCCTAATTTTGCATGAAATAAAGTCATATGTCCTAAGTATTGTAGTATATTATGTGTATTATTCCGAATATTCATTTATAATAAAATTGATAGTCCTAAAACATTTGCTAAAATTAGGTTTTAGTGACAGAAACGAATCGCTGTAAATCCGACTCCACGCAGCCTTCTCTGCCCTACCCCTAGAGTGTAATTTAGAATTGCGTAGGCGCGTAGGGGCGAGGCATCCCGCGGGCTGAGGAGTAGGAGGGTGCGAGCGAGCCACGGCGGCTGAGGCTGGTTGGCAAAGCCGGCCAGCAAGCCGAAGCTGCGATGGTGAGCGAAAGCCGTCTGCGACGATTAGTACGCGTGGGACCGCTGGAGACCCGCAGCGCCGGAGCCGTGACAGAAACCATGCCTGCTGCATGTTGTATGCGCGCTTGCATGCTGCATGCTTTCTGCATGCTGCATGCTTCCTGCATGCTTGCTTCCGGAGCCATGACAAAAGCCATAATGCTATAATAGCAAAAGCTTTGTAATACTTTGTTTTAAAAACATTATTAGGATTAAACATGAAATAATTTGAATTTAGGACTTATAACTTTTATTGAAAACGGTTTTAAGTCTTTTGTATATTATTGATTGTAATATTTATGACAATACACTTTTCTCACTTACTGTACTAAGTTAAAAAGCTCAAAAAAAAATTTTAATTAATCGAATCGGGGGCATCGGCCACAGGTGCCGCGACCACTGGGGGCCTAAGCCACGGACCCAAACAAAGGGCAGCAGGATAAGTATTATGATTAGGCCCCCAATGACAACTCCGATCCAAATTAATTATAGTATCGGCTCGATGTACAAACGCAATTTATATGTAAGTAAGTATTTTACTGCTGTATTCCGCTTTAATCTAGAAATATAGGTGTACGTATGATTATCCTTTAAAGACCACATCTCTAAAACTAATTGAGCTAGAGAGATAAATCCAAAATGAGTAACGTTAAAGAGTTCTGTATTTTTTTTAGATTATTTAATTAATTGCACGTATCAATAAATAATTAATAAATATTTTATCTGTCATTTTTTTAGTAGTCTCAGTGACTTACAATCACCGAATAAATAACTAGTCTTGCCATAAATATTGTCACGAAGAAAAAAAAAAATATTGCAAATAATATTTATTACTTTTACAGTGTGTTAGTTTAATACATATATATAAAACAATTTAAAATATAAAAATCTTATTCGAAGTGGTCTCCATTGGCTGCAATACAGTCCTTTAAACGTTGAGGCCAGTTATCAATAGAAGCACGCACTCTTTCCATGGGCAAATTCTTCACTGCCAATCGTATGGATTGTTTTAGGGACTCCAAATTATCATGGCGTTTAGAGCAAGCGGTACTCTCTAAAACTGACCATAAATCATAATCCAGCGGGTTAAGATCAGGACTAGACGACGGCCAGTCTTCAGCTCTGATGAAGTCCGAAACGTTCACTTCCAACCAAGACTGCGTGGACCGAGCTTTATGACCTGGCGCCGTCTCGTGTTGGAACGACCATACTTGGTTATTGAACATGGTGTCGTTAAGGGGCTTAACTACCTTCTCAAGAATGGTATCTTGATACACTTGTGCCGATGTTTTGATACCTTTTTCACAAAAATATGGCTCAGTCACTCCTTCATAGCTCACACCCCACCAAACCATCACTGAAGTCGGATAATGCCCACATTGCACTCTGTCGACTAATTGGGAAGCTTCCTTAGA
This sequence comes from Dicycla oo, assembly GCA_948252095.1. Lineage (NCBI taxonomy): Eukaryota > Metazoa > Arthropoda > Insecta > Lepidoptera > Noctuidae > Dicycla > Dicycla oo. The sequence goes on from OX411730.1 coordinate 12,125,884, forward strand.
GCTTTCAGCATAAATACGGTAATTTTGTTTGTTAAAATGTTGCTCAATTGTAAAGATTTTCTCATCCATAAACAAAATTTTCTGTGACCTCCCTTTGCGTACCGCTTCAGTAGTTGTTTCGATTTTACCACCCTATTCTTTTTTTTAAATTATCAGTTAAAAAATGACCAGTGCGTCTCTTATAGGCTGCAAGTCCTAAGTCATCTTTTAAAATACGCGACATGGTTCTGGGTGCTATCTTCATCTCCCGAGATAAAATCTTTTACTTTCGGACAGGATTTCTTCGAATTCTTTCCCTTACTGCTTTGACCACCTTTTTCGTACGAACACTACGTGGTCGGCCAGATCTTTGTCTGTCACAAACAGAGGAGGTCTCATTGTACCTATTAATAGCCCGGTACACAAACATTTGACTAATACCAAGCGTATGGAGAGTTTTAAAAATTGCATTTGGTTGCACAGCGATTCAGTTCTCTTTATCACCCCACTCCATTTTAATATCGCAAAATATTGTACAATGTATTGGCGCCAAAATTAGAAAACTCAATGAACAATCGTATAAAAATGACAGATTCCAAATTCAAATTCAATCTTTCTTATTTTTAATTGTAACAGTATTTATGGCCAGACTGTGTATATATATATATATTGAAGTACTTGATAAGCCTTACATACCTACTCATAAAAATTATATTGAAAAAAAAGTCGGTGCAACATTTCGAAAAAAAATTAAATTCGACGCGCCTGTGTTCGACATAGACATTAGATGTCTTAGAAATTGTTAGGTATATATACAATCTTTTGCAAAAAAAAAATGGGCACTTAAGGAAATTTACGTTCGAAGGTCGATTTGAGTTAATTAAATGACATTTAATTGTTTGACGTATTCTGCATACTTATAATCGTGTAAATTAATACGCGTGAAGTGAATTGAAAATTCAAAATTCAAAATGTTTATTGTGTCTCAAATGCTACATTCTATACATGAGTTGAGACAGCCCCAGTAAGTAATCAGAAACACTTGTGTTGGGGTTGACTCGCTACTTCCCTTATTTAACACAGTATTGAGACTAAATTATTAGAAAAGAATACAAAATAAAATAAAATAAAACAATGCAAAATGAAATAAAACAAAACCCGGCTAAGAAGCAAAGCCGGTAAAAATATGTGATAATTATAGTTTCTATGAACTTATTCTATTCATGCGTGTTTGTGTGTATGTGCGCGTGTGTGTGTGTGTGTGAGTGAGTGTGTGTTGTTGAGTGTATAATTATGTATGTACGTGTCAAGTTAGCAAATTCGTACTAAAATGTGCTCAGTTTCCTCATACGTTAAAGTTTTTAGCCACTCAGTTATAACTTTCTTACATTCATACATAACTTTAGGATGGAATTGTTGTAGAGAATTCTGGCATTTTTTTTTATTTTCGATGAATTCTTTAAAACCGATGTACACGGCCAAACCACAGTCTAAAAATCATACATACGTCCAACGAAGACGTCTAGACAGGGCAATCGTGCGGGGTGTGAGGGGCGAGACGCGGGTAAGCCGATCCCGAACTGCGAACAAAACGATGTTAGTAGTTCGGGATACGTCATTCAGGGCCGACAAGTGTTTATTTTTTATTTAAAATGGTGCATGCAAAGTGTGCTGTGAGTGATTGCAAGTCTTCATCTTACATAAATAAAGATCTGCGGTTTCGTCAGCTTCCACGCACAGAAGTAAGGTAAATAAATCTGTTTTGTTATTGTAGAGTACATAAATAATTTTATTTGTAATGTCGTGCCACTTTGATAACGCTAATAAAATGGTCGACCGGCGCACGGTAAAAAAAAATGTTAATAGGTTATCGCACACGGCTTCCATCTGTTTGGAAATCCTACTAATATTATAAATGTGAAAGTGTTTGTTTGTATGTTCCGTCCGTGTCAAGATGGTGGAGTTTTTTATTATTTACTAAGGGTGAATTTCGAGATGGTAGACCTAATTTTTTATAGTATGATATGGGTGTCAACTTTGAGTCTAATTGGGGTGCTTGTTACGAAAAAGCCATCCTTTTAGAAATCCAAGATGGCGGACGTCATTTTTTTTATGGGTTTAGTTTTTATATGGGTGTCAATTTTGAGTATAATTGGGGTGCTTATTAGGAAAAAGCCATCCTTTTTGAAATCCAAGATGGCGGACGTCATTTTGTTATAATAAGATATGGGTGTCAATTTTGAGTATAATTGGGGTGCTTGTTACGAAAAAGTCATCCTTTTTGAAATCCAAGATGGCGGACGTCATTTTGTTATAATTTGATATGGGTGTCAATTTTGAGTATAATTGGGGTGTTTGTTACGAAAAAGAAAAGCCATCCTTTTTGAAATCCAAGATGGCGGACGTCATTTTGTTATAATTGGATGTGGGTGTCAATTTTGAGTATAATTGGGGTGTTTGTTACGAAAAAGCCATCCTTTTTGAAATCCAAGATGGCGGACAACGTCATATTTTTATAATTTGATATGGGTGTCAATTTTGAGTATAATTGAGGTGCTTGTTACGAAAAAGCCATCCTTTTTGAAATCCAAGATGGCGGACAACGTAATTTTTTTATAATTTGATATGGGTGTCAATTTTGAGTATAATTGGGGTGCTTGTTACGAAAAAGCCATCCGTTTTGAAATCCAAGATGGCGGACAACGTATTTTTTTTATAATTTGATATGGGTGTCAATTTTGAGTATAATTGGGATGCTTGTTACGAAAAAACCCTCTTTTTTGAAATCCAAGATGGTGGACGTAATTTTTTTATAATCTGATATGGGTGTCACTTTTGTGTTTAATTAGGGTACTGGTTACGAAAACGCCATCTAAATAACTTAAATCTGTCCCGAGTTGGTCCTGTAGTAAAAGTTGTTCAGTTTGGTGGTCTGTAGCAAATTCTTTCGTATGTATATGTATGTACTATGTATGTTCCCTTATTGTTAGAATGTAATTATTAAATCAACTCCTTAATAATAGTATGCAGTAAAAAGCGGGTTAAAAATTGTTTTCATTATTATATCAATGTGTAATATTGTTTTATTATAATACTACTATCAATATTGATCTGCAATAAATAAATAATTTTGTAAATATTGTTTATTTGTGACAACCCCGGCCAATGCGTTACTGTCTAGACGATGTCGGCATTTTACACAAGATCAAAGGCGTCGTCCTACTGTATGATTTTTATACTGTGGCCAAACAATAAGAAGTGGTCGGCAATACAGACAAGAAGATTTTTTTACTTTTTTAAATTAAATAGAGTTACAAATGTAAAAACCTAATAACGAGTGTGCATAGGCGTATATAGGGGCGGGGGGGGGGGAGGGTAATTTTACCGGTCCTTATCGCTTTATCACTCATATCAAAAAGTGGTATTTCATGTAAAAAGGAAGATTAAATTGTTTCATTTGCGGAAAATATCCAAAACTTTTAAAATTTTAGGAATCAGTAAAGTTTCGCGCCATTAGTAAAGCAATTTTATAATAATCCACAATAATAATTATTTTTCTTTTGTTAATTTCAAATTTTAAATTTGGAACGTAAAGACTCATACCAGGATGCTTCAAATAACATGCCAATACATCGTCAAATTAATAAAACCTCTTTCTTGTTCTTCTTCATTGAAGTAGAGAAAAAAATCTAAAGCACCCTTTTTTTGCAAAAGAGTTTATAAAATTTACATACTATAATTTATTTATTTATTTATTTATTTACTTATTTATCCTCTCACTGGAACGCCATACAGCAATTACACCAACAGAGCAAAAAAATTCTTCATGTGCTGCTTTCCATCCATCCTGCGCGTGGTGGACATCGAACGGGCGGCGATGGATCACGCACGCTCACGCAGCGTCAAAACGTTTCTCCATAATTCTATAACTCCATATTGCGCACATTCTAATAATAATAATAATAATAATAATATATATTCTTAGTTATACTCAATAGAATCGAATCTCCCTATATTATAGAACTCGATCCTCTAAAAACTTTTTTTTATGGTTATTTTAGAACTAAAAGAAATACCTTGCTGCCACTTACTAAGTTTGTTTGTTTGTTTGTTACCTTTTCACGCCTAAACCACTGAACCGATCATCCTGAAATTGTGCATATACGTTGTCAGGTGAACAGGAACGGACATAGGGCACCTTTCATCCCAAAAAAAAGTATTGTTCCCGAGGAAAACAACAATAACTTTCTTATGATAATAGATGGCGCCACGTGTCTTTTGAATCATGATTGAATTATATTATTATAAAAACTTTAGTAGTGTGTTGGGAGTTTTTTATTTTATTTAAGTACCGAATACATTTTTGAGTCTAGAGTGTCGATATACCGATTATCCTCCTAAGTATCATAAATATAATATTATAAATGCGAAAGTGTATTTGTTGATTACTATTTCACGCTAAAACGGCAGAACGGGTTTGGATGAAATTTGCCACATGGGTAGACCATGACCTGGAGAAGGACATAGGCTACTATTCATCCTGGATCACAGACGAAGTCGTGAGCAACAGCTAGTATCTTATATACGCAAGTCCGCGCAGTTACTGCGTGACCGTCAGGTACTACATACAAAAGAAAAGGTATACGGCGCATTCAACGACCTTTATGGGCTTTATGGTCGTTGGGCGCATTCAAGCGACAATCAAGTTTAGACTTGTCACCGTATTTCTCGTTTCGTCTTCTTTTGCGTCCTGCTGAAGTATTAACAAAGACATTTGAAACGCAAAATATTTCAATGGTGATCAACTACGATAGCGATGATATTTTTTTTTTCTTATAACATAAGTAATGCTAAAAAGTTAATATTATCGATAATACTTACAAATAATACTTAATAAAACTTTTTTTCCTTGTATCGTAAGTATTTCATCAATCCATCAAATAAAGTATAACTTGTACCAATCATCGCTTATTATGTTGACCGGCTCATCGAATTTTATTTTTTTTTTTTTCGAAATGTTGCACCAGTTTTTTTTTCAATATAATTTTTATAAGTATCAATTACCTACTACAACATATATTTTTTCGGTGATTGTGTCACCGAGAACACTAAAAAATAAAAGATAAAATATTTATTTATTATTTATTTATACGTGCAATTATTTAAATAATCTAAAAAAATAATAAATATACTCTTTAACGTTACCTACAACCTCATTTTAGATTTATCTCTCTAGCTCAATTCGTTTTAGAGATATGGCTCTTTAAAGGATAATCATACGTACACCCATATCTCTAGATTAAAGCGGAATGCAGCAGTAAAATACATGTAAGCTTGACTTGCTTGACTTCAGTAGCACCATCAACTCGGTGGATTTCGACATTTTACTTGGTATCCTTAAATCTATCAATTTCTCTTCTTCTGCTCTAACTTGGTTCAGTTCTTATCTTCGAGGACGCTCTTAGTGTGTTCGCCTGGAGGAGTCTTTCTCTGATTGGTGTAGCCTCACTGAGGGTGTTCCTCAGGGTAACGTTCTCTCTCCTCTTCTTTTTTCAATCTTCATCAACTTTGTTACCAGAGTAATTTCCTCTAGTTTTCATCTCTACGCAGATGACTTGCAGCTTTACCGACATTTTACTGTAGATGATGCGAGTTCTGCAATTGCTGCTATGAATCATGATCTGGCTTGCATCAGCGTTTGGGCAAAGTCATTTGGTTTGCAAATTAACCCAACTAAATCTCAGCTGGCCATGATCATAGGCAGCAGATTCGTTCACAGTGCGGCTGATGTTACATCTCTGATGCCTTTATATTTCGATGGTGTGCGCATTGACTATACCGAAGCCGCCAAAGATCTGGGTGTAATTATTGATTCTAATCTTTCGTGGCGTGCTCAGGTCAATGAGGTCAGTTGAAAGGTACATTTCTCCTTTCATTCGCTGAAAAGCCTTCAAAGTCTCCTGCCCTTGAAGACTAAAATTTCTTTGGCACAAACGCTTATTCAGCCGATTATAGATTATGCAGACGCATGCTACCTGGATGCTACTGAGGAGCTATTAAACAGACTTGAGCGCTTGCAAAACTTGTGCATTCGCTTTGTTTTTGGTCTTCGAAAGTATGATCCTGTTTCTCACTTTCGCAAGGAACTCATGTCGCTCCCAATCCGCCTTCGCAGGAACACTCGGATTTTATGTCTCCTCTTCAACATTTTACACAACCCGTCTTATCCTTCCTACCTGTCCTGCGTGAGCGTTTTGCCTTTTCTCGCCCTATCGACGCACCGTGTAGATCACACCTTAGATCCCTCCTTAAATCTCATCCTCATAAAACTAGCTTCTATTCTTATTCCTTCTCTATCCATGCTGTGAGACTATGGAACTCACTTCCGCCTAGCACTCGCGGTATAAAAAATTGTCTCTTTTCAAATATCGAGTAAAAGAGCATTACTTTTCCTCTCAACTGTGAGTATTTATATAAGTATAATATATGTGGGTGAATATTCGAGCTTTTAACCGCCGTCATTACCTTCCGCCAAAAGTTGATGAAGGAGAATATCGTTAATGAAATATTTCATCAATTCCCAGAATCTGCTTAAGGACCAGAATCAGGAATTGCTGAAATATTTCATTAAATATATTCTCTTTCATCAACTTTTGGCGGAAGGTAATGACGGCGGTTAAAACGCTCGAATATTCACCCATGTATGTTTATATATTCTAGCTCTATGTATTTATTTAAGTGTATGTTATACGTGTAGGTATAGTTAATATTTTAGTTTAAGTCATCGCATTCATATTTTTCTCTTCTTGTTCTCACACACTATTGTCTACATTTCTATTTCATTTCTCCTTTCGCAGGTCTGATGGAAGAAATTTCTTAAGAAATAAGCAGTACCTTTGTACTCCTAATTATAATTATGTATTTTATTATGTATTTGTCTGTGTGTACATAAATGATAAAATAAATAAATAAATTGCATTTGTACATCGAGCCGATACTATAACATGAATTTGGATCGGAGTTGTCATTGGGGGCCTGCTATAACCCTTTATATGTTGTATTTAGGCATTATATTGTATATTGTATTTAGGGCATATTGGTAGGGAAGTGGGACGCGAGGTAGGACCATTCTCAAAGTGAACGGGTAGTAGGGATTTCAATTTTATGGCATGTGATATTATGTGACAATAACTTCGGGCAAGTTGTCATTCGGACAAATCATGATTAGGACAAAAAAAATATGGCACTTTAGATTATGGCAAAAAGTTACGGAACACAATAGAGAACCAAATTTTTCACATTACTTACTAGTTCTCTTATTTTAATACTAGGTACTATGTTAAGGTTTAGGAACTAATAAGTTTAACGGCGGAGGAAATAGAATTTACCAGAAGTGGTCATTATAGAGTGAAAGTCACAACTGATCTGTGCTCTTATGATCATATTCTAATCTTTTCAGTAATTCCAGTAACTTCGTAACAAAACTAGACGGCGCCTCTTGCTTCGCCGTCTGACTGTTTAGGAGTCATGTAGGATTGATATATTGATACATATATGATTGATTTACATAGGTAAATTGAAACCGTCGCGTATCTGCACACTGCAAGAAATAATTAATGAACAAAATATATAAATATTTTGGCAAAGCGCCACTTTTACTATTCATTGTTGCCACTACATGTTATGATAACTAGTGCACACAAGAACCCATTTTACCACGAGAACCCATTTTATCTTATATCCACCCGAGCCCACAGAACACTTATTCTCAGGCCTGAGCCGCAGGCGAGAATTGGTAAAATGGCTCGTTTAACACTCTGCTTTTCACTTCGATTACGATAAAATGAAACAGGCTTAGAATCACTTTTCACTGTTCAAAAATGTTGAAAAATTGAAGAATAGCTAATTCCCGCCACGAAACATTTTCATTTTTTTTTAATTCCATATGACATATGGAATAAAAAAATCGAAGTCGAATGACACATTGTGTCATTCGACTTGGGTACCTACTTCATGCTGCCTAGTCGTAAAAAAGTCTCTTTGTGTTTTTAAATAATAAATGACAGCTATTTTATCTGATTTTATTAAATGAACGATATACACGGACAAAACACGGAAGTGATATAAATGAAAGCAAATGAAATAAAATAACTACTTTAAGAGGATTGTGAAGCTGTAAATTTTCATACAAAAAGAGATAACGTTTTTCTCCCCGTAAAAATAGTCTAATTTTCATAAATTTTGGCAATGTTATAGGTATAATAAAAAACTAGGTCCGTACGTTTTTATTATAAAGAAATATTGCATACGATATAAGTTATTAGCATCTAAATATCTATATTTTTGACATAAAAACATCCTCGAGCATTTTTTTTTTTTTTAATTAAATTAAATTGAATTACTAAAACCGAAAAACGTACAGACCTAGATTGAAGTAATGAGACCAAAATTGTCTCATTTCGTAAAGGTTTAGGGGAGTGAAAACGTTATCGCCCGAAACAATATTAATGTATATAATTGTATGAAATGTAGGTAATTGCCTGCAAAAATCGCGCCGCGTATCGGCACTTCACAATCCTCTTAATCTGCGATGTTTTATTGTGCGTTCGGCTTGGTCCCGATTATCTTAGTCTTAGAAAAAAAAAAAAACTTTATGCACTAGGCCATAAAAAGTGACTGTAAGTCGCCTACGCAGTTACGCACAACAGAAAGTCAAACTTTTAGAGTATGAGAACACATGAGAAAGAAAACTTATGTATTATTAAAACTTTGTCGAGGATTTTAGTTTCATTTTCACATAGAATTTTCTCCGTCAAGTTTTATGGGGTCTATCACAAAATTGTGTTTTGTGACAGATTAGGTCTATGGAAGCATGCATGGCATGGCAGTTTGGTAGTTGTAAATTTTACGCTTATTTTGAATCCTATAACATTTTGATTATTTGTTTAAAATATGAAATTTTAATTTCTTATTCTTATTTCGTTTATTCTGGTATAAATTTTGCGTAATATTAATGTAGTAAGGTGACAGTTAATTCTGAGCGTTTTTTGTTGTTGTATGTTTTGTAAAGGAATTTTTTTAAATGATATTTCATACTAATTTCAAAATTCTGTGGCCGCTTTGGACAAACCAGTATTTAAGAAATACTATTATATATTTCATTTTCTTATGTAAGTAGTTCAATTCACGAGCTCAAAATTCTGCAGTCGCGCACTTTATGAATAACTTGCTTCGGTATTTTGGCTTTATATAAATAGATAAGAAAAAATTGCAAAAAGTGAGGCCGCTATACTAATAGGTATCTATTCTCCACCACTGAAAATGTCAAAGTTGTCGAAGTCTTTCAGTTTCTAAGAAGAACGCCAAAGTTGGCCATTTAACGCAAAAATCACGGTCGAAATGTAATAGGGGCCTTGATAATTACATAACAATAAGTATGGTATAATCAACATGTATTTTTTTTTTTCATAATAACAATTTCCGACTTTATCTTTTTTTTTGAGTTGTAAAACTAAGCATCATGTTCGTGTCTGAACGATTTAAAAATTCCAATAATTTATTTATTGTGTGTTTGAGAAGGTTATGCATGAATCAATTAGAATAAATATTAAACATAAATTATAACTTAAAAAGATACTGAAAATTCCACTTTTACGAAAAATACCTATTTGAAGAAAAATAATAAAAGTAATGTATTTGAAACAGGCAACACCGCCACATGACAGGTGTTTACGCGCCAAACAACAATGGTTGCTTGCTAACGTTTGCTAAAAGTTTTTTGACGCACGTTTTTTGTTACAATTTACGTGGTTTCCGATCTAAAAACCGCCTTAACTGTTTATCTAACGTTCATTTACCTAAATTGCATTACAATATGTAGTATCACTGTCGTAAAGTAGGCAAAAAGTTAATTGAGTAGTGAGGCTGGGTCATCGATACGCTGAGAGTGCAGTGTCCGATTTCATGTTTTATTGTTAATTAAGGTCAGTATTTCGATCGTAGACATGGCCGCGATGACTCCTAGACGTTCCTCGCGGCTTCCTCATACTTACACGCCAAAGATGTCAGAGAGAAAGAAGGGGTTATTTCAATGCGAGGAGATGCCTTCGCGTGAGTCCTTGACGACGCATCGGAAGCTGCCAGTGGTTGATAGTGAGAGTGACAGCGAGGACTGTGACTTGGGCATCATCAGCACGTTGGACTCGAGCTCTGGAGACGAAAACGACCAGAATGTTCCAAAGACGCCAGAAAGAAACCTTTGGCGTGAGTATTTTTGCTTATCCTTCTAATACTATGTTTAAATCCATGTTTTGTATGTAAACAACGACATATACTAATAGTTTCATATCAGAGTTACTACATGTATACATGTAGTAACTCGCCAATGGGTGTGAGAGGTCAAAGGGCCTTGAATTTAACTTCAGAGCACATTCAAGATAACCTTGCAGTTATTTTACCTGTTCCTGTCATTGTTGTTTTGTATGCAAGCTGTAAGTTCTGTAAAAACATTTCTAGTCATGTGAATGATTGATTTTGTATAGTAAGTGTTCATGAATGACTAAACTAGTTTATTTGTACTAAAAACTGTCTTTAAATTCATGTAACAACATGCACCATTCAAAACACAAGACTGCATATCTTGTAGAATATGTTTAGTCAAGTCTGAAAGAATCTTACATATTTCATCATACATTTTTTATTACATGCATGTGAACAGAAATAATAATAAGTTAAGATATCTTTGTCTTCATCTCAAAATATAAACAAATACTTGTTTAAATCATGGGAACATCTGCTAAAACATTCACCTAATACTTCTGACAACCCAAAGTAATGCAAAGGAATATATAATTATTACAGTAGCAATCAAAATTGTTGTCTCATTAGTGAATTACCCTGCTGGCTATCCTCATGCTGTGATAGTTATCAGTCTTACAGCACACAAGGGAAGAGAAAGAATGACCTGTTCTTAGCCAAAAATTAGCCAGCTCATGTATACAGAATGAATTTTTCAAGTGGGCGTGGATGGCCAAATCCAAAACTATGAGGAATAGCAAAAAGTACTCAAAGGAGTCTCAGGCTCGATTTTGATGAAAACTAAAACTGCATCATTGGATTTTTGAAAAATCAGTATCAAGGTTTAATAGGTAGGTAACATAAGAAAAATAAAAAAAATATTTTGTTGAAAATCAGCCCTTTCCGTTTTATTTTCTTTATTTTATTATATGTCATTACTTCCCAGAATTCGATCCTTATTAGCGACACTATTGAATGGTGTAATAATACATTGTTTTTTTTTTTTTTTTCAAAATACACAGGTTCGATTCCTGGCTAGAAATATTGATTTTTCGAAAATCCAATGATGCTGTTTCATTTTCATCAAAATCAAGCCCCAGACTCCTTTGAGTACTATTTGCTATTCCTCTTAGTTTCGAATTTGGCCATCTACGTACACTTGAAAAATTCATCCTGTATTATTAAACCTATCACAGTAGCAAGGAGAATGTTAATCTTATAAAGTACTGGCTGTTGCTCGCGACTTTGTCCGCGATCCACGATGAAAGTAACCTATGTCCTTCTCCAGGTCATGGTCTACCCATATGCCAAATTCCATTCAAATCCATTCAGTCATTTTAGTGTGAAAGCTTCTTTCGCATTTATAAAATTAGTGGTGGACGGAAATTATACCACGGGAACATACTACCGGGATAAAAGTATCCTATGTCCTAATCCAGGTCATGGTCTACCCATGTGCCAAATTTCATCCAAATCCGTTCAGCCTTTTAGTGTGAAAGCATAACAAACAAACTCACTTTCGCATTTATAATACTAGCTTTTACCAGCGGCTTCGCCCACTTGGATGATGGAAATTATCCCACGGGAATCATACATTTTTCCAGGATAAAAGTCAAATCTCTGTGCCGAATTTCATCCAGATCCGTTCAACCATTCTGGTGTGATTGAGTACCAAACATCCATTCATCCAAACTTTCGCGTTTATAATATTAGTAGGATTAGTTAGGATTGTAGAGAGAGAATGAGGAGCTCGTGGCTAAGTAATAAAAGCCGCACGGATCCATCAGGTTAAGCTACGCTTGACGTGGTTGGTCCGTGGATGGGTGACCATCTTTACATACCGAGACTCCTCCTCCGAGCCTCGGAAAGCACGTTAAGCCGTTGGTCCCGGCTGTCATTCATGGATCTTTGGCAGTTGTTATGGGTCGTCAGAAGCCCGCAAGTCCGACAACCAGTCTTATCAAGGGGTATCGTATTACCCAGTAACTGGGTTGTGGAGGTCAGAAAGACAGTCGCTCCATGTAAAATACTGGTATTTAGCTGCATCCGCTTAGACTGGAAGCCGACCCCAACATAGGTGGAAAATGGCTAGGCAGGCAGTTAGGATTGTAGAGTAATAGTACCCTACTGACCATCCTTTGCTCCTTTTTTCCATGCTTTGTTCCTATATGTCAGTCTTTTACAGCATGCAAGGCAAGAGACTAAATTACAGAAACTAGCAAGTTCATGAATATTATTAAACCTAAATTTCTAATAACTCTTCAATACCTGTAACACAGGTATTCCTAGTACAGGCTCCAGTCTCCACAACATCAATGTATTTTTGTATACACAAAATATGTATTGTACTAATTTTTGATTAAGTGGTGGAGAAAATAAATGTTATTATTATTATTCCACCCTCTTATCTCAGGGCAATACTGATATGCTATCACAACAGATGTGCCCTCTATGTGAACTAGTTTGTCTAATTTTGGGCACTATCTACTGCTGATTACCTTATAATAGTGTCAGGCTGATAAGTCAATCCTTAGCTCAGTCAGGCATTGATCTCTAAGTTTATCAATTTCTAAAAGTTTTGTGTTAAAAGATAGCTAACTGTATTATTATTTCAACATACACATACATATCTTCACGCCTTATTGCCATGCGGGTAGGCAGAAACTACAGAACGCCACTTGCTATGATCCTTACATACTCCCTTTGTCTCGTTTACATTTACACATCTGGTCAACCATCGTCATCTGGTGGTTGTCCGGTCATCTGCGGTGGTTTATTATTTCAACTTTGTAGAGTAAAATACTCTTTATTGTGTACACCATACAAGTTACAGATATAAATGTAGGAATTTTACATAGAAGACGACAACCTTTAAATGGAATTCCTTTGATTTTTTTTGCTTGATAAACTTGATTGAGATTGTAAAGAAAGTCTTTGCTCAGTTTATAACTATGAAAGTTTGCAATAAAACAACTTTATGGGTTTGGTTTTTTATAAGTAATTAAATAAAGAGTTTACTTTTTACTATAACTTGATGGTATTTTAATTTTTTTCAAAAATAAATTGTCTCCTCAAAATGAAAAAGTGGACTTAGGGATTTTTAGAATTGGAGCACCCAATTTTGTCTGGTTTCAGAATTATTATTCAGGTTTGTGACTTCACAACCGTTTCAAAGTAGCTGTTTAAGCCTATATTCTTCAGAGCCCAAGTTTAAATATTCATTGACGTTTCATATTTCACCATTTATTCAATTACCGACAGTCATATTGTTTACTGCAAAAAATTGAAAATAGTAAATAAAACAATATATTAGATAAAAAAATACACAACCTCATAACTTCAGTATAATTATGCTGTGTTAGTTGACAAAAACAACTACTAACACAGTTTCCAATTTTACAGCATTCATTATTAGTAGGTATTACTAGTGTATTTTACATGTTACGCTACCACAAAGCACAAACAAGCATTGTGTGTTAATTTCAACATATTAATCATTATACTAAGTACATCATTAGTATAAGATTCCATTTGTACATTTCAACTATAGTCAAAAACATCTATTTCACAGACGATACCAGAAGTCAAACCCGAAAACTTTTAAAAGAGTGCAGCGATTTGAAGAACTTCATCAAGTCTCCATTTACGTTGAAAAAGTATCAGACAAGATACTGTCCGGATTCGAAATGTACTGGTTCAGTGTCTACGCCAGCCACTCCGCACCTCAACAACCATCCTGGGACCCCGTCGTCCACTCACTCCTGTACAAGTGTCCACACAACTTCGTCTACCTCAAGCCGTGCCCGCAAAAGTCTGGCCAGTCTCATCGCAGACACGGAAAGCTGCAGCAGCTCCTTAAAAGACCTGAACTTTGACACCGATTCTGGTACGGACTCCAAAGAGAATACCCCTACGAAATGTTTGAGACGGTCAAGTACGAGACATAAATTGACTCCTAAAGTCCACAGTTTCAAAGGAGTGTTATTAGAACAGAAGAAAAATGTTTCACCTGTAAAAAATGCTATGGTTTTCTTGACGAAGATGGATATGAGCAGTTTTATATCTCCTACACAAATGCTTAAGACTCCTCATACGACAGACGCGGGTGATACGCCCCCTAAGTTGGGACACAACCGTCGATCTGTTGTCGAAATTGGCGAAAGTCCAGAATCTAACTGTGAAAGTGAGAAAAGTCAGAAGAGACTTCGCAATGACAGTCTAACTGATCATGGTCCAAGTACTAAGTACCCGAGATTGGAAAACGCGCCCAAAGCTCGCCTTTCATTATTCAACAGTGATAGACTTAAGGAAATACTGTCAACTAAGTCTTTCTATGGTAAATCCAACCCTGACTTGAACAAAAGCGTCACTGCGAAGATCTCCAACGCTATTGAAGCTACAACTACCAACAGACGTATCAGACACTCACATTCTCACAGACGCAAGCGAAAGCCTGGTCAGATTAATTTAGGAGTGAGGCATAGGATTAAGAAGCCTAAACATTATAAGAATAAGGCTGTCATTGCTGTGAAGCACAATAATTCGACGACTAATAGCTCGGTTTTGAATAGCACGGTTGTGTCTTCTGTTACCATGACTGACGCGTCGTTGCTTGGTCAGAATTCTTCACAGGAACTTGGAAATGGTAAGTGATTTTATGATAAAACTAAGTTCTGCCCGTGACTTCGTTAGGGTGGAAGTCGTAAGACACAATATATTTATATTACTAAAATAACAGCCACATTTTTTATAAAACTCTCTTGGCCCCCGACCCACCGCGTCGCATCGCCCGGCCGCGCTCTTACTACGTTTTCGCTTTGCCTTCTTTATGAGTTTTTTTTCTTTTTGCTCTGCTCCTATGGGTCTTAGTGTGATATTGCCTTCCTCAAGAATTGGGCTATCAAATGCGAAAAGGATTTTTCAAATCCGACAGGTAGTACCAGAGATTAGCGCGTTCAAACTCTTCAGCTTTATTATTAGTACTAGCTTTTGCCCACGGAAATTATCCCACGGGAACGTACAGACTCCAGCACATCAAGCTACTACAATCTGTCAGATTTCTTTAATAGATTTTCGACTTTATTGCTATAACATTAGGTTCAAGGTTGATTGGGAAAATCTGACTGTTTCGGGTAGGTTGACCTGCTGGCGTCTGTACAACCGGTATAAAAAGTATCCTATGTTTTATTCCAGATCATGGTCTACCCATGTGCTAAATTTCATTCAAATCCGTTCAGCCGTTTTAGCGTGAAAGCTTAACAAACAAACAAACTCACTTTCGCATTTATAATATTAGTTAGGATAGATTATTATTAGTTTAATCGGCGAAAAGGCGATTATAAAAGCTCTAGCCACAAAGTCGCGCGTCAGTTGTTTCAATAATTCAGAAGTCACGCAACTATTCGTGCCAGTTGGAAAAACTCTATACAAGTTAGTTGGCAAAATCGGCGCGAGCGCTTTTCGTCCCGCCTCCAGCGCGGTTTTCATCTCCGTTTGGCCAGAACTTTATACTTTAATAAAATTGAATCTAGCTAGTGATTTAGACTAGCCTGCCAAATGTCCATAGTTAAACGAAAAGGATCCAACCCACATTAGGTATAATGTGGGTTGGATCCTTTTCGTTTAACTATGTAAGCAAGCAGAGTAACGCTTTAGCAGTCGCTGAGCCAGCTTTGGGTTCGATATCCAGGTTGGGCAAAATGTTATTAAGCTTTACTGATTTCGTGAGTAGCAGTCTGGATTTAACATGTATTCCCACAAGGGTTAGACAGATGGTGTATCTACAGTACACCCACATTTCGCCAGTTATTTTAAGTCCCATGTAACAGGGGGCGAGCCTGTTGCCATCAACCGGGGACAACTCGAGACTCCGGGCTGCTCCTGAGAAATTCCAGGTGGAAAAACTCGCTAACACTGCCCCATCCCGTGAATCGAAACTGGGATCTCATGCTCAGCAGTAGGTCTTGTGATAACCAGACCAACGAGGCAATTGAGAGTCTGCCTGTCTGTTTGTCGAATCTGGATTTGTGTCTGGATAATAGAAATACCTAGAGTCTGGAGTCAGCAGTGGGGGCCCAGTGGTAACGATCGCGACTAACGTTGTAGGTCGTAGGTTCGAACCCAGACGGAGACTTTACTTAGTGAAAATTATTTCATCACCACTGCTCTCAAAACGTTAAAAGAAAACAACGTGAGGAAACCGGCATGTCCTAGAATCAAAAATTTGAAGACATGTGCCATCTACCAACCCGCACTGAGCGTTATAATTATAATAGAAATACCCCACCCTCACCCTTCATAACATAGCTTACACTATGCTACTACGAACTCTTCTATGAATACGACAAACGCTAGGCCGTTCCAATTTTGAAACAATTTTGCTTTCAAGCTTGTACTTATGACAGTAAAACAAAAAACCATAGGGACAGCGTTTTTTTTTTCTTTTTTTTTTCAATGAATCGAGTCAATACAAAAAGCAGCTTTAAGGTGTAAAAGCGTCCTTTTGTCGATAGCGCAGTCCATTCACAGTTATTTTACCTCTGACAGAAGCAACCCAATATACACCAACGTAACGAAACTAAAGTTAACTGTTATTTTGACAGATTTGTTAATACATTAGGCGCGGCAGACGCACATGCGCGTTTTCGGACGTTCACCAGGTGCTTGACGGCGCGTCCATACAATTTACATAACTTTCTTCGAGTGCGGCGCGCCGCACCTGTGCGTTCGTTGAGCATCTCTATTGTTTCGAAAACATCGTAAAATAAGGGTCGGTAAGGGTGTCTACACTCAAGATATTTTTTGCACGCACCCGAGCGTTTGCCACACAGGATTAGTGTTTCGCTAAGAATTAAGCAGATAATGTGTTAATGGCAGCAACCTTATTGCAGCAAAAAAACCGGTCAAGAACGTGTCGGACCACGCACAATGAAGGGTTCCGTAGTTGGGATGAATTTATCCCAAGAAAAACTTAACATTATAGTTGAAAAACATGTTCTCCCATACATTCCAACTATAAATGTCCATAGTTAAACGAAAAGGATCCAACTCATATTACACCTAATGTGGATTGGATCCTTTTTGTTTAACTATGGACAAATGTAAGTTTGTACGCACAATATTGAGAGATTTACCATGTTGTTTTAAGACCATCGACTTCTTATAGGTTTTCCTGTAATCTATAGGTATTGAACTATTTTCTATTATTTTTTTCAAAATTTTAGGCTTAGTACTTTCGGAGATAAAGGGGGTAATGGTCAATTTTCGTCTATTTTCTTAAATAACTTTAAAATAGTTAATTTTAAAATTAAAAAAAAAAATACATTTGAGACTCTTACAGTAAGCCCTTTCATTTGATATGTCACACGTACTGTGTGCACAGTTTGCAAAACTTTTTTTTTAAATTTTATTATTTGCCCCTCAAAGTTGACCCCCATATTCAAAATTTATTTTACATATTTATATTACGTTACACGTCCGGGTTTGGGTCACAGAAATACATATATGTACCAAATTTCAACTTAATCGGTGCATTGGATTCCGAGCAATTTGGCTGTGACAGACAAAAAAATGCCATGTGAACCTAGGCTGAGATGTGATCTTTTGCAAGAACTGCTTAAACCTCCTTATTTGTTTATGGAACCATCAAAGAGCCTCCCTTCCGGGCACAAGTTATCGTGGCCTACTTGGAAAACTTTAAAGACTTGGAAGTGGGGGTTCATGGACGGCTCAGATCTCCGGTGTTTAAAGTTGCTGAGCCAAACAGAAAAAAAAACTAGGTATATACAGGGTCAAACTAGCTATCGTAACTCCGCAGACGTGATGGGTATCGATATCTAAACATAATTACACAAAAAATAATTTGATGATGTTTCCTTTTGAGGTCATCAACCGCCGGAAGTGCTATTACTTGAAGTGTGAGTTGATAAAATCTGTTTTATCGTGTTGGGATATTGATTGATGTGAAGGTTACACAAAAAGAAAACTGATTTTTAAACTGATATTTTATGTGACTACAACAGAAGGTTACAATACAAGGTTGATGAATGAAAACCCAAAAAAAGTAACTTCATCAAATTAATTTATTTCACGTCTGCGGAGTTTTGCTAGCTAATTTAACTTTGAGTTAGTATTGCCATCGAAACAGTAAGAAAATGTGATGCATAATTCGGACAAAACACACTCACACACCTACATTCAAACACCCATCACACATATCGCCATACACATGCTACCTCCATTCTAATCGAAAAAAAAAAAAATTTTTTTTTTCATTATTGTATTTGCCATTTTTTATTTTTTTTTTCATTTTTATTTCAACTTTATGTTAAAAGTATAGTAACAATGAAGTATAAATTGTATCTTGACTAAGCCCATATATGTACGTATACTGATCCATGTAACTGGAGAAACCTCGACCCCCGTCATACAGGATGCCCTAGTTCAGGGGTCGAGACCTCATTGATGTACCGAACGCTGAAGTTTTCAAATAGACTTACTTACTTACTATAATTACAGGTAAAAAAATAACTGTGAACCGTCTGTATCGAGTGTGTAGATGTGGTTTGTATAGTCACGTCTTTTGTTTTTTCTGAGACATGAGTAAAATTAATTATTTAATCCCACTAATTACACACAAAGTTTGTGAGGATGGATGGATGGATGTTTGTTAGTCTTTCACACACAAACTCCTGAACAGATTTTGATGAAATTTCGCACACAGATAGTTTATAACCTGGATTAACACAGGGTACGATTTATCCCGATATTCCTATGGGTCCGAGACTTGCCAGGGTGAAACCGTGGGGCGCTGCTAGGCTACGCTTTCACGCTATAACGGCTGAACGGATTTTAATGAGTTTTGGTACATGGGTAGATCGTGACCTGGGTTCGGACATAGGAGACTTTTTAACTCGATAGTACGTTCCCGTGGGATATTATCCGACCACCACACGGGCGAAGCCGCGAGCAAAAGCTAGCTACCTATATACGTAAACATGTTTTGTACTGTATAATATTAATTGTTGACTTTGTTACTTGGTAAATAATAAAACTAACAAACGTAATGATGAAGACTTTACAAAGTGTACACAATAATACCTATCGTAATGTTTCAAAACTTATACAAGGGCAGTTTCTACAACAATTTATACTAACTAGCTATTGGCTCGTGACTTAATAATAAAACAGCCGTACGGGTCCATCGAAGGTTAAGCCACGCTTGCCGAGGTTGGTCCGTGAATGGAAGACCATCCATTACATACCGAGACCCCTCCGTACTCTGAAAGCGCGTTGAGCCATTGGTCCCGATTGTCATTCGTAGATCTTTGACAGTCGTTACGGGTAGTCAGAAGCCCGAAAGTCTGACAACCAGTCTTACCAAGGGGTATCGTATTACTCAGTTACTGGTTTGTGGAGCTTAGATAAGCATAGTTGGGAAAAAGCTTGGCAGATGATGATTTCAACAAGGCCAGAGTTTCTACAAAAATTAACTACTTGTCAATTAATTATTATGCCAGCTATTGCTCGCGACTTCGTCTGTGTGTATATTGTATCTCATATATATTTTTTTATAATGAAAAGTAGCCTGTGTAACGGCGTGGAAAGGTTACTGACAGAGTTACTTTCGCAGTTATAAATACGGATTAGTAGGGGAAAACCAAACGATTGATGGACTGTATGAAAGATGATATCGCTGCTTTGCATGAATACCCGCACAAACCAAAATTTTGAAATGACTGGTTGAATTTATTTCATGGAAGTAAGACTCACATTCATAACGGCAAAACCGCCGATTATGCCGTTATGAACGTGAGTCTTACAGACCATGAAATAAGGACTATTATGCATTTGGCTGTGTTATAAACCAGTCATTTCAAAATTTTGGTTTGTGCGGGTATTCATGCAAAGCAGCGATATGGCTAGTAAGGGGGTAACTCTGACTACCGAGATGACGACTAATATGCTAGTGACTGGTCGTCTTGCTGACCATGGTTTTGTTATTGTTATTAGTAATTAACTGTTTATTTTACTTCGATGGTTTATCATTTGTGACTTCGAGTTACAGGCTATATAATATAGGGTGACTGGTAATTCGTGACCTATACTTAAACACATGATTGTACTCAGTATAACAAACAATTTTTACTATGGGACCAAACCGGAAATCGCGAAAAAAAATAATCAGCTGCTCCCTACATTGATGTGTTATGCGAACATAAATGTAGGGAGCAGGTGATTATTTTTCGCGATTTCAGGTTTGGTCCCTTTGTTTGTAATCATGAGAAGAATCGTGTGTTTAAGTATCGATCACTAATATGAAAGTGGGCACTCCCTTTATGCCTGGAGGCTTTTATTTAGTAATAAAGTTCGGTTTACGTTTTTAGATTTTATTTTTATTTCTGCTTGAGTATAGTTTTCGATGTATTTTGTTGGCATATTGGCGTGTGCTAGCGGACTTATGGCAAACAATTAAATTTAATTTATTATGCGTACTATTTATTGATTTATTAAAGAACACCAACAACATATATAATCAACATTGGTTTTAAGAATTAATATTGTATATAATAAAATAACTGAACAGACAGCTGTGCTGCTGGGGAGTTTGTTGCGCCACTTCTTCTCCCCAGCTAAAGCATTAGGAAGTGGTGAAGGGCGGGCGTTTTTTGGGGACTGTCTTATGCAATTTTGACGTTTGAAAAGTGCTGATTCTCAGCCTAGTTCGAATAAATGTTTTTTTGATTTTGAATAGAGAAATAAGTATGGAAGTAGAAGATATGTTGCGGCGACCCCATATAAATTAGGATATTAGTATGGATACAAATCCGTGTTATTATTCATTATCATTCTCTTGTGTGTTTTGTAGAAGATCAAATAAATAAGAAATCCTACTCAAACTAGTTAAATTAAAAATTATAGAAAAAAAAATGAATAGGATTCCATTTTCAAAGCCAGAATTCTACAAAAACTGTACAGCATTAACTATTCTAGAATGTGCTGGTCATGTTAAACTTAAAAATATACAGTCTTTAAGCACTTTTTATTGAATGAATGAATGAATGATTGATTGATTGATCGATCATTAGTGCTTATTAGAGTATAATATTATTTTATCTTAAATCTTAAATCCTGGGTTTTTACATACATATTCAGAAATGAAATATGTATTTTGTACTTTTGGAAACTTATCTATTGAAGTAAAGGCAAACATTACTAAATCGTAATAAATCATCGTTAACCTTCGAATTCGGAAAAATTATTCATAAATTGGTAATGTATCAATCTGCATAGCTTTTTCCCAACTATGTTGGGTTCAAAATCAAAATCAAAAGTCATTTATTCAAACTAGGCTGAGAATCAGCACTTTTCAAACGTCAAAATTACACAAGACGGTCCCCAAAACACCCGCCATTCACCACTTCCTAGTGCTTTAGCTGGGAAGAAGAAGTGGCGCAACAAACTCCCCAGCAGCACAGCTGTCCGTGCAGTAAAAAAAATAAATGATTCTATACAAATAGTACACAAAATAATTTAGGGAGATACATTACGCAACACAAAACATTAAATTAAATTATTTGCCACAAGTCAGCTAGTACACGCCAATATACCAAAAAAAAAAAAAAATTGAAAACTATACTCAAGCAGAAATAAAAATACAAAACTAAAAAAGTAAACAAAACTTTATACCTAAATAAAAGCCTCTAGGCATAACCGGTTGCAACTGAATACTATCGAGCGACTACTTATCTGACCTCCACAAGCCAGTTACTAGGTAATACGATACCCTAAGACTGCTTGTCAGACTTTCAGGATTCTGACGACCCGTAACGCCTGTTAATGATGTACGAATGACTGCTGGGACCAACGGCTTAACGTTTTTTCCGAGGCACGGAGGGGTCTTGGTATGTAAAGATGGTCACCCATCCACGGACCAACTGCGACAAGCGTAGCTTTACCTTGTCGATTGACCCGTGCGGCTGTTATTACTTAGCCACAAGCAATATTTGGTGTTTCGCAATTTCAATTACTTTTCATACATAAAAATCAAGTTCTTCTAACTTAACAAAGAGTTGTGTGGCTGGACTGCTGGGGAGTTTGTTTAGCCACTTCTTCTTCCCATCTAAAGCACTAGGATGAGGAGAAGCGCGGGCGTTTTGGGGGTTAGTCTTATGTAATTCTGACGTTCAAAAAGTGCTGATTCTTAGCCTAGTTTGATTATAAGACTTTTAATATTTTTATACAATATATTTTTCACAGACAAAGCTGACCCCTTCGACAAAGAAAAACAAACAATAGAAACCTTACTCAGCCAATGGGAAGAAGAACCAATTCCCGAAGCCGAGCTTTCTATCTCAAAATCAATGCCAGAAATACCATGCTTTAACAGCACCGTCATAGAAGAAACCAACCAAATATTCCAGCCAGTGACCGCTGTGCCAGTTAAAATGGCAACACTGTCACACGATCCCGATGGCATTATTGTTGAGCTGGGTTGCCAGAAGCTCGAAACGACGGTGCCACAGAATGTGACCACTCTACCTCCAACAGTAGCATCACCTTTGACGACGTTGACACCAGTGGTGGCGGCGTCACCACAGCCTCTGACGACATTGCCAGCTCCGGTAACGAATGACGTGGTCATGGCAGACATTGGCGGGCATGTAGAAAATCATGGCGATTTGCCAAACACTGGACAGTTTCTGCCTGTTGAAGGCGGATATATACTTGTTGAAGAGAATGCGGCTCCAGGTAATTCTCTTTCCATAATTTAATTTCATTGCTGATACTATTTATCAGCTGCTAGCGGATATATATGTAGTATCAGCTAAGATTCTGGTCTCGATGCAAAGTCGAGCAAAGTAGGTACGTCCTCTTTTACAGTCAATCAATCTGCCTATCCTTTTCCCTACTAAGTATGTTGGGGTCGGCTTCTAGTCTAACCGGATGTAGCGATGTAAAGCGGTAAAATTATCCTGCTAAATTACGGTAAAAAACGTTATATAATTCTGTATGTACATATTTGTTACGGCCGCAAATCATACTTTATTTAACATACAACTTAATACTGACTTGCAAATTGCAAAAAACGTAAGAAAATTTGAATTTCCCGGGCTACCGTGACGCTTCTTCCTTAAATTGATAATGGATCTACTGTTACATCTTCTGCATCTGATTCTTCATCTTCAGTTTCAAAATTAAACCATCAAAATCATCCATTTCAGCAGGATCCGTGTCTGTGTATTTCAAATTAGATTGAACCTTAGTGAGCTTGTTTATTCTGTCGTCTAGCAGACGATTTCGTAAGCATATCGTCATGCCGCATTGACGCGAAAAATCTCATACGATTCGCTGCAGCACCGCGTCGTATGCGGACAAGTTTGAACATGTACGTGCTCGTATGGCTCTTGTCCTACGCGCGTTTTACGTTACGCTTACGATCCATGTGCGAAGGGCCAGACTTTCGGGTTTCTGACGACCCGTAACGACTGTCAAAGATCTACGAATGAGAGCCGGGACCAACAGTTTAACGTGGAGTCTCGGTATGTAAAGATGGTCACCCATCCACGGACCAACTCCGGTAAGCGTAGCGTAACCTGATGGATTGACCCGTGCGGCTACGAATAAGAATCGTTTGAACTCATGATTTCATAAACGAGATCTGGGGTAATTATTATACACGAACGCGAACGAACATTCTCACCATCTCCATAGAGAGAAAACTCACGTTCATGAATTGCGCGAAGTTTAAGACGCTACCGAGCGCGCAGTGGCGCCCTCATCGTTTGTTCGGTTATTTCTTTTATTTTAGAATGAAAATGCAGAAAATGAGCACGTTAAGTTGTGCTCCACAAGACTATACGTTATTATTATTATAAACAGTAGTTTTATATTGTTAAGTTTTATTGTAATCCTTAAAACGGGAAATGGTGGCCACTTTTTTCCGTTTTAATGATTACAATGAAACTACTGTTTGTAATAATAGTAACGTATAGTCATGTGGAGTAGGTACATGCTTATTTTCTGCATTTTCTTTTTAAATTAAAAGAAATAACAAAACAAACGATGAGGGTGCCACTGTGCGCTCGGTAGTCTCTTAAATAAAACATTGAATATAAGATTAAGGAGAAGACCCTGAGTTTATTTCGCCATTTTGCTCAGGCGTTGCAGATAGGAAATATCGACTTGGCTTATTATTATTGTTTATATAACTTGTAAAAGTGATTCCGATATCCTATTTACAGAATAAATAATTTCATTTCACACTACTTGCTAAAAAGAATAACCCAAAAAAAAAATGAACAAGTGGCTACGAAACTACGTTCACTGGCCACCAGACCCCTATTATTCGCCTATTATTATTAGTTAGGGGTCGATTTAAGCAGCTGTTATTTTTATTATTCTATAAAGTTCAAAGGAACCAGTTTCTCACATCGAGGGGCCTGGCCATACGCGCCCTAAAGTCACCCGGTATACATACCGGGTGACTTTTTTCCGTCTTGGAAAAAAATAGGGTACAATAAGTGAACAGAGTAGAAGCCGCGGTAGCGATATAGGGTAAGAAATATCCCTTTACCTAATCCTTACATACTAAAAGATGTTACTATGGTAATTTAAAACGGTCATTCATTACATACTGGTTGATTTTTTTTCCGTCTTGAAAAACAATAGGTGAACGGAGTAGAAGCCTATGGCATACCTAGTTTTTTTTTTTAATAATATTGAAATTCAAATCATACGCACTACGCACCCTGCATAGTGCGTATGATTTGAATTTCGATATTTTTTAACGATCTATAAAGTTTTTCAAAATTTCTGTTTGTATTGTTATAGTTTACTTCAAATGTATAGTGTTTATTGATAGAGCAATTTCTGTCTAAGCTATTGAAGAAACTACAAAAAAAATAACTAGGTATGCCATAGGCTTCTACGCCGTTCACCTATTGTACCCTTTTTTTTTTTCAAGACGGTAAAAAAATCATCCAGTTTATGTGTGTAATGATGACCGTTTTAAATTACCATAGTAACATTTCTAGTATGTGAGGATAGGTAAAGGGATATTTCTTATTGGATACAATTTATCAAATGGCAAGTATTATTGCCATTTTACTTGTGTAAACTGCAGAAGTAGCTTGTGGCTCAGTAATAACAGCCGCACAGGTTGATGTTTGTAAGTTAAGCTACGCTTGCCGGGGTTGGTCCGTGGATGGGTGAGAGACTCCTCCGTGCATCCATGAAACCACGTTAAGCTGTTGGTCCCGGCTGTCATCCCTGGATCTTTGACAGTCGTTACGCGTCGTCAGAAGCCAGAAAGTCCTACAAGCAGTCATACCAAGGGTATCGTATTACCCAGTAACTGGGTTGTGGAGGTCAGATAAGTAGTCGCTCCATGGTAGTCACTTGCAAGCGGTTAGACTGGAAGCCGACCCCTAAATAGTTGGGAAAAGGCTAGGCAGATTGATTGATAATATATACACAGGGATATTGGTAATATGTCGGCAATCCATTAAGGGGATGTAGGATAGGTCATTTTACAACCAAATGACCCCGTATCGCAGGAGCTCGTGGCTAAGTAATAACAGCCACACGGGTCGATCCATCAGGTTAAGCTACGCTTGCCGGGGTTGGTCTGTGGATGGGTGACCATCTTTTCATACCGAGACTCCTCCGTGCCTCGGAAAGCACGTTAAGCCGTTGGTCCCGGCTGTCATTCCTGGATCTTTTACAGTCGTTACGGGTTGTCAGAAGCCCGAAAGTCTGACAACCAGTCTTACCAAGGGGTATCGTATTACCCAGTAACTGGGTTGTGGAGGTCAGATAGGCAGTCGCTTCATGTAAAATACTGGTATTCAGATGCAGAAAAGGCTAGGCAGATTGATTGATAATATATACACAGGGATATTGGTAATATGTCGGCAATCCATTAAGGGGATGTAGGAGAGGTCATTTTACAACCAAATGACCCCGTATGACTACTATGCAAATGTCAACCATTTTTTTTTTTGCAGAGGTAGACCATTTTAGTCAAAAACACCTGCTCAAAATTGTAATTGTAACAATTTGTAGATCTGATTTAAAAACTATTAAAATTAATTGTCATTTTATGGTTGATTATTGAAGTGTTAATGTTTATTGAATTTGAGTATTGAAGTGTTAGCAAGCAGATAATAATTTAAAAAGTATTTCATGCATTAGTTTTTCTTTATAAATTTTCAGATTTTCAGTTATATATCTTTAAAAAAAAGTCAAATTACTCGAAAAGTGGTCGACAGTCGAAAGGGGTCATTTGGTTATGACATCGCTCACTGAATACAAAAAAGCCATAAATCAAAAAAATTCGGAAAATAATTTTATTGCAAAAATGAGGTCTAAATCAACTAAATTTTTTAGTAAAAAAAGACACCCGTCATTTTTCGTATCACTATTCCCAAACCGGCTGACCGCCATTTTTGCATTGGGGCATTTTGTTAGCTAACTCTGAAGTTGACCGCCATTTTGCTGTGAGTTGCGACCGAAAACTGGACGCGAACGCACGTCTGTTGCGTGCAAAAAGGCCACAAACCGAAATAATACTGCATAGTTCTCTGCAAAGAGACTGATTGGACCGCCTGATGGTTTAGAGTATTGTGTTAATTAATGTGGTTCTTATGCAATAAAGCGATATGAATACAACTTTATTAATAAAATTCTACAAATTAATAATGTTAAAGTTTTAGGGATATTTAATTTTGATTAAAATAATAGTCACAATTTGATCTCAATAATTTTAACCTACTATAATATTATATATAAGTTAAGATCCTTTTGTTGTACTACATAGATGTTGTCATTTATTTTAGATACTGTTTTACTGTCTGTTTTTTATCCATGTTTTTACCTGTCACTAATAAGAGACTTTTTATAATATAACTTTTCGAAGCAGCTTTAATCAACCATTTATTTTTACCCAATTACTGCAAAGCCAAAAGGAAGGGTAGGGTTATGATTTTAGCAGTCTATGTATGTATGTTTGCATTTACCGTAGTGCCTAAACTACTGTACCGATTGTGATGAATGAGGTATCAATAGATTCGTAATAATGTCATAGGCTATATAAATTCTTCCTAAATTTAATATGGTGGACTTTATTATAAAATTGGGTTTTATTTTTGACATAATCTTTATGATATTGATCGAAATTTTGAATAGAACGGGGTTTTCTGTGCGTTTTTAGCTTCATGAGTAGCAGCTGTTCATATGTTCATATTTTTAATCGATAGAGCACGTAAAAACGCATCTAATCATGTTATATTATTAAATATAAATGCTGAAATATTTTAAAAACATCGTGGTCTACATTTTGTTTTGGCCGTAGTATAAAATAGATGCATTTTGATTGGTGGCCCTTTTGTATTCAGTGAGCGACATGTCCTACATCCCCTCAATGGATTACCTACATACCAATAAACCTGTAGATGTACGCATCTATTAGTGTTCAGTAAAGTTATTGAGTGTGAGTAAATATTAAGTGCTTAGATGGATAGAATATACATTATAATTATTATTACACAACTTGCTTATTATGGAATTTTAAACGAACAATTTTCTCTATGGGACAAACATCGTAGTCAGGAAAAAAATGTAATTGTCCTGGATAATTAATGCTTCCTTAATGTCTTATTTTTGTTTTTCTTTTTTTGGAAATGTTAGCCTAGATTACGTTTTACGAGGTACAACTACCTAGATCGGTAGCAGGTGGGGTGGTAGGTTTTTTGTTTTTAAGAGGCAATATTAGTATCACCTTTTTACAGCTGTTTGGCAAAATTCTCCTCACATCTAAACTTCAATATATGGTTAAACATTAAAATGTTATGTTTCCAGCTCAAGAAGAGCTACCCGACCTGGACGAGATCGAGCGCGAGCTGAGGATGTTAGACGAGCAAATACTCAAGATGGCGGAGTCTAACAACATTAACGCCGAAGCTGTGCTCGCTTCTACCGAGACTGCTGTTAATGGTAAGTAAATAGAAACTATATGCAAATGTTAATAAGCGTAGGGTTTTTTTTAGGAATCAACATAACATCATGCCTGCATACCCCGAAGGGTTAGGCAGAGGTGTACTCACGATTCGCCATTTATACAGGGTGTATCACAGAGAAGTGATCAAACTTAAGGGTGTGGTATAGACCATCAAACTGAACAACTTTTTCCCGGGGACCAATTTCGTAGTCGTGAGAAAAATATCAGTTGTCCCATACAAAACTTCAACACCTACTTGACCAAATTTATGGGATGACTGATTTTTTTTTTTTTCACGACTACGATATTGGTCCCCGGGAAATTTGATCACTTCTCTGTGATACACCTTGTATTAGGTAAATAGATAAAACGGGCTGGTATCTGTAATTCCACATCCATGCGCGTATTTTGCGTATGGGTGGGAAAATCGATTATTGTTACTGACAACCTCACGGAGGGTACCTGGGTTACCGAAGTACTTTGCCCTATATGCGGCGACCACCGGGCAGTTTAGAAGCACATGAGCTGTTGTCTCGCCGTCCTCCATGCAGGCCCTGCACAGCGGACTGTCTGTGACTCCAAGAGGTGTTTATTAAATGACCCATGGCCAGTTATACTGCTGCCGTAAGGAAAAAGGACGTAAGTATCTACAGAAACATTAAAATGGAGAAAAAAAATTGTCATGTTTAAAATATAAAGATACAAAGGCAGATGCGTCTTTTAATAATAAGAATTATTAGGTTTTCGTTAAGTTTACGCCATAATAAAAATATTGGTAGAAGCATCTTTTTTTTTGCTGATTTCTGATGTAAATAACTCTCATTTCGAAAAAAAATTCAGAAATATCTTTTCTCGCTGAAATAGTTCGTTGTAGTTAGTAGTATGGTAGAGGAGTTATCAATAAATACCGTCATGGACGAGATCAAAAACATCACAAACACATACCAGAGACTGGAAAGGCACCCCAACGATTTGGCTGCCGCACTGAAAACAAGAAATTACGGGTAAAGTTAAAAGGAAATACATTGTGTAATCCACACTCCAGTGTGGACCTAAGCACGAATAAAGAGTAGATGGCCGACGCTGGAGTCACGCTCTTCCCGCCAATGTTTACCTCCAACTCATCTGCTAAAAGTACAAAACTTATCACGGTTTGCCACAGAAAAAAAAAATGTAAGGATTGGCTACCCTCTAAAATTTGAGACAAGTTACAAAGTCCGAAAATTGAAAGCTCGTTGATCTAATCCTCGAAGGCGCGTTTTCTCAGCTTGGGATCCTGGATTTGACCTGGTCAGGCGAAGTGACTGCCCAGTAACACTTCACTCAGTAACAGCTGTAGTTGGAGTTTTAAGCCGGTTAATTGTACTAATATTATAAAGAGGTAAAATTTGTGAGTTTGTATGTAAGGGGTAATCTTCGGAACTGCTGATCCGATTACGAAAATTCTTTCTCTGATGGGAAGCTGCTAATGGAAAGAATATATTTTATGTTAAAACAAGAAATTTCACGCGGGCGAAGTCGCGAGCAGAAGCTAGTTGCTTAACACGTTCTGTGCGGCAGACACGCATGTGCGATTTTCGAACGTTCACCATGTGCTACCGGCGCATATGCGTGTCCATACAATTTATGTACTTCCTTCGAATGCGGCGCGCCGCACCTGTGGGTTTTTTGTGCATCTCTATTGTTCTTGGCGTAATTGTTTTATGACTCATAAAAAATGGGAAATTTTTCAAACACACCTAGGCGTCTCGCCGCACTTGGGATAAGTTTGTAACGGCGCACATATGTGCCCAGCCGCACTGGGTAGAGTTTCTTCAATCGCGCCTGCGCGCTCATAGCACCACACGAAGTATTTTTTGGGCGCGCATGAGTGTTTGCCGCACAGGGTTTAGTGTATCATAAAGCAGCACTTGGAGCAAGTTCGCCAAATAATTCAGCAGTGAATGTGTTAATATAGCATAATCAGCATTTGATGTTCCTACTGATGGGACACAGGCTCCTATACGAAAGGGAGTGGGCTGTAATCTACCACGCGGGCCCAGTGCGGGTTGGGAGATGTCACGTCTTCGAATTTTTTGTTCTAGGACTTGCCTTCACGATGTTTTCCTTCACCTTTTTGAGAGCAGTGGTGATGAAATTATTTAAACAAAGTAAAGCGCCTGCCTGGGTTCGAATCTACGACCTACAACTCGTAGTCGGGGCCGTTACCAATGGCCGTCGCCATTGCTCCTAATTGCTTAACACGTCCTGTGCGGCCAACGCGCATGCGCGATTTTCGAACGTTCACCATGTGCTGACGGCGCTTATGCGCGTCCATACAATTTATATAACTTCCTTCGAATGCGGCGCGCCGCACCTGTGGGTTTTTTGTGCATCTCTATTGTTCTTGGCGTAATTGTTTTATGACTCATAAAACTGGAAAATTTTCAAACACACATAAGCGTCTCGCCGCACTTGGGACAAGTTTGTAACGCCGCACATATGCGCCCAGCCGCACTGGGTAGAGTTTCTTCAACCGCGCATGCGCGCTCATAGCACCACACGAAGTATTTTTTGGGCGCGCATGAGCGTTTGCCGCACAGGGTTTAGTGTATCATAAAGCAGCACTTGGAGCAAATTCGCCAGTTAATTCAGCAGTTAATGTGTTAATATAATGGCCGATAAATACCTATCTTCTCCTTTGGTTACATGCATGATGTTATCATTATTCAAATTATATTGCCAAAAGACTTGACACAAAGACTTCACATCATAATATTTCAAAAAAACTTCGAACACAATAAGTATTATTTCATCAAACAACAATATGATATGAATCGTGTCAGTAGCTCAAATTATCTCCTAGTTTAGAAGATCATTGTGTCCGTGTAATATTTCCGACCTTGCCTGAAACAATGGTAGGTTAATGTAAACATTTTCACAAAAGATTTAAATAATATTATAATTTTGTAACTTGATTTTTAGGTAATTAGGTCTTGGTAAGTTGAAATGATAATATACAGGAATAATAACAATTAGTTATAAACACATTTGGGCGTTTTAATTAATGCCAGAATAGTTATCTAGCTTCCGTCCGAAAATATATTTAATAATATTGTTTATCTACTCTCATATCGTAATATTTGAATTATAAACTTCAAAACTAGTTTATATTGACATACTTTATAAATACAATACCGAAATTTAAAGATAGAATCATATTATAACACTCTTTCTCTAACAAAATAATGTTATATATTTTTTTTTACCATTACGATTCAGCAGGCTGAGCACGAGAACCGTAGAGAAGCTGTCGACGGAAGAGTAGACAAAAATGATGTTACCGTGTAGACAGTACACACACACACACTCACACCCCCACACAACACACACACACACACACATCACACATACACAAACATACCATACAACATCTGAAATCACCTTTCTAGTCTCCACTCTGGAATCTGTACCCCGAGCCCCAAGATACAGACTAACGGTGTAGTTTGGGGCTCTCTAGTAAATAAATTTTTGCAACCTAGATATAGGTCATCTTTTAAGTTAAGTACTTATATTATCGTCTCAACTTATTGTTAACCTATAAAGCTGCTTAATGTATTAGCTTATTATGCTTAATGTATTGGCTTAGCATGACCACTTGTCTATCTCTACGAAGAGTAAACAACCTTTTCTATTGAAAGTGAAGCAGAAATTCTTCTACAATTTGTCATTTTGTCTTTCGTTTCTAGCGATCTTTGTCTAGGTCCTTTTTTATGTAGACTATTTCGGAAGTAAGTTATCTAGGGTAGTGAAGACAATTTGATTTTGTAATCGCCATGCTAAAGACAGTAGAAAACTTTCTACTCGACGGCCGCAAAGTATATACGGTTATCTACAAAATCATTTTCTTTTTCCTTCTTTTGCTTATATCTCGAAAACGGTGTGTCCTATCGCAAAAATAATGAAAATTTCGACCCCCTTAACAAACCTCATAGACCTTTAAAACTCTACATGTAAGTAATAATTTTTCATATTTTCCATACAAAAAGTGAAAAATTCCATATAAAACACGTTGAGAATCGCATCTTCTCCGGCGCTACGGGCTCGCCTGCGCAGTTGTATTTATATGCGTGACTTAATATTTGTAACAATTGAGAATTAAACAGAAAAAAGAAATCCTATTAAAAAAGAAAGAATTCCGAGTCGAATTATGTAATAAAGTGAATATCGTTAAGTACAGTTGACTCTTTCTACTTTGTTGCCGTCGTACTGTCTACACGGTGACGTCATTTTTGTCTACTCTTCCGTCGACAAGACGCTTCTCTACGGGTCTCGTGCTAAGCCGGCAGGACAATAAACTATTTTCTATTTCTATAGATAGAAGTCACTCCATGTAAAATACTGGTATTCAGCTACATTTGGTTAGTCTAACCAACAAAGTTGGGAAAAAATAATGTTCAGTTGAATTATTCATATTTGCCATTTTAATGTTAAATAGCTTAGTTGTGTTTTACACCTAATTAACGTGATTATGTTTTATAATTTCAGATATTCCCTCCACATCGTCCACTGAGAATGTAGTAAAGGATGACAAACCTAAAATGTTCCCCATCTTCGAAAAACCTAACCCTGGTGTAGCAGTCCCTGCTGGTAACACAAAAGGTAATTGTTATTCTGTTCAATCATTATTTTTAGCTACATTATTACGTACTGCATCGTTGGTCTGGTGCTCGCAAGCGCTACTTCTGAGCATGAGGTCTTGGATTTGATTTCCAGATCGTTATTGGGTTTTCCATCAGTAATTTCTCAGTAGCACCCCGGAGTCTGGATTTGTGCCCGGTTGATGGCAATTGTCTCGCCCATAGGGTCATGTATTGTACCTATGGACATTTCAGACTATCTCCAAAATGGCCTCACACTGCACACAACACCGATAGCGTCACGCCACTCACTGGTGTTGCTAGAGAATAAAAATGCCACCACAGTGTTGCAATATTATATTTTTAGTACTGCCAGTTTTGTTTATTATAATCAATGTCCAAAGGTAAAAGCGTCCATAGGTACAATACATGACTATACGTGGTACTTAAACATAACTGGCGAAGTGTGGGTGTACTATACGTACATCTCTGCCCAGCCCTTCGAGGCGTCATGTGTTATGTTATTATTACTTATCGCCGGTAGTACCTGGATGAGGCTGGCGCAGGAGCGTGGGGAATGGCACAAGAAAAGAGAGGCCTATGCATGAAGTTGAGTTGTGGATGATAATGATCATGACATTATAATTTTAAATCAGAGTTTCCATCTCATTTATAGATTTATAATTACCAGACTCTTGCTCAAAGTTCGCCAAGTTAACTCAAATACAGTTACGGAAACGTATGTCTGACCACCATAAGTACTAATCCTGCTTGCAGCGCTCGGTTGTATATATAACGTTTCTATAGTAACGCTTACCTACACTTTCTTCTTTCAATTTTTTTTTTTTTTGGTTATAGAACAAGGGGCTTTCCCTTTTCGACCAATAGGAATAGTCCTGTTGGTAGAAAAGGGACCACCCGTTTGATCTGTGATCGATAATTGTAAGAGAGCTTTCACGGTAGTCAGACGTTCGTTTTCCTGACTGTGCAAGCTCTTTTAAATGCATCGATGAGGAAATGTATCACACAGTTAGCTAAAAGACGGGTCATCTTATCTGCGTGTTCTAAAAATATTAGAATATTGCCGTGGCTAAAATATTGGCCATTCAGCCAGTAGTCGAACTCTGGGAAGTAATGACATACGGCAAACTAAAGAGCTCATTTTTAACAAAATACTTTGTTTTCTTTTTCTTATGTTACCTACCTATTAAATCTTGATATTGATTTTGCAAAAATCCAATGATGCAGAATAGTTTTCATTAAAATCGAACCCGAGACTCCTTTGAGTACTTATCGCTATTCCTCATAGTTTCGGATTTGGCCTTCCACGCCCACTTGTAAAATTTACGGTACATATAGGGTGACTGGTAATTAGTGACCGATACTTAACACATGATTATGACTCCCTACATTTATGTTCGCATAATTCATCAAAATGAGCTGATTTTTTATTCACGATTTCAGGTTTAGTCCAATAGTAAAAGTTGTTTGTTATCATGAGTACAATCATGTGTTTAAGTATTGGTCACTAATTACCTGTCACATAGGGTGACTGAAAAAAAAAAAAAACAATTTTAAAATTTTTGTCTGTCTGTTTGTTCCGGCTAATCTCTGAAACGGCTGGACCGATTTTAACGGGACTTTCACTGGCAGATAGCTGATGTTATAACAAGTAACATAGGTTCAATTAAATTATAGGAACAGACAGTTCAGCGTAAAACAGTAAAACCCATGAAATTGTGAACAAAATCCGATTTAAATAGGGATATATTGACATCCACGCGGGCGAAGCAGCGGGCAACAGCTAGTAATCTATATTATCGTATTCTAAAGGGGTTACAGAGAAGAGTAACAAGCGCTCGTTGATAAAGACTGGAGACGACCAGTACGTGATAGACGCAGGACAGAAGAAGTTTGGAGCCACGCAGTGTGCCGAGTGCGGTGCTATTTATCAGGTAAACACTTCTATCAACTCCATATGTATAAATGTTAATATCGTTTTCATTACTTTCCGATTTATTTTACTTTTGACATAAGCACGCCTATGAAGTTCCTTGTTTATTGACAGGCAGCCATAGACGAAAAATGCATTACTTCATGAACGCTATGAAGCCTTATTTATTGACAGGCAGCCATAGATGAAAAAATGCAATACTTCATGGACGCTATGAAGTTCCTTATTTATTGACGGCAACCATAGATGAAAAAATGCAATACCTCATGGACGCTATGAAGTTCCTTATTTATTGACGGCAACCATAGATGAAAAAATGCAATACCTCATGGACGCTATGAAGTTCCTTATTTATTGACGGCAACCATAGGCGAAAAAATGCAATACTTCATGGACGCTAAAGTAAAATGAATGGTTAGAAAGATTATAGGGCCAACAATGATCGCTTTGATGAGAGGTAGACTTATTAGACCTGTATACTAATTGCGTAACAGACTATCAATCTGAATCGGTTTCAGTTTGACAGTTCAACAACATTCATTGCGTTCTTTACGTTGTTGAGCGGACAAAATTTTTCAACATATGAAGCAATGGATTAACAATTTGCTTCAAAATGATAGAAAATCAAATTAAGAGCAAATAAGATGATAAAAAAAGTTTTGCAAACTCTACCATGCGATATATCAAATAAAAGGTTTTAGTGTGAGCGTCTCAAATATATATATTTTTTATATTTTTAAAATAAACTGTTTTAAAGTTATTTATTAAGATATACGAAAATTTACCATCCCCCCCCCCCCTTTATCTCCGTAACTACTGAGATTAAAATTTTGAGGAAAAAAAAATACAGAAAATGCTTCTTAGGTATAGAAGCATTTTCTGTATTTTTTTTCCCTAGATTACAGGGAAACCTATAAGAAGTCTATGGTCTTAAAATAACATGGTAAATCTCCCAATATTGTGCGTACAGACTTACATTTGCAGTTGGAATGTATGGGAGAACATGTTTTTCAACTACAATATTAAGCTTGTTCATGGGATAAATTCATACCAACTACGGAACCCTGCATTATGCGTGGTCAAACACGCACGTGGCCGGTTTTTTTAGTTACTATTCCTTTATTTCAATGTAACATTACATTCTCTATACGCAGCACTCGATTTATATAAATAAAACAGCTAAAATAATAAAAAAAACAGCAATGGATGTTGAAATACTCTAACGAGCGACGCGTGAAATCAGCTGTTCACTTTCTGCCTAGCTACAGAGTTCATCGAACTCACTGCATACCTGTTACCTACTCCTCCCAAACAGTAACAGTCCCTCCGGTTTGTGCACAAAAACACAAGCAAATCAGGTTTACTGGATTTCCATAATGTTTGAAATAATTTAATGTACCGGTCATCTTAGTATGATATACTGAATTCACCCTATCAGTCAGCAGATGACCTGTATATAAAAAAAAAAAATAACTTGCAGCTATATTTTATTTTTAACACAAGTTCCTTTCATTTGCAGATCGGCGATTCACAAGACGAACACGATCACTTGGTGCATCATAATGCTACAGATGTACTGAAATTCAACGTAAGTATTCCAAACTGATGATACCTTAGAGGCATTCTCCATATAAAGAAAAAAAAACATATTTTAAAAAAACCTCCATGAATTCCAGGGTTTCAAAGACGAGTGCGTAGTGGACCGGTCTGGAAACTCGCGCTGTATCCGCGTGCGAGGCGGCGAGACCGGCTGGAAGAAGGTGGAACAACTCCTTAGCAGGGTCGTCCACCCACACCTCGGCTACGGGAACGATCTGCCTAAGGAACTGATACATACTTATACGGTAAGTTATGGCGGGCCCTATGACATTTCAACCGTGATTTTTGCGTTAAATGGCCAATTTTGGCGTTCTTATTCTGAGAACTGAAAAACTTCGACTAACTTAAACGACTTACTGAGTGGTGGAGAATAGTTATTTGGTTATTAGTATAGTTCATAGCGCCGTCGCTTTTCGCAATTTTTTCTTATCTATTTAGATACAGCCAAAATTCCGAAGCAAGTTTTTCATAAAATGCGCGACTGCATTTTTTTGAGCTCGTGGATTGACTACTTACATAGAAAATGAAATGAAAAATTTATAATAATATCTCTTAAATTGTGGTTTAGTTCATAGCGGCCTTAGAATTTTGAAATATGTATGGTATATCTATAAAAAATAATCCCATTTAAAGCCATAAAACTGCTAAAAACGCTCAGAATTAACTGTAAATTTCACCTTACTACATTAATATTATCACATAAAATCTATACCAGAATAAACGTCAGTTCATAAGTAAATAAAAATTAATACTCAAAATAAACGTAATTACAACTGCCAAATTGCTACATAATGTGATCCATCACCATGCTTCAATAACCTTATCTGTCAAAACGAAATTTTGTGATAGGCCTCTTAATAATATTTGGAGAATCCTAGTAAGACTACTTGTTAAACTATATCAGAATAGCAGATGTCGTGATGAAACAAAAAACGAAAAATGAAGCTGCCATGTTATCTCTCCGCCACATTTGGTTGACTAAGTCATATGACTAGGCAGATGAAACTAAAGATTTGTTCTATCTACATCTTGTTTTGGACCCAGATCATAAAAGTTGGTTTTCTATAAAATTTCAGGCATACTTATACATAGAAAAGAAGCAGATAATGGGGTGTCTGATCGTGGAGCCCAAAGTACGAGCTTACAAGCTGATTCCTGGTGACCCAGACTGCTGCAGTGTAGAAGATTATCCTGTCAAGTGAGTATCACTAACATATCGCGCCTGTTTTACCCAAAGGATAAGCAGAAGGGGTACAACCATATAATTGAATACTACAAATGAAAAACAGAAAATCTAAATCTCCCAAACAGCTCGATTGTGTAGAAGATCTAGGCGTGTGTTTCGTAGATGACACCAGCAAAATAGTTGATAAATTTTGTAATATTCAACTAACATTGTACTTGCACTTAAGAGCCCCACGAAGCATGCGTAGTTCCTACAAACGAAATACCAAAATAATTTGTAAATCAAACATATTCTTAATGTAGGTTGTATTTATTCCGATTGGATTACAGAATACTAGGTTCCCAAACATATATTTTGAAAGGACACTGATTTGAAGACGAGATATGAGGAATCTATTTCTATAGAAAACTTATTTTTCTCATATTTCCTGTTTAAGGATATTACATTGCTCGATGACCTTGAAGATTTGACCGCTGTACTAGCATTTGTTATTTTTGGCGCCCGCTACCGACGAACGACCATACTAAAAACATACAAACTGAAGATAAGCAAGAACACAGATGTGTCACAGAGTTGTCGTCGTTTTTGCCTATTTTATTTTTTCTCTGAGAGCTTTATTAGAGTTTCTCTAAGAGTTTAGTACAAGTACCTACACCATAACAATACATAAGATTCATAACTTATAATTTATTTTGTAATTGACCTAGCTTTCATCAGTTATTTTATTGTATTGAGCACGGGTGCTCCTACACGATACATTCTGAGGGTCTGATGATGACCAGGTAAGTGCTTATCGGTTCTCAGTAACGGGAATAGTTAGGATGACCTACCTTTCAACATTTATCTAATTGAGCACGGGTGCTACTACACGATACATTTTATCGGTTCTCAGTAACGGGAAAAGTTAGGATGACCTGGCCTTCAACACTTATCTAATTGAGCACGGGTGATACTACATGATAAATTCCGAGGGTCTGATGATGACCAGGTAAGTGCTTATCGGTTCTCAGTAACGGGAAAAGTTAGGATGACCTGGCTTTCAACACTTATCTAATTGAGCACGGGTGATACTACATGATAAATTCCGAAGGTCTGATGATGACCAGGTAAGTGCATACCGGTTCTCAGTAACGGGAATAGTTAGGATGACCTAGCTTTCAACATTTATCTAATTGAGCACAGGTGCTACTACACGATACATTTTGAGGGTCTGATGATGACCAGGTAAGTGCTTATCGGTTCTCAGTAACGAGAATAGTTAGGATGACCTAGCTTTCAACATTTATCTAATTGAGCACGGGTGCTACTACACGATACATTTTAAGGGTCTGATAATGACCAGGTAAGTGCTATTCGGTTCTCAGTAACGGGAATAGTTAGGATGACCTAGCTTTCAACACTTATCTAATTGAGCACGGGTGCTACTACACGATACATTCCGAAGGTCTGATGATGACCAGGTAAGAGCATACCGGTTCTCAGTAACGGGAATAGTTAGGAGGACCTAGCTTTTAACATTTATCTAATTGAGCACAGGTGCTACTACATGATACATTCCGAAGGTCTGATGATGACCAAGTAAGTGCATACCGGTTCTCAGTAACGGGAATAGTTAGGATGACCTAGCTTTCAACATTTATCTAATTGAGCACGTGTGCTACTACACGATACATTTTGAGGGTATGATGATGACCAGGTAAGTGCTTATCGGTTCTCAGTAACGGGAATAGTTAGGATGACCTAGCTTTCAACATTTATCTAATTGAGCATGGGTGCTACTACATGATACATTCTGAAGGTCAGATGAGGACCAGGTAAGTGCCTATCGGTTCTCAGTAACGGGAATAGTTACGATGATACCCACCTTCGGAGTCTACCATCAGGTAGGTGACATCGTCAATCACCAAGGTCTCCATTAGACCTTTCAAATGAGTCCAAAGACGATGGTTCTACATTGTACCGTCACTGAGATCCTATACCCACCTTCGGAGTCCACCATCAGGTAGGTGACATCGTCAATCACCAAGGTCTCCATTAGACCTTTCAAATGAGTCCAAACACGATGGTTCTACATTGTGCCGTCACTGAGATCCTATACCCACCTTCGGAGTCCACCATCAGGTAAGTGACATCTTCAATCACCAAGGTCTCCATTAGACCTTTCAAATGAGTCCAAACACGATGGTTCTACATTGTGCCGTCACTGAGATCCTATACCCACCTTCGGAGTCCACCATCAGCTAGGTGACATCCTCAATCACCAAGGTCTCCATTAGACCTTTCAAATGAGTCCAAACACGATGGTTCTACATTGTGCCGTCACTGAGATCCTATACCCACCTTCGGAGTCTACCATCAGGTAGGTGACATCGTCAATCACCAAGGTCTCCATTAGACCTTTCAAATGAGTCCAAACACGATGGTTCTACATTGTGCTGTCACTGAGATCCTATACCCACCTTCGGAGTCCACCATCAGGTAGGTGACATCGTCAATCACCAAGGTCTCCATTAGACCTTTCAAATGAGTCCAAACACGATGGTTCTACATTGTGCCGTCACTGAGATCCTATACCCACCTTCGGAGTCCACCATCAGGTAGGTGACATCGTCAATCACCAAGGTCTCCATTAGACCTTTCAAGTGAGTCCAAACTCGATGGTTCTACATTGTGCCGTCACTGAGATCCTATACCCACCTTCGGAGTCCACCATCAGGTAAGTGACATCTTCAATCACCAAGGTATCCATTAGACCTTTCAAATGAGTCCAAACACGATGGTTCTACGTGGTGCCGAAACTGAGATCCTATACCCACCTTCGGAGTCCACCATCAGGTAGGTGAGATCGTCAATCACCAAGGTCTCCATTAGACCTTTCAAATGAGTCCAAACACGATGGTTCTACATTGTGCCGTCACTGAGATCCTATACCCACCTTCGGAGTCCACCATCAGGTAAGTGACATCTTCAATCACCAAGGTCTCCATTAGACCTTTCAAATGAGTCCAAACACGATGGTTCTACATTGTGCCGTCACTGAGATCCTATACCCACCTTCGGAGTCCACCATCAGCTAGGTGACATCCTCAATCACCAAGGTCTCCATTAGACCTTTCAAATGAGTCCAAACACGATGGTTCTACATTGTGCCGTCACTGAGATCCTATACCCACCTTCGGAGTCTACCATCAGGTAGGTGACATCGTCAATCACCAAGGTCTCCATTAGACCTTTCAAATGAGTCCAAACACGATGGTTCTACATTGTGCTGTCACTGAGATCCTATACCCACCTTCGGAGTCCACCATCAGGTAGGTGACATCGTCAATCACCAAGGTCTCCATTAGACCTTTCAAATGAGTCCAAACACGATGGTTCTACATTGTGCCGTCACTGAGATCCTATACCCACCTTCGGAGTCCACCATCAGGTAGGTGACATCGTCAATCACCAAGGTCTCCATTAGACCTTTCAAGTGAGTCCAAACTCGATGGTTCTACATTGTGCCGTCACTGAGATCCTATACCCACCTTCGGAGTCCACCATCAGGTAAGTGACATCTTCAATCACCAAGGTATCCATTAGACCTTTCAAATGAGTCCAAACACGATGGTTCTACGTGGTGCCGAAACTGAGATCCTATACCCACCTTCGGAGTCCACCACCAGGTAGGTGAGATCGTCAATCACCAAGGTCTCCATTAGACCTTTCAAATGAGTCCAAACACGATGGTTCTACATTGTGCCGTCACTGAGATCCTATACCCACCTTCGGAGTCCACCATCAGCTAGGTGACATCGTCAATCACCAAGGTCTCCATTAGACCTTTCAAATGAGTCCAAACACGATGGTTCTACATTGTGCCGTCACTGAGATCCTATACCCACCTTCGGAGTCTACCATCAGGTAAGTGACATCTTCAATCACCAAGGTCTCCATTAGACCTTTCAAATGAGTCCAAACACGATGGTTCTACATTGTACCGTCACTGAGATCCTATACCCACCTTCGGAGTCCACCATCAGGTAAGTGACATCTTCAATCACCAAGGTATCCATTGGACCTTTCAAATGAGTCCAAACACGATGGTTCTACGTGGTGCCGAAACTGAGATCGTATACCCACCTTCGGAGTCCACCATCAGGTAGGTGAGATCGTCAATCACCAAGGTCTCCATTAGACCTTTCAAATGAGTCCAAACACGTTGGTTCTACGTAGTGCCGTCAATGAGAACCTATACCCACCTTCGGAGTCCACCATCAGGTAGGTGACATCATCAGTCAACTAGGTCTACATCCTCCGTCAAACTAAATTATTCTCAAGATATATAAATATTGTAGCTAAAAACGATAAAAAAATAAACACACTGGAAATAATGTACTCAATGTAGGTACTACCCATAGTTTTGGAGAGCTCGACCACGCTTCACCTTACATTTTATTCTTATATTTAGGCATAGTCAGGCTTACTCTATGATAGGTTCAAAAAACAAAACGAAATTACAAACTACTTTACATATATTTACAAACTTAATTTCTATTGTTGTTTTACGGAATATTTATATTTGTACTATTTACAATATGATTTCATTCAAAAATCATTCAAAACGTGAACTTTTAGTTTTTATTTGGAAAAAATAACGCGCGTATAGTCCTCCCGTCACAAGAGTCATCGAGACACTGGTGTATCGCGTCCCGAGTACGCGTCACAGGCCTTAGCGGGGGTGCTCCAGTGGGGTACTGGTGAAGTTTCGGGTTTTTATTCATTATTTAAAAATATCAAAAGAAATAAGAAAAAAAAAACAATACAAATTGTGAAATACGTCATTACATATTTTTTAGTACAAAATTCATGCCGAACTATTCAGCCGTTACAGAGAAAATTTACAATTTAGGATGTGACTCAGGTTGGCTGGACAAATCTTCAAAATAGCTTGCATTTAACTAGGTCAATAGGTCACTTTATGTGACGGCTAAACACCCTTATTTCAGAATTTGTGACGCTACAGAATCTTAGATAATCGATCGAAAACGTGTCCAGCCATCTTGAAAAACCACTTTTCGTTGGTCTCTCAATCTCGGTAACGGAAGTGATTTTGACGACTTTTTGCATATCAACGGGCGTCACATAAATTTGTGACGGGCACCGAGCTAAAAGTTTTGTGATAAGTACAGTGGTTTAGTAGAAAAATGCAAAAATCTGTGTCCAGCCATCTTGAATTTACGTATAAAACTTATGGCTGGCACTTCCGAATCTCAATAACGGGGGCGTTTTCGAATATGGTTCCTTTACTAATACTTGGTGACGCAATGTGTGACAGTAATAACATTTGATTTATGGCGTCACATGTAAGGGTTTACGAGAAATCAATAAAAACTTAATGTCCAGCCAACCTGAGTTCAAGATGGCTGGACACATGTATCTCCACTGCCTGATGATCTACGACCTTCGAAATGTGTTCAAAATGTTGTGACGGGGACGATAATGATAACCTGAAATTGTGACGGAGAAACTTTGCGTAGTTTCAAAGATATTGATCATTTAAATTTCCCCATACAAACACTGCAGTAGGGTAACCAATATTGTAGGTTTTATGTAGGACAAGTATATTTTAAGGTGTTTTCTTTAATGGACGAAAATCCGTGTATTAGTGATACTAATACGAACAACTGTAGATATTTAAATCAATAGAAGACAAAAATGTAGAAGTGAGGAAGGGGGGGGGGGTGTAATTTTTAAATGTTATTGATTATTTATTATTATTAAAAACATTGTAATTCACGTTACTTACCAAGGACACATTGGTTTTTAAACAAAACACAAAACAATAGTTGTATGAAAACACAACAAAGTACAATAC
Organism: Dicycla oo; assembly: GCA_948252095.1. Taxonomy (NCBI): domain Eukaryota; kingdom Metazoa; phylum Arthropoda; class Insecta; order Lepidoptera; family Noctuidae; genus Dicycla; species Dicycla oo. The sequence goes on from OX411730.1 coordinate 12,169,375, forward strand.
TGCCGTCGCACTGTGGGCTGGATTTTGAGTTTCATAGAACTTCGTTTACTTTTTTTGAAAGTGGGATTTTTTTGACTGGCAATGGATTCCTTGACCATTATTATACTTCGTTATGAAATATGGGATCATAAAAGTCAGTGTATCTATTTTTAAAACATAAAAGTTAAAAAAAATGTATGGAGCCAGGGTAAAAATATCAAATATCTCCAGAACCGCACGTTTGGCCGTAATATCCTGACACACGGTAATACCTCTATTTATTTGGGAATTTTTGGCTTACTTCATATATCGGGCATAGGTGCGGTTTTTTTTTTTTTAAATCGGAGAATATTTTAATTTTTTATGTTGTATTTACCGATTGGATTTTAGGAATAATGGGTAATGCTGATCTTAATCATTGAAAAACTGAATGAAATTTATATTTTTCAAGACCGTTACCAACAAAAACAATTGTCACACTAGGAATATAGACTCAAAAATTGTTAAAATTATAATGACGTCGAATTGGTAATGAGCTAAGATCTGACATGAAGGGTCATATGTTGATACCAGGTTTTATGCGTGCATTAGTTAATTTATGTACTCATTAGTTAAATACTACTCTCCGATAATGCTAATTTGTGTCATTAAGTAATGAGTAGAGAAATTCCCAGTGATTTACAAAATTTGTGAGAAAAAATTACTGTGGTTCTAAATTAATTAGCTAACGATCGACACTTGAGAGGATTGATTAGCAGTCAGTGTTTGTTGTTCCAAAATATTAGTAAATTAGATATAATGCTATCTTAAGTAGTTAGCAACCATTACCTAATTATCTTTTGTGACGGATAAATATAATTTCTGACTGCGAGATACAGGTACATTGTATATTTTATTACTAATTTCAATTAGATATTTTAACAAAAGTTAATTAAAACTCAATTTAGACAAAATATAACACTTAAAACAATTCAAACATATATGAGAAGTAACGAAAAATCTTAAAAAAGTAAGTATTAAAAGCAAATCTTAAAATTAATCTATATTTAAGCTTAAGTGTATCTATAACATATATAATCCCCCTCCTCCCAAGTATAAAAAACTTAGAAATACAAAATATTAATGTTGATAATCTACGGTTAATCATCTATATCGCTACTTTCCGAGCCCGAGTCTAACTCTGAATCAGACTCCAAGTGAGAGACATCGTAAAATTCAACATCTTCTTCAGGCTCCTGAAGCAACAAAAAATCCAGTGTGGCACTAAAAAGCATCTGCTTCTTTTTGCTTACCATCTTTGGTCTTGTTGCCGAAATAACAGGATCAGATGAATGAAGAAGCATGTTGAATATGTCTTCATTGGAAGATTTCCTACTAAATTTTCGAGAATGATGTTCTCGAAACCTTCGAAAATCTTTGTTCCGGGCCTCAGAAGCTTCTTCTGACAAACTTCCTATGGGAAGAATTGCGTTACTTATAATTATATCCGCCCCATGTATCAGCAACTTGTGTACACTGGAAGGCATGTAGAACCACTTGTAAAGTTCTACATACTTCTTGGCTGTTTGAAGAGCATAATCCTTAAATTTTTCTGCGTTAATTTTTTCACCACTTGTAATGGCTTGCAAAATTACGGCAAATCTGTGAATCAACTCTTCGTTCAGTCCAGTGATAGCAGCTGTTTTAGCGGGATCCTCGAAAAATCGTCTAGCAGTGTTGCCGTCATTAGTTGTTCCGGATCCTTGTTTCACAATATCTACTAGAAGATTTAATTCGGATTTAAAACGATCCTGAATTTCCTTTTTCCTTGTTTCAAATACAGTTTTGTCTTCATTACTTCGTACTGCCCATTTTTTCAGATCTAATCTGTATGCTATATGTAAAAGACATTCCATGCTTTTAATCCGCGCATGTAAGGATGATAAGCCAAACTTATAAAGGTTTAATGAGACGTCTCTTTACAATATCTCGTTAATGTTGTTCATCTCTGATGGTTTAGGCGAACAGGGGTAACACGTAGCACTGGATTTTACTTCCGAAAGATATGTGCACACTTTCCCATCAATCATGGTCATCATGAGGTCATGAGTAACCGAGTTGGTACCACATTTCAATGGTCGAAGATTTTTTATTTCTTCATCCATCTGCTTTGCATGCTCCACTACTACAAACTTACTTTCTTTTATAAAAGTAAATTGTACTGGGCGACAATATGATGGAGAGCAGGGGCTTGGATTGGTCCAGACAATTTCGTCACCACATGTTACTCTCAGTGGAACCAGAGAGGTCATGAATATACTGGAATCGTTATGCTCTCCATCCATTTTTTGTTTATATTGACTTTGATTTGAGGCTCCATCAAAACCCCACTTGGAAATCATAGAAAGCTGTCTATTTTCTATGTTTTCGGACAAACTCTCTAAAATTCTTTGTGCTGTTTTATCAAGAAGGCTTTGTAGGACAATTTTAGCTGATGAATCAGTCACTGTTATGCACTCTTTTGGTGGGTAGCACTCCAATTTGGCTTTCTGTACTTTGAAGTACGATGGGTATAAATCTTTTGCCCCTTCTCGAATGGCAGTTTCTCTTAATGTTATGTATTGCCATTTCGAAAGTTTAAGAGACAAAAGGATACCTAGTGCCTTTTCTGGAGTGAATAGTACAGAAGCTGACTTTTTAATCATATCACTAAACTTGTCAGCGGCCTCTGGATGCTTGAGCATATACTCAATGACAAAAGCAATATTGTTGTGTCCTTCATTTTTTAATTGAGATGTAGCTGCAAATAATATTTCATTACTCTCGCGGTCCTTTTGATCAATAGTTCTGACTTTTTATGTTTGGACCCCAAATCTTGAAAAGGCTTTCGAGGTGAAGCTTTTCGTTTTGTCATAGTTCCAACTGATGACGTTGAAGGTCCAGGATCCAAGGAACTTGGCTCTTCAATAACTGGAATTGGTGCAACCAATTCCACAATACAACTTGGCCAGTCAATATTTGACTCTAGCTAACCTTCATATTGTTTTTTGAAGTCTCCGAAATTCCAATGCACTTGCTGCCATCTCTGCATTGCAGCTCGAGTAAATCTTCGGCAAAACTCTCTCAGCGTCAAACTGTCCTCTTCAGAATAGGTGTAGTCTAATCGAGACACCAATTCTTGAAATAAATTATCACTTTTGTTGTTACCACTTCTTAAAATAACAAATAATAATAATAATAATAATATCCTGGGACATTTTCACACACGGTCATCTGGTCCCAAACTAAGCAGAGCTTGTAGTATGGAAACCAGATAACTGATATACTACATATACTAAATAAATCTAAGTTAGTAGCTAAACTCTCCATATTTAAATCTGTTAAAATTACTGTTGTCAGGAAGGTAGCTCTAGATGAACTAAAATATTTGACTAACGCAGCACTATTTATATTTAACTATTTTTTATCATTAGGGTAATTAGCTAATGGTAGCTAACTACCCTACTTAAGATATCATTATACCTAATTTACTAATATTTTGGAATAACAAACACTGACTGCTAATCAATCCTTTCTAAGTGTCGATCGTTAGCTAATTAATTTAGAACCACAGTAATTTTTTTCCAAAAATTTTGTAAATAACTGGGAATTTCTCTACTCATTACTTAATGACACAAATTAGCATTATCGGAGGGTAGTATTTAACAAATGAGTACATAAATTAACTAATGCGCGCATAAAACTTGATATCAACATATGACCCTTCATGTCAGATCTCAGCTCATTACCAATTCGACGTCATTATAATTTTAACAATTTTTGAGTCTATATTCCTAGTGTGACAATTGTTTTTGTTGGTAACGGTCTTGAAAAAATATATTTCATTCAGTTTTTCAATTATTAAGGTCAGCATTACCCACCTATTCCTAAAATCCAATAGGTAAATACAACATAAAAAATTAAAATATTCTCCGATTTTTAAAAAAAAAACCGCACCTATGCCCGATATATGAAGTACGCCAAAAATTCCCAAATAAATAGAGGTATTACCGTGTGTCAGGATATTACGGCCAAACGTGCGGTTCTGGAGATATTTGATATTTTTACCCTGGCTCCATACATTTTTTTTTACTTTTATTTTTTAAAAATAGATACACTGACTTTTATGATCCCATATTTCATAACGAAGTATTATAATGGTCAAGGAATCCATTTCCAGTCAAAAAAACCCCACTTTCAAAAAAAGTAAATGAAGTTCTATGAAACTCAAAATCCAGCCCACAGTGCGTCGTAAGAAAAAAGGGCACAACTAACATTTAAAAAAAAAACCTACAAAAAATTGAGCAGATTAGCCTTTTTTTCTGATTCTAAATATGTATGTAACTCAATTTTTTTTTAAATGTTAGTTGTGCCCTTTTTGCTTACGACGGCAGAATAGTTGTACGAAGTAAATAACTGAAAGTTTGTAACGATCAGTTACAAATAAGTCACACACAGATTACACACAAAGCAAATCTCATCATCATGGCCGCGTTCCGAATCGCACTCATGAGCACTAAAATCGCTCATGCTGCTAATTCATAGAAATGAGTCAGTAGTGATTGAATGTTATGAAGTTGCAGCTAGGTATTAAGTTTATTTAATTATCAGAATAATAATTAAATAAACAATATCGATTTCAAAATTTGAAATCAACAAATTGCGTAAAAAATGTATTTAATGTGATTCCTTCGTGGTAGCCCGCGAATTTCAATTTTTCTTGCGTTCGTTCGTTAAAAGAAATCAAAATATGATTCGCGACAATAACAATATATTATTTACATAATTATAACCATAAGAATCATCATACATATCTATAAGTTATTTGTTTCCGCGGACGAAAAAAATAACTGCAAAAAACTCAAGAAAAATTGAATTTCGCGGGCTACCACGAAAACGTCGGAGGACAAGACAAACTATACTGCCATGATAGCTGATGTTGGTGTCGCCATCTATTGCTTAAAGTTGGTACTACTAGGACAACTGGTCGAATCTTAACTCTTATTTAGGTTGTCTTACCGCAGATTAATTAATAGTTACTAGTACTCTGATTAGTGATAACACTTCGGAAAGTAAGTACATACACTGCCGGCTGTCGAGTTTAGTTCTCATTTTCAGTTACATAAGATAATGAACTAAACGCGAAATACAAGTGGGCTCTCTCTTGCAGCGCTGGTGGTCAATTATTATTTTGAATTAACACATACTTACTCTTTTCACTGCAGGAAAACCTTTTATTCCCACGGGGCAATCAAATACAAAGCAGGCGTGGATGCTACCGGCCAATTAATCGATTAAAAAGAAATCCTTTATGTATGTAAAATTATGGTCACCTCACAATATTAATGGATGTTTGTATGGAAAAATTTAAATGGTCAATATCTTTGAAACTACGCAAAGTTTCTCCGTCACAATTTCAGGTTATCATTATCGTCCCCGTCACAACATTTTGAACACATTTCGAAGGTCGTAGATCATCAGGCAGTGGAGATACATGTGTCCAGCCATCTTGAACTCAGGTTGGCTGGACATTAAGTTTTTATTGATTTCTCGTAAACCCTTACATGTGACGCCATAAATCAAATGTTATTACTGTCACACATTGCGTCACCAAGTATTAGTAAAGGAACCATATTCGAAAACGCCCCCGTTATTGAGATTCGGAAGTGCCAGCCATAAGTTTTATACGTAAATTCAAGATGGCTGGACACAGATTTTTGCATTTTTCTACTAAACCACTGTACTTATCACAAAACTTTTAGCTCGGTGCCCGTCACAAATTTATGTGACGCCCGTTGATATGCAAAAAGTCGTCAAAATCACTTCCGTTACCGAGATTGAGAGACCAGCGAAAAGTGGTTTTTCAAGATGGCTGGACACGTTTTCGATCGATTATCTAAGATTCTGTAGCGTCACAAATTCTGAAATAAGGGTGTTTAGCCGTCACATAAAGTGACCTATTGACCTAGTTAAATGCAAGCTATTTTGAAGATTTGTCCAGCCAACCTGAGTCACATCAATTTAGGTTGGAAAACGACCTATTTAAAAGATTTTTTTCCCAAAATTTGGGAAAGTTTATTAAACTTTTAAACAATACAATATATTTGTGATGACCTCAAGTATACCATATTTTTTTTTTTTATGGAAAACGCACATAAGGATTCATCTACAATCTTCTTTAAACTTACTGTGTTTTTGGGATTTGAGCGAGGTAATCCCCTTAAATCAATGTTCTTATTTAAATGTAAGGGAAGAGCCTTCAACTACAGGCATTTTCTATGCCTATAGAGAGCCTGTAGAGCTATATGGTATATGAAATAAACTTTCTTTTTTTTATATGTTTGAGAACCTAGATATTCTGTAATCCAATCAGAATAAATACACACTATCTTTAGAATATGTTTGATTTACAAATTATTTTGGAATTTCGTTTGTACGAACTACGCATGCTCCGGGGGCGTCTTAAACAATTATGACGCACAATAAAGACTGCGTTTGGTCAGATACAACACGAGTTAAACATTCACCCTACTGCCTTTATGAGGTGGCTACTTCTCTTGGGTCACACACACATCCATAATCAGGCTATAATGTTCCTACGCTGGGACACAGGCCTGCTTTCGGTGATAGGGAGTGGTCTGTAATCCATCACGCAGGCCCAGTGTAGGTTGGAACTCACACATACCACTTAAAGAAAGAAAAGACTAGGCTAGAAGGAAAGGCTAGGCTCCTAGTAAACGGTCACTTGCAGACTGCATATCCTTGGCTTGGTCATTAAAATATCTCTTTTCCACTTTCAGATGCGGCGTATCCCGAATATGGACGCACATAAACCACCGTCGACGCGGCATCGCGGCTTGTTTACTAGCGTGCGCACGAGCCTCCTTTCTTTACGGAGAAGCCCTACGGGTCTCCGACATCGCCTTCAGCGCTCCGACGACCGCTGGCAAGGCCTTCGCCACCAAATACTGTGGGACACCAAACTTCTATGTGTATTTGGACTGAAGAAGATACTTTAGTACTCGAAAAATACGAAGTAAGTGTGAAAACCGGAGTTTTCTATGAATGAAAATACACTAGTACCCAAATGTGTGACAAAAGGGTTTTTTCTGTGTTCAATTAGTGTTTGCGGACGCTCGAATGTGTAAATATGAAATTAAGTGTTTTTCAAAATGTTGCTCATGCATGATATAGGATTTAAGGCGATTTGTGGCGTAAGTTTTACTTTTGATTCGCTTTTGTTTCGAATTTATTGCGTATCGTAGTATCTTAGCGTAGGTAAAGGCAACGGTTTCGCCAAAAACTACGCCAATGTGTGTAACTCGGGAATTAAGTGCGGAAAACAATAATCTACCTCAATGTGATATGTGAAACTGCAGTGCATTAGTGACTGTTTACCCGACTGCGGCGAAGCCCAAAAGGAGGGTTATGTGTTTGACCTGTATGTATGTATGTCCGTTTCTTTGTTCCCTCGTAACTCCTAAACGAATGATCGGATTTGGATAAATTATACGTCTTTAGATTTGTCTTGGTAGCGCGAGTGTCACTGGTTACTTTAAAATAAAAAACAAAGTAAAATGGCGGATTTGGGGTGCCATTTTGTGGAGTTTGGATTTCTTTTTCTTCTAATACCATCGAGTGGGTTATCAAAATGAAGAGTTTTAAAAGGTGATTACAAAAATATATACGACTTATATGATTAAAAGTAATTCGAAGTGACAAATCGTAAAGAAGCTTTTAAATAACCCTCACGACCAAAACTCCTTGCAAAAACTAAATCATCTGCGAAATCTTTCACATTTGTAAACTAAAAAGCTGGAAATAAAAAAAGTAATTAAAAATATATATATATATCCCGGCTGCGGTAAAACTGAAAGCTAAAAAACAAGCCCATTTTAAATTAAAGTTGGAAGTAACCCATTCCCTTTTTTATATTTTCAAACTCAAAAGTCCCGCCTGCTTCCAACTTTTATTTAATTTAAAATATGCTTGTTTTTAGCTTTTCAGTTTTACCGCAGCCGGGATTTTTAGTTTTTTTAATTACTTTTTTTATTCAGTTTGTGTGTTTTAAACTTTTAACTTATATGACATGTGATAAGTAGAGATCGGATAATCGGATGCATATTTATCTAAAGTTCAGGTGTTGGCTAATATGGAATGGGCTTTTGTATCGAAAAAATCCCAGAATTTCGAGATCGACCAATTTAGAGTTCTGATTAATCGAAAGTATATTTAGGTGCCTATTTGCGTTCGGGTGTTGGCTAATATGAATTGCACGTTTGTATCGAAAAAATCCCGTGATTCCGGGATCGAAAAGTTTTCGAGTTCTGATTATAAAATCGCATGTAGGTATATTTACTTACGTTCAGGTGTTGGCTATTTTGGAATGCACTTTTGTATCGATCTTGAAAATCTCGTGATTCCGGAATTTACAAATTTAATACTTTTTGACTATGGAATCGAATGCTAGCTAACGTTGAAAAGCAGGTTGCCAAACTGGCAGCAAACGTCAGGATAAGTAAAGTTAAGAAATGAATTTCAAATAAGCATACAAATAGTTATTTGATCTGTTCCTGGTATTTTTTAAATAAATAATACCAGGAACTAAATATTTAGGAAGTTGTTTCCATACCGTGTATCTGATTAGTTGTGCAATCCCGGATTTTCTGTAATCTTAGTATTTATTTTAAGAAATAAAAATTAAGAAGCCGCTTCCATAGTTTCTTAGCTTTAGGTAAATATTCATCCAATTATCCGATCTCTAGTGATAAGCACCTGGCTTTTTTTTGTAAGGCTAATTTTTAGGCTCAAATTTGTTGATTACCCTATCAAAAACTGGTTTGTGTAATGCCTGTATGTTAGTATGCATTGGATGCATGCTACCTAGATTTTAAACATGGTGTTTTTATGTACTTGAGTTATTTCTATTACTGCTTGGGTTGATGAAAAATTGAATTTAAAAAGAGGAAACAATTATTATGATAGCTAGAATCTTCAATCAACAATACCAACTAGATATCGGGTCGGCGCAAACTCGGTAAATAACAGCGCACTTGACGTTTCACAATGCCGGAGTGTGTATTCAAAAGTGGCAAAAATAATGGTCAAAAAATCAATTTAACGGCCGGAATGTCTTTTTTTCAGTAAGTACGTGTAGAATAAGTTATATTTAAGCTTGAAACTAACAATTAATATCAAAATTTTAACAAAATTACCGATTTTAAACCACCGCTACAGATGTTTCGCCTATGCGGCCAATATTGGCCAAGAAGCAAACAGAAACGGAACAAAACGATGCAAGGGAATAACAGGAAAAAAGACTTTATTTGTTGCCGCTTAATGCAGATTTCACAGTACATGTTATTTAAACCTACGTCTTTTCATTTCAAGTGACAGGAGTAATTTATTGCTTTGCTCGTTTTTTGTGACGAATGATCGTAAGTATAGGACAATGTTTTGAAGATCTGTGACTTTATTACTAGGTGCTAAGGTTGTAATTAAAACTGTTTTGAAACTTTTGTCTCAGTTTGTTAGTAAACAAATATCCTAGCTGTTTATGTATATAGGGTGACTGGTAATTCGTGACCGATAATTAAACACATGATTGTACTCATGATAACAAACAACTTTTGCTATGGGACCAAACCTGAAATCGCGAAAAAAAATCAGCTGTCCCATACATTCATGTTCGCATAACTCGTCAAAATGTAGGGAGCAGCTGATTTTTTTTTCGTGATTTCAGTTTTGGTCCCATAGTAAAAGTTGTTTCTTATCATGAGTACAGTCATGTGTTTAAGTATCGATCACTAATTACCAGTCATCCTATATATTCACGCGGACAGCATTTCGCTTTGATTTTGTATGCGACTCGTTATCTAGTTGGTATTGTTGATCGGAGGCTAGAATATATTGTCTTCATACAATAATGTTTTAATAAAAGTGACAATATCAATGCATGCAGAATTTTACTGTATTTTGGAAAACTTTTATTTGTAACAAAACTGCCTTTTTATAAATATTTTACTTATTGCACGTGAAAATAGTGTTCTTATTTAAAAAAAATGAAATGTTTTATTGTTGTACGTTATTATTTTTGATACTACATTATTGTCTTGATTAAAAAAAAAATGCATGAAAAATTAGGTATTCATAGTGATTACTTTGGGACCAATTACTATCTGTATTTTTAACTTTACTGACTATGGTAAGGTAAGGCACGATAAGCTGTTCTTAGTAATTATTGCGCATGATTTTATATATGGTTGTTTGCATTTGCACATATTTTTTTGGGGACTGACTTAATTAAAACTTCGTGCCCGCGGCGTCGCCCGGACGAATTTCATGTCTCTATCTACAGTGGTTTAGGTTGTGTGTTATCTGTATTCATACAAAATTACCATCCAAATTTCCGAATTTTCTTATGAAGTTTCAAAAAAAAAGCTGTCATACAAATCTTGTCCTAACAATTACAAACAACAAAAGAATTAGCCTAATAAGTACAACCGTTCTGAAGTGATACGCTTACATTATATCAAACAATAGAAGTTAGAATGAGAATTATAAATAAAAAGAGATGAAAGTGATTTATAACTAAAGGTTTGTTTTTTTTTTACAAGATTTTGGTATTGTTTCCACTAGTTACGAATACCAACGTCACTTTTTTTTTATTTAAACCCTTCTTGTTTTATTAGCCCTTCTGCCCGCGGTTTCGTCCGCATGAAATATCTTGTTTTAACATAAATTATATCCTATGACATTCGACATTAGTGAAAGAATTTTCGGAGTTAGATCAGTAGTTCCGAAGATAACCTCCCTGCATTGCACACGCAAATACCTCTTTATAATATTACAATATTGAAGAGACAGCCATATTTTTAGTTAACAGGTTCACGCGTGGTAAACCAGATACAATATAAATTTTATTGTTATGACGGCTATAACCGTATAGTGTCCTTGAAAGTGTTAAGTCAGATCCCAATAGTCAGGGCCTCTATTGTCGACACAAAAGTAATTTTCCTAAGATGTAACATTGTACAATGTCTACGATGAGTACAGTAATACTAAATAGCTATATAATTGATTAAGAGTATCTCTTGCTTACTTAATTCATTAAAAATAGTATTAAGTTAATGTTGTAATTAAATTGGAATATTCAATTTTATTTATACAACAGCCCCAATGTCGTTTTTGAAGTCTTTAATTTTAGTATAATGTGCCTCAAAATAGGATAAGTACATGTTTAAGTAGTTTAAAACTTTTTGAAGTATTTTAAAGCATGTTTTGAGATTTTTTCTTGATTGATTCTGTTTTAAATTGTGGCTATTTGAAAGCTTATTTTCGAATATTTTTTGATATGGCTAAGTGTGTGTCTTACTAAGACTTCATGCCAGGCAACTTTTATAGTATTTTGGAGCATCTGATATTATCAGTATTTGTTTGACAAACAGTAGCCAGCTAAATTGAATTAAACACAAGAAGAAATCTAAATTCTCGATAGATCCTTAGCTAAAATAGGGTTGATTTAGACATGGACCACGATATTGCGATTTGTCGCTACATTTTATTGTATTTGGAAGATTATCAAAATAGTCTGATTTATACGATTTTAGGACAAATATTTACTATAGGTATCCTAAACAGAACGCTTATTTAAAAATAATCCACAGTATCTTAACATACATACCTCAAGTAAATTTTGTTATGAACACAGTATTTTACGCTTTTCAACTATTGTCGTAATATCAGGTCAGTACGCTTATACCTATTTAAAGATAAAATTAGTTAGAATAATGTTAGCGCCCCGATTGGGCAGACTTGCAAAAGGACTTAATACTCTTAATTTTATGTGAAATTGTGTCATCGAACTTTGCCCATTTTTAAGCTTAGCGCAGACGGCTTTCGATATGTATGTATGTTAGTTACATTAACACATTCACTGCTACAAAAAACCCACAAAAAACCCACAGGTGCGGCGCGCCGCATTCGAAGGAAGTACATAAATTGTATGGACACGCATATGCGACGGTAGCACTTGGTGAACGTTCGAAAATCGCACATACGTGTCGGCCACACAGAACGTGTTAAAACAATAGATAATAATTTTTATGGTGAACAATTGGTGTGCAAACTAGATGTAATTACAGTTAATGAGATATTTCATCTTTGTCTCTATAATGGCAACGGGCCTCCAATGCCTGCCGATCTATTCTGAAAAATATCACCGTAAAAACTCAGTTGAAGTGAGCTGTCATTCCGCCTGATGATTAACACTATCCTCTTGAGCGTAGCATGATACCAAAGCGCTGAAAGTCGATATTGTATTGCAAGTGCACATAAACGTAAAATACCGTCGTGCAATGGCAACCGCGGACTGACAGTAGTTGCGAACCTAAGACGTTCGTTTGACACGAGCGCACATTGACCTATCCTATTGACAACTCTCTTTACCAAAGTTTTCACATTGAGTTTTTCCACAATAATTCAGCTGATATCGATAGGCGGGCGGTCGTGTGACCACTTACTATCATAGTCATATCGATGGTCTAGAAGTCAAACAGGCTAAGTGCAAAATTTTGAATTTTTAACATTCAAATGCCAAACGGTAGAGCATGCTCATTTAGTACATTTAGCATTTAAATGTTAAAAAATCAGAATTTTGCACTTAGCACGTTTGTCTTCTAGACCATCGATATATCTAGTGGGCCGCCAGTTTGCTTACCACCAAATAACATAAAAATGCAATATATTATGTAATTATTTCCTTTCTCAAAACTGCGCTAAGCTTAATGAACGCTTTGAAGGACACGAATGAGACAATAGAGGTTTAATTTTATTACTGCTAGGGCCATGAGCTTCAAAGCGTTAATAATTTTAAATTTTATACTTTCAAGTGTCATTGAATACTAGTCTCTCTATTAATTTATATTATGATTTGAATATGTCATTCTTCTCTTTTATAGTGGAAATGTTCTGTTTTTTATAATTTTTTAACTATACGGCCGATGAATCATAGCCAGTCTGAACATAGGCTCTCCGAACTTTCGCGCATGTTCTCTCACGCGCCTCATGTCACCATTTGGTTCCTAAAAGTTGTTAATGCGCATTCTTCGCCACGAAGTTCGGACCAGCCATGATTCATCGGCAGCTTTTAAAATATTTTTCCATCTTTTAGGACATTTTATTTGCTAAGGGGCCAGCCCAAAGATGTCTCGTACCTTATGTATTGCCATAGACGTGTAATAATACTTATTTGTAATTTTGTTTCACTACTACAGCTCTAAATTTGATGAAAATTCTCGTTACTTTTCGAAGTGCTCTTTTTAAATTACACAGAAAGTGTGAATTTTGGTTTTAATAATAATAAAATTGATTTTTATTAAAATTGAGTTTTTTTTTTTCATTGTACATAGTATTTGTGACAGTTGTTAGGTAGTCGAAGCCCGAAAGCTGTGCCGAAAGTCTGACAACCAGTCTTACTACGGTCCAAGTAAATCGTATTACCCAGTTGTAGAGGTCAGATAGGCAGTTGTTCCATGTAAAATGCTGGTATTCAGCTACATACGGTGAGACTGGAAGCCGACCCCAATATAGTTGGGAGAAGGATAGGCAGATGATTATTTGACCTCAATCTAATACGTTATATTGTGTTTAGTGTGAATTTCAATATTACCGTCCAGAACACGTAAGCCTGCTCCATTTGGCTTAGGCATCCTACTCCTACGATCGCTTAAATTCGGTCGAAAAGTCCTAATGGGGACGGCCAAAATTCCTTGACAAGCACGTGAATATTTCGTCAGTGTTTAGACGTCTTGTTTAGTAGGTTGTACACAGACATTTCGCCGGCTAGGTACCTATACGTTTAAGTCCCACGTGGGCGAGCGTATTTCCATCAACCGAACACAAATCCAGACTCCGGGCTGCTACTGAGGAATTCCAGATAGAAAACCCAACTCACGCCCTCTCTAATCACCAGTACGCGCCGTTCGTTGGGCTATTGAGCATTTCTATAACTTGTGACGATATATTATCGAGGACGTCCACGGCATCACGATAACATACGAGTAAAATGTATGGAATTATTATATACGAAGACGCTTTTTTCCGTCTAGAATAACGTACATGGACTTCACTCGGGTACGACTTTGAAAGTAAACACGGTTGAAACGAGTGCTGCGATTTTAAATTCTATTTTTACGTAAAAGCCAAACTAGTGATAAGTAAAATATACTGCGGTGTGCCTGTTAGAACTATCTGTGTGACTGTGAAATCAGAACTAAAAAATAATAAGTGATAATCAAGTTATTCACAAAAACAAATCTCAAAATTTGAATAACGAACTATTGAGAAAAAACACAGTGTCGCGTAATTGGAAAGGACCGCGTTCTGTGCCGATCTGTGTCTCAGCGTGTCACCGCGACGGACGACCGCAGCGGTAAGCTCCGCCCACCTAACACTGTGTCGCACAGTGAACGGCTGCTGGAAAGGATCGCGTTCTGTGTCGATCTGTGCCGATCCTTATCTACAATACAATACGCGACTGCGCGCGCCGTGTTTCACCGTCACCGCCTACCACTCCGTACTACATAGTACGTTGCTTCAAGAGAGCTACGCGCACACGACGGCCACCGTTACAAGGTATTACGAGTTTACATAAACATTGACAACATGAGGCGTACGCCACCACAATCGCCAGCAACCTCTGTAGCTAGCGACTCTGGGACTCTTCAGGTGAGAATCCCAACTGTCTCACTTACTGGATCTGCCCCAAACCTAAGCAGCATAGATGCAACTGTCACGACCCGCAATAAACGAAAACATGAAGTAGAAATGGTCGCTTTTATGCAAGAGATACGGGACTTATTACAATCAGCTACCGCTCAATCGGAAAGTAAATTTAAAGCTTTACAGGATTCAATGAGCGAAATTATAGCACAGAACTCGGAAATGAAAAAATCTCTAGCCTTCGTTACTAAACAATACGATGACATAATAATTAAAATAGCCGATATCGAAAGAGAGAGAAATATCGATAATGCCTATATTAATCAGCTCGAAGTTAAAGTAGAGAATCTGGAGCGAATATTATGTCTTACAAAAATAGAGATGAGAAATATCCCAAAGAAGGAAGGAGAAAATAAAGAGGATCTGCATCGCTTTGTATCAGATACAGCTAAAGTTCTAGATATCTCTCTCGACCAACAGGACATTAAGGATATCTTCCGCGTAAATAAAAAAGGTGGAGGGTCAACTATTATAGTCGACTTTGTCTCGGTATCTACGAAAGAAAACATTCTACAGAAAGTCCGTAACTTCAATCGCAATAAGGCCCAAGCTAAATTCAACACATCCCATATAAATATACCAGGTGAAGTAAAACCAATTTATCTATCGGAGAGCTTGACTTTGAAGGCACAACGTTTGTTCTATCTTGCGAGGAAATTTACGAGCGAGAATGGCTTTAAGTTCTGCTGGACCTCACTTGGAAAAGTCTTTATTCGACAAAAGGAAGGAGATCAATACATACATGTTAAAAGCGAGGCTGATCTAAAACCCAAATTACCACAATGACTGGATCGAGGATTTACAAGTTCCACTTACAAAATGTTATTTGTTTTATTGTCTTTTTTTTATCTGCAATTGCTCCTTTTTTGTAAAACACATAAACAAAAACCAATCAAACACATTCAATCAAAATCATTCATTACCAGAATACAATTACACGTTATACATCTAACAAACATTGACATCACTCACATACTTAAATGTTCATGTTCTCGTATGGGTATACCTAACATCAATCATTCAGTTCTTATTTTCATCACGTCTATCACAGAAATACGCTTCCTAACAAGCAACAAAAAATATATACGGTTTTTCAATGGCTAATACGAACACTATTATATCATCATTGATGGATAGCTTTACTGTGGCATCTTCTCATCACTGTGATACAGACGCCTGTAACGAGATCATAAAAACCTCTAAGCCATCGCTAAAAATTATAACTCAAAACATCCGAAGTATCTATAAAAACTTAGATGGTTTTCAGGCTCAACTGGCTAGGCTATCGTGTGAAATCGACGTCATAATCTTGACAGAGTGTTGGCTAAATGATGAAAAGCCTATACCGACCATACAAAATTATGTGACATACTATAGCAAAAAATGTCTAAATCAAAACGACGGTATTACGATATTTGTTAAAAGCAATCTCAAATGTACGGTTGAAGAACCGGACCCAATAGGTGCTAATTTTCTTCTGTTAAAAATTGATCCCGATACTTGTATTCTAGCCTCCTATAGATCCCCATCAATATATTGTACTGATAGCTTCCTTAACTCACTGGAAAGCATTTTAGGTAAATTAAAAGCGAAAAACATCATCCTGATAGGTGATATCAATATAGACATAAAACCGAATAGTTCAGATAGAAATAGTTCATCCTATCTAAATATAACTGCAGAATTAGGCCTTTTAACGGGACACACCCATCCTACAAGACTGCATAATTGCCTCGATCACGTAATGATTAGTACCACCACTTATGCAACAATCATGGTCATAGATTCCACCGTCAGCGACCACGCTTCCGTAATGCTATGTCTAAGTAATGCCTCCTCTAAAAACAGGAATACGAAAAGATATATTACAAAAGTAAACTATGAGGGCGCTGTTGAACAATTAAAATCTACAGATTTTTCTTTTATTTCACAAACTTGTGATGCTAACGAAGCCGCCACACGGTTTGTTGAATGTCTGATGTCCACGGTATCCCAACACTCAAGACTAACTAAAATCTCTAATCGTAAACTAGTCCTTAAGCCTTGGATCACACCTGGCCTCTTACGGTGTATTCGACATAGGGATAACCTCCACCGGAAATTCCTTGCAGACCCAAAAAACGGCATTGTCGAGTTATCATACAAAAGATATCGTAATCACTGTAATCTATTACTTAGGAAGCTAAGAAACGATCACGAAAGCTCCGCTTTAAGATCCTCAAAAAACAATAAAGAAACATGGAACATTATAAAATCCATAACCAACGAAGACAGGAAACCAATATCAGCTGACAAACTTCTACCTGCCACTGATGTTGCGGATACGCATATTGCCATTGAGCAAATAAACCATTATTTTTCGAATGTTGGTAAGCGACTGGCGGATAATATTATTAAAAACCAAAATTCCTCACTTGCCCCATACAAAATTGGAACACCCCCTGCGCGTGATTCTATGGTTCTACTTTCTCCGGACGAAGCTGAAGTAGAAACGGTAATTAACAACCTAAAAAATGATTGTGCCTCAGGATGGGACTCTATTCCGGCATTACTCCTCAAACTGGGTAAAGATATATTAGTTCCACCTCTTACAAAGCTTGTTGCAGCCTGTTTTGAGCAAGGAGTTTTTCCCCGAATTTTTAAGAAAGCTTTAATCACACCTGTTCACAAGGGTGGAAACCAGGACGATATTAAAAATTATAGACCTATCTCAGTTCTGTCAGCACTATCAAAAATATTGGAAAAATTATTGAACCGTAGACTAATGAAATATCTAGAACACTATAAAATATTATCGGACACACAATTTGGTTTTAGGTCCGGGAAAAGCACCGCAGACGCAGTTAATCAACTCGTTGATTACGTGACTGGAAAAGTGGACACAAAGCTAAAATGTCTGGGTGTTTTTCTGGACCTAGCCAAGGCGTTTGACACTGTCTGTATTCCAACCCTTGTGACCAAGTTAGAACATGCTGGTATTCGGGGAAGGGCTTTAAGCATATTTGCAGACTTTCTCAATGACCGTACACAAAAAGTAAAGATCGGTGAGGTCATTAGCAATGAAGCTAGAGTTGATTATGGTGTGCCTCAGGGTAGCTGCCTATCCCCGAGTCTTTTCCTGCTCTATGTGAATGACCTATGCCAGCAGTCTCTTACTAAGGGTAAAATATTTAGCTATGCAGACGACACCGTACTTATATTTCATGGAGAGAGTTGGGATGTGGCACGGCAAGCTGCAGAGAAAGGCTTAGGTAAAATAATCCACTGGCTGGAAGCTAACTTACTAACCCTTAATATTTCTAAAACCTCATTTCTGCAATTTACCTTCGCTAAAACGAAACCTACAATAATAAACCTTAAAGCGCACTCCTGTAATGACTCCAACCACAATCTTCCATGCTCATGCCTTCCAATTACACAAAAAAAGACAATGAAGTACCTGGGTGTGATTCTGGATGAGAGACTTGGCTGGCGTCCCCACATAGAGCAGACTGCCTCCCGAGTTAGGAAACTTATATGGGCATTTAAAAGACTACGGCAAGTGGCCGACTTTAAGCTTCTCCGTGTGGTGTACCTGGCATTAGCACAGTCAATCATAGGTTACTGTATCACGGCATGGGGAGGTGCTTGTAAAACCTATATGATACACCTCGAGAGAGCCCAAAGATCTTTGTTAAAAGTCATGACCTTCAAACCGTACCGGTTCCCTACAAAAACCCTATATGAAAGTTGTCAAGTACTTACAGTGAGACAACTAAACCTTCTCAAGCTAATAATGCAACAGCATGAAATAACACCTGTAAATCACGCAATGAAACATAAGAGAACTATCAACAATGTATGTCGCGCAGTCAAATGTAAAACCGCATCCGCTCGACGGCAGCGCCCATACCTAGCTACTTATATTTATAATAAAGTAAACAAAATTCTCAACGTCAACCCACTAATAAAATATAAAACTAAGATGAAACTAAACATATGGCTTCAAACACTGGATTACCCACATACAGAAAACTTACTGAAAGAACTATACACGTGATAACTAAACAGTAATGTAGACAAACAAACTCAGATAATAACCCATAGCCCAGTCATAAAACCCAAACACTCACACAACATGCACACCCTCACACACACACACACACACACATATACACACACACATAAACACAACACTCACTAACACCACTCAAGAGCATGTATGCACTAAATTCCCTTTGTTTTATGATGTTTTAATTTTATTGCATAATTAATTAATGTTCTAAAATCGGGTGAAGACACTGACTCCTGTAACACAGGTACCACCTAGCTCAGGAGTTAGGGCTTCAATTGAAGATGTTACATCTATTTTTATGTCAATAAAATATTTTATTATTATTTTTATTATTATTATTATTTCCATACATTTTAAGGACGTGGACGTCCACGATAACATCGTCACGTTAGAAATTATAAAAGCGCACAGTGGCGCTAGTAAAACTTGCGGAAGAATGGAACATTTTATTACCAGAAAAGTACCGTGAGAGGTCGATTCCTGAGTGCTGTGAAAAAAAAATATTTTAACCTCAATTTTCAATTTTTTTTTTCGCCTTTATTATTATTGGTTTTGAACAGTTTTAATTAAAGATAAGAAATAAATATTTTTTACCCAACTAGGCAGTTGACAGGTTGAGTGGACAGGTATCCCACGGCTATCAGGACAATCCCGGAAGTACGGTCAAGATCCCTACCAGCGCCTTACTGGAATACTACCTTCCTCCGAGCACGTTTGCTCTTGCGAATCCCACTCAAGCCGGCCAATAAAGGCAAGCCAGAGATGAGGACAAGATTTCTCCCAGGAGATAGGGTCCGACAGCTCGCCACATGCTGTCCTGCGAGTTTCTGTATCTCTCTTGGTCTGGCTCCTCATCCTAGACCCGTTCTAGCAAAGTAAACTCTACCGGCACAGACCTAAAGTTCGGAGCGCACAAGCCCCACCTCGACGTCAACGTAGAGATACAGCGTGCAGCGGTGGGGTTATTATTATTATAGTTTCCCTCATTTCGATATGTGCACATTATGAAGACTCATTAAGAAGATTCTAGGCAGAATGGAGCAGTGGTGGCCCACTGATAATAGTCCAGACTTACGAGTTGTGGGTTCAAACCCAGGCAGGCACTTTACTTTTTGTAAATAATTTCATCACCACTGCTCTCAAAACAGTGAAGAAAAAAGTCGTACCACCGTATCACCGTGCCATCTGTGATACGCATCTTAAAACTGTAAGAATTTGTGTAAATAAAAAGTTCCAATCGTCACCACTGAGGAGGAACGAAACTTTTTTTATCCAGTCGTGCCCAGTGCGGACGACCGGGAATAAACCAAGGAAACCGGTATGTCCTAGAACCAAACTTTCGAAAAGATGTGACATCTACCAACCCGCACTGGGCCCGCGTGGTGGAGTACAGCTCACTCCCTCTCACCTCTCGGTGGTCTCGTATGCCTGTGTCCCCGCAGTGGGAACATTATAGACTGATTATGCAAGACGAGCTCGTAGCTAAGTAATAACAGCCGCACGAGTGGATCCATCTGGTTAAGCTACGCTTACCGCGGTTGGTCCTTGGATGGGTTACTATCTTTACATACCGAAACCTCTCTGTGGGTCGGAAAGCACGTTTTCCTGGCAGTCAATCGTGGGTCTTTGACAACAGTTACGAGTCGTCAGAAGCCCGAAAGTCTGACAACCAGTCTTACTAAGGGATATCGTATTACACAGTAACTGAGTTGTGGAGGTCAGAAAGGCAGCTGCTCCTTGTAAAATGCTGGTATTCAGTTGCATCCGGTTACACTGGACGCCGACCCCAATAAAGTTGGGAATAGGCTAGGCAGATTGATGATAAATGCGTGTCAGTATGTAGATATGTAATTCATAATACATAGAGACGTTATGTAAAGGCTTTAGGGTACCAGGTGATGAAAAATGAAATACGACCATTTTAAAACAACATTTATTTTTACATACATTAAGTCGGATTCAAAATGCCTGAAACATACTGATCTTTGTACACATCAGTTATAGATTATTATTAATTTTATGGACAGTAAATTATATATTTCTCTTTGCACGAATCTGTGGAGACATAAAACTTATAAGCGTTTGTTATTTAATAATCACCTCGCAGTACACACTACTATACACATATATATTAAAAATTTCATTTTTATCTTTAGGAATTTCATTAATTAGGTATATTTTTTAAATTAAATTTGTTAAAAATATAGATTTTCAGTATATCATTAAACGTAGGTGGTATTACAAGTAAATACACCATGACCCGCAGTGTGAACGAACACAACGTCAAGTGCTGATCTCAAATACCGATTCTAAACAAGGTGTGTTTGAGCTATGCTATAAAATATCTATTAAAAAAATTAACTACCCAAAATTGAGAGAAAAATACGTTTTTTTAATTTTATTTTTGTGCTACAATGGAAAGAAATCTATGAGCACTAATTAAATGCCTGCATTCATCAGCGAGTTTTGCGAAGAGGTAAAGGTATAACATTACCAAAAATATTTGCAGCCGATCGCTGCACTTTGTTTAAACAAAACGGTACTCGACACGTCCTCACGTATATTGTGCGCAAGTACATTCACTTATCACTACTATGAAGATATTAAAAAAGGAGGAATCTTTCAATACTATTTGGTTATTGGCAACGGACGTTACGATTCTACTAGTGAAGGATCCGAGCACGCGCAACAAACTATTAACACTATATCGACATTGTCTGCGCCCAACACGATTATATGAAAAATATGTAAATGAAATATGCCCAAGAGCAAAGACCGAAACGAAAGCCTACATCTCCGACATAGCACGACACTGGCAGTATTCCATCTAAATATTGAAAAACATAGAAAATTATGTTCTAATCTACCTTTATACACGTTACAATGACTCACATGTTATTGCGTTCACTTAAATCGTAAAGGGATGTGGGTAGGACAGCAATATACAATGTTTACATACTTGTATTACGTTGACATTTCTTAGGGGATCACTTCCGCACTGTCTTGTGTCAGACACTAACGCCTGACACCCAATCTAAGACTGATGTTACTCCACCACTATTTGCAAGTTTTAAAAACAACTTGTCATATTACCACCTAGTCTTTAGTTTAAAAACACCTAGTTCAAAAACTCATTTAAATGGACGAAATACCCCTAAAAATGCGCTAACGCCATATATACAATTTGTGAGAAAATATTAGCATTACATGACCCGACTATAGAAGAACTGCATTGCATTCATATAAAAAATTGGAACTAAATTGTTTACGTATAATTTTCAAGTCTTTGAAGTTTAAACAACCGAAAACTTTATGAGCTTATAACTGGCATTTATTATTAATATATTTACCAGGGGGGCTGAAAAGTTTTGAGTATAAGTAACTTCAAGTGTCATTATTGTCTCGCGCTGCATATTAGTAATTTCCGAATACCCTCTTTAGTATAAATACAGAGTTTCATTAGAATCATTACGCTTTTAGTAATTAATCCGCAAACATCATCATGTCTCAGTCTCCGCGGTCCATCCCTAGGCTCAAAACTTTTCAGCACCCCGGTATACCGGATGTAACACTCTTAAGAGCGCTCATTTGCTGAAAAGTTTTGAGCCTAGGGATGGGCCGTGCATGATGATGTTTACGGGTTAATTACTAAAAGCGTAATAATGCTAATGACATGAAACTCTGTATTTATACTAAAGAGGGTATTAGCAAATTAGTAATATGCATCGCGAGACAATAATGACACTTGTAGATACTTAGCCTCAAAACTTTTTAGCCCCCCTGGTAATATTAGTCAACTAAATAGCTATAGTCGACAACTGAAGCGCAACTAGAATAATAATGAAAATTGTTTTAAAATTCAATGTGCTTTTTTCTATGAAATCGTGATTTTTCTCTAAGTCGTGTACTTTTATATCAAAAGCTTAGCCGGGCGCTGCTTGTACGAGTGCTAGAGTTCACATAACTAGTTAGTAAATAAGGAAAATTAATATACGAACTGTGGGTGCACTACAGGTATACCTCTGCCCAACCCTTCGGGGAAACGAGGCGTGATTTTATGATTATGTCATGAAAATTAAAAAAAGTTATTGAAAAAAAGTTGTTAAACGGAAATAGTTCTATTAAACAATTTTTTTTTTAAATAAGTTGATATCATTGTTGGGTGTTCTTTCTTAATTATATAAAATAAAAACAAGCCCTTTGTTTATAAAATGGCAAAAAAAACCCTCTTTTTAACTTTTTCCTGTAAGCATTTTCTTACACTGCGTTTCAAATATCTTTTTAGCCAGTTCCTTCAGTAATGACCCCATTCATCTTGAAATTTGTTTAAAACTATGTCTAACTAATTCTCCTTATATTGTACAGGAGACTTCCACTCAAATCTGTGTGGTACTTTCCTCAAAAGACCACTTCAGACACCAATCTACAATGGTCTTCACATGATCTGACCAAAATTTACTGGACTTTAAAAGACACTGTAAACCTCTGAGTTTGTTTCTCCCTTTTTCTCAGTGTAGTCAGATAGGAAACGCCGGCTTCATCTAGTTTTTAAACTATGATTGACTAAAAGTGTTTGTGCAAACCTACTTACTTACAGAAATAAAATAATTTATATAATTCTGTGTTACTTTGTTTGTTACGTATATAGGCTAGTTATATAAACTCGCACATAGCACCCGGCCTACAATTGAAGTCGGTTCAAACTAAACGTGTGCATCCTTAAGATCTCGAAATGACAGTATGTTCCTTTTACTGAGCGACGACTTTTACAACTTTTACATCGGTTATAACAAATATAGGCAAATGTAAGTGGAAACGTTGGGAGGGGACGCCCTAGAAAAATATCTAGTGACCTTATTGGTGATGTTCTTCAGAGAGGTCAGGTGCGTAGTACTTGCAGCCGGCGTGAGTGTAAGACCAGATGTATGAACGTAAACGAAGCAAAGTGGAGCATGTAAGAATCTACTCCCGTGGGAAGAAGACGTGAGTTTATATATGTATACAGGGTGTAAGAGACAGCCCTCCGCTAACTAACAGGGTGTGCATTCAGCTCTTTATTTTAAATTATATTACATCGGAATATTTCTCAGGAAAATGTCAATTTTTTTAAATCGTTTTTCAGTTACTATTTCTTTATTTTAAAGTAAAATTACATTATCTGTACGCAGCACTCCATTTATATAAATAAAACAGCATTAATAAAAAATAAATCGGCAATGGATGTTGAAATCTCTAACGAACGACGCGTGAAATCAGCTGTCCACTTTCTGCCTAGCTCTCAGCTATTCGGTGAGTTCGATGAACTCTGTCATCGAACTCACCGCATGCCTACTTACCTACCCTCCCAACCAGTAACAGAGTCTGCGGAAGGCTGTCCCTTACATCCTATATAAGTATAATATAACAAAATATTATAAGGAAAATTATCCAGCAGTGTGTGTGTCTGTATCACAAATTTAGGAAAATATTCTTTGAATTTTAGTAGCCTCCTAAATTCTTCTATGAATTTTAGTATATTTATACTAGATTTATAACAATGTAGTCAGACAAATCAAGATAAAAATCTTTGTAAACTTCATGCGGCGATCCAAGATAGTTTCGAAAAGTCAACAAAAGACGAGGTCGAGCCTTGCTCGAAAATTTAAAGGGGGACAAGGGGGAGTTTCGGTCAAAAGTTATAAAAGTCGCGACTCAGCCCGAACAGATCCGACTACCACGTAGCACTGCAAGACAGAAAGTACCCCAAACTTCAGCAGTCTACAATATTATATTATACCTTTTTTTGTTACTTTTGCATTCCATTTTATTTTGCGTTACGCTAGTACTTACTTAAATAGCTACCAAATAGTACTTTTTTTTAAATTACATATATAATAAAGAATGCCATGTTAATTTTTAATTACACAATGATTCTATAGTGATGCTGTTAGTAGGGAGGTCGCCTTATTGCACGATTGTACGAACGCGGGTGACATCGGTTGAAAAACCCTTTTTTTAGTAATCAAATATTAAAAATTTGTGTTTTTGGAGAAAAATGCCTTTAAATATTAAGTCCAGGACGTTGTGTAACCTAGTTTATAGTAAAAATTATAGATTTACATGTAATCCAATGCAGCCGCGCTCGTCCGACATAATCAAAGTCGTATTATAATTGACAGGCAGTCAAAACCTGTGGTAACCCCCATACAACATTATGAATTAACATATACTTTCATTTAATATTTTAAATGTACGTTATATTCTCTTCTACTTACATTTAAAGTGAAACTTATATAACACAAAAAAAGAAAAAAAATACAATTTCAATATACTTAGTTATATTTAAAAAAAAATAACGATAGTGTTACGATTAGAAAGCAAAAAATAGCGATTTTTTGTTACTTTACATACGATACGAAGGAAGGAATTATTCAGTTTTTTTAGTATGGTAACATAGGATATGGTGTTTCCGCTGGCAACACTACATTATGGCACATAACACAAACTCCAGCTTAACATTCTTATATTAAGGACCATTTTCTAACAAATTATATATTAACAATTTAATTATTTTTCCGTTTAAGGTGTTTTATTATATTTCACATTACAACAATGAAAGAAAAATAGAAGTCATTTAAACAAAATAGTGAAAACTTGGTTAAAATGTTACAATCAACAGTTGGACGACAGTGGCGCAACAAACCATCGCAACTACTATGAAAATCGCGTTGATATTTTACAATGTTTCAGTGGAATGAATGCAGTACGATAGTTGCCGTCAAACTTTTAGCCATTACAGCGTACCACTTATAAGTTGCCCAACAGTTGGCCAACAATACCTTAAACGGTAAATAAAAGTTCACTAAATCAAAAACATATTAAGATTCATAACGATAGAATAGATCATTTTGTATTTTAAAAATATTTCTTAAAATAGCACAATGTGTAAGTACATAAATCAATTTTATTTTTTTATATAAATAATAATGATAATTATATTTAGTAAATTAATGTTAGGATAGGTTAGTAATCTTTGTACTTAAAGGCTAAAATTGTGTCCATCTTATAACGAAAAAAAAAATAGTATGTAATAATCTTTGAAAATATTTTTAACTCAAATACTGCTATAATGATATTCAGCCGGCCGTATTAAATACGTCGGATCTTTGGACCTTACGTTCCTACAAGCTCAACATTACAAAAAAAAATTATTAAAAACTAAGTTAAAATATACGAAAGCACTTTTATTTGTTACATTTTAGTCAAATATTGTGCTATTAACGAGTTAGAAAAACCAAATTAAAATTTAAAAAACTTATCGACAATATTGGAAGACGTACATTTGATAAACAATTATAAATAAAACGATTTTAAACTATTTTGTATAAACTAAATAAAGGTGCACTCGTTTGTTAGATTCGGTCGCGATTTTTTATTATGATTTGGTTGTATATATTTTGATTAATTGTCCATTGTTAAACGAAAAGGATCGAACCCACATTAAGTGTGTTGTGGGTTGGATCCTTTTCGTTTAACTATGGACAATTAAGCCACGCTTTTAACTTCCATAGGTTACTCAACAGGTTTTTAAACTCATTTTCTATATCCATTTACATCTAAAATCATTTCAGTTATGAAATACATGCATACAACTTTGATAGTACAAAAGATACTATAGTCAGTATATTTCTTCATAAGTTACTTTGATAAAGAAACTAACAAATCAGTGACCACCCCAAAGAATTACTCCAAAGGAAAAAAATAAAATAAAATTACAAACTTCTGTAATCAAAAATATACAGACATTTAAATATTCTTCATTAATTTGATCTAGAAAAAAACATGGCTTTCATAGTATAATTTAACTACAAAATTATTATTTTTATTCAGGTTTATTTATTAAATAAATAAAATAAAAATTTGGTCTAATTTGAGCATAAAATGATTGCGCTCGGTAATTTTTGGTAAGTGGACTACACATTTTAAAACGCAACTAAAAACTGTAAAAAAAAATTTGTGCGTGGAAGTAAATAATTGTCATAGACAACTAAAAGGCCAGCTCACAATTTTATTGTATTATTAACACTTAAAAATTCACTATCACTCACTGTTTTATTTTTTGCCAAAAATATCTTACGAAGTGTTAGAGCCTTCATTATTCCAATGCGATAGAAAGAAACAGAGCTATACAGAACGAATAGCCATATCCGGGGAACTGAATAAAAGCTTTAATACTACACAATACGGCCCATTTTGCTGTGCGTAGTCCACACCATGTTCAGTTAAGCTTAAAATCTAAAAAGCTTGTGTACTCAAAAGTGAAGTCAATACTATTGAACTAGCCTCAAGGCGTTGCTAAACATCGATGATCCTTAATATAAAACCGTTTAGATCAGCTGCGGAGCGGCGCGAACGTCGACGGTAACGTGTGACAGGTAAATTTTTGGTTTGGTACGTTCATACGGTGCTGAGGATGTTTTTAAGGTAAAGTAGAATTAATCCTTTTTCTGTAAAATCTACGACAATATTTCTAAGAATATTCTAGAAATCATTATTTGTAATATTTTCTTGATTTTTCTCAGAAATATGCTTATATCGGTTTCCCCTTTTATGATATTTATCGTGTCGGTATTGTACCGTCGTCGTGTCTCCACCGTCTCCCACCCGGGTCGCTCGCACCTTCACACGAACCAGTCTAGTCTAGATAGACCAAAATCTAGACTTTCATACTAACTTCAAATCGACTAAAAATACACCCAAAGTACCTTTCACATCACTAAATAGTCTGTTTTGGCGATAATCAACACATGTTGCAAATAACGCTCACGGGAAGTTAGTCGATTCTCCGTTCCCAAACAATTTTAGCCGATTAAAACATTTAATAAAATGTTCTCGACTACACTCTGTCCTAACCCAGCACTTACTGTGAATATCGTAATGATTTTAATGTATAAGTTACAATTAAAAATAAACGTTTTTAAAATCAACAACTATCAATTTATAGTAGAATCTTGAAGCAAATAATTATAATAATAAGAATTAAGAACAACTTATAAGTACCATTTTTGTGTCAACTGAATTAAATATACGTAAATAGATCGATCGATTAATCGATTCATTATAAACATAACTGGCGAATATTCGAAAACTCCACGCTTCTAATCGAGCAGTCGAAATTAGTCGAATTGCGTCACAACCCAATAGACCCGACAACGTCACAGCACTACGTGTTCGAATTTAAAACGTAGTGATGTGCGTTCACAAATATCGACTAAGGTGACAACTTACTAAAGATGAACTAAATAACGTACTTTATAATAATGCCACTAAATCCATTGTATTTTAGTGATTTTTTTTTGTCACACTATAATGTAACAAGAATAAAGATTATTAGAATAGAATTAGATACTTCATTGCATATGGCTTCTCACAAGTACTTATGGAAACAAATGGCATTATTCTACAGACTACAGACAATTCATGAAGAAATTCACAATAATGTTGTATTTTATATACATATTTAGTAAATTCTCACATAAAATCGACTAACGTTGCCAGCTTTTTGGGAACTCTGACGTTCGGAAACACCATGGGAGCATCGCTAGCCGCGATATCGATAAACGCTTCGTAATCGATTCATAATCGCCTAGGATATAATCACCATTGAAAATAATCTTACATTGCGTTCTACTTTTGTGCCAAAATGACTCTGTTTTCGAGAGTTTCTAAAACCCTTTTATTCGATAATATTCGAGATCTTGAGTGAAATCGATTTTTTGAAGTTAAAAAATATTGCTAGTATGTACCTGATTTATTTTGTAATATGAGTTAGTTGCGTATCATTTTCTCACAAAAAATGGCAATTATTTCCAGCAACTACGTCATCGATCCACGGAAACATTTCGTCAGTCACGAAACAATGACAGAATCGTCACGAAGCGCTATCGTTACGGCGGTAAGTAACGAGGGGACTCACGGCTGTACGTTGTATGTATTGCTGATCGGGACATTTGCGTTGCGGGCCTACCGAGCCTTCGCACGAACTTTATCTGGAAAAGGAGGAACTAACTTAAGGAATTAACTTTGTCGTTGGAGTACCTATATATAAATAAATAAATAAATAAATAAAAGAAACGTTACTGATTAATTTTTAATGGGAAATATTCGCTGGTGGTCTAGATGTTGGTCTTGATTTTGGCCTCATTTTGGGCATCAGCGCCCCAGAAAATCGTCGTTTTGATAATCACGAAGAATCATTTGCAAGAATAATTGAGAACAGACTTTTTAAGGTCTCCATTTCATACCGAGAGATGCCTCGGATAGGACGTTAAGCCTTTCGTCCCGACTGTCATTCCTAGATCTTTGACAGTCTGACAGCCACTCTTAAGGGTAAAAATGCTTTAAATCTCTAAATGGTGCCAACTATCAGTGCCTTAAGGCTTTGCATCCAGCTTCCAAACACCCTGTATAACAAACGAGAGTACTATAGTTTGACCAAGACCGCTATACCGCGCCGCCGTAGCTATGTGCGCGGCGAGACGGGGGGCAGTGCAGGCCGCTCATTCGTCAACGCTGCACCCCGCCTCACCGCGCATTTCTAAGGCGCGGTACAGCGGTCTTGGTCAAATTATAACGCCGTTAGCACACTGACGCTTACTGCTGCAGTTTGCTGCGAAACGCGTTATTTTTCCTACATTTTGACAAGTAATCGCCAGGTTTTTGCTTACCGCAGCGTCGGTGTGCTAGGCGTAAGGAAGGATTTTTGAAAATGAATCAATTCATCAAAATTGCGATGAAATTTTGTATGGTATCCCATCTGCAAAAATTACAGTTTGTAATTTTTGCAGATGGGAAACCCTATCGGGCACACGGCTTGTCTATGCTCGTTGGTAAGCGCATCACTTGAGAACGGCTCCATAGATTTGTTATTGTTTTTATATGTTCTTCATTATAGTCCGAATAATGTTATGATAATGCTAAGTCACAGATTAATACAGATGGGCCACTCCGCAGTTTAGGTATGAAGCTACAAGTACGCAGCAGGCCCTTGTCACGCGGCCAATTCAGTACGGGTGCCGCGCACCGGCCGT
This sequence comes from Dicycla oo, assembly GCA_948252095.1. Taxonomy (NCBI): domain Eukaryota; kingdom Metazoa; phylum Arthropoda; class Insecta; order Lepidoptera; family Noctuidae; genus Dicycla; species Dicycla oo. Next base: position 12,199,276 of record OX411730.1, read on the forward strand.
CTCGCATGGTCAGTTCGATACTCCCACGCCGCGTTATAAAAAAGACAACCCTAACGAGTCAGAAGGTATAATAAGAGTTACGCGATAGAAAGAAAGGCAACATGTAGGTAATAAGCTTTGTGCGACCTGAATTGCACTTTATTGTGTCGTAGCAAGAGTCGCTTTTTATTTAAATGATTTTGCGGAGTGTCCCATGTGGATTAATCTGTGACTAAGTCTATAGTAATGCTATGAATGAAAGGCAATTGCATGCAGCTGAGATGAGAATGCTAAGAGGGATGTGTGGTGTTACGCGAATGGATAGAATAAGACATGAGTATGTATGAAGAAGTCTGAAAGTGACACCGATGACTTAAAAGTTGTGTGGAAATCGGTTGTCATGGTGTCGGCATATGATGCGGAGGAATGAGGAAAATATCGTTAGGAAAGTTTGGATTGTGATTGTGCATGGCTATATGAGTAGCGGAAGACCAAAGAAACGATGCATGGACTATGTGAAAGATGCTATGGCTAGAAAGGGAGTGACTACCGAGATGGCGACTAATAGAGAAGTATGGAAGAAGACATGTTGCGCCGACCCCAATTAAATTGTGACAAGCAGGAAAATGATGATGATGAGTACGAATAAGATTTTTGGGGAAAGAAAAATTGGAAAAGTTGCACGCGTAGCATGACCACCGTAGAAACTGGTTTTGTCGGCGGAAAAAGAGACATAAAGCGCCATGTTTAGACGTTAGAAATCTTTCCACAATTTATAAATGTGTCTATTCTTCCGTCGTTCTATGGTGGTGATACTACGCGTGCTGGAAAATTGGAAAAAAAATAATTGGGAAACACTGAAAGTGCTATTTTATGAGACTTTTGTATGAATGATTGATATTTGGAGAGGAGAACGTCTGTCGGGCAGGCTAGTAAATAAATAAATGAAGAGGTTACCTATTCGCTGTAGCGTCGGTTAGAGTAGCTCGTACTGTCGGAGGTGCATGCGTTGTATGATGTCGCGGCAGTCGTTGAACACGCGCTTGATGTTCTCAGTGTCGACGGCGCACGTGAAGTGTGGGTAGCAGTAGTGCTTGCCGTCGCCGCTGGCTGTACTTATGCGCTGGAACACACAACAAAAAATATGAGATACATTTTTTTTTTTTTTATAGCTGAATTGGGCCTGCTCATGACCTCGATTACGCCTGATGGAAAGGGATGGATGAGGTCTATGATGGAACGAGCTCTTGCTTTGAAAGCTTACTTTGTGTGAAAGGGAACACAGACGCTGACAGAGAATTCCACACTTTGGCTCTGCGCATAATAAATGTGGGGAAAAGCGACTGGTCAACTAAGTGCGATATTTAGTGCGTCATAGGTCAACCTGTCAATCATAGGTCAAGCATCATCTTCAAAAAGTCAAGTCTGGAAAAATAGGCAGATGGTGCACTGACTGGAAAGAGTCCCTTCATAACCAGCCCCCCCCCCCCCCCCCCCACACACCCCAAAAGAAACCTCTCACAAGAAAAAACAACGCTTCACTAGTCAACGCCCTAGCGCTGACAGTCGCACTTATATCTCATGCTAGCAAGATAACTGCTTTACGTAATCAACGGACGACTGCAATCGTACCTTCAGTGTCAGATAATCAGTGCACAGGCGGGTTTGTGAAAGGTCGAGGCACAAAAGAACCGATTGTGAATGTGAGGTAAATTATTGAGAAAAGCCGAGAGTTCATCACGCCAATACTAATGTTACATCGATTACTCGAAGGCGTTTGATTGCGTCAGATGAGATTGCCATAGGATTCTCAGTTACTTTGGGTCACATTGCCCGTCGGGAGCCATATGACCTTGAATAGTTGGTGGTGATCCGGTATCAGCTAGGTAGATGACAGACCAAGTAACCACCCTCACTAGACTCTCTGTTACGACCACCCTGAAAGAAACGGAAGAACCGAACGAAGTGGAAGAACATTATACAAAAAGCCACGAAGGCCTTTCAGGGACACGACCTTCAGTAATGAATAAATGAAGTACGCGACCAAGAAGAAGGTCAATCTATCACGGAACTGACCACCGCCACCTGCCTGCCTAGCCTTTTCCCAACTATATTGGGGTCGGCTTCCAGTCTAACCGGATGCAGCTGAATACCAGTATTTCACATGGAGCGACTGCCTGTCTGACCTCCACAACCCAGTTACTGGGTAATACGTTACCCCTTGGTAAGACTGGTTGTCAGACTTTCGGGCTTCTGATGACCCGTAACGACTGTCAAAGATCCACGAATGACAGCCGGGACCAACGGCTTAACGTGCTTTCCGAGGCACGGAGGAATCTCGGTATGAAAAGATGGTCACCCATCCACAGACCAACCCCGGCAAGCGTAGCTTAACCTGATGGATCGACCCGTGCGGCTGTTATTACTTAGCCACGAGCTCCTCTGACCACCGCCACCTATGGGCACAATAGACGCGTTGCAATTCCCGAGACAAAGCAAAACTGTCTCACGTGCCTGTAGCTACACTGGCACCTACAGGCATCCTTCAGATCGAAACACAGCAGCAGTTGCTTGGGTGCAGAAATACGTATGTCGGTAGTAGTTCCCCGGCAACTTTCTTCACAAAGAGCTTATTATTGAAATCATATCGCATACTCACAAGAAACTCGTCTCTGATGAAGTACTTGGCTCTAGCGACGTCGGGCTGGTCCCGTGTGTCGGGCAAGGCGTCGGGCGGAGTGCTGTAGCGCGCGTACTCGCTGAAGTACTCTTCGAGGCGCGACTTGCCGGCCAACACCTTCTCGGCGAGCAAGTCCTGTTTGTTGAGGAAGAGGATCACGGATATCGTGCGCAGCCATCTGTAATATGGAATTTTGAGGGTTAAATATTAAAAATTAAAACAATAAAAATGAAATCGTCGTAAAGTATGATTTTAAGAAATCGTTTTTGTTTCTTTTGCAATTAGATATTGATGCACGTCTATGAAGATTCAAACCAGCCAAGTATGAGGTGCACGTGCGCTGTTTGGGTTCGATATCTGACAGTGGTCAGAAGTCAGAAAGTCTGACAATCACTGTCGATACCTGATTACCTTATTTCATATAAATCTACATGGGCACTTATGAAACGTCAGAAGCTAGCACGCAGCACCATTTTATAGGAGGAGCAGGCTGTCACGAAGATGATGTATTGGTTCCACGAGTCACATGCTACCCACCTGTTGTTCCATATGCTCTTGAAGAGGTCAAGCGACTCCCGCAGCCGATTCTGCGTGGGATCCTCGCGCAGCACCATATTGTAGGAGGAGCAGGCCGTCACGAAGATGATGGCTGTGACGTCGTTGAAGCACTGGATCCACTTGCGTCGCTCATCGCGTTGTCCGCCTACGTCAAACATGCTGGAAGGAGAGACAGTCATTAGATTTTGTATTTTACGATATTTTTACATAAAAGTAGAATATAAGAGCCCGTCCAAATACGGCGTTTAAAGGTGCTTGTCTGTACGATGCTAGGAGCCAATTTATTCCGTCATCGTGCACGCCCTTATACACTAAGGCCGATTTATCTTGGCAGATCCGAACATAGGCACTAAGAAGTTTCGCGCATGTTCTCTCACTCACACTCGCCTCATGTTACCATTTGGTTCCTAAAAAATCTTACTGCGCAGCCTTCCGCGCAAAGTTCGGACCTGTCAAGACAAATCGACTGTACTGTACGCGCGAGTTCAGATACCCCGGGTGCCTTGTTATATCCTTCCTTTACTAGCTTCTGCCCGCGATTTCATCCGTGTGAAATTTCATGTCCCCCCCCGACCCACCCCGCATCGCCTGCTCGCACTATTACCAACTTCGTTTTTGCTTAGCGATCTTTCTGATGTTTTTTTTCTTTTTGCTCGTCTCTTAGGGACCCTAGCGTGATATTAAATAGCCTATAGCCTTCCTCAAGAATTGGGCTATCAAATGCAAAAAGAATTTTTCAAATCCGACTAGCAGTTCCGGAAATTAGCGCGTTAAAAGAAACAAACAAAAAAAAAAAAACTCTATTAAAAAGCTTCATTATTAGTTTTTTTGACATTTCTCGGGACCCTGGGGTCCCGGACCTTTGGAAGGCGTACGAGGGGCCGAAGCCAACTCGCAGAGGCCCCTTAGACAATTTTAAATAATGAGGAGGCACCAACCGATGATTATCCCTGTATGCACTATGCAAGTGCACCCAAAGAAAAACCTCGGTTGGTGCAGGATTATTGCAGGACCTAGAAACATTATTACCAGATTAGTTACACGGAATGTATATCTATTGTACGTTTCTCGAACAAGAAAATAGCCGATAGTTAGTCGCTACCTCGCCGGCGGTGGGACAACTGCTTTAGTGAGGTAGAGCTGCTCCATCGTTGAAACCGAATGGCTATTGGTTTAAATTTATGCCTTGTGCCGCTAAAAAGCTAAACGCTGTTAATTTAACGATACTTATTACATTTTTATTTTTTTATTTTTTCTCTGTCTGTTTGTTTCGGCTAATCTCCGAAACGGCTGGATCGATTTTGACGGGGGGGTTTCACTGGCAGATAATGGTACGAGAGCCCATGACCAAAATTTTTGTCTTATCGTTTTACACCCGAAACCGTATAAACTCGATAGATTTGGTTATTCAGCATCAAAAATCCTAATTTCAGAAATTTTCCGCGTCACGTCTGACCTGATCGCATTTTCAAATATGTCAAAAAAAAAATAATACCGAACTGTTTCATAGCAATCTGTCGTCAGAATTTCAGATTGTAGATGAACGATAGTTTTTAGATACCGAAAACACAATTTTCAAACATCAGTAGCGTCACACGTACCCAGGAGAGCATTTGAGAAAATTAAAGATGAGGCAGAAAAGGAAGCACATAGTAAACCGTCTGAAAATCTTGTTTTCAGGTGAATATTGGTTAGTTGTTGCGAATAAATTAGTTTTAAGAAGAAAGTGTGAGCATCTTAAGTGTTGAAACCATCTTGAACGTGTTGAAAAATTTTACCGATCGGTAACATAGCATTCTATCTGAAAACTGCTGGACGTGATGAAAAAGGTTCCCCAGGTGTAGAAAATAATTATATCAGACAAATTAAGTGTAGCACTTTACTAATCAGACAACTTTTCAAATGCTTGCTTTACAAATGAATAAGTTGCAACTCTCAAATTCTTAGATAACGAGGGAAAGGTGGTTTAAAAAAACCTAAAATTTCAAATATCTCTAAATGTATTAGTTTTCGGCCATACATATGGGGGGTTTAATTTGTCACATTTTAGCTCCCCTATCACCTCCTGCAAGAAAGGGAAACTCGACTTCTAAAATATGTACATATACATATTTATATATATATTTTAGAAGTCGCGGGGCATATTTAGTAAATAATAAATGACTTGGTGCAGTTCGCAGATATCCAATGGATGCGAGAAGCACAGAACCAGTCGTTGTGGCGACGCTTGAGGAAGGCCTACATCCAGCAGTGGCCGTCTTTAGGATAAATCATGAATATTATAACATGTATGTAAACTCACTGGAAATTGACTTTGTCGACAACGAACTGAGTCTCGAAGATGCCGGAGGTGAGCACTCGGCAGCGCAGGATGTCCTGCTCCGTCGGCGTGTAGTTCGGCTGCTTTATTATGTGCACCTGGTCCAGGAAACTGCAACGAAGAGACACCAGTATTAATAACTAATATTTCCTATGATTTCAAAAGGAGAATTCTCGTCGCATTTCTACAGGTTTTTCGTGATTATTTTAATACATTTAAATCAAATAAATATTTTATTTTTTTATTTTAATAGAATCTAGATTGTTGGTATTTATAAGCATGTGGGTGTTTCTCCGTTTTGGCGCCAAACATTTTCCGGTGGCTGGTATATGTTTGTTCTGGAAACAATTTAACACTTGAGGCTGATTTGCTAAATAGCTCTCATGGGATGAACTTGAAGGCGCATTATTCAATATATGCATATACCTGTTGAAAACAAAGAAAAGTAAAAAAACATCACGCAAATCGTCATTCACCTCCGTTTCAAACACCATCACTTAAAGTCTTGGTGTCGTAATTTATACAAGCGACGGAATGAAAAAAATACTCGACGATAATTTTAAACTAATAACCGCCCAAATAGAATAAGTAAAAAAATCAAATATGTGGTATCTGGGTAATAATTATAAGTTGCGGGTAGGCCGCAAATAAACAGTTGGTTCATTGACTTGGTGTTTTATTGAGTGCGCTCCCGAAAATATACTACAAACACTACTAAATACATTTGTAAAAAAAAAAACAATATAAAACTTTGTCACAAAAAAAACGTCATTAGTCTATGCTTGCAAATATGTAGCGAGGTATATGCATATATTGAATAATGCACCTTCAAGTTCATGCCATCATATTTTTTTAACAAAACAGTCTGTGTTAATTTATTGTTATCAGAAAAAAAAAAAAATCATATGCCACTAATGATGTGTTTTAAGCAAAAACGGAGAAACACATATGTATTCTATTTGTTTAGAGTTATTTTGGCATGTACTCATAAAAATTGATATTATAGACAATATTGACAACAAACCAAAATAGACAAATATACAACTGCAAATTTATAAATTTATTTGGTATATATATTTAAGGGCTGATTTATTAATCGTCAGATAAGTTTTATTTGAGGAATAAATATGGCACTTTGACAGCTTTTGCATTGAAAAGAATATGTCCAACCGCCATTTTGTTCTATAGATAAAAACTATCAGGCGATTGAAAAATCGGCCTCTAGTCAGTTTTAATTTTTTTTTTTGCAATTGTGTCAATGTTGCTCCGGATGTGCGAGATGGGAAAACCCGATAAGACTGCCCGACCTGGGAATCGAACCCGGAACTTCGTGCTCAGCAGTAGCGCTTGCGACCACTAGACCAACGAGGGAGACAGCCGACGAGGCTTACATTTAGTAAAAACCAACGACAATCACTAATGGCGTTCCGGCGTCGTGTGGTGTCCCATGACGTCGAAATTCACGAAGTGGCATACCACTGTCATTTATACAATATGTAACAAAAACCCGATAGAAGATAGAAGGAACAACAGTTGGTCCTTCTACCAACGTTTTAAGAATCGGTATACTTAGGTAGAAAAGCAAGTCATTTATAAAAAAAAAAATGTTCAACAAAAATAAAGTAAATATTTAATTATTAATTTCTGTAATGTTTAACTGATTTCTTACCTCTGCAATTCTGCATGAAGCGATGACGCGATATCCCGATCGTAAGTTGCGCGGGAGACTAAGTAAGTGATTCGCAGGGCGGCGGGTGGCCGAGTAAAGGGGTAGGTAGGCACGTCGTACCGAGGCTTGTATGCGCCCCGATGTACTTGTAAAATCAGATACCTACTCTAAACTTTTTTTTTTAATGTTTCGATTTTAATAGTTTGACCTCTCGACTAGCCAATGCTTATTTTTTTTTTTTATAACAATTTCATCAGTATTGTGTTTGTAGGTAAATGTATACGTCCCTAAAAGGAACAACAGGGTTTTTGTTACATATTGTAAGTAGGGCGACGCAGCAGCACCTATAGCTTCCTAGGAGAGCGGTTCCTTCATATTATAATGGCCGTCGTGAAAATCTGTCATTTTCACCAGTATTTGCCATTCTGTATTTGGACAATCGTTATTGTGCGACTGTTCACTGCTTAGGAAATCAAAGCATTAGTGTAACTTCTCTGTAAGGATATTATGAACGCGTTTGCAGCGATTACGTACTACTTGGCACAGTCGATGAGCTGGTACTCGTTGCTGCGCTCGTATGTGCGCTGCACACCCAGGTCCTTCCAGAGCGCTTCTGTGTGCTCGTAGAATTCCATTGGGTAGTCGAAGTCGGGCTGAGACGCTACGTCCTGAAACACAGAGTATAACGTCACAAATTATGCTTACAGAGTAATCATATTAAAATATGTCGTCTCTAAGTAGAGGCTCGTGGCTAAGTAATAACAGCCGCACGGGTCTATCGATCAGATTAAGCTAAGTCCATGGATGGGTGACCATCTTTACATACCGAGTCTCACCATGCCTCGGAAAGCTCGTTAAGCCGTTGATCCCGGCTGTCATTTGTGGATTTTTGGCAGTCGATACGGGTAGTCAGAAGCCCGAAAGTGGGACAATCAGTCTTACCAAGGGGTATCGCACTAACCAGTAACTGGGTTGTGGAGGTCAGATAGGCAGTAGTAAAATATTCAGCTGCCTCCGGTTGGCCTGGAAGCCGACCCCAAACCCAACATAGTTGGCTAGGCAAATATATACATATTGGATGTCGTCACTTCATACACACAATTGCACAACACGCTTCACGCATTTACTTTATAGCAATGATACTTGAGTACATCTGTCGCACCCTAGTCAATCCTGCAGCCAAGTACCAACCTTGATAACTTGAAAATCTTTGCACTGTGGGATAAGCTTCCCTCATGCTGATAAAAGCAGAAAAAATTTGTATCGCGCAAGCAGAGTTTACCGCGCGACTGGCATAATAATATAATACAAGGTCCCAACATCAACTATCGGGCAGTATCCCACCAGACACAACACCTGTCTGATCGGAGGATCCTCCCTTTTCTATGGAGGATGAGTGAACTTTACACCCTGTTCCTCATACCTCTTAGTTCTTAAAAAAAGTGAAATTAGTTGGGTTAGGTTGATTCAATAAAGGTACATTTAGCAAAGTTGTAAAATAACAAAGCTGTCAAAATAACAGCTTTCTAATATAAATGCATATGAAAGTGTATACGGTACAAAAAAAAAACAGTTATTAACATTTTCGTCTGTCTGTCTGTTTGTTCCGGCTAATCTCCGAAAAGGCTAGACCGATTTTGACGGGACTTTCACTGGCAGATAGCTGATGTTATTTTTAAACTTAAGACTTTTATTTTAGAAAATAATTAGGGTTCCGCGCAAAAAATTAAAAGCCATGAAATTGTGAACAAAAAGTCTCGAGGATGGTTATAGGCTATTCAACATCACACTATAACACTCAGGAGCTGAGCGAAAAGAAAAAAGTCAGAAAAAACGCTATGCGAAAACGAAGTAAAAGCGAAGGCGGGCGCGCGGGCTACGTAACGCCGCAGATCGGAGGACGAGAAAGTTTTAAAATATGGCTGTTATTTTAGTATATTGTGTATCTTATGACTTTCACGCGAACAAAGTCGGGGGAACAGCTAGTTTACAATAGAAATGCTTGTGGCTGGTACGGTATTTGCAAAGTAACGATAATAATTCATAGCATACCTGGATATAGTCGACGCGCGCCTTGTTCTCAGGCTTTTCAAGCGGTATGGGCGGCGTTAAGGTGCTCATAGCGCCCGTGATTGTCTGGAACATAACGCGTTATTACATTAGTTATAGAGATATTGTTTAAGGCGAAAGCTCAAGGTAGCCCGCGAAATTAATTTGCCGGTCAGTATCAAGTTTTATGTTGATATGAATATGATTCGCGAACGTAAAAAATCTGTACTTATAGAATTATAATCATTAAAATCATCAATCCAACCCTCTAAATTCATATAATCCTAATGAATGACTTTTTCATGAAATCTTGACATTTAGGATTACATATACTAACTTAAGGAGTTGTAATGATTATAATTTTGTAAATACATTGTATGTTACGGTCGCAAATCATACTTTAATCAACATACAACCTAATACTGACTTGTAAATTACAGAAAACGTAAGAAACTTTGAATTTCGCTGGCTACCCTGGAGCTTCCCTCTTAAACTGAATGTTTGCATATACAGGGTGTATCAGAAAGGTGTGTTTAAATTGAAAAGCGTGAACAACTTTCTCCATGGTATAGTAGCCGGCACGAGTCGTGAGCACAAATTCAACTTTTAATTTAAACCTTACAAATCTTATTTCCTATTGCGGCGATTCGCACACAGGCAGGAGCAAGGAGTTCAATATAAGATCAAGCTTATTTCTGTAAACAGAACACAAGAGCCCGCTGGCGACGGTAACAACATTTCATTTGGAATTTGTGCTCACGATTCGTGCCGGCAGCTATACCAACATCCTAATCAAGAAAATAATATCAGCTGTCTCGTACAATTTTTTTTTCTCGATTAGAATGTTGGTGCCATGGAGAAAGTTGTTCAGTTTGATGGTCTTAAATTTGACCACACGTTCTGATACACCCTGTAAATTGGACCATCTATCTAAGTAAGAGGGGTAAATCGCAGAGCGGATGAAGTCCATACTTCAACAAAGCATTTAATTTTGCAGTTTATTTATTTGTTTATTTATTTTTCACAAACACTGCTATCATTACAGGATAATCCTGCGGTAGCGTGGTCCTTAATTAAACTATCTTGAATAACATAACACATACAATATTATTTTTGTGAATTCATTCAGAGAGCAGGAAAATAAGTCGATCCTGTCAGCCGTGTCATTCAGTGCGTGTAAGGCTCGCGTCAGTGGCGCTTTACTGAGCAAGTTGGTTCGTGCGTGTGGCACTGCTAGTAACCGTGGTTTTCGGCGCCGCGATACGTAATTGTCAGGCACATTCAAACAAATCTCCTTCAAAACACCGGAATTATAGGTCTTACCACGTAATAGTTTGAATACGTAATAGTTATTTAGCATAGAGTATTTCTAGATTTCAGTTTATCGAAGTGGTGGTGACAGCTAACCCAGAGGTTACCACTAGCAACACTGTCAGATATAGTATAGGGCCATCTTTGTCAAGTCTCGCTGGTGGTAGCAGCTTTGTTGGATCAATAAATTGCCTTCAAAATTGTTGAGCTGAATGGTGCTGAACCATGCGTCATGTTTGTGAAGGGGCGCCGTCACTACGGACTGGTCATCTCTTAGCTGTCACGGCATATTTTAATTCAGTTTAATTTTTCAATTGTTTTTAGTTTTTATCTTTTTATTATGGACGCTTTAACGTGCACGTCTTTCTATATTGCTCTCACATGCATATTTTCAACATGAATGATGTAAACAATATTTTGATTTAAAAGTGTCCATGGAGTATCTTGCCCGTTCTTCTCCATAGGAACCTATTACGCTTTGGAATGGGTCACTAGCTTCAACTTCCTGTCTGACCGAGCCCTTGACAGAGCAATACAAAAGCGCCTGTAATTATTTTAAATAAATGCTTTTAAGTTTGAAGTCAGTCGGCTTGGATGTCAGATTTATGATTGTAGTATGATAATAGGGATGATGCCTGGGTAAAAAAAAAGAAATTCTATTTAGTCCGTCAGTCAGATAATAAAAAAATATTAGACACGTATTTTTTGCTTTATCATATTAATAAAAAATGACTTAGATAACTCGCATTTAAGTTCGGGAGTGGGGGCTTGCTACGTCACTTCTACGTATAAAATCTACGAAGACATGACGTCATGCCACATTTTAACTCAATGTATCGCCGTAATCTTTTGATTACGTAGAAAAAGAAAAAATACGTGTCCAATATATTTTAATAATCTACATGACGGACAAAAAAACATTTTTTAGTCATCATCCCTATTATTTTAGTTGTAGCGGCAATCTGGTGAGTGCAAACATTGATATTAGGATCTCAGGCCAGGATTTAAACATAAAACCAAAACTTAAATCATATAAAAATCGTAGCTAATATGTAGAGATCAGGTAATCGGATGCACATTAATATGGATTGTACTTTTCTATCGAAAAAAATCTCGGGATTTCGGTATCGACCAATTTACGAGTACTGGTTTTAGAATCGAAAGTACTTACGTTCAGGTGTTGACTAGTATGGAAAGCACTTTTGAATAGATCGTAAAAATCTCGCAATTCCGGAATTGATAAATTTAATACTTTTCGACTATATAATCGAATGCTAGTTAATGTTGTAAAGTAGGTTGCCAAGCTGGCAGCAAACGTCAGGATAAGCCTAATGTTAAACATTAATTTCAAGTAAACCATCATACGAATTGTTGTGACTCTGGTGTCCCGGTATTTTTTAAATAAATAATACCACATATTTAAGAAGTCGTTCCTATACCATGTATCCGATTAGTTGTGCATTCCCGGATTATCAGGAATCCCGGGATGAATATAAGGTATATCTATTCATACACGAAATCTCTTAAGGGGTCATTATACTCATCATTATGAACAACTTTTACTATGGGACCAAACCTGAAATCACGAAAATAAAATCAGATGTTCCCTACATTTTGACGAGTTATGCGAACATAAATGTAGGGATCAGCTGATTTTTTTTCGCGATTTCAGGTTTTGTCCCATAGTAAAAGTTGTTCGTAATGATGAGTACAATGAGTCCTTAAGAGATTTCGTGTATGAATAGATAGACCTTATATATATAAAAAAACTTTAGGTAAATATGTATCCGATCTGTACATTCTCTAAGTATTTTACAATTATCTTCACATAACCTAATATCACGCCTATAATCCCCGAGGAGTTAGGCGGAGGTCTATCTATTACACACACACCTACACTTCGCCAGTTATGTATATGTCCCATCACGATGCAAGATGGGCTACAGATGTAATACATCTCGTGGCTGACTCACAAGTATCGCATCTCGTATGTTCTTCTTGATGTCCTCGATCTTCTCGCGACGTTCCTTGTCGGAGAAGCCGTTCACGTGCAGGATGCGCATCTGTTTCACTATGGTCGACTTCCCGGACTCGCCCGCGCCCAGTAGGAGGAGCCGGTGCGTCGCGCGATATAGCTGGAATGTGGACAAGGAGCGTGTTACTTATAAATGTAATTGTTGCGAGCAGTGGTGGCCCAGTGGTAACGGCCACGACACAGTTGTGGGTTCGAACCCCAAGCAGACACTTTTTGTGTAAAGCTCTCCAAACGGTGAAGGAAACGTCGTGAGGAAACCGGCAATTCGAATTCAAATTCAAATTCATTTATTGTTTGTCACAGGTGAAATATCAGTTCTTATGATTATTATAAAGGGTCGCTGTAACATACCTATAAGGTGTACAATATTTAATGTTTGTTCCATACTTATTTAACATTACAATCATTATTCGTCCTAAGTAAACGTCCATCATTCGTCATGCATTAATATAAGTGTTTATTCACAGTCAGATAAATAAGCAATAGGTACATTGATTTCATACTAATTAAATTGTTCATTAATTTCATTAAAATTAAATTACTCAATTATACCGTACAATTTAAATTGTTCATTAGTGTCATTAAATTTAAATTATTGGTTGATGTCATACAAATTAAATTATTCATTGATTTCATTAAATTTCTCACTTATGTCATACAAATTAAATTAATCATTAAGGCAGCTTATCTAAAGGTGTAGTCACCTGTATTTTTGTCATTAAAATAGTCATTGATTGAATAGTAGGCTTTACTTATCAAGAATTGCCTTAGTTTTTTTTTAAAACTATGTGAAGTTACACTGCTTTTTATATAATTTGGAAGTTTGTTATATATTTTTACTCCTATCCCAAATATGCTAGATTTAAACTTAACTGTCCTACACTTAATTCCGCTTAATACATTTTTATACCGTGCACTTCTCAATGTGTCATAATTATTTAAATCGCGTTTTATCATTACTGCTGCTTCGTAAATATATAGCGAAGGTAATGTCAAAATGTGTAATCTTGTAAACTCTGTTCTACATGAATCAGTCTGTTTAAGACCACAGATACTTCTAACACACTTTTTTTGTGCCCTAAATGCATATTCTCTATTAGTTGAATTTCCCCAAAAAAGAATACCATATTTTATTGTAGAACCTACGTATGCATGGTAAGCGGTCAGTAATGTTCTCTCGTTAACAACTTTCCTTAGCATGTAGAGGGCATATGAAAACTGGTTTAATTTTTTACAAACATGATCAACCTGCATTTTGAAGTTTAGTTCAGAGTCAATATGAATACCAAGAAACTTAGTGTTGTTCACTTGTTTTATTTGTTCGCCTTTATAATGTATATGTAGTTTTTATTCCGAATTAGTATTTTTATTTGTGAATGTCATATAACTTGTTTTTTCAATATTTATTTTTAGATTGTTTACATTCAACCATTTTCTAATATCTTCAAGTGATTTATTAATGTTTATTTCATAATTCTCTTTATCTTGGTTTGTAAAAATAGTTGTACTATCATCTGCAAATAGTACCATTTCCTGTTTTATAATTTTTGGTAGGTCATTTATGAAGATGATAAACAAAAGAGGTCCAAGAATAGTTCCTTGGGGCACTCCATACAGAATAGGTCTAGGATCTGACATATATGTTTGTTCCAACTTTTTATCATTTGTTATTTTTGTTATTTGTGTAACTTGAAGTCTGTTTGATAAATACGACTTTAGAAGATTTAGTGCATTACCTCTTACCCCATATTTTTCTAATTTGTTCAAGAGTATTTGATGATCTACGCGATCAAAGGCTTTTGACATGTCCATAAAAATGGCAGTTATGTGTTCCTTGTTATCCAGCCCTGTCATTAGTCCTTAAAAAGTTAAAAAGAGCGCTACTAGTGGATTTGCCTTTACGAAACCCGAACTGTTCATTTGCAAATATGTCATTAGTATAAATTACTCTTTCAAATATTTTTGCGAAGACTGGTATTAACGCGATGGGTCTGTAAGATTTCATCTCTTCTTTGTCGTCTTTTTTAAATATGGGATTTATAACAGTTAATTTCAGCTTCGAAGGAAACAATCCGTGTTCAAGGCACAGATTTATAATGTGGCTAAGTACTGGAGCAATGAAATGCGATACACTTTTAACTATCTTCGTGTTGATATTATCGTACCCTGTACTATTAGTATTTTTTAGCATTTTTATTATTTGGCCTACATTAAGCGGGTTTGTTGGTTTCATAAAAATTGAATTGGAGTTATTATACGCCAGTGTTTTTAGAGGTACACCACTGTCCCTAGAGTCGGTTTTACATCGTCAATAAAAAAGTTGTTAAATGACTGAGCTAGGTCTGTTGGTTTAGTTACTATTCTATCATTTACTATTATTTGGTTTATTTCCTCTTTAGGTGTTACAGTCTTGTTACTGTTAATGATTTTCCACATTGCTTTACCTTTATTGGTCGCTGAATGAATGTAGTAATTGTTTTGTGATTTTTGCGTTTTGTTTATTATAGTTCGTAGTCTTTTAGTATATTCTTTAAAGTGTATTTTGTCTTTCGGATTTGACGTTAGCCTATACTTCCATAGCAATTGACGTTTTCTTTTTGAGCATAACCTAATTCCCTTGCTTACCAATTTTGGCTTCGAAGGCATGTGACGTCCGCCAATCCGCACTAGGTGGTGGCTTATGGCTCACTCCCTCTCACGGAGAGGAGGCCTGTGTCTCAGGCAGAGCCCACATTATAGACTCATAGCATATGTTACTAAGAAAAAAGTAAGCACAAAACTCTTAGGCCAGTATTACTGAACCTCACTCAGGTCAAGCCATACGTGTATACGCGTAGTAACTTTTTATATGCCCATTGCCACCGTACAAAATTGTAGGTACGAGTATAACAGTACCAAAAAAAATCTATTAAACATATTTTTCTCATTCTATAATGTTTTACTTCAAATGTCAAAGAACCCCGCCCTCCTTCCTCTGCCACTCTTCTAGAATTCGTTACAAATCGCATAAATCAACTACGATAATACTCGTAGTTGGCAGTGGAGTCCAGAACTTGTACTACGAGTATACCCGTAAGTTGGCAGTCAACGTGGGCTTGCCGCTCTGAAACCAGGCTTTCCGATGCGCATGAATTAGTATAGATATTGACTACAGCACTAACCAGTCATTTGTAGCCTACATCAGAGCAGCAAACTTACATGACGCGAACTATAGTTTCAACCAAACAACGTAGTTTTAAGTAATGCTTGGGTTTTGAGTGAGGCTCTGTAATAGTGGTATTTTAACATAGCGTGAGACCTAAGGAAAGTACCTAAAGTAAGTAGAAGGTGGTAGAAGTATCAATAGCGATAGGAGCAGAATTCTCCTGCCTAATCTATACTAATAATTAAAACTGAAGTTTGTTTTTCTGTATGTTTGAGCGAGCTAATCTCTGGAATTAATTACCAGTCGGATTTGAAAAATTATTTTTTAATTATTTTTAGGCTATTTAACATAACACTAGGACCCTCAGGAGCCGAGCAAAAAGAAAAAAAGTTAGAAAGAACGCTAAGCGAAAACGAAGTTAAGAAGAAAACTACAAGGGCAGGCGATGCGATGCAACAGGGTGGGTCGGGGAGACAAGAAATTTCACTCGGACGAAGTCGCGGGCAGAAGTTAATAGTAGGATAAGGGAATGGCGCCCGCGGTACGATGTCAGAAGCCGACCACTGTTTGAGGCTTCAATCAATATGCTATTATTGATCGAAGGTTTGAGAAGACGTTCTAATAACCTCCAACGACGCTATAGCAGTTTTCTCAGGTTTGACTTGATGTCAGACTTTTGGGCTTCTTCCTGTAACTACTATATTTTTTTGCCGACTGCCGAGATCCCCTGAGGGGCTCGTGACTAACTAATAACAGTCGCACGGGTCAATCCATCACGTTAAACTACGCTTGCGGCGGTCGGCTTGTGGACCATCTTTACATACCGATACCCCCTTGCCTCGGAAAGCACGTTAAGCCGTTGGTCCCGGCTGTCATTCGTAGATCTTTGACAGTCGTTACGGGTACTCAGAAGATCAAAAGTCTAACAACCAGGCTTACTTGGTAAGCCTGGTTGTCAAGTTACCAAGGGGTATCATAAGCAACAAGAAAATATACCCAGGATTTTGTAATATATATTGATTTAAAAGAGTGTCCATGGAGTTTGTTGCCCATTCTTCTCGCATAGAGAAGCCTACGCCTTGGAATGGGCAACTAGCTTCAACTTTCTGACTAACTGACCGACTCATTGACAATATAAAAGTGTCTGTGTGTGTGTGTGGTTTAATTGAAATAAATGCATTGAGTTTGAGGTATGTAAAGATGGTCACCCATCAACGGACCAACCCCGGCAAGCGTAGCTTAAATCTGATGGATCGACCCGTGCGATCCATCAGGTACAGTCACGAACATTAATATGTATACACTTAGCATAATTCAAAAGCGATTATCTCGTGTAATAACGACTGCAACTTTGAGATAAGACCTATTTCATATTACTATGGGTTTCAAAATACTATGTTCATAACAACATAAAATTACAATCAACACAGTAGGAGAAAATCACTTTTAAATGTTGTTTTGTGTATACATATTAGTGCTCATGACCGTACGATAGAGATATAGAACATGTGCTCACCTGTTTATCCTTCTGGAGCTGCTTGGTGATGGCATCGCTGCGCCGTTTTTGTTTCTTGGCGTCGTCTTCGCTGCTCTTGCCACCTGGCGAGCCAAAGCATCCCATTGCCGACCACGCCGCCCACCTGAAGACAAAGAAAACACAATTTTAATGAAATGTCTAAACGATGTGGAGTTGTATACAAAAAAATACGTCACACCAACACCCGTCTTGCTAAAAAAAACGTGTATTATGTACGTCAATTTCTATTCATCCACCATTTAATATTGGCACCGATTTAAAGCGGCAGTTGCTTATTGTAGTTTTCGTAAGTTAAAATTAACAAAATGCGTGTTTACTAACAAGTTCGGCGGTAAAAACTGAGCAGTAAATTAAATAAAAATGAGTCATCACAACAATAGTATTTACATAAATGGGTAATTAAATAAACAATTAAGCAGTAAAATGACTGAACGGGCAATTGACAGATTGGAATTAATCGATAAGAAATCAAACTTGGAAGTAGCGCTCGCCGGCCGCTACCGCGGCGGCACCACTCGCTTTGCTCACTCTGCTCGCACGCGATTGGTCATAGTTCTAACCTAAACTAACCCGTTTAGTCGGGGTGCCCTGGCTTAGTTACTGCGACTAATTTGGATCGCGCGTGGTTGGTCACAGTTCCAACATAACCTATGAACTACCGTGGGTACTACTTATCTAACAGTCCATTCCAACATTTATACTGGCCATTCATTTATTACACTACTTGAGTATTTTTTGTACTGACATTGTAGGATGAAATAACAGAACAATTTTCTCTTTAATTACTGTTTATATTTTACAGTTTCACTGTCACACTAATTTACCAACCGCCGAAAAATTCAATGACTGCCCGTTAATTTTTTAAATGTATTATAATAACCTACCTAATGATTAAGTAACAGTTGCCTTATTTGGTTCAATTATCAGATAGATAAGCATAATTATTTAGGCATTTGTTATTTTGTGTGATCAGAATGTTGGGCCACAAAAAGAATTAATGAAAGGCAATTGCATGCAGCTGAGATGAGAATGCTAAGAGGGATGTGTGGTGTTACGCGAATGGATAGAATAAGAAATGAGTATGTAAGAAGAAGTCTGAAAGTGACACCGGTGACTGATAAGTTGCGCGGAAATCGGTTGTCATGGTATAGGCATGTGATGCGGAGGAATGAGGAAAATGTCAGGAAAGTTTTGAGTATGAATGTGGATGGCTATATGAGTAGCGGAAGACCAAAGAAACGACGGATGGACTATGTGAAAGATGACATGGCTAGAAAGGGAGTGACTACCGAGATGACGACTAATAGAGAAGTATGGAAGATAAAGACATGTTGCGCCGACCCCAAATAAATTGGGACAAGGGCAGGAGAATGATGATTGTTATTATGGCAAATTATGGCAGTGTGGTAGGAGGTAGTGGTCATCACTGCCTCCTGCTTTGAAGACAATCCGATT
This sequence comes from Dicycla oo, assembly GCA_948252095.1. Classification (NCBI taxonomy): domain Eukaryota; kingdom Metazoa; phylum Arthropoda; class Insecta; order Lepidoptera; family Noctuidae; genus Dicycla; species Dicycla oo. The sequence goes on from OX411730.1 coordinate 12,218,014, forward strand.
CAAAAACGTGTACAAAAATCCTAGATCCTGTGTATTTATCATATTTAAAAAGGGAAGAACTAGAGTACCTATTCATTCACCAAACTCATACCATTACTGTAGCTTCAATATTTTCACCGAAACCGTATCGACAGATTGAAACCCTCGTTTCGACTGAATCGTATCGCTATTGGCACTATACTCAGATTAAGCTCTTTCAAGCATTTTCAATCGGATACACCGAGTTACAATGACTGAATGCACCCCGAAATGAAACAGTTAACTTGTAACATTAGTGACAAACGTGACGATAGTTAAGGGAACTACAGGACCTAAAGCGCAATCACTGTCGGACTGCATAGAAAAGAAAGAGAAGCGCGATGACACAACGCTGGTAATTTATCGCAAAATATCTATTATATTTACAAAAAATCTATTGATTGGCCTAAAAAATTTAAACACTGTTACGTACCTTTGTTGCTTGTAGAAAAATCTGACTGAAAAGGGAATGATTGCACGTATATTACTTAGTTTAGTTTTTATTCGTTAAAAGAAATATCGTCGTGATTTTTTTCTATCGTATCAAAATAGTTGTATTATGTCTTCAACACACTATCTAACTAACATTTATATCCTGAAGAATAGCATATATTTTTCTGATTTTGTTCACTGTAGTAGATATTATTATACTTTTAAGCATTATAAAACTTGCGTTTAGGTCGTGTAGTCCCCTTAAGGCGATATGTAAAAAGCTAACTGAGCCGTAAAAAGAAAGTGACAGAGTCAATTACATCCACATGCGAAAAAAACAGAGCGCAACAATGCGCTGGAACTAAACTAAAAGCGCCAAACCAAATAAAAATTGTTTAAAAATAAATTAAGCTATCTATCAAAAATATGTTCAGTCAGAGTTTTCAATGACCTTAATACGCACATTTTGAATGTAATTTTGCAATGAAATTACTTAGGATTTTAGAATTACAGAAAAAAATATAAAACAGTAGAGGTATTTTCGGAATTAAATTCTATCTTTTGACAGGCCAGTTGGCGTGGTTGGTTAAGATACCACTTATCACGCCGCAGGTCGTGGGTTCGATTCCCATCCAGGCCAAACATTTGTGTGCATGAACATGTCTGTTTGTTCTGAGTCTGGGTGTAATTATCTATATAAGTATGTATTTACAAAAAAAAAAAAGTAGTGTATGTAGTATATCAGTTATCTGGTTTCCATAGTACAAGCTCTGCTTAGTTTGGGATCAGATGACCGTGTGTGAAATGTCCCAGGATATTATTATTATTTCCTTTATTTTTTATTATATACATATGATTTACATTTTTAAATATTTTTATAAAAACTTAAAATAAACAAAAACATTTAAAAATATAAAAAATAGTAGCCCACCGGTATCGGGAACAGGGTCCAAGCTACCGGTGGTCAGGGCTCCTGAGAGAGGAACCTCCTAACAATACGTGCCGTGTCCAGAAGTACCGCTTTCTGGATCAAGCCCTTGATCCAGCTGCCTAACGAGAGCCTCCTCAGGTGTTGGTCGAGACTCTTCGATATTATGCCATTGGCTGTCACAACTATCGGCACAATGATTGCTGTATCCACATCCCACATGTCGACAACCTCGCGAGCCAAATCAAGATACTTAATCTGTTTATCTTTTTCAGCTTTCACGAGGTTCTCGTCATGCGGAACCGCTATATCTGGCTTATTGGCAACAATAGTCCTGTCAGTGATGATAGATCGATCCCAATACAACGTGATATTGCCATTTTCGAGAACTGGGTCGGGCACATACCTATAGTACGGTACTTCCGATTCCACAAGATTGTATTGCAGAGCAAGTTGCTGATGGATAATCCTGGCTACAAGGTTGTGTCTATGCAAGTAGTCTCCGTTAGCCAGACGAGAACAGCCAGAAATAATGTGACGGATAGATTCCCCCGGACGGTGGCATGCCCGACAGATGTCAACCGTGCCGTCCTTCACAATATATTTCCGGTAGTTGTTCGTCATTATAACTTCGTCCATAATCGCAAAGATAAAACCTTCGGTTTCACCAAAGAGATCACCGAATCGCAACCAGGATACGGACGCCAAGAGGTCTACATCAGGCCCATGTAGGACCCGGTAAAAGCGCCCATGAAGCTCTTTGCTCTGCCATACCTCCCTGCGGTCATTAGTATCTAATATTATAGGTTTGCGCCAGTTCTCGTTAGCCAAGGAGAGCGGGGTGAGGCCCTTGTCCACTGAGACCACATCTCGGTGCATCCCCACGTCGGCTTCTAGGAAGTATTCCCTGAGACTGCATACCTCACGGTTGTGCAGGGTCTTAGCATTTAAGAAGCCTCGACCACCACACTTCCGCGAAATATACAGTCTCATCACCGATGACCGTGGGTGATGCATCCGATTTGCAGTCAGCAGTGTGCGGACCCTTCTATCCAAGGCGTCAAGTTCTGTTTGAGTCCATTTGAGTATACCGAAAGAGTACATCAAAACCGGCATGACCCAACCGTTGAAGGCGCGCACCTTGTTTCCGCCTGATAGAAGACTATTAAATACTTTGTTCAGGCGGTTAAAGAAGCGCTCCTTCAGCGATTGCTTCATGTCAGCAGCGTTGATGCCTAACGCTTCCGACATACCCAAATACTTGTAAGTTTCGAGTGAGGAGAGGGGTCTTAGGTGTATGGAATCCGAGAGTTGGGTTTCTACGGATTCCAAAATCCTCCCCCGCTTTACATGCATGACCGCACATTTGTCCACACCAAATTCCATCCTGATGGCACTACTGAAAGTTTTGGTTACCTTCAATAGCTCCATCAGTTGAAAATTGCTGGGGGCAAAAAGCTTCAAGTCATCCATGTAAAGAAGGTGAGATATAACCTGACCACCTCTTCTCAATCGATAGCCTAGACCTGAATCCTCCAACAGTGTGCTTAGAGGATTCAAGGGTAAGCAGAACCAAAGTGGACTCAAACTATCGCCTTGAAATATACCTCGCTCGATCCTTATCGGCTCGCTATTCCTCTGGATATGTAGACATCCTGGATAGCGAAGGACTGTCCTCCACTGCCCCATACACGACATCAGGAAGGTCCGCAGAGTTGCATCTACTTTATACAACTCCAGCACCTTCATGAGCCATGTATGTGGCACCGAGTCATAGGCCTTCTTGTAATCTATCCAGCATGACGACAGATCCTTTCGGGAACGACGAACCTGTTGGTTAATGGCCATATCTATGAGGAGCAGCTCCTTAGTACCACGGGATCCATTCCTACATCCATTTTGAGAGGCAGACATGATGGAGTTATTGTCTATATGTTTGTTAATTTTAGCTCTCAAAATGGATGTAAGAACTTTATAGACCGTCGGTAGACAAGTGATCGGTCTATAATTTTTGGGTTCCGCAGTACTACCTGATTTATGGAGCAGGTGGGTTATTCCTGTCGTTAGGAACTGGGGCAGCGACCCCGACTCTAAGGCTGACTGGAACTGGGATGCCAAGCGGGCGTGCGACTTGTGGAAGCATTTTATCCAGAAGTTGTGCAGCCCGTCCGGCCCTGGGGATTTCCAGTTAGGTAACGGACGGACTGCACAAGTTACATCTTGGGGGCTGATGGTAAGTGCCTCCATTTCTGGTATTTGATCGCACGTTCGCTCGATCTCCCTAGTCCAATCACCTTCGGTGTGACTGACAGGCACCGACCAGATGCTTCGCCAGAACGAATACATGGCGTCATCATCCGGGAGGCGCGTGTCGGTCACACCATGGTCTGGTCGCTCCCAAGCCCTATAGACCCACTTTTCATCGCTCCGGAATGTGCGATTCTGAGTATACCGGTCCACTCTCCGCCTGTACCGACGAATACGGTTTGCCCATGCACAGATCTTCTGCTTCAGGAAGTCGATACGCTCTGTGACGCGGGTCAAGTAATCTCGAGAACTAATATCCATCCCCGAGAACGCCCGCCTTACAAAGCGCATCACTCTAGGGCGAGTATTGCCCTGCCTGAAGCAGATTAACTTGCCGATGAGTGCTCTAGCCTCACCAATACGACGCTCAATCCTGCACTGCCAAGCTGGTACAGCTGGTTTTGGTCGTGGAGCTCTGTCACTGTTAGGAAATTTAACATGAGCTACACGACATGCCGCTACAGCAGCACAGTACAAGATCGAGTGGGTATCGGTGAGGTCTTTGCTGCCGTCAAAATAATTTGACAGCTGCGAATCTAGAGCACACACCAGCGCCTTATTTTTCTTGTGCATGGGCAAACGAGGTAAACGTGGTCTAAGCCCAGGCGGAGTGGAACGGTACTCCCGGAAAGCATCCTCCAGAGCGCTCCTCAATCGTACATTGCATTGGGAACTCACGGACATAGCCCCGTCATCATCCTCATCACTAACGCGGTCGGGTCGCGGTGAGGCACTGGGTTGTTGCACCGCGACCAGTGGCGAAGCAGGCGTAACATGGCTATTCCGTGATTCGAGACGTAGTCGATCAAGTACGACGTCATCCAGCATATGGTTACGCTGGATGACCCGCACCTGATCCGACAGTCGTTGCGTCGACACGTTGACAGCTGGTTCAAGCACCTGAAACAGAGAGAGCATTCGACCACGATACGCAGTCAAGTTACTTCCCCCCTCTGTAGCCCCAAAGTATGCGCGCATGACATTTTCGTTGATGGTTTGTGTCCACCTCATGCGCTGCACACTTCCACCGGCAGCGGGGACCCTATCAGAGGCCGATGGGCCTCGGAGTCCTAAGCTGGCCGGTGGTCGGCCTCTTCCGCGCCGACGTAATGGTGGTGGTGTTGTCGGCGGCGAGAAGTATTCGTCACTCGAGCTCGACGCAACTGCAGCAGCCGGTATCACTGGACTCACGTCTGGAGCAGGTTCCGGCAACTGCGAGGCGGAGCTGAGCGACGAACCCGAAGATGTTGGGCGTGTGTTTCGTCGTGCCCGACTTCTCGTCAGCATTGTGTTTGGTCTGCTATTCTCCGTGTTCAGTAGTTAGTAGGTGATAGTTTTCGTCTTGCATCCTGATATAGTATGTTTTGACATAAAAACCAATTTTGGGTTGAGTGAATTGGTGTTGGAACACATAACACCACATTATTGCATTAAAAGTTTAAAATCCAATAGAAAATACACGGAGAAAAATTATTTTCGACCGTCAGCTTGACAGTCGGGCCACAGATTATTATTATTATTATTATTATTTTGGTATCGCCAGAGCGCAGTACCCGTTATTTTAGTTCAACACCAGATTCGATGCCATCAACTCCATCAATGCTTGAAAATAATTCTCTTTGCCCTACACGGTCATAGTACATTTTTTACTTACTTATTGACATCTAAAATCCGCCATTTTCATTTTATAGAAACTTTAGATAAAAACAAAACCCAGCTAATATAACCATCGCACGACATAGACGAGTCTATGCCATTAGAATACTTCAAGGGTATAAAGAATACCGCATAAAGAAGGCATAGATACACGTTAAAAACACAGCCCTGTCTTTTGTGTCCGCAGTCGGATAATAAAACACTCAGTCAACACTGCTGATGAATGTGACGATACTTGAAGAGCGTTTATCCCACGCACGCTGACAAAGTGACAACGTCGCAGTTATACCTACAGGTGTTTCATGATTATTTTAGATTTAAATCAAATTACTATTTTTTTTTTCAGCCATGCACTAGATCGTTGTAAATGCCTAATGCTAGTTTTTGAAATTTATTTTGGTATTTACTTTATACAAATTGACATTATTGTCTATATGAGTAAATACTAAAATAACAGTACACAAATAGCATATATACTTTTAAATACCAACGATCTAGTGTATGGCTGAAAAAAAAATAGGAATATGTTTTGAATTTATTAAAGTAATCACGAAAAACCTGTGGAAATACTACGTTGTCAGCCCACGCGAGATAAATGCTTTTAAGAGTACAATTCCTGGCTGTAAATATGGTACATAAAGATTTAGTTTTTCGCTTTGTAAAGCGTCATCTCTTTCACACCTCTCATAGGGATGAGAGGGTAATTTTTACGCTTGGGTGCAGTAAAACCAGTTCTATTAGGCACCATTAGCAGTAAGCCTCGGTACTAACGTTGCTACCTAGCTAGCTTAACTTTTTCCATGGCATTTACAACAATAAAAATATTGATTATTAAGATGAAATCTCATATCAAGCTAAGTTTAGGTATAGTTTGCCCGATACCGCTGTACCGCGCCTTAGGTATGTGCGCGGCGACACGGGGGAGCAGTGCAGGCCGCTCATTCGTCAAAGCTCACAGCCGTCCCGCCCTCCTCCTCGCCGTGCATTCCTAAGGCCCTAAGGTGTCGGTAAAACTGTAGTAGGTATAATAGTTTATTTGACTTTCATTTTTAACATGTTAAAATTAAAATTACGTTGCCGCGTTTTGTATCTAGTAATTACACCGATAAATTTGAAAAAAAGTTGCAATTAAAAATAAAAATACAAAATTGTGTCGCGATTTTTGATGCATGTGTGGTATTTTATGTAATTTTTCTCGCAATTAACTTTGGGCAGCTTCTTGGCCAACCATATTGAACATTCGTTTGGCAGAGGTGAACTGATTCTGCACTAACGTGCTTCAAAACTTCTCGAAAGTCACTGGTATCCTAAAGATTTTTTTTTTAAACACTGAGTTTGTATATCGTTTATTAAACAAATAAATTATTCTTACGTTTCCTTAAAGCTAATACAAAAAACTTTTTAGCAAAAAATAAAACCGACTTCTAAAACAAAACACTACAAAGTGAAAAATAACTTTAATTTCGGTAGTCGGTGTCTTGGGTTTTGTATTTTCGTTTTTTGCCACCGACTTCCGAAATTAAAGTTATTTTTCACTTTGTAGTGTTTTGTTTTAGAAGTCGGTTTTATTTTTTGCTAAAAAGTTTTTATTTTTCACTTTTTAGTTGTGGAACCTACCCCACACAAATTCGAATACATAATTGAGCACAATAATTGTAGATATAGCCATGTAAATAACAGTGATAGGAAGTTATTAAAACACCATCACATCATCCACATAAAATAAGTGGGAAATATACGCATTATTGAAGCTAACTCAAAAACTCCCTAAGCTAAGTTAATAAAATTTATATGGGACCACCTCGGAAGTATACCCTATCAAACAAAAAAGAATTTTCTAAATCGGTCCATCCGTCTTTGAGTAATCGCGTAACAAACATACAAAAAAAAAAAAAAACAAAAAAAAAATACAGACGAATTGAGAACCTCCTACTTTTGGAAGTCGGTTAATAAACCACTGCTAAAATACCTAAAGGAAACATAATTTTAATATTTTAAGGGATATTATTAATTGCACATAAAATAAATAATCACCTATCAATTTATTTCTATCATTTATATACTTACTTTTGTACATCAAAAATACTGACTGCACCAGGGCGTACATACATAATACTCACACTCATAGCAAAATGACATAGCAACTAATATTAACCCCGAGGTTAGGTTTGGTTAGGTTACTTCGAACCCTTTACACATAAATAGGATTTGGATACAAAAACTATTGTTTTTTTTTAAATTTACGTTTAAATCCTACCCATAGTTTGACTCCTATCTCGCGGAGTACAACGTTATTATTAGAACCTGCAACATTTTAATAAATGCTTTTTTTGTCGATACATCATCATTCTGCCCTTATCCCAATTTATTTTGGGTCGTCGCACTCGCAACATATCTTTTTCTTCCATATTTCTCTATTAGTCGTCATCTCGGTAGTCACCCTCTTTCTAGCCATTTTATCAATACGTCAGGCAAGTTACGAAAAAGATATCTTAAATCCTAATTACATTTGACCTAGCTTCTAGAATAATGTAGAACCTAGGGTCTCTAATCTCTATACGGTATCATTAATAAGCAAGTACTTAAAGTATATCGCTAAGCTAAATGAGGTACTATATAATTTCGCCGCGTATTGACGTGGCGTCTAAAATATTAGTCGTGTTCCTATTTCGGAACGCGCTGAGCACATTATTGTGGACTCTAGTGCCACGGAAGGTTTTAGTGGCTAGAAACTATGAGCAAACGTTTCTAGAGAGTAATAGGAATTGTATTTCTTTATTTATTTATTGTATATTTTATCACAATACAAGCTTCGGCTCTTGGATAGGTAATAAATAACAGCCGCACGGGTCGATCTATCAGGTTACTGGGGTTGGTCCGTGGATAGGTGACCATCTTTGCCTCGGAAAGCACGTTAAGACGTTATTGGTCCCGGCTGTCATTGGTAGATCTTTGACAGTCGTTACGGGTACTCAGAAGCCCGAAAGTCTGACAACCAGTATTACCAAGGGGTATCGTATTACTCAGCTCCATGTAAAATACTGGTATTCAGCTGCATCCGGTTAGACTGGAAGCCAACCCCAACATAGTTAGGAAAAGATTAGGCAGATGATGACTAGCTTCGGTCCGTGACTTCGTCCGCGTGAAATTTCTTTGACACTCGGCAATACTATAGCTTCCCATTAATGAAATAATTACGGATTCGGATCGGCAGTTCCGAAGATTACCACCTACATACAAACTCACAATTTTTACCTCTTTATAATATACTAGCTTTTACCCGCGGCTTCGCCCGCGTGGTGGTCGGAAAATATCCCACGAGAACGTACTATCAGGATTAAAAGTACCCTGTGTGTTAATCCAGGTAAACAATGTATTAATTCCGCAATACCTAAATATCATTGTTTTCATATAACCCTAATTGGTTTACACGGCACACGCCAGTAAAACTCCCAGTCGGCATGATTTTTAAGGTTCCGTACCAAAATGGTAAAAAGGAACCCTTATGGTGCGACTCAATCTGTATGTCTGGTTGTCTGTCACAGCTGGATATCACAAGAACTACTTCTGACAGGCCAGTTGGCATGGTTGGTTAAGATACCACCTATCATGCCGCAGGTCGTGCGTTCGATTCCCATCCAGGATAAACATTTGTGTGCATGAACATGTCTGTTTGTTTTGAGTCTGGATGTAATTATCTATATAAGTATGTATTTACAAAAAAAAAAAAAGTATATCAGTTATCTGGTTTCCATAGTACAAACTCTGCTTAGTTTGGGATCAGATGACCGTGTGTGAAATGTCCCAGGATATTACTAATGCCATCAACTTGAATTTTGGAATAGTTTTAGATGACGTTTGCGCGCTGTTTGCACATTTTCAAACATTTTCTTTAGGCCGCATAGTTTCCGACTTTTTTGAAAAATGTAAAAAAAACATACCGCCCTTATCTCCAAAGTTTGCATAGGGAAAAATCTGAAATTATTCTATGTGATAGAAGTTTAGGTCAAGATTACAGGAAAAATAAAACTATGTCTCTAAATAGCACACTTTTTTATATATATTCGTATATGATGGTACGGAACCCTCGGTGCGCGAGTCCAACTCGCTCTTGACCGGTTTTTATGAAAAAAGGAGGTTCTGTATTCGCTGCTGCGTCTGCGAATTGCATCACTGATGCATCAGGCGCGCGACGGCCCCAACAGCCTCGTGGCTACTGTACAGGGTGGATGACCAAATGTCACTGGATGGCGGCTCACAGACCGTTATTCAGATGTGAGATAAAAATTTTATTTAACATGTTTTAGTTAGTAAGTGCCTACTTGTTTACTCGTATCTTATGGATCTCTGGTCTGAAAATAAAGATTTATTTACTTATTATCAATCAGTTGAACTAAATTCAATTTCCTTATGAAAATGATGATCATTATTAACCGACTTCTTAAAAAAGGAGGAGGTTCATAATTCGTTTTTTTTTTTTTAATATGTGTTCATTGATATTTTCGTCAATTGTGGACCGATTCTGAAATTTGTTATTTCCTTTGGTAGAGGAAGGTTACACGGTGGACCCGTATAAACTTTATAACATTGCTTGGGTAGTTTTTGAGTTAGCTTCAATAATACACGGACGATGCTATAATAACTTCCTGTCACTTATTTACAAAGCAAGTAGTGGTACTTATATACGAATTTGTGTGGGTGGAGGTACCACAACGAATAATATAGCCCGATTTTTATAACTGAGCGTCTATCAACGTCAAAATATTACAGTGTATGTATTTAAAATGGACCTAGTTATGCAGAAAGCAGCCATATGGCACTTTTCCCAAAAATGAGTTATAAACACAGTCATACTAATTTCGACATACAAGATTTTTTGCAAAAACAGCCATGTCGATATCTCTATTTATCACGGAGATATGAGCCGTCAAATGCAGCCTTGTCCATAAATCCATAAGGCAACCATCGCTTTCTGCATTACACGGTCCAACTAATAATATAGCCCGACTTTTATAACTGAACGTCTGTCAACGTCAAAATAGTGTGTATGTGAGTGTATGTATTTAAAATAACAATAACAACCTAACGAACAACATTATAGAACTGTGCAGTGCAGCCCACGACGACTCTCTTCTCTCTACTGTGTCACAGACAGTAGAGGCATCGTCGGTGGGGTTCTGAGGAGGTAAGCAGACGCCGAATTCAATCATTTAATTAACCTAACGACTTGGACGTTGACAGACACCCAATTATAAAAATCGAGTTAACTTTTTTAGAAGTCGATTGTTTTTTTTTTTTTTGTAAAAGCGTTTTAGGTGCGTATATTTTGGTTCTTGCATAACCTGCTTTTAAAAAACCTAAACAACAGTTAACTAAAAGTAAGCACGTTATTATTCTAACGAAGTCGTATAAAATAAACTTCTACCAACCCTCAACAGGTCGTGCGTTTCCATTTCCTAAAAAGCCTCGTTTACATGAAGAGAGTTTCTCGACTCGAATAGGCGATCATAGAAGTGATAAAAAGAAGTGTGTGTGTGTGTGTGTGTGTGTCAGCTCCGACGCACTCCTGTTTTTTCTACCGTACCGACGACTTTATAACGTTGGAGGAAAGCAAAGGACCATACGGCAGGGTTTCTTCAATGAATGAGTGCTATACAAAAAGCAACTTTAAGGTGTATAGGCGTTCGTTATGTTTTACGTTTAGCTGAAAAACTTAACGTTTTTTAGTTTTATTAAAGCTTGTATTATTTCACTCCTCAAAAAATTTCCATATCGGGAGCTTTATATGAAAATCGATTCTTAAGGAGTAATCTCAAAAAAAAAAACGTTCAAAAATATCTCGATAGTAGCTCGGAGGGTTATGCGGCTTAGTAATAACAGCCACACGGGTCGATAAGCTTGCCGCGGTTGGTCCATGGATGGGTGACATATATGTACCAAGACCCCTGCGTGCCTCGGAGAGCACGTTAAGCGGTTGGTTCCGGCTGTCATTCGTGGATTTGTGAGAATCGTTACAGGTCGTCGGAAGACCGAAAGTCTTGAAAGTCCGAAACTGGGTTACGGAGGTCAGATAAGCAGTCGCTCCATGTAAAATACTGGTATTCAGCTGCATCCGGTTAGACTGGAAGCCAACCCCTACATAGTTGGGAACAAGGTTAGGCATCTGCCTAACCTTTTTCCCAACTATGTAGGGGGGTTCAGTCTACTCATCATCTGATGAGTAGACTGGAGTCTTTGTGACTGGTTTGCGGCAATTGGCTCGCCCCCTATTGCGTGGGACGTACACATAACTGGAGAAATGTGGGTGTACTGTTCACCTCTGCCTAACCCTTCGGGAAGTAGGTACAGGCGTGGTGTTGTGCCATAAAAAAAGTTGACTTTTGTAAGGTTATGCCTTGCCTTTCCAAATTGACAGCGCCCCTCTCACCAAAAAATCTTACTTCGAGTTGTCCGTAAGGTCCATACTGCCGTCATAAGGAAAAAAGACGTAGCTGACATTTTTGTTTTGTCAAAATAGAGTTATTTACATATTCGGAATCAGCAAAAAAATACGCATCTACCAGTATTTTTATATTGGTGTAAACTTAACCAAAACCTAATAATCTGCCTTTGTATCTCATAGTTTAAACAGGACCAAATATTTTTTTTCTTCATTTCAATATTTCTGTATATAGGTACGTCCGTTTTTCTTACGGCGGCAGCATATCGCCTGGCTAGTCTCGCATGGACATTTTCGCCTCTTAACTCTGACGGTCGAGTAGCACTCCTCATGAAAACGGGGCTTAAAGCTTAAAGCGTTACCGAGGCGTGGGCGACCCTCCCCAGATGAGTTGTTTCTTTTTTTTTTTCGCAAATATATATTTCTATGTTGCTATGTTCAACTGCTCAGGTCAAGTTCTTCAATATTTTACAGTTTTTGTCGTCCGTTTGTAGTTTTCTGGAGGGGTTACCGGAAACTAGTTACGAAAACCCTCCAAATAGTTGATATGTAATCTGAAAAGACTAATACGTACATTTATTCCCGTTTTTACTAGCACTTTATTTATAGGTGACAACTGAAAGAATAAAAGAGCACTGTTGGATGTTGTCACTCGGCGCAGGGCCTTTTTTTTTAAATCCTCAAATAACTTCTCCCGCTCTGGGCGGAGTGGGAGGGCGTGTCAGACTTTTACTGACTAAAACGCACCCGTGTTCCTTCAGTTACCTGTGCCGGAGCCACGGTAACTCTTTCAAACAACCCGCAACCCTGGCAGGCATCGGCCCTAGCGGACCCTACCAGTTAGTGCTGACATTTCTTTGAGGCGCTCGTGGAACACAACGCGCCATCGAGCCGGGCTTGGTCTTTAGTTCTTTAGTGAAAACGGGCATTATCCGGCTTTTTGATCTTTTTTTTTGTTTTCGTTATTTTGTTAGTTAAAAATGTTCCTTTTAAGGTTTCCGTACCCGAAGGGTGCCAAACGGAACCCTATTGCTAAGCTTCCGCTGTCCGTCTGTCTGTCTGTCAGCGGGTTGTATCTCATGAACCGTAATAGGTACACGAAACGTGTAGTATTGTTTTAAAATATTGTACGGTGGTATCTACAGATTCCTTCGTGTGCGAATCCGAAACGCACTTGGCCGGTTTTTTGTTTGTATTTCCTATTTTCCTGTACGAGTCCCAAATAAAACACTCATCTTTCTTTTCTATCATTTGAAGTCTTCGTTGGGTCTCCAAATTCACCCTCCTGGCCTTATCCAAATTTTTTTGTGGTCGGTGTAGCATGTCTGCCGTCATCACAGTAATTACTTGTAACTTGTTACCCCTTTCTTTCTGCCTAGCCTTTTCATTTTGAACACCTCCTTTTTTATGAAGTCGGTTAATAATGAATGATCATAAGCTTCATAGGGAAATTGAATCCAGTTCAACTGATTGATAATGTCACAGCCATCTACCTAGCCGTTCCCAACTATGTTGGGGTCGGCTTCCAGTCCAACCGGATGCAGCTGAGTACCAGTACTTTACATGAAGCTACTGCCTATCTGACCTCCACAACCCAGTTACTAGGTAATACGATACCCCTGGAAAGACTGCTTGTCAGACTTTCGGGCTTCTGACGACCCGTAACGACTGTCCATAAATCCACGAATGACAGCCGGGACCAATGGCTTAACATGCTTTCCGAGGCCCGGAGGAGTCTCGGTATGTAAAGATGGTCACCCATCCACGAACCAACCCCGACAAGCGTAGCTTAACCTGATGGATCGACTCGTGCTGCTGCTATTACTTAGCCACAAGCTCCCCATTTTAACTAATAAAATTCTATATCATCCCCCTCCTTCTGTCTGTTGGTCTCCAAATTGTTTTTGTTGATATACGAGTAGTATCATTTAGGCGTTTTTGGTGTTAAAAACATAAATTTTCTACAATAAGATCCGTATGGTTATCAATAATATAAGAAAATGTCACATATTCCCAAAAACTCCACAAAACCACAATTTAAATATTGTTAACTAATGTTAAAATTCTACATCCACCACTCAGTTAAGATTAATTAAGCAAACATCACAACATTGAACCACAAGAAGCCCATATTTCCTAGAGACCTACATTTTCCGTTCGTGTTGCCATCAATAAAAATAACGCAATTAGGCGTAGCAGGCTTCTAATTCGTAGTCTGAGGCCTAAATCTAAAAATAACTTTTGTAACTCCGAGTCAAGGCTACAGGAAAACTATTTGTGTATGCGTTTAAGGCTAAGGTAGTTGTCCCACCGCCGCGGCGGTGCTTCCTCGCCGGCGCGCCGGCGAGGAAGCGACTAACTATCGGCTATTTTCTCGCTGAAGAAACGTACAATAGATATACATTCCGTGTAAACAAAAGAGATGAATATATTATTATTTGATCGCTGACTGTTCACACTGCCGGCGAGTACTCGCTCCACTGATTTGTCGACAAGAGCTATCAAAGATAACACTCGCTCAGCGATGCTCGCTTGGCGGTCAGAGCTCACGACGAGAGCCCACCAGCGGTCATTTCTACCTAGAGGTCAGATTTGAGTGCACATATTATGAATTCAGAACAATTAGAACTATCACTGTTTTAGTAGAGATGAGTTTGAATATTTACATGCTTTAGTCGACTGAAACCCCCGTGGGACTAACCGCCCCGAGCGAGTGGTGCGAGTAATCGCCTAACACTCGGACACTCGCTGATAGCGAGACAAAACTATCAGAACTACACACTCGCTGCTCGCCAACTCGTTTTCAGTCGCTAGTTCTACTCGCTACTCGTTCATAGCCGGCGGGGCGGTGAGACAACTGCCTAACAGTCTTATTAGGGTTCCCTACAGTGGTCAAACTTTTAAGGGTCACATAACATCACGCCTGTGTTTCCCGATGGTTTAAGCAGAGGTGTACTTATAGTACACCCACATTTTGCCAGTTTGTTTAAGTCCCATGTAATAGGGGGTGAGCTTGTTGCCATCAACCGGACACTTAATCCAGTCAGCCATCCAGGCTGCTAAGTACTTACTGAGAAATTCCAGATGGGAAACCCAATAACACTGCCCGACCCGGGAATCGAACCCAGGACCTTATGCTTAGCAGTAGCGCTGGCGACCACTAGACCACCGAAGCAGAGTATTTTAAGGATTATTAAAAGAGAAACCAGCAAAAACGAGATTAGATGTGGGTGTATTAGTACAACTTTACCTACCCCTACGAGGAATACAGGCGTGGGTTGTTTTTACCGGACTGCTCCACAAAGAGGGTACATAGCACTACACTACTCGCGAAGTTGCTTCGACGAACTACTAGTCGAAGTTAGTCACTATACACTCATGCTAAGAAAGAACTACAGGATGCTTCGAGTCCTTCCTTTCCCTCGGGCGCAAAAATCGACAACGATCGGAAGTCACCCGAGGCGAGCCGAGGTTGCACGAAGCAAAACGGTCTGTTCATCTACACTCTCGTATTCGCTTAGCTTCGATCAACTTCTTGAGTAAGTGTAGTGCAAAATTTAATGTTTTATGTTATTCGATGGCAAACAAACCAGCGACCCCTCTGATGGTCAACGCTGCCTATGGACATCTGCAAAACCAGAGGCATGACAGACGCGTTGTTCCTCTAATACTCTAATCCACCGACACCCATACCCCTCAAACCGGCAATGCTGGTCGACGTTTCAGACCGACCGCGACCGTCAAGAGAATGCGTTCTTGACACTTGCCAATTTCGTACTAACGAATATGTATGTTTTGCGAATTTGATCCTTATTACTACTAGAAATTGTCCAACTGATAGGTGTCAGGAAAAAGATATGGTGATTGTGCAGTAGTAAGTTGTTATGTGTTATTTAAGCAGTTGTTTAATGTAATAATTCAAATGTTTCTTACCCCTGGCTTCTGGAAGTCTGATCGATTCCCTGATCACTAATTCTGCTGAAATAACGAAAGAATAAACAAATAAGAAGAGATTCGATAAGATTTAAATGGCATTCAGGAACCGAGGGTAAGTTTTTTCGCCCTAAAAGCATGGGCCTCCGAATCACAGGGAAAATTAACGGTCAGTGCATAGCTCTCAGCCCTCTCAGCAAGGGGATTTTTAATCAGTTTGGTATAATAAGAGAAAGAGTACTACTGATGTTGATTAGATACCCTGCGGCCCATTCCCACGGCGATAATCAGTACGATATTTTACGGTAAAAGTTGGGATCACATGTCCCACTGTTCATCATCATCTGTCTAGCCCTTTCCCAACTATGTTGAGGTCGGCTTTCAGTCTAACCGGATGGAGCTGAATACAACTAGTATTTTAATTGGAGCAACTGCCTATTTGACCTCCACAACCCAGTTAGTGGGTAATGGTTGGCCCCTTGGTAGGAATGGTTGTCAGACTTTCGGGCTTCTGACGACCCGTAACGACTGTCAAAGATCCACGAATGACAGCCGGCCGGGACCAACGGTTTTCCCAGGCACGGAGGGGTCTTGGTATGTACCGTGGCAAGGGTAGCTTAACCTGATCGATCGACCCATGCGGTTGTTAATACTTAGCCACTAGTCCCATTCGGTTGAAAACAAATCCAGTATGAATGTGTCATGTGATCCGAATGTCAGTAAAATATCGTACTGCTCATCGCCGTGTGAACGGGGCCTGTCCAACCAAACATCAACTCATAGACGCCATTTATGAAACCTGGGGATTCCATCGACTCTTATAGCAGATCAATTGGTAAATATAGTGTCGAAAAGTGGATGTCATGTGAAGTGCCAAGCAGTTTTGAACCATGTGCGAAGCAATTAATACGGTCATATTGACAAGCTCTGCGACCTGCTAACGATTATGTTACGGACCCAGGGCTGCAGTCTCGACATAGATAGCGATCGTTTTACGACCGAATTTGGTAGCAAAGTCCTAATGGGACGGTCAAAATTGATTGCCAAGCACGTGATAATTTCATGCTTGTCCAGCAATTTTGACCGTCTAGTGACCCCATTAGAACTTTGCGACCGAATTCAGTCGTAAAGCGATCGCTATCTATGACGCGACTGCAGCCCCTGAAGAACGAGAGGTATTTTCTTTACAAACAAAACCTAGGAATCTCGGACAGTCACCGTGATTATAAAATGGCTAGGTAGCGATTGCGAATAGAGGTCGAATCCTACGGGAACGTACCTAAGAAGTTCTTTTCTACCGAAAACACCCCCGTCTTACTTTTTAAATATTATTTCATAATTATTTTGTAAACAGCAGTAAAATAATAAAAACAGGTGTTTAAGATTATTTTAATGGTTGTATTGTCAAAAGAATTTTTGTGATAAAAAATATTGTGAAACTGTATTATTTTGGAAAACATAAAAATTCGAAAGGGAAATGTCATTGTCGATGAAAAATAAGAACGACCCACATACTAACGGAGGACGTCCTAGGTCCTAACCCAGTTCATGGTCTATCCGTGTCCCAATTTCATCCAAAAATCCAAACCCGTTCAGCCGTTTAGGCGTAAAAAGGTAACAAACCGTCGCGTCAGACAGATAGAATTACTTTCGCATTGAATATAATTATAAGATATGGATTCGAAACCTTCCACAAAGTCCCTAAGACAACACGAACTTCATTTAACAACGATTAATTTTAAAACTAACAACAATTCGCTACAGCCTAGCAATAAACACTAAGCAGTCATGGAGAAATCGTTCGGAACATTCGGCCTTACATGTCCGTCGCTTGGATCATTCATACGGCCAATTGTCCGGCTGTAATGCTGCAAATATGCTAATACTTCATTATGTCCCAACGCCTTTGTCGTCGTATGTGCGAGTATGCTAAACGATTTCGGTAACCGATTTGATCTCTTAATATTAGGTGGAGTTATGTGTGTACTGGATGGACTGTTTTAGACTGTGGTTGGGTGACGTCATTGATGTGGTGGTGTTAGTAGGGAGTATAGAGGTTAATGTACGAATGTTAACTGAAATATTGGTCAGGAAAATTTTATCAATTTATCATCAAAGATTGTACAAGCCATCCTCTGCCTAGCCTCCCAACGATGTTGGGGTAGGCTTCCAGCTCGATAATACGATATCCCTTGTAAGACTGGTTGTCATACTTTCGGTCTTCTGACGACCCGTAATGACTGTCAAAGACCTACGAATGACAGCCGGGGCCATTACGGCTTAATGTGCTTTCCGAGGCACGGAGGGGTCTCGGTATCTAAAGATGGTCACCCAGCCACGGACCAACCGCGGCGAGCGTAGCTTAACCTAATCGATAGACCCGTGCAACCTGTTATTACTTAGCCACAAGCCCTTGTACAACAGTGTTTGAGTATAAGAGAATAGCATAAAGGGAGCTCCCCTTATGCTAGGACCTAAACGCAGCTAAACTCAAGTAATGACTAAAAGTATATGATCTACTGCAGTAAACTAAATCAGAAAAATATATGATATTCTTCAGGATATATGCTAGTTAGATAGTGTGTTGAAAACTAATAAAACTAATTTGATACGATAGAAACAAATCACGAAGATACCTCTAAAAATTTATTTTAACGAATAAAAAACTATACTAATATACATGCAATCATTCTGATTGGTTGTCCGATTATTCTACAAGTAACATATTAACGTAATAGTGTTTTAATTATTTAGTCCAATCAATAGATTTTTTGTAAATAGAATATTTCTGCATATTTTGCGATAAATTCGCGCTTTTCTGTCTTTTCTATGCAGTCCGACAGTGACGTCGCTTTAGGTCCTGTAGTCCCCTTAGGACATCCCTAAGTGCACTGGAAATCACTTTAGAGGAGGAAGAAAAAGATTGTTGCTATGCGCGGGGTACGAACGCAATTTGGGAAAGTTCTATGTTCAGAAGCGCATTATTATTGCCAGAATTTTTTATCATCATCATTTTTCTGCCCCAATTTATTTGGGGTCGGCGCAAGAAGTCTTTTTCTTCCATACTTCACTATTAGCCGTCATCTCGGTAGTCACGCCCTTTCTATCCATATCATCTTTCACACAGTCCATCCATCGTTTCTGTGGCCTTCCCCTACTCTTATCACATTCAATTATCCACATTCAAATTCATACTCGAATGTTTTATGGGGTTACAAAAGACATTCCAATACGTTTAACTTATAATCACAAAGTTGGTAACCAACGTAAAAGTAAGAAAGGATCATCAATTCGTCTTGAGTGCATTAAAACTATGTCCAAAAATAGTTTCAAGAATCGGTCAAAGGTCGAAAGCGAATAAATAAAAAAAAACCACCGGTAGGCCTGCAAATTTTAATGATGCTCTAGTCTGTCCTCCTAAATCATTATTGTTATTGTTATTAGTTATTTTACTTCGATGGTCCTAGTTTATCATTTGTGACTTCGAGTTACGGTTACTTATAGCTAGCTATACGTGCACGCCCTTTATGCTTGGAGGCTTTTATTTAGCTATAAAGTTCTGTTTACGTTTTTAGTTTTGTATTATTATTAACTGCTTGAGTATAGTTTTAATGTTTTTGGTATATTGGCGTGTGCTAGCTGACTTATGGCAAATAATTTATTTGAATTTAATGTTTTATATTGCGCAATGTATGTATCTAAATTATTTTGTGCACCTGTTGTATAGAATCAATTTTTTTAACTGAATAGACAGCTGTGCTGCCAGGGAGTTTGTTGCGCCACTTCTTCTCACCAGCTAAAGCACTAGCACTAGGAAGTAGTGAAGGGCGGGCGTTTTGGGGGACTGTCCTTATGTAATTTTAACGTAGGAAAAGTGCTGATTCTCAAGCTAATTTGAATAAACGAATTTTGATTTTGATTAGCAATGCCAAACTTCATAATAAATTTACGCACATACAGTTCAACAAGTCCACTCTAGCTTTTCAGTCCTAATTAAAAGTCAGCGTAAACCACAGGCCCGTTAATTAAGTTTCCAATCCTGACTGTCACCATACTAATAGTAGCAATTTGGTAGTATTTTCCAACCAAATGCAAGGTGAGTGCGTGCGATTTATTTTATGTAGGGCATGCCATTATATGCTTTAAAAGGATATCCTTTGGTGATAAAAAATTGTAGTCTTTGATTAGAGTATTGACTTAATTCAGATTAAATTACTGTGTTAGACAGACAAGTTCTTAATTATTGCATAGGTTTTACTTGGAAACCGGCCTAATAAAGATTTCAAATACAAGTAAAACATGGGCTAGGTTTCCTGAATGAAAATCATCGACGCGTCAAAATTAAACGCAAGTCAAGTGATGCGATTGGCTGTTCCCATTCAACCAGCTTCTGCAAACAGGTGCGACGCGATTCTGGTAGAACAACTTCCACGAGGTTTACATAGAAATTGTTCTACTAGAGTCGCGTCGCGCCAGTCTGCGAAAGGCTTTACAGCAGTTTATGCACGCTTGACAGTTTGTTAGCTACTTAAATTTTGTGTTGGTTTGCGTACTTAAAGTCAACCCAACGTCTGTCAATGCCATGAAATGACCTAGTCAACCCAAGTTGATGTTTAAAAGCAAGAAACTTATTTCGACAAAACTGGCAATTTTTTTAGTCAATAACTAAACTGTTAGATTCCTGCAAGCAATCGGTGTATTAGCTTTTCCTAATAAATGGCGGAGGAGCTGAGCTAGTTTTAAGCAACACCGTATTATAAAGTAGATCGCAATAATAATTGCATGCCTACTCAATGCTTAAACCCCAAAAAACGCTATCTTCGTTCACCTCCTTACATAACCGCAGATAAAATCACTAGAGAAAGGTCAAGAACATTGCAACATCTCCACAATAAAACAATAAACAATAGCAATAGCAACGTTTACAAACGCCCACTCAAGGCGTATCAATGGCGGTTCTATTTCTGTACAGGATAATACAACAGTTCAAACATGACAAAGGGTATTTGGAGATGAACGATTACCTTGACATCATTTCTTCTTTGAGGTTTTGGCCAGACGAATTTTCCGGTGTCTGGGTGTTAATTTTAGATAGTTATGGCAACAGGGGACTTAATTATTTTAAGTTAAGGGGGATCCGCAGTGGTAGCCCGCGAAATTCAAATTTTCTAACGTTTTTTGCAATTTGCAGGTCAGTATCAGGTTACACCTAGAACAAAATATGATTCGCGACTATAACAAAATATGTATTTACATAAATTATTACCATAAGAATCAACAATACATCTCTCTAAGTTAGATTTATTGTCTCTAAGTCTAATTTCGGTAATCATGACATTTTGGAACAAATCTACTTTAGAAAGATGTATTGACGATTCTTATGGTTAGAAATGTACTCGACAAAACGGACGCCTTTACACCTTAGAGTTGATTTTTGTGTACATTCATTCATTGAAAAAACCCTGCCCTTATGGTCTTTTGTTTTACTATGTCATAAGTACAGTTGCAGCTTGCAAGCAATATTGTTTCAAAATTGGAAAGGCGTAGCTTTTGTCGATCGTACAATATTTGTTATAATCGCGAATCATATTTCGATCAACATACAACCTGGGACATGTTTTCACACACGGTCGTCTGGTCCCAAACTAAGCAGAGCTTGTACTATGGAAACCAGATAACTGATATACTACATATACTACTTTTTTTTTGTAAATACATACTTATATAGATAATTACACCCAGACTCAGGACAAACAGACATGTTCATGCACACAAATGTTTGTCCTGGATGGGAATCGAACCCACGACCTGCGGCGTGATAGGTGGTATGTTAACCAACCACGCCAACAGGCCTGTCAAAACCTGACAGTGTCCTGCAAATTGCAAAACAAAGGTAAGAAAATTTGAATTTCGCGGACTAGTACTGTAGATCTCTAATTGCTTGAAGAACAACGAGACAAACGTCAAAACTTGAGCAAATCTTAAATGAGCCTACAGAATTCCAGAAAAAAAATATCAATATGAAACTTTGATACTTCAAACTGAGCATTTGAAAATTTTAACAACAAATACCATGTAAAAAAAAAATTAATGAGGTTGTTTTCAACTTTAAATTCGCTACTGCTTCTAAACTACAAGTGATATTTTCGCGGCTTAGCGATAATAATATTGGTAAATCAGTTCATCTTACAACTGTGCATTTTTTATTTTAAAATATGTTTTTTTTACAAAGCGCAACTTTAACAACGGAAAGTTAGAAATATTTGCTAGCGGGTCCGTGCGACGACTGTATGGGACTACGGGTCGACGACTATTATATACTATTTGTTTATATACTAACAGCATCTTAAACTTAAGGATGATTTTCACCAAACGGCTCGCATCGCATCGGATCGGAAAGGATACGGATGCGATGGCTACGATCGCGTGCCGCGGAAGACGCCCGCAGTCAAGTTGCTGTGCGCGGCTTGGTAATATAGACTTTAAATACGATATAACATCAAAATAGTAAAATCCGTTCCGATCCGATGCGATGCGAGCTGTTTGGTGGAAATCATCCCTGACCAATGAAAAACCTTTAAATGAGGTCCTAAGCAACTTTTATACCAGCTTTTGTTTTACTTGCTTCTTTTATACTGGATCTTTTTTTACAGCTTTGAAAAAAAAAATTAGTATAATAGGTGAACGGAATAGTAGCTTAAGGCATACCTAGCTTTTTTTTAAAAATCTAAGTTCAAATCATACGCACTACGCACCCTGCGTAATGCGTATGATTTGAATTTCGATATTTTTATCGATATATAAATTTTTTTTCAAAATTTCTGTTTTTATTGTTCTAGTTCAAATGCGTAATGTTTATTGATAGAGCAATTTCTGTCTAAGCTATTGAAAGAAAATATAATAGGTATGCCATAAGCTTCTACTCCATTCACCTATTGTACCTACCCTACTTTTTTCAAGACGGTAAAAAAGGCATTCAAGTATATTTGTAGTTTCGGGTGAAATATTGTTTAGTCTTACGCCTTTTTGGATGCGTATTTACCTAAAGTTTAGGTGTTGGCTAAAATGGAATGGGCTTTTGTATCGAAGAAATCAGAGAATTCCGGGATCGACCAACTTAGTTCTGATTATACAGGATGTCTGAGAAAAGGTGTCGCCAACTTTAGGGTGTGGTACAGACCATCAAACTGAACAGCTTTTTCCCGGAGACTAACATCGTAATCGTGATTTTTTTTCACGATTACTAATCAGTCGTCCAATACAAACCTTCAATACCTACTTCACCAAATGTATGGGACGACAGATTTTTTTTTTCACGGATTACGTTGCTGGTCCCCGGGAAAAAAGTAGCTTAAGTTGGTGACACCTTTCTCAGACATCCTGTATAATCGAATGTATATTTACTTACGTTTAGGGTTTCGCTAATATGTAGATAATAAAAATAATATGTACAAAATATTTAATAATAGGTACAAGATAGACAGGAAATAATTAAACACATATATTACAAGAAAAGTTAATAAAACGCTCTTCCTCTCTCCTAATCATATAAAGTTTTGCTGTGCCCGACAGGATCCATAATTGTTTCTATTTATTCATCTTACCACCTGTATGTATGGATTGCAATAAACAATTTTAGATTTGAGAGATTTGGAATGCACTTTTGTATCGATCGCAAAAATCTCGCGATTCCGGAATTGATAAATTTAGAACTTTTTGACTATGGAATCGAATGCTAGCTATAGTTATAAAGTATGCTGCCAAACTGGCAGCCAACGTCAGGATAAGTAATGTTAAAAATTTATTTCAAGTAAACAAGCATACGAATAGTGGTGAACCCGGTGTCCCGGTATTTTTTAAACAAATAACACCACATATTTAAGAAGTCGATTTCCATACAATATATCCGATTAGTTGTGTTATAGTAAGAAAAAATAATAATTAAGAAGCCGATTCTAGTTTCTTAGTCAAAAATTAACTTTACGTAAATATGCATCCGATTATCGGATCTCTACTGATGATATACAGGGTTATTCGTAATATTTCGGCAATCCATTAAGGGGTATGTAGGAGAGCAGCGATGTAACGGGTATCCGTATCCGCATACGCATAAATTTTGATATCCGCAAAACATTCACTTCCTCAACTGAGATTTTAAAAACTCAATGGGGATCTGACCCTACGTTATTTGCTCACATTACGAATTTTTAAAAACTCGCGCCGACCTATGCGGGCTGGCCGGAGTGTGAGTTACGCGTTCCTATTGTCTGTATTCGCAATATCCCTAACCTATGACAGATGATCGGCAGCATAACTTTGAATATTAAAGTTGTGAATTTGAAAACTTCGCGAGTACAGTACAAATATACTATATATTAAAAGGACTATTTTTAGTACGCCATCCGCATCCGCATCCTCAATAAGGAATTTTCCAATATCCTCAAACGCATCGTCAAACCCGATTATCTCGATATCCTCATCCGCGTCCTCATCCGTTACAACCCTGTAGGAGAGGTCATTTGCAGCCAAATGACCGCTTAAGATTCCTATGCAAATGTCAACCATTTTTTTTTTGCAGAAATCCACCACTTTAGTTAAGAATACCTACTTAAAATTATGATAGGTGTACCAATTTGTAGCTCTGATTTAAAAACTATTATTTTCAAGTTGTATACCAAAAATATCTTCAAAAAAATATAAATTGTCAAATTACTCGAAAATGGTTGACATTTGCATAGGGGTCATTTGGTTGTAAATGACCTGTCAACCCTGCATATGCAAGTTTGGTGGTGACAAAATCGAGACAAAATGTATAAATATCTCCATTAAAGTGTAAATGCACGTGTCTTATCAATAGAGATCGGATAATCGGATGCATATTTATAAAGTTAATTTTAGCTAAGAAATCACGGACGCGGCTTTTTTTACTTATAAATCCCGGGATTCCAGAAAATCCAGGAATGCACCAGTAATCGGGTATACGGTATGGAAACGAATTCTTAAATATGTGGTTCTTTTTATTTAAAAAATACCGGGAAACGGATCATAAACTATTCGTATGCTTGTTTACTTCAAAATTCATTTTTAACATATAGCCTGAAATTTGCTGCCAGTTTGGCAACCTACTTTACAACATTAACTAGCACTCGATTCTATAGACAAAATTCCGGAATCGCGAGATTTTTACAATCGACACAAAAGTGCATTCTATATTAGCAAACACCTGAATGTAAGTAAATATACATTCGATTCTATAACCAGAACTCTAAATTTGTCGATCCTGGAACACCGGGATCTTTTCGATACAAAAGTGCAATCTATATTAGCCAACAACACCTGGACGTAAGTACCTAAAATACATTAGGTTCTATAGGCAGAACACTAAATGGGTCAATCCCGGAAATCTGAGATTTTTTTTCGATACAGAAGCCCATTACATATTAGCCAACACCTCAACTTTAGGTTTAGGGATGCATCCAATCTCTACTTATCAACCACATAATTAGCATTTTCACACATTTTTGGTTCCTTGGTTTTTCATAATTAACCACAAAACTCCAATATATCAAAATACATACAGCCTTCTCATGGTAGGCAGAAACGCCACCTGCTACGAACCTTCATACTCCTTTTGCTTCGTTTACGTTCATGTAAACACTTATGTAGTACATCTAAATATTTTGTTGAATAATGAAATCAAAATTTTGTAGACTAATAAAACCCAAACAGGATAATGATGGTTGATCTTTCTTATCGCTGAAATGTCCACCTGTAGAAATGCTGTCTTACTAATCTTAGTATTTGTATCCTACAATCCTACTATATAATATTATAAATTGCGAAAGTTAGCTGGATGGATGGATGTTTGTTACTCAATGACGCCAGAACGGCTGAACGGATCTGGATAAAATTTGGCACAGAAATAGATTATAGTCTGGAATAGCACATAGGGTACTTTTGTCCCGGTAAAATGGTTCCCGTGGGATAATTTTCAAAATCCACGCGGGCGAAGAAGATTTCATACTTTGTGTATGCTATATTTGACGTTATTAGCTGACGTATGGTCCATACCTCAACTCTACTCCATACGGTATGGAGTACGTGAGGATCGTAGCAGGCGCAAGTTTAACTTTCTTAATATTTGAGACATTCATTAATTAAGACTGAAATATGTGTAGAAGCTTAAAAACTCTTCATTGACAATGACAACCTTCTTATAGCTCATTCACACATCCTTACTACAACAAACTTCAACAATCCATACCTTAGAAAAACCACTTAAAAAATCATCCCAATACCATAATCCGTCGGCGTCAACTCAACAATTACATAAGTGTAACTTAACATAACAAATGTATAGTAAGTAACTGATTTAAATTCCTTGTTGCTGACGACCGACAATGGTGACTGTGACGAAACTGTTTCGAGAGATATGAGAACAGCATTCTTTATACGGGAAAGTCGTTTCAACGTGTCCGTTTACGTAAAGTTTTTGGTATTTGGGATATAAGATGGTGTTGAAATGTGATGGGATGGGAGAAGGAACTCAGTAACTTAGTAAACATTAAGGCAGAAAGAAATCCTGTGTTCTGAATTTTCAAGAAAGATTTGCACGGAGGGGGATTTAGATGCCGTCGTAAAGCCAAAAGGGTGCACTCCATCTCGGTCAGAGCAGAGGTGAAAAAGAAAATATTTACAAAAAAAAAATACCGACTCCAAAAAAACATAACTGAAAAGTGAAAAACCAGCGTTATAATCTATGGAATGTTAGTATTGCGCGGACAAACCAATAACCTGAAATATGGTGTAACTTTTGATTGTCCCCGCCTGCGATACCAAAATTCAATAGATACTTGTTTTTCTCTTTTCAGTTAAATGTGTTTTTCAGTCAGTTTCTTTTTAATCTTTTTAGTTTTATTAATATATTATATATAAAGTCTTTTGCAAAAAAAAAAACGGGCACTTTAGATTTTTTTCTCTACTTCAATGAAGAAGAACAAGAAAGAGGTTTTATTAATTTGACGATGTATTGGCATGTTATTTGAAGGATCATGATTCTTTCGTTCCAAAAATTTTGAAATTAACAATAGAAAAATAATGATTATCGTGGATTATTGTAAAATTGCTTTACTAATGGCGCGAATTGCTGAAACGATTTTTTACTGATTACTAAAATTTTTAAACTTTTTGGATATTTTCTGCAAACTAAACAATTTGATATTTCTTTTTACATTAAATACCACTTTTTGATATGAGTGATAAAGCGATAGGGGCCAGTAAAATTATAACCCTACTTGAAGAAGGTTGTTCGCAAACTTACGTGTCTCAGCGGCTAAATGTGAGTCGTTCAACTGTCCAGAGGACTTGGCAACGGTATCAAGAGACCGGTTTGGTCAAAAGAAGACCCGGTCCGTGAAGAAAACGATGCACAGAACCAAGAGATGACCGCTTTTTGGTGAGTCAGGCGTTGCGGAATCGTAAGGTGTAGACCTGAAGAAGAGCCTTGAAGAAGTAAGAGGACTAGAAGTTAGCTTGTGGACGGTTAGGAGGCTTTTGGCTGCCAATATCAGGAGTTACCGCCTGGCTCAGGGCCCTAAATTACTCCGTGAGCACCGCGTTGCTCGACTTCAGTTTGCTCGAAACTGTGCTTCATGGACTCTGGAGGACTGGAATAAAGAATTGTTTTCTTATGAAGCTAGAATCTCTTTGTGTGGAGAGGACCGACGTCGGCGAGTGCTGTGAAGACCACGGGAACGCTATGCGGACGTGTGTTTCGAAGAAATCATCCTTATGGCGGAGGCTCCGTTATGTTTTGGGCAGCAATTAATTTGACGGAGCGTACGGAGTTAGTTTTCATAGAAAATGGAACATTAAATGCACACCGGTACATAATGCAAGTCCTAATTCCATATGCACAAACCGCATTGACTGCACTTGGGGAAGATTCCATTTTTATGGATGACAATACTCGCCCGCACCGTTCTGGCGACTTGGAAGCGTACATGCAAGACGTTGGGATCCGTCGTTTAGATTGGCCAGCTCGAAGTCCTGACTTCAATCCAATTGAGCATGTCTGGGATATTCTAAAGGGACGGGTAAGATCAGTGCAACTTGCTCCACAAAACATCAGGGAGCTAAAAAGAGTCATTGCAGAAGAGTGGGAACGTATTCCTCACAACGTTATTAAAAACGTCGTGGAAAGCATACCAAGAAGGATTCAAGCTGTGATTTTGGCAAGAGGAGGTCACACTCGTTATTAGGTTTTTACATTTGTAACTTTATTTAATTTAAAAAAGTAAAAAAATCTTCTTGTCTTTATTGCCCACCAGTCTTACCAAGGGGTATCGTGTTACCCAGTAACTGGATTGTGGTGGTCAGGTAGGCAGTCGCTTCATGTAAAATACTGGAAGCCGACCCCGACATAGTTGCGAAAAGGCGAGACAGATTGATTTTGTAAGCAATGAGTTATAACAGGAGCACTATAACGCCTAATCCAATCCCTATTTTAAAAGGGAAACATTCTATTGAACAATGCTTTCACTAAGAACCTTTTCAAAGTTTTAGGAACAAAATAGGACAACATTATTTTGTAGGTACACTTGAAGCTTACAAAAGTTTCCAAAGGTTCTAATAAACGTTGTGCAAAGCCTCGACTTTGTTGAGAAGGAAGAACTTAATAATAAACCGACCGATTACGGTTCAGGTCCAAAATGAGTTAAAAAATTCGTTTTAACTAAATTTCTTTAAAATATCCTGTATCAGTAATTATAATCAGTTCATCAATTATTCCTACAATACATTATTTCATTATTTTTGACTGAGTTATAAGCCATTTTGCCACAAAGTCATGGTACAAGTCATGATTGCCATTTTTTGTTAGGTCAGTCTATTATTAAGCGTGCGTATTATGGTGCCCATTTCTATAAATACCAATATGACCTTAAATTTGACCACACCACCCGAAAATAGTAGAGCCTGTAGATATTTTTAAACATTGGCATTTTACACATGGACTTCTTTACTCGTATAAATTTTCATCATCTTCCTAGCCTTTTCTCAACTATGTTGGGGTCGGCTTCCAGACTGCCTATCTGACCTCTACAACCCAGTTACTGGGTAACCCTTAGTAAGACTGGTTGTCAGACTTTCGAGCTTCTAACTCCCGTAACGACTATCAAAGATCTAGAAATGACAGGCGGGACCAACGGTTTAGCCAAGAATCCCTCGTATTGATTTTAAAAGACATAATAAAAAGGTGGCTGAGTAAATATTAAATGGAAGGACGAATATGGCAACCCGGTTGATTCCCAGGGGTGTCGTTAAAAGCGATTGAGAGTTAGTCCAGATGAAGCGGTTACCAAGGGAAATGGTGCGAGTGAAAATGCTGCGATGTTATGTCAACATTGTTTTATGTGAACATTTATGATGTATTTGAATGGGGAAGTAAGCAATTTAGATCAGGCGAAACTTAGTCCATATGCCTAATGTCATATTTCACCGAAGGGCTAGCAGAGGTATACCCATAGTACCTACTGTCATTTAAAGGGTCCATATTGTCACTTAAGTTCTAACACCGCGGATGTTATTTGTTTAAAAATTTGACTTCCGCGGTGTTAGAACTTAAGTGACGATATACTGGCTGACATTCGATTACTTGTGCCGGTATAGAACTCTCTTTTTTTA
Organism: Dicycla oo; assembly: GCA_948252095.1. NCBI lineage: Eukaryota > Metazoa > Arthropoda > Insecta > Lepidoptera > Noctuidae > Dicycla > Dicycla oo. The sequence goes on from OX411730.1 coordinate 12,247,410, forward strand.
AATAAATATAAAGATAGTTCATATGTTTATTCCAGGCCGGAAAAAAAAACGGGTATAAAAATATGCAAGAATACGCAATAGTAGAACACGCCCTGTGCTCAGGTATGCTAGTGTATTTTTGCTTCATTTTAAAGTCCACATTAACACTGCACCGATTGTTTACAATATTTTGTCCTTTTATGGAACACACGCGCGCGGGTCCGTGCCGAGTACTGTTACAGGCAGGGTCGCCATGTAAGGGAGAATACACTGACTATATTAGAATAATGATACCTTATTATATACCTTACTACTACTACATCACACTTCGGCGTTAGCTAGGGTGATAGGCGGTGTTATTTTAAGAAGTGCGCGCTTTTATCCTAAGATTGTGTCGTTTAAACTTATAAAATATATATTCTCGTCATTGCGTCTCCGATTGTTATTTCGTATTTAGCTACACCTCCTGTAGAAACTCAGAACTTCAACATAATTGTAGTCTGAACTTCTACAGTACGTACACCCACATTTCGCCAATTATGAGTAACAGGGGGCGAGCCTGTTGTCATCAACCGGGCACAAATCTAGACTCCGGGCTACTGAGAAATTCCTAATAGAAAACACTGCCCGACTCGGAAATTAAACCCAGGACCTCATGATTAGCAGTAGCGCTTGCGTCCACAAGACCTTCGAGGCAATCTTGCTTGAGTGTCTTAAGTATTGACACATTTTGTTTAGTCCTTGACCGTTAGGTAGGTAAGTATAGGAAAAGCGTTAGTAAGGGCCTTAGCACACCTCCGCTGCGAAACCGCATGATGTTCCGCTACTCGAATCCGTTGAATTCAACTAGTGTAGTTTCGCTGCTATGCTGTGTTGCAGTGCGGAATAGGGACGGCGCTATACGTCCTGTTAGCTCCATCTCTTTTTAGCACTAGCTATACGGCCTGTATAAATCTTTTCCTCCATTCATCAAATATCTAACAGCTTTTTAAACAATCAGAGTGGAGTACATTACAAGGGACGCCATGAGAGGCGATAACTAAGTACGTATGGCGCTCCATGGTCTGCGTAAGTCCTGCTAACAACCTTTTTGGCAGGCTCTTCACTTCGGTTTGTTGACTGCCCTAGTCTTTGAATCACAATAATATGAGCTCTTATAATTTGTATCAACATGAGAGAAAATACCAGAGGGGCTGAAAATTTTTGAGTCTAAGTACCTTCAAGTGTCATTATTGTCTCGCGCTGCATATTAATAATTTGCGAATACCCTCTTTAGTATAAATACAGAGTTTCATGTAGCATCATTACGCTTTTAGTAATTAATCGGCAAACATCATCATGTCTCAGTCATCCGCCGCCAATCCCTAGGCTCAAAACTTTTCAGCCCCCCGGTACGCTAAGTTTTTTAAGCCCTATAGCTACATCAGGTGTAGCAGGAAGCTGAAAAGTTTTGAGGCTAGGGATTGGCGGCGGATGACTGAGACATGATGATGTTTACGGATTAATTACTAAAAGCGTAATGATACTAATGACATGAAACTGTATTTATACTAAGAGGGTATTCGCAAATTAGTAATATGCAGCGCGAGACAATAATGACACTTGAAGGTAGGCTCAAAGCTTTTCAGCCCCCCTGGCAGAATCCTAAATGCTGGCATATAATTTTCGCGATAACTATCGAAATGTGAGTGTGTAGGTGCACCTATGCCAATCCCTTCGGGGAATAAAGGCGTAATGATATATATTTCTTGCGTGTTGCATTCTACAGCCTCCACATAGGTTTAGTCCGCACGGCTTGAGTTGAACGTGAATCAGTGCATCTGAAATTCTGAACATACAGAGTGTTAGGTTAAACGAGGGATTTACTTTAAGGGGTCATTGTACTCATCATTATAAACAACTTTTACTATGGGACCAAACCTGAAATCGGGAAAAAAATCAGCTGTTCAGTACATTTATGTTCGCACAATTCGTCAAAATGTAGGGAACAGCAGACTTTTCGCGATTTCAGGTTTGGGCCCATAGTAAAAGTTGTTCACAATGATGAGTACAATAACATCATTAAAGTAAATCTCTCGTTTAACCTAACACTCTGTATAACATCCTCCTGAGGAGCGGTGACAAAATCTACATGCGACCAAAAGAAAAATGTTAAGTAAAAAACTGGTAAGATGTTCAGAATACTAGGAAATCAATTTCCTAATCAAATTAATTTAAAATACAACAGACGCAGGGTCAAGAAGGTGTTTAAAGTGGTCAACAGCATGTCAAATGCCTGATTGGACCTTAAAAAAACATGAGGTTTTTGCCCCACAAACTCAATACAGAGTCAGTGAACCGGTCAGATGGAAAAACTGTAAATCCATCTATTAATAGATTGTACTCATAAAGCTAAAGATTTTTCGTTTGTAGGTATTATGGACGCGAATGTTTATGTTTATTATACTGCCCAGCTGACCCAACAAACGCTGTCTTGTCAAAATATCAATAATTCATACGAAATTCCCCCAGAAAATACACTTTCAGTTTTCTCGAATTTTCCAATTTTCCCGGAAACTTTTCAAACATTTTCTTTCATACAAACCTTATCCTGACAATTACAACCACAACAAAAAAGAATTATCCAATTTGGTGCAGTCGTTCGGAAGTTATGCGCGTACATACATTTCGGCGATTCATTTTTATAGATATAATATAATATAAGGAGTTTGTATATATATATATATATATATATATATATATATATATATATATATATATATGTCTGAAAATCGCCGTCGCCAACCCGTCTTGAGTGAGCGTGCTGGTCAATGCTTGAAAAGCTGCAGGACAAAGACCTCTTCTCTGTATGAGAAGAGGCTTTTGCAGCGCTTTTACAGTTTACACTCCTGTGTAAACCTCACCCATTACACATTATTGACCTCCTGGTTAATAATGTGTAATATGTGAATTTTAGCCGTATCATCTTTCACGCAATGCACCCATCGTTTATTTGGCTTTTCCTTATACAGGATGTTTTGGCAGAACGTTGAACATACGAAAATGGTGGATAGGTGGGGTCATCTGCTACTTACTCAGCCCTAATTTATTAGGCCCTGGCCCACTGGGTATTTAAAAAAAATGTTTTTTTTTGCTTTCTTCTAGTTTCACCACTTTCTTAACTTTAAAGTGTAATTTTTATTAAAAATGGGTAAATCAGGCAATATATATTTTTTTTAATTTTTAATGTTGGCAGATTCTTATAAAACTATTGCTTTATTCAGATGTTAGCTAGAAAAAAGTTGAGTCCTCAAACTTACAGAAAGATGTAAAAAATACTTAAATCTTAATTTCAATTTGCATTAAAAAAACAACAAAAAATTATTGAGGAGTTCCACCATTTTCGTATGTTAACGTTCTGCCAAACACCCTGTATACATATGAATACTTAGAAAGTTATAACTAACATGGACACTCAAAACTTTCCTCACGACGATGCCTGATTCTGATTTATTCCGCACTTACCCCACTCAAAAATTCGTCGTTCGCCCAATGTTATTCCTTTTTGGCCCATTTTTATTTTAGTTCCTTTTTGCCCTACTTACAAACCTATAACGGGGTTGTTACCTGAATTCCTTTGTGCCTACTCCTAATTTAGGGGTAACTTACAACAGCGATTCCTAAACTGGGTTCCGTGGAAAAGTCATAAGGGTTCTGCGAAACAGCTACATTTATCAAATTATTTTGGTTGGCTGTTAAATAGACAATTCCACAGCTCGCTTTGCTCGCTCTTGCATTCTCTCAATTTTGAAACTTTTATCAATAAGTTGACTTATATCTGTAGGAATGGCATAAAGAAAACCTATCCTATCCAAGGCGGGGTGATTACATTTTTAAGCTCGCTATGGTCGCTCTTGCATCTTAGTCTCTTAGTTGTTTTGAAGTTTTAATGCATAAGTCGAAAAAGTAACTTAATGTCACCTGTATTAATGGTAAAAGGGTTAAATCGGTTTAAATTCCGTGCCTCGGCAAGCACGTTAAGCCGCTGGTCCCGGCTGTCATTCGTGGATCTTTGACAGTCGTTACAGGTCGTCAGAAGCCCGAAAGTCTGACAACCAGTCTTACCAAGGGGTATCGTATTACCCAGTAACTGGGTTGTGGAGCTCAGATAGGCAGTCGCTCCATGTAAAATACTGGTATTCAGCTGCATCCGGCTAGCCGACCCATCGTTGGGAAAAGGCTAGGCAAATGATGACTAATATTTTAAATTGCAGTATCTTTCATTTGTTATCGTTGAATGTAGGGTTCCACAGAATGAAAAGGACTTGTTCGAGTGTCCCGTACCCTTAAAAGTTTAAGTGGAACCCCTGACTTACAACACCGAAATAAACCATTACATAAAAACAACTTGAAGTAGAAGCTTAGGGTTTCCTTCGATGACGCAAGTGCTATGGCCACACAAGTTAAATATTGCTTTCGCTTACTTCATCAAGGCTTGTAAACAGGATAAGCAGATAGGTATTAAAGTTACCAAATCGCTGTTTGAAATGATTATGAATGAATCATAAATAGTAAATGGTTACAAACGTAAGAGCATGATGTTTCCTTAAGGTGTGTTAAAATAAAAATTGGAAGGCGCGTTTGTTTTCGTGAAAACAGACTGAAATTTTACTACGGTTTCCGATACTGTCGTCGACATTGTATTTGCTCTTTGGACTTAGTAGGCTCATTGCATTCCTTATAAAATAAGCTTTTACCGATTATGATTCAGTTCTGAGCCGGCCGATAAATACAATCTTAAACATTTTTGCTATTTCCAACAAATTTTCTTACGGTTTCTGACACTGCCGTAACTATTGTATTTGCTCGGCACTAGACTTTTTAGGCTCACTGCATTCCTTTTGATGCAAGCTTTCTTCGATTGGGTTTTTTTCATTTCTGAGCAGATTTACGGCCGATATGAGACTAGATCTTGACATTATTTTGCTATTGTCAACTTCATATGAAATTTTAACACTATTTTGGCCAATATTTCTGTTGTTTCTCTTTAGGTCCTGGTAGTGCTTTGTACCACTCTCGACAAATCCACCAGAATAACTGATCAAGCTAAACACGTTTTTGCGCTATACGTCAATTCGTATAGCGCAAAAACGTGTTTAGCTTGATCAGTATGTCGACATAGTGAAAAGTAGAGGGTCGCGCGCATACGGGTGCACTCACAGTTTGACGTTATAGGCAAATTATATTCTGCCTTAAAATTGTTGTATAATTATGAACAACTTTTACTATGGAAACAAACCTGAAATCGCGAAAAAAAGCAGCTGTTCAGTACATTTTGACGAATTATGCTAACATAAATGTACTGAAAATCAGATTTTTTTTTCGCGATTTCAGGTTTGGTCCCATAGTAAAAGGTGTTCATAATTATGAGTACAATGACCCCTTACGAGGTTGTTGGTGTTTTACCAATAACCCTGTATATCCTATGACACTCGGCAAGGCAATACTGTAGCTTCCCATTAGTGGAAAAAAAAATTCGGAATCGGATCAGTAGTTCTGAAGATTACCCCGTACATACCAACTCACTATAATATTAGTATAGGTATGTATGGAATTATGGATGCGTTGTTCAGACAGAGCCGGTGGCGGTCAGTCTAACAGTAAATGAATAATGTCAGATAGTAGATTTACTGTCAAACTGTCCGCCATTGCCGATGCCGCTGTCAGTACAACGCATTACTCTGTCATCGTAATAATTTTAATTTTGAAAGGTAGTTTTACATCAATGAAATATTAAAAATTCTTACATGATTCATATCTGATACAGTTATTAAGAAAATAATAACAGGGAAAAAGGTCTCTTATAAAAATGTAATAAATCAGAATAAGACAATTACAATCCACTGATAGTGTATAAATTGTGTAATAATCTCATTGTAAAAACTCAGGTGAAGTGAGCTGTCATACCACCTTGACAGCTCACTTTAAGGCTCAGGTATACGCCAACGGCCTTGAGTGGTTGGGGCGGCAGGGCTTGGGTGTTCTTTTCTGAGCTCACGCAACGCGTCGTACGACCACCCAGTAATAGGACTCGCCCATCAAGGAGCTCTGTCCCAAATTATATATATAGGTATATACACAGTCTGGCCATAAATACTGTTACAATTAAAAATAAGAAAGATATTACATTTGAATTTGGCATCTGTCATTTTTATACGATTGTTCATTGGGTTTTCTAATTTTGGCGCCAATACATTGTACAATATTTTGCTATATTAAAATGGAGTGGGGTGATAAAGAGAACCGAATCGCTGTGATTGCATTGCACAAAGTTGGTATGGAGCCAAATGCAATTTTTAAAACTCTCCATGCGCTTGGTATTAGTCAAATGTTTGTGTACCGGGCTATTAATAGGTACAATGAGACCTCCTCTGTTTGCGACGCAAAAAGATCTGGCCGTCCACGTAGTGTTCGTCCGAAAAAGGTGGTCAAAGCAGTAAGGGAAAGAATTCGAAGAAATCCTGTCCGAAAGCAAAAGATTTTATTTCGGGAGATGAAGATAGCATCCAGAACCATGTCGCGTATTTTAAAAGATGACTTAGGACTTGCAGCCTATAAGAGACGCACTGGTCATTTTTTAACTGATAATTTAAAAAAGAATAGGGTGGTAAAATCAAAACAACTACTGAAGCGGTACGCAAAGTGAGGTCACAGAAAAATTAAGCTCTAAGGAAGCTTCCCAATTAGTCGATAGAGTGCAACGTGGGCATTATCCGACTTCAGTGATGGTTTGGTGGGGAGTTAGCTATGAAGGAGTGACTGAGCCATATTTTTGTGAAAAAGGTATCAAAACATCGGCACAAGCGTATCAAGATACCATTCTTGAGAAGGTAGTTAAGCCTCTTAACAACACCATGTTTAATAACTAAGTATGGTCCTTCCAACAAGACTCGGCGCCGGGTCATAAAGCTCGGTACACGCAGTCTTGGTTGAAAGTGAACGTTTCGGACTTCATCAGAGCTCAAGACTGGCCGTCGTCTAGTCTTTATCTTAATCCGCTGGATTATGATTTATGGTCAGTTTTAGAGAGTACGACTTGCTCTATACGCCATGATAATTTCCCTAAAACAATCCATATGATTGGCAGTGAAGAATTTTCCCATGGAAAGAGTGCGTGCTTCTATTGATAACTGGCCCTCAACGTTTAGAGGACTGTATTGCAGCCAATGGAGACCACTTCGAATAAGCTTTTTGTATTTTAAATTGTTTTATATTTATGTATTAAACTAACACACTGTAAAAGTAATAAATATTATTTGCAATAAAAAGAAAATCTTTTCATTCATTTTTTTTATTTGTGATGGGTTTGCTCTTGACTCTAGTCTAGGTCAGAGGTGACAGAGACAAAGTCGACGATGGAGTGAGCTTACCCAGAAGAAGCCTGTTCACTCTCACTTTGAAGAGATTAGGGTTGTATACGTTCGGAAACACAGACGCAGGTAGTGAGTTCCACTCTTTTGCTGTGCGCATTATAAAAGACATTTGGAATCGCTTAGTGCGAATTGGTAGAATAGCAACCAGGTAGGGATGGTAACTGGCAGTGCGTCTAGATGTCCGGTGGTAGAAGGGGGCCGATGGAATGAGGTCGTGGAGTTCTCGGGCACACTCTCCGAAGTACAATCTGTAGAAGACCGACAAGCAGGCAACCTTGCGGCGATGAGCCAAGCTATGAAGCTCATTCATTCATTCGTAACAATATTTATGGCAAGACTAGGTATACATAGGTCATTCACACTCAATCATTAACACTACTCGTTTAGACGTGATCTTCAGTTTAAAATATTATTAAAAGTCGTTTATCAGCGCCTTAAGAGGGCTTTCGCCTTTTGTCACCTCTCGCTCACACGTGACCAAATTTATTAAGACTGTTACGTAAAAAGATGCTTTTCTGAAAAATGTAAACAATTAGCGAACTAGTAAATAATATTAATTTAATAGGTAATTATTAAAATACATTTTTATTGTGTCACTTATTTAACTCATCTCAAAAACAGATCATAATACTTTTTGAGCAGAGTTCATTAGATAACACAATAGAAATGTGTTTTTAATAATTACCTATTAAATTAATATTATTTACTGGTTCGCCAATTGATTCTTAAAAATTGGTCCCGTGTGAGCGAGAGGTGACAAAATGCGACAGCCCTCTTAAGCTCACTTCACCTAAGGATTCACGGTGATTTTTTTACAGAATAGACCTGGATGGTCTCTCCCATGTTACGGTACAACAAAGCTTCGTCAATCTAATAATAAATGACGGATTTGATACGACAACATTGTACAGACGCCAGCAGATCCAAGCTACCCGAAACTGTCAAATTTTCTCAATCAACCTTGAACCTAATGCTTTAGCGATAAAGTTGAAAATCGATTAAAGGAATTTGACAGATTGTAGTAGCTTGATGTGCTGGCGTCTACATAATACAATAAAACAAGCGCACACAGAGCATGTTTACAATAGCTCTGGGTTTCCCTGTCCCACTCAATTTTATGAGAACGTTGTATGAATATAATGAAAACTAGTAATACCAACATAATAATAAAATGAGCATCGAACATAACAAATATATGAGTCATCCTGTGGGTAGATAATGAAATCGGGAGTAAGTATGTGAAGGTTGATCATAATATTTTTTTTTTGTGCGAAATTCTCGAAAATAGTAAAATCAATGGGTTGATGGTTAGAAGCTTTTTTAGTCATGGAAATTATACTGGATGATTTTTTTTTTTACCGTCTTGAAAAAAATGGGAACAATAAGAGAATGGAGTAGAAGCCTATGGCATACCTAGTTTTTTTTCTTCAATAGCTTATACCCAAATTGCTCTATCAATAAACACTACATTTGAAGTAAACTAGAACAATAAAACCAGAAATTCTGAAAAAAAACTTTATAAATCGTTATAAATATCGAAATTCAAATCATACTCACTACGCAGGGTGCGTATGGGGTGGATACAAATTTTCAAAAAAAAAAAAAACTATGTATGCCATAGCGTTCTACTTCGTTCTCTTATTGTACCCATTTATTTCAAGACGGTAAAAAACATCACCCAGTATAGAAAATGCTCCTTGAAAAGCATGGAAGGTAATTGCCAATTTTCGATACATCACGCCTTGTTTCCCTGGAAAGTAATTTATTCAAATTTCAAACTAGGCATTTTTGAACGTCAAAATTACATAAGACGGTCCCCTAAAACACCCGCCCTTCACCACTTCCTAGTGCTTTAGCTGGGAAGAAGTGGCGCAACAAACTCCTCAACAGCACAGCTGTCTGTTCAGTTAGAAAAACTTGATTCCATACAATAGTACCATCACCGGCAGTAAATATTGCACATGGATTGAAAAGCACATGAAACAAGTACCTAATAATGACACATCGAGCATTAGAACAAGCCTGTCACACACAATTACCAGTGACGAAGACGACTCTCTACAAAGCCCAACTTTTTCAAAAAATCCCTTGTGCCATATTTACGGCCGCTTACTGTACTTACTTATGCAAAATAATTAATATACGCAACACAAAACATTAAATTAAATTTCCCACCTTAGATTATAGATAGAATGTCTATAATCTAAGTTTCCCACATTTCGCCAGTTATGTTTAAAGTCCCATGTTTGTAATAGGGGGCGAGCCTTTATCATTAACCGGGCACAAATCCAGATTTCGGGTTGCTACTGAGAAATTCCTGATAGAAAACCCAATAACACTTCGCCCGACCTGGGAATCGAACCCAGGACCTCATGCTGAGCAGTACTGCGAGCGACAACTAGACCAAGTCGGCCAAGTGATTTTGATACAAATTTCTTTTTAAATATAAGACGAATTAAGTTTGACCCAGCTTGACCATGTATCCTGATGTTAATAGGCTTAGAACAAAATATTTCTACGTAAAAAAGTAATTGTTTTTTTTTTTACAGATTGTCCTTATATCGACAACTGACACCATTATTTCAAAACGACGTGCGTACCAGCGTACGTTTTTGAAAGGAGGAATAATTTAAAAAATGTAACGAGCGAGTCTTCCAGTAGTCGCAATGGTGTGTAAAGTGTAACATCTGACATTTTGTGTATCTGTTAGGGTTGGAACCATCTGACGGCCAACTCTAGCACCGCGCGCGCTCAGTAGTCAAATCAAATAGCGCGCGCTTCGCTGGCTTCCTGTTACACACTTCCGTCCCTTTTCACGAAATCACTCCCACAAATTGCAGGAAAGCGAGAAGAAAGTTGTTACATATCTAAAATTTACTATATACGGAAAATGCTCGAAATAACAAAAGGTTTCACGTTCACACATCGCAAAATTTTGTATATTAGGTCTTTACCTATGAAATTGCCGATTTACAAAGAAAAAAATCACAATTTCTTTAAAAGTAATATTGTCGTAGCACTTTTGCCATTTTAATGAAAGTTCGTAGATGTCTCTGATATAGGTAGATATCCTAGGGACGGAAATCGATACATTCTTTAAATGCGTTTTTGCGTTGGATTTGAAATTTTTCGCCGGGGCTCATTGTTGAGATCAAAATTTCCAGAACGGCAGCGACCAAACCACAAACGCACTTTGCGTTCATTTGCGGTACCTTGTCCATACACATCGTTAATATTGCATGCTGTCGCGTTGGTGCCACGACGGAACTCTTATTCGAAAATAACGTGCAATTTCATTTTTTCCATGGTTACAAAAACATCAATATCAAATAAAAATCGAACGGCGGGAAAACAAATGAATGAAACTGATTTTTTTTTAATGTCATGCTATATTATAAAAAAAATTATTTGAATTTCGAATTCTAAATATAATGAAAGATAGTGATCTTCACACTAGCCGGTATCAAAAATCGGCAAGTTCATAGGTAAAGGCCTATTATCAATGAAAACTTTATAATAATAACTAGCTGACCCGACAAACGTTTTCCTGTCAAAATTTCAATAATTCATACCAATTTCTCATAGAAAATTCACTTTCAGTTTTCCCAAATTTTCCAATTTTCCCGGCAAGTTTTAAAACATTTTCTTTCATACAAACCTTGTCCTGACAACCGCAAACACAACAAAAAAGAATTAACCAAATAGGCAACTCCGCAATTGATTTTTATTTATATACATAGATATAGTATAGACAGAATTGCTGTCATTGTTTAAACAGTTCTCATTCCCTAAAATTTAATCACCATACATATCTAGCCAATGTTCACACTGTTGGAACTCGCCCTCATCTTTGTGAGCGAGGCCAAGCCGTAGGTAATCCACCACTTAGGCCCAGTGCGCATTGGTAGATAGATGTCTTTGAAATTTCGGTTAGATAGGGCACATAATTATATACTGTGCCTGGGCATGCGATATCCTAACGATATTCTACATCTTATGGCGGTGCTATATGTAAATTAGGCTGGAACTGAAGAAGTTTAAAACCTTTTTTCTCCATAACCCGTACCATAATGATCTTTAAAAAAAAATATGTTAAACTACACAATAAAACACATGTCCCCTTCACTTCGAAAAAATTAAAAAATAATTTTAAATATCATTAACATACATGAAAAGTAACCCCTGTTTTAGAAATATAAAACCTTTTTTCTTCGAAACTATTAAACGCTAGGTTTTTTTATAGTCATCATGATATTACACAATACAATACCTAGGGAATCCTCGGCTTATTTTTTTAAATAACTTTTCTAATTATTTATAGTCATTATTTTTTACATAAATCGACACTCAATCGCGTGAGCAACCCCTCTGTCGCCTATTAATTTAGTGCGGGACGAGACGCAGTGCTGAACGGACCTGTACCACTTTTTCCCGCATTTTTTCGTTGGTGACAATACCATTAGAAAGTATTGTAAACAAATACCTACCTACTTATTTTGTTGATTTTAATAGTTTTTGTGTGTGTAAATATTAGAGTAGTTTTTAGTATATAGTTAGTAATACTACATAGGAAATATTTGTGTTAATATAAGTTTATTTATAAAATCAATATGGGTGACAAAAAAAGACGCACTAAGCGTAATTTGAAAATAAAATACAAGAGGAGAATAAAAAGAATGAAACGGTAAGTAATTTGAGTACCTATCTAACATTTTACTAGTAACCATCAATCAAGCGTTTTGATAAAAAGATATAGGTAGGTACGTATAAGTAATATGCGTACCTAAGCAGGTACCTACCTATCAGCTGCTTATACTTACCTAGGTACCTTTCGTCGCCAGAACGAGAAACTGTTTTCGTTTCGAATTTGCCAACGGAAATTCGTACGTGTTTAATGGCAACAAGGTATAGATTCCAAACGACCGGGCGGCATTACGACACGGCGGCACAGTTACGACATAACGAGCTATAGATTCGCATGCAGAGAATCTATAGCTTGTTACTATTAGACACGTACGAATTTACGTTGGCCGGAGTTTCGCTAGCTAATTTAATTTGACCCTGAATATGTGTCGCAGCTAACTAGTTTATCGTGTTTAGATATCTATACCCATCACGTCTGCGGAGTTTCGCTAGCTAATTTAATTTTACCCTGTATATGTGTCGCAGCTAACTAGTTTATCATATTTAGATATCGATATCCATCACGTCTGCGGAGTTTCGCTACCTAATTTAATTTGAACCTGTATATGTGTCGCAGCTAACTAGTTCATCATGTTTAGATATCGATACGCATCACGTCTGTGGAGTTTCACTAGCTAATTTAATTTGACCCTGTATTATTATTATTATTATTATTACTCATCGCAATCAGATTGCTAATACAGGGTAATAATTAGGACAGCCACATACAGTCGGAGTTCCGTCCCGGAATTCCGTTTCGAAATATCGTTTCGGAATTTCGAAAGCAGCAAACCCATACAAAGTCACGCACAGACTACCATGCGTAATTTTGAATCGGAGAAAATTTCGAACGGAGGACTACTTGTACGGTGTGATAGATCCTTGATCTTGCATGGATTTGCTGCAATCGAAAATTCCGAATCGATGTTTCGAAACGGAATTCCGACAGTATGTGGGCTTTTTTGTCCATCCTCTTTGGACCCCATGGATGTAACCTGCAGATTGCGACTCTCGGACTACAAGGGGTCGAAAAGTAACGAGGTTGGCGAGTTTCATAGGACCCTAAAGTTCTAAGCAAATCAAATGACATATTTTAAAATCGGATTAACGTAACCCTTTTATAAGTAAACGTGGATGAACGTATACAATATAAGCTACAATATTTTTTAAAGCCATCAGTATTTCAACTGAATTTTATATTTTACTTTGTTTTAGGGGACTGAAGAATTATCGATTGGTAGACGTACTGTAAACATCAGTCATTTTTTTCAATCAATCCAAGAAATATCAAGCCACGGACCATTGGACTGCGGTTTAAAGTCAATAGAAATCGTATCTGAACGTTTGACAGGTTTAATGAATAAATTAAAACTGAAATGTCTTTTATGTAACATGAGTTTTATAATAGAGGGAGACAACACCCCAGAAGAAATGAATTTAAACACATGTGCCGTAGCTGGGGATGTGGACATACGCAATTTCTGGAAATTACGTCAACTCTAGGACTTCCTGAGATCTCACAAAAATGATTCACCTTTCATATGGATATAGTTAACAAAACGTGGGAATCTGAAGCGTTAAGATCTTTGAACGAAGCTGCTGAAGAGGAAAGATGTGCTGCCGTTGAAGAGGGTAAAGTAAATGCAAAGGGAATACCGATAATTGATGTCATTGCTGACGGATGTTGGGGAAAAAGATCATACAAGAAAAACTACTCCTCACTGTCAGGAGCAGCAGCCATACTTGGTAAACGTAGCAATAAAATATTGTTCATGGCTGTCAAAAATAAGTTCTGCTACATTTGCGCTAGAGCAGAAAATAAAGGAATCTCGACAAACAAATCATATTTGTTATAAAAACTATACAGGTAAATATTTTATGTGTTTTACATAAAAATCCTAGTAATATTATAAGTGGAAACGTATTGCTGTTTGTTTGTTTTATAAATTAACTAAACGTAAATGGTTCGCCTTATTATTTTGAAATCAAACTAAATATCTATTATATAAAAATGGTAGAGGTAACCCATTAGAGAACTAAAGCCGTAATATAGGTTTTGTATACTGAAAGCTACATTATTATACTTTTTGTCTTTATTTACAGGACCATCTACCGGCATGGAGTCAACGATTATTGTTGAGGGATTTAAGAAAAGCATAGAAATGCACAATTTGATATATGGCAGAATTATATCAGATTGTGACGCCAACACATATTCAAAGATTTTGCAAGAAAGGCCGTACGAAAATTTAACAATAGAAAAAATTGAATGCCGAAACCACTTGCTGAGGATTTTTTGCAACAAACTGCAGAGTTTTACAACAGACACGAAATTTCTAATACGGTTCATAAAACTCCTAACAAAGAAAAGAATATTAACCATGCGAAAAGTAGTAGTAACTGCAATTGCAAAATACAAGCATACTGATAATGCAATGCAACTCCATGCTGATATAATGCTTGCTGCAGAACATGCTGTTAGCCAACATACCACGTGCAAAGGATACTTTTGTGGCAAACTAGGCGAAATAGAAGATATTGACAAAGACTTTCATACAAACACTCTGTGCCAAAAAATAAAATTAATATTATCACAGCTAGCGGCACACTCACGCATTTTTTGCACGATGTCGACAGCAACTCTGTAGAGAGATATCATAGCGTTGTTGCTAAATTCATAGGTGGCAAAAGGATAAACTTTGCTCAAAAATATCAATATCAGATGAGATGTAATACTGCGGCTCTATCATTTAACACAAGAAAACCTTTGAGCATCATGCATAAACGTATTGTAGGTAGAAGTCCAAAAGGACAAATACATACATTTGAAATGAACAGAATAAAGCGACAGATAAGACCTAAAAAATATACAAAGAAGAAAAGAAAAACATTGGAAAATCAAAACGCCTCTTCCATCAATTATGGACAGGATTGCGCGAAACCCGATATGTCAAAGGAAATGCTAGAGGAATCGAAAATAATATTTTTGAAAAATTTAGAGAAGAATGAAGATGAAAGAATAAGAATTGAAACAGGTACAAAGTACTTCAAAGTGAGTCAAGTGAATGGCTTGAACTAAGAAGAAATTAACTGACGGCTTCAAATTTCGGTAACGTAATTAAAAAACGCAATGGCATCAGTTGTGCTAATATGGTGAAGAATGTAATTTATAAAAACCTAATAGATCACGTCAAATCAGTCAAACATGGGCTAGAAAATGAAAGTATTGCTAAAACTCAATTAGAAAAAGAATGAATAATTGCTTAGGCCTGCCACATACAGTCGTAATTCCGTTTCAAAATATCATTTCGGAATTTCGAAAGCAGCAAAGCCATACAAAATAAACGAAGAACTACTGTACGTGTGTGATACATCCTTGATTTTGTATGGATTTACTGCCTTCGAAAATTCCGAATCGATATTTCGGAACGGAATTCCGAAACGGAATTCAGTCTGTGTGTGGCCGGCCTTATTGAACTAATAAGTTCCGGGCCCACGACCGCTTGTGACTTATAATAAATTGAACTGAGGTCACGGGTCGTATGGGGCCCACAAACCATATGGGACGCATTGTGGTTCATGGACCCCATGAACCTAATATGGCATTTGAGCTTCGTGCAACCATATGGCCGGCAGATTTGTGTATTGCTCAGATTTTCCACTTGATTTATTTTGCGTTTTTTTTTTTAAATATTTGAAGTACTTAAAACAACTACTAGTAGTACTTTTAGGTACAAACTTATTCACTTTTATTTATGAGCGAAGTCGCGGGGAAAGCTAATAATAATAACTGTCTATATTCTGCCGCCCATTTTCTGTTTTAGTAGTATTACAATGAGTTCTTAGTCATTAAAAATATATATTTTCTAAAAATATAATAATTTACACAAGTGTTGTATTTGTTTTTCTATAACATACAAGTTTTTACCTAAAAATGTTCAGCACCACTGCTCTGAAATATGCAACAGGCTACCTATGCGTGCGTCGCGCGTCATGGCTCTGTGGCAGTCAGCGGTGCAAAATAGAATATTAGTGATCGCTTCGCGCGTAATTATAATGAGGGGGTGCGCGGGGCATTCTCGGCGTTAACGCCCATTTGAGCGAGGTCAACGGCGTAATGCCAAGCCTTATGCTGTTGGGGAGTTAGTTGCGCCACTTCTTCCCAGCTAAAGCATTAGGAAATGATGAAAGGCGGGCGTTTCGGGGGACTGTGTTATGTAATTTTGACATGTGCTGATTCTCGGCCTAATTTGAATTTATGACTCTTGATTTGACTTTTTCATCGAGTTGCTTAAGACGCAGATATAATATGCCAACGTCAGTTGGGGCGGCATAGCTTGCGTGTTCTGATCGGAGCTCACGCAACCCGTCGTACGTCCAGCAGTAATAGGACTCGCCCATCAAGGAGCGCTGTCCCAAATTAGATGCAATATTAATTTATCATACATAAATCAAAAGGTGTAATAATAATAAACTAAAATAGGTATACTAAAAGATAAATAATTAAATTATCTTTAATATGGTGAAGGTTGTCCTGAGTCTGGGTGTAATTATCTATATAAGTATGTATTTACAAAAAAAAAATAAAAAATAGTATATCAGTTATCTGGTTTCCATAGTACAAGCTCTGCTTAGTTTGGAATCGGATGACCGTGTGTGAAATGTCCCAGGATATTATTATTATCTCCTTTATATAAAAATATGCTTGACAGTTTTTAGGATTTTATCCGCGTTAGACATAACTTTACAAATTAATTCATTACACTCTATGTACTCAATATAAACATAATCTAAAATATTCACGTATTATTACGAAAATGCTCTAATTTAACAAATATTTTTCCGAAACCATTAACACTACTCGTTTAGACGTGATATTCAGTTTAAAATCATTAAATGTCGGTTATCGTCGCCTTAACATTAAAGAAAACCGTCTATTTGAGAATCAACTTCATTACAAAATCAGAACAAAAAAATGACAAAGACAAAGATTGAAGCGCCATCATAGGTTATCAACGCTACAATTCCAGCTAACAGGCTTATTAACAACTAATTACAGTGCAAAATTAACCCAGCTATATATAGCATTGTTGGACATCCTCTCACGGTAGCCATTATAGTTTTTTTTAGGATTCCGTACCCAAAGGGTGCCAACTGGTCCCTATTACTACGGCTCCAATGTCCGTCCGTCCGTCACAGGGCTGTGTTTTTTGAAACGTAATAGGTACCTAGATTTTAACAGTGTGTAATACTATGGCCGCTACACTAAAGGATTTTGCTCGTTCCTAAAGTATTTAAAAAAACATTATAATCAGCCTAATAATGTTAATACTGCTGTGACACAGACCACCTCTGTGAGAGGGAGTGGACCGTAATCCACCACGCGAGCCCAGTGCGGGTTGGTAGATGTCACATGTCTTCGAATTGTTAGTTCTAGGACATACCGGTTTCCTCACGATGTTTTCCTTCACCGTTTTGAGAGCAGTGTTGATGAAATTATTTACACAAAGTAAAGCGCCTGCTTGGGATCAAACCCACAACCTAGAACTTGTGAGTCGCGGCCGCTACCATTGGGCCACCAATGCTCTAAAAATAAAAATTGTACAGTGGTACGGAACCCTTGGTATGCGAGTCCGACTCCAACTTGGCCGCTTTTTTTCTTTAAGTTAATCGATTTAATTCAATGGGATAATACTATAATGCTTCTGATTACCTCGACGCGAGCAGGCTAGCTTCTTCATTGGATTAAAAGAGCTAAAGAGGTCCCTTGGCAGAAGAGATTTGTTACAAAAGGGATTTGTGACCTTCCTTGGTACGAGGAGATTCTTAAACTGTGTTTATGGGAAGATGTTGCATTTTAGGGTTATAAGAGACAGTAACTTTAGGAGCCTGCCTCGTTGGTCTAATGGTCGCAAACGCTACTGCCGAGCATGAGGTACTGGGTTCAATTCCCGGGTCGGGCAATGTTACTGAGTTTTTCCATCTGGAATTTCTCAGTAGCAGCTCAGAGTAGTTTTGTTCCCGATTGATGGCTCGCCCCCTATTATACTGGCGAAATGTGGGTGTACTATAGTTATCGGCCTTCATATATTAGAAGTGGATGCTTATCCCCTGGGCATGACGGTCTAAGCATAGAACATTTAAAGTATGCAGGCGTGCATATGCCGAGGGTCCTGTCCTTGTTCTATACGATGTGTCGCAGCCATTCGTATTTACCGGTAGACTTAATCAAGACCGTTGTAGTACCCATCGTGAAGAATAGGAAAGAAGACATCTCGGATATATGCAACTATCGCCCGATCTCTCTTGCAACTGTTACGGCTAAAGTGTTGGACAGTGCGCTTGACTCTTAGTGTACGGCCCGAGTGCAAAAACTTTTTTCCAAAAATATCAACCGACTTCCAAATAACCCCCACAAAGTGAAAAGTTTTACTTTAGTGGGTCAGTTTGTAATTTATCTAAGTTATAATATCCTAATGTTAACTGCTCATCATCTTTTACTAAATATTTCTTTTCCCGATGCAGGGACGTTAATTGTTGAAGAGTTCTCCTGGGAAGTACCACGAGAACTCCACATCACCATAAGCATTGTGACGAGCAAAAGTTACTTAGCAACCATTATTAAAGTAGGTACCTAATCGAATCGCAACCCTAGAAATACTTATTATTGAGTAGTTCCCGTGCCCATCTGTGATCTTCATCATAAAAAAAATAATTAAAAGAGTCCGACGAACTGAGAACCTGCTCCTTTTTTTTGAAGTCGGTTCAAAAGCATCCCACGGGGCGTTCAGCGTTGCGTGCAAGCGGCGCGCGCACGCTCCGCCCCGCCGAACGCTCGAGTCGAGCGTGCACTCAGGCCGTGCACTTATTCGGCAAAATATAGGTTCACAATGCACAGTTTGGGTTTTGTCCTGGAATATCAACTGCTCAGTGTATTCCAGTTTTGGTATTGTAGCCTGACAAACCGTGTTAAATGAGCTAATGCGCTCTCGGAAGCATATGCGTTGGAGTGCGGGGTGAGGTAGGGGTGTTTATCGTCTGTCCGGCTCCATAATCTAAATTATTTTAATGACCTTATTGCCGAGCTCAGCAGCAGCCTTTTATTTGATATGTCACACAGTAAAGTTTGCAAAACTTTTTTTTTATTTTCTTATTTGCCCCCCAAAATTTACCCCCATATTCAAAATTCATTTATTTACGATACACGTCCGTATTTGGGTCACAGAAATTCATACGTGTACCAAATTTCAACTTAATCGGTCCTTTAGATTCGGAGCAAATTGGCTGTGACAGACGGACAGACACGAGTGATCCTATAAGGGTTCCGTTTTTTTCCTTTTGATGTACGGAACCCTAAAAAGTAAATTGAGCTGAAAATTAAAAAAAAGAAAATATACATAAGTACAGATAATAAATGAAATGCTCAGACAAAAACCATGTCACACCGCGCCGGCCTTAAAAGACCTCACTCATATAGACGACATGTATTAAATCTGATACAAGGCCACATCTGTTTGGTTTGAAAGCCTACCCCAACATAAGTCACACATAAAATGGATAGTTTGGAAAATGCCTGACCAACAATGAATGAATGATAATTATTATAGATTATAGTCGCAGCTCTGTCATTCGTAGATCTTTGATCGTCTTTACTAGTAGTCAGAAACCCGAAAGTCTGACAACCAGTCTTGCCAAGGGGTATCGTGTTACCCAGTAACTGGGTTGTGGAGGTCAGATACGCAGTCGCTCAATGTAAAATACTGGTATTGTATCCAGCTGCATCCGATTAGACTGGAAGCCGAACCCAGCATAATCAGCAGGCAGATTGATTTGACATAAACATAATAATGGCAAGCGACATCGCGGCAGGCCCAGGCAGATATGGGGGATAAGCAGCGGGGTAATTGCGACACACCCACAATCCCAATGCCATTCATTATTACAATTTATCAATATTCATTGCGTTATTTACGTTGCCGCGCAAACGAATTTTTTAACACATGAAGCAATGGATTACGAGTTTTCTTCAAAAACCATCAGTCTGGTCGGCAATTGAGTTGCCGGACTCCTTTGATAAAGACTGGTCCTTAGTAACCATATTTAGAAAAAAAGAGGAAGGAGAGTTAGGACGACGTTGCCCGTTGAGAAAATACTTTTAGTAAAGTTATTATTTAATTTGAGAGATGAATAAAATGATTATCTTTTTATACGTTGAAAACTATAGTTTTAAATCTATACAGGGTTATTGGTAAAACACCAACAACCTCTTAAGGGGTCAATGTACTCATCATTATGAACAACTTTTACTATAGGACCAAACCTGAAATCGCGAAAAAAAATCTCAGTACAAAAAAAAATGTTCAGTACATTTCTGTAGGTGAAAGCTAAAGGACCTTATGTCCATTTTTATTTTTACAGCCTTAAGGAATATTTGTCAAAAAAATATCACAATATGAGCTTAATCATAATTTTTATTCTACAACGATACACTATTTACTTTTTATACACGTTCGATTTTAATATCTAATTTCGGGTATAGACATCTTTAATGAGCTCTACTGAATAATTTATAAAATGTGACTTAAGGTCCTTTAGCTTTCACCTACAGATTTATGTTTGCATAATTCTTCAAAGTGTACTGAACAGCTGATTTTTTTGTGATTTCAGGTTTAGTCCCATAGTAAAAGTTGTTCATGATGATGAGTACAATGACCCCTTAAGAGGTTGTTGGTGTTTTACCAATAACCCTGTATAAATAAAAATCAATCACCGAATGTATGTAGGTACGCGCATCACTTCAGAACGGTCGACTGGCTAATTAATTTTTTGTTGTGTTTGTAATTGTCTGAACAAGGTTTGTATGAAAGAAAATGTTTGAAAAATTGTCAGGTTAATTGGAAAATTCGGGAAAACTGAAAGTGCATTTTCTATGGGAATTTTGTATGAATTATTGAAATTTTGACAGAACAACGTTTGTCGGGTCAGCCATTTTTTTTTAAATGTCAGTGTAATGTGAGTGTAATGTGAACTTGGAGCCGTTCCTAATGTTATTATGAGTGAGTTTGACTTGAAGGAGCATGACGGTTGAGAGTATGTTATGCTCAGTCAAATGTCTCGCTGATAGTGGCGCGTGTGTTGGATGATCATTCGATACCCTACAAAATGGTTGAGCTGGATGGTGCTGATCCACGCGTCATGTTCGTGAACGGGCGCCGTCAGTTGAGACTGGTCATCTCGTAACAGTCAGGGCTTACAATATAATCTTTAATCTTATATTTTGAATTGTTTTTAGGGTTCCGTACCTCAAAAGTAAAAAACGGACCCCTTATAGGATCACTCGTGTGTCTGTGTGTCCGTCTGTCACAGCCAATTTGCTCCGAATCTAATGGACCGATTAAATTGAAATTTGGTACACATGTATTTCTGTCAACTTTGGTGGGCAAATAAGAAAATTAAAAAAAAAGTTTTGTCAACTGTACCGTGTGACATATCAAATGAAAGGGCTTACTGTGAGGGTCTCAAATGTATTTTTTTTATAATTTTAAAATAAATAATTTAAAAGTTATTTAAGAAAATAGACGAAAATTGATCTTATCTCCGAAAGTACTGAGCCTAAAATTTTGGAAAAAATATAGAAAATAGTTCAATACCTATAGATTACACGAAAACCAGTAAGTTATAAGAAGTCGATGGTCTTAATACAATATGGTAAATCTCTCAATATTGTGCGTACAAACTTACATTTCTCCATAGTTAAACAAAAAGAGTCCAACCCACATTAGGTGTAATGTTTAACTATTAACTATGGACTTGTAGTTAGAATGTATGGGAGAACATGTTTTTCAACTACAATATTAAGTTTGTTCTTGGGATAAATTCATCCCAACTACGGATCCCTTCATTGTGCGTGGTCCGACACCGGTTTCTTAAATTGTTCTCACATATATATACAGGATCGTCCAAATAGTGACGTCAAAAAGAAAAATCTGAAGTCCTCATACCCAGGGGGTATTCGAAAATACCCCATGTATGTTCCGCGACTTTTTATAGTTTTCGAGTTATTTTTGTTTTTGTAATTATTTAGTTTTCTGCCGGTGGAGCATCAAAAATTCATATCTGTTTTTGTAGTGTGTATTTTTCAGACATTTTTTGTGACATAATCGTCTTGAATATTACTTTAGTTAAAAAAACAAAATCAAATTTCCAAGTCACCAGGGATACATAGGTATGTTCTATGTTATTGGGTTTGGTTTCCGCACTTAATCCTTCAAGTGGACCATTGTGCGTGAGCCATAGCGGCCGTCGGGGTTTATTCCAACCAGCCCACCTCCCTCCAGAAGTTGGTCACGGCTTCTGGTCTGTTCAGAACATCTGTTAAAGATTTGGGTGTCCCGAGGGTTTCTGTTCTAATCAGGGCAACGCCTGTGCACTCGAAGAGCACATGCGGAACGGTTTCTTCAGCCTCCATGCAAGCTCTGCACAGAGGGCTGTCCGTTATGCCCATTGTGTAAAAGTGTTTGTTCAGCGAGCAGTGTCCTGTGATGGTCCCCGTCATCAGGCGCAGGCCATTCCTATCCAGGCGTAAGAGTCGCCTGGTTAGTTTGCCATCTAGGCTTGGCATAGCCTCCCTGGACTGCCTGCACCCTGGTGCCGAGGATCACCACTCCTCTGCTTTTGTTTGGGTGATCTCTTGCAGCCATCTGCGTAATTGGTTGAAGGGGATGGGTACGATTGGTTCGGGTCCATAGACTGACGCACTCCTAGCAAGTTCGTCCGCTGCGTCGTTACCCAAAGACCCACTGTGTCCTTTTATCCATTGCAGTGTCACTGTATTGCGGTTAGATACCGTTGCTCATTCTAACGCATTGTGACATTCTAGTATTAATCTTGAAGTAATATATTTTTTCTCTCAGGTTTGGAGTACTGAGGCACTGTCGGAGAGTATACGTATATGGGTATCCGTAACTCTCCTGGCCTCTATGGCATACGCCGCTTGAATAATGCCCACAATGCCTATACATAGGTATATTATAGAAGCAACCAGAATAATTGACGCAGGATTTCGTAATATCTTGATTTAAAAGAGTGTCCTTGTCCTAGCCGGTTCTTCTCCATAGAGCCCTACATTTTGAATGGGCAACTAGCTTCAACTTTCTGACTGACTGACCGACTCTATGAAAACTCAAAAGTGCCTGTTAATGCTTGTTAATTGAAATAAATGCTTTGAGTTTGAGATAGAGAAAAAAGTTACAACAAAATTGAACGAAACGGAATCTAACATAATAAATAAGTAGTCGTCGAAGCGTTTACTTAGTTAAATGAGTTTGGTTTCGACAAAGTATGTACAGACGCCAGCACATCAAGCTACTACAATCTGTCAAATATCTTTAACACATTATCTGCTTAATTCTTTATGCAAACGCTTCTTTATGCTACACCCTTACCGACCCTTATTTTACGATGCTTTCGAAACAATAGAGATGCACAACGAACGCACAGGTGCGGCGCGCCGCACTCGAAGAAAGTTATGTAAATTGTATGGGCGCGCATACGCGCCGTCAAGCACCTGGTGAACGTCCGAAAACGCGCATGTGCGTCTGCCGCGCCTAATGTATTAATAGATTTTCAACTTTATCGCTAAAGCATTAGGTTCAAGGTTGATTGTGAAAATTTGACAGTTTCGGGTGCTGGCGTCTGTACATCTTTGGGAGCAGTTGCATGATAACGAAGAGTGCCAAGCACGCTTCGAGTATCAAGTAAAGGGACATTTTCTGGGCTTTTTATTACCTGCCAGCCTACCTTCTTAGTCAAGTGGTCGTAAGCACTACTGCTAAGCGTGAGGTCCTGGCATCGATTTCCGGGTCGGACAGTGTTATAACTTTGTCTGTAATTTTAAGGACTAAACCGCCGAATCAATTTTGATGAATTTTGGTATAGAGATAAATGAGACCTTCGAGAAGGACACAGACTACTTTTTGTCGCATAAATAAAACTTGAAGTGGGTCAAATAGGGAGGGGATGTGTTTATATATCGCGATATAAACTGAGCAGTGGTAGCCCAGTGCCAACGGCCGGTCATAGGTTCGAACCCAGACAGACGCTTTACTTTGTGTAAATTGTTTCATCAGCACTGCTCTCAAAACGGTGAAGGAAAACATCGTGAGGAAACTGGCATGTCCTAGAACCAAAAATTCGAAGACATGTGACATCCACCAACCCGCACTGGGCTCGCGTGGTGGAGTACAGCCTACTCCCTCTCACAGAGGTGGCCTGTGTCACAGCATTGGGAACATTATAGGCTGATAACGATATAAACTAGGTCAATTAGCACGAAGTCGCGGGAAGAAGCTAGTAAGGATATGTAGAATGGAGAAGATCGATTATTTCGATTGCTTTTGGTCGCATGCGCGAATGCTGAGCATGGTGTCTTGGATTGGATCCCCAGGCAGTTCGTAGAAGTGTCATTTCCATTAGAAGACTATCAGTATTTAAGGAGTCGGGATTTATGCCAGGTCAACGGCAAATGACAATACGCTCGGTCGGGGGCAAGCGACCGAGCGTATTGTCATTACATGGGACTTATCATTTGCTTTGATGTGCCTCGTTGTTCTAATGGACGTAAGCGCTACTACATGAGGTCCTGGGTGCGACTCCCGGGTCGGGCAGTGTAATTGGGTTTTTCCAACTGGAATTTCTCAGTAATAGCGGGAGTCTGGATTTGTGCACGATTGTTGGCAATAGGCTCGCCCCTTAACTGGCGAAATGTGTGTGTGCTATATCGGCACACCTCTATTATACGTCTACAATGTTGTCTCTGTTATTATTTTCTACGGTGTAAAAAGCTCTACTGCAGATGCCTTCAAGGATTAAAAGGTGTAATGTTATGTCAGTATCAAAGATAAATCGATACCATTAGATAGCCACCTGCAATTGGCCGCAGCTTACCCCGCCATGGTTCTATTTATAGTGGTTGCAGTAAAAATACCCCTGGTGGTTACACGTGACTAGGGAAAAACACCTGAGTGCCTACCTTATTACTTATTTAACGAGAACATTTCAATAATAGCGAATATAAAGCGTTTTTGGTGTTTACTCCCGGTATGGAAAAAATATGAGGAGTGAAATACAAGCGAAGAGTTATCACGTTTTTGTGTTCTGTTTATTTTCGGCCAGTCTTCATTGTAGCGGTCAACTATCCATTATATTCAAAGACAATCGTACATACTCGTAAGGAGTAAACTCCAGTCGTGCGTCGGAGTTCACGCATACTTCTTTTTTAATGATATTTAGGAATCGACGATAGCTGTAAGAACTATTCGATGTGGCGACGCTTGGGGGAGGCTTATGGCCAGCATTGGACATTTTTCGGTTGAAATTTTGATGATGATGATAGCTATCAAGCTGGGAAGCCACGGCTGGGTCAAAATCTTGCCACAGGCGATTCACAAAAATATGTTCTAGACGTAGTTTTTATATCCCTAAAACCAGCAAACAAATACCACCAGACTTTCTGGAAAGCTGAACATTCACTCAAAACTGTAAACTTTCAAATTCCACGTTAGCTTTTGTGGTGTCAAATCAAATAAGATGTAAGCAGATTGAAATTAAAATAAAAGCTTTTGGGCACCGAAAGTTTACTTATTTATTTAGTTACATCATGGAAATACATTTAGAGTCCCAATAAAACTCTAAGCGGACTCTTTTTTCACTACAGGACGCGAAAACGAGATGAAACTACACAAGATGTCATCCCCTTTTCGCACTAGCTAGAACTATGAATACTTTGGCACTTATTTGGGCCCTGGTCTTCGAAAAACCTTTCCATTTTCAATAGAACAGATCCAAATCGTTCGGGTACCGTTCGGAATTGTTCGGCTGTCAAAAACAGGAGGCGATCGTAATATCGGTCAGTTAGAAAGGTGAGCATGTAAACAAGCTAACGTAACTTTCTCTGTAAGTAAGTGTGACACATTACGAGCAAAGCTGAGCTATGTGCTAATGACTTTGACAAAGGAATGTGTTAACTGTCGCTTTCTGGTTTATGGAGTTTCGAAGATACTGCATTTAATTTAGCCTATAGTTTCTGAGAAGCTGTTCAATTTAATTTGCAGTCGAATTTCATTCATTTATTTTGCTTTGACATAAAACTGCTGTCCGCCAAAGAAAATTAGATAAAATTCATACATTCATTTCACATAACTCTAGACGTATGTCTGTCTATACTGACATGATCGTCTTCCATTCGTCCGCGAACATACTACAATCAGGTTTAACGTCCAAGAGAGCGTTTAGCACGTAGAGAGGTCTTTACCTCTTCAAGATGACATGTGAATAACCCTCGGGCTTTGTGAAGGTTGACTAATACGTTGAATGAAAAACGAATGTATCCATTTAAGTACTGGAAGATGCGAAGCTGTGTAAACGGCTCCCAAAACAAGATACAGTTTCTCATTCAACCTCCAGCATCAATACTCGCGAAGGTTATCCTTGGTCATTGTTTATTGTTAATTTGGTGCACCAAACTCAACAGTTATCAAAATGTCTGTTTTAATTGAAATTTAACTGTGCAGTAACTTGGATCTGGGTCTGTAATGTTGTCCATGTTTTTACCAAATAAATAAATAAATGCGATTTGATAACAGATTTACAGATCAAAAAAGTCAGTTGAGTGGAAATCGGTTGTTGTTGTATGGGCATGTGATGTAGAGGAATAAGGACAAAGTCGTGAGGAACGTGACTGAGGATGGCTATAAGAGTAGGTGAATACCACAAAACGACGGATGGATTGTGTGAAATGGGGTGACTACTGAGATGACGGCTAATTAAGAAGTAAGGAAGAAGAAGACATGCTGCGCCGACCCCGTATAAATTGGGATGAGGGTAAGAGAATGATGATTTATTAGATCAGAGACTTCTGCCATTCTGTCAGAGTCCTTAGGCATCTAAGTCTCCGTAAAAAATAGGTACCTACTCAATATATTTGGTAACAAATTCGCTTAGCTAAAGAAAGATAAGAAGTATCACTCTATTCGTTTTGCAAGTAACTATACGTAAGTAGGTAGTGATTTCATCAAATTTTTAAACGGAAGATATTAGTTTACCTTGTGTGTGTGTGTGTGTGTGTGATATTAAAATAACATTAATTCGAAAGCGTCAGGGGGGCCCGCGAAATTCAAATTTTCTTACCTTTATTGCAATTTACAAGTCAGTATTAGCTTGTACGTTGATCAAAATGTAATTCGCGGCCGTAACAAGTATGTATTTACATAATTAGATAATCCTAATGAATGACTATTTCATGAATTCTTGACAGTTGAGGATTATATATATATAACTTAAGGAGTGTATTAGTGATTCTAATGATTATAATTCTGTAAATACATAATTTTTATGGCCGCGAATCATACTTTATTTAACATACAACTTAATACTGACATGCAAATTGCAAAAAACGAATTGAATTTCGCGGGCTACCCCAAAGCTTGCCCTTTAATATAAAATGATTACGTCTAGAACTGAAGACTTGAGTCATCCTGGTGATTTCCGTCATATTTTACTTCTACTTTCAATTTGTGACACGTATACTACGATGTCAAATCAATACAACTCACTAACCCGAGTTTCCGAAAGACTCATCATCTGCCTAGCCTTTTCCTAACTATGCTGGGGTCGGCTTCCGGTCTAATCGGATGCAGCTGAATACCAGTATTTTACATGGAGCGACTGCCTCTCTGACCGTCACAACCCAGTTACTGGTTAACACGTTACCACTTAGTAAGGCTGGTTGTCAGTGTCAGATTGTTTGGGCTTCTGTCTACCTGTAATGACTGTCAAAGAGATTAACGTGCTTTCCGAGGCACGGAGGTGTCTCGATATGTAACGGATGATTGTATCCACGAGCCGACCGCTGCCACAGATTAATACAGATGGGACACTCCGCAAAATCATTGACACAATAAAGTGCAATTCAGGTCGCACAACGTTTATTACCTACAGTTATATTCACCTACAAGTTGCCTCTCTTTCTAACGCGTAACTCTTATACCTTCTGCCTCGTTAGGGTTGTCTTTTTTTTTACGCCGCGGCGTGTGAGTGAGTATCGAACTGACCGTGCGAGCCGGCCGGTGCGCGGCACCCGCACTGAATTGGCCCGGCGACAAGGGCCTGCCGCGTACTTGTAGCTTCATACCTAAACTGCGGAGTGTCCCATCTGTATTAATCTGTGCCGCCTACCGATCTATCCATGCGGCTGTTATCATTTAGGCAATAAACATTAATATTTTCAATGTCAATCAGAAATAGCATACGATCTTTCTTTATTTTTCTCTACATGGAAATCAATTTATCGGAGCGGAGCGTGAAGGTATCGGATATCGTCAACCAATGTATAAGGAAACTTATTTCAATCCGATCCATCCTACACTACGTTTACACAATAAAAACTACTGTTTGTATTCTACTTTTAGTAAAGCTTCATCTCGGAAACTGCTTGAGTTCAGTTTTAGTGCAAATTCCGTCTTTGTTTAGGCTATTAAACTAATCTACAATAGTTATTTATGCTACAAACAAGTTATTGCGGAAAGTAGGCGATTTCCGACGAGTGTAGGTATAAGTCTACACGAAACGGAAATTCATCTTACGCACGTGTATCATACAACGTTTTACTATGCATTGTGCAAAAAAATATATATATTGAAAAAATATTATTCTTTGATTTCGCCGGTAAGAGGCTCTTGTTGGCATTTTTGCTTCTTGAATAACATTTTCCGGACTTGAACTGGCCATTTTTAGCAGGTTTACACAAATCGACTCCGAACTAAGCAAGAAATTAGTAAAATCAGCTCAGCATATTTACTACTGCACAGTCGTATCGCAAAAAGGCACGAGCAAAATATAAGTTCAGCAGAACATATTATTTGAATGAATATTTGAAATTTATTTAATGAAGTATTAGTTTTATTGTACCTTTTGTATGAATTATAATCTGTACTTGACTAATTTGTAAAACTTTTCTGAAATAATAAAAAGTGCATCTGGCTGACGACGGAGTAGAAAATTAAAAAAAAAAAAACTGAAAAGTAAAAAGCACTATTGCAAAAAAGTGGCACTTTCCGCACAATTTGGCGGCTTGGAAAACGCTCTTTTCGAGCAAATGCCTTGTAAAATTACTTTTTTCTTTTCTACACGCCCTTTAATGTAATTTGTAGTGAAATACATAATTCCTCCAAAAGTCTGACATACCAGTATTACCAAGGATAACCCCTTGGGGAACCGGGTGGGGTAAGTCAGATAGGCAGTCGCTCGATGTAAATAAAATATTGGTATTAAGCTGCATCCGATTAGACTGGAAGTTTACCAACATAATAATGGCAAGTGACATCGCGGCAGGCCCAGACGGAGATAGGGGGATAAGCAGCGGGGTAATTGCGTAACACACCCGCAATCCCAGTGCCAATAATTTTTAGGGTACCGTATCCGAAGGGTGTCAAACGGAATCCTATTACTAAGCCTCTGCTCACCGTCTGTCTGTCAGCGGGCTGTATCTCATGAACCGTAATAGGTAGACAGTTGAAATTTTCACAGATTGTTTAGTTCTATTGCCGCTTTAATTACTAATAATAAAAAGTGGGTCCCCAAACAAGACACGTGTTTTTTAAACTGAAGTATTTTTTAGGATTCCGTACCTCAAAAACAAAACCCATATAGGATCACTCGTCTGTCAGTTTCTCTGTATATCTGTCCGTCTGTCACAGCCAATTTGCTCCGAATCTAATGGACCGATTAAGTTGAAATTTGGTACATATATAAATTTCTGTGACCCAAACACGGACGAGTAACGTAAATAAAGAAATTTTGAATATAGGGGTCACTTTTGGGAGGCAAATAATAAAATAATTTTTTTTTCAAATTGCACCGTGTGACCATAAAAGGGCTTATTGTGCCGGTCTCAAATATAGTTTTTAATAATTTTAAAATAAAATGTTTTAAAGTTATTTAAGAAAATAGACGAAAATTTACCATTCCCCCTTATCTCCGAAACTACTGAGCCTAAATATTTTAATAAAAAATACAGACAATAGTTCTATACCTATATATTACAGGAAAACCTATAAGAAGTCTATAATCTTAAAATAACATGGTATGTAAATCTCGCAAAATTGTGCGTACAAACTTACATTTGCAGTTGGAAATGTTGGAATGTATGGGAGAACATATTTTTCAACTACAATCTTAAGTTTGTTCTAGGGATAAATTCATCCCAACTACGCAACCCTTCATTGTGCGTTGTTCAACACGCACTTGGCCGGTTTTTTTTGTCAATATGTTGTGTTCGAGAGCGCATCTAAGCGGAAAGAAGCGCGCGTCTTATGTTATTTATTCTCCACTTTATTTTAAGGCACGCAATGTTGATATTTGTTTGGCAGTGAAAACCGCGCTGCGCTGCGCCTCGCCAAGTGTGCGCCGGCCCTAACTGGCCATGGGTTTTTTAACAAACACCTCTTTGTGATAGGAGTCACAGACAGTTCGCTGTGTAGGGCCAGCATAGAGGACGAAGAGACAACAGCTCATGTGCTTCTAAACTGCCTAGTGGTCGCCGCCTATAGGGCAAAGTACGTCGATAACCCAGGCACCCTCCGTGAGGTTGTCAGTAACACCAAGGCGCTGCTGGCCTTCTTTGAGGAGCTGCGGTGGATCGAATAATCGATTTTCCCACCCATAACGCAAAATACGCGCGTTGACGTGTAGTTGCGGATACCAGCTCGTTACACCTATTTACCTAACCCAATAACACTTTGCTCGACTTGGGAATCGAACCCATGTCATCATGCTCAGAAGTAGCACTTGCGACCACTAGACCAACGAGGCAGTAAAATATATGTTCAAACGTGCCAATTCGTAAATGGTTAGCATAATTACAGATGATGGATGACGATATTGCGTAAAACCACAGATTAATACAGATGGGACACTCCGCAAAATAATTTAAATAAAAAGCGACTCTTGCTACGAAACAATAAAGTGCAATTCAGGTCGCACAACGCTTATTACCTATAGTTATATTCACCTACAAGTTGCCTCTCTTTCTAACGCGTAACTGTTATACCTTCTGACCGCGGCAGTCCTACTGAATTGGCCTAGGGAGATAGGCCCGCCGCGTACTTGCTGCGGAGTGTCCCATCTGTATTAATCTGTGGTAAATCTAGAAGTTCTGTCTTGTCTTGATGGATAATGCGTCGAAGGCTTAACAGCATACCCTTTCGGATGTCAACCATCAATTTAGTTACACATTCGGTACACAGAATTGTCATTGATATAAAAATATATTTACCTGGTAAAGTATTTCTATTTATAGCTACCAGATAACAATCAATTGTGGATTTTCTCGCTTATCAATTTAATACATAATTGCCAGTATCACACATTTCTATTTGTGAGACGCCGGTGTTATTTTTGGAATTATTATTTCCCCTTGTATTATGTATTTACCTGATAAGTTATATTCTATATGTAAGTTATTGTATTGTGTAGGCGAGAACAGTTTGTGCATTTCGCTTTATGTCAAGCGGTTTATGAAAACATGAAGTTTTGATGTTTTCAGAGCCTCAAAGGACCAACATTGCATCGCACAAAATAAGAAGTATCGAAGAGGAATATCACACTATAATATAGACAATACGGTAAAGAAAAAATGTCAGTCAAGAGCGTGTCGGACTACGCACAATGAGGGTTTCCGTAGTTGGGATGAATTTATCCCAAGAATAAACTTAACATTGTAGTTGAAAAACATGGTCCCCATACATTCCAACTGCAAATGTAAGTTTGTACGCACAATATTGAGAGATTTACCATGTTATTTTAAGACTTCAACACTTTTTAATTTTCTTATTTGCCCCCCAAAATTTACCCCCATATTCAAAATTCATTTATTTACGATACACGTCCGTGTTTGGGTCACAGAAATTCATAAGTGTACCAAATTTCAACTTAATCGGTCCATTAGATTCGGAGCAAATTGGCTGTGACAGACGGACAGACAGACGTATACATGAGTGATCCTATAAGGGTTCCGTTTTTTTCCTTTTGAGGTACGAAACCCTAAAAACCGAGCGAGCCTTACAATAGTCGCATATGATGTGTAACATCTGACATCTGTTTGGGTTGGTACCATCTGATGGCTAACTCTAGCACCGCGCGCGCTCATTGGTAAAATCAAATAGTGCGCGCTTCCCCGGCTTCCTGTTACACATTTCCGTCCCTTTTCACGAAATCACTCCCACAGATTGCAGGGAAGCGAAAGGAAAGATGTTACACATCAAAATTTGGGGAAAAACTTAGGCACATCAAAATGTAAGTAAAATCACCACCACGTATTGAGCAACCGTGGTGAATTGGTGATCAATGCTCGTCCCTTCTCTGTTTGAGAAGAGGCATTTGCCCTGCGGTGCCTGCTGTGGGACCAGTGGGATAATTATATCGTATCTGCCACCAGCTACGATTCACATATTTCCCGCGGCGAAGCACACTTCACGACCACCTCTGCCCGCCATTTCTCCAAAGGGAAATACAACAGAAATGACCTATGACTGCCAAAAAGTGTTATGCAGAGTACCAACCGAAACAAAACATCATACAACTAACAATTGGCATAAATCCACTTCGATAAACAGTGTTTATATTTCAGCATACAGTGCTTGACAGGCTGCCAACCTATCGGCCGACTATTAGTACAATTATTACGTGCAAAAACAACTTCCCACGTAAGACTTAAGCATGGAGTTATACTGTGCGTATTAACATTGGCAAAAGTTGAAAGATTATGTCCTAATATAGATTATCGCACAGCCTGAACCGATGAAGCCAGGAACTTGAAAAGAAAATGCACTTGCATCAATTGAAAAAATGCAATAAGGAAGCAGTTTTAAAAAATCAACCCTTGTATTGAACATCACTTCCACCTTTAAAGTTCACTCATGCTCCACAGAAAAGGGAGGATCCTCTGTCTGGTGTAGGTCAGCATTATGTTGTTTATTTACAATTCTTACTAAACAATAACATTTAGTACTAATACTAATACACAGGCAGACAAAAAATACGCGATTAAAAATGAGATAGTAATGCGCAAAACAAATATTAATTTATTTTACGATAGTTTAATTGTAGTCACACTTTTTCTCAATTGCGCACTGATAACATTAATGGGCATCCTACTAATATTATAAATGTGAAAGTTTGTATGTTTGGATGTTTGTTACTCAAGTAGGTACCCAAAAACGGCTGAACGGATTTGGATGAAATTTGGTATACAGATAGTTTATAACCTGGATTAAGACATAGGATACTTTTCATCCCGGTAGAAGGTTCCCGTGGGATAATTTCCGACATACACTCACACACCCCCATGTTATTCTTAAATTAAAATGAACGCATCAGAGCCTTAGTGTACAGCCTGAGTGCACGCTCGACTCGAGCGTCCGGCAGGGCGGGGCGTGCGACACATGCAAACACCCGCGAGTGTCCTGAGTGACGGCCGAGCGGCGCTCGGTGAAAACTCTTCGCCGCTTGCACGCAACGCTGAACGCCCCGCTGGACGCTTTTTCACTCGGGTCGTACACTTACTATATTGGCCTTATTAAATACTGGATACTGGAGACAGGTAGGCATGCATTCACTTTGTGCAATTTATTTCACCAGCACTGTTCTATGAACGGTGAAAGGAAACATCGTGAAGAAACCGGTATAATTATACTAGAACCAAAAATTTGACGTGTGACAACCACCAAGCCTCATGAGGCCCGCGTGGTAGATTACGGCCTACTCCCTCTCACAGAGAGGAGGCTTGATTGTGCAGAATAAACAATTTTTCTTTTTTTTTTTTTTCGTTATGACCAACAAAATGCTGTGCCTAATTCGGGCAAACTATTTCTGATTTAATTACTTAAATACCTACTAGAATTCCTATTGACACACACCAGGAAATTGTTCTTGTTAATAGTATAGGGAAAAAATTAAGGATAAAATGTCTTGTTTGCAAAACCTACTACGATTATTTAGGGAAACTATGCAGGCAATAGCGTCATTCATAAAGGACTGTGAGGTCACTCACCCGCCCAGTTTGCGTCTATGAACGAAAATGACGACAACTATGGACGTTTGAAGTGAAAATTGACGCAATGACTGACTGAAAAGTGTTTTATCTAGACAAACGGCAAAAACCAAACGTAAACGTTGGATTTACAGGAAATTCTCAGTAAAAGTCCGGAGTCTGTAATTCTGGGTTTATGTCCGAATAATAGCAAAATAGTGGGGGCTCTTGGCCAAATGATATCAGCCGTACGGGTCGATCGAAGGTTAAGTTACGCTTCCGTTACGGTATATTACAAATCGAGACCCCTCTGTACCACTGATGGCCCCGGCTGTCATTGGTAGATCTTTGACAGTCGTTACGGGTAGTCAGAAGCCCAAAAGTCTGACAACCAGACCAACCAAAGAGAATCGTGAAATCCAACAACAGGGTTGTGGAGGTCAGATGGGCAGTCGCTCCATGTAAAATATTGGTATTCAGCTGCATCCAGTTAGACTGGAAACCGACCCTAAGATAGTTGAGAAAAGGCTGGGCAGATTGAGTAGCAACAGGCTCCGCTCACCTCCTATTAAATGAGTATATGTTTTCAATAAACCTCTGCCTACCCCACCTGGGAATAAAGGCATGATTTGTCTATACTGATATTATTGTTTGTATGTTTGTGTGTAGGGGGTAATCTTCAGAAATACTGATCCGGTTCCAAAAATTCTTTTACTAATGGTAAGCTACAGTATTGCCGAGTGCCATAGGATACGAAGTCGCGGGCAGAAGCTCTACAGGGTGTAAGTGTAAACAGTGTCAACCTTTGAAGGGGTCATTGTACTCATCATTATTAACAACTTTTACTATGGGACCAAACCTGCAATCGCGAGAAAAATCTGTTGTTCTCTACATTTTGACGAAATAAACGAACATAAATGTACTGAACAGCTGGTTTTTTTTCGCGATTTCATGCTTGGTCCCATAGTAAAAGTCCATATGAGTACAATGACCCCTAAAAGGTTGACACTGTTTACACTTACACCTTGTAGAGTTTTTATTAAATATAAAAACCACAATGGACAGGAAACAGTATGCTGTCTGTAATTGGTGTAGGTTAGTTAGCTAATGGTGCCGATTCTCTTGTTCAATAACTAAACTAATGATTAAAGAATCGCTATCTTTTACTAACAGGCAGCGCGAGAAAAGGACGGCTATAGCTATGAACTAAGTTACAAAAATGTCAAACTAGTTTACGCCTTGCGCTTCACCGTGTTTTTAGTCGACATGTTTTTACGTGTAGTCTGAATTTGTACAAAACAAAAGACAGCTCTAATTTACGTCCGTCTGTTTCTTGTTTTACTAGAGAGAAAAGTCAGCAATAGCCTAAATTAGTTTAGTTTGTGTAGCGCCTGACGTAAATTAATGTATTTTTAGTAGCCAATTTTTTAATCACATAAAAAATTATAATAAGGCGTATCTTACGAGTAATATGATAGGACTAAAGTAAAATTTATCGTCTGTCCTTTTATTAATGAAATAGAAAGAAAAAGGTGCACTGAACATAAATTTAGTTTAGTTTAAGAACAAGGGAATCGGCGCCATTGCTGCCTGATTCCATGGGATTCCCCAGGCAGTCCTTTTGATGCGGGGAATCACAGAAAAGTAATCTCACAGCTACTATATTTTTTTTCTTTAAAAAAAACATCACGCCTGTGTTTCCCGATGGGTTAGGCAGAGGTGTACCTATAGTACTCCCACATTTTGCCAGTTATGTTTAAATCCCATGTAACAGGGGGCGAGCCTACAACCAGGACACTGCGAGACTCCCGTGGGCTTAGCATGACCGCTTGTATATCTCTACGAAGAGTAGACATCTTTTTCTATACAAATTGACATTTTGCTTCTCCGTTTTTGACATCGCACCGTAGAAATCCTTATACAATATGTCATTTTATCTTTTGTTTCTAGCGATCATTGTCTAGGCCCTTTTTTATGTAGACTATTTCGGAAGAAAGCTTTCTTTCCCAACTGTCAAAATCACACTGACCACTGATAATTGTCTAGGGTAGTGAAGACAATTTGCGCCATGCTAAAGACAGTAGAAAACTTTCTACTCGACGGCCGCAAAGTGTATACGGTTATCTACAAAATCATTTTTTTTTCTCTTCTTTTGCTTATTATCTCGAAAACGGTGTGTCCTATCGCAAAAATAATGAAAATTTTGCCCCCTTTATAAAACTCATAACCCCATAAAACTACATGTATGTAATAATTTTTCATATTTTCCATAAAAACAGTGAAAAATTCCTTATAAAACACATTGACAATCGCATCTTCTCCGGCGCTACGGGCGCGACTCCGCACTTGTATTTATATGTGTGACTTAAAAAACAAAATAAATAAATGATTATGATTAATATTTTTTTTTTTAAATTGAGAATTAA
Organism: Dicycla oo; assembly: GCA_948252095.1. NCBI lineage: Eukaryota > Metazoa > Arthropoda > Insecta > Lepidoptera > Noctuidae > Dicycla > Dicycla oo. Next base: position 12,283,994 of record OX411730.1, read on the forward strand.
ACAGAAAAAAAATTATATGAAAAAACAAAGCAAAATAACAAAAAAACAAAAATATTATATTGTGTGATGCGTGAGTTGGCTATAAGAGTAGTGGAAGACTAAAGAAGCAATGGATGGACTGTGTGAAAAATGACATGGCTACAAAGGGAGTGACTATCGAGATGACGACTAATAGCGAAGTATGGATCAAAAAAAAACGTTGCGCCGACCTCAATTAAATTGGGATAAGGGCAGGAGAATTACATTTCTGATACAAAAACATAATAGCTGGCAAGATACCATAGGTTAGACGAGATGCGCGTGAGTTGCAAGCAGGCACATTTTAATAATACCATCAATAAATACACATAATCAGTAATCAATAATATACATGACCATCGATAAATTGCACAAAACAACAATAACTCTTAACAACTTTCCTCATTGCCAATTATAACACCGTAAACAACATTCCTCGGTAACCACGTTAATTACTTTGGTTTGCAATTAAGTATTCTTCAAACAAATTCACTTATTTTGTTGCAAAATGCAAGTCTTGCGTTGACCCTCGGTTTGATTTTTTGTTGTTATAATGTAATTTCCGAGTTTATCTGGGACATTAATGACATCGGTGAAGGAAAAACATTATGAGGAAACTTGTAGTTAAATAAGTTTGAAATCGCCAACCCGTCTTGAGCAAGTGTGGTTATCAATGCTCGTGACTTCTCCGTATGAGAAGAGGCTTTTGCCGCGCAATGGGTCAATAAAAGGTTGATGTTATTATTATGATAAATGAAAGGAATTCTAGATATTGCCATGGCAACTGGCATGAATTCTGAAATATCTTGGATAGGCTGAATTAATATAAATATCTTGGAATTTCCTTGAGTGAAAACCCGGGAGAGGACGCCTTATACTGAACGTGAACGTCAACGAGAAAACAGATGGCGGCGCCGTAGTAAATGTAATGTCGCTATTTCGGCGGTATTTTTTTTTCTACATTTCTCGGGACTCTGGGGTCCCGGACCTTTGGAAGGCGTACGAGGAGCCGAAGCCAACTCGCAGAGGCCCCTTAAATAATTTTAAACGATAAGGAGGCACCAACCGACGTTTATCCCTGTATGCACCATGCAAGTGCACGCAAGGCCAACCCCCGGTTGGTGCAGGACTATTGTTGTACGTGGAAACAAAACATATTGGGCTATGGGTCTGGGTGGCTAAAGTGGATTGGGTAACTTGAAGTATGGAAGAACTATGTCCCCTACCTGACCAATGTTATATATTATACACGGATAAAATGGCAGGGGGTGATTTGCACACTCAATAATGGGCCCCCGGAGACGGCCGCTAGCAAATAGTGACGTAGCGACAAGGGGGCAACACTTACTGAGGTGCTTGAGGAGTGGAGAGGTATCCCACGGCTATCAGGACAATCCCAGAAGTACGGTCAAAATCCCTACCAGCACCTTACTGGAATACTTCCTTCCTCCGAGCACGTTTGCTCTTGTGAATCTCCACTCAAGCCGGCCAATAAAGGCAAGAAAGAGGTGGGAGCTCTGTTCCTCGTCAGTGTTCACTCCAGCCGGCCAATAAATGCAAGTTTCGGCGATATTATTATTATAATAATATCACGGCCGCTTTTGGGACTTTTTCTTTAAATATGCCTCATAGACGGTGACAAAATAACATAGCCAGGCAGCAGGGGTTACTACTGATTCCCCCAGAAAACTTATATACTTTATAATCCCGTTTTATCAGAAGAAATCTAGATGGAAAATTCTACATTATCAAAAATCAAATCACGGCTTTCGTCAATTTTACAATTAGTTTCTTCACAATTACAAAAATCACAGATTTCTTGAATATTAATATCTATTATAAAAAAAAACATGTCTACCAAAAATTTTACCTTTAAAATATTAAACACGTTAAAGAATTATTAAAGAATATATTAATTCTAAATTATATAAATCAACAATCAACAGGTGTAAAAATAATATTCCGGTGGTTGTACAGACGCCAGCACATCAAGCTACTACAAACTGTCAAATTGCTTTAATAGATTTTCAACTTTATCGCTAAAGCATTAGGTTCAAGGTTGATTGGGAAAATTAGATAGTTTCGCGTAGCTTGGAGTATTCCCGTTTGAGTACCTATTTTCGGAGCATCTATGCATTTTGCACCAAAGGTTGAGAATACCTTTGGTGCATAGTTGCTCAAACGGGAATACTCCGGTAGCTTGATGTGCTGGCGTCTGTACTTTCCCCGCTTAGCTGTATTTAATTTTTAAATTTCAGGGGGAATCGAAAATGTAATTGAGCGATATGATTATTGTAACTTTCGGGGGGAATCAGTAGTAACTCGTCATCAGCAGATTGGTAGCGCGGCTACCGAGTCAATACGCGGGACGAACGTTTCCAGTATCGTTAGACTAGGTGTAGAAGTACCTACATTTAAATTTCGCCAGATAAGTTTCATGGCATTGGGGGTAAGTCTATCGCAAGCGGGTACAAATCAACATTCGAGGCTGGAATTAAAAGTACCTAACTATATATCATGATTAATTTACGACATTTTCTTTAGTCATGTATGCAGAACTATTGGCCCAGTGGCAACGGCCCCGACATAACGAGTTCGAAACTTCGAACCCAGACAAGCGATTTATTAACGACTTCAAAAACAGGAGTTATCAATTCGACACGTATATGTGTAGGTAATATTATTGGAACTGCGAGATATTCACATATGATAATCTATTATGGCTTCCAAACAAATATACAAAATTTCATAGATGTATGTTTGTATGTATGTATGTTTGTCCACGCATTTCTCCGAAACTATTAATCGGATCGTGACCATTCTTTTTTTGTTGGCTTGCATTTACTTCAACTTAGGGCACAGTGAAAGTTTCATCGAAATCGGTTCAGTACTTTTCAAGATAATGGACTAATACGTATAAGTGTGACGCCCTGGCTTATTGATATGAGCTACGGATGTGGTGTCAAAGGGAAAACATTTCAAAACCTTGGTCAAATTCTAGTGCAATAATTATAACAAAACTATTAAGTACTTATTATAAACAAATATTCCAGTTTTTACTAAAAACTAAAAATTACGAAATAAAAAACAATTAAAACAAATTTTATCCACTTCAAAAAGAAATTAACTCAAAAATGATGAAATAACTTTAATTTCGGAAGTAGATGGCAAAAACTGAAATACAGATCCCAACACCGACTTCCTAAATTAAAGTTATTTTATAATTTTGTGTTAAGACTTCTTTTTGAAGTCGATTTTTTTATTATTATTTCTTTTTGTGTAATTTATTTCACCACTACTACTGCTCTCAAAAGGGCGAAGAAAAACATCGTGAGAAAACCGGCATGTCCTAGAACCAGAAATTCGAAGACATAATGTGACATCTACCAACTCGCACCTGGACCCGCGTGGAGGATTACGGCCCACTCCCGCTCATAGAGGGGAGGCCTCTGTCTCAGCAGAGGGAACGTTATATACTGATGATGTTACGTATGTGTGTGCATCTGCTCTTTTCGCGACCTGCCTTTGGTAGAGGGCAAAAGAAGTCGGAAAATCCTGATAATTTTATCGAGAATAAATGGACCTAGTTATGCAAAAGGCAGGCATATGGCACTTTTTCCAAAAAATGAGTTATAAAACACAGTCATACTAATTTCGACATACACGATTTTTCGCAAAAACAGCCATGTCGATATCTCTATTTATCACGGAGATATGAGCCGTCAAATGCAGCCTTGTCCATACATCCATAATGCAACCGTCGACAGAAAAATGCTTATAAATCTGTATGTACTTTTCCCGACATGGTTGCTTTCTGCATAACACAGCCCAAATATAGGTAAATAAACATAACATTACGCAGTTACGCCTATATCCCTTGAAGGCTTAGGGCAGAGGTGGCGAGAGTAGGGGGCGAGCCTAGCGGTCACTCCAGAAGCATAAACATTGGGCTGCAAAACTGGCAAATTCCTAGTGGAAAAACGGAAAACCCAATAAAACTTAGCTCGACTTAGGGATCACACTATCGAACCCAGGATCAGCGTTCAGCAGACGCGCTTGCGACCACTAGATCCTATGGCAATGGTAAAGCCGTAAATGCTCATAAAAATATGAATTTTAGTTACGAAAGTCGTTTTAACCTACTTAGTAAATGAGAGAATATAATGACTGGATACTTTGCACGTTGTTGTATTGATACCATTCTAAAAGCTATCTGATAGTATATTGTATTTTGATATTATCTGAGTGAGATGTCTTGTTTTTGCGCGGGCCAGCCCCAAATTAGAAATGGAAAAAAAGATCAACAGTTATAAAAATAATGTACAAGTTTGTTCATAAATCATTGGTTACAACTATAATGTTAGGTATTTTGAGTGGTTTTCTTAAGTGCCTAAATTAGATTTAATGAGAAAGTAAAGTTTTCAAACGTTTCTTTGTTTTCCTTTTTCCTGTCATTTACTTGAGTCCTTATGCACTATCTATGTGATACCAGATTATTCTTTTAAGTTTGGTACATAAACACAAAATAAATAATAGTAACTGAAGTATATGACTTAAATAAGTACTTAAATACTTAATTAGGTAACTTCTTTAGGAATAAAATAATTTTCATTTAAGTGAAATAAACTGCTTACCCCACTCACAATATTAAAAACATTTTATAAATGACTAGAACTTCCGCCACGACTTCGTTCGCGTGGATTGCGTACTTTCCCCTAAATTTTAAAATTGACTACCAATTTTTACAAAGAGTAAATAAAGAGTAAGAGTATATATCCGAAAAACCCTGATACTCGTTATTCTTTATTACTGAATTTTGAGTTAATCGGACCGCACTTTAAAATGCTTCCATACAAACTTTAACACACCCCAATCCCCCTTTAGGATTTAGATTAGAAAAACAAAAAATGACCGCTCCTCTACATTATAAAAGGCAGCCGTGTGCAAAATTTCAAGTTTGTAGCCACAGCGGTTTAGGTTCTGCATTGACGAATCAGTCAGGACAAGTAAGTATATGTATGTATACATAAGTGACAATGAATGTGTGGGAGCACAGATTAATACAGATGGGCCACTCCGCAGTTTAGGTATGAAGCTACAAGTACGCGGCAGGCCCTTGTCACGCGGCCAATTCAGTGCGAGCTGCCGCGCACCGGCCGGCTCGCACAGTCAGTTCGATACTCACACGCCGCGTCGTAAAAGAAGACAACCCTAACGAGTCATAAGGTATGAGTTAGGCGATAGAAAGAGAGGCAAATTGTAGGTGAATATAACTGTAGGTAATAAGCGTTGTGCGACCTGAATTTCACCTTATTGTGTCGTAGCAAGAGTCGCTTTTTATTTAAATGATTTTGCGGACGTCCCATCTGTATTAATCTGTGGTGGGAGAGAAAACAGCTGATATTGGTACTCCCACTCAGTTATTTATAGCTTAACACTACTGTGATGTAGTAAATGGAGTACTATCCTTTAATTCTTTTTGTTCTTTATTGGTAAATCTGCAGTCAATACTTTATTTAACAAGTGTGACTTGTTGCTCTAAAATTCAAGGCTGCCCGGCCAATCTTGAAGGTGGGCCATAATTTTGATTCCGTGTTAGCCGGCGGGCCATATAGTGAATAAAACTTGCCTACACCTACCGTTAAGGTTTGAATAACCTAAAAAAAAATAACTGACCTTTGAAGAGGTTTTTATGCTAACAACTTATCAATATTTGACGACAGATCTGAGGTTGATAGTAAAATCAAGTCTGAAAATTTGTTTTGTGGCCCGCGGGCCTGGGGTTGAGCAGTGTTTCTCTAAATAATAATGTAGAACTAATCACAAAACTGGATAGATTCGACACCAGAAAAACTGAATAGACTTTGAGAAACCATTGGTATCCATCATTCTCTTAGTCTTATCCCAATTTTATTGGAGCCGGCGCAACATGTCGCTTTCTTCCATACTTCTCTATTAGTCATCATCTCGGTAGTCACTCCCTTTCTATCCATATCATCTTTCACACTTTCATACACTGTCACACACCCTCGCACTGACACTCGTATGAGTGTCAGTGCGAGGGTGCGTTTGTATTTATTTTTCTATTTTTTATGTTTAGTTTTAATTCACATTCCTTTATATTACTTAGTACTTATTATTTCGTATGTATAGAATCAAAAATAAAACAAGTAAATTGTACTTATTGATATTGGAAGAGCGGAGTCTCCTAACACAGGCTTATTTGCTTAAAAGGAGGCTCCGATCACTAGCTGTTAGGATATTTACTTGTAATAATAATAAACCATTTTTCATTTTTTTTCATACATGTTTTTTTTTCCCCTACTTACTCTTATATCCATCTACACTCATACTCAACCTCACGACATTATCCTCATTAGTATGTTAGTCATAATTTGGCAGAAGTTCTTTAGCTTTTTAGTGGTCTGCGATGACATGCATTTTATTTTAAAAAGTAAACAGATTTAGGAACTACTACCTGATCAAAACAATTAGGCGCATGACAGGAATTCGGTTTCGGTGCCCGCACCCCGCACCTATCCCCGCGCTTCCCGTAGTGACATGCAGTCGTATACTCGCTTTCGGCAGTAATGATAATACGTACAATATCAATCACCCTTCCAGTGTTCCCAATAACTTCATAGCTGTCATGCGCCTAATTGTTTTGGTCACGTAGTACATGCATATCTATACTAATAAAAAAGCTGAAGGAATTTGAACGTGCTAATCTCTGGAACTACCAGTTTGATTTGAAAAATTATTTTTGCATTCGATAGCCCAATTCTTGAGAAAGGCATAGGCTATTTAACATCACGCTAAGACAAAAATAAAAATCAGAAAGAACGCTAAGCGAAAACGAAGTAATAGCTCGGGCAGAAGCTAGTCAGGTATATTTAGGCTTAGCAGGACTAAATACCTAATTATAACTACCTACCTACTACCTAGTAGGTACCCATAAAAATCAAAATTGTTAGTCATTGTACTATCGCCATTGGCGCGTCCGTCATCGCGCGTCATGCTGTATTTCCCATGGTGGACGGTTGTAAGTTAGCCTTCCATTGTTATCTGTGTCAAATCCTGCCACATCTAGGTATAGAAGTGGTAACAGAACTATTTCATTGAGAAGAAAATTCTTATCTTTCAGTTACCAAGGCATTTTTCTAGTACTTATTTATGGATTTAGAATTTTTGAGATTTTTTTTTTTTGCTTAGGTAATTAGCCATTTTATCATCTGGTTTTTTTTTTCTAAAAATATGTATTATTATTATTATATATAAAAAAAAAACTTAATATTGCATCTGAAAATGTTTACGTACTAATATAAACAAGTGCCTAGAATGTTTGTGTGATAATGTTTTTATTTATGCATTAGGTTAGCAATACAGGCCTACAGTTTAATTGACGGAAAATCCCTTCATATAGGCATCTGCATACTGCTAGGGCTGGTTTGAATGATTCAGAAAATAGTACCATTATGAACTTGAAAAATGAACTTGTTACCACAGCTCTGACAGTTATAGAATTTCGAATGATATTTTTGTGTTATATAGTACCCTATTTTATATAAGCACGTATAGTAGAACACATGTTTTTACTAACCCTTGTGTTTGTCCCTGCAGCTACTAACATTTATCTAACAAAAAGTAACGTTCGACAGCCCCCCCACTCTGCACTATGCAACGTGACGCTGGCAGAATAGTCGACACTGGCTTAATTGCCAAGAAAGAAGAAGAAAAAAAAGTCTCATTGTCTTCTAGTTATATTTGGCATGTTGACTTTAAAATAACTGGCTATAAAAGTATGGGAAGACCAAAGAAACAATGGATGGACTGTGTGGAAGATGATATAGCTAGATATGGAGTGACAACTGAGACTATAGCCTAACAGAGCGAACTGGTCAAGGTTCAGAACAAAACATATTCTCTCTGTAAAATTCTGAAAAGGTTTATGCAACAAAAGGGTAGTGATGATCACATTGCAACTAAAAATATATGAAAAAATAAACAACACATGTTCTACATTTAAATTCCAATTCAAGGATTTAAAAACAAAAATGCAAAATGATATGCTACAGACATATTTTGGCTTATGCAATGTCAATTTAGTTGACATTAAAGATGTAGTGATTGCATGTAATGTTTACATTACACTGGGGACCTTGACATACAGACATTTCTAAGCAGGCTTTCAAAACATAATAAATTGAGTTCTAAAAATGAAAATAAAATGGAACATTGCTTTTCCACCAACTAAATTGTGATATGTAATTAGTTACTTGATTAATTGTTCATTATCAAATAAATAATTTCATAACAACATTTCCTAATTAATTAGTAGTTATTTAATTAATTTAAATAAACTTTTGTTCATTATCAATATTTATTATTGGCCAGAATAAAATATATCAAATTGAACTATAGATTGAATTTGTATTACTCATAAGTTAAAAGCTTTATAAATATAAAGTTTGTAACATAAGAGTTACACAATCTTTACCCAATCATTTGGGCCACCAATTTCCAGTCTAGCCATGCAATTCAATTCAGTTTTAGTAAACAATGCTCAAGTAAGCTATCAAATACTCCAATTCTTTCAGCATGTGGCATGACGAGGAAACAATTCCATATAATGTTTAGTAGTGCAGGGAAAGGTCAAAGGAACATGAGCATGCAGCAGGTCACCCATGAAATGGACCAACCAGATTAAATCCATAGTGGGCAGCTCATTACACAAATGCACACTGCATATTACAGCCGACAGGGATGGTGTTGCATTGTGAGGCAAATCACAGCTGTCAGAAATCTCACTGCAATGTGATGACCACAATTGCTCTGTCAAGAGTGCACCGACAAAGAAGAAGAAACAATGCTCTATCCCTTAAAAAAAGTTTTTTTTTTTGTAAGTAGGGCTTGCATTATCCCTTCTTTAGAAAATTATTTTTTTGTTTAGACCCTTCAATTTATACTTCTAAATTCTAATTTATGGCATCCTTAATCTGTATAGACATAAAACACTATCAATATTGAATAGCATGAATATTTTTAAAGATGACAAGGACCTATATTACTGTGTTTTATATAGTCTGATTTTAAATTTAGAATAGGTTAATATTCTGCTTAATACATAGTCAGTTACAAAATGACACTCGGATCATTAATACAGACTTTGATCTAAGTAACGGCTCATAGTTATTATTCATTGTCAATGTAAAGGTTATAATGAATTATTATATGGTACACTAGATATTTAAGGTATTGTAATTGGTTTTTCCACTAGTTAAAGATGGTGAGTCTAGGAGGAAAGCATTGAAATTGGGAAAATTTATGGTATGCTGCGAATTTTTATTATGATTGAAACTAGCCAACTAGCTTTTTTAGGGAACCTAGTGTTGAAACTTTGGAAAAATGTGTCAGTAACTACTTGTACACTCAGAATTGGCACTAAACTATGCTATTGTTTATCTTTCTGTCTAGTATCTATCTGTGGTCCTACAAAATGAATGAATGACATTAGATCACTTGACTGCCAAGGAGTTGGAGAACCAAGACTTTTAAGTGGACAGAACGTTTTTAATGGGACAATAGACAAGGAGGACTTACCAGCAGGTGGGTGTGGCGTTATCCACCGTGTCTTGATTGGGCTGCGAAGGAGACTCGGCTCCCCGCGCGCCGCCCGCCACAGAAGAAGCCGTGGTGTCGCTCTGCCCCCTCACTGCGACCGCATCATCACGTCACCACGTCCACAACACGCACTGCTATTATCTCGACCTCACTGACACTAGTTGCATCTCTACCTGAAAATCACCACACCACAAACTCGTATCACAGTCTCGTAGCAAGTTCCTAGCTCCCGCGATCACCAGAACACCACAGACATGCACTCACACTGCCCTGGATTCGGACTCAAACCAACTCCGAGCACTGAGATCACGCCCTGATATCACCACACACAATTTATCCCACTAAAAAATGGCAACCTTTCCCACTAATAACCGAGTCGACTCACTACTTCACCATGGAATACTGTAATATTTATAAACTTTCACAAGTTAATTATAGATCAGACGTTACTATTAACGTTTGAACATAAGTAAAAGCTGAGAAAATAATATTTATAAATAGCTTCGGATTATTTTGATACAAATCTATATCGGTGTATCACTCAATACACACCCCTGATTCGGGCGGACTGGATCCTCTTCTTTCTCTTTACGATACGTTTAACATATGAAAATTAGCACGGATTAGTTAATATTACTACAATTATATGACCTACACCCTGATAACTACAAAGACATTTTGTAGCAATGACAGCGATCCCTATCGGCTTCACAGAACCTATAGAAAAAAATCAACATGTCGCCTCCTGTGATATTGCAAGGTGTTTTATCATTGAAACTTCAGTCAAAATCGAGATAAAGGGGCGTGGTCATCGAGAATCGAGAAGATTTTCCATCCATGAACGACAGAGATAAACAATGTCAAGTTGTGCATTTTTTGCAAAAAAGATTCCCAATCTTTTACTATATCATTTGTACATGTTTTAAACGTTGATTCTTTAAAGAGATTAATAATTTTGAAGAAAAGTACTGGTCAAATAAAATATGGTCATTAAAATTGATTTTATTCGACTAAAAATAAAGCTGTCCTTTTCTGTAATTTCCTCATTGGTAGATGTTTAGTTTTAATCTTCTACAAAACTGATGATAATTATTATATAATCGCGTAATATCAATTTAAATAATATACTATTGAAATGTACTGTTTCACCACATTGTGTTTTCTCTTAGAGCATTGGTTAAATGCTGTAAGGTTTTCTAGAAAATATTACCATTCAGGAATTTACTGCATTTTTTAGTCACACCACTATGTGTTCCTCTCTCCCTCCTCTTTTGTCTATGCCAGGAATGAACGAGTTACTTTTTGCATGACAAGACGTGACAGCTGACTGAATGAAACACAAAGAAAAGTCGTTCAAATGGCGCGATTTATTTGTGGATTGTGGACGAATTTGATAATCCAGGACAGTTTTTTGAATTAAAATAAATAGTTTTAAGTGTTAAACCAAACAAATCCATAAAATGGCGGCGAATAACAAAACTATGCATCTGATAGCGTCCAAACTTGGACTTGGCGAGGAAAATAGAGTTATAAAGTAAGTATACAAAAACACGTTCAGTGAAAGATCGCAATTTAAGAATTACTAACAAGCTAATGAAATTATTATACTGCTACTCATGCCCATTTCTAATCAAATAAAACAAAATTAAACAGTAAAGCATTATCTTTTCAGTTTACAGATAGTACACATTGTTCTTTTTAGGTTGTTGTGGACTTGTGGCTCCTACTAATCCTGCTTATGGACTGTACACATCTTTGAAGCCCGACTTCCACTTTTATAATGCTTCATCATTATGTTATTCGAATTCTATCTATACATCTAATCCTATCTCCTGTTGCTTGTAATTTCAGTAAAGCAGCAGAGTTGGAGCGTCTGCTGCAGACAAAGAGTATGGCAGGCAGTAACATGACTGATACTAGCAAAGTTGTCATATGCTTGAACTTAGCTGCATCTATGTTGGGGGCAGATTTAGATGTTGTAAGTATTATTACTGGCTAGAAAAGGGGTGAGTACTGGGATGACAAATAAGGCGGATTCTAGATTTTCTATTATATTGTGCATCTCCACAACTTCATCCCACTGGCCCTCCTCTATCATCGATCATCTAGATGCATTGTAAGTTATGATCCTTACTTAGTTGCCATTCCACCAATTCGCACCAAAGCACTGGCAAACATCCTTCATGCACATGGCAAAAGAGTGGAACTCACTACCTGTGTCTGTGTTCCCAAACGCATACAACACAAATCTCTTCAAAGTTAGAGTGAACGGGCTTCTTCTGGGTAATCACATCACAGACTTTGTCTCTGTCATCCTGACCTAGACTATAGTCAAGAGCAAACCCATTTCAAGTAAAATATTATTATTAATAATAATATTGTGCAATATCACATTTATTGCTAAATGATATTGATTGTTGTGGGTAAATATTTAAGCCTGTTTGGGTGGATACAATATCGCAGTGTTGTAGGTGTAGCTAGGGCCTAATAGAGAAGTATGGAAGAAATGTTGCGCCAACCCCAGATAAATTGGAATAAGGGCAAGATAATAATGATGATAAAGTATTACAGCTTAGTTCATGACAAACTCTTCCTTGTCATATTAAGCCAAACTGCTTTCTTCGGTTTTGTTTACGAAGCAAGGTTCTGTTTTTATGTAATAATTAAATAATTTATCATTTTGTTTTTTATTACTTGAGGAGCTTGTGGCTAAGTAATAACAGCCGCACGGGTCGATCCATCACGTTAAGCTATGCAGGTCAGACTGTTAACCGACCCCAACATAGTTGGCAAAAGGCTAGGCAGATTGTTTTTAATACTTATTACACTAGTTTTTAAGTGTCAAGTTACATTCTATGGATTTTAAATACACATTTTTTTTTTTTTTACTCCGTCTCTGAGAAGCAAGCCACTTTATGCCTTCCTAGATGGCAATAAGAAACTTAAATGCCCTCACAATCTAGGCTAGCATTGGACTTTATGAAGGGAACTAACTTTTTAGTCTTATCTAGAAACATGGCTCTAATTCTCTATTAGGCTCAGAACTTTGCCTGCTGAGCTTAATCCTTTATTATTGTATATTGTTTGTTATTATAGTATTCAGAGCTTTTCACAATAAACACTGCGTATTGTGCTAGGTTCTCCGGATCTAACTCCATTTAAGTGGAGTTAGATCCCGAGACTTGTTAACACAATCACGTCAATTATCTATTAAGACACTTAATACCTAGTCTTGCCATAAATATTGTCACGAAGAAAATTTTCTTTTATTTATTGCAAATAATATTTATTACTTCTACAGTGTGTTAGTTTAATACATAAATATAAAACAATTTAAAATATAAAAAGCTTATTCGAAGTGGTCTCCATTGGCTGCAATACAGTCCTTTGAACGTTGAGGCCAGTTATCAATAGAAGCACGCACTCTTTCCATGGGAAAATTCTTCACTGCCAGTTGTATGGATTGGTTTAGGGACTCCAAATTATCATGGCGTTTAGAGCAAGCCGAACTCTCTAAAACTGACCATAAATCGTAATCCAGCGGATTAAGATCGGGACTAGACGACGGCCAGTCTTCAGCTCTGATGAAGTCCGAAACATTCACTTCCAACCAAGACTGCGTGGACCGAGCTTTATGACCCGGCGCCGAGTCTTGTTGGAAGGACCATACTTGGTTATTGAACATGGTGTTGTTAAGGGGCTTAACTACCTTCTCAAGAATGGTATCTTGATACACTTTTGATACATGTTTTGATACCTTTTTCACAAAAATATGGCTCAGTCACTCCTTCATAGCTAACACCCCACCAAACCATAACTGAAGTTGGATAATGCCCACGTTGCACTCTGTCGACTAATTGGGAAGCTTCCTTAGAGCTTTGAGCATAAATACAGTCATTTTGTTTGTTAAAATGTTGCTCAATTGTAAAGTTTTTCTCATCCGTAAACAAAATTTTTCTGTGACCTCCCCTTGCGCGCCGCTTCAGTAACTGTTTCGATTTTACCACCCTATTCTGTTTTAAATTATCAGTTAAAAAATGACCAGTGCGTCTCTCAAGTCCTAAGTCATCTTTTAAAATACGCGACATGGTTCTGGGTGCTATCTTCATCTCCCGAGATAAAATCTTTTGCTTTCGGACAGGATTTCTTGGAATTCTTTCCCTTACTGCTTTGACCACCTTTTTCGTACGAACTCTACGTGGACGGCCAGATCTTTTTCTGTCACAAACAGAGGAGGTCTCATGTACCTATTAATAGCCCGGTTAACTAATATAAAAATAACATTTGACTAATACCAAGCATATGGAGAGTTTTAAAAATTGCATTTAGCTCCATACCAACTTTGTGTAATGCAATCACAGCGATTCGGTTCACTTTATCACCCTACTCCATTTTAATATCGCAAAATATTGTACAATGTATTGGCGCCAAAATTAGAAAACCCAATGAACAATCGTATAAAAATGACAGATTCCAAATTCAAATGTAATATCTTTCTTATTTTTAATTGTAACAGTATTTATGGCCAGACTGTGTAGTTGACGAAAAATTGATATATGAATGACTAGTTGTTGCCCGCGACTTCATCTGCGATCCGGGATAAAAGTAGCCTATGTGCTTCATCAGGTCCCAGGCTACCTATTTGTCAAATTTCATCCAAATCTGTTCAGCCGTTTTAGCGTGAAAGCATAACAAACAAACAAACTCGCAGCTGTTTTTAAAAAGATTTTTACTTATTTTTTATATTAGTTAGGATTACATGAATTCTGTGCTGAATTTATGGTCACAGTTTGCGTGTTGATGGCCTTTACATCCTGTATAACTTTCCCCTTTACATTTTACAAACCAACCCCTTAAATCTATACCCCTAATTTACAGAAAACAGCAATAAAATACTCTGGGCTCAAACCCTCAGCATACACAAACACTAAGAAAGTGGTGCAGAACCTGCTAGAATTGAACAGTGACAAGCTGACCACCACGATGCTGTGCCTGACGCTGCAGTGCCCAGGAGTACAGGAGCTCGCTGATAGAATCCTTGAGGAGTACCAGCGGCTGGCTAAGATGGTGACTATTAATTTTTAACTGGCTGGGGCGAGGCCGATGATAGACACGGTGAAGCTGTGTCCCTTGATATATCAAAGACTTTTGATAGGGTCTGGCATGCTCGTCTGTTGGGTAAGCTTCCCGCATTCGGAATTTGCAACAGTTTTTTTTTAAACAGCTTATATTTGTTTGTAAAGCATGATCCTTTGATGATTTGATTGATTCATGGTTGATATTATTGAGAGGCCTATTGTACAGCAGTTTGTGGTGTGATAGAATATGATGATAAAATAGTAGGTATAGTTCGCGTGATGTACGTTTGCCGCTCTGATGAAGACTACAAATAGCTGCGCAGTAGTCAATATCTATATTAAAACAACAGCACGCCATGCCATGCGCATCGAAAATCCTGGTTTCAAAGCGGTAAACTTACTTGACGCGAACTATAATTAAAGTGACAGAATTATAAGCCACATCGACGGTGAACTGCCAATAGTCAATACCTCCTAACTGACCTTTTTCGGGAAATTCACTTTTTTATCATTTTGAATTTAAAGGCGTTATTCGCATTAAATCAAACTAAATACATTTAGGATATTTCATTAAAACATGCGAATAACGCCTTTAAATTTAAAATGATAAAAAAATGAAATTCTCGAAAAATGTCAGGGGGTATTGGTACATCACCGTCGACATGTTTAAATAGGCTTTACAGTTAGCATAGTTTTCAGGTGAAGGGTGAATTGCTCTGCAAAATAATTAAACAGTATGATGTAAATATTTTTTGCTATCTATCAGTTACCCAACATCCTGTATACAGCATGTATCAGAAAGGTGTGATCATAATCAAGAGTGTGGTTCACACCATCAAGTGAACCACTTTCTCCATGGGACCAACATCGTAGTTGCAAAAAAATCAGCTTTCAACATATGTATGTACGAGGTGTAATTTAAATAACGCACGACCTCGTAAAGGGTCATTATATCACGAAAAACATATCAGCTGTTTCCTACATTTTGACCAGTTATGCGAACATAAAATGTAGGGAACAGCTGAATATTTTTCGCGATTTAAGGTTAAGTCACATAGTAAAAATTGTTCATTATGATGAGTACAATGACCTCTTAAGAGGTTGTGCGTTCATTAAATTATATCTTGTATACAGAGTGTATCAGAAAGATGTGATCATAATCAAGAGTGTGGTAGGTACAGACCATGAAACTGAACAACTATAATAATGGGAAGAAAGTGATTGTAGGAGGGAGGCGCCGGTGTCTGTCACACAGTTAATACTAGCACAGATATCGTCGTTTACTCTATCTTTAAAATATCTACTCAAAACTTTGTACATTGTGTTTTTGATTAGGATAGATGAATTGTACCCACATTTGTTAATATTTTTTATTTTTTTTATTTATTTGTCTTTAAAACATGTTTGTTTAATTTACTTAAATTTATTTTCAGGAAGTTGATTTGAATCTCCCTCAGTACGTGTGTATGGCTGTATATCAAGCTTGCAGGTGACTTACCAGGTTCTTTAATATTATTTAAAACTAACTTCTTCCGCGTGAAATTTCTTGTTTCCGGTCCCATCCCGTGGCATCGCATCGCCCGCCCTCGCAATTACTTCGTTTTCGCTTAGCATTCCTTCAGACTTTTTATTTTATTTTTGCTCGGCTCCTCTGGGTCGTAGCGTGATGTTAAATAGCCTATAAGACTTCCTCTAGAATTGGGCTACCTAATGCAAAATGAATTTGTTAAATCCGACTTTTCGTTCACAATTTCATGGTTTTTAATTGTTTTGCGCGGAACTCATTTTTTTTTCTAAAATAAAATTAGCCTAAGTTACTCCTTATAACATCAGCTATCTGCTAGGGAAAGTCTCGACAAAATTGGT
Organism: Dicycla oo; assembly: GCA_948252095.1. NCBI lineage: Eukaryota > Metazoa > Arthropoda > Insecta > Lepidoptera > Noctuidae > Dicycla > Dicycla oo. The sequence goes on from OX411730.1 coordinate 12,300,577, forward strand.
CCCAGCCGTTTTGGAGTTTAGCCGGAACAGACTGACAGACAAAATTTTTAAAAAACTGTTTATTTTTCGTTATTACTACCGTAATACTTCATATGAATTTAGTAAAAAGCTGTTATTTTGGCATTACAAACAGATACTCTAATTTTAATTATTTGTATAGAAAAGACATTACGAGTATTTCTCACATCCCTGGTGCGTGATAACGGTTGCCTGAGAGTGACAGTGCAACTTGCTTGAAGTTCAAATATCTTCTTGTCTTCTTCAAATGCGCACTCTTACGCTTTTTTAATAAGTGCGGAGTAATGTTCCAAATTTAAAACTCAAAAAATGCAATCAGAAGCTGAGATCGTACAGAACCTCAATATTTTGTGTAGAAAAAGAGAACCTAGAGAGGTTCTCTTCTACCCCTTTTTTCCAAACCTCTCTATTTAGGCTAAAAATACTGCATTGTAATGTTAATGTCCAATTCTTCTTTTGTGGTCTGAGCTTGATCTTGCCTAGAAAAACAATTTAAATTCCTAAAAAAAAATAATTTTCAGAATCAACAAAGTAAAAGTACCAAAGAGTAAAATAATAGAGAAATCAAGACTGAAGCCTGCACAGTGGACCAAACTGGACGGTGACTGGACCAAGTTCATTGATCTGCACTTTGCAGCCGCCAAGAAGAAAAGGGGACTTGCTCCTAAGAATGTTGTGGAAATTGGTAAATTATCTTTTTTTAATCCCCGAATGGTTAGGCAGAGCTGTATCTATACTCACATTTCGCTAGTTATGTTAAGTCCCATGAGGCGAGCCTATAAAGTATACTGCTATACTCGTAATTAAATAACGAGAAAAGTACACTGTGATGAAAAAGCAAAAAAAAAGATTAATCAGCTGGCAAGGTTGGTGATAGGAGTCTAGAAGACTCCTGTCAGGGTGCACCCCATTGCTAATTGTAGTATAATATAAAAATGAAGGATTCCGTAGTCATCTCAAGAACAAACTTAACATTGTAGTTGAAATCCATACGTGAACCGAATTTCAACATAATCGGTCCATTAGGTTCGGAGCAAATGGCTGTGACACACGGACAAACAGACACACGAGTGATCCTCTATGGGTTCCGTTTTGTCCTTTTGTGAATAGTGTCTTAAACACAAGCCTCTCTGTCAATCTGTTTCTTACTGAGCTTATAAGTTATACCTAGAGATCGGAATAGATCGGGATTTAAGAAATTGTGAATTATTTATTATACTTTGAATACATTCGTAACAAATTAAACAATAAATAATTCGCAGTTTCTAAATCCCGGGAATTTCCCGGCAAATAAGAAATTGTGAATTATGTATTTCCCTTTGAATACATTGGTAACAATCGTAAAAATTTCGCGATTTCGGAATTGGTAAATTTAGTACTTTTTTACTAAAGTATCGAATGCTAGCTAATGTTGTAACGTAGGCTCCCAAACTGGCAGCAAACGTCAGGATAAGTAATGTTATGTGACCCTGGTGTCCCGATATTTTTAAAATAATTAATACCACATATTTAAGTTGTTTCCATACCATGTATCCGATTAGTGGTGCATTCCTAGATTTTTCTGGAATCCCGGGATTTATATTAAGAAAAAAATAAAATAAGAAGTCGTTTGTTAGCCAAAAATTATGTTTAGGTAAATAAAATATGCATTCCATTATCCGATCTCTGGCTATAAGTCGAGAAACACTTAGCAGATTTACGTGATTTTTGTTTTAAACCATAGATATGTTCTCTGGCAGTGGCGTGCACTCCATACATGCAAATAAGCACTGCATACCCTGTATTGCCATACATACATGCCCCTCTAATTTTAAATGATAAATAACTATAGTTCAAAAAAAAATATTAATCTAACTTATTCGCCATTCACACGAACAGACATTCGCTTCCCGTTTTTACAGCGCCAGATTTAAGCGCCAGCTATTCCAGCGGGCAAAAGCATTACTACACCGTGCTTATTTTTCATACAACGCATGATTTTGCGAGTCGTGTAGTACACAGCAAAAGTGTGTCAGTGTGCGTGAAAACGTGTGCGTGTGTTCGAGTTTTAGAAGCACTGCTTATATTGCAAACCGTCCAAATTGAGAAGCCGTAAAAGGACCGCCTAATTGTCGATTGCAGAGGGTCGACTTTTTTTAGTCGGATTGGCCAAATGACCGACTAATTCATTCGTTCGTATTAGTTCGGAACGTAATTGCAAAGTTTGTCGCCATATTGTTTGTTTTGTTATTCTCAGCGCGAGTGATTGATTGTCTAAGTACCTAATTATTTAGTAAGTTTATTGTAAAAAATGAAAATTATACCTGTGAGTCCTGTGCTGGCGAAGTGTGTTTAAATAAATTAAAATCTGCCGCGTTTTCGACGTTATCTTTCGAGGAAAAATTTAAATTGATTGCAAAGGGAAGGTGTGTACCCGGATTGAATTTAACTAAAAAAAAGGTAATGCAGTTACTTTCATTGAAAGTTTTATGATAATTATCACTGGCTGTTCTTTTATGATAATTATAACAGGTTGTGTATGTACTCACAAACATATTGTACTGTTTCCCTTGCATTTTGTTTACAAACCAAGATAAAAAGAATGTTTGAACCTATAACGAATATTCAGATCTAAATAATTTTCACAAAGCGGCTGGCTGCTAAACACGATTCTTCAGAAAACCATCTGGAATCCTGCTTGAAGTTCCAAACTTTTGGTAAAGGTAGAATAGAGACTAGTTTGAATAGCCAGTTTAAGTTAGATGTTGAAAGGCACAACGTGAAAGTTGAGAGAAATAGAAATATTTTCAAACGGTAATGTAATGTAGTTTGTTTTCTTGGTAAACAAGAATTAGCATTCCGTGATCATGATGAATCCAGCTTGTCTTTTAATAAAGGCAATTTTCTAGAAATTGTAGATTTATTAGCTAAATATGATGGAAATTTGGAAACCCACTTACAATCAACATCGGGTAGCTCATTCACGGGGTTATCGAATAGGACCCAAAATGATTTAATTTCTAGTGTTGCGTCGGTAATTAAATCAAAATTCAGTAGCGCTTCGACCGAACGATCATTTTCTAGTCTAAAACGAATTCATACATATTTACGAAACACACAGGGCCAAAACAGACTCTCAGATTTGTCTATGATTGCAATTGGAAAAGAACTTTTAGTAAAACGATGTAGCAGTTTTTACGACGACGTTTTGCAAAACTATCTGAAAAAAGATAGACGCGTCGATTTGATTTATAAACATTAACTTGTAGAATGTAATCAGTTAACATTAAAGTAGTAATTTATTTTGAATTTAAATTCATTTGCGCAAAGAAAACAAAATAAACATCTAACGGCCTTTTTAAATGCCACTTTGCATATCATATAAGTGTCACTTATTTAGATATTCATAGTGGTCGCAAACAAACATCATGCGAAGCCAAAGGCTCCTGTGGTAAAACTCAGGTAGGGTAGGTAGTCCTAGTCGTTGGGCCACCGACAGCAACAAGCTGAAACTGGTAAGTTATTTTTTTAGCTGTGCATACCCTGTCTGAAATCTCTGTGCACGCCACTGTTCTCTGGCCAGGTATTAATTATCTATATATGTATGTATTTACAAAAAAAAAAAAAAACTAGTATATGTAGTATATCAGTTATCTGGTTTCCATAGTACAAGCTCTGCTTAGTTTGGGACCAGACGACCGTGTGTGAAAAATGTCCCAGGATATTATATTATATTATTATTATTAGAATATTTTATTTGACACGAGCGGAACGGGAGGCAAGGCTAATCCTAGACGAAAGAAATCTGCACGTCATTTATTAATAAATTGAAATTTATGGTTTTTACTATAAATAATAACATTAAAGCGGGCGGCAGAAATCGGAACTAAAGCCGCGATCTTGTTTTTTAACTAATTTCAAATGACATATCACAATATTTGCACAAAAATTTTTACCAACAGCCCCCAAATCCCCCCTCCCTCCCCTTCCCTGTTAACGCCATTCGGGTGCCTAAAAGATCCTCATAGAGTATGTACGACAACGTTCAAAGGTTCCATCGTTTACGTTCGGAAAAACCGAAAAAAAATAGCGAATAAAATGTAACTTTCGATCCATAGAAATTGATTTATATTCTCACCAAAATTATTATAGTAGATTGACGCACTATTTTCGTCACTCCCTTATTGGACCAGTCACATTTAATTCGCTATATTTCCGTTGTTCCCAAGATAATCGATGGAACCTTTCAACATTGTCGTACTGTAGCAGTGTATCAAAGTTGTTTTTTTTTCGTAAATAGTAAATTATACGTATGTACTTAGAAAACATCTAGTGAATTCGACGTAGCACAATGTAGGCAGCGTGGCCGAGTGGTCTAAGGCGCTGGTTTTAGGCACCAGTCCGAAAGGGCGTGGGTTCGAATCCCACCGCTGTCAAAACTTTTTTACTTCCATCCATTCACATAATTCAACAAAATATTAATTTCTCGACCTCCTCATTATATTCGAAGCAAAAAAATCTCAAACATATTTTTTTTTTCGTAGTTGAGAATGAAGAAAACATGGATGTCGACCTACCTAAGCAAGAAGAGCCACAACAAGAGCAAATAGAGCTTTACGAAGACTGGAAGAAACGTATGCTAGAAGTGGCCTATAAGGAACTTAAGGAGTTAGAAAAACTGGAGGCTAGGAAAAGTGTGACGCCTAGGAAATCTCCTAGAAAGACCCCTCAGAAGTTTTCGCCATACAAAAGTCCTGCAAAGACGAATGGTGTGAGACTTTTATTTCCTATAGATTCATGATTGTAGTTATTTTTTTATTTATTTTGAATTTTACTTTTGATTTTATTTTATAGATTTGACATTTTTAGTATTTTTTTTTTTTATAATTAAAATTGAATTTAGAATTTATGCAGATTTTTTGGTTTTATTTAATACAATATTTATGGCGCAGTAGAACTAGCTTTTTGTTATTATTAAAAACAATATTTAAGTCTTAGTAAAATTTCAAAGTGGAAGTAATTTTGATGCAATTTTTTTTTTTTTTTTTTTAAATTCAATCTCTTAAAATGCTTTCAAAACGAAAATACGCCGTAAATCTTCTTCACTCAAACATGAAAAATAAGAAAACCATTAGGCCATGAAACGCGTCTTTTACAATGTGTAAACGCTTACATTATAATTAAATACATACTTTTAAATACCTTTTCGTAACCTCAACAGTAAAAACTATGGATGCAGGTGGGAACCCCAGTTTGTTACTGAACTCCTCAGAAGATGTCATGCAGTTTGATGACCCTAGCAGACCTTCACTTGCCTACCCAACTTCCCTAGGATTCCTCTTCATCTTCACTACGCTCCTAGTTGGCGTGATCGTAAGAGCTATAATGCTTTGTATCGGAATGTGTATTCCTTACCGAGTTATAATGTTTGCGCTTGGAGGGTTCACGGGATTTTGTGCCAACAGGTTTCCGAGCATAAAGCCGATTGTTCATATATGTTTTATGGATGTAGATCTGTTGCTAATAACTTTCCTACCGCTGCTGATTTTTCGGACATCGTATAATGTTGATGCTCATTCGTTTTGGCGGAGCTTCCCACAAATATTATTAGTTGGAGTACCAGGAGCATTGTTGACGGCGTTAATGGCAGCGTTCATGGCATTTAACCTGATCGAAACATCATGGAATTTCTCAACAGCATTACTATTTGGGATTGTTTGCTCGCCCATATATCCTTTGGAAGTCGTGAAGCAATTGAAAACGATGACGAAAGGGAAATATATAAGCGTACTCTTACTAGGAGAAGGATTACTAGGAGATGTAACAGTCATGATAGAGTTTACAGCAGTTTTTGGTTACATAGCCGGCGCGTTAACAGAAGCTTCAGAAATAACGCTATTTATAATCAGGTATGCTGGAGGTGGAATCCTCTTAGGGATAGTGATGGGAAAGATCACAGGTACTTTACTATCGATAACATACTATGATTTACTCTGTGCTGTGACAGTGACTTTGGCTGGGGCGTACTTAACATATTATATCGGTGAAAAGTTTTTATATGTCTCCGGGTTACTGGGGACAGTAATAACTGGGGTGTTGGTCAGTAATAAAAAGTCGACAATAGCTGGGGATGTGGAGCAGGTGGTGTCCCATTTCTGGTTGATATTGGGCCATGCAGCGAATACTCTGGTGTTCACAATGATTGGAGTGGTGATTTTTGAGAAAGTTAGTGATGTTATCAGTGTAAGGCAAGTGTCGTTGATCTTCGTGACTTATACAACTGTTTATTGTTCGAGGTGAGTTCTTTTTTTTGACTTTAATGTAGTTAATGTGGAATGAGTTATACAGGGTCAAATTAAATTAGCTAGCGAAATTCCACAGACGTGATGGATATCGATATCTAAACACGATAAAACAAAAACCGCCGAAAATATCAGATTCAAAATCAGTTTTTTTTTTTGTGTAAACATCACAGACGTGATGGGTATTGATATCTCAACACGATAAACAGACTAAACTCACACTGCAAGTAACACCACTACCAGCGTTCCTTGACCTCAAAAAAAAAAAAATTATCAAACCTTTATTATTTTTATTTTGTCGATCTAGTGTCTTAAATGATAATGTTGTAAGATTGATAGAACGACGCTGCTGCTGCGTCACATAGGGTATAGCGTGAAGTGGGAGCACTGTGTGGTGTGTGTGTGTGTGTGTGTGTGGCGGGCTAAGAAGGCCACTGTCTCTGAACGAATCTCTTAATGTGTATCTGAATTTCGCGGGCTACCCTGACGCTTCCCCCGAAGCGTCAGGGTAGCCCGCGAAATTCAAATTTTCTTACGTTTTTTGCAATTTACAAGTCGGTATTATATTGTATGTTGATCAAATTATAATTTGCGGTTGTAACAAGTATCTATTTACATAATTAGAATCATTAAAGTGATCAATACAACTCTTTAAGACCAGGTAATCCTAAAAATGACTATTTCATGAAATCTTGACATTTTAGGATTATACTAACTTAAGGAGTTGTATTACTGATTCTATTGTATATAATTCTGTAAATACATATTTGTTACGGCCGCAAATCATACTTTATTTAACATACAACTTAATACTGACTTGCAAATTGCAAAAAAACGTAAGAAAATTTGAATTTCGCGGGCTACACTGACGCTTCCTCCTTAAAAGATAATGAGATTGATGGTGTACGCCGCAATGACGCCACTGCTGCGTCACATAGGATATGCGTGACGTGGCAGCACCGTGTGGTGTGTGTGTGGGCCCAGCTAAGAGGGCCACTGTCTCTAATCTAATCTCATATATAACAACATTGTAAGGTTGATGGTGTACGCCGCAATGACGCCGCTGCTGCGTCACATAGGATATGCGTGACGTGGCAGCACCGTGTGGTGTGTGTGTGGGCCCAGCTAAGAGGGCCACTGTCTCTAATCTAGTCTCATATATAACAATATTGTAAGGTTGATGGTGTACGCCGCAATGACGCCACTGCTGCGTCACATAGGATATGCGTGACGTGGCAGCACCGTGTGGTGTGTGTGTGGGCCCAGCTAAGAGGGCCACTGTCTCTAATCTAGTCTCATATATAACAATATTGTAAGGTTGATGGTGTACGCCGCAATGACGCCGCTGCTGCGTCACATAGGGTATGGCATGACGTGGCAGCACCGTGTGGTGTGTGTGTGGGCCCAGCTAAGAGGGCCACTGTCTCTAATCTAGTCTCATAACAATATTGTAAGGTTGATGGTGTACGCCGCAATGACGCCGCTGCTGCGTCACATAGGATATGCGTGACGTGGCAGCACCGTGTGGTGTGTGTGTGGGCCCAGCTAAGAGGGCCACTGTCTCTAATCTAGTCTCATAACAATATTGTAAGGTTGATGGTGTACGCCGCAATGACGCCACTGCTGCGTCACATAGGATATGCGTGACGTGGCAGCACCGTGTGGTGTGTGTGTGGGCCCAGCTAAGAGGGCCACTGTCTCTAATGTAATCTCATATCCTCGTATAACAATATTGTAAGGTTGATGGCGTACGCCGCAATAACGCCGCTGCTGCGTCACATAGGGTATGGCATGTGTGTGGGGCGGGCTGAGTGGGCCACAGTCTCTTTGATCTAGTCTCTTAAATGATAATGTTGTACGGTTGATGGTGTACGCCGCAATGACGCCGCTGCTGCGTCACATAGGGTATGGCATGTGTGTGGGGCGGGCTGAGTGGGCCACAGTCTCTTTGATCTAGTCTCTTAAATGATAATGTTGTAAGGTTGATGGTGTACGCCGCAATGACGCCGCTGCTGCGTCACATAGGGTATGGCATGACGTGGCAGCACTGTATGGCGTGTGTGTGGGGCGGGCTGAGAGGACCACTGTCTCTCTGTTTGGCGTTGATCGTGCTACAGACGCCTACTGTTTCGAATGCTGGAGAGGTAAGTATCATCTTAATATTTTGAAATGAATATTTCTTTAGGCGTGAGCCTAAGTACCTTCAAGTGTCATTATTGTCTCGCGCTGCATTTTACTAATTTGCGAATACCCTCTTTAGTATAAATACAGAGTTTCATGTCGTTAACATCATTACGCTTTTAGTAATTAATTAATCCGTAAACATCATCATGTCTCAGTCATCCGCAGCGCATCCCTAGGCTTAAAACTTTTCAGCCCTATAGCAAATCTGAGTAACAATAGTGCTCTTAAGAGTGTTACATACGGTGTACCTGGGGCTGAAAGTTTTGATCCTAGGGATGGGCCGCGGAGGACTGAGACATGATGATGTTTACGGATTAATTACTAAAAGCGTAATGATGCTAATGACATGAAACTCTGTATTTATACTAAAGAGGTATTCGGAAATTATTAATACTCGTATGCAGCGCGAGAGAATAATGACACTTGAAGGTACTTAGGCTCAAAACTTTTTAGCCCTCCTGGTGTTTGCGGGCATGATCAACTAGATCTTAACTTGTTGTGAAAGCGTGAAAGTAAGTTGCAACCTCGGGTCGTTTTGTCATGAGTTAATTCTCAATAGCAGCTCGGAGTCTGGATTTTTCCCTGGTTAATGATTCACTAGCACAGAGAGGCCTATACACAGAAGTAATTAGATGAAGTCGGGTAGTAGATGATGACGGGTTTCAAGTATAGAACCCATTCAATGGGTTACTCAATACTCAATCATTTATTTGCATTCCGCAATGTGTACTTAGGTGGCAACTTAAAATTATTACGTGACCAAAACAATTAGGCTGTAATCTACATTATGACAGCTATGATGTTATTGGAACTAGGGAGGGAATACCGGAACGGTGATTGATATTGTACGTATTATCATCACTGCCGAAACCGAGTATACGACTGCACGTCACTACGGGAAGCGCGGGGTAGGTGTGGGGTGCGGGCGCTGAAACTGAATTCCTGTCATGCGCCTAATTATTTTGGTCAAGCGTGATCATTATGGTGTCGGGCACAGCAAAATCGTAAAATAGTAAAAAATAATAGGAGAGAGGAAGCTTTGGAAAACTTGGCTTATCTTATCTGTCTTCTGAATTTAATCCAATTATATTATATCTTATAGTTTACTGTAGTATTACTTATCAGATATGTTGGCAACTTATATATTTTCATCGTTTAAATATTCGTTTTATTTATTTAATTTAATATTTTAGTTATTATTATAATAGCATTTTTTCAAATTAAAAGTTGTTTTAATTTTTTTATAAATATATTTTTATTTTTTTTATTTGTAATGGGTTTGCTCTTGACTCTAGTCTAGGTCAGAGGTGACAGAGACAAAGTCGACGATGGAGTGAGCTTACCCAGAAGAAGCCTGTTCACTCTCACTTTGAAGAGATTAGGGTTGTATACGTTCGGAAACACAGACGCAGGTAGTGAGTTCCACTCTTTTGCTGTGCGCATTATAAAAGACATTTGGAAGCGCTTAGTGCGAATTGGTGGAATAGCAACCAGGTAGGGATGGTAACTGGCAGTGCGTCTAGATGTCCGGTGGTAGAAGGGGGCCGGTGGAATGAGGTCGTGGAGTTCTCGGGCACACTCTCCGAAGTACAATCTGTAGAAGACCGACAAGCAGGCAACCTTGCGGCGATGAGCCAAGCAATGAAGCTTGGCATCCACCAGTTTTACGTCGCCAATGAGCCTCTTAGCTCTGCGTTCCACCGAGTCAAGCGCGGCTAGTTGGTACTTAGCTGATCCATCCCAAAGGTGACTGCAATACTCCATGCAGGATCGGACTTGCGCTTTGTAAAGGGTTAAAAGCTGTCCAGGCGTAAAGTATCGCTTCACCCTATTTAGGATGCCCAGTTTCTTGGCCGCAGTTTGGGCCTTGTACTCGATGGTGGCGCCGAAGTTGAGACCAGATGTCAACTCCATGCCTAGGAGCTCAAGTCGATCAGTTACAGGAACAGATGTACCCCGAAAAGTAGGAGTTTGGGCGAAACGACTCTTTTTAGCGGTAAAAAGACACGCCTGCGTTTTGGTGGCGTTAAAAGAGACCAGATTATCATCACCCCACTGGGAGACAAAGCTTAAGGTCAAATCTGTCCGCTCTACCATGGCCTCTCTCAAGGAACGAACTTCAGCCCCACTGGTTTTTGCGCTGGACAAGTATCTCTCTGAAACTGTACTGTCATCTGCGTACCCAACAATACCAGGCCGAAGCAGGTCATTGATGTGCAGCAGGAAAAGAGTTGCAGAGAGAACAGACCCCTGAGGAACTCCGGCATCAATAGCCATAAGGTCAGAAGAGCAGCCATCAACAACTACTCTAATCGACCGTTCACTAAGGAAATCTGATATCCAGCTACAAAAATCAGCTGGGATGCCATAAGCAGGAAGCTTGCTGAGCAGAGCAGCGTGCCAGACCCTGTCAAAGGCCTTCGAGATGTCAAGCGATACAGCCAGTGCTTCGCCATGTTTCTCGATGGCTTCGCCAAAGCAGTGCGTGACATACACAAGAAGATCGCCAGTTGACCGTCCCCGGCGAAAGCCATATTGACGGTCACTGAGGAGATCATTGTCTTCAAGGTAGTTCAGCAACTTATTGTTCAGTACCCTTTCCAAAACTTTGCACAGAATGGAGGTAATGGCGATCGGACGGTAATGGGCAGGGTCTGCACGGTCGCCTTTTTTGGGCACTGGTTGTACATTTGCAAGCTTCCAGGATTTCGGCACCGTTCTTTTTTCAAGAGAGAGGCGGAACAAACGTGTCAATACAGGAGACAGTTCAGGCGCACACTGCCTCAACACTCTCGCTGGAATGCCGTCAGGCCCGCTGGCCTTGTTCACGTCTAGACTGCACAATACTCTTCGGACCTCTTTAATGTGTACTGCGATCTCCGGCATCGAGGAGTCACAATGAGGTACAGTAGGTGGTTGCTTTGAGCCAGCGTCCAGACGTGAATTGCTTGCGAAGAGAGATGCAAATAAATTTGCCTTCTCAGTTGCAGAGTGAGCCAGCGACCCATCAGGTTTCATCATAGGAGGTAAAGTGGGACGACAGAAATTCGTTTCAACCGCTTTAGACAGGGACCAGAACTGTTTACTACCCGGAGGGTGCGAAGCCAGCCTGGCCCCGATATGTCCGACATGGTCAAAACGTGCCCTACGCAAAACCCGCTTGCAGAACTTGGCGGCAGAATTAAAGGCTCTCTTCTTCGCGCGAACCCTGCGCGCTCTAACTTTGCGGTCGCGGGCCTTGACCCAGGCTTGGTAGGCAGTCTCTTTTCGGGCCTCAGCGTGGGCACATTCTGCATTATACCAAGGCCGGGATTTGTGACCGAGCGGGATGTCGGAGAATGGAATAAAATATTCCATCCCCTGCCGAATCACGTCCGCAACCGCGTCAGCACAGCGCGAGGGGTCACCCGAGGAAAAGCACACTTGCCGCCATGGATAAGACGCAAAAAAGTGCCGCATCTCATCCCAGTCTGCTGACCCGTATCGCCATACTCGCCTCGTGCCTCTAGGGCTCTCATCTGGAGGAGAGCAGGTTGATATGGATTTCACCAGACAGTGGTCAGACGTTCCCAGCGGGGCTGAGACCGATACTGAATGACTGTCCGGATCAGATGCCAGCAGAAGGTCCAAGCAATTGGGTGTATGGCTGTCAACATCCGGTACCCGCGTTGCCACATTCACCATCTGGGTTAGATCTAGCGTTAAAGCAAAATTGCGCGCCTCCAACCCAGCATGGTCAGTTTTCTGGTATGGGAACAACCATTCTTTATGATGGGCGTTGAAGTCCCCCAGAAAAATGAGCTTCGCCGTTGGGTACCGTTGCTGGGCTACGTCAGTCGACTCCACGAGGAAATTAAAGAGCGCTGTTGTCTCCTGGTCACCGCTATGCGATCGGTAGATGCCGATGTAGAGAGATTTCTCCACGCCAGTATCCACAAGTAGCCATATGGCAGAGAAACCCGATTTCTCAAAGCAACGGAGACGACGACAACAAATGTCATCGCGGACGTACACACAGACCCCAGCTTGCTTCTTGAACTTGTGTTCAAGAGAGTACCCCGGGTAGTTGAGGTACGCCACGTCCGACGGGGTTGTTATCTTCGTCTCCGTTAGGAAAAACAGGTGCGGCTTCTCGGTCTCAAGGTGGTGATGGACCGAATCGAGATTGGAGTGCAACCCCCTGATATTCGTGAGGTGCACTTTTAGTGGGAGGAAGTGCAGCCGTTGTTTTACCTTATTTTTCTTCGCTTTGTGTGTCATATTGAGTGGAGTTGTTGGGGGAAAAAGTCGACTTGTCGAGGCGCCGCTCAGTGATCCAAGTGGAACACTAGAGCCAACCAAACCTACGGGGAACTCATCTGGAGACTGCGGGGACGCCCGAACCCCCCCGGATATGGCCACCGGGTCCTCCCATCCAGTCGCCGGCTGGCACGGTGGAGCATACCGGGATTTTTCGCGAGTTGGCGGGGCAGCCTTTGGCACGTGGCTGGCGTGCTACTTGGGCCCCCTACTGACTGCGGTCGGCCAACGGCTGGCACCGTGCTTCGGATCCCGCTACCCTCCAAAATGAGTTACCCGGCTAGCTGACTCAGAGACCACAACCGGTGCCAAACAGCGCAACTGACAATCTCCTTCTCCCCCAAAGGCACTGGCACTCCCACACACCGACGGAACACAGCAAGCTGCTTGGCGCCAGACTCCGGTGGGATGGTGGTCGCGAGCCAGGCGGCCCCTTGCGGAGCCTACCACCGCTAAGTGGGATCGTTCAGCCGTACCACAGGCAAGCCTGTGGTGCCGTTGCCCGGGGTGGACCACTAGGAGGTAGATCCCAAAACCACCCCTAAAATATTATAAATATTAATTTTGTCTTCTTTTTTATTACTTCTGGTAGTTTGTTATGTATTTTTATTGACATTACATAGGGACTTGTAGTATGTAGTTTTAGCCGAGAAGTTGGAATGTTTAATCTCGATTTATGTTGGAATGTGTAACGTGACTGTATGTCTTCGCGGTTATCCATATTGAAGGGATAACCCTTTTACTGGGTTTCAAGCATAAAACCCATTTAAGGTGTTACCATAACTGGGCGAAAATGCTCAAACTTAGGATGATAAAGGTCCAATGTTTTTTATAATATATCTCTATTACAGATCTTCATAATCCAAACAGCAGGCCTAGTAATCATGTCCCTCCTAATAAACGCTACCAGTATGACGAAAATCCTGAAGATGCTAGGCCTGGCGGAGATCTCTCTCGCCAAGAAGACGAACATGACGAACTGCGTCAAACGTGTCATGATGACTCGCGACCGCTGCATCTCCATGCTGAAGATGGACAAGTTCCTCGCTGATGCTAATTGGGACCTGGTCTCCGCAGGTTGGTAGATCCTTTTTGTGAACTTTTTACCAGCTAGATGGCCTACAAGAGTAAGTTTTGATTATGAAACATGTGGTTATGAGTGTAGATGAAGAATTGAAGACCAAAGATACATTTGATGGATTGTGTAAAAGATATAATAGCTAGACAGGAGGTGACTACTAAGATGGTGGCTTAAAGAGATGTATGGAAGAAAAAGACGTGTTGCTTAACCCCAAAAAAACTGGGATACTGGCAGGAGGGTCGTGATGATTAGGCTATATGGGCCAATGATTTGAAGAAAGTGGCGGGAGGAAACCTGATCTGATGATATGACGGAAATCAGGAGATGCCTATATACAGCAGTGGACTGCGAAAGGCCCAGTAATCAGATCCTAGGGCTGGCAGAGATCTCTCTCGCCAAGAAGGCGAACATGACGCAATTCGCGTCAGATGATGACTCGCGACCGCTGCTGAAGATGGACAACTTCCTCGCTGATGCTAACTGGGATCTGGTCTCCGCAAGTTGGTAGATCCTTTTTGTGTACCTTTTACCAGCTAGATGGCCTATAGTAGTAAGTTTTGAGTATGAGTGTGGGTGGTTTTGATAGTAAAAGAAGACCAAATAGATACTTTTGATGGATTACTTAGGTAAAAGATGATAGCTAGAAAGAGAGTACCTACTGTGATGGCGGTTAAAAGAGGTGTATGGAAGAAGAAGAAGACATGCTGCTCGAGCCCGAGGATGGATGTATGGATGGATGGACAAGTTCCTCGCTGATGCTAACTGGGATCTGGTCTCTGGCGGTTGGTAGACCCTTGATATATCAGTTATACAGGGTGGCAAGGCCATCGACGCAGAACCTGTTACCATGGATTCAGTACATGATTCTGGCATTGAATACGTTGGTAATAAAAAAAAAATCTGTTGTTTCCAAAAGTGCAATACCTACGCGGTCAAAATGTATGATGCAGCATTTTTTGACGTGAAAACGTCTTTTCGCTCGGTGTACTGGTGGTATGTTCAATATTTCTGACAGACAAAAACGTGTAAGATTTCAACCGCTAATAACTACGAGATAATGGATGATGATGGATAGAGTATTGCATACAAAAGAGAGGTCATATTTATAAAAAAAATTAAGGCCGGATATAATTTGCGTGTGACGTAACACGCAAATGCACACGAGTGCATGCGCATGCGCGCGTCCCTCTACTTTTCACTATGTGTCGAAATATCAGTTCATATAGCGCAAAAACATGTTTAGCTAGATCACTTAATCTAGTGTTTTTGTCGAGAGAGTTGACAAAGCACTACCAGGACCTAAAGAGAAACAGTAGAAATATTCGCCAAAATAGGGTTAAAAATAAGTCTGCTAAAACTCTGATTCAAATGAAAAATTCAAAACTACTAATCTTGAAGTAACTTCGAAATTTCTCTGTGCATTTCCACCAGGCACTACAATAAAGCATCCTTACCAGCTCCAGATGTCAGGTCGCGACGAGGACAGCGAGGACGACACTTACATGGGGTACCACTACACCACCTGTCCGGACTGCGAGAGGGAGATACCCAACGAACCCACCAAGAAGGAGTTCGCGGAGATGACCAAGTATGCTCCGCACCTAAATTATTTCATGAAACTGTAAACAAATAAACTTGAAATTCAAAAATGACTCGATGGTTCCTGGGTCTAAAGATAAATTCTGTTTTGTAATAAGGCCGATAAGGTCTTATATTTGTTTGAAAAAATGAGAGCATCCCATAACACAATTTCCCTTGAAAACCCACATACATACATAAACTTACGCCTTCTTCCCATGGAGGTAGGCAGAAACGGCACCTGCTGCGATGCTTGCATACTCCTTCGGCTTCGTTTACGTTCATACATCTGGTCATATACGCACGCCGGTTGCGAGTACTATGCACCTGAGCTTTCTGAAGAACATCACCTATAAGGTGGGCGTCCCCTCCCAGCGTTTCCACTCACATCTGCTTTGTAAATACCTTTTGTTAGTCTCCTTTCATTCATCCTCTCAACATGACCAAACCATCTGAGCATACTCTTTTCAATTTTCGTCACTACATCTTCTTTTAAACCGCAGTAATGATGTGATAAGGCAACGGGTCTTATCACATCACTAGCTTCTGCCCGAGACTTCGTCCGTGTGAAATGTTGGCTCCCGACCACCACGTCGCACAACCCATCGCCCGCCCGCGATATGACTTCGTTTTCGCGTAGCGTTCTTTCTGACTTTTTTCTTTTTGCTCGGCTCCTAAGGGTCGTAGCGTGATTTTACCTACATTAAGAACTGGGCTATCAAATGCAAAAAGAATATTCCAACGGGTATCGTATTACCCAGTAACTGGGTTGTGGAGGTCAGATAGACAGTCGTTCCATGTAAAATACTGGTATTCAGCTGCATCCGGTTAGACGGGAAGCCGACCCCAACGTAGTAGGGTAAAGGCTAGGCAGATTGATTGACCTACCTTGAAAAACCTTTGTTAAGGGCACTTCACTTCAGTAAACATAATGGACACAAAACATAGATAATATTTGGTTAAAGAAGATTTTATGTGAACCTAAATAAAAGAAACAAATGCGTCTAAAAAGTAAAGTACATAGGTTTCTTTTTCGTAAGTATCTAGTATACATGGACTACCCAGTATAAACTTAAGAATTCCTAGAAAAATGATTTAAAGAGAGAAAACGCGCAAATGGAGCAAAAAGGCAACGTTGTGATAACAATAAGGCTCGTAGATGGGCTCCTGTAACATGAATATAACAAACTAAAGAACCGGCTTGATTGAATCATCCGCTGTTCTTTGTCATAAATCCGACAACGGGCGGCCGTCTAACAATGCGTCCTGAAATCATTCCATTTCTCATTTTGTTACTCTCCCCTTTAATCTCGCATCCGTAGAAAAGTGGATCAGCGTTGCAAAAGGGCATTGCAATGCAGACAGCAGACTTGTTCTGATTAATCTATTGTGAAAGTATTAGCTGATTTCACTCTCTTAATTAATTAAGAATATTAATAGGATTGGTCAGCGGTGGAAGTTATTATTAGTATCGTTTCCTTCCTTTCCGATTCAGCTTTTAAACGTTATCGATGACGCACATTTCATTCAGGCCGTAAATTCATATCAGTGTTTTCTATATTGAGCACGTGCTCTAAAGTCATATGACCACTGATCCATAAAATTATGGTATTCACTGGCCAAACGCGTTGTTAAACATTTAAAAGTCTCATAAAATTCAGAGCGAGTGTTTTCACGACATAATGAGAGCAGAAGGTTCCAGAGTTTAGCGTGTTCAAACATAAAAAACAAACTCTTCAGCTTCATTATTAGTATAGCTAGATAGATATACGTTGTTCAGCCTATTACTCATAATTTAGGTACACCACACGTGCTTCGCAAGGAACGCATTTCTATAGCATTTATTCTACTGTCGGACCATCGGACATCTAGACGCACTGCAAGTTACCAACTCTACCTAGTTACTATTCCACCAATTCGCACTAAGCGTTACCAAATGTCGTTCTACCCGCGTCTGTGTTTTCGAACGCATACAACCCTAATCTCTTAACAGTGAGAGTGAATAGGCTTCTGCTGGGTAAGCTCACTCCATCGTCGACAATATCTCTGTCACCTCCGACCTAGACTAGAGTCAAGAGCAAACCCGTCTCCAATAAAAATAAAAAAACTTTCATACTTCTTTTGCCATACCCAACCATCACTTCTATACGCTATCTCTAAAATTTTCTTCACAAACCAGGGAAGCCAACCAGCGCGTATTAAAAGCACTAAAGATATCCTTTTGGCGTCAGTACGAACACGGCAAGATCAGTAAGGATGGCGTCAGAGTCCTAGTACAAGCAGTAGAAGTGGCGGCTGATTCTGACGACAGCAGTGTCAATCTGGAACAGCTGGGGACTTTGTGGAAGCCTAAGGTAAGGTTCCATAGGTATAGTTATATACATACTATAACATCCTGTAATCCCCAAAGGGTTAGGCAGACGTGTACAGTAAGGGCAGGTTACCGTGATTCTAGAGTATAACTTTGGCCCAAATCTAGACGGATATTTAATGTCATTAAATCCACACTAAGTTCCGCAAGTACGAGTCTATATCGCCATCTATTAGTTACCGAAGGACATATGACGTTCGATTGTGTGCGCGACACTTCGGGCAGTTTTTTTAAATTTTATTTGAGTTGGGTTTGCTCTTGACTCTAGTCTAGGTCAGAGGTGACAGAGGCAAAGTCGACGATGGAGTGAGCTTACCCAGAAGAAGCCTGTTCACTCTCACTTTGAAGAGATGAGGGTTGTATGCGCTCGGAAACACAGACGCAGGTAGTGAGTTCCACTCTTTCGGTGTGCGCATTATAAAAGACATTTGTAAACGCTTAGTGCGAATTGAATTGTCTCGATTAGGGCCAAAGTTATGCCCTAGAGTCAAAGTAACCCGCCCTTACGGTAATACATGCACATTTCGCCAGTTAAGTATATCTTGCATGAGGTTCCGCTACTCGAATCGCAATTCGAATAGCGGAACATAATGCGAGTCTGTTGAATTGAACTACTGCGGTTTCGCTGCTATGGTTTCGCGGCTGAGGTGTGCTAAGGGCCTAAGTCCTATGTAACACGAGGCGAGCTTATTGCCATACGAGATGGAGAAATCCAATAACACTTTACCCGACCAGGGAATCGAACCCAGGACCTCATGCTCAGTAATAGTTGATGATCTTTTGTTTTTTACCAGCGGTAGTTGTGATAGCTCCTGTCCAAAGAAGGCATAAGCCCCTGTTCGCACGGACGATTTTTATCACGCATTGAATTTTTAACTATCGGTGTTGAGAAGAATTTATGCCGAACTGAGTTGAGTAGGATTCCAAACATTTCATTGAGGAACAGACTTCACCGCCCAGCTCAGGCTAAGAGACACATAAACTCTTTTGCAAAAAAACGGGCACTTTAGATTTTTTTTCTTTACTTCAATGAAGAAGAACAAGAAAGAGGTTTTATTAATTTGACGATGTATTGGCATGTTATTTGAAGCATCCTGGCATAATTCTTTACGTTCCAAATTTAAATTTTGAAATTAACAAAAGGAAAATAATGATTAGTAAAATTGCTTTACTAATGGCGCGAATTGCTGAAACGATTTTTTTACTGATTACTAAAATTTTAAAACTTTTTGGATATTTTCTGCAAATGAAACAATTTAATCTTTCTTTTTACATTAAATACCACTTTTTGATATGAGTGATAAAGCGATAGCGGCCAGTAAAATTATAACCCTACTTGAAGAAGGTTGTTCGCAAACTTACGTGTCTCAGCGGCTAAATGTGAGTCGTTCAACTGTCCAGAGGAATTGGCAACGGTATCAAGAGACCGGTTTGGTCAAAAGAAAACCCGGTCCGTGAAGAAAACGATGCACAGAACCAAGAGATGACCGCTTTTTGGTGAGTCAGGCGTTGCGGAATCGTAAGGTGTCAAGTGTAGACCTGAAGAAGAGCCTTGAAGAAGTAAGAGGACTAGAAGTTAGCTTGTGGACGGTCAGGAGGAGGCTTTTGGCTGCCAATATCAGGAGTTACCGCCCGGCTCGGGGCTCTAAATTACTCCGTGAGCACTGTGTTGCTCGACTTCAGTTTGCTCGAAACTGTGCTTCATGGACTCTGGAGGACTGGAATAAAGTAATGTTTTCTGATGAAGCTAGAATCTCTTTGTGTGGAGAGGACCGACGCCGGCGAGTGCTGCGAAGACCACGGGAACGCTATGCGGAAGTGTGTTTCGAAGAAATCATCCTTATGGCGGAGGCTCCGTTATGTTTTGGGCAGCAGTTAATTCGACGTAGCGTACGGAGTTAGTTTTCATAGAAAATGGAACATTAAATGCACACCGGTACATAATGGAAGTTCTAATTCCATATACACAAACCGCATTGACTGCACTTGGGGAAGATTCTATTTTTATAGACGATAATGCTCGCCCGCACCGTTCTGGCGACGTAGAAGGGTACATGCAAGAAGTTGGGATCCGTCGTTTAGACTGGCCAGCTTGAAGTCCTGACCTCAATCCAATTGAGCATGTCTGGGATGTTCTAAAGAGACGGGTAAGCTCAGTGCAACCTGCTCCACAAAACATCAGGGAGCTAAAAAGAGTCACTGCAGAAGAGTGGGAACGTATTCCTCAAAACGTTATTAAAAACGTCGTGGAAAGCATGCCCAGAAGGATTCAAGCTGTGATTTTAGCAAGAGGAGGTCACACTCGTTATTAGGTTTTTACATTTGTAACTTTATTTAATTTAAAAAAGTAATAAAAATCTTCTTGCCTTTATTGCCGACCACTTCTTATTGTTTGGCCGTGTAGGTACATCGGTTTTAAAGAATTCATCGATTTTTTTTTTTATTAATGTACACGATTATAAGTATGAAGACTACGTCAAACAATTAAATTTCATTTAATTAACTCAAATCGACCTTAAAACGTAAATTTCCTCAGGTGCCCGTTTTTTTTTTGCAAAAGAGTGTATATTCCATTATCATTCATATTTTTCATTCTATTCTAAAACCAGCCTTTTCTCTCCCCAAAGACGCACGCTGTATGGCTACGCCGCAAACTAGTAAACATGATGACACCCGAAGCAGCCAACGCACAAGTACCTCGACAGAAATGGCGGCAGCACTGCTACAGAATAATCACCAATGTCTGGTTCGACGGCTTTATCTACTTCATGATACTATGCAACACGCCCGTCATACTGTGCGAGGTGGCACTACCGGCACCCGTGTCCCAATCCGTCATGCTCACTATCAGGGCGCTCAACTTGTGAGTACAGTGTAGTTTATCTACTTCATGATACTATGCAACACGCCCGTCATACTGTGCGAGGTAGCACTACCGGCACCCGTGTCCCAATCCGTCATGCTCACTATCAGGGCGCTCAACTTGTGAGTACAGTGTAGTTTATCTACTTCATGATACTATGCAACACGCCCGTCATACTGTGCGAGGTGGCACTACCGGCACCCGTGTCCCAATCCGTCATGCTCACTATCAGGGCGCTCAACTTGTGAGTACAGTGTAGTTTATCTACTTCATGATACTATGCAACACGCCCGTCATACTGTGCGAGGTAGCACTACCGGCACCCGTGTCCCAATCCGTCATGCTCACTATCAGGGCGCTCAACTTGTGAGTACAGTGTAGTTTATCTACTTCATGATACTATGCAACACGCCCGTCGTACTGTGCGAGGTGGCACTACCGGCACCCGTGTCCCAATCCGTCATGCTCACTATCAGGGCGCTCAACTTGTGAGTACAGTGTAGTTTATCTACTTCATGATACTATGCAACACGCCCGTCGTACTGTGCGAGGTGGCACTACCGGCACCCGTGTCCCAATCCGTCATGCTCACTATCAGGGCGCTCAACTTGTGAGTACAGTGTAGTTTATCTACTTCATGATACTATGCAACACGCCCGTCATACTGTGCGAGGTGGCACTACCGGCACCCGTGTCCCAATCCGTCATGCTCACTATCAGGGCGCTCAACTTGTGAGTACAGTGTAGTTTATCTACTTCATGATACTATGCAACACGCCCGTCATACTGTGCGAGGTGGCACTACCGGCACCCGTGTCCCAATCCGTCATGCTCACTATCAGGGCGCTCAACTTGTGAGTACAGTGTAGTTTATCTACTTCATGATACTATGCAACACGCCCGTCATACTGTGCGAGGTGGCACTACCGGCACCCGTGTCCCAATCCGTCATGCTCACTATCAGGGCGCTCAACTTGTGAGTACAGTGTAGTTTATCTACTTCATGATACTATGCACACGCCCGTCATACTGTGCGAGGTGGCACTACCGGCACCCGTGTCCCAATCCGTCATGCTCACTATCAGGGCGCTCAACTTGTGAGTACAGTGTAGTTTATCTACTTCATGATACTATGCACACGCCCGTCATACTGTGCGAGGTGGCACTACCGGCACCCGTGTCCCAATCCGTCATGCTCACTATCAGGGCGCTCAACTTGTGAGTACAGTGTAGTTTATCTACTTCATGATACTATGCACACGCCCGTCATACTGTGCGAGGTGGCACTACCGGCACCCGTGTCCCAATCCGTCATGCTCACTATCAGGGCGCTCAACTTGTGAGTACAGTGTAGTTTATCTACTTCATGATACTATGCAACACGCCCGTCATACTGTGCGAGGTGGCACTACCGGCACCCGTGTCCCAATCCGTCATGCTCACTATCAGGGCGCTCAACTTGTGAGTACAGTGTAGTTTATCTACTTCATGATACTATGCAACACGCCCGTCATACTGTGCGAGGTGGCACTACCGGCACCCGTGTCCCAATCCGTCGTGCTCACTATCAGGGCGCTCAACTTGTGAGTACAGTGTAGTTTATCTACTTCATGATACTATGTACACGCCCGTCATACTGTGCGAGGTGGCACTACCGGCACCCGTGTCCCAATCCGTCATGCTCACTATCAGGGCGCTCAACTTGTGAGTACAGTGTAGTTTATCTACTTCATGATACTATGCACACGCCCGTCATACTGTGCGAGGTGGCACTACCGGCACCCGTGTCCCAATCCGTCATGCTCACTATCAGGGCGCTCAACTTGTGAGTACAGTGTAGTTTATCTACTTCATGATACTATGCACACGCCCGTCATACTGTGCGAGGTGGCACTACCGGCACCCGTGTCCCAATCCGTCATGCTTACTATCAGGGCGCTCAACTTGTGAGTACAGTGTAGTTTATCTACTTCATGATACTATGCAACACGCCCGTCATACTGTGCGAGGTGGCACTACCGGCACCCGTGTCCCAATCCGTCATGCTCACTATCAGGGCGCTCAACTTGTGAGTACAGTGTAGTTTATCTACTTCATGATACTATGCAACACGCCCGTCATACTGTGCGAGGTGGCACTACCGGCACCCGTGTCCCAATCCGTCATGCTCACTATCAGGGCGCTCAACTTGTGAGTACAGTGTAGTTTATCTACTTCATGATACTATGCACACGCCCGTCATACTGTGCGAGGTGGCACTACCGGCACCCGTGTCCCAATCCGTCATGCTCACTATCAGGGCGCTCAACTTGTGAGTACAGTGTAGTTTATCTACTTCATGATACTATGCACACGCCCGTCATACTGTGCGAGGTGGCACTACCGGCACCCGTGTCCCAATCCGTCATGCTCACTATCAGGGCGCTCAACTTGTGAGTACAGTGTAGTTTATCTACTTCATGATACTATGCACACGCCCATCATACTGTGCGAGGTGGCACTACCGGCACCCGTGTCCCAATCCGTCATGCTCACTATCAGGGCGCTCAACTTGTGAGTACAGTGTAGTTTATCTACTTCATGATACTATGCAACACGCCCGTCATACTGTGCGAGGTGGCACTACCGGCACCCGTGTCCCAATCCGTCATGCTCACTATCAGGGCGCTCAACTTGTGAGTACAGTGTAGTTTATCTACTTCATGATACTATGCAACACGCCCGTCATACTGTGCGAGGTGGCACTACCGGCACCCGTATCCCAATCCGTCGTGCTCACTATCAGGGCGCTCAACTTGTGAGTACAGTGTAGTTTATCTACTTCATGATACTATGTACACGCCCGTCATACTGTGCGAGGTGGCACTACCGGCACCCGTGTCCCAATCCGTCATGCTCACTATCAGGGCGCTCAACTTGTGAGTACAGTGTAGTTTATCTACTTCATGATACTATGCACACGCCCGTCATACTGTGCGAGGTGGCACTACCGGCACCCGTGTCCCAATCCGTCATGCTCACTATCAGGGCGCTCAACTTGTGAGTACAGTGTAGTTTATCTACTTCATGATACTATGCACACGCCCGTCATACTGTGCGAGGTGGCACTACCGGCACCCGTGTCCCAATCCGTCATGCTCACTATCAGGGCGCTCAACTTGTGAGTACAGTGTAGTTTATCTACTTCATGATACTATGCAACACGCCCGTCATACTGTGCGAGGTGGCACTACCGGCACACGTGTCCCAATCCGTCATGCTCACTATCAGGGCGCTCAACTTGTGAGTACAGTGTAGTTTATCTACTTCATGATACTATGCAACACGCCCGTCATACTGTGCGAGGTGGCACTACCGGCACCCGTGTCCCAATCCGTCGTGCTCACTATCAGGGCGCTCAACTTGTGAGTACAGTGTAGTTTATCTACTTCATGATACTATGTACACGCCCGTCATACTGTGCGAGGTGGCACTACCGGCACCCGTGTCCCAATCCGTCATGCTCACTATCAGGGCGCTCAACTTGTGAGTACAGTGTAGTTTATCTACTTCATGATACTATGCAACACGCCCGTCATACTGCGCGAGGTGGCACTACCGGCACCCGTGTCCCAATCCGTCATGCTCACTATCAGGGCGCTCAACTTGTGAGTACAGTGTAGTTTATCTACTTCATGATACTATGCAACACGCCCGTCATACTGTGCGAGGTGGCACTACCGGCACCCGTGTCCCAATCCGTCATGCTCACTATCAGGGCGCTCAACTTGTGAGTACAGTGTAGTTTATCTACTTCATGATACTATGCAACACGCCCGTCATACTGTGCGAGGTGGCACTACCGGCACACGTGTCCCAATCCGTCATGCTCACTATCAGGGCACTCAACTTGTGAGTACAGTGTAGTTTATCTACTTCATGATACTATGCAACACGCCCGTCATACTGCGCGAGGTGGCACTACCGGCACCCGTGTCCCAATCCGTCATGCTCACTATCAGGGCGCTCAACTTGTGAGTACAGTGTAGTTTATCTACTTCATGATACTATGCAACACGCCCGTCATACTGCGCGAGGTGGCACTACCGGCACCCGTGTCCCAATCCGTCATGCTCACTATCAGGGCACTCAACTTGTGAGTACAGTGTAGTTTATCTACTTCATGATACTATGCAACACGCCCGTCATACTGCGCGAGGTGGCACTACCGGCACCCGTGTCCCAATCCGTCATGCTCACTATCAGGGCGCTCAACTTGTGAGTACTCAATGTACACAGTCGGTCCTTAAGCATTATCACACGTATAATAGATCAAAAAATTTAAAATACACGATGTATGGAACGACACGTTCGCTCCGTCGCGCGTTCGTGTCATGTATACACTAGTTGGCTGACCAAACCGGCTGTTCAGCGTTTGGGCAAGTCGGGTAGGTACCGTTTGCGTAAAAAAAACCTGTGAATTTTAAATGACTCGAAAAAGGAGGTTCTCTATTCGACCCGTATGTATGTATGTATGTTTGTTTGTTTGTTTATATGTCCACGATTTTCTCAAAATCTAATGAACCAATTTTTATGATTATTTCACTAACGTGATCTACATACTTTCAGGAAGGTTTTAATATAGGTATATTACATTAGGTAAAAATTTTTTATCTACGAAGGTATATGCATATATTTATGTACTGTATTTCCGGCATTTCTAAGCGGATTTTCATGATTTTTCTTTTCGTTCGTCTCGAGCATATGGTATTTTGTATATTCAACTAAAAATGGAAAAATAAATTTACTTTAAAAAAACTTCGAAAACCTAAAACGAATAAATTAACTTTCATAAAAAACTTAACAGCGTCTGAAGTCGGTGTCTTCAGTTCTTCAATGCACTAATAGCTTG
This sequence comes from Dicycla oo, assembly GCA_948252095.1. NCBI lineage: Eukaryota > Metazoa > Arthropoda > Insecta > Lepidoptera > Noctuidae > Dicycla > Dicycla oo. The sequence goes on from OX411730.1 coordinate 12,326,143, forward strand.
TAAGTTAGTTTATTCGTTTTATGTTTTTGAAGTCGGTTTTTACTTTTTTTAAGGTAAATTTATTTGTAATTTGAGACAAAACATATTTACTTGACAGCGAAGATGCTTTTTCGTTGACGTTTTTGACTGTACTTTTGCGGTGAAATCGACGCGTAGTCCCACATGTCTCGCCGGTGACTGAGCAACCAATGACAAACACCAATATTATGTGTATAGCGTCTATACACCTTCTGTGCATGTGAGCGTAACCAAATCGGTGGTGTAACCGCTGTGGAGGGGCGTTCATTTTTAGAATGGTTTATCTATATAGTTTTAGTGTTAATTTCAGTTTCTTCTACACAATTTACGTGATGGAGATGATTATAAAGATGTGTGCGCTCGGATTCTGTGGCTACTTCAAGTCGCACTGGAACAAACTTGATTTCTTCATCATTCTTATGGCTACTAGTGGTAAGAAAAGAACAGCTTAAGGGGGAAGCGTCAGGGTAGCCCGCGAAATTCAAATTTTCTTAAGTTTTTTGCAATTTGCAAGTCAGTATTAAGTTATATGATAAATAAAGTATGATTCGCGGCTCTAACAAATATGTATTTGCAGAATTATACTCATTAGACTCAGTAATACAACTCCAATGAGTTAGTATAATCCTCAAATGTCAAGATTTCATGAAATAGTCATTTATTAGATTTACCTGGTCTTAAAGACTTGTATTGAATACTTTAATGATTACAATTATGTAAACACATACTTCTTACGGTCGCGAATTACATTTTCATCAACGTAAAATCTAATACTGACTTATAAATTGCAAAAAACATAAGAAAATTGGAATTTCGCGGGCTACCCTGACGCTTTCGCCTTAAGGCTTTGTTCTAATAGAACGCGACTACGCGATCATTGAAAATTCGCGCGAATTTTAGTCGTACGAATCCGCGATCAAACATACTGAAGTCGAATAGGTGTCCTAATAGGCATTCGCGCGATGCGGTCGCGCGACTAAAATGATTATAATATATTAACGAGAACTAAGTTCGTACGAACGCGAGATCTAACATATTGATGTCCTAATAGGTGTCCTAATTGAATCGCGTCGCGTCGCCGGGGAGCGGGATGAGGGACAGGGCAGGAGTTGGCGTCACTGTCGCGCCCGCTCGCGTCGTTATTTCGCGCGATGATCGCGTATTCGCGTTAGGACACCTAGTTTTTGTTATCGCGCAACCATGTGATGGTCGTATCGCTTATTCGCGCGATGATCGTGTAGTCGCACAATAGGGAAAGACGGTGGTTGGATATTTCGCCAGTTATAAAGCGTGTATCAGAAAGGTGTGGGTCATATGGGTGTGGTAAACTGAACATTTTTCTCCCATGGAGGAAACTAACCAACATCGTAATCGAAAAATTTATCAGGCGTCCCATTCATTTGGGACTCTACTGCTGAGCTCGAGGACCTCTGGGTTCGATTCCCAGGTCAGGCGAAGTGTTATTGGGTTATTCCATCTGGAATTTACATATTACATGGGACTTAATCATAACTAGCGATACGTGGGTGTACTACAGCTACACTTTGGGTAAAACAGACTTGATATTTATGGCTGTTCTGTATATAGGGTCAAATTAAATTAGCTATAGATATCTAAACACGACAAAAAAAAAGATTTGGTGATTTTTTTTGGGGTCATTGACCGCTGGTACTAGTATTGTTACTTGAAGTGTGAGTTGATAAATAATAATAATAATAATATCCTGGGACATTCCACACACGGCATCTGATCCCAAACTAAGCAGAGCTTGTACTATGGAAACCAGATAACTGATATACTACATATACTACTTTTTTTTTTGTAAATATACATACTTATATATATAATTACACCCAGATTCAGGACTAACAGACATGTCCATGCACACAAATGTTTGTCCTGGATGGGAATCGAACCCACGACCTGCGGCGTGATAGGCGGTATCTTAACCAACCACGCCAGCTGGCCACGATAAAATCTGTTTTCTCGTGTTTAGGTATCGATAACCATCACGTCCGTGAAGTTTCGCTAGCTAATTTAATTGGTCCCTGTATACCTACTTATTAGTGTTCGTGACTGTGCCTCATCATCATCATGCATGTCTCTGTTTTCAGACTTAGTTCTAGACGTGTTGGATGCCCTAACTCCTTGGGACAAGTGGAACAGCGTCAATTCCAGCTTCATAACCGCTACTAAACTGTTGAGGATGCTTCGTTTTCTGCGATTATGCAAGCTAGCCAGGTAAAGCTATACTTTCATTTATTAATTTATACAGGGTGAAATTGAATTCATGGGCATCCTTTTAAGGTGTCATTGTTCTCATCATTATGAACAACTTTTACTATGGGACCAAATCTGAAATTGGGAAAAAAGTCAACTTTTCCCTACATTTTGACGAGTTATGCGAACAAAAATGTAGGGAACAGCTGATTTTTTTTTCGCGATTTCAGGTTTGGTCCGTCCCATAGTAATAGTTGTTGTATGTGGTCTCTTCGTCTATTTCTTCTTTTTCTTCTTTTTAGGTTTCCGTACCAAAATGGTAGAAAAAGGAACCCTTATGGTGCGACTCAGTCTGTCTGTATGTCTGTGTGTCTGTCTGTCCGTCTGTCACAGCTGGATATCTCAAGAACTACTAATGTTATCAACTTAAATTTTGGAATAGTTTTAGATGACGTGTGCCCAACTATTTTGCAAATAAGAAATAAATAAAAAATTATATATATTATTTGCAACAGGGACTGAAAAGCCTTCTCTTAAACATTCAAAGTGGGTTTACTAGGGCATGTGGGGTATCATATGAAAGAGCGCTGTTTGCACATTCTCAAACACTTTTTATTTTTTAGGCTGCATAGTTTTCTACTTTTGATGAAAAATGTAAAATAAAATACCGTTCCCCCCTATCTTTGAAGTTTGCATAGAGAAAAATCTGAAATTATTCTGTATGACAGAAGTTAATAATAATAATATCCTGGGACATTTTCACACACGGTCATCTGATCCCAAACTAAGCAGAGCTTGTACTATGGAAACATATACATACATATACTACATTTTTCTTTTTTTTTTTGTAAATACATACTTATATAGATAATTACTCCCAGACTCAGGACAAACAGACATGTTTATGCATACGAACGTTTGTCCTGGATGGGAATCGAACCCACGACCTGCGGCATGCCATCTGGTCTGTCAAGTTATGTAAAAATTACAGAAAAAAAAATTATGTCTTTAAATAGCACACTTTTTTATATATGACCGGCTTTTCACATGTCTTAAAAAGAATTGCAATACTAGGTAGTTCCGAAAATTGTTAGCCACAGAATAAATACTTACAATCTCTTTAGTCTTGAAACTATTTTGAATTGAGGGCTAATTTCAATACAAATCTCCTTGGTGTTCTTTTTTTTATATTTTTAAAGATTATATCACTCTTCTTTTGTTTGCAACAATGGACGTCTGGAAGCTTTTCGTGCTATGATTCTTCGGCCTGCCGCAGGATACATTTTTTAAATGTTTTGATAGCTTGATCACCTGAATGCATAAGTGCATTGGAAAAGGAGAGGATTTTAAAAGCTTTAAATAAACTTTTTGTCATATTCTATTTTTCATTTCACTAACAATTTTTGGAACAGCCCACGTAGTGACAACTTTATTACTTGTGTGACCGAAATTTGGGTCAGAAAGATACATTTTGATGAGGATATTGTGGCTATGTAATAACGGCGGGTCGATCGATCAGGTTAAGCTACGCTTGCCGCGGTTGATCCGTGAATGGGTGAGCATATTTACATACCAAGACTCCTCCGTGCCCTGGAAAACACGGTAAGCCGTTGGTCTCGGCTGTCATTCGTGGATCATTGACAGTCGTTACGAGTCGTCAGAAGCCCGAAAGTCTGACAACCAGTCTTACCAACGGGTATCATATTATCCAGTAACTGGGTTGTGGAGGCCAGATAGGCAGTCTCTTCATGTAAAATACAACCAAATGTCAAACCCTCGACTACCTTGCTGGTCTGACGCGTCCCAATATTAACCCCTTTGTCTTCACCCCAGTCGACCCAGGCGAGATCAGAAAGATTATTTGTTCCATTAAATCCAAAGCTGTTGGCTGCGATAATATCAGCCGTCATATGATCGTAACGGCTCTTGATCAACTCCTTCCTGCAATTTCCCACATCATAAACTTCTCCCTTTACACCGGTGTTTTCCCCTCCCTGTGGCGCAAAGCCATTATTTGGCCCCTGCCTAAGAAACCCAAGCCCTCTCTTCCTACTCACTTTCGCCCAATTTCCATCATTCCCTTTCCGTCTAAAGTGCTTAAGGCCAGTGTTCATAAACAATTCTCTCACTTTATTCACCACAACTCCCTCATCAGTCCCTTTCAATCCGGTTTCAGGCCCGAGCACAGTACAGTTTCAGCTCTTCTTAAAGTGACTGACGATATAAGGCGAGGAATGGAGGACACTAAAGATACCGACTTAGTGTTAATTGACTTCTCCAATGCTTTTAATACCGTCAGGCATGAAGTCCTTTTATCCATCCGTTCCTATCTTATGGTCTCTCCGGAGGTATAGAAATGGTTTTCCTCTTATCTTCGAGGACGTCAGCAGTCTGTTCATGCTGGAGACTCTTCGTCGTCTTGGTGTGATCTTGCAGCTGGCGTCCCTCAAGGCGGTAAAATATATCCTCTTTTGTTCTCAATTTTTATTAATCTCATTACCACCGTGCTTCGGCCTGCGTATCATCTTTATGCAGATGATTTGCAGCTTTACGGCCAGGCAAGTACTGATAACATTTTCGAAGCGATTGATGAGCTGAACCGGGATTTGAGTGGTCAAGGATTGGTCTGATCGATTTCGGGTGGCGGTTAACCCTGGCAAGTGTCAGGCTATCGTAATTGGAAGCCCCTACAGCATAAGAAAGCTGAGTGGCTTAACTGTACCACCTGTAATCTTTGACAACTCCATCATTCCGTTTAGCTCCGATGTTAAGGATCTTGGTCTGCATGTCGACACTTGATTCTTGATTGGCGAAAGCAGGTCACGACTATTAGTAAAAAAGTCACCGGAACGTTGCGGTCGCTCTCTCGGTTGAAAACCCTTCTCCCATCACACATAAAGGCGATGCTTGTACAGTCCCGAATCTTTGCCATAATTGACTATGGTGATGTGTGTTAGTATGACCTGAATGCAGATCTCCTCAATAAACTTGACCACGTTCTCAATAACTGCATTCGATTAGTTTTCAATCTTTGTAAGTATGACCATGTATCCGGGCACCGATTGCTTTTAAAATGGTTACCCATTCTTCAGCGCAGTGAGGTGAAGGCTCTGTCTATGCTTTTCTATTCTCCACCAACCCACTTCTCCTTCTTACCTGACTTCGCATATTTAATACATATGCTCTGCCCATAGTAAAAATCTTCGTTCCACCGTCAATCCTTTTCTACGATGTCCTTCTCACCGCTCTGGTTTCATTCACTATTCTTTCTTTGTCCAGGCGGTCTGTATTTGGAATGCGCTCCCTCAGAACATCAGGACGGCAACCAATCGGTTGTCTTTTAAAGTGAAGATACGTGAACGTATACGTAAGAAGTTGACAGAAACATCCCTGCGCTGATTTGCTGGATTACTTTTTTTTAAATATAAATTTTTAAAGTTGTCACCTTCAAAAAAATATAAAATGTCAAATTACTCAAAAATGGTTGACATTTTATATACGGTGGGTCATAAGAGGTCATTTGGTTTCAAATGACGTTATTAAATTACCAATAACCCTGTACAATAACGTGATGATTGTTTTTTGTTTCAGGGTATCAGTGCCCAAAATAATGGCTTACATTGACCGCATGATCGATTTACAATTAGCGTTTGGTTATGATGTTGGAAAGGTAAATTCATACTAACTATTTTAATTATTGGTATGTACTTTAGGCACCCTATTTTTTTCTTTGGGGGAACCCTCCCTTGGCTATGTACAGTGATAGGATAATCGGGCGCTAATATACCTAAAATTCACTTTTATTCCCACGAAATAATAACACGGACATGCCTTTTGTCTTGCGACACTTTAGTGCTCAACTAAATATTATTTATTGGAAAGCAGTTCGAGATCATTAAAACTTGGGAAATGTTAGAATATTCGAGAGGCTTCCATGTCAAAGGGTATATAAAGCGCCCGTTTCGTTTCAATCAGGCAGTGTTAGAAAAGATGGATCAAAGTGCACTTCGAGCGATTGCCTTCTACGAATTTCTACAGGGACGTTCTGCAAGATCTGCTGCTACTAATATGTGCAGTGTGTTTAACAGTAATGTGGTCATCATTCGACAATAGCACATTGGTTTGAACGTTTCCGTTCTGGTGATATAACCTTCGAAGACAAACCTAGGTCCGGCCTGTCAACAGACTACGAATGAAACCCAATGCATCGTCACGACAGTTAGCAGATAAATTCAGATGTAGTCATCCCACCATCCTTGAACACTTTAAGAAATATGGATACAGAAAAGTCTTATCGTCTTGGATACCCCACGAACTCAATAAGTCCAACAAGGCGACGCGAGTTTCTATTTGCCTTTCATTGTTGCTTCATCCACGCAGAAAGAATTTTCTCAGCGAAATAGTTACTGGAGATGAAGGCTGGGTATTGTATGTTAGCCATACACGGAAGCGCCAGTGGCTACCTCAAGACGTGAAACCAAACTCAACTCCCAAACCAACCCACACTGAGAAAAAAGTTTTATTCTGTTGTTGGTGGGATTCTGAGGGCATGCTGTTTTACGAGCTTCCGCCTAACACCACAATAAACGCAGAGACCTACTCGTCACAACTGCGAAATCTGTCTACAATTATTAAACAAAAACGGCGAAAACGTTTAAATGTTCGTCTTCTTCATGATACCGCTCGGCCACACATAGCTAAATTAGTTAAACAAACTATTTCAGAGCAAGCTTGGGAAGTCTTATCCCATCCACCATACTCACCAGACTTAGCTCCGTCTGATTACCATTTGTTTCGGGCTTTGTAAAATTATTTACGCGATAAACAGTTTGATGACCAAACAGACCTTCAAAATACCCTAGAAGAGTTTTTTGATTCAAAACCAAAGGATTTTTGGATGGATGGGATTCAAAGTTTACCGGGGCTTTGGGCAAAAGTGTTAGATGAAGAAGGAGAGTATATCAGTAATTAATACGATCTTAATAAAATATAATGTTTATTTAAAGAAAGTGTTGTTTGTGTCGCAAGACGGAAAGTCTTGCGACACAAACAACACTTTCTTTGCCAATCCAATACAATAAATAAGTCGATTCGATCACTAATCTGTTAGATAGATAAATCAATGTCCCCTACTTGACCACTTTGTGCGCATTATCATTTTTTATTGATATTCCATTTGTTTTGAATAAAATAAAGATACTAAATCAACCACTGCTATAATTTCATTAAGTTTGTGATAGTTGTTTTTACAAAATTGTTCAACCCCGGGAACCTGGGATTACTTATTTATTCAGAAAGGAAAGTCCATTTTTTCTTTCGTGGGAAGAAGTTTAGGTATATAAGCGCCCGATTATCCGATCACTGGTTATGTAGGACTCCTTCCGAATAAAACCTCAGATCCTTCTAATACCATGAGTCGGGGGCCCGGGAGATACCTGTATATTGCCGCACTTTCGACTGGTATCAGCCTGCCTAGCGGGCCCCATTGTCCCACCGCCGACGAGGAAGCGACTAGCTATCAACGATTTTCTTGCTCAAGAAACTTACAAAGATTGTAGCTCCGGTGTAAGTAAAAGCATTCATATTTGATGAAGTTGTTTTGCGGCAGCGACAAGAGCTATCAAAGTACCAGCGAAGCTCGCTCGGCGGGCAGAACACTCCCTGAGAGACTCACGCTTGACACATAAGCATAGCATAATCAGCCTATCATGTTCCCACTGCTGGGACACAAGCATCCTCTCTATAAGAGGAAGTGGTCTGTAATCCACCACGCGGGCCCAGTGCGGTTTGGTAGATGTCACATGTCTTCGAACTTTTTGGTTCTATGACATACCGGTTTCCTCACGAAGTTTTCCTTCACCGTTTTAAGAGCAGTATTGATGAAATAATTTACACAAAGTAATGCGCCTGCTTGGGTTCGAACCCCCGACCTATAAGTTGTAAGTCAAGGCCGTTACCACTGGGCCAGCACTGCCCCTACTACATAAGCATACCAGCAAGTAACCGCTCGTCGCCGTGCGCGCTCTCGTTTTCAGTTGCTAGCTCTACTCGCTTCTCGTTAATCGCCGGCGGCGGACAGGTGGGACTTTTGACTCTTTTTTTCAGGGTTCCGTACCTCAAAAAGAAAAACGGAACCCTTATTTGTTTGTCAGTCTGTTAAGACCCTTTTTCTCAAGAACGCGTGGAGGTTAAATTACTAGGTATCAAATACGTAAATTCAATGTTCCTTTAAAACAATCAACCAATATAAGTCAAAGCAATAAAAAATACGATATAAGTTTACTGGCTACTGACGACCCGTAACGACTGCCAAAGATCCACGAATGACAGCTGGGACCAACGGCTTAACATGCTTTACGAGGCACGGAGTGGTCTTGGTATGTAAAGATGGTCACTCATCCACGGACCAATTGCAGCAAGCGATAAGATAAGCTGATACACGCTGTATTTACAGACGCCAGCACAACAAGCTACTACAATCTGTCAAATTTCTTTAATAGATTTTCAACTTTATCGCTAAAGCATTAGGTTCAAGGTTGATTGAGAAAATTTGACAGTTTCGGGTAGCTTGACTTGCTGGCGTCCATACCTTTGTCATTTTTTCCAGGGTTTCGTCACTGGTGCTCAAGAAGTATGCACTCTGCTGCCACAGTTGGTTGATAACAAGCAGATACATGACATGATCACTACAAAGCTGGATAGTGACAGGTAATTTGACAAAACATCAGGCCAGTATTCCCGGAAGGAATAGGCAGACGTGTATACCACATCAACATATCGCCAGCATACAACCATTCTAAGGGTGCATTCATGTAGAATGCTGGTAACCGGCCGCCGATATGCTAGCGCTTGGCGGCGCCGACAAGCGATGGTTGTCAACGGTAGTCGGCGCAGGCAATTTTCATACTTTTTGCCAAATCAGCGGGCACCAGCGTTGATTCATCAGATAGGAACTGATCGGCGACGGTTGACAAAAAGTATGAAAACTGCCTCCGCCGACCAGCGTTCTCAACCAGCGCTTGTTGGCAATAGGCAGTTGCTCCATGTAAAATACTGGTATTTAGCTGCATCCGGTTAGACTGGAAGCCGACCCTTAAAAGTAGGGAAAAAGCGAGGCAAATGATCGCGCCACTTTTACATACATATCGACGGTGAACTAGCAATACCTACCTCCTCACTACCTTTTTTCGATTTTTAGTTTCTAATGCCAATCGACGTAAAATGCTATTTCGCGTGTACTGGCAAAACCTCCTATCACGATATTTAAGTATTTATCCCATTAAACACTAATAGAAATAACTTCTAAATTATGCGACTCTAATTTTACATCCAATTGGCATTAAAAACTGAAAATCGAAAAAAAAGGTAGGAGGCACTGGTAGTTCATCGTCGATATGTCCCATGTTATAGGTAACGAGCCTATCGCCAGTAATCCTGCTGGAATCCCTATTCCAGACTGCCTTGAAATGGAAAACGCAATAACACTTTGGCCAACCTTGGGATCAAACTCAGAACCGCACACAATTATGCGGAAAAATGTAAAATAATAACAACCGTCGTCAGTTGTAAAAAGTCTTGATTTTGTATAATATATAATATCCTGGGACATTTCACACACGGTCATCTGATCCCAAACTAAGCAGAGCTTGTACTATGGAAACCAGATAAATGATATACTACATATATTATACTACATATGTTCATGCACACAAATGTTTGTCCTGGATGGGAATCGAACCCACGACCTGCGGCGTGATAGGTGGTATCTTAATTCATTAGGCGCGGCCGACGCGCATGCGCGTTTTCGGAGTTCGGACGTTCACCGAGTGCATGACGGCGCGTATGCGCGTCCATACAATTTACATAACTTTCTTCGAGTGCGGCGCGCCGCACCTGTGCGTTCAACGAACGCATCTCTATTGTTTCGAAAACATCGTAAAATAAGGGTCTCTAAGGGTGTCTACACCCAAGATATTTTTTGCACGCACCCGAGCGTTTGCCACACAGGATTAGTGTAGCATAAAGAAGCGTTTGCATAAATTTCGCGCAGATAATGTGTTAACCAACCACGCCAACTGGCCTGTATGATAAATGATAAATGATTTTTATTTCTGTAAGTAGGTTTGTACAAACACTTTTACAAGTCAATATATTTTTTTTTTAAACTAGATGAGGTCGGCGTTTCCTATCTGACTACTCTGAGAAGAAAGGCCGAAACAAACTCAGAGGTCACAGTCTCTTATAAAGTCCAGACATAATCTTGGTCACTTCATGTGAAGACCATGTAGATTGGTGTCTGAAATGGTCTTTTGAGGAAAGAACCACACAGATTGAGAGGACCTGTCCAGTCAGTGCACGCATTTGTCAGTAATCGCGCAGCTCAACTCAGAACTTAAGGAGCTCAACGATTCGACGAACAATACCAAAGAAAGGACATTGGGGTAGGCCGCATAGATTACTCAAACTGCCAGACCATGATTAAAAATAAGAGAAAAAATAAAACAAACAAAAATAATATAATACTTACAAAGTAAATATTCATGTCAACATTCAGTATGCAAAAATAAAAATAATATAAAATTTGGAGCAGTTCAATCCCAAGCCTTTTTGTCCTCAATATAATCTTTAACGGTATAAACGGTATAACAACAAATAAGCTTTTCGTCAAAGTTGAATTAGTTGTTCATACAAAATTAAGACTTACCTATTACAACTGACGAAGGTTGTTATTATTTTACATTTTTCCGCATAATTGTGACACCCCGGATAGCTGCGTGGGCACTTCCACTTATTTTTTCTATTCCGTGGGGTAAACAAAAGCAAGAAAATCTCAGGTCATATCAATTGTTTAGTGAGAACAAAAGCAAAATAAACTCAGGTATCGTCATGTTTGGTTATAGATTAGCTGTTACGCGACAGCTGGGGTTACTTCAACGCGACAGACCCTGGACTGCTATCACGGTGAAGACCAGACAAGCCACCACGTCCACACTCAATATCATGATCTTGGATGCTATGCAGCTGAAGGAAGAAGGTAACATAACAGAATATTAAAAGTAATAATACCAGCCTATTACTGTTCCACAGGGCAAAGGCCTCTTCTCATACAAAGAAGGTACGAGCATTGATCACCACGCTTGCTCAAGACGGATTGGCGATTACAAAAGTAGCTTTTTCAATTCATTTTACGTACTTTCTGAGTTTATCTTAGACATTTACTGACGTAAAGGTATGAATGGTATTGCAAATGTAAAGGTATGGTTGGCTAGCAACCTCAACAATTGATCATAATTTATTCTTGCCTGAGCATCCGGCAGCAAGTTCGTCATGCTCCCTTAGATGTCACTGCTTGCGGTAGCGTCGGGGGTCGGGTTGCCTCCTTCCCTCAAATATGGCGAGGGGGATAATGGCTGATCTTTGCGTTATGCGCGTGAACGGGTGCTGCTAGTGGTGACTGATCGTTTTGCTTACCTTGGTTTTGTTATTGTTATTAGTAATTAACTCTTATTTTATTTATTTTACTTCGATGGTCCTAGTTTATCATTTGTGACTCCGAGTTACTGCTACATAACGGATATATGTATGTAAGTGGGCACGCCCTTTATGCCTGGAGGCTTTTATTTAGTATAAAGTTCTGTTTAGGTTTTTAGGTTTGTATTTTTATTTCTGCTTGAGTATAGTTTTCGATTTTTTTTCCTTTTTTTGGTATATTGGCGTGTGCTAGCTGATTTATGGCAATTAATTAAATGACTTTTGATTTTGATTTTGGTTGCAAGGCAGATGTGGTTCTTTCCTCAAAATACCATTTCAGAAATTAATCTACATGGTCCTCACATGACTTGACCAAGATTATATCTGGACTTTAAAAGAGACTGTTACTTCTGAGTTTGTTCGGCCTTTCTTCTCAGTGTAGTCAGATAGGAAACGCCGACCTCATCTACCTATCACCGTCTAAAATATGATGGGCATGTAAAAGTGTTTCTGCAGACCTGCTTACTAACAGAAAGCAAATCCTTTATCATTAGCAATAATACTTGGCTTTTTCCCTAATTTCCAGGTTTTCTGGACGAAATGGAATACAGACTATTACTAAACGCGATTCAAGAGAAAATCCAACTGTGTCGTCATAAAGGCAGCTTAGTGGCGCCGTCATCACCTGAGGTAATTTATTTCCTACTGTCTTCTGCCTGCAACTTTGTCCGCGTGAATTTCCTTGTTTTAACATAAAATATATCCTATGACACTCGGCATACCTACCTTAGCTTTCCATTGGTGCTTAAACAAGGTGTAATTTAAATAACGCACAATCTCTTAAGGGGTCATTGTACTCATCATTATAAACAACTTTTACTATGGGACCAAACCTGAAATCGCAAAAAAAAATGAGCAGTTCAGTACCTACATTTGTTTGCTTAATTCGTCAAAATGTACTGAACAGCTGATTTTATTATTAAAAGTTGTTCATAATGATGAGTACTTAATCGGTTGTGCGTTATTTAAGTTACACCTTGTATATTGAGCGGTACGCGTCAACGGCAGCCGTAGACGAGTGTCGTGCTTCTGCCGTTGACGCGAGCCGCTCAGGATCAGAAGTTGCGAAGAATACTCCCTACATACAAACTCACAAATTTGACCTCTTTATAATATTAGTATAGCCTTAGTAATACTATGTAAACATATCTTATTTGTAAACTGTGGGCCTAGCACGGACGCGCGAATTAAACGTAATGTTAAGTCGATCGATTTTTTTTTAACGAAAATACAACTATCCTGCATTTTGGTTATGTATGCGACAAGCAGGTTTGTTAACCTGCAATAATAAAATATCTAATAATATCTATGTATTTACTCCAACTTACTGTTGTAAGTTGGAGTATATGTATACAAAGATATTAATAAAATATTTAAACTAAATATTAGGTTGGGGAAAAAGTCTTTTCGCATTATAGTAATGTATGAACTTGTATTAAAATCTCTTTGGCTATACTATTTGTATCTGGCTGGTTTTGGTATCATTGAAAGTTTAAATTTTAAAGAACATAATTCCAAATTCAAATTAGGAAAATGTGTGATTTTCATTTGTTTTTCGTACCGTCAAGATGAGTGAATCTAATGAAGAAATTTGATACATTTTAAAATTTTACTACAAAAAAGGTAAAAATGCAACGCAAGCCGCGAAAAAAATTTGCGATGTTTATGGACCTAGTGTAGTGTCTGTGAGAGTAGCACAAATTTGGTTTAAGCGTTTTCAATCCGGAAATTTTGATGTCAAAGATGCACGTCGCTCTGGTCGCCCTATTACGGATAAAATGGATGCCATTTTTGAAAAAGTGGAGCAAGATCGGCATATCAGTAGTTACGACGTAGCTGAGAACTGGAAATTGACCACAAAACAGTTTTGGCGCATTTGAAAAAAACTGGGTACACAAAAAAGCTCGACATTTGGGTACCTCACGCGCTCACTGAAAGAAACCTAATGAACCGTGTACTCATTTGTGATTCTTTATTACGACGTAATGAAACCGAACCATTTTTGAAGAAGCTGATAACTGGTGATGAAAAGTGGATCACGTATGACAAGAACGTGCGAAAAAGGTCGTGGTCAAAGGCCGGTCAGGCTTCACAGACTGTGGCGAAACCTGGGTTAACTCGCAACAAGGTGATGCTGTGTGTGTGGTGGGATTGGAAGGGCATTATTCATTATGAGCTGTTACCACCAGGCAGGACCATCGATTCTGAACTCTACTGCGAACAACTGATGAGATTAAAGCAAGAAGTTGAGAGAAAGCGGCCGGAATTAATCAACAGAAGTGGTGTGGTTTTTCATCATGATAACGCTAGACCTCACACATCTTTAGCCACTCAGCAAAAATTAAGAGAGTTTGGCTGGGAGGTGTTAATGCATCCGCCGTATAGTCCTGACCTTGCACCTTCAGATTTCCACCTGTTTCGGTCTCTTCAGAATTCTTTAGGCAGTGTCAGGTTAACATCACGAGAGGACAGCCAAAACCACTTGTCGCGGTATTTTGACCAGAAGTCCCAAAATTTCTATAGCAATGGGATCATGTCCCTACCTACAAGATGGCAAAAAGTTATCGAACAAAATGGTACCTGCATACTTTAGTTAAATGGAAATAAACTATATTAAAAAATGTTTTGAATTTTCTTAAAAAATGCGAAGAAACTTTTTCCCCAACCTATTAAATAACACACGCCTGTATTCCCAGAAGGGTAAGGCAGAGTACCTATAGTACACCCACATTTCGCCAGTTCTCTTTAAATCCCATGTAATAGGCGGCGAGCCTATTGCCATCAACCGGGCACAAATCTAGACTCCGGGTTGCTACTGAGAAATTCCTGATTGAAAACCCAATAACATTTTGTCCGACCCGGAAAACCTAGCCTAGGACCTCACGCTCTGCAGTAGCGCTTGTGACCATTAGGGTGCGTTTGTAAGTTGTCCTTTTCAAAATTTGCAAGTTAAATTAGACCCACTTCCCGGTGTTCGATTGAGCTGAAATTTGGCATAAAATCGGTGACAATGCAATATTTTGGTACCATCGAGCTGATCTGATGATGGACCCAGAAGGTGGCCACAGGAACTCTGTGATAAAACGACGCTATCCTATCGAGTTTGGGCTCGTTTGGTTTGTGTTGACAAGGACTCTGGTCCTAGATTATATTCAGACTAATAAAAGCTTGTTTTAATAATACACTTGTTAATTTCATGGATTCCGTCAATGGTACAGATAAGTTATTCTTTTGTTTATATCTGTAGACGCAACTCCGCGCTGTTTCGTGGCTGCAAGGAAACGAAAGGATAGCTGATTTCTTTCTGGAACATTCAGAGATTATGAACTTGAACATCAATGACATTTTGATATCCAGAGGTACTGCTTTAACGGTTACTTTCTTCCTCTGACCGAAGTGGCGTGGTTGGAACTACGATTAATACCGTATTCTGACACACCATGTGCTACTTATTTTGGCGCTGTTGTCGCCGGAATTCTTAGATGAGACAAAACATGTAAACCGAGTTACCGAGTTCGCAAATTAGGATACCTACCTGTTTTTTGTCGTTATGTATTACATACCTGTAATGTGCCTATGTGTGTACTTATTTAGTAATAGCAGTCTCAAATAGAGTGATTGCTCCGAAGGGAAGCCCGTGGGAATGGAGTTGTATGAAGCCCTCGCCTCTGCTAGTATAATTAAACTATCTCACGAAGGCATAGTAGTTATTGCAATTTAAACCTTATAATTATCCACATAAAGTCTTCAAGACATGACTTCATGAAATAGTTCTATACTTTCGAATTAGGATTTGTGTGTGTGTGTGAGTGCATTACGTCATTCGGGTGATTTCCGAACACCACTTAACAAAAAAAAAAAATAGCTGACGTTATAATTTTTCCGGATTTTCGCTGGGCTACTGGAGTCTGGAATGGCTGACAATTGAGCTCTGTGACGTACAATTAGAGAGGCCTATGTCTAGCAGTTGCCTGCTAAAGGCTAATATAGAAAACATACTCACATACATTATCCATACTTATAACTCTGTATGTCTGTCTGTTACCTTTTTATTTAAACCACTGATCCAATCGTTATGACAGAGATCGGATAATCGGATGCCTTTTTACCTTAAGTTAATTTTTGGCTAAGAAACTATGGAAGCGGCATCTTAATTTTTTTTTCTTAATATAAATCCCGGGATTCCAGAAAATCCGGGAATGCATCATATAACTATTTGTATGCATGTTTATTTGAAATTAATTTTTAACATTACTTATCCTGACGTTTGCTGCCAGTTTGGCAACCTATTTTACAACATTAGCTAACATTCGATTCTATAGTCCAAAGTAGGTACTAAATTTATCAAATCCAGAGTCGCGGGATTTTTACGATCTATACAAAAGTGCATTCCCTATTAGCCAACACCTGAACGTAACTAAATAGAACATTCGATTATTCGATTCTATAATCAGAACTCATTTGTCGACCCCGGTACCCGGGATTTTTTCGATAGAAAAGTGCATTCCATAATAGCCAATAGGTACCTAAACTTTAGGTCCGAATCCGAATATCCGATATATACTTATGTTTGTGTGTTTTAATAATCAGCTGTGTCGAGTAGGTATTGAAGTCTTGTACGGGACAGCTGAGATTTTTTTCTCGATTAAGATGTTGGTCCAATGGAGAAAGTTTTTCAGTTTGATGGTCTGTACCACACTCTTAAACATGACCACACCTTTCTGATACAAAAAAAAAAAAATCCTACCATAATTTTTTTTTTTTCAATTTCCAGGCGATGAGCCCAAAGGCATGTACATCCTAGTATCAGGGCTGCTGGAAGCGACCTACGTCCCCCCGGACGATGACATCGACGAAGCGATACCCAACTACGAGTTTATGACTGACTTGAAGTTTGGGGAACCCAGCCAAGATTATATCGTGTCGGGGAACGCTGTGGGGGTGTTGGGGGTAAGCATAATCATGGCCTTCTGCTGTCCAGATTTTGTCTTCCCATACAATGAAATCATCCTTACAGGAAATTGAGTCGATAAGCATTAAAAAAAATACTATGTTACTCCAGTAAAAATGTTTTTTTATTTTATTTCGAGGGGCTCGTGGCAAAATCAAAATCAAAAGTCATTTATTCAAACTAGGCTGAGAATCAGCACTTTTTGAACGTCAAAATTACATAAGACAGTCCCCCAAAACGCCCGCCCTTCACCACTTCCTAGTGCTTTAGCTGGGGAGAAGAAGTGGCGCAACAAACTCCCCAGCAGCACAGCTGTCTGTTCAGTTAAAAAAATGATTCTATATAACACTGCGCATAATAATTTAGGTACATTACGCAACACAAAACATTAAATTAAATTATTTGCTATAAGTAAGCTAGCACACGCCAATATACCAACAAAAAAAAAAAAACGAAAACTATACTCAAGCAGAAACAAAATACAAAACTAAAAACGTAAGCAGAACTTTATACCTAAATAAAAGCCTCCAGTAATAAAGGGCGTGCCCACTTACATATAGCCGTGCATGTAGTCGTAACTCAAAGTCACATATGATAAACTAGGACCATCGAAGTAAAATCAACAACGAGTTAAGTTACTAATAACAAAACAAAACCAAGGTCAGCAAGACGACCTGTCACCACAAGCAGCACCCGTTCACGAGTATAACGCAAAGATCAGCCATTAGTCCCCTCGCCATATTTGAGGGAAGGAGACAACCCGACCCCCGACGCTACCGCAAGCAGTGACATCTAAGGGAGCATGACGAACTTGCTGCCGGTTGCTCGGGCAAGAAAAACTATGATCAATTGTCGAGGTCACTAGCTAACCACATATTGCAATACTACTCATAAAAAAAAAACATTGAAATGAGTAGATTATGTCAATAATAAATAAAAATAAAATAAATTGACCTTGAGAGTCAAAGAAAATAAATAATTATATGAACTCATGTCAGTAGGTATGCTAATTCTGGAGAAAGAACATAAACATTGTCTTAAGTTAAACACAGCGACCAACTATTCTTATCGTTTAAGTAATCGTTTATAGAATACGAGTAGTATGCCTTTGAACAAAGGTTAGATTTTACTTTAGCTTTGAACGCATTAAAGGGCAAATCTAGCAAAGAAGAGGGTAGCTTGTTATAAAAAGATATACCAAGCCCAACAAATGAGTTATGAACCTTATGAAGCCGGTGAAATGGAGTTAACATCCACAGACCAACCCCGGCAAGCGTAGCTTTAACTTGATGGATCGACCCGTGCGACTTAGCCACGAGCTCCTCATAAAAGTTATCTGACGATTGAAAAATTAGCCCTCACAGAAAAAAATCATTTATCAAAGGGATTCCGAGTTCATGACGGATCTGCCGATCTGTTCTGAGAAAATTTCACCGTCACCGTGAAAACTTAGGTGAAGTTGTTCAGTTTGATGGTCTGTACCACAAATTCTGTCGCGCGTTTTCGACTCGCGCGCCTATACATTTTGGCATTTACAACCGATCACGTGAGCGCGCGTTAACGCGCGACAGAATTTAGTGTAAATTGCATTTGACGTGCTTCGACGCGCGTTATATCTGAACAGGGCCTAAATATGACCACACATTTCTTATACACGCTGTTTAGGTACAAACTTTAGCTACAGGAAACTTACATCCGGCCACCTTAAGGACTTGCAGCATTCGGCCGCTGTAGTACCGCAATGTTCGACTCAAAAAGGGACAGAAAACAGATGTGGACATCATGTGCAGGGGATTTTTTTATTTTTCATTTTATTTTGTTTTCAAATTGGTCAGATGTAAGTTTCCTCGATAGTACTGTATTGCTTATGTGTTTCAGGTATTAACAAATCGCCCATACAGCTACACGGTTCGCTGCGACTCTGCAGTGCAAGCGTACTACATCACGATGCCGGTCATCAAGGAGGCTTTCAACCTAGCGCCGCATCCTATCATGGGGTATGATGTATTTAATTAACTCATTAGAAACCCCGATCATAGCCCTCTCCATTGGCCTTTGGGTTACTTTCAGCCTTCTGATGAGGTCCATTATGAGTGACCACGTTTCAGTGCCATTTCATGGTCATTGCTGGCAACATGCACTGGTCAAAGACTTTCGTTTAACTCATTAAGTAGGCCTCGCTGGTCTAGTGGTAGCAAGTGCTATTGTTGAATACAAGGTTCTGGGTTTGATTCTCAAGTCGGGCAAATTATTCTGTTATTGGGTTTTACCCAGCAGGAATTTCTCAGTAGCAGCCCGGAGTCTTTGTGGCCGATTGATGGCAACAGACTCGTCCCTTATTACATGGGACTTTAACATTACTGGCGAAATTTTGGTGTAGGGAGGTACTATATAAAAATAAAAAAAATTTGGTGTGTAAAAGGTGTATATTTAGGTCACCTCTGCCTAACCTTTTGGGAAATACAGGCGTGCTGTTCTGTTAGGTAGACCGATGACCTGGTGAAGGTTGCGGAAATCCGCTGGATGCGAGAAGCACATGGGGTTCTACTGCCTAAGCACGAAATCCGTAGTTTCGGCGGAAGTTATGGACATTTGTTACTCCGTATCACCACAGATTGATGCAGATGGGACACTCCGCAAAATCATTAAAATAAAAGGCGACTCTTGCTACGCCACAATAAAGTGCAATTCAGGTCGCACAACGCTTATTACCTACAATTATATTCACCTACAAGTTGCCTCTCTTTGTAACGCGTAACTCTTATACCGTCTGACCGCGGCAGTCCTACTGAATTGGCCCAGTGAGATAGGTCCGCCGCGTACTTGTAGCTTCATACCTAAACTGCGGAGTGTCCCATGTGTATTAATCTGTGAAAAACCTACGGACAATTGTCCCTTTTCGCGATGTTTGCGAAAAATTTTATTTGTTCCTTGTTTTGACGGATAAACTATCTGAGGATAAACTAGGTACTTTTGGACTGGCCCGTATCTTCGTTGGCGGACTTAGAGAGAAGACCCCCTAGATCAGTCGATGTGGCAACGCTTAGGGGAAACCTATGTCCAGCAGTGGCCGTCTTTTTTACTGAAATGATGATTATGATGAAGTAATTACTACTTCTCTGTAGTCTTCTAGTTCTCTGTAGTCTGTACTCTTGGTTTTTGAAAACCATTTAAATTCATTTTAATCTCAATCAATCAGTCTAGCATTTTTCCAACTGTACTAGCACGTGCTGCGATGACCTTTTGAAGGTTTGCTAATTTTTAGTTTAATTTATCTAAGCCATTACAGTTCATCATTTGCCTAGCCTTTTCCCAACTATGTTGGGGTCGGCTTACGGTCTAACCAGATGGAGCTGAATACAAGTACATTACATGGAGCGACTGCCCACAATTCCACAACGCAGTTACTGGGTAATACGATACGGTATGGGCTTCTGACTACCAGTAACGACTTTCAAAGATCTACAAATGACAGCCGAGACCAAGGGCTCAACGTTCTTTCTAAGGCACGAAGAGCTCTCGATATGTTATGGATCACCCATCCTCGAACTGACCGCGGCAAGCGTAGCATAACCTTCGATCAGCCCGTACGCTTGTTATCATTTAGCCACGAGCCCTGGCTATTATGAACATAAAATCATGTTCCTCTATCTGGTTTTAATGACGTGTTTGTCGAGGTGCTCCAATAGTTTCTGACTCAAGCGGAATCTGCTTACGCCAAGTGGTCTAAAACACATACATAATCATCACGCTTGATTTCCCCGAAGGGTTAGGCAGAGGTGAACCTATGGTACACCCACATTTTGCCAGTTATGATTAAGTCCCATGTAATAGGGGGCGAGCTTATTACCATCAACTGGGCCACAACACCAGACTTCGAGCTGCTACTGAGAAATTCCAGATGAAAAACAAAATAACACTTTGTCCGACTTAGAAATCGAACTAAGGACCTCATGCTCAGCAGTAGCTATTGACCACTCGATCAACAAGGCGCTCGAGGCAGAGGTCTAAAACACAAAGTGGAAAGACCATAACAATCGTTTTCTCCTTTATAGCCTCGAATCATCCATGTGGCGTGAAATAGGCATCAAGCTATGTATGATGGTGCTACCCACAGTGCCAGCCTACCACAGCTGGCCAGTCGAGCGCCTCAGCATGAGGCTAGAACACGCCTTCGTGCCTTGTCTTAAGGCTTTCAAGGTAATATTGCTACTATCTCATGGAGAAACAGCCTTGTGAAGGATTAGGTAGTAGCACAGCTGGCCAGTCGAGTGCCTCAGCATGAGGCTAGAACACGCCTTCGTAAGGTAATATTGCTACTATCTCGTGTAGAAACAGCCCTGTGAAGGATTACGTAGTAGCACAGCTGGCCAGTCGAGTGCCTCAGCATGAGGCTAGAACACGCCTTCGTAAGGTAATATTGCTACTATCTCGTGTAGAAACAGCCCTGTGAAGGATTAGGTAGTAGCACAGCTGGCCAGTCGAGTGCCTCAGCATGAGGCTAGAACACGCCTTCGTGAGGTAATATTGCTACTATCTCGTGTAGAAACAGCCCTGTGAAGGATTAGGTAGTAGCACAGCTGGCCAGTCGAGCGCCTCAGCATGAGGCTAGAACACGCCTTCGTGAGGTAATATTGCTACTATCTCGTGTAGAAACAGCCCTGTGAAGGATTAGGTAGTAGCACAGCTGGCCAGTCGAGCGCCTCAGCATGAGGCTAGAACACGCCTTCGTGAGGTAATATTGCTACTATCTCGTGTAGAAACAGTCCTGTGTAGGATTAGGTAGTAGCACAGCTGGCCAGTCGAGCGCCTCAGCATGAGGCTAGAACACGCCTTCGTGCCTTGTCTCAAGGCTTTCAAGGTAATATTGCAACTATCTAATAATGCTAATGGTAATGGCTGATCTTTGCGTTATACTCGTGAACGGGTGCTGCTCGTGGTGACAGGTCGTCTTGCTGACCTTGGTTTTGTTTTGTTATTAGTAATTTAACTCGTTGTTTATTTTACTTCGATGGTCCTAGTTTATCATCTGTGACTTCGAGTTACGACTACATGTACGGCCATATGTACGTGGGCACGCCCTTTATTACTGGAGGCTTTTATTTATGTATAAAGTTCTGCTTAAGTTTTTAGTTTTGTATTTTGTTTCTGCTTGAGTATAGTTTTCGATTTTTTTTTTTGTTGGTATATTGGCGTGTGCTAGCTTACTTATAGCAAATAATTTAATTTAATGTTTTGTGTTCCGTAATGTACCTAAATTATTATGCGCAGTGTTGTATAGATTCAATTTTTTTTTAACTGAACAGACAGCTGTGCTGCTGGGGAGTTTGTTGCGCCACTTCTTCTCCCCAACTAAAGCACTAGGAAGTGGTGAAGGGCGGGCGTTTTGGGGGACTGTCTTATGTAATTTTGACGTTCAAAAAGTGCTGATTCTCAGACTAGTTTGAATATATGACTTTCGTTTTTGTTTTATCTCGTGTAGAATCAGCCCTGTGAAGGATTAGGTAGTACCACAGCTGGCCAATCGAGCGCCTCAGCATGAGGCTAGATTACGCCTTCGCGCCTTGTCTCAAGGCTTTCAAGGTAATATTGCAACTATCTCGTGTAGAATCAGATTATGACGTGCCACTTGCAGAGTGTGTATAACCTATCTAGGTACCTCTTTTTACCTATAATATTTAAAATTGTTGTTTGATACATGTTTAAAAATGGACGTTTAACAAAACAGGTAACATTGCAGGTATTCGTGGTAAATGAGTTGATGGAAGATATCGTGCTGTTGGATGGAATCTGTCAAGACATGGCTACTAGAGAAGTGTTCCAGCCTCCGTCATATATACCCAGGTAAATATACACAATATAAACGCACGCCTTCTTCCCATGGAGGTGGGTAGTAAAATTAATTAAAGGCTTTATACACCTGGCCTTCTGCGGATCTAAAAAAACTTCACCGTGATTGGCGTGGCCACCTTTTGGGCCCAACTCATTTAACATACTTACCTTCTAATACATGGGGTCAAATCAAATTAGCTAGTAAAACTCCGCAGACGTCATATATCGATATCTAAACATGACAAAATAAAAAGATTTCATGATTTTTTTTTGGGGTCAGTGACCGCTGATTGTTTTGTTATTTGAAGAATATGCTACGGTCGGTGACCCAAAAAAACTCAACAAATTAATTTATTTTTTTCTGTCTTATCGTGTTCAGATTAGATATCGATACCCGTCACGTCTGCGGAGTTTTTCTAGCTAATTCAATTTGATATTGTATATTACGTAAACATTTATTTACCGTCGGCTCGAAAAGAAGATTACTAAATAAAATAAGTAGGTACCTATGCTATGTTACTTCCAGAACTGCTCACCGCCTGATCTTTCCCAAGTCCTCACAGCTGATGGTGTCCGGAAGCTGTCCCGAAACCAAGCTGATGATCGTGCCCGCAAAGGATACTGATGAGCTGGACATTATGGAAGATGAACTTGATGACCTGCAGTGTGAACTGGTAAGTACTATCGAGTAATCTTACATCTAACCAGTTTGAAAAAAAAATCCCGTGCACACGATGCACCACACGCGAACCACATCTGTTTTCCGCCCCTTTCTGGTTCGACCAATAAAACAAAAATACATAGTAAATAAATTTCTCAGCCTCTGTTACAATGATCACAGGACGTCTGACCACCCTTTATCGACCAATAGGAATAAAAAAAAAGAACCAAGGAAAATAATGTTTTTAATGTTTCTATACTTTACATTTTGTTTCAACTAATTTCTCGGGTTCAGTTGCAAGTGCAGGGCATTCGGTAATAACTAACGTAATTTGTGAACCAATGTCTTCGTACCGTCTCACCACACTACAGAGACATGAAATTAATCTTGTTTCTGCGGTAGGAAGGACTAAACATTAGTCAAATTGCCGAGGAGCTGCATACGACAGTAAGTATTTTTTATTTTATTTATGTTTTAACAGGTTCCCGCGCGTTAATGCTGATGCAACGGACAACGTCAATGCCCATCATCGCCGTAAACAACGCGTTAATTATTCTGATGATTAACGGGATAAATTGAGTGGTCACACTTGAATGGTCTACGTCAATGCTCATTTAATTGGCGATAAATTGGCGCTAATGTTCCTTCCTTGAATTTCACGATAGAAGTTGACGCTGCGACACTGTATTTAATGAGTGTCAATTTTTATTATATCATTACCGAACAAAGAAAAATTATTAGTCCACTCCATAATCGACTCCGCTAAACAAACACGTGCGATCTAGTCGCGCTGCTCACGGTGCACAATGACAAAACTACGCAATAATTCTCGCATTAAATCTCTTTGATGTGCCAAAAAATACCGCCACCCGAGTTATCGCCTAACGTCAACGGTCATGTGAATGCCGTTGTCTAATTATCGTGATAAGTTGTGGCTACACCTACGGTTAAAGTCCTCGCGATACTACACGGCGTTTTCCGTTGGTGTGGCCCCAGCATAAACGAGACACAATAGAAGTTTTATTATTATGACGGCTGTAGCCGTACCGCGCCGAAACGTGCGCTTGCCCAAAGTGACTGTTTTCAGTTTAAACTTGTTACAATATTTTGTTGTTATCTTTAGATAATAAATATACAAAATAGCAACAAAATTTAAATTATTTACCTCCAGTTCCCCACACAATCTTCTTATCTAAGCTTGCTTAACTATGAAGGCGGAGACTGACTTGTAGATATCGTTTGTTTGTAGTGTAACATTCGAGTGTACAAAACAGCGATACACAACACGCGACAAACGGCCCCCAGATGGCTCAAGCGCGCTTCATTTCTTGTTACTAAACGGTGATACACTTATCGTGGCGAAAGCTCGTTTCGAGCTCTTGACTCAAGCGTGCGGGGCCGCCAGGTCTTTGGCCAGATTCTAAGAACCAATGGAATAACCCAAGAGCAACCAGTAAGAGCAACGCATATTATTGCAGCCAAACCAGGTAACCATAAGTTGGGCCTAGAGAAAACCCAAACGGATCCTTACGGCCAGGCCACGAGACATTCGCTGCAGTGAAAATACTCGCGAGGTGCGAACGGCGAAGCGTCTTGCGACTAAAACAAATGTACAGAAATGTACTAGCCATGCCACGCGTAGCGGCGAAGTTTGCCGAGCGAATCGCACGGGCGACAGGCGGCGGCGGCGCAATGGGCGATAGAAACAAATCTATGAAAACAGTACGGCGCATGTCACGGACTCGCGCGGTAGACGCGGCGAATAGTGCAGGAGCTAAACAAGTATATTTGTATTCACCGCGAAATAATGAACACCGAAACTACTCTAGGGAATTTTTATATCAATGATATACATAGTTACATTATAAGTGTCACCTTAACGCCAAAAATATTTTTTGCAGCGCTTAAAATCCGATCTGCGTTTACAGTTTTCTCCAGTTCTGGTTGGATTTTCATAAGAATACCTATAATATAATCAGACGTTCGGCAATCATTCGGGCATAATAGAAAAAAAAAATCTGGACATAGTCTGTATTTCTCGTACTTCTATACCCCGATTTTTCTGTCTCCGTGTATACCCCGATTCTTACTTAAATCATGTACTCTACAATCTCTTCCAAATATTATGTCTTGAACGAAAACGTTACTACTCTCAAAGCCATATCGAGATAATTTTGATAGAGGTATTTCGCTCTCGGTCCATGCTGGTCGCGGCGGCGAAAGCTAAGTGCCCGTGGCTGTGCAAACTGCGCTGCGTAGATTGCCGCGCCGCGCCGCCAGACGCACCGCCCCGGTCGCGTCGCCCTGTCCCGTGGCCAGGCTGTTAATCCTCATAATCTTCATAGGTTTCAAAATTCGTCTGCTCAAGAACGCAATTCACGTTGCTGAACTGTCAAAATGAAACCCATTGCTATCAAGTGTTACGCAATTACCCTGCAGCACCCAATTGTTCTTTTGCCTATGACGCATGTGCAATATCTATGACAATGTCTGGCGCTAATATATTCCCAGCTGATCACGGAGCATATCGCAAAGTAGTTGCATTTCACACCGCCGCCGCTAGTGGCACCCCGACTAAATGGGTTAGGTAAGTTTAGAACTGTGATCAACCGCGCGCGAGCCGAGCGAGCGCTACATTCAAGTTGGTCGCAGTTACTTGGCTATTTAGTATTTTTAGGACCCTAAAATGACAGGGTTAAGTTTTTTACGATTATCTAGGTCGATATGATAAATGATTTTATTTCTGTAAATAGGTTTGTACGAACACATTTTACTCGTCAATCATGATGTTTTAAACACTAGATGAGGTCGGCGTTACCTATCTGACTACCTACTCTGAGAAGAAAGACCGAAACAAACTCAGAGGTCACAGTCTCGTTATAAAGTCCAGACATAATCTTGGCCAGTTTATGTGAAGACCATGTAGAATGATGTCTGAAATGGTCTTTTGAGGAAAGAACCACACAGATTGAGGGGATCTGTCCAGTCCAGAGTGCACGCATTTGTAATCGCGCAGCTCAACGATTCGACGAACAATACCAAAGAAATGACATTTGGGTAGGCCGCATAAATTACTCAAACTGCCAGACCATAATTAAAAATAACTGCGAGAAAAATAAAACAAACAAAAAAGCAATGACCCACAAAGTCTTCACATTCACAATAATTAAAATAACTTGATACTTTACATTCATTCAGTATACAAAAATGAAAAAGAGAAAAAAGAAGATTTGGAGCACCTCAATCCCAAGCCTTTTTGTTCTCAATAATCTGTAACGGTATAAAAAACTTCTGACACAACTTGCGTTTAATGAATAATTTGAATTTATTAAGGCTTAGATCTTGAACGTGGCTTGGGAATTTATTCTAAAAGCGTATACATTCACACCTGAATGAGCCACCTATTTTCTTGAGCCTTGTTGAAGGTCCAAGCATCGCCGAGCAAACCGTCGAACGCTGAGCGTTGGATAATATGGCGCATGTTAGATGGTCAAATAATGAAATGGCGGCGTATCGTGAAGTGAAATGGCCAGGCAGATCACGATATGGCATTTCTACGATCAGACCACGGCAATGTACATTTCGCAACACCTAACAAAAACATCAACATAAGAAAATTGCTTAAAAAATGGCATTAAGGAGTTAGTTGGGGTAATTACAATAATGAGATAATTATTCCTATTGATGATAATTTCTACTTTGACTTTGATTAGACGCCATTTTATCGGTCACCGTCTTTCGCTGTCCATAAAAATGCCAGTGCGTTTAGAAGAAATTCATCAATCGGAATCACCCCATTATCGTAATTACCCCAATAAACTATAATCGAAAAATTACAGATTTTTAGGTATTCAAATAAAACCAAGGAAAATTGTTCTACAGCTTCGGTGCCATAATAGAAATGCTTAGGCGGAAAAATTCTAACAGAATATATATAGCACATTTTTTTTTCTTTTTTGGCCGGCACTCATTTTTTAACCAAAATCGTATGAATCGTGGATGATGTCCTTTGAGCACACCTTTCTGGTAACTACTTATGTTTGTCTGCCTAGCTCCGAGCTGGGTATGTAGGTGGAGTAGGCGTCGGTTTCCATGTAACCGCGAGGAAAAACAATCTTCTGCTCCATACATTTCTCCATACAAATTGTAGGGAACAGCTGACTTTCTTTAGGCCCCGTAAGTTGATTTCGGTTATATCAAAATTTTATTTATCTTCCTTAGATCTCCAACGTGTCTTCTCGCTGTTTATACCACCGCGTGGCGCGCCGCTTCTCAGCCGAGTCACGCGCACCCTCTGCACGACGCGGCAGGAACAAGCGGCGCCGCGCGGGCAAGAGAGTCAACTACAGGGAGTCGGTGTGGGGGAAGCAGATCTGTTAGTACTTAGATCATTATTTTGGAACCACCAACGGCACCAACTCAATGTCATAAGTGACAAAGTTCAAATTACATTGCAACCTTGATTTAAGGATCTTTGTTGGACTGCAAACAGTTACTCAAAAATCAACTGCTTATGTTGATTTGCTTTTTGTTTTGTTTCTGAATTTAGAATTTGAATTGAGAATTTATCAAATTCTACGTTAACATTACCTAATGTGATTCCTTCAATGATGCCTGCGAAATTCAAAACTTCTTATGTTTTACGGAAAGAAATTTTGAATATGAATAAGCTAACATGAATACTATTAGTTACTATGTTTAACCATTGGTTGAGTTAACTACGAATCAATAACCGGCCCTAAGTATACAACATTTTTTTTTTAGTATATGCGAAACCAAAATATAGTTTGTTCAGAATAAGTAACTGAATCGATTCCAATAATTTTACACCATGTTATATTTTGTCCCTAAAATATTTAAAAAAGTTTACAAGTTGGACACCGAGCTACACTAAGTACCTATCCGCAACCACACGCACATTACAGGTACGGTGCGGCACGGCACAAGGCGCGGGCGCACAGCGGGGCGGGGGTAAAACAACCCCTTCAGTCGCCCGGATGCTTCAGGTTGACGCGCACGTGTCACGCTCTCGTTCAGTTACATAACGCGCCGCCCGTGGGCCTTACAATTGTGTTTCAGTTGATCGTTTACCTATGGTATGTAAAAAGTATCGTGTAAGCATGTTTTTCTCATACTCAAACGTCCAGGACACAGAATGTGGTGATAATCCCTGGGAGTCCTCGTACTGCCGTACGAGGAGCAATTCGGAATCAGAGTATCATGGAACACAATGCTTTCCGTCACACAAAGTTCTAGGGACTACGGTACTTTTCGGCCTCCGACAGCCGTTGATAACTCAGTCGCCAATCAGTCAATTGTAAATAGTGATTAAGTCAATTTGTAAATAGTGATTATTAACATTTTTAAACACGCCAAGGTTATTAATTGTAGAAAGTTTTTATTTGTACCAGCCTGCTGTGTTTAAGTAATGCGATGTTTAACCATTTTCATCCACTTTGAACTTTAAGTGGTTGGCATAAGGTGCAACAAATCGCATTGACTACATTTTATCACTTACGGCTGCATTTACGAATAAAGTACATAATAATATCTACCTACACGTGACCATTACGACAGTCCGAAGACTGCAAGTGTGATGGAAAATGTTATCACCAGTTAATTACAATACAATCGCTGTACGGTTAGTACCTACTGCCAAATAATTATGAATGAGCGCTGCGCGACGCTGGAGGCGCAGGCGGCGCTGGGCCGCGTAGTGAGCATGTTTTTGTACGGACAACCAGGTAACTTAACAAGCTTATAACTTTGTCATTTTTCATGATAAAGTTTTGTTTTGTACATAGATTCTTTACATAAAAATACTAGACACTTGTTTCGGGTTTCGCATATACTAAAACTTATATTGTATAGTTCTATTATCAGAGGGTCTAAATGTCTCGTGGCTAAATAATAACAGCCGCACGGGTCGATCGAAGGAAAAGCTACGCTTACCGCGGTCGGTACGTGGACGTAGTGACCATAAATTACATTATCGAGATTCTATGCCTCGGAAAGCACGTTAAGCCGTTGGTCTCGGCTGTCATTCGTGGATCTTTGACAGTCGTTACGGGTCGTCAGAAGTTGGAAAGTCTGACAACCAGTCTTACCAAGGGGTATCGTATTACCCAGTAACTTGGTTGGTGAGGTTGCTTGGTGGAGGTCAGATAGGCTGTCGCTCCTTGTAAAATACTGGTAAAAAACTGGAAGCCGACGATAGTTGGAAAAAAGCTAGGCAGATTGATTACGCATATTCATAGTCAGCCTATAATGTTCCTACTGCTGAGACACAGGCCTGCTTTCGCTGAGAGGGAGTGGGCCGTAATCCACCGCGCGGTCTCAGTGCAGGTTGATAGATGTCACATGTCTTCCAATTTTTGCTTCTAGGACATGTCGTGACCATGTTTTGACCATGTTTTCCTTCACCGTTTTGAGAGCAGTGATGAAATAATTTACACAAAGTAAAGCACTTGTCAGTTTCGAATCCCCTCCACCCCGGTGGGTTCCCGCATTGTCGAGGCGGGGGGCTCAGTAGCCGTGGCTTAGTCATCTACGGTGAAGCGAAGATGAACCCGAGGAGGGGCCGCTCACCAGGGCTTTTCCCAGGAAGCCGAAGACGTAGCGGCCAACAATGAGGAGCCAGACTCAAAGCTGTGTGTAGATGTCGCTGTAGTCGACTGTACCTTTTTAACCTTTCGTGACAATAGTGTGACTGCTATTTATGAGATTTTAAAGTGTAATTCGACTATAATATGTACGCGTTTATGACTGTGCCTCAACTAAAAGTTGAAATCCGTAAAAGGAACGCAGCAACTGCCGGCAAAAAGGCCGATTTGTTTGAAAGGAAAATACTTAAAATATTTGAGGTTATGATTGTTTGTGAGCCTTTTTCTATAAGCCATGGACTAACATTCCTATTTTTATTTTATAGATTACATTCGTACGGTCGAAACCAAAACTTTGGTGCTGACTGCGACATCCAAGACGACACCTCATAGGTACCTATGTCTACCTTCTGATACATTCAGAGACATAAATGCAGATACTCCTTTACCAATAATTAACAGACAGGCAATAAAGGAATATTTTGAAAACTAAGTACCTATATTGACTGATTAAATCTTTAGGAGACTTCTTTACTACATAGAATAGTTAATATAGTATATTTTATGACACATTTATTTTGACGACAATAATTTTATTTTATTAGATAATAATCTTGATTCTTTTGTTTTATAGATATAGTACCCAGCCTAAAGGACGGCTTCTTTACTAATCTAATCCTCTTCTGTGAAATGCGCAGCAGATAATCGTGCCGTACTACTAGCCTTAAAGTATTTAATATGTAACGCCAATTCCCATTGTTTACTGCCCTTACTTTCCTTAGGAAACAAATGTACTCCTCTGTTTTTACAAGTTAACGCACTACTTTAAGGCATTTTGGACAAAATTACGGTACAGTCGATTGTGCGCCATCTATCGTGATAAAAAGTTAGTTTTCCTCCCCATTAGGTTGCGGTGCCGCTTGGGCGACATCGCAAACGAGGCGGGCCGCGATGTCGTATGGGATGCATCGCGGCTGAGGGTTGGAGGCCGCGGCGGGAGAGGAGAGCCGGTATTGCGGTGTGCCGCTCTCCCTACCTTCCGCGGCCTTGACGGGGTCGCCACCGTCTGATGGCGGACGCGGTGAGGCCGCAGAGGAGGAGTGTCGGTATTTCGTTGGCTGCTCTTCCTATCCCCTGCGGCCGAAAAGTGGTAGGCAGCCGGGCTACTGACCTGACCGGTCGCAGGGGGACCAAAGGTGCCTAGACACGTGGTCGTCTAGCGCCCATGTGCTGGTTTTGTCCCTGGGGTGGTCACGGCGTGCAATGTGTTCTGGTGCGCCAGTGATGGGGTACTCCCCAGAAGAGGGTCCGGTGACGGACAGCCGCGTGCCCCGTGTTCCCGCCACAAGCGGAAGAAGAGGACACCGTGGAGTTTTAGTGGGTCGGACTCCCACATAACTGCACTATCTCGCTATGATAGTGCAGTATGCATGAGTATTTCTCCACGCAAAAAAAAGGTTCTAACCTACGACCGTAAGTCAGTTCGTGAGTCGCAAGTCGGGGCCGTTACCACTGAGCCACCACTGCCCTGCGGATTGATTGATTGAGTTATATTGTCTTACAGCATCACAGATCCTGGGCGGGGCGAGCGAGAGAGAAATGACGTCGAAGTATTACAGGCCGAGCGTCACCGAAATAGTGAGTAATAACATCACGCCTGTGTTAATGAGAGTAGGTTGAAAACTACTGCCTGCTTCATAAGTACCTAATAAAAATATAAACAAATGGATAAGAAAATGTACAGACGCCAGCAAATCAAAAGTCATTTATTCAAACTAGGCTGAGAATCAGCACTTTTCGAACGTCAAAACGCTACTCGAAACCACAGATGGGACACTCCGAAGTTTAGGTATGAAGCTACAAGTAGGTACGCGGCGGTTCTATCTCACTGGGCCAATTCAGTATAACTCTAGGTAATAAGCGTTGTGCGACCTGAATTGCACTTTATTGTGCCGTAGTAAGAGTCGCTTTTTATTTCAATGATTTTTCGGAGTGTCCCATCTGCATTAATCTGTGCCGAAACTGTAAAATTTTCCCAATTAACCTTGAACCTAATGCTTTAGCGATAAAGTTGAAAATCTATTAAAGGACATATTGTAGTAGCTTGATGTGCTGGCGTCGTACCTGTAGATGCTTATTTGTGGTACCACCTACAAATTGAGTGCTTTGATTTGATTAAGTATTTGAATACTTAATCAAATCAAAGCACTCAATTACACAACGTAACTGGTAGAAATAATCACGTAATGTAAAGCGTTATGCCCGAAACGGAAAAGTCAAGTGTCAAAGGTTCTTTTTTATACAGAGCCATTATTAAAAGATTTCGCTTCTAAAAACTTATTCTAGAAGGCTCTGTATTAATTATTAATACCTAAATATACATCGAAACGAACTTTGTTCCAAACGAATGTCCCTCGACATCTCCCGACTTTTTTTTATTTGAACAATTTTGTAGAAAATGGTGAGATAAAGTTGAAATCGTTGCATGTGCTACAAATTCCCTTTGGAGCAAATACTACAGAAAGCCGCCCGCTCCGGCCCTTGAAAATAATCAAATCATTTTTATTATTTTGTTACAGCCTGAAAAACTGGAACCTTCAAAACCAAAAGGTAACTAAGGTAACGGACGTAAGGTCTTAAACACCGAACTATGTACAGTCATGAGCACTATTATGTATACACTAAGCAACTTTTAAAATTGATTTTCTCCTACTGTATTAATTGTAATTTCATGTTGTTACAAACGTAACAATTTGTAACCAAATAGGTCTTATCTTGAAGTTGTAAACGTCATTACACGAGAAAAACGATTACTTATGCTGTTTAAAAATTTTGAACTGCTATTTTTAGTTTTTTTTTTTTTTTGTAATAACCCTATTTCTGACAGTTAATTTTCTGGACACTTTTGAGGTCGCCGAAAAATTTTGAACGGCTATCTTTAGATTTTTTTTTTAATAAGCCTATTTATGACAGTTAATTTTCTGGACACTTTTGAGGTCGGCAAAAATTGTTTTTTTTTTTTAAACTTGAAAAAACAGAAACAATTGAATCATTAAAAAAACAACAGTTTGCAGTAAAAAAAATATACTTCTTCTAAGACATGTATGGCTGAAAATGCTTTATATGTATGGTGTCAACTATCACCCCCTTAACTTGCCCTAAGGCATTGCACCAGCTTCCAAACATCCTGTGACAAAAGTGATTTTTGATTAACGACTTATGCGAACATAAATGTATGGGACAGCTTTTTTTATTTTTTTGCGATTTCAGGTTTGGTCCCATAGTAAAAGTTGTTTGTTATCATGAGTACAATCATGTGTTTAAGTATCGGTCATTAATTACCAGTCACCCTATATAACCATTGCATATAACATGTGCGCGATAAGTTGAGACCTGAGCGCGGTTTAAATATGTATAAGGATTTAGATAGATAAACATAATGCTGCGCTGTTCCAATATCCGCGTTTTTGATGTGTAACATCTTTCGTCTCGCTTTCCTGCAATCTGTGGGAGTGATTTCGTGAAAACGGACGGAAGTGTGTAACAGGAAGCCGGGGCGCGCGGTGTTAAAGTTGGCCGTCAGATTGTTTCCGAGAGGTTGGTACTGTCAGCCATCAGCTGTGCGCTACATAGATCTGATCATAAGTATATTAAAAATATTGGTACCTATCATAAGCTTATTTAATGCTTCTACGTATTAAAAAAATCGTGGCAATGTTGCTTATTACCAAGGTGTCAAGATGTCAGATGTTACACATCATATGCGACTACTGTAAGACTCGCTCGTTTTTTTTTAACAGCCTATGTTACTCGGGGACAGCGCAGCATTATAATATCTAAATCTTTATATTTAAACCACGCTCAGGTGTCAACTTGTCGCACACGGGCTGTACATAATTCCCATGTGGGCTGGCAGAAACTATAAAATGGCAGAAGGATTAATTCGCCATAAATTCGTTTTTCGCATAGATGTGAAGAAAGTGCCATCGTCTAACATCCCAGCGAACTTAGAAATGCCGCCGCCAGCTCACGGCACGCCTACCTCGTCTGCACAGAATTCAGAAAAAGAGGTAAGTTGTCACCATAAATTATTTATAAAGCAAAATACGTTATAAGGTCTATTTAAGTCTTTGTTTTCTATTTCCACTCAAATTAACATCAACTTTGTGACAGTGTAGGTAAATTAAGCTGATTTCAGAATGACTAGTAGGTACTATTGAAAAAGTTAAGTAGGTATATACCTACTTATACTAATCTTTTATTGTTATTATTACTTATAAAAAATAATTTAAAACGTGTTTTTTTAGTGGTTCATCGCAATGGACATTTGCGGATTTCACCCTTATTACATACCAAGTAATAAGGTCGAAAAGTGGTTCACCACCAATGTCCGCGATGGTACTTACACTTACCTTGTTTTGATAACAATTTGGATAATTTGTAATGGGTATCCAAGTATAAAAATATTACGCAATTTTTTTTAAAAGAAATATTGTCGATGCACTTTTGCCATTTTAATGAAAGTACGTTGATGCCTCTGCTATAGATATCCTGGGAACGAGAATAGCGTTTTTCACTGCCTCGTTGGTTTGAAATTGTTCCCCGGAGCTCATTGTTGAGATCAAAATTTCCAGAACAGAAGCGATCAAACCAAAAAGGCACCGTGCGTTCACTTGCGGTACCTTGTCTATCACGTCGTATTATATTGCGTGCTGTCTGTGTTGCGTTGGTGCCACGACGGAATTCGTAATCGAAAAAAGCGCGCAATTTCGATTTTTCTATGGATAGAGATCTATCAAAGAAAAACGAACAGCGGGAAAACAAATGAACAACAGATTTTTTTTAATGTCATGCTATATTATAAAATTAATTTGAGCTTGGAATTGTAAATAGAATGAAAGATATTGATCTTCACACTACCCGGTATCAAAAATTGGCCATTTCAAAGGTATAGGCGCCGATTCCCTTGTTCACAAACTAAACTTAAGTTCAGTGCATCTTTTTCTTTCCATTGCGTTAAGAAAAGGACAGATGATAAATATTAGTTTATTCCAGTCAAATTAACATATAGTCAGGTGGGGTAATTGCAATAACGGGGTATAAGCAATAAGGCTTGTTTACGGTCTAACTACTAAAGAAAACTGGTGCTGCCATCTCTGATATGTGTAAAGTACTTTTTGAACTTCGCGCCTATCAATTCTCGGGAGAGTTTGACGTATCGATGAGTGAATGAAACGTCATTAGTTGAGTGACGTCGATGCCGCGTGTTACACACTTTGTTATCCTAACACGGGGTAAATGTAATAAGTGAGATAACTTTTTTTTAAATTTGATTACCTAAATTATCAGAGTGATTATAATTAAACAAATAACTTAAAACTTTAGCCTACTAAATACTTAATACACGTGATAATTATAAATTTAATACTGCTAAAAAGTAAAATGTTGTCTAAGGTTGAATATGTCATTCTAGTTATGGTACTCGCATTTACCCCACCTGACCCTACTCCATAGACAAGTTTAGATGTGATTAAAAAATTGCTTATTAAAAATACGTCAATTTACGTCAGGTGCTAACTAATTTGACAGGACTATAAATGATAAGTGATTTTTATTTCTGTAAGTCCATCCGCCCATCATATTTTAGACGGTGATAGGTAGATGAGGTCGGCGTTTCCTATCTGACTACTCTGAGAAGAAAGGCCGAAACAAACTCAGAGGTCACATTCTCTTATAAAGTCCAGACATAATCTTCATCAGAACGTATGAAGACCATGTAGATTATTGTCTGAAATGGTCTTTTGAGGAAAGAACCACACAGATTGAGAGGACCTGTCCAGTCAGTGCACGCATTTGTCAGTAATCGCGCAGCTCAACTCATAACTTAAGGAGCTCAACGATTCGACGAACAATGCCAAAGAAAGGACATTGGGGTAGGCCGTATAAATTACTCAAACTGCCAGACCATGATTAAAAATAACTGAGAGAAAAAATAAAACAAACAAAAAAGCAATGACCTACATAGTCTTCACATTCACAATAAATTAAAATAATATAATACTTTACGAAGTAAATATTCATGTCAACATTCAGTATGCAAAAATAAAAATAAAATAAAATTTGGAGCAGTTCCATCCCATGCCTTTTTGTCCTCCATATAATCTTTAACGATATAAATAGCTTTCGGACACAACTTGCGTTTAATGAATGATTTGAATTTATTAAGGCTCAGATCTTGAACTTGGCTTGGAAGTTTGTTATAAAAGCGTATACATTGACACCTGAATGAGCCACTTATTTTCTTGAGCCTTGTTGGAGGTACAATCGCCAGCAGGTCAACCTACCCGAAACTGTCAGATTTTCCCAATCAACATTGAACCTAATGCTTTAGCAATAAAGTCGAAAATCTATTAAAGAAATCTGACAGATTGAAGTAGCTTGATGTGCTGGCGTCTGAACAACAAATTTGTGTTTGTGACTAAACTAATATTTGTCGTCTGTCCTTTTCTTAAGAACTTAAATTTAGTTTAGTTTGTGAACAAGGGAATCGGCGCCATTGACCTATTATAATCAGCCCTTATCGGTCACAAACAATTGGATTAGTCCTATCAGATAGACTACGTACATTTTATTGGGTACAAACGTAACTACTATCCGTTGAACGCTGTTTTAACATGTTTCACTATTAATTGACAGCTATACGGTTTCCTACAAGAGCGGTGGCCGCCACATAACGGCTACAATGACGGCAGTCATGAAAATGATGGCGCCGTGGTTTGACTTTACGGTGTCAGAAAGCGTTCTCTAGTAGAAACACACCAACTGGCTAGTCTGGAACTAAATTGGTCTATGAATATACGAGTAAACATTTTGAGATAACAAACGAAACGCGTTTGAAATGACTGTGCTTAAGAATGTTATATTGATGATAAACATTTATATGGTAGCTAAGTAGATAACTTCGCTATCCATATGTAATTTTAGTTATAAAAGACTTATTACACTACGGTATAGGTATACAAAGAGAGAGATAGGCCCTACTGCTAGGTCGATTGGGTGTTCCCGACTGCACTTGCCCACCCTATCTGGAATTTCCTTAATCTAACGGTTTGAAAAGATTTCAGATTAAGGAAATTCCTCCACATAAGTGTCAGATTATGGGTCAGCAGGCACGCCACAATTGCGGCGATAAGTCCCCTCTTTGAGGAGTGGTTGGAGAGGCGTCATGGTACCCTCACCTTCCGCCTGACGCAGGTCCTCACCGGACACGGTTGCTTCGGGAGGTTCCTGTTCCGGATAAGGCGGGAGGAAACGCCCGGGTGTTACCACTGTGTGGATCGCCCGGAGCACACGGTGGAGCATACGGTGGAGGTCTGCCCGGCTTGGGCAGAGCACCGCCGCGTCCTCGCGGAGGCGATCGGCGGCGGCGATCTCTCGCGTCCGGCCCTGGTACAGGCCATGGTACGGAGCGAGAGTGCATGGGAAGCCGTCACCTCCTTCTGCGAAGCTGTAATGCTCGCGAAGGAGGAGGCTGAACGCGTGAGGAAGAGGCAATCTTTGCGCCCTCACGCCCCTAGTCGCCGCAGGAGACGCTTTCAGGGGGGCTTCGCAGGGGCTGTGGATAGCGAGCAACGGGTAGCTCGCCGTCCGGTAAGGACCAGGCCCGGGTCGACGGCGCGTTGTGTTCCACGCGCGCCTCAAAGAGATGTCAGCACTAGCTGAAGGGGTCCGCTAAGGCCGATGCTCGCCAGGGTTGCGGGTTGTTCGAAAGAGTTACCGTGGCCCTGGCACAGGCAACTGAAAGAACACGGGTGGGTTTTAGTCAGTAGAAGTCTGACACGCCCTCCCGCTCCACCCAGAGCGGGAGAAGTTATTTGATGATTTCCCATCCACAAAAAAAACAAAAAAAGATTATGGGTCAGTACGACAAGGACATCAAGCTGAACCGTCTTTATAGGTATTAATCTCACGCGCCCGAGTATTTCAATGTCAAGATATTTCTTTTGCATTTTTAAAAATCGGCTATGAGTTTTGGTTGCGTCCAAATCGTCAGTCTTTTGAATAGGAGGTCCTTTATGGTTTACTTAACATCCCTTCTGAATATCTGGCGCGCTCGAATATATTTTTTTGCCTATTTTCAACCCTTTCGTACGGCCACCCCACCATGCAAAACGGCAGATTAATATTCCCCCATTATCAGAAACATGTGGGGGCACACACTATCAATATCTGACGCACTCGAGTAAATCCATGTTTTTTTTTTTAAACATCGTAGCCTTCCCTACTCTAGCTTGCATAGCATTGTGACATTCACCAATCAGAAGC
Source organism: Dicycla oo (assembly GCA_948252095.1). NCBI lineage: Eukaryota > Metazoa > Arthropoda > Insecta > Lepidoptera > Noctuidae > Dicycla > Dicycla oo. Next base: position 12,364,283 of record OX411730.1, read on the forward strand.
TATTATAATATGGTATGGTACATTGGCATGCAAGCTACTTGAATAGTTTTGTACAAGCAAAAGGCCTATTAAATATGGCTAGGTTGGCTAACGTTTCACTTTAACTCTAAAAAAAAAAAAACTTTAACTCTAACCCAACCACAACTATTTTCCATATTTAACACGTTCACTGTCAATGGGTTTGAACGAGGCGATCTTGCCATACATGTGGGTCATTGCCCCTTCAGACATAATGGGCTCGTACTTCGTGGACGTTACACTTACTAGTATTATACATGGACGTATGAGTGATTGAATAGGTAAAATAAAAAACCAATGAGCCAACGATTTTTTTTATGTATTAGGTTGGGGAAAAAGTCTTTTCGCATTATAGTATGTATAAACTTGTAATAAAATCTCTTTGGCTATACTATTTGTATCTGGCTGGTTTTGTTATCATTGAAAGTTTAAATTTTAAAGAACATAATTCCAAATTCAAATTAGGAAAATGTGTGATTTTCATTTGTTTTTCGTACCGTCAAGATGAGTGAATCTAATGAAGAAATTCGATACGTTTTAAAATTTTACTACAAAAAAGGTAAAAATGCAACGCAAGCCGCGAAAAAAATTTGCGATGTTTATGGACCTAGTGTAGTGTCTGTGAGAGTAGCAAAAATTTGGTTTAAGCGTTTTCAATCCGGAAATTTTGATGTCAAAGATGCACGTCGCTCTGGTCGCCCTATTACGGATAAAATGGATGCCATTTTTGAAAAAGTGGAGCAAGATCGGCATATCAGTAGTTACGACGTAGCTGAAGAACTGGAAATTGACCACAAAACAGTTTTGGCGCATTTGAAAAAAAACTGGGTTCACAAAAAAGCTCGACATTTGGGTACCTCACGAGCTCACTGAAAGAAACCTAATGAACCGTGTACTCATTTGTGATTCTTTATTACGACGTAATGAAACCGAACCATTTTTGAAGAAGCTGATAACTGGTGATGAAAAGTGGATCACGTATGATAAGAACGTGCGAAAAAGGTCGTGGTCAAAGGCCGGTCAGGCTTCACAGACTGTTGCGAAACCCGGGTTAACTCGCAACAAGGTGATGCTGTGTGTGTGGTGGGATTGGAAGGGCATTATTGAGCTGTTACCACCAGGCAGGACCATCGATTCTGAACTCTACTGCGAACAACTGATGAGATTAAAGCAAGAAGTTGAGAGAAAGCGGCCGGAATTAATCAACAGAAGGGGTGTGGTTTTTCATCATGATAACGCTAGACCTCACACATCTTTAGCCACTCAGCAAAAATTAAGAGAGTTTGGCTGGGAGGTGTTAATGCATCCGCCGTATAGTCCTGACCTTGCACCTTCAGATTTCTACCTGTTTCGGTCTCTTCAGAATTCTTTAGGCAGTGTCAGGTTAACATAACGAGAGGACTGCCAAAACCACTTGTCGCGGTATTTTGACCAGAAGTCCCAAAATTTCTATAGCAATGAGATCATGTCCCTACCTACAAGATGGCAAAAAGTTATCGAACAAAATGGTACCTACATACTTTAGTTAAATGTAAATAAACTATATTAAAAAATGTTTTGAATTTTCTTAAAAAATGCGAAGAAACTTTTTCCCCAACCTATTATTTAGAATTTACATAACTTTGAAGATTGAACATAAAAGTAATCAATTTTGACTAATGTTATTCTAATTAGTTTTATCAAAACATGCAACACAGAGGTTTTTCTTTGCAGAAATGACATTGTGTGTCTGTCTTTTTTTTTATTTTATACGTGCATCAGCAACTGAACGGCCTTCGTCTTTTTTGCAGCAACTAGCGCACCTTTTTTCTCTACCCTTTATCACAGTATAAAAATCATACAGTAGGACGACGCCTTTGATCTTGTGTAAAATGCCGACATCGTCTAGACAGTAACGCATCGGCCGGGGTTGTCACAAATAAACAATATTTACAAAATTATTTATTTATTGCAGATCAATATTGATAGTAGTATTATAATAATCTTGGATTTCAAAAAGGATGGCTTTTCTTTTTCGTAACAAACACCCCAATTATACTCAAAATTGACACCCATATCAAATTATAACAAAATGACGTCCGCCATCTTGGATTTCAAAAAGGATGACTTTTTCGTAACAAGCACCCCAATTATACTCAAAATTGACACCCATGTCTTATTATAACAAAATGACGTCCGCCATCTTGGATTTCAAAAAGGATGACTTTTTCGTAACAAGCACCCCAATTATACTCAAAATTGACACCCATATCTTATTATAACAAAATGACGTCCGCCATCTTGGATTTCAAAAAGGATGGCTTTTTCCTAATAAGCACCCCGATTATACTCAAAATTGACACCCATATCAAATTATAAAAAAAATGACGTCCGCCATCTTGGATTTCTAAAAGGATGGCTTTTTCGTAACAAGCACCCCAATTAGACTCGAAGTTGACACCCATATGATACTATAAAAAATTAGGTCTACCATCTCGAAATTCACCCTTAGTAAATAATAAAAAAGTCCACCATCTTGACACTGAACATACAAACAAACACTTTCACATTTATAATATTAGTAGGATTTCCAAACAGATGGAAGCCGTGTGCGATAACCTATTAACATTTTTTTTTACCGTGCGCCGGTCGACCATTTTATTAGCGTTATCAACGTGGCACGACATTACAAATAAAATTATATATGTACTCTACAATAACAAAACAGATTTATTTACCTTACTTCTGTGCGTGGAAGCTGATGAAACCGCAGATCTTTATTTATGTAAGATGAAGACTTGCAATCACTCACAGCACACTGCATGCACCATTTTAAATAAAAAATAAACACTTGTCGGCCCTGAATGACGTATCCCGAACTACTGACATCGTTTTGTTCGTAGTTCGGGATCGGCTTACCCGCGTCTCGCCCCTCACACCCCGCACGATTGCCCTGTCTAGACGTCTTCGTTGGACGACTGTATGATTTTTAGACTGTGCAGTAACTAAGCCAGGGCACCCCGACTAAACGGGTTAGTTTAGGTTAGAACTATGACCAATCATGACTCATTCGCCAGCGCTGCACCCCGCCTCGCCGCGCATTCCTAAAGCGCGGTACAGCGGTCTTGGTCAAACTATACCACTGGGAGATAGTGCAGTTATGTGGGACTCCACGGTGTCCTCCTCTGCCGCTTGTGGCGGGAACACGGGCACGCGTTAGCACTCACCGCGAACTCGCAGCGGCTGTCCGTCACCGGACCCTCCTCTGGGGAGCACCCCCCCATCACTGGCGCACAAGAACACATTGGGCGCTGTGTCCACCCCATGGACCAAAGCAGCACATGGGCGCTAGACGACCCCTGGTCGACTCTTGGTCCCGCCGCGGCCTCCAACCCTCAGCCGCGATGCCTCCCTTACGACATCGCGGCCCGTCTCAGTTGCAATGTCGCCCAAGCGGCACCGCAACCTACCTGTTGGCCACTACGTCGTCGACTTCCCGGGAAAAGCCCTGACGAGCGGCCCCTCCTCGGGTTCATCTTTGCTTCACCGTGGGTGACTAAGTCACAGCTACTGAGCCCCCTGCCTCGACAATGCGGGAACCCACCGGCAAGCACCTCAGTACATAGGAACGAAAAAGTAAACTGGACGTGAAAACCAATTTCGGAAATTTGGCTGGACATTGGTGCCGATTCCCTTGTTTATAAACTAAACCTAATTTAAGTTTTGTGCATCTTTTTCTTTCCATTTCATTAAGAAAAGATAATAAATATTATTTTAGTCCTGTCAAATTAACATACTCCATAGACAAGTTTAGACGTGATTAAAAAATTGCCTACTAAAAATACGTCAATTTACGTCAGGCGCTGACTAATTTGAGAGGACTAAACTAATATTTATCCTCTTTTCTTAATGAAATAGAAAGAAAAAGATGCACTGAACTTAAATTTAGTTCAGGTTATGTACAAGGGAATCCGCGCCAGTGAACGCGTTAAATTCACAATTTTATTTCTTTTACAGTTGTACAATACAGTGCTGTCAAAACTGAAAAGATCATCGACAAGCAAGCAAAATACCAAATAGCGGAAACTGACCTATAATTTATTGAATTTTGAAATTATATATATTGAATTTTAAGGATTTTTATGAACTTTTATATGCATTTTGAAAATTTGTTTATCAGAGAATTATTTTGTACCTATTGCAATTTTATTACATTTGATGGTAGTACTTTATTATGTTTGTTAGTTAGTTATTGCAGTAAATAAATATTCATTTAATTGGATTTGTGTTTTGTTTTAATAACTAAACACCATTATGTGTAGACGTCTCAGTGTCACTGACTCTGGCAGGGCCACCATCAGGGATTTTAATTTTGAAAACGCAAAAAATTTGTCGCTAATTAGTCGAAATTAGTCGCCAAATATCAGAATTAGTCGGTCACTGGTTCAAAAGATATAAGGGTTTATAGGTGGCCCTGCTGGAGAGACTCTCCCCAGCAGGGCCAAATTTATATCTCAAAAACTAGGGCACCTAGCGAAGATCTGTTTTCTCCCATAAGTCGCCAATTAGTCGGAATCAGTCGCCAAGTTACAGATTTAGTCGGGTCTTAGTTTAGGAGATATAATGAGTTCAATTAGTAAGGTATAGTCCAAGAGCTAGATCGAAGAGTTCACGAAAAATTACCAAGAAAAAATATTTCTATTAATATGTGTAATATACTTTTAGTTTTATCGGTCTAAAGTCTTTAGAAATGTCCGAGAGAGATAAATTCTCAATTAAATTCATGTTTTTATGTTTTTAATTACTAGTTTAGAGTGGCTTAAACTTCTTTGAAAACATTTAACCTTGCTCTTGGTCTATTTGGTGTCAAGATGTACAGTCGCATGCAACTGTTTTACCAGTTTACAATGTTAACCTCTAATTAACGTTAGAATAATAAAAAAATATCGTACCTTTAGTAAAATGTTTAAAATACTAAAATACTATTCCTCTCTGTCTGCGCTGACCCTTTAACTTACGTGACGGGCAACTCGTTCTAAGCAGCTCGTCTGTACACGCGCATCTATCTCTTTCTTACTTACCGTAAATGAAACGGAGCGCAGCGATCTATCTGCCAGCGACTAAGTGGTAAGTGCACATTGTGTTGGATAAATAATTACACATACACACATTACACACACACACATACACATTACATCGTACATTATTGTAGATTTGTTTATAAGTAATGAATACAGATTTCCTATGGTGGGTTGAAATTATAGACTAAGTTTATATTTATTTAATTCGAAACAAACATTCCTCCATAAGACGTCATACATACATACTATCTAGAAAATACATAAAGTATGTTGTACTCGCTTGTACCACTGTATGGGGAAATTGAATTCTTTAATATCTTTTTAATTACACACCGACTAAATCTGTAACTTGGCGACTGATTCCGACTAATTGGCGACTAAATATGGGAGAAAACAGATCTTCGCTAGGTGTCCTAGTTTTTGAGATATAAATGTGGCCCTGCTGGGGAGACTCTCTCCAGCAGGGCCACCTATAAACCCTTATATCTTTTGAACCAGTGACCGACTAATTCTGATATTTGGCGACTAATTCCGACTAATTGGCGACTAATTCCGACTAATTGGCGACTAATTCCGACTAATTGGCGACTAGATATGGGAGAAAACAGATCTTCGCTAGGTGTCCTAGTTTTTGAGATATAAATGTGGCCCTGCTGGGGAGACTCTCTCCAGCAGGGCCACCTATAAACCCTTATATCTTTTGAACCAGTGACCGACTAATTCTGATATTTGGCGACTAATTCCGACTAATTGGCGACTAATTCCGACTAATTGGCGACTAAATATGGGAGAAAACAGATCTTCGCTAGGTGCCCTAGTTTTTGAGATATAAATTTGGCCCTGCTGGGGAGTCTCTCCAGCAGGGCCACCTATAAACCCTTATATCTTTTGAACCAGTGACCGACTAATTCTGATATTTGGCGACTAATTTCGACTAATTTTTTGCGTTTTCAAAATTAAAATCCCTGATGGTGGCCCTGCCAGAGTCAGTGACACGACGTCTCAAGGGTTTTTCTATCTCAGTACTAGCCCGGAGTCTGAATTTGTGCTTATTTGATGGCAACAGGCTCGCCCCCTATTACATGGGACTTAAACATGGCGAAATGTGGGTGTACTTATAACTAATGTTAAGTTTATTATACAGGGTTATTGGTAAAATGTCGGCAATACATTAAGGGGATGTAGGAGAGGTCATTTGGATATTACCAATAACCCTGTAGAAAGAGCATTTTCAACAGCATTTGTTTTCAATGTTGGTAGCCACAGTAGCATTATTTTATTCTGTGTGTTTTATTATTTTATTGTGTGTGTGTATTTAATATTTAAGTTGTTTAAACAACTACACTGGCTCACTACTACACCAAGCGTCTCGTGCAGACACCGCTTCACTTTTAACGTTTTCCCGCTGCGTGGTGACTGACAGATGACATTAGTGATAGCTACCATAATACAGTATGGCCGATGAATCATCGCTGGTCCGAACTGTGCGCAGAAGGCTGCGCAATGACGTTTTTTAGGAACCAAATGGTGACATGAGGCGAGTGTGAGTGAACATGCGCGGTGATGCGCGAAAGTTCGTAATGGCTACGTTCAGACCGGCCATGGCCCATGATTCATCGGCCGTACTGTACTTGTGTAAATGGGACAATGGTGCCGATTCTGTTGTGCACAAACTAAACTTAGGCTGTTGCTAACTTTTTCTCTCTAATAAAACAAGAAAGAGATGGACGTAAATTAGAGCTGTCAAATTTAGTTGAACTAATATTTCCATACAAATTTAGCCTACACTTAAAAACATGTCGACTAAAAACACGGTGAAACGCAAGGCGTAACTAGTTTGGCATCTCTAATTTAGTTCATAGCTATAACCGTCCTTTTCTCGCACTGCCTGTTAGTAAAATATAGCAGTTCTCTAATTTTAGTTTAGTTATTGAACAAGAGAATCGGCACCAGTGTTTATATTATCAAATAAATTGATGAACTACAATAAACATAATTATTACCTTGCAATTAATGAGGCCTAATCGACAGTGCTTGACAAATAAAAACACATGTTGGTTTTTTACCAATTTATTTTAAAACTAATAAAATATAAAAAGAAACATTACTTAAAAACTTGGCCCAAATGCAAAACATTTGGACCAATGAATAAGGAATAAGAAAACTTTTTTTTAAATTTTTTTTTCTTCTGTAATGCAATCGTAAACTTAATGTTTAGGAATGTGGAGAAATGCTTTTATTTATTAATTAATTTAACACTTTAATGGCTTAGCACCAAATAAGAATAATATAAACTGCACTATCTAATTTTTATTTATTTATTATTTAGGTGACTTTATCCACTTTAATTGTTGCTTGGGAAAACATCCCCGATAAAATTTAAATAAAAATATAAAACTTTAAAATTTTAATTGCAATTTTGTCGAAACTGAATTATAATTAATTTTACTCCCTGTAATTATTTCAGGGCTATTTTAAATTAATAATTTTTAACTTATCCCTTGTACCGCAAAATTCGTTTTCAGAAACATAGGTAAATAATTAAAAACATTAGCGAGACATTTAGTCACCAAAAAACCTTTCAAAAACAGTACAATAAAAAAACTTGTGCAGCACTACTTGTCGACATAATCTTTATAATTATTTAATACAACACTGTTTATCTATGTACTGAATTATATACATAATATGTTATACTAAATTATTCTGCTCTTCATACTTCACAATATTATATTCTAATGAAATGGTTTGTGCTCACACTTATTACAGAAACATAGACAAGATCGATCTTTATATAACGTTGGCAGCCCATTTGATGGTTACAGTCCGACCGTCGACAGTATGCTTTCTTAACACCTGTCTGTTTCATACTATAACGAATACGTGTTTTGCTAATTTGATCCTTATTACAACTAGAAATTGTCCAACTGAATGGTGTCAGGAACGCATTCCCTCGACGGCCGGACTATAGTGGTCACCGCTGCCTACAGTCATCTGCAATACCAGAGACATCGCAGGTGCGTTGCCATTACAGAGATGGAGCTGCTACGTCTCATAAACAGTCAAGGAACGGATATGAGCACTTTTAGGTTAATTTTTACGTTGTCTTTATTATTTTTCGGACTACGTATTGCCAACATTATGAATGAAAATGAGTTTTTTTTATAGCTGAATGGGCCTGTTTTTGACCTCGATCACGCCTGATGGAAGTCTATAATGGAACGAGTGTGCCCAGAAGATGCCAGTTCACTCACAGTTCGAAAAGGTGATATGCGCCCGCTTTGTGGGAAAGGAATTCGTTTGAAAATTGCTATACCCATTATCTACAAGGGGCCAAAGATCCATCAGGGCAGAATTTTGTAAAAATGTTTGTTCGGTTTCATTATTTATTCTTAGTGTACGGCCCGAGTGAAAAAGCGTCCAGCGAGGCGTTCAGCGTAGCGTATCTATCGACGAGAATATCTATCTGACCATAGAGTGAAACTGCCGCACAGGATATTAGCACTTATCTAGGTGTAAAAATAGTGGTTTTGCCAAGCAAGCGGGTGGTAGGTCATCGTACCAGAGGTGCTTGACGGTACGGGCGGCGATAGGTACGATATCGTACCGCCGCACACACGTCGCGTCGGGCGGGTCGGTCCGATGAATGAATGGATTGAATTTGATCAAATAAAATTAATGTCACTTCGTGCACAAACCAAAAAATACTTCGTTATTTAATTATTGCTCCTTGAGCGTACCTGTTTATTTCTGAACAGTATACAATAGTTCTATCTTCCTAGTATGTAGTGTGAGCAACCATTTACCTCTAAGTACAGTAACACACGTTAAACAGTCAACAAAATAATGAAATTGTAATGCGTTTTTACACAACAATAATTAAATTTCACTGATGTACTATCGGAGAAACGAACATCTATACACCATAAGGACTATCCTTGCTTGCAGCGCTCGGCAGCTATAGTAACGCTTGCATAGATGCTGTCATTGTGTGCACGGGATTTTGTTTTCAAATTAGACAAGATGTAAGTTTCTTCGATAGTACAAGGACTAACATAAATAACGCACACAGGTCATTGTACCTGAAATCGCGAAAAAAATCAGCTGCTCCCTAAATTGTGTTTGCATAACTCGTCAAAATGTAGAGAACGGCAGATTTTTTTTTTGGCGAATTCAGGTTTGGTCCCATAGTAAAAGTTGTTCATAATAATGAGTACAATGAACCATTAACAGGTTGTGCGTTATTTAAGTTACATCTTGTATAAAGCTACAAATACATAGAATTCCGTACGTAATATTTTACTTACTGTGAGTAGCTAAACTCGAGACTAAGGCATGAGATATCTCTAAATTTATACAACAAAGTCGCTTCTCGTCTCTCTGTGTGTGCGTTTAATAAAATTCTTCTAAACTTGACTTAACTTATTTTGATGCGGTTTTCATGACCCTTTAGACTTAAACAATTTCATTTGGAAGGTTTATGTGTAAAATGCCTTATTAGTTACATTAGATAGTACAGTCGAAATGATTGTGTTCGTGTTCGAGTTGTGCGAAGCAGTATCGCTAGTTAAATAAAATATTAGACTATCTGTAACTGGGTACTTCCGCTGCATCAATTTGTAATCTACATCCATAGTTTGATAATGGCGCCGATTCCCTTGTTTACAATCTAAACTTAATTTAAGTTCAGTGTATCTTTCTTTTTCTATTTCACTAAGAATAGGACAGATGATAATTAATATTAGATTAGTCCTGTCAATTAAGATACTCCATAGACAAGTTTAGATGTGATAAAAAAATTGTCTACTAAAAATAGGCAAATTTACGTCAAGCGCTGACTAATTTGATAGGATTAAAGTAATATTTATCGTCTGTCATTTTCTTAATGAAATAGAAAGAAAAAGATGCACTGAATTTAAATTTTGTAAAAAAAAAATAACTCATTCATTAATTAAGTGTTGTCAAAGAACAGTTAAACTTGTTATATGTTATTATCACAAATTCTCTAGTATTTGTAGCTTTTAAAATATTTTCAGTGCTTTTCTTATCCTTTCAATTATTAGCAGACATTCATAGGAATAACTAGTCAATTGAAATAAGCTCAATTTGTTATTTTTTACCTTTCATTGTGGTAACACACTAGATACTTTTTCAAATTAGACAAACATAGTTAAATTTTAGTTTTTCCTATAAATGCCTGAATATTCCACAAAATGGTGTTCAGAAGCCTTAAACTGATTAGATTGATATAACAAGACGGAAACGGATATAATAAGACGTTATAAATAAATAAGGTCCTTATTTATATCATAGACATGAGACATCTGAATACATGGTTCTAACTTGGCAACATTCAAAAAGGACCAGTGTTATTTTTAAATGCTGGCAACATATTTTTGTGTAAGTTTGTATGCCAGAATGGTGCTAAGTTAGTACAATGTTTGTTTAGGTTTTGTTTACATTAGGTATTTGAACAAAATGAATAGAAATTAGAACATTATTGATTTTATATGAATATGGAATGTTTTATTTGCACATGTGTTCTATTCTTCTTGTAAAATGGAATGGAATAACGTAAATATGTCTCAAATATGGAGGAAGTATGTATAAATTTCAGTGTTTATTAGTGGAAACATGTAAATAGCCTTCAGATTCATATTGATTAAGGTCATTGTGTATGTTTCCTGAATAAAATAAAATGAAAAATGCTAGGTAAGAAATTTCATTACAAGTAAATAATCTACTTTAGAAACAGCTAAATGCATTTAAAAATAATATCTTGATAAACAAACAGTATTTAAAGTTTATTTTTTTAGACTCCAATGACCTTTTTAAGAAGTGTAACATTATTGTCATAATTTTAAGTTGCCACCCAAAAAAAATAGTTACCCACCTTATCAAAACACAGATTACTTTATCAATACCTAAAAAAATGTCTCCGTTCAAAATGCCCAATGTAAACAAATTGTATGATACAAGTTATCAAGGTAGATAGATAAATAACAGAAATCTTTTGCATAACACTAATTTTTAGATATGGTATCACCTTTTATTATTGGCAGTTATGATGTTATTGCAGATGGCAAGACCGACAAGGCTGAATGATTATAAAAACATGACTCTTTTTCATATAGGAATGCTACTGTATAAAAGTTCTAAGAAAAGAGAGAGGTAACAATATGAGCCCAGTTTCACAGTCATAGCTCGGCTAAACATGTAATGGGCCTCATCATCTTCTATCTCTTTCTAGCAAGACGCATATCAGGTCTCACCATCGTAAGGCATTATGTGATTATGTTTTTAGGAGAATGAGCATTAACAATAACTAAGAAATCTTCCTACAATAACAGTTCATAATAACATCATAATTAAATCTGATAATATCTTCTGTAGATCTACCTAACTACCTTAATATCTTCATGTGACATGAGGCCTACTGCTTCCTGGGCTGCTGAATATTCGTTTGGGGCTTAAAATTGATGTGCACTGGAGGCTTAGGACTATGGGCCACCTGAGCCGCTTCCGGAGTGAAGTCCGCATTACCTCTGTTTGGTGCTCCGGAGATTGATACAGGGTTTGAAGGTACGGGTGATGGTCCCGCAAGACCAGTCAGGTCTTCATTCGCTGGTTCCTTGCCAGTCTCTTTTGTGTGGCCGGCCTTGTGTTGGGTGATTCTCATACCGCCGGCTTTCACTGTAATTGTAAATGATTTAAATCATGAAATTATGTACTTAGCGTATTTCACATATGTTGGGTTGTAATGACAATGTGTTAATTAAATTTGATATGCTATTGAGTCAGACATAGTGGATTTATTGTGTTACTCAGATTTTTAAGTTTTGATCAGATTCAATTATTTTATTTTTTTAATATTCCTACTTATTATAAAAGTAGGCACTGACCGCCTGGCGACCTTGAAGGTAACTCTTTTGTCTGTTTAACAACACTCAATGAATCGTAACATAGAACATACTTGACATGACATCATGATCAAATTCAAGGCCTATATACTTGATTGCATTGCGATTTATAAATAAATCAACTTGTTTACATCAACATTGCATTCATTTCCTCAATTTATTGCGGATATTTGGTTTTTTGGAATTAAATTTAAACGTAAACAAGCATTTTTGACGCCATACGGATCTTTACCTGTATAAATGAAAGACAAAACTTTTTTTAACGCTTGATTATACATAAACAAAGGCATTGGAAACTAAGTTTATACCTGCCGGGGGATGACCAGCCTTAAGTTGAGAAGTTTCTTCAGTGGACGACATGATTAGAACTGTAATATTTTTAGTAAAAAATGCCAACGTCGCACTACACTGTTTCAGGCAAATTGTACTTCTTAATCGACGTGTAATTACGATTCGTCGTCATTCGATGACACGGCAGCGGGCTTCGATATCGATGGCGAATTGTCAAAATTTAAGTGATGCGCACTAGTTACTTGCTCGAAAAGTTTTTAGTCGATTTATAACTAAATTACTGAATCATTTAAGCATTTGAACTGCAAGATGTAATGTGATTTCGTATAATTTTTCATGACCCAATTTAGATTTATTTAATCTGCCAATATTTCATATTTTGATTTGATAAATTGTTAATTTGCTGAGAAATTGGTGCGAAAAATGTATTCAAGAGAAACACAACAGCAGTTCCAAACTATTTTAATATTTGGCGCACAATGTTCTAAGTCAACTGTAATCTTTCCAACCATTCATTTTACTTTGGAAAACTCCGAGTACCAATCAATTAGTGATGTCCTAATGCGTTACCTATTCCATTTCATATAACAATCGACTAAATCGAGAAGAAGTTTTAGACCGTCCATGAAGCATTTTTTTGTCTATGGTTGCCTGTCATCAAATAAAAACCGGCCAAGTGCGTGTCGGACCACGCACAATGAAGGGTTTCGTAGTTGGGATGAATTTATCCCAAAAATAAACTTAACATTGTAATTGAAAAACGTGTTCGCGTATATATTTCAGCTGCAAATGTAAGTTTGTACGCACAATATTGAGAGATTTACCATGTTATTTTAAGACTACAGGCTACTTATAAGTTTTCCTGTAATCTATAGATAAAGAATTATTTTTTGTATTTTTTTTCAAAATTTTAGGCTCAGTAGTTTCGGAGATTAGGGGAGAGATTGGCCAAGTGCGTGTCGGACCACGCACAATGAACCTTTCATTATACGTGGTCCGACACGCACGGCCAGTTTTTTGTAGTAACTCCTGCATTTACTCTTGAAAAGCACCATTTGGTGAAGTGGAACTGATGATGAAGACCACAGATGGCCATCGGAACTACGCAATAATAAGTATTTCACGGGTAGCGATTCGAATAAGTACTTTAATATGGTTGCTAATTAATTTTTACTCGTCACAATGCATAATTATGGTGAAGTGGAGCTAATGGTGACTTCACCATCCGCTCCAGTTTTCCTGGTTCTTACTAGGTGAACTCCTCAACAATTAACGTCCTGCATCGGGAAAAAGCAATATTTTGTAAAAGCAGTTGACATTATCCTATTGTAACAGATAAATTAAATACACTACAAAGTAAAAAATAACTATAATTTCAGAAGTCGGTACGGAAACTAAAATAATACAGATCCAAAGACACCGACTTCTGAAATTAAAGTCATTTCTCACTTGGTAGTGTTTTTTTTTTTGGAAGTTGGTGTATTTAAAAAAAAAGGATTCATAAGTAACTTTAAAACAATTTATTTTAAAATTATAAAATAAATATATTTGAAACCCTCACAGTAACCCTTTCATTTGCCATGAACAGTTTGCAGAACTTCTTTTCAATTTTCTTATTTGCTCCCCAAAATTGACCCCCATAATCAAAATTAATTTATTTACGTTACGTATTTGGGTCACAGAAATTCATACGTGTACCAAATTTCAACTTAATTGGTCCATTAGATTCAGAGCAAATTGGCTGTGACAGATGGACAGACACACAAATGATCCTATAAGAGTTCCGCTTTTTCCTTTTGCTTAGTCGATTTTCCGAAACAAAAATGCATCTTTCGCGTTCTTGTGTCAGTTCCTATCGTCACCATACTTTGCAGGTAATGTCGATAGATGGAGTTGTTTCTACTTTTATCACTAAGTTTTGTCACCACACTACGAGCAGTTTTTTTTTCTTTTGGCTTCGCACGGTTTGTGCATTTAGCCAATGTCTGATGTCAAGTAGTTGAAGACTCGAAAAGGTATTCTGCCGTCATAAGGAAAAAAGACGTATCTGACATTTTTTCGAAATACAGTTATTTACATATTCGGAATCAGCAAAAAAAGTCGCATCTACCAGTATTTTTAAATTGGCGTAAACTTAACGAAAACCTAATAATTCTTACTATAAAAAGACGCATCTGCCTTTGTATCTTATAGTTTAAACAGGACAAAATATTTTTTTTTCTCCATTAATTACCAATATTTCTTTCGATACGTCCTTTTCCCTTACGGCGGCAGTATTGACATCGTAAACAGATAGAATAAACCAACCATTTTTACTTTCACAAAAAAACTGGTACCTAGACGTATTTATTTTCTTATGTGAAAATAAAAATACCTTACCTACGGTTATAATTGTCTGGGTTTGAGCTTGTGACTCGGTAAGTCGCGGCCGTTACCGCCTGGGCCGCAGCTATTACCAATACCACAGATTAAGTAATACAGATGGGACACTCCACAAAAACATTTAAATAAAAAACGACTCTTGCTACGACACAATAAAGTGCAATTCAGGTCGCACAATGCTTATTACCTACAGTTAATTTCTCCTACAAGTTGCCTCTCTTTCTATCGCGTAACTCTTATACCTTCTGATTCGTTAGGGTTGTCTTCTTTTACGACGCGGCGTGTGAGTGAGAGTGAGTATCGAACTGACCGTGCGAGACGGCCGGTGCGCGGCAGCCCGCATTGAATTGGCCCGTACAAGTTCTTCGAACAATGATGACAAAACTCACAGCGAGACAGCCCCGACTCGTCAACCGATCTTCTCCATGATAACGTAAGACCTCCACCACAGGGCCTAGAGTTAGAAACCATCCGTCATCCTCCGTAGACAATAACTCTTTACGTCGGGGTCGCAGCAAAAGTGATTGACAGATAGCGACAAGGACTGCACGACTGGCATCTGTAAGGATGTGCGGTACCCACCGAGCCAAAACTTTTCGATACCCAGCTCATGCAGATGTTTTTCCACGACGTGGTGACTGCAGTTAAGTGCTTCCGCTAATTCACGAGTGGTAGCATCCGGATTCTACTGCAGTTCGCGGCGTAAATCGTCATCATTCAATGCAGGTGGTCATCCAGAGCGTGGCTGACTTTCAAGGCTCCAGTCTCCTGATTTAAAACGGTCAAACCATCGGGCCACCGTTGCATGGCTTGTACTTCCAGCGCCGGTCAAAGCCTGCATCCAGGGCATAGAACTTACAAGACTAAGCGAGTACGCGTTAGGGGCTCCCCCTGTGGGGAACGAACCTCGGCTTAGTGCGTCGCTGGGGGAGGACAGCAAGATGGGACAGGCTGGATCAAGTTATGGTTTATTATTATTATCGGGGGAATTTAAAGCCACTGGCTCAGCTACGCCACCAGCTGGCACTACATTGCCGAGCAAGGGACGGGGGGAGGACAATTACTTCGGGGTCGTCGCGAGGGACCTCGGCGGTGAGATCGGAATGTTGATTTGTTTTTGTTCCTACGGTCCCTACTGCTCTCCTGGAGAACAGTTATGGGGTCATCGGAATCTGAGAGGACAAGCCTGGGACGGCGGACCTTACTGATACGGGAGGGGACATAACTAGCCGCCTCGACAACCAGAGGGTTGCTATGGTTGGTGGCTGAGTCATAGAAACGCTTGGATTTGCGATTCAAGAACTGAGAGATGGTGGGAATGTCAAGATCTAAATGGAGGATTTCGTGGAGTCTACCAAGAAGAGAAAGCGGCGCGCGAACGCACCTGCTTTATGTGCTCAGAAAAGGAGAGGTGGTGGCCGAGAGTCACACCAAGGTATTTGTCTCGCTTCTCTTATCGGGATTGACTTCGATTCTCCACTTCCTAAACCAGGCGCCGAGATTCTCAACTGCGATTTGGGGAGTGCGAGATATCGGGTGCTGGTCCCTGCCCGTATAGTAAATGGCCGTGTCGTCTGCGAACAGAGCTAACTGCGCCTTTTTACTTTTCGGGATATCGCTGGTGAACAGCGTAAATATGAGGGTAGCGAGCACAGAGCCCTGTGGGACTCCTGCACGAATGGGGTAGGGGGAGGATAGCGCTCCTTCTATGCGATAGCGAAAGATACGACTCGACAAAAAGTCCCGGGAAATGAGCACGAGACGGTCCGGCACACCGAGTTGGTAGAGGTTATATAATAAGCCGTTGTGCCAGACTTTGTCGAACGTTTTCGCTATATCAAAGAAGACGGCATCTGTCATCAAACCACGTTGGAAACCAACGCTTATGTGTTCGATGATGCGGTGGACCTGATTAACGCAGGAATGTTGCGTTCGGAAACCGAACTGCTCGTTAGGGATGAGACCCTTTGTCTCGGCATAGTCTCCGAGTCGCTTATGAGTAAGCCTCTCATAGATTTTGCACATTGAGCAGACTGATGGGGCGGTAACTGGACGGCTCAGCCTTGGGCTTACCGGGCTTGGACTAAACCGATCGCGAGGGCGGCTTTATATACCCCCACATCACAAGTACCTAGAATGTTCTACAACATTCTAGAATATTATCGAAAACAATTAACTTGAAAAAGGAAATGTATACGTATAGAGTTTTGTAGTGTCTCATTACTTTTGTGCCAACCCAATACAAAAAAAATTTAGGTATATACCCCAGGAAATACATAAGATTTCTTAGAAAAAAAAAAATATACCTAAGTAACTTTTTTACATTCTTCTTCGCCACAACCACAAATGAATGAATTCCATCGGTTATTTGTTGTTATAATATTGTACCAGGAGGGCAGTAAATAGTGTGACTAAAAATTGCACAGTATTTTTTGTCAAAATCTATCTTAGGTACTACTTGGGATATATACCTATCTTTTTTCTATTTTTTTGTCTATTATATGCTATTTCAAGGTTATCTATTCTTTACCGGACACCCTGTCTGTATACACATATATACCTACAACGTGTTTTTTTTAATATACCATAATTCTAAGGTATTAATGAGACCATCATTTCGAACAACTTTTACTATGGGACCAAACCTGAAATCGCGATAAAAAATCAGCTGTCTCATACATTTATGTTCGCAAAACTCATCAAAATGTAGGGACCTGCTGATTTTTTTTCGCGATTTCAGGTTTGGTCCCATAGTAAAAGTGGTTCAAAATGATGGTCTCATTAATACCCTAGCCCCTTCAGACCCAGCGTCTATTTCAATGGACACGATTTATTATTGCGTGAAATATGAGGTAGATTAATAAAAACGCTAGTGTAAACATTTGATTGTACCGACCACTTACCTAGAAACGTTACGATAAACAAAACACCAAAGGATTTATTGTAGGTAGGATGAAATAATTAGTCAAGTGTTGACGTTCGCCATGGATACGCGCAATGCGAGTAAGTCTTTAGTGTTATTTTATTTACTCCAAAACGACTTGATCGATTGTTTAAATATTTTTTATTCTGCATAGTGATCATATTTGTTAAGATATACATTTAAAAAAAATACTAAATATGCGGTTGTTTACATAATTTTGAAGATAAAGTCGATGTCCATTTCAGTGGACATGGGGTCACAATCGTTGTAAACCAAACGTATTTACAATAACACTTTGTATTGAATTTTACATGTTATTTTTTATTACTTTTTAGGTTTTGATCTATCTAAAATAAGATGTGGATAATTTACTCAATTTATTAGAAAACGGAACAATATCGGATCTCGACGAAGAGAGTGACGATGAAATTGTACAGGCAATACAACAAAAAACATTTTCGTGTGGGTAGTAACATAACGCTACCAACCGAAAGAGAGCTAGGTAATCACTCTGAAGAGGAGGACGATATAGTAGAGGAAGAAGACTTAGAGGAGGTAGAATCTAGACCCAGATCAAGTAGTAAGCCTAAAAATGAAAAAATTTGGAGAAAACATTTACAGCTTGAACCACCAAACAATTCATTTGGTCAGCGCCACCACCTTCTGAAATAGATTCACCTCGCGCTCCCATTGATTATTTTTCTAAATATATATCAGAGTCTCTAACTGAAGATTTTACATTCAATACAAATTTGCATGTGGTGAGAAATGAAGCCCGTAATTTCAAGCCATGTACTTCAACAGAAATGAAAACATTTTTCGGCCTTCATATTGTAATTGGTAACCTAAAGTTTCCTCGTATTCGTTTGTATTGGGATTCCAGTTTAGATATGAAAATGTTTTTAGAGAACATGGCCAGAGATAGATTTCTTCAGATGAGAAACAATTTGCATGTAATTGATAACAATTCTATTCCATAAAATAACACCGATCGTTTTATCAAAGTTCGACCTTTATATGATTCAGTTAGAAAACGATGTCTAGAACTAAAGTTAGAGCAAATATTGAGCGTTGATGAACATATTGTACGTTTTCGAGTAAAACTTGAAGTCAAACAATATGTCAAAGGAAAACTACAGCCATGGGGTGTAAAGATATTTATGATTTGCGGTAAGAGTGGATTAGTTTATGATTTTATTATTTATCAAGGCGCAACTACAAATCTAGACAAAAATGACGTTTTGAAATATGGCACATCTGCTGCTTATGTAAATGCCTTGTCAAAAAGAATAAATGGGTCTGGTCATTACCTCTTCTTTGATAATTATTTCTCCAATTACGTTTTGCTGAAGGATCTTCGCGAGAGGGAAATTTATGCAGGAGGAACGATCAGAATAAATCGTTTTGGAAAACCGCCACTCAAAACTGACAAGGAAGGATCAAAAAAAGATAGGGGATATACTGATCAAGTTACGAAAAGATGTGGTTGTTATCAAGTGGATGGACAACAAAGGTGTAGTACTTGCTTCAAATTTTGTTGGAATAGGAAATCAAGATGAAGTTCGACGATGGAATAAAATATCAAAAAATTACGTAACTATACCGCGTCCTGAACTTGTGCAATTATATAACAATGGTATGGGTGGTGTAGATAAAACTGATCATCTGATTAGTTTGTATCGAATCTTCATTAGATCCAAAAAATGGACATTGCGTATGATATTTCACGCCATTGACCTAGCACTAACCAATAGCTGGCTGGAATACCAAAAAGATTGCAAAACCTGTAATGTACCAAGTACAGACGTTTTGGATTTGTTGCACTTTCGGCAGCGCGTTGCAGAAGCTCTAATAAAAATGGGGCATCCAATTCCTAGCAGAAAAAGAAGACGGCCGGCATCTGGTGGTAGCAGTCCAGTAAATTCACCAGTTACACCAAAACAACACCGTTTCAGAACTGAAATAAGACCAGCGAGCGAAATGTCGACACTGTCGACCATTTGCCAGAATATGATCAAAAGAAAGAAGCTACAAGATGTAAACATCCAGGATGTAATGGAAAGACGCATGTTTACTGTCTGAAATGTGAAATACATCTGTGTTTTACTGGTGAGCGAAATTGCTTTCGAAAATTTCATCAAAAACAAGAATAATCGTACCAGTGTAAAATGTTAAATAAAAAATAAACTATTATAATAATATTATATAGTTTTACTTACTTACTTCAAAATATTACTACAAAACATTTATTCATTAAATATGTATTAATACAACACAGTAAACCTGATGTCCACTTGAGTGGACATAAAAAATTCCAAAAATCTAAAAACGATAAATCGCATATTTTTACAAAAATCCCTTAATTGCATTTCTAACTCACAGAAAAACCTTAACAATATTTTTATTGATGCTTTATATAAATTCAGGCTCGAAGGGGCTAGAGTTATGGTATATAAAAAAAAAAAAAAAAACGTAGAATTAGGTCAAGGAAAAATCAATCAAAACACATCTTTATTTCCAGGCCTTTATTCTAAACCTTCTCTGAGGCACCACTACATCGGCGTCGTCCCTGCCAGGCTTCATCATGTCCTTCTGCAGTTCTACTACCATCCGCAGCATGAAGTTCACCACCTGGCTGCTCGTGCCGTCGCGTAGTCTTTGGAAGTCCTGGAGAGAAAGGAATAAACATTTTTATATTGTACATATATTCAACTAAAAATGGAACAGTAAATTTTTTTACTTTTCAAAAAGTAAAAACCGACTTCAAAAACCTAAATCGAATAAAATAACTTTCATAAAAAACTTAGCATCTGAAGTCGGTGTCACGCTAAGGTTCACTGAAGAATTGAACACCGACTTCAGAATGTGTTCAGTTTTTTTATGAAAGTTATTTTATTCGTTTTAGGTTTTTGAAATCGGCTTTTACTTTTTTTTAAGTAGATAAATTCATTTTTCCATTTTTAGTTGAATATACAATTATATAAGCCCAAGACGATCGAAAAGGAGAATTATCTAAATCCGCTTAGAAATGCCGGAAATACAGTACATTTATGTATATTATTATTGAAGTTATATACTTCGTACATAAGTTTAATTACTTAATGTATTATATACTAAATCCTTACTGAAAGTATGTAGATCACGCTAGAGAGAATGGTCAAAATTGGTACATTCGTTTTTGAGAAAATCGCGGACATATAAACATACAGAGGAGGAGGAGAGTTTTTGAAGTCATTAAAAATTCCATGACCCAATTAACCTAGGTCTCAACCTAACGTAGTCGTCCAGTGCCTGTTTTCACTAACCCTAAATGACACTTAAATGAATCCCTAAATATTATTACACTGTTGAATTTTCAACTCTCGGCGTTGCATTGAAAATCCAACAGTGCACTTTTATTTAGGGATTCATTTAGCGTTGGTGAACACAGGCATTAGTCTTTTACTGCAAAATAATCATCTTAGTAGTTTTATTAATGCCCATAGTTTTGTCTTGACATATGTCTGAGGGGTTTGTGGCTAAGTAATAACAGTCGCACGGGTCGATAGATCAGGTTACGCTACGCTTGCCGTGGTTGGTCCGTGGATGGGTGGCCATCTTTATATACCAAGACCCCTCCGCGCCTCGGAAAGCACGTTAGCCGTTGGTCCCGGCTGTCATTCGTCAGAAGCCCAAAAGTCTGACAACCAGTCTTACCAAGGCGTAGCTTATTTGGGTAAATGGGTTGTGGAGGTCAGAGAGGCAGGCGCTCTATGTAAAATATTGGTATTCAGCTGCATCCAGTTAGACTGGAAGCCGACCCCAACATAGTTGGGAAAAGGCTAGGCAGATGATGAGTTTTACATAATTGTAGCTGGCGTAGTGGTCAGTTTTTTGCAGTCATGATGACGCAAAGCATTTGACTTCCTGGAGCTCATTGCTGCTGCTGCTGGACCTTAAGGTGCGTACCTAACTACCTAAAGCCAATGCTCTTCTCAACTTCTTGTCACGTTTTAATTATGGGCCTTGGCCAGTAAGTATGGCAGTCAGTAGGATCAGTGATCGAAGTGCAGACTGGATACGTAATGGTTTTCGTTGAAAAAACACGACGTAATTCACCATTGGTTTCTCCTGAGCATAAAATCGCTACAAACCAACCTTGCGTGTAGGAAGACATCGTCCGTTGACGCTGACCGTCTGATGTGTCAGGGCGGCGAGCAGACGCTTCAGTATGTCCACTTTCTTGTTGGCAGCGAGGGGACGCAGGCGGGTCACGAAGCGGAGGAGATACTCTAGGAGCATTATATCTTCCTGCAAGTAAATGGGAGTTTTAAATGTGCGCTACCTAAGTTTTATTATACGTATGGACGCTACTATTCTCATCGCAATGATGCTAAATAAGATTTCTATCTGATATCAGTCATTCCGCCTGAATTTCTCGAGAGTATGAGGTTTTTATGCGCGTATTACTTCCAGCACGCGTAGCATGACTAGTTAGAATTTGTAAAATATTACCATTGTCAAGGCCAGCACACACGACTCTACATTGTATCCTCTCCCAACGATCAGAGACAGATCATCTCGGTCCAACACCGGTTGCTTCAGACCTTCAAGCCACTCAAACAATAGCCCTGTCAGAATTGTTGGGTCGTTCTGCAAACAATCAATCAATTATTAATATATTTTTTGTCGTTTATGAATGAAAGTAAAGAATAGCTCATGAAGTCATGACATCATCTGCCTAGCCTTTTCCTAAGTTGGGGTCGGCTTCCTGTCTAACCGAGCTGCAGCTGAATACCTGCTGTATTTTACATGGAGCGACTGCCTGTCTCAATCTGACCATAACAGCTCAGTTACTGGGTAACACGATTGGTGCATAGCATAGGTGGTTGCTTACCTCAACATTGATTTTGTCAAACGCTTCCCTTTGCTGGTTAATTTCGTTGCGCAATGTCTTTAAGTACCTTTGCCTCTCTTCTGGAAGACTGTGGTGGTCCACTGTGAATGCCTGGACAATGGAGATAGAAAGTTTGAGTTTTAAGCAAGCGTCGCCTAACCTTCTATCGACCTGTGAGGCTGTTTTTATTAAACCACGAAACCCACATACAATCGCCGATGCCGATATCGTGGAATTCAGTGCAATAAGTGGTTAGCGAAAGTGTTACGATTTATTTTGTACACAGTTCTTATTAAAATAAAGTTGTAAAAAAAGCACCCACGTTACAGGAAAGAATCTTCACTTCCGATGGAAGGCGAAGAGTGTACAGGTGACCTGGTAAGCGATACATTCAAGTCTGCTTCACAGAAAGGGTCTAATACGGTGGAGGCTTTGTATACGATTGGGCTGGCATCTCTTCAGAAGATCGCACAGTGCTAGTGGCCATAGAAAATGGCACCCTGGCCTGGGGAAATATATGCTCAAGAGATCCTTAATGAGTGCAGGGCCATATTTAGTAAATGTGGGTGATGGATCGACACTGATGCATGATATCGCACGGCCACACACCGCTCGGGTCGTACATTCAGGAGGTTGGTATCAACTTGATGGCTTTTCCATCAAGAAGTCCTGATCTTAACCCGATCGAGCACGCCTGGGATGGGCTAGGGAGGCTGGTCAGAAGCTGCAGATCACCTCCTATCACCCTCAGGGCCCTAAAACAGACTCTGATGGAAGAATGGGAGAATATTCGCCAACATCGCCTCCGAAACCCCGACTTCAGTATGCCAAACCAGCTCGAAGCTGTAATCAGAGCCCGAGGAGGCAAAGGAGGGAGTATACTTATATGTGTTGTTTGTGTTTCTTGCCAGTAAGTTAAAAATGTCAATTTTTCGCTTTTTAGCTTTTTTAAGTTAAAAACGTTACTAATTTATTGTATAATAATAAACTGTAATTTCGAAGAAAGTTGATGTTTGCGATAAAACGTTTTTTTTATTTCAACACTAGAGTGTAGGAGAAATTGCAATTTTAAAAATGTGGTACTAAGTATTGAAGGCCAGAAGGTTTCAAGTAGTTATAATAGTTATTTTATGGATAAAAACATAATATTACAAAATATTTGCTCTAGTTACATTATCTAGGGAGGAAACTGAGGAACACATGTGTATGGACTGAACCCTGCCTCCATTATCTCTTAAGGGGAAGCGCTAAGGTAGCCCGTGAAATTCAAATTTACTTACGCACAGTATCTAGGTGTACCTATGTTAATTAAAGTA
Source organism: Dicycla oo (assembly GCA_948252095.1). Lineage (NCBI taxonomy): Eukaryota > Metazoa > Arthropoda > Insecta > Lepidoptera > Noctuidae > Dicycla > Dicycla oo. Next base: position 12,388,069 of record OX411730.1, read on the forward strand.
CGATTCGCGACCGTAACAAATATGTTTTTACATAAGTAATTATAATCATGAAAATCAGGAATACATCTCCCAAAGTTATGTGAGCGGCCGCGCCTTAGGTATGTGAGCGGTGGGACGGAGAGGCGGGGGCGCTTGCTGTCATTACTCAGTGCGGCGCCGTACTTCCGGCTAGTTTAGACAAAACGCACATGAGATTGCAATAGCGAGATGAGTCCGCCGATAAAAAGACAATCTAAGGAAATAATATTTAAAGTGCATACGTTTATTAAAAAAACGGAAAGCCGATGTCAGAATATAAGAGTTTAGAATATAAAACTGATGCGAATATACATAAATTAGTAACAGAAGCATGATTTTGATTTAGGAGTGATAATAAGAAGAAAAATAAATCAGTTTTATACGGTAAAGAAAAAAAATCCAAGTCTACGAAAACTAAATGCTGTGTTAAAAGAGGATAATATTTTAGATTGCGGATTAACTTATTTAAGAGAACTTTTGCACAAACTGGGATATTCATTAAAAAATGTAAATCAAAGAGATCCCTTTTAATAGAGAGACCAAACATTGTTGAATAGCGAGTGAAATATTTGAGGGCCATAAGAAAATTCAGAGAAGACAAACGAAATATATTATTTTTGGATGAAACTAACGTTAATCAAAGTCACAATGTCCAAAAATGTTGGCAATCTTCGTCGGAGCCTGGAATTTATACAGCTATAGGCAAAGGAAGGCATTTAATAATAGTCCACGCTGGTAGCCGGAACGGGTTAGTTAACGATGCTTTGCTAATTTTTAAATCAGATTCAAAAACGGGTGATTATCATGGAGACATGAACTCCACAAATTTTTACAACTGGGTTGATCGAAAATTAATACCTAAACTTCCACCTCAGTCATAGTTATGGATAATGCTGCCTATCATTGTGCAAGTTGAGAAGAAACCGACTATGTCCAGTTTGAAAATTAATATGCAGAACTGGTTGCAAAATCATAACGTGCCATTTTCTCCCACGATGATCAAAGCCGAACTCTTGAGGTTGATTAATACGACACAATCAGAAAAAATATACACGATTGATGAACTTCTGAAAGCTGCAGGTCATACTGTTCTAAGACTACCTCCATATCATCCAGACCTCAACCCGATCGAGCTTGTGTGGGCAAAATATTAAACATTGCCTGGCCAGAGATCACATTAATGCTACATTGGACGAGAAAATTACAATACTAACAAGGCTATTTACCGAATTCTCTGCCAAACAATGGCAAAAATGCGATGACCACGTACAAAAAAAAACGAACAAGAACACTGGAATCATGTTATGAGATTTAATACTATGATGGACGAAATCATTATAAACTTACAAGATGATTCTGAATCAAATTTAGAGAGTTCCGAATCAAGTGATTCAGAGGATATGTCAGAGTAATTTCATATAAGTATATATTAATTAAATAATTTCATATATCATTAAAATATGTCAGAATAATTTCATATACTTAATTTGTTTTTGGTTTATTTTACTATTAATTACAATATAATTAGATAGGTAGAGTAGTTTCGGGTATTATGGTCTGGTCGGCCAATATGGACTACTACTATTTCTCCGAAATAAAAAAACACTAGCGTTTAACTTATCTGCCACGACGTTCGCAACACTACCTACGCCTCCTCAGTCAATCCGTGCAGCGCGGCGATAGCGTGCGTGTCCTGCATGTGCTGTTGTCCAGAATTACGTATTTCGATGTTATTTTTTTGTAAGTTTCAATCATTTCAGTTATTCGAAATATGAATGTTTTTATATTTTTAATGCACAGTTTTGTAGACAAATCCTTTATCTGTGGTGTGTGTGTGGTAACAGTTTTGTATGTATATTGTTCATTGGTTTTACGTAAGATTTTATTTGTCAAAAACGTATCCTGCGGCCAATATGGCTCACCAGGTGAATCATGTATTAAATGCCTATATTGTAAGCTATGGGCTTTTGAAGAACGCTCAGGAGTGGAAACTGACATTTAATTCTGTGAATTTGGTCCACAAAATCACTTGCACTTAATATTGTTTGTATTGTTAGATCTGATGGACAATATGGCTCACTGAATTTTCGGCCAATATAGCCCCAGGCCATATTATCCCACCATGTTCAGATTTTGATGATTGTTCAAGTTTACGAAAAGTTATATTTTTTGTTATTCTTTGAAATTATACTGCCTTAACCTTCTAGTTATTAATTACTGATTAGTTTAACGACATAATTAACCAATAAAGACTGAATGATCTCATACACTTCGAGTTTTATTTCCAAAAAAGCTTATGGTGTGCCATAATACCCGAAACTACTCTACAATATAAGCTTCTAAAAGTTCAATTGTTTTTATTTATTCTTTTCAATAATTGAACAATTTTTGTTCACGATATCTCGAGATTGTTCATCACTGTATAATCTCATGTGCGTTGCGAGCAGTAGGCAACCCGTCCCCTCACCCTGTCGCCTCCTAAGGCGCGGCCAACTAGTTCCGCGCGCACTATTGTATAATCCTTAAATGTAAATATTTCGTAAATATAAAGGGTTTTCCAATAAGAGGTGTTATTTTTAATAGCTCGCTATTTCGGTAGATGTCACTTTTGAAGCTGTCATTTTTTGACATTTGACAAGTAGAAACTACACCATTGTGCGCCGACTCGCTGGCTAAATTTGCTACATCCAACCTTGTTGACCAAAAACATTATGTTGTTCATAGTTATGACCTACGGGCTGACACTAAACTTAAAATGCATAACTCGTGGTCAGCAGTGTGGCAGATGAGTTCAAAACTCAAGGGGGTGTACTACGCCAGTATCCAACCCGACATCCAACGGAAAGCTTGGTTTTTTAAATGCACCAAATTATCCAAAAGAACTATTTCATCTTTGTGTAGACTCAGACTCGGTCACTGCTGCAGTCCAGTATTCCTTAATAAGATTCGTGTTCGTGATAGTTCCTTGTGCGAATGCTGTCTTGATGACGGTACTCTGGACCATATATTTTTTTCATGTCCTTCAAATTCACAATCTTTTGAATTGTACCATAAACTTCCCAAAATTAAAATCACCCTTCCTATTAACTTCCATTCCCTCTTAACTAACTTTTCCCCTAAACTAATCCAAGTCCTAGCAAAATTTTTAAATGACAATGATATAAAAATGTAGTCTGGTGTGTAATAATAATCATAAATCTGTAAATATCTATTTTTTAGTAGAGAAATCATTTATGTATTTATTTAATAAAAAAAATAAAAATAAAAAAAAAACTAACAAAACTTGTCTTGTCCTTTCAGCTAATAACTAACATTAACAATTACACACAACTACCACAAAGTGAAAGTTCGATGGCTCATCTCGCTGTGCTGCCGTCACCACATGACGCTGGCAGAATAGTCGATACCGGCTCAGTTGCCAAAGAAGAAAAAAAAATAATAATAAAAATGGAACGACACACGCTTCAACAACGCAATGAAATTATTAAAATTCACTATAAAAATGGTGAAAATTTGGCAGAGACGGTTCATAAAACTCGAACATTTTTGGGTCGTCGTGAAGCACCTTGTCGGACCGCAATACAGAAATTGGTGGAAAAATTCGAGCTGTTGGGACAACTTAGTGATGTGAAGAATAAAACCCGTGCACGTCGCTCAAGAACAGCCGAGAATATTGCTTCTGTAGCCGAAAGTGTTGAAGAAAACCCAGGGTTGTTCATTCCTCGTCGTTCTTTGGAATTAGGCATTCCACAAACGTCATTACACCGTATTTTGCATAAAGATTTGGGTCTTAGGACTTATAAAGTTTAGTTAACACAAGAACCCAAGCCGGCAGATCAACAACGACGTCTTGTCTTTGCTGATTGGGTCGTTGAAATGCATGAAAATGATCCGGAATTCCATCAAAAAATCATCTTGAGTGATGAGGCCCATTTCCACCTCGGTGGCTTCGTCAACAAGCAAAATTGTCGCATCTGGGGCTCGGAAAACCCAAGAGTTATTGTTGAAAAGCCTCTCTATCCTCAATGTGTGACTGTTTGGTGCGGTTTATGGTCCGGTCAGAGCAGACCTTACTTTTTCGAAAATGAGGCTGGAGCAACAGTTACTGTGAATGGATTGCGCTATCGAGAGACGATTAATGATTTTTTATGGCCGGAATTGGATGGTATTGATCTGAGCAATGTTTACTTTCAACAAGAAGATGCTACGTGCCACACAAGCAACGAAACCATTGATCTGTTACGGGAAAAGTTTCCGGACCGTGTTATCTCTCGAAGAGGTGATAACAATTGGCCCCCGAGATCTTGTGATTTAACACCTTGCGACTTCTTCCTTTGGGGCCACGTGAAAGAAAAGGTCTACGCCAACAGCCCAGCGTCGATTCAAGACCTCAAAGATGGAATTCGTGAGGCTATCGAGGACATAGGGCAGCCACGCAAGGTGAGCAAGGATATGGTCCTGTAAGCGTGGTCGTGGTGGTCATTTGCCTGATGTTATTTTCCGCTATTAACGGCATACCTTCCTCTTTATAATGAAATAAACATCCGATCATTTATATTAAAAAAATGGCATTTAGAAAAATGAATTTATTTGAATTTATTCAAAGAATTGAATATCATAATAACACCTCTTATTGGAAAACCCTTTATTAGGATTATATGAATTAAGAGAGTTATATTGATGACTTTAATGATTACAATTCTATAAATACAGATTTATTACGGTCGCGAGTCAACATAAAACCTGATGCAGACCTACAAATGGCAAAAAACGTAAGAAAATTTGAATTTCGCGGGCTTTCCTGGTGCTTTCCTCTTAAGTAATTTGGCCGGTGTTACCTCATATATCCGCACCGCAGGTATACTGCCGTTGTTGGCAGTGCCTGTGATCTTGCTGACTGACTCCAGGTTTCGTTCAATATCCTCCTCCACCGGATCTCGCCATTCCACCATTGGCAGTGCTATGTGGTCTGTAATCAATGGAAGAAAGAATTGAAGCAAAGGAGGCAGATAATACAAAATAGGTAAGAAGTACTTCTATTGTACGTTAAGTAGTTGCTCCCGGCTGTCATTCGTAAATGATTTTATTTCTGTAGGTTTGTACAAACATCAAGTCAATCATTTTTTTTTTTAAAACTTTATGAGGTCGTCGTTTCCTTTCGTAGATCTTTGACAGTCGTTAGGGATCGTCCGAAGCCCGAAAGCTTGACAACCAGTCTTACCAAGGGGTATTGTATTACCTAGTAACTAGGTTGTGGAGGTCAGATAGGCAGTCGCTCCATGTAAAATACTGGTATTCAGCTGCATCCGGTTAGACTGGAAGCCGACCCCAACATAGCTGTGAAAAGGCTATACAGCATGTTAGTTTAACCGAGGGACGTATTCAAACCCACACTAGTTTAAGCTTACATGATACTAATAAAAATATGAACAAAATAATACTGATAAATAACGGACAGAACCATTTCGCAAAAAGTCTTTCAACGTGTACAAATTAATGGCTCCTGGCACACTATCATTAGATAAATCGTAGGCACGAACCATCTAAATATTCTTCATTGCAATATTGATAAGGCGTCATTTTTGTTTATTCAACAACACGTTTACAGGACACATTTATCGCGAAGTAAGTGTTGTTTGAGCGATATGCGGAAGCGCAATTAGACATGCGGAAATAGCAGCGCACTCGCATAGACAGCGGTCAGCGGGGGTTCGGTGCATTGGAGATAATGAGATAACACAAAGGAAAGGGGCGGGGTTCGCGCACAGGTTTGGTGTTTCCTTTTCGGCAGGATCGGCACGTATTTTGCCGCGTGATTACTGTTCACAAGTTCACTTCTTGCGCTGGGCGTGTTCATGGATAATGTATTTTATTGGACAATTACGTCACAAATTAAGGTTATAGGTTTTTTACATATTTGGGACGAGAATCGAATACTGATTACCCTCCCTCAATAAGTCCCTCTTTTAACCTAACATACTGTATAGGCAGATTGGTTGAGGTAAGAAGTACTTCCATGGTTGTTTGTAACAGCTCTACATATATTAGATCTCATCATAGCGCATTCGTATTTCCGAAGATAGAAGATGATTGCCGAAAACATACCTATAGTGTTGCTGGGAGATCTATGTAAGTATAGTCGAGCTCGTACCTACAGTCCGGCTGTCGAGAGAATGCGTTCTTGACACCTGTCACTTTCATACTAACGAATATGGTTTTGCGGATTTGATCCTTATTCCGAGCTTATTACTACTAGAAATTGTTCAACTGCTTGGTGTCAGGAACGCTTCTCTCGACAGCCGGAGTGTAATTGTTGTAGCCTCAGAAAAAGAAATTGTAACTGATCGCTGTCAGGACTCTTATCGCTCGCACTCACCAAACCTTCGCAAACGCCTTAGTGTACGGCCTGAGTGCACGCTCGACTCGAGTGTCAGGCGAGGCGGGGCGTGCGACGTTCGTGTTAAACACATGCAAACACTCGCGAGTGAGGCGGTAGCGAAAACTGCCGTTATCAGTAAATCCGCCGATGGTTGGAATTTTGTGGTGGCGGATTAGCGAGAAATTATTTTACCATGTTCAGTGGCCGCTTCCTCAGGAGTGGTAGGATCGGGAGGTTTGCTCTTCCTAAGCTTGTACGCCATAAAGGACTTGTAGAAGGGCTTGTTCTTGACACGGAAGTCCAGGCCGACGCTCTGATGACACCCGCACAGCTTCAGGAGACGTTCGCAGAGGCAGTATACTATCTGGAAATTATCAAGGCAGGTGTCTTAATTTTGGCCTGACCGATTTCTTGGAGAGTTCTAAGAGATATCTTAACATATGTGAACTTTTTGAATTCTACTCGTATCTTTACTTTACGACAACAACAAAGACAACGCCTAAACCGTGGTTTTGTTAGTCTACAAGTATAAAATTTTGCACAATAGTTCCTTGTACAACGAAGATGAGCACGTAGGAAGGATTTTATCCATAGTTCATAGAGCTTGTATTGAAGTTCGTCATTTTTGAAGTTAGTAAAATGGAAGTTGGCACCTACTTAGACTTCCGTTTATAACTAAAATATCGTTGTATCACCGTCTTTTGGACCATTATTCTGCTGCGGTAAGGATAAAGAACGTATCTACAGAAATATTGAAATGGAGAAAACAAATATTTTGTCCTGTTTAAAATACAAGATACAAAGGCAGACTGCGTCTTTTAATATGTAGTAAGAATAGGGATGATGACTAAAAACTGATTTTTTGTCCGTCACGTAGATTATTAAAATATATTGAACACGTATTTTTTCTTTTTCTACATAATCAAAAGATTACGGCGATACATTGAGTTAAAATGTGGCATGACGTCACGTCTTCGTAGATTTTATACGTAGAAGTGACGTAGCAAGCCCCCACTCCCGAACTTTAATGCGAGTTATCCAAGTCATTTTTTATTAATATGATAATGCAAAAAATACGTGTCTAATATTTTTTTTATTATCTGACTGACGGACTAAATAGAATTTCTTTTTTTTTACCCAGGCATCATCCCTATTATTAGGTTTTCGTTATGTTTACGTCAATATAAAAATACTGGCAGATGCGTCTTTTTTGCTGATTCCGAATATGTAAATAGCTCCATTTTGAAAAAAAAATGTCAGATACGTCTTTTTGGAGTATTCCTCAAAGCGCAACTATTTTTAAAGCGCAATCAACTAAGGGCCGGTTTTTTGATCCGTAGTTAACTCAACCAATAGATAAACATAGTGACTAATGGTTGAATTTTGGCTAAATGTGAAAGGCTAAACATGAATGTATCCATGTTAGCTCATTCATATTAAAAAATAGTAACTAATGGCATAACTCATTCATGTTTAGCGTTTCACATTTAGCCAAAATTCAACCATTAGTTACTATGTTTAACCATTAGTTGAGTTAACTACGGATCAAAAAACCGGCCCTAAGCGCAACTAAATTATTCCTCAAAGCGCAGCCATTAGTTGCGCTCACAAATTCAAATGAAAAATATTAGCGCCGATTCCCTTGTTCACAAACTAAACTAAAGTTCAGCGCATCTTTTTCTTTCTATTTCATTAAGAAAAGGACAGAAGATAAATATTAGTTAAGTCCTGCCAAATTAGTCAGCGCCTGACGTAAGTTGACGTATTTTTAGTAGGCAATTTTTTAATCACGTCTAAACTCGTCTATGGAGTATCTACTCCAGTTTAGACGTAATTTAAAAAAAATACATGACTTAACTAAAATTCATCTTCTGTCCTTTTCTTAATGAAATAGAAAGAAAAAGATGCACTGAACTTAAATATAGTTTAGTTTGTGAACAAGGGAATCGGCGCCAATATGTGTTTATTTCTCAATGCTCAACCATGATGAAAAATTACGAGGGGTGTGATGGATTCATTAATGATAAATCAACTGTCCTAACTGTTTATTTATTAAAACGGACTACCAGGCAAACAGAAATTAACTGGAAGCTGGAACTAGTGTTTAAGCAACTTTTGGTCAATAATGTTAAAAATACATACAGGTTCATTAAATTGAATTATGACAGTTGTTTTTAAAAGTACCACGGTAACAGAAATGAACAAAAAATACTCGCCTATAAACAATGAGGTTACAAAGTTATCAACCAGCAATAAGACACAATAAGTAATAGACACTAATCAGTAATATGTATTTTTAACATTATTGACCAAAAGTTGCTTAAACACTTAGTTCCAATTAATTTCTGTTTTCCTGGTAGTCCGTTTGAGGAACTTTGAGGAATAAACATTATAATATTTTTAATTTGAATTTGTGAGCGCAACTAATGGTTGCGCTTTGAGTAATAATTTAGTTGCGCTTAGTTGGTTGCGCTTAAAAATAGTTACGCTTTGAGGAATACCCCGACATTAATTTTGGAAAAACCCATATCATGAATTTTAATCAGCGAACAAACTCTATTAACACAAACATTAAATATGAAGGTAATACGATTGCTAAAATTGACAACACAAAATTTCTTGGGCTTTGGTTAGATCAACAAATGTCATGGAAAACACACATTGATCACATAATAAAAAAACTAAACCAATATTGCTATGCTTTACATAATTTAAGCAAGGTCGCCAATCAAAGCACCGTTCTTACCGCATACCATGCATATGTCTCCTCCACACTGCGATACGGTGTAATATTCTGGGGTAATTCTACGGATAGAGAATTGGCCTTTAAAGCCCAAAAAAAGTGTCTTCGTGCAGTATGCATGATCCAAAAAACAGATAGTTGCAAACCATTTTTTATTAATTTAAAATTATTAACACTCCCGTCCCTATACATTTATGAAGTTGTCATGTTCATTAAAAATAACCTGAACTAATTTGAAACCCTATCCACTAAACGTCATCAAGGTGTAATTAAGTCAAAAACCCACCAAACCGCCCTGTTCTCAAAAAGTTTTCTAGGAATGGCTCCAAAAATATTCAACAAACTACCTAAAGCAATAAAAGCCTCGAAAGATTTAAATACCTTCAAAAAATCACTACATAAGTTCCTAATAGATAAAGCATACTACAACATAAATGAATATTTAGAAGAAAAATAAAAACCATTGACTCATTCTCAGATGTATTTGTTACTTATATATTTTAGTTAATTTAATAAGTTTACCTAGCTATTAATTGTTACCTTAATTTGTATGGTTCTGTTTATGTTTATTTTATTGCTAAATATTTAACGCAACTACTTTGCAGTATATTTTATAATTTTATAGACTATTACTGTGTAAACAAATTTGTACGCCTTGCAAGGCAGCGCATAGTGATACAATATTTTATTTTAATTTTATAACATCATGTACCACAACATTATACCTATGTGTCACAAATAAATAAATTTGAATTTGAATTTGAATTTTTCCTTATGACGGCAGTATTAACCCCTTAGGCTCCTGAAAATTTGCCGAAGAGAAATTCCATCGGGCGCACGCGGCATTTCTTGTGTTAGAATAAATTCTGTTCCAAGCCAGTTGAATTTTCACATGACAAAGCGCTGAGAGAGGTGCATTGTTGCAAATGTAGGACTTTCTTTGGTGGCATACCTTAGGCAATTCTCTAAAAGCTCTTTCTTCTAATCCATGTAGAGTTGCTCGTTGTCGGTACAGGTGCTGTTTTAAGGTGAACTCCGAAGTTTTTCTATCTTTTGTCAGATTTAAAGTTTCCCTGAAAGAAATAAGGAAGGGTTTATAGCAAAATGGTAGTCTAACCATCGGTTTACATGTTACTATTCTTGTTTCAATTTTCTGTGTGATAGAAGTGTATGTAAAGATTACGGGAAAAATAAAACGGTGTCTCTAAATTTACACTTTTTTAGGGTTCCGTACCTCAAAAGGAAAAAGGAACCCTTATAGGATCACTTTGTCGTCTGTCTGTCTGTCAAGATCCTTTTTCTCAGGAACGCGTAGAGTTATCAAGTTGAAATTTATATCGAATACTCGTGTCTATGATCTCTTTCAGCTGTGAAAAAATCAAACTTGTAAGTGAACGCGATCAAAAGATATGACCGTTTATGTCGCATATTTTCGCATATTTTGCGATTTCACAAGGGAATCAAAACCACACTACTACTACTTCCCGTTGACCTAGAATCATGTTTGGCAAGAAGCAAGGTGTCACAGCACAAGTAAAGGAAAAATTCCGAAAATTGTTAATTTGTAGTTTCATCACATAAAAAAATGATTTTTTGTGACTACAAACTTTGGGAGAACATGTTTTTCAACTACAATGTAGTTTGTTCTTGGGATAAATTCATCCCAAATACGGAACCCTTCATTGTGCGTGGTCCGACTCGCTCGTTGACCGGTTTTTTGTTTTATAATGTTTAGATATCGATACCTACTATCACGTCTGCGGAGTTTCGCTAGCTAAATTAATTTGGGATATTATTAATTGCACATCAAATAAATAATCACCGATCAAATTATTTCCATCATTTAAATAAATTTTTACATCAAAAATACTGACTGCACAGCAAATTAACCAGACTGTATATACACAATACTGCGAGTATTGTTCATAGCACATTTTGCTATTACATGGCAACTAATATTAACCCTGAGGCACAGTCTAAAAATCATACAGTCGTCCGACGAAGACGTCTAGACAGGGCGTGCGGGGTGTGAGGGGCGAGACGCGGGTAAGCCGATCCCGAACTGCGAACAAAACGATGTTAGTAGTTCGGGATACGTCATTCAGGGCCGACAAGTGTTTATTTTTTATTTAAAATGGTGCATGCAAAGTGTGCTGTGAGTGATTGCAAGTCTTCATCTTACATAAATAAAGATCTGCGGTTTCATCAGCTTCCACGCACAGAAGTAAGGTAAATAAATCTGTTTTGTTATTGTAGAATACATAAATAATTTTATTTGTAGTGTCGTGCCACGTTGATAACGCTAATAAAATGGTCGACCGGCGCACGGTAAAAAAAAATGTTAATAGGTTATCGCACACGGCTTCCATCTGTTTGGAAATCCTACTAATATTATAAATGTGAAAGTGTTTGTTTGTATGTTCCGTGTCAAGATGGTGGACTTTTTTATTATTTACTAAGGGTGAATTTCGAGATGGTAGACCTAATTTTTTATAGTATGATATGGATGTCAACTTTGAGTCTAATTGGGGTGCTTGTTACGAAAAAGCCATCCTTTTAGAAATCCAAGATGGCGGACGTCATTTTTTTTATAATTTGATATGGGTGTCAATTTTGAGTATAATTGGGGTGCTTGTTACGAAAAAGCCATCCGTTTTGAAATCCAAGATGGCGGACAACGTATTTTTTTTTATAATTTGATATGGGTGTCAATTTTGAGTATAATTGGGGTGCTTGTTACGAAAAAGCCATCCGTTTTGAAATCCAAGATGGCGGACAACGTATTTTTTTTATAATTTGATATGGGTGTCGATTTTGAGTATAATTGGGATGCTTGTTACGAAAAAGCCATCCGTTTTGAAATCCAAGATGGCGGACAACGTATTTTTTTTATAATTTGATATGGGTGTCAATTTTGAGTATAATTGGGGTGCTTGTTACGAAAAAGCCATCCGTTTTGAAATCCAAAATGGCGGACAACGTATTTTTTTTATAATTTGATATGGGTGTCAATTTTGAGTATAATTGGGATGCTTGTTACGAAAAAACCCTCTTTTTTGAAATCCAAGATGGTGGACGTAATTTTTTTATAATTTGATATGGGTGTCACTTTTGTGTTTAATTAGGGTACTGGTTACGAAAACGCCATCTAAATAACTTAAATCTGTCCCGAGTTGGTCCTGTAGTAAAAGTTGTTCAGTTTGGTGGTCTGTAGCAAATTCTTTCGTATGTATATGTATGTACTATGTATGTTCCCTTATTGTTAGAATGTAATTATTAAATTGTATTTTATTTTAACATTTCATTAAAAAATTGTTTTCATTATTATATCAATGTGTAATATTGTTTTATTATAATACTACTATCAATATTGATCTGCAATAAATAAATAATTTTGTAAATATTGTTTATTTGTGACAACCCTGGCCGATGCGTTACTGTCTAGACGATGTCGGCATTTTACACAAGATCAAAGGCGTCGTCCTACTGTATGATTTGTATACTGTGCCTGAGGTTAGGTTTGGTTAGGTTACTTTAAACCCTTTACACAGAAATAGAAGCCCAGCGAAGCGGGGCTTCGTCGACATAGGATGCAAGAGCGAGCGAAGGGCATGAAGGCTAAGTTACAATAATTTGTTTTTCTCAAGAATAGTAAAAGGTAATATATAGGTTTAATGTGCGCTAGTCATTATTAGCTATGCATTAATAAAAAAGCTGCGGTGCGCCACGAATATAAATTGTTGCTTATTTACTTATATTTTGAGTTGAGTATTTTGCTGTGCAATCATTAATTTTGATTGGAATTCGGATTACTTTTGGATATAAAAGTTTTCTTTTTTGATTTGCGTTTAAATACTACCCAATTAATTTGACCCTGTATACTTTACTTAGCTTATTCTGTGGTAAAATATTAGCTAGTCAGCAAGGTGGTGGGTATCCAGGCTGAGTGCCAAGAGGGCGTCGGACAACGGGTCTTCACGGGACCAGAGGGCTGGCCTATTTTTAGCCCAAAGAATCAGCATTGCCATCCAACGTGGCAATGCTGCCAGCCAGCCTTTTCATTCACGGTCACTTTTTCCATTGACAGCGATACGGACGAATTTTTTGATGCCCTATGAGCTCCTTTTTACTTTTATTTTATACCTACTTGTACATAATAGATGTATTTTAGTGTTAGCTCGTACATACATATAGTCTAGTTACTGTGTGAAAAAAAAATGTGTTATACTAAATAGCATCTAATATTTTAACAAACTTTAATCATGGCATGAATCCAGAGTATAAAATCTCGTGCCGATGTAAAGGAAAAGACGAAGGTACCTATAGCAGGTATACCAGAAACTTGGAGAAAAAAAATGGAATACGTACTATCGGAGAAACGAACATCTACGTATATGTATATACACCGTAAGGATTATTCATGCTTGCAGCGCTCGACTCTATAGTAACGCTTGCGGATTTAGTTTTCAAATTGTTCAGATGTAAGTTTCCCCGAAAGAACATATATAGCATACACATAGCATAATCTTCCAATGTTCCTACTGTTGGGACACAAGGCCTCCTCTCTTCGCAAGGGAGTGGGCTGTAATCCACCACGCGGGCCCAGTGCGAGTTGGTAGATGTCACATGTCTTCGAATTTTTGGTTCTAGGACATGCCAGTTTCCCCGCGACGTTTTCCTTCACCGTTTTGAGAGCAGTGCTGATGAAATTATTTACACAAAGTCGGGGCCGTCACCACTGGGCTGCCACTGCTCTATATAATAGGTACCTAATATTTCACTTTTTTCGAAACTTACTTGGAGCTGAACACTATAGTCTGTGGCAGCATGTAATGCTCGAACTGCTGAACGCACAGGATCTGCCCCGACGTCTGCACAGACTTGGGTCTCTTCTTGCGGACCAGCCGGATAGCATCGTTGGCTCTGATGCGCAGCGAGTAGACCAGGTAACAAGCTATCAGGACACCTGTCCTACCTAGACCTGGGAATTGGAAATAAGTAAATTACAATTTAAGGTTTTCTTCAATGCGAACAATTTTGATTGGCCCAAATTCACACATTTTGCCCTGATCTTTGTCATGTCGTCACTGTGAATAATGGAAAAACACTACGTGCAGATTTTGCATTTTTTTAAACCCTAGTTTCTGCCCGCGTCTTCGTCCGTGTGAAATTTCTTGTCCATTTTCGCTTAGCGTTATTTCTGACTATTTTTTTTCTTTTTGCTCGTCTCCTTATAATCCTAGCGTGATGTTAAATAGCCTATAGCCCTGAAGTAAGAATACTAATAAAACTGGCCAATGAAAAATCATTTTTCAAATCTGACTGTGCAACTCTTGTGCAAAAGGATGCTTGGAAGGATTTGGGGGAAGCTTTTGCTCAGCAATGGGGCAATGTAGGCTAACATAAAAAATAATAATAAAAAATTCTGTCTGGTAGTTCTAGGGATTACTGCGTTCAAACAAACATAACAAAAAGAAACTAGTATGAACTCATAGATAGATGACCTTGTCTAATGCAAATGACCATAGCGTATAAATTGGCTTAATGTCATTTTATGGTCCTAATTGAAACCTGAACGTTCTTTTTTCTATGGGATTTATGTATGAATTATTGAAATTTGGACAGGACGACATCTGCCGGATAAGCTAGTAGTTTTAATATACTGAATGATTTTTTTTTACCGTCTTGAAAAACGGTGACTATGGCATCCCTAGTTTTTTTTTTAATAGCTTAGACAGAATCTGCTCTATCAATAAACACTACAGATTTGAAGTAAACTAGAACAATAAAAACAGAAATTTTGAAAAAAAAATTATAGATCGTTAAAAAATATCGAAATTCAAATCAATCAATCAATCTGCCTAGCCTTTTCCCAACGATGTAGGGCTCGGCTTCCAGTCTAACCGGATGCAGCTGAATACCAGTATTATACATGGAGCGACTGTCTATCTGACCTCTACAACCCAGTTGATACGATACCCCTTGGTAAGACTGGTTGTCAGACTTTCGGGCTTCTGACGTCCCGTAACGACTGTTAAAGATCCACGAATGACAGCCGGGACCAACGGCTTAACGTGCTTTCCGAGGCACGGAGTAGTCTCGGTATGAAAAGATGGTCACCCATCCACGGACCAACCCCGGCAAGTGTAGCTTAACCTGATGGATCGACCCGTGCGGCTGTTATTACTTAGCCACCAAATCATACGCACTTATTATTAAAAAAAAAGAAAAAACTAGGTATGCCATAGGCTTCTACTCCGTTCACCTATTGTACCCTATTTTTTCAAGACGGTAAAAAAGTCATTCAGTATATAGGTAAGTTTGAAATCGCCAACCCGTTTTGAATAAGTGTGGTGATCAATGTTCGTGAGTCATGCGTTCTCCGCGCCTTTGCCATACAGTGCGAATGTAACAGGCTGCTGGTCGATTCTGTAAAACACTCACCGTGAAAACTTGCGTGGAGTGAGCTGTCATTGTTATTCCCCTGATGCTAGGGATTGACCAAGCATTACATTTACAGTCATAATCGAGATTTTAATAATATTTTTATGCTAATTCTATTGAATTTTAAATTATTTCAAAGCTTGTATTTAAATAACTAGTGAGGTCAAATTAAAACCCAAGATGGCAGCTGCAAAATTTTTCAAATAATTCGTCATGGGTCTTTCTCTTAGCCGCCAGCTTAGATTTTCATTTTGACCTGACTATCGGCTTTAGCACCTTCAAAAACCATGAAAACGACACCCATGATGAAGAATATTAAAAAATCTCGATTATGATTCTATAAATGTGCTTGGTTCATCCCTAGCATCAGGTAGGATGACATTGATAGCTAACTCCACGCTCACTTCACTTAAATTTTCACGGTGAGATGGTTACAGAATAGCATGGTATTTATTATAAACCTAAATAATAGCGCGCTGTTCGATTTGAATTTTTACACTTTCGACGGTAAGCCGAGCGTCGTAAATCCAACAGCGCGCTTTTATTTAGACATTGTCGCCTAGTGTTAGTTAACGGGCATTAAATTCCTAAATGTTAGCTACTCCGTAAGTATAGGTAATAAGAACTCCGTAAGAACTACTTCCAATGTTTAATTTAATTAAAATTAAATTTAAAAATGGTACGCTGGGCCGTACCGACTTTTTACCGACTACAAAAAGAAGAGAGCCTCTCTTCTTTTTGTAGTCGGCAAAAAAACGAAAATACAAAACCGAAGACACCAACATGACAGTGTTAAAACATTAAGGCATAAGCGCCATGGTAGCACGCGAAATTCAAACGTTACGTTTTTTGCAATTTGCAGGTCAGTATCAAGTTGCATGTTGATCTGAATATGATCTGTATTTATAGAATTGTAATCATTACAATCATCAAATACAACTCTCTAATTTCATATAATCCTACTGAATGAAATAGTCATTCAGTAGGATTATATGAAATTAGAGACACATGTCTTGATATTTGAGGATTGTACTAACTTAAGGAGGAAGCGTCAGGGTAGCCCGCGAAGTTCAAATTTTCTTACGTTTGCAATTTGCAAGTCAGTATTAAGTTGTAGGTTAAATAAAGTATGATTCGCGGCCGTAACAAATATGTATTTACTGAATTATAATCATTAGAATCAGTAACACAACTCCTTAAGTTAGTATAATCCTGAAGTGTCAAGATTTCATAAAATAGTCATTCATTAGGATTACCTAGTCTTAAAGAGTTGTATGAATCACTTTAATGATTCTAATTATGTAAATAGATACTTGTTACGGCCGCAAATTATATTTTAATCAACGTACAATCTAATCTCTGACATCTGAATCTGTTTTAATCTTTGACATTTACATTTTTATTTTATTTTTATGAATTGAATTTTAATGTTACCTTTTATTATTATTGTGGTTTTATTGTGTATACTTCAAATTAATTGAAATTTAAATTGTACAATTTTTAATGACGTTTAATGACGTCTAGCACCAAAATGTGCTATTATTTATTTAAATTGATTACTTTTGAAATGAGAATTAAATTGTTTCATATTTTTTAATTATGACGCATGTACAATTGATTTATATTTTATTGATATTTAAAAGCATGCTACTTCTCATATTTAATAAATTTTTGTGCCCGACAGGGTCCATGTGATACTTTATAAATATTATTAAGATCTTGTACACACATGTGATATGCAATAAAGATTTGAATTGAATTGAATTAATACCGACTAGTAGGTAAATTGCAAAAAACGTAAGAAAATTTAAACTTCGCGGGCTACCCTGACGCTTCCCCCTTAAGGAGTTGTATTACTGACTAGCTTCTGCCCGCGACTTCGTCCGCGTGAAATTTCTTGCTCCCGCGACCCACCCCGTCGTATCGCAATGCCTTTTTTTTTTGTATGGGAAATCATCAAATAACTTCTCCCGCTCTGGGTGGAGCTGGAGGGCGTGTCAGACTTCTACTGACTAAAACCTACCCGCAACCCTGGCGGGAATTGCTCCCGCCTGTCCGCGATATTACTTCGTTTTCATTAGCGTTCTTTCTAACTTTTTTCGTTTTGCTCGGCACCTAATGGTGATGTTAAATAGCCTATCCAACAACACTAAACGAATTTTTCAATTCGAACCAGTAGTTCCTGAGATTAGCGCGTTCAACCAAACAAACAAACAAACTTTTCAGCTTTATTATATTAGTGTAGATTCTTATGATTATAATTCTATAAATACATATTTATTACGGTCGCGAATCATACTTTAATCAACAATACCCAGACATTGAGCTGCAAATTGCATAAATCGTAAGAAAATTTAAATTTCGCGGACTACCTTATCACTTCCCCTTAAATTGGCCCACTCAATATGACATAGTATTTTAACATACCTACTTGCGAATTGTGGTTGTACTGTAAGTACACAGTCTGCCTATCCCTACGGGGATTACAAAACATAAATTATAGGTATTGTGATCTAGCCACATTCTTCTCCTTGAATTACACAACCATTGGTCAAGGTAAACAAGATAATGAAGTATGCACTCAGGAAGAATGACTGTGCGTGCAGCCAGGTTGTTCAGGGTTAAGTAAATAAGTTAATACGTGCTTAGCGTTACAAAGAGACAAATATGAATACGTCGTCTTAACGTGTCGAAGGCAATCTAAATGGACTCGGCCCACAATTCGGCTACGTGTTTGGCGTGGCGACAATAATTAGCGTCCATCAGCTCCTATAACGTGCATACGACCGGATATGCGGGACACCATCGTTTGTGGGACAGCACCACATTTGCACTCGAAGGCGGAGTCGTCTATGAATCTCCAACTGAACAGGTTTTCCTTGAATCGGCCAACCTGGGTCTGGAGTCTGTTTCAGACTAGAGAGATTTTGTGGAGATCAGTAGAATGGTTAAACATAGTAACTAAAGGTTGAATTTTGGCTAAACATGAGTGAAATAACATGAATATATTCATGTTAACTCGTTCATGTTAAAAATAGTAACTAATGGCATTTTGGCAAACACATTTCGCCAAAATTCAACCATTACTTAGTTACTACGAGTACCATTGCTTGAGTTAACTACTGATCAAAAATCCGGCCCTTAGTAATTAACAGCTATACTTAATAATTTAGCATCATTCAATTATTGCGCGATGCTTGCCTATTAAAACCTCTCGATGTCAGTAATTTAATTGAATTATACCTTTATGCAGACGCGGTTATATTCATTTTAATAAGCCTTGATTCTATTTATCATGGATTGTATGTTCTAGCTGCTAGATTGATTAGAGGAGTACCTTTTGTCTACTTCAAGCCGGCGGTTTTTCTATATTTACGTCATTTTTAGGGTTCCGTCCGAATGAAAAAACGGAACCTTTATAGGATCACTTGTGTGTCTGTCTGTCCGTCTGTCACAGCCAATTTGATCTGAATCTATGTCAGAACCGATTAAGTTGAAAGGTACACGTATGAATTTCTGTAACCCACACGGATGTGTAACGTAAACAAATGAATTTTGAATACGGGGGTCACTTTTGGGGGCAAATAAGAAATTTAAAGAAAAGTTTGCAAACTGTAGGTACCGTGTGACCTATCAAATCAATGTATCCAATGAAATAATTTGTTGTGAGGGTCTCGAATATAAAAAAAAGTTAATTTTTTTAAAGTTATTTAAGAATATAGATGATAATTGGTCATTCCCCCTAATTTTTTAACTACATATATCAGTTTTACGGTTCACTATCCATTTTCATAAAATTTTAAGCCATATCTAATATAACATGGCATATCTACTTTTGTTTCCTAATTATTTTTACGCATAACATTCTTTACGCCTAATGGTGGTCATACACGCTAGGGTTTGCATGATGGTTATAACCTTACACGCATAACCCACAGGCACAACTGAGTTTCATAAAATACATACACGATAGGGTTTGCATGCACAGGTTTCCGAGAAACTTTCAGTTAAGAACGGGTTGAACTACGAGAAGTTGAGTACTCACTTGGAAACATCAAAATCTTTCTAAAAATGGAATCCAAAAATACCCAGAACGCTTATGTTAATTGAATTTTTCTTTTTTGGTCCCCTTCTTAAATAATCACATGTATGGAGGGAGTGCCACCCCTAATTATTTTGTCGTAATTTCACTACTTAGTGCGCATCAAATAACTAGACCCAAGATGGCGTCGACAACACATATACAGTCGCTGTAAAAAAAACGTAAAACGTCACTGTGGCCGGATTAAATTATTAGACGCGCACTTTACCGTTATTTAGCGGTGCACAGAATACTGCCGTCACGTCCGTGTTTGGGTACCAGAAATTCATATAAGTGTACCAAATTTCAACTTAAGAGGGAAGCGTCAGGGTAGCCCGCAATTAATTTATTGCAATTTGTAAGGCAGTATTAGATTGTATGTTGAATAAAGTATGATTCGCGACCGTAGCAAACATATATTTACAGAATTATAATCATTAGAATCAGTAATACAACTCCTTAAGTTAGTATAATCCTCAAATGTTAAGATTTCATGAAATAGTCATTCATTAGGATTACCTGCTCTGAAAAAGTTGTATTGATTATTTTCATGATTATAATTCTGTAAATACATACTTCTTACGGTCGCGAATCACATTTGACTTGTAAATTGCAAAAAACTTAAGTAAATTTAAATTTCGCGGGCTACCCTAACGCTTTCGCCTTAATCGGTCCATTACATTGGGAGCAAATTGGCTGTGACAGACGGATAGACAGACAGACATGCGAGTGATCCTATAGGGGTTCCGTTTTTCCTTTTGAGGTACGAAACGCCAAAATAGAAATTTTTAAACAAAAAAATAAAAATAAAAATAGACAGTCATAGGGACTCCTGACGGAAGTGAAAACTTGATCGTAAAACTATGCATAGCATGTCACAGTGTCACGGTGTTGCGATGACGCGGTGACGTGAACCCGAAAGATTTCCCTAAAAAGGTAGATTTCCCTTTCTACTAAAAATCGCTCAAAGCGCCTAAAGAAGTTTTCACTTCAAAAAGAATGTGATTCGTTTATAATACCAAATAAAATAATTATTATATCAGTGCATTTTAGTGGAGTCAAACCCAAAGTTGTGTGATACAAATAAATTAACAAAGTGACAATCTTCGAACGTGGCGGTTTCGACAACATGTTTTCCTTTCGGTTTCCTTACGACAACATGTTTTCCTTTAACGTTTTTTGAGCCATGAAGCGGTAACATTGCGGATATAACTCTCAAAAGCAGGGACGGTTTTAGGGCAGAGCAAACAGGCGCTCTAGCCCCGCGCCTCTACAATGGTAGCTGCACAATTTGATTTTTTTAGATAAAAAAAAATACGTCCTTGAGTCCAAAGAGAAAATAGTTTACATTCACAAGGTACCAACAATTTTTTTTTTCAAGTCCTTTTTTTTTTTTTTTTGTGGATGGGAAATCATCAAATAACTTCTCCCGCTCTGGGTGGAGCGGAAGGGCGTGTCAGACTTTTACTGACTAAAACCCACCCGTGTTCCTTCAGTTGCCTATGCCAGGGCCACGGTATCTTTTTCAAACAACCCGCGACCCCAGCGGCATCGGCCCTATTGGACCCCATCTTTTGCTGACATCTCTTTGAGGCGCGCGTGGAACACAACGCGCCGTCGACCCGGGCCTGGTCCTCACCGGACGGCGAGCTACCCACTACTCACCGTCCGCAAGCCCCGCGCCTACGGTGGCCGGGAATCGGCTATCGATTCCCGCCGCCCAGGGCGTCTCCTGCGGCGACTGAGGGCGTGAGGCTGCCTCTCCCTCACGCGTTCCGCCTCCTCCTTCGCGAGAATTTTTTTTTTCAAGTCCTACGTTTATTGTTTTATAAATGTTACGTTGAATTAGTTTAATCTCAAAAACCGAATTAAATCAATTTTTCGATGTCCATTTTAAAACGCATACGCAAGACGGCAAAAAAAATATCCCATCAAGTTGGGTTAACCTACCCTTACTGACCCGTCTCTAAAGTTCACCGTGTATAAAAATTACTAACATCTGCCCGTGACTTCGTTCGCATGGAATTCCTAAGATACACAATTGTATACTAAAATAACAGGCACATTTTTATAAAACTAACTCGGCCCCCGATGCACAGCGTCGCATCGCGTCGCCCGCTCGGACTATTACTTAGTTTCGCTTAGCGTTCTTTCCGACTTTTTACTTTTTCCTCGCCTCCTAAGAAAAAACCTTCATCGAGAATTGAGCTATCAAATTCAAAAATATTTTTTAATCCGACTGGTAGTTCCAGAGATCGCGTTCTAACAAACAAACTCCAGCGTTATTATATTTGTATATAAATTGAAAACCGAAAAAATAATTCGTCTGTTCCAAGAATTTTTCGGGGCCTTCCACACGTTTAAATCCGGCCCTGCTTATACGATGTGAATCAAGAAAGATTCACGTTTGATATTAATCACGCGTGTGTCTCTGCCCTCATCTCAGTCACCCCGACGTGTCCACCGCGGCAACATGGTACTCGCCATAGTTTACTCTTTAGTTATATTGCCACTCACATGTTTTCTCTTTTTATTTCTTATCATACTGTTGGGAACGATATACGTGAAACTAAAACTGGAACCCGTTCGAGGAGTGTGTACATCTAATGTGAGACTTGATGGAAAGATCGCGCTCGTGACAGGCGGGAACCAAGGCATCGGCCTGGAGACTGTCCGGGACCTCGCATCTAGAGGAGCTAAAGTAATCATCGCCTGCCGGGATGCCGCAAAAGCTGCAGAAGCTATAACCGATATAGCAGCTACCACAGGAAACAAACACGTTGAATTCAAACCTTTAGATCTATCAAAATTCAGCAGTGTGCGGAAATTCGCTGAAGACTTCAACAAATCATATGACCGTCTCGATATTTTAGTGAACAACGCTGGCTGCGCCGGCAGCTACCCGAAGCCTACTGAAGATGGAAATGAAGTAGTGATGCAAGTGAACTACTTCGGGCCGTTCCTCCTCACAAACCTGCTGCTGAACAAACTGATCGCTTCCAAACCCAGCAGGATCATCATAGTGTCGTCTTGGTTCCACAACTTTGCCAGATTACGTGTTGACAAGCTACATCAAAACGTATTAACTGGAGATATAGTGGGCCCGTTCTTGAATTACAGCAATAGTAAATTATGTGATATTCTTTGGATGAAGGCGTTAGTTAAGAGATTACCTGAAGGGGTGACTGTAAACGCTTTACACCCTGGAGTTATTAAAACTGATATATTTAACAAGTTGCCTTTTTATTTGAAGACGATATTTTACGCGGTGGCAGATGCTTTGGTGTTTAGATCAGCTGAAGCAGGAGCTCAAACGACGATACATCTGTGTGTTGCTGAAAAAGTGGAGAATGTGCGAGGGAGGTACTTCATGGAGTGTAAGGAGGGAGAATATAGCAGGAAGGCTGATGATGATGAGTTAGTGGAGCAAGTGTGGAACAAGAGTTTAAAGGTGACGAGCTCAAGTTAACTTGGACTTATCTTTGTAAATAATAAATGTTGTGTATTTTTGGTCGGTCTTTTGTAAGTGATATGCTTGTGTGTACTAAGTGTACTTACTTATCAAGGCGATAGATTGTGTGGTGCAGACGTAGTGAATATCATATCATAAACACAGACGGGAGAGGTCGTATTACAATCTTGGAGTCAGTTTATAATTAATGTTATCTATTTGACTGTTTAAGCTATGAGAATATTAACTTTGATCGTCATATTATTTAAATAAATAAATTCTGGTTTTACCAAAGATATACATATACAGGGTTATTTGTAAAACACCAGCAACCTCTTAAGGGGTCATTGTACTCATCATTAAGAACAACTTTTACTATGGGACCAAACCTGAAATCGCGAAAAAAAATCTGCTGTTCAGTACATTTATGTTCGCATGTTCAAAATGTACTGAACAGCTGATTTTTTTTTTGCTATTTCAGGTTTGGTCCCATAGTAAAAGTTGTTCATAATGATAAGTACAATGACCCCTTAAGAGGTTGCTGGTGTTTTACATATAACCCTGTATAAATCGTTAGACTCGCCTTACCGTGTCAAAGGATAGACGCATTTGTTTCGTTGTGCATGACACCTATGACACAGTGATGTGACTTGATTATCCCGGTAACGCTATTTAATCATGTATGAGCTCATTCCGCTCTCTTTTCAATATGGACACTGTTTTGAGTACGGTGAGGGCAAATCTAAATATTTTAATCTTTGGATTTTACCACAGGTTTAATAAGAAAAAGTTGTTTGTACTGTTTTTTTTTATGAGTTTTACAGTTTCTAAGGTATGTACAATATCTGTCAAATCAAATTTATTAATTTTTTGTTCCCTAACGATTGAAAGTTGGCGCTTAGAAAAATGACTTCCTACTAGTGATGCAACGAATACGAATACGAATATTCGTATTCGCCGAATAGAAGACATTTACCGAATATTCGTATTCGGCGAATACTAATACGAATATTTAAAAACTAATATTTTTGTACGCAACTCTATTTACTGCAGATTTGAAAAACGCGCGTAAAAATATGACGTGTGCAGAGGCCCTTAACCGCAACGACGACGCGACGGGGGACTCCCCGGCCATAGATAGGTTTATACAGTTTCCGCGGCTCCGGGAGTTTCCCTATCATTACGATTACGAACCGTTGATTGAGCTCGCCCAAAAATATTTTTCACTGAAGCCATGTACAGTCGCCTCGGAAAGACTTTTTTCAACGGCTGGGAACATCCAGACTGAAAAAAGAAATCGCCTAAAAGCAGAAAATCTACAAATTTTATGTTTTTTAAATAAAAATTTGCCTGTTGTAAATTTTAATTATTAGAAGAGTAAACATTATTCAAATAAATAAGTCTTTGATTACCATGGCGAGATATTCGTATTCGTATTCGTATTCGCCGAATAGTAGGTTTGATATTCGTATTCGTATTCGTATTCGTAAAAGTAGTATTCGTTGCATCACTACTTCCTACCAATTTGTACAGGGAACAAAAACTGTACAGCGTGACATATAATATATGCTCTCCAATATTTTGAACGATCATTTTACTTTTTTATGTTTTTGCAATAACAATAAAAAAACCAACTCGTGTAGAATATATGAAATATCTTTCTATTTATATGTATAGCTAGTAGGTAAATAAAATTGAAATGCTGTTCGTTGGTAAGCGCATCACTTGAGAACGGATGAACCAATTTAGCAATTGTTTATTTTTAAAATGTTCGCAATAGTTCGAATTAAGAGCGCTTAAACCGTGCGGGCTGGCAACGTCGCATTTCTACAGGTTTTTCGTGATTATTTTATTACATTTAAATCAAATTACTTTTTTTTATTTAAAAGGCCTAGATCGTTGATATTTATAAGTATGGATGCTATTTTTTACAGTTATTTTGGTATATTACTCATGTTAATTTTTATGAGTAAATACCAAAATAACTGTAAAAAAATTGCATACATACTTATAAATACCAACAATCTAGATAGTCTATTAAAAAATAGTAATTTGATTTAAATGTATTAAAATAATCTCGAAAAACCTGTAGAAATGCGACGTTCACACCCCGCGCGGGATAAACGCTCGTAAGTATGTTTTTATGAAAAGAAAATTTACTAAAGTTTCTCGAAAAATGTTCAAATTCGGGTTATCATTTAACGTCCTTTTTTCTGATTTTCTATGAATTATTGAAACTTTGACAGGACACCGTCTGTCGAGTCAGCTAGTTTGCAATAAATCTATACATATAAAAATGAATTCCCGAAATGTCTAATGCATAACTTCCGAACGACTGCACGAGAGTGGATAATTCTTTTTTTGTTGTTTGTAATTGTCAGGACAAGGTTGTTTGAAAGAAAACGTTTGAAAAGTTGTCGGGAAAATTGTAAAATTCGGGAAAACTGAAAGTACATTTTCTATGGGAATTTTGTATGAATTATTGAAATTTAGACAGGACAACGTTTGTCGGGGCAGCTAGTATTAAATTAAATAAATAAAACTGTCGTGGCTTTGATAAATTGTAAAAAAATAGCACACCTTCAAAAGGCCATCGCAGCGCGTGGGCCCTGCGGAGCTTGACCACGTGATCAAAATATATGTGATAGTAACTTGGAATGTATTTTTTTTTTTAAATCATTTTGTTTTTATTATGATCCGATCATGTCTCCGTCTTGTGAGATTTCGCCAACTCAGTATTGTCTATCTAATTTATCTACATAGTTTGTATAGAAAAATCATAAAATCTAATCTAAATCTGAAGCTAGTACATAATCAGCCTAGATAATGTTCTCACTGCTAGGACACGGACCTCCGCTCTTCGAAAGGAGAGCTGTATTCTACCACGCGGGCCCGTGCGGGTTGGTAGATGTCACGTCTTCGAATTTGTAGTTCTAGGACATGCCTAGTTTCCTCACGATGTTTTTCTTGACCGCTTTTTATAGCACTAGTGATGAAATTATTTATACAAAGTAAAGCGCCTGCCTCGGTTCGAAGTTCGAACTCACGACCCACAACTAGTAAGTCAGGCCGTTACCACTGGGCCACCACTGCTTTACAAAGCTGTAAATAAGTAGTAAAGTTACTTATAAGCATTTTTTGCTTTTTGTTTTTAAAAAACACCAGTTGATCTTTAAAATACCGGATTAAATGTCATCTATTTTTATGGTTCATTCGTAGCCAAATTGTTCACATGATTTAAGCAAATACATTTACTTTTTTCAGCATTTTATGGGTAGTGAACCTATGAACTGTTTACAAAACCAAATGTCATACACGAGCCAGTGACAGGCCAGTGACCGAACTATCAAATGACCTGTCTCCCGAACTAGCCTCGTTTACAATTCAAATAAAAAAAGAAACAAACGTTTACATTATTTGCTAGAAATACAATGTTTTCTTATAATCTAAATGACATTGTATTCTGCCTGCGTGCAGCGCGCTTATGTTACAGAGACTACTGACTAATCACGAATCTAAATTCGGTGGTTTATAAAATCAATGACGCGCACTCATCCGTGCCGCGACGAGCCATGGGCCCAAAATTTATATGTGCGATTCCATATCTCTCCGGTCCTGTGCACGTAACTCTGAAAGTCTTTGGTCTTCCCTGTGATCACTCATCCAAAGGTACACATCACTGGGACAACTTGTGACTACGGGTGTCCCTCAAGCTAAAGGGCAGGGTAGAGAAGATGAGAATGTTGAGAGGAATTTGTGTACTTCTGGAGGGTGTAGCGTAAAAGTGAGACTGAGTTTAATAATAATAATTTTATTTCAAGCAAGAAGACTCATAGTGTTAGTAACAACATACTTACAAACTATGTTAGTAATACACTCACAAAAACAAAACCAAAAACAGAAAACAGATTGTGACATCACTGCTGCACAGTGACAGGCCCAGCCGAAACCCTGCAGCAGTGGTTCACAAACGCACAATCAAGCCTGCTCGCTATCATAGACATGATGCTGTTGGCGCTGCCCCGCACCCCACGGACCAAGGATGCGCACCGCTTCCGCATCACGGTGTGAAAACAGTCCACGTGAGCTGCAGCGAACATCCCTGATGCGCTGCAGTACCGGGGCAACCCCATCAACACCCTGAATGCCTTATTGTACTGTATGAGAAGGGCGCTGTATGATTTTTGAGTATAATGAACCCACAGACTGCAAGTATAAAAGGACGTACAGTAAGCACTAAATATAGTGCACTTGACCTCTTTAGAGGCACGCCTGAATCTGCGGGCAATCATGTTAGCTGTCACACACAGCGCCCTCCGCTCCCTGTCAATATCCTCATCGTTTTTGAGGCCAGTGGTCAATAAGTGACCCAGATATTTAAATCGGTCTACCCTCACAAGGGGTATACCGTTCAGCTTAACTGAAGGTACTGCTTCCGGGTATTTACCCCTGGCCCCAAAGATAGATACAATTTAAAGGAAGTTTAAAAATGGCGCCAGTGACAGAAAAATTGTATTGGTTAGAGCATGTGATGAGAAGAGATGAGACACATGACAAACCAAATGATGATTATGGATTTAGAGGAAAAGAAAGACCAAAGAAAAAAAGAGAGGGATAAAGTAAGAGAGAGTGAGATAAGGTGAAGGCTGACAGGGACGAATTGATTAACTTTACATTACTCTGTTTTATTGAAGACGCCCCACAAGTGAAAATAATCTTGATCGAATATGTTACTACCTACTGACAATACCTCTCATTTTATTTTTAACTTTATTTCTGCTCATTTTTTCGGTATCACTATATGCGAAGCTAAAACTAGAACCCGTTCTAGGAGTGTGTAAATCTAATGTGAGACTTAATGGAAAGATCGCGCTCGTGACAGGCGGGAACCAAGGCATCGGCCTGGAGACTGCCCGGGACCTCGCTTCTAGAGGAGCTAAAGTGATCATCGCCTGCCGGGACGCCACAAAAGCTGCAGAAGCTATCACCGATATAGTGGCTACGACAGGAAACAGACATGTTGAATTCAAACCTTTAGATCTATCAACATTCAGCAGTGTGCGGAAATTCGCTGAAGACTTCAATAAATCCTATGATCGTCTCGATATATTGGTGAACAACGCTGGCTGCGGCGGCCTAATTCCGAAGCTTACTGAAGATAGAATAGATGTAGTGATGAAAGTGAACTATTTCGGGCCCTTCCTCCTCACAAACCTGCTGCTGAACAAACTGATCGCCTCCAAACCCAGCAGGATCGTCATAGTGTCCTCCGCGGCCCACAATTGGGCAAGATTACGCATAGACGGCTTACATCAATCAGCCGGAGAGGGAGCATGGGGAATGTTTATAAATTATGCAAATAGTAAATTATGTGATCTTCTTTGGACAAAAGCTTTAGCAAAGAGATTACCTGAAGGAGTAACCGTCAATTGTTTACATCCAGGAGTTGTTAAGACTGATATATTTCGAAGGGTGCCAGCTGTAGTAAAAAAGATGATGAATGTTGTGTTCTATATATTTTTTAGAGGACCTAAAGGGGGAGCTCAAACGACGATACATCTGTGTGTTGCTGAAGAAGTGGAGAATGTGCGAGGGAGGTACTTCATGGAGTGTAAGGAGGGAGAATATAGCAGGAAGGCTGATGATGATGAGTTAGTGGAGCAAGTGTGGAACAAGAGTTTAAAGGTGACTAGTTGAAGTCGCTAATGGTAACATATTCTGCAGTTGTCATCAATGCAATCGAAGTTTCGTGAAATTTAACGAATGCGTGTCGATGGCAATCGTATAATTGTGCCAGCCCATAGTTACTGACAATGCAGAATAGCAGAACATCCATAGTTTGCGGAACCGCTGCACTTTTGCAGTACAGAAGGCTTAGACACTGGTTATCATAGATTATACACTTATATATAGCTGACAATTGGCTTCATATTTCTACAACGACTTTCGACAGGATTAACAAATAAGCTTTTTGGTAGATTATGCCCATAGATTTATACACTATATAATAATAATAATAATATCGTTTATTTATAAAAATGGTGCAGATTTACAATAACATAACTTAAAAATTATAGACGGCACAGTTGCTCATTTGCCTGAACTAGGTAGAACCTGTGTTTCAGGCTAGAAAAGTGCTTAAAATTTTAAAAATATAAAATTAACAATGGAGAAGACTAAAATAGAAACTAATATTAACTTAAAAGACTAACATGTTTTATTTACATACAACAAGTAAATCCTCTGTCTCACTGTATGATATGCTAAGTAAAAATTGCAGAATAACCTTTTTGCAGTCGTAATTATTTAATTTATACATACTTAATTTCCTATTTAATTTGTTGTACAGAAATGGGCCTAAAAATGTATAAAATCTATTTACAAAAACATATTTAGAGGATGCGTTTGACTCACATACAATATCATTCCGTCTCTTATTAGTACTTTCAGTGTTATAGGAGAGCATGGTGTGCTGTTTTAATACCAAGTGCGTTATAAAAAGCTGGCGAACAGTCAGCACGTTACAGGATTTGTATAGCAGATCTGTAGGATAGAGAAAGGGATGGAAGTTTGCTACTTTTAAAATTGCTCTCTGTGCTCTTTCAAGAGGTAGTAAGTAAGATTTTGGTGCTCCACCCCATGAAGTAATACAGTACTGTATTACAGATTGACCTAGGGCCAGGTAAACCTGTGACATTAGTTTTTTATCTGCAATTGCTCGCAATTTTTTAAACACAAATATTAACCTGCGCACTCTTGTAACCAAACTGTCAATATGTGGTCTAAATGAGAGCGACTCGTCTATTTGAACCCCGAGATATTTTAAGTTGCAAGTTTTGAGGACACTTACATATGCTGACTGAGCGGAGTCCGCAATGATGGGCATACAGATGAGAGTTAGTAATATTAAAGTGCGGTTTGCGGATGGAGAAGTGAATATATTTTGTCTTGTCGGCATTTAATAGTAAGTTGCTTTGAAGCCAGTTAGACACAGTATTGAAACCTATTTGAGCATGTGCATACAATTCGCTGTTTGTTTTAGCTGTGAAAATTAACGCCGTGTCATCTGCATACGATATAATTTTGCCTTATTTAATATTTAAACTACACAAATCGTTAATATAAATAAGGAAAAGGGTGGGGCCCAAAATGCTTCCCTGGGGAACACCAAAACCTGTGTTTTTTTGCTCTTCGCTAATAATATTGTCAATTTTAACACATTGATAACGATCGCCTAAGTAGTCAGCAAAAAGTTTCAGCGGCATACCCCTTATTCCTAAGGCCTCTAATTTGTACAAAAGCGTAGAAACGGAGACTGTGTCAAAAGCCTTCGCCAGATCAAGGAAGATCCTCAGGGTCTGGTTTCCTTTACCCAGTTCTTCTGAGACATAATCTGTTAGACTGTGCACTGCATCGGCTGTGGATAATTTGGCTCTAAAACCAAATTGCGCAGGTGATAAGAATTCATTTTTCTCTAGATAGTTAACTAGCCTACTGTTTATAATTTTTTCTAATATTTTAGATATTGAGGGGAGTAGTGATATTGGTCGATAATTGTTAACTAGGTCTTTGTTTCCGGATTTGAAGATGGGAATTACAATTGCTTTTTTTAGACATTTAGGGAAAATGCCTTCAGAAAGACACATACGAAAAATATGTGTTAAGGGGAGGAACAAGGATGTGCTGAAAGAGTTTAAGGGTCTTATTGCTAATGTTATCCCATCCAACAGCACAGTCATCTTTTAGTCCACAGATTATTTGGGTAATTTCGTCTTCGTCGGTATCTAGCAAGGCAAAAGATTTTATGGTACGTCTATTTTGACACTTTTGGGAAAAAGGTTGAACACAGTCAGATTTTGTATTTTGCTCAGCAAGAGTTTTCCCAACATTTACGAAAAAATTATTCACTTCTTTGGCTGCCAGGATAGGTGAAGGATTAGAAAGCAGTAAACTCGAATTTGATTCGCGCTGTTTTGACATATAGGTGACGTTTTTAATATGTTTCCAAAGTTGCTTGCTATTGTTTCCTGCTCTATTTAATACATTTTTATCGTAATTTCTCTTTAAATCCTTTAGGAGGTTATTACAAAAATTCCTCTATCTAGTATAGGTGACTTTAGTGATGAGATTATCTGGCTTTGATGAAGTTTATCTCTCTGTTTTATGCACCGAATTAGGCCAGGAGTAATCCAATGCTTAATATTATAATATTTCTTGTTTACTGTAACAACAGTCGTGTTGCGTAATA
Organism: Dicycla oo; assembly: GCA_948252095.1. Lineage (NCBI taxonomy): Eukaryota > Metazoa > Arthropoda > Insecta > Lepidoptera > Noctuidae > Dicycla > Dicycla oo. Next base: position 12,419,433 of record OX411730.1, read on the forward strand.
TAGCTGATTGAACATGTTTTATTACGTATACGATAAAGCAATATTAGCGTCAGGTGTTTTGAAAACTGGGTTAAAATCAATGTTGCATAAATCATATTCAAGTTTGTTTCTGTTTAGTTGCGTTTTGGTCTGTGGGCGATTTTGCTTAGGAAGCGTTAAGTTTAGGGCCAGTAAAACTGCGTGATGGTCGGTAATTGTAGAGTTAGTAACAAGCGTAATAAACGAAAAACTGGATTTGATTATCATATGATCGAGACAGGAACCGCTTTGATGAGTGTATGTGCGGACATAAAACCATGGAATGAGCAGATATTAAGATAGTCTTGGACCCCTGCATTGCAGTTATCAGTGTTAATGTTTATATTTATATCTCCTGTTAGTATTACATTCTTAAAAGTGCCTACTGCTTGAAAAATTTGGTTTAAGGAAGCATGAAAAGCATCCAAGTTTCTAGCAGAAGGGGATCTATATATAGCAATTATTGCCGCGGTTGTACCAATTTTGATAATTAAGCAATTACTCATACAGTTGTGTAGATTAGGTTCCTCGACTGTGACCATTAAAGGATCTTTTGAATAGACAACCACACCATCATTTTGATTGTTATTGATTCTGGTAAATGATACGTTATACCCCGGTAATACTGGGAGGTTATCCCCGCGATTAGATAACCAGCACTAGGTTAGTATTATTATATCACAATTAAAGTTAAGTCTATGAAGAAAAATGTTAAAGCTATCTATGTTCTTATAAATACTACGAATGTTTTGGGTTAGTATGGTTAGTGACTTTTGATACACGGAAAGTTATTGTCTGCAGTCCTCAACCTTACATGGCTTTGAAACAGTTTGAAAACTGTTATCTATATCCGTAATTAAGGTACTATCCATAGTATAATAACAATTAAATAAATAAAAAATAAAGTCTAAAATAAAAACAAGTATGTGGCGCTCTTAGGCGCCTTAATAATCGATTGAGTTGATGTACCTGTTTTCGGCAGATTTTTTAGCTGAGCAATCTAGATCTCCCGTTTTGTGGCTAGCGGGTTTTTTGAAGCGCAGACATGTTGCACATTTAGGCGCTTCGGCTTTCTTTGTGCAGTCTTGAATGTTGTCCTATACAAGGTATAACTTAAATAACGCACAACCTCTTAAGGGGCATTGTACTCATCATTATGAACAACTTTTACTATGGGACTAAACCAGAAATCGCGAAAAAAATCAGCTGTTCAGTAGGTACATTTTGACGAATTATGCGAACATAAATGTACTGAACAGCTGAGTTTTTTTCGCGATTTCTGGTTCGGTCCCATAGTAAAAGTTGTTCATAATGATGAATACAATGGCCCCTTAAGAGGTTGTGCGTTATTTAAGTTCCACCTTGTATATTATGTCAATCCAATACATTTTTGAGTTTCCCATCATCTTTATCGCTGATAGATTGCCAAAGCTCTCAGGTTGGAATTGTTCATTCCTTGTCTATGTGTACTTAATATAAGGATCCTTACTTTTGGATGGTCTATGGGTCTAGACATGTTTTGGGAGGAAAATACTTAAAGATATTGTCTAATCTATATGCACTTACATTTTTGATCTGTTAAATTTATAATTAAGTGGTGATTTTGTTGTGTCATTGCGTTGATACTAACTTTTACTGTAAAATGTGCATGTGTTTAATTGATGTAAGGCGGGACGCCGTGTTCTATCCACACAGTAACGGACTTAAGGCAAAAAATAAATGGATATGTACCTATTTATGTATATTTATTTTACTTTACACGATTACGATTCATATTATTGTGTACAGACGCCAGCAGGTCAACCTACCCGAAACTGTCAGATTTTCCCAATCAACCTTGAACCTAATGCCTTAGCAATAAAGTAAAAAATCTATTAAAGAAATCTGACAGATTGTAGTAGCTTGATGTGCTGGCGTCTGTACATGTCGCAGTCAACTGGTTTAATTAGCCGTTTAGTTAAACGCCTAGCGCCTGAATGATATTCAATTATAGGTTAGGTGGAACTGTGACAAGCGCGAGCCGAATTGGTCGCAGTAAGGGCTAGCGCACGTCTAGCGAAGCGCAACGCAGCGCATTCGACACTTTCTAACAAATATCGACCTTGCATCTGTTGAAATTAAGTTGAAAATAAATAAACTTCCATTAGCCCGAGAGCGCGTCGCAGCGGAAAAAGGCGCGTGTGTCAGGCTATTTATTCTAAACTTTATTTTTAGGCACGCAACGTTGATATTTGTGTGGTAGTGACAAGCGCGCCGCGCTGCGCCTCGCCAGGTGTGCGCCAGCCCTAAGTGTCCGTACACACAGACCGGCTCGCAGAGGAGAGTACATTTTTATCGCGTTTTCAGTCATTGAAGTAAGGTTGATTTTCATTTCACTTCTTTTTTAAATGAGAATGCTTAAGAGCCGACCTAACGCGTTCAGTGTAAAACAATAATCAACCTTATTTCAATGACCCCAAAACGTTTTTTAAACGCGATAAAAATGTATCTACTATCCTCTCTGTATCATGAGTGAACAGACACTTAGCCAAAAGCCAAGGCCGCCCCGCCAAATGGGTAAGGTTAGATTTACTTACATTTACTTCAAATGTAAGCCAACAAAAAAGAATGGTCACGACCCGATTAAAAGTTTCGGAGAAATGCGTGGACAAACATTCATACATCTATGAAATTTTGTATATTTGTTTGGAAGCCCTATTAGATTATCATATGTGAATATATTGCAGTTCCAATAATATTACATACATAATGTCGAATTGATAACTCCTTTTTTTGAAGTCGTTAAAAAGACATCACAAAGCCGTCAACTATGCATTCTGTACATCTAAGTAGCTTTGTGCAAAAATTATTGCTGGAACACGACTTTCATTTTTAACCGACTTCAAAAAGGAGGTTCTGTATTCGACCATTTCAACTCGTATGTATGTAGGTATGTATATTTGTATGTGCGCGACTTTTTCAAAAACTGATGAACAAATTTTGATCATTCTTTCACTAACGTGATCTACATACTTTCGGTAAGGTTTTAGTCTATAATACATTAGGTAATTATTCTTATGTACGAAGTTATATGCATAAATGTACTGTATCTCCAGCATATCTAGGTAGATATTGACGATTGTTCTTTTCGTTCGTCTTGGGCTTATGTAATTGTATATTTAACTAAAAATGGAAAAATAAATTTGCTTTAAAAAAAGTAAAAACCGACTTCAAAAACCTAAACCGAATAAAATAAATTTCTTAAAAAACTTAACAGCTTTTGAGTCGGTTCCAAGCTAATGTGCATTAAAGAATTGACTACACCGACTTCAGAAGCTGTTAAGTTTTTTAATAATAATAACAACAATAATAATATCCTGGGACACTTCACACACGGTCATCTGATCCCAAACTAAGCAGAGCTTGTACTATGGAAACGTTTAAGAAAGTTATTTTAAGCTCACTCCATCGTCGACTCTGTCTCTGTCGCTTCCGACCTAGACTAGACTAGTTAAGAGCAAACCCATCTTAAATAAAAAAAAAAAAAAAAAAAATTCGGTTTAGATTTTTAAAGTCGGTTTTTACTTTTCTTAAATTAAATTTATTAGGTATAAAAAAACAGCATTTTTTTATTGCGCGCAATGTAACGTGAAGCCAGGCAAACTGCCCCGCGCATGCGTAGCGTAGGTACTTGTGTGTGCGCAAAGAGAATAGTCATTGAGTGTGCGTTTGATATTCATTGTCTTTTTGTAACATCCAATGCTTAATTTGTTAAGAAAAATCGAACATTTAGGTAATTTTTGTTTAGAAAAAGTTTAGTAATAACACTTGGAATTCGTTTTCGTAAAAAAAGAACTCCACTCCGCTCCAGGAATCCTATTGGTGAATATTTCTCCGTTTCTCCGCTCCACAGCCTCGCTCGACAGGCACACTAAGGCGCGTCGCTCACTGGTAAGTCGAGGCGAGGTCGCGGCGGCATCGCGGCACGGTCGAGGCGTGGTCTCTATTAGAGTCCAGGCGCGGACGGCTATGCTTCCTTCTCACATTCCAACTCATTTTTTCCGAAACAGAATGACAAAATGGCGGTGGTCTCGTCGCGGTCGGGCACAGCGCCCCCGCCGCGCCCCTACCTCGTCCCCGCGCCACCGCCACCTTGCCCGTGCCGCGACTAGTATATGAGCGCACTGCCATTTATTACTATAGAAAACGTAGATGCGGCGCGCCGCTTGTGCGCCGGGGCGGGGCGGCGCCTCGACGCCGCCTCGACTCTATCTCGTGTGGGCGACGCGCGTAACCCCGATATAAAGGCATAGTTAAGAGCGTTCACGCCGCGCGGGCTGGCATCGTCGCATTTCTAGGGATTTTTATGATTATTTTATTTCTAAATCAAAGTACAATTTTTTTCAGTCAAATAACTTTAATAGATCATTGTACTTATATGATATTTTTTGTCAGCTATTGTTGGTATTTACCTACTAATAAAAATTGACATTATTGTCAATTATTTTCTAATTGCAGTAAGTATTACAATTCAATATTTATTTATGTAAATGTTAAAAATAATGATGAAATACAACGATCTAGTTATTTGACTGAAAAAAAAACTGTAGTTCATTACTTTGATTTAAAATAATCACAAAAAACCGGCCAAGTGCGTGTCGGGCCACGGACTATAAAGAGTTCCGTAGTTGAGTTGAATTTATCCCAAGAGCAAACTTAACATTGTAGTTGAAAAACATGTTCTTCCATACATTCCAACTGCAAAATATGTAAGTTTATACGCACAGTATAGTATGCTAATTTAAGACCGTAGACTTCTTATAGATTTTTCTGTAATCTATAGGTATTTTCTGCACATTTTTTAGGGTTCCGAACCAAAATTGTAAAAAGGAACACTTATGGTGCGACTCGTCTGTCTGTCTGTCTGTAACAGCTCTCAAAAACTACTAATGCTATAAACTTGAATTTTGGAATAGTTTTAGATGACGTTTGCCCAACTATTTTGCAAATAAGAAGGAAATAAAATTGTTTTTTTTTTTTGCAACAGAGACTGAAAGGGGGTCTTAAAAATTAGAAGTGAGGCTGCTAGGGCATGTGGGGTATCATATGAAAGAACGCTTTTTGCACATTCTCAAACATTAGTTTTCTTTTTTTAGGCCGCATTGTTTTCGACTTTTGATGAAAAATGTAAATAAAAATACCGTTCCCCCCCTTATCTCCGAAGTTTGCATAGAGAAAAATCTGAAATTATTCTGTGTGATAGAAATCAATGTAAAGATTACAGGAAAAAAAAAACGATGACTATAAATAGCCCACTTTTTTATATATACGACTAGCAGCGCCACGCGGTTTCACCCGCGTAAGTCTCGAACCCATAGGAATATCAGGATAAAAAGTATCCTATGTGTACACAAATAGTTTATAACTTGGAAGTTATAAACTATTTGTGTGCCAAATTTCATCAAAAAGAGTGAAACATCCATCCATCCTCATAAACTTTCGTATTTATAATATTAAGTAGGATAGGAAGTAGGATGGTACGGAACCCTCGGTATGCGAGTCCGACTCGCTCTTGACCGGTTTAATATTTTTAATTTTAGGCTCAATAGTTTCGCAACAAACTCTAAAACAATTTATTAAAAATGATTTGAAATAAAATATTTGAGATCCTTTCATTTGATATGTCATACGGTACGTTCTTTATTAGTGATCGATGTACGGTACGAGGATTCTCGCCACGGTGTTTAGAATTTTTAGATGTTTTTGAGTGGTTGTTGATACTTGTTTATTTTGTGACTTGTTTTTGTTTAATTGTTTCGTTCTTGTGTTCGTAACCAGGTTTGTATTGTGTTTGTCTTATTTTAAGTTTCGTTTTATCCAAGATGGACAAGAATAAACCCCCTGATCGTAACCCCTCAGATATTCCAGGTCCTTCAACTCCTTTGTCTCCTTTCTCTCCGAATCCACTGTCTCAATTCGCGGATGTTGTCTGTAGAGTTACAAAAGTGAACGTAACACAACCCCAACAAAACTCACGCAAAAGAAAATTTGACACCCTCCCCTAGAAACTCCGTCAAAAAATACTCCGTGATGGATAAGGCTCCTAACGTTGTTCATGTTTCTAAATAATATTGAATTGTAATACTTACTGCAATTAGAAAATAATTGACAATAATGTCAATTTTTATTAGTAGGTAAATACCAACAATAGCTGACAAAAAATATCATATAAGTACACATCTTACAAATACCAATGATCTATTCAAGTTATTTGACTGAAAAAAAATTGTACTTTGATTTAGAAATAAAATAATCATAAAAATCCCTAGAAATGCGACGATGCCAGCCCGCGCGGCGTGAACGCTCTTAACTATGCCTTTATATCGGGTTTAGGCGCGTCGCCCACACGAGATAGAGTCGAGGCGGCGTCGAGGCGCCGCCCCGCCCCGGCGCACAAGCGGCGCGCCGCATCTACGTTTTCTATAGTAATTTTTTTTATTTTTTATAAATGGCATCTTGTAGTTGACCTAGAGAGGCCGTGACTACTTAACCGGACTATCCTGTGGCTGCCTTAAGATGACTCAAAGCTGGAGGCTTTGAGTCATCTTAAGGCAGGCAGCCAGGGGCATAAAACTTACAGACTAAGCGACTACACGCTAAGGGCTCCCCCTGTGGGGAACGGGCCTCGGCTTAGGGCGTCGCTGGGGGAGGACAGCAAGATGGGACAGGCTGGATCAGATTAGAATGATTATTATTGTCAGGGGAGTTTAAAGCTACTGGCTCAGCTACGCCACCAGCTGGCACTTCATACCCGAGCAAGGGACGGGGGGTCGTCACGAGGGACCTCGGCGGCGAGGTCGGAATGTCGATTTGTGTTTGTTCCTACGGTCCCTACTGCTCTCCTGGAAGAGTTATGGGGTCGTCGGGATCTGAGAGGACAAGCCTAGGGCGGCGGACCTTACTAATACGAGAGGGGACATAGCTAGCCGCCTCGACAACCAGAGGGTTGCGATGGTTGGTGGCTGAGTCGATGAAACGCTTGGAATTGCGTTTCAAGAACTGGGAGGTGGTGGGAATGTCGAGATCTACGTGGAGGATTTCGTTCCGAACGAACCACGGGGCTCCCGTTGCCTTTTGGAGGAAACGGTTTTGGAGGGCCTGCATCCTATGGATGAGGTGAGATTTTGCGTGCGCAAACACTGAACCCGCATAGGTCATGATGGGGCGAATGCACGCTGTATAAATAAATGCGCAATTTGCACCTAAGTGACAATTTGCTATGTGCATTCAGAACGGAGTGGAGTCTACCGAGAGCGAAAGCGGCGCGCGAACGCACCTGCTTTATGTGCTCAGCGAAGGAGAGGTGGTGGTCGAGGGCCACACCGAGGTATTTGGCTCGCGTCTCCCAAGGGATCGGATTGCCGAACATGGTGATCGGTCGGGGGGGGGGAGTCGAGTGCGACGCGGTCTCAGAAAGAGGACCGCTTGACTCTTGTCGGGATTGACCTCGATTCTCCACTTCCTAAACCAGGCGCCGAGGTTATCGACTGCGGTTTGGAGAGTGCGAGATATCGGGTGTTGGTCCCTGCCCGAGTAGTAAATGGCCGAGTCGTCTGCGAACAGAGCTAACTGCGCCTTTTTACTTTTCGGGATATCGCTGGTGAACAGCGTGAAGATGAGGAGAGCGAGCACAGAGCCCTGTGGGACTCCTGCACGGATGGGATGGGGGGAGGATAGCGCTCCTTCTATGCGATAGCGAAAGGTGCGATTCGACAAAAAGTCTCGTAAGATGAGTACGAGACGATCCGGCACGCCAAGTTGGTTGAGCTTATATAATAAGCCGTTGTGCCAGACTTTGTCGAACGCTTTCGCTATATCAAAGAAGACAGCACCCGTCATCAAACCACGTTGGAAGCCAACGCTTATGTGTTCGATGATGCAGTGGACCTGATGAACGCAGGAATGCTGCGTTCGGAAACCAAACTGCTCATTAGGGACCCTTTGTCTCGGCATAGTCTCTGAGTCGCTTATAAATAAGCCTCTCGTAGATTTTGCCGAGCACATTGAGCAGACTGATGGGGCGGTAACTAGAGGGCTCAGCCTTGGGCTTACCGGGCTTGGGGATGCCAATTACAGTGGCCTCTTTCCATGCTTGAGGAAAGATGTTGTTGCTCATGGCACCATTGAAGATGGTGACCATGAGCATTATAAGGTGGGTGGGGAAGAGTTGGATCACCCTATTGGTAATTCCATCTGAGCCGGGGGCTTTACGGGGTTTAAGACCCTTGATTATGTCCTGCACCTCGTCTGGAGTGACGGGGGGCAGGGGACAATCAGGGTCTTCGACGGGAGGGAGGGAGGCTCTACGTTCGACTTCCGCGTCGAGCTCAGAGAGGTGAGCTTGGTCTACAGGTTGAGAGCTGAGTGAGCACTGAGTCTCAAGACTGTCGGCTAGGCATTCAGCCTTGTCGACATCATCGAAAGCGATGGTCTTGTCAGGGCGGATAAGGGGGGGCATAGAGGCAGTCTCTTGGGATCTGAGCTTCCTCTGGAGTTGCCAGAAGGCTAGGTGGGTAGGCTCTAGGTCGCTCAGCATCTTGTCCCAGCCAGCGGTACGCAGCTCCTCTAAGCGTGTCTTTACAGATCTCTGTAAAGAGCGCATATAGGCTTTGTTCGCGTGGCAGGGTAAGCTTCTGTAGGCACGGACAGCCACGTTCTTCTCATTCAGCAGCTCACGTACATCGTCCGGCAACTTCCAGCGATGGTCTCCCATCGCTGGAATTTCCCTTGACCAATCGTCCAGGACAGATTGTACGTGTTCTGTGAATGAGTCGATCGCGGTCGTCGTGTCAGCGATAGAGTCAAAGTGGTCGGGGATGGAGTCTAAGTGGGGGGACGTGGTGGATTTCAGACATTCGCTTACTTTCCTCCAGTCGGTCACTTCTGGGTGAGAGGGGGTTGACTGGGGTCACGGAGACCTATGCGGGGTGCCAGGTTTACGACGACTGGTCGGTGGTCAGAGGTCAGTTCATGTATCGCCTCTATAGAGTCTAACCGTAGGTTAACATTCTTTAGAAGCGCTACATCAAGTACGTCAGGGGTGTGGTCAGGGTTGTGGGGAAAGTGAGTAGGAGTCATCGGGGCGATGACATCGAAACTCAGGAGGGAGCAGTGGTTGAACAGAAGTCTACCTCTGCGAGAAGTCCTGGTACTATTCCAGGCGGAATGTTTGGCGTTGAGGTCACCCGCTATGATAACGGATTCACTCAAGCCAAAAAGGGTGGAAAGGTCAGCAGATAGGGAACTATCTGAGGAGGTCGGGGAGAGGTAGGCCAATACTAAAGTGATCGGTTGGTTTCTATAGTAATAAATGGCAGTGCGCTCATATACTAGTCGCGGCACGGGGAAGGTGGCGGTGGCGCGGGGACGAGGTAGCGGCGCGGGGACGAGGTAGGGGCGCGGCGGGGGCGCGGCCGGGGCGCTGTGCCCGACACACTGTGTTTTATTTGGTTTAGGTTTTTGAAGTCGGTTTTTACTTTTTTAAAGCAAATTTATTTTTCCATTTTTAGTTGAATATACAATTACATAAGCCCAAGACGAACGAAAAGAACAATCGTCAATATCTACCTAGATATGCTGGAGATACAGTACATTTATGCATATAACTTCGTACATAAGAATAATTACCTAATGTATTATAGACTAAAACCTTACCGAAAGTATGTAGATCACGTTAGTGAAAGAATGATCAAAATTGGTTCATCAGTTTTTGAAAAAGTCGCGCACATACAAATATACATACCTACATACATACGAGTTGAAATGGTCGAATACAGAACCTCCTTTTTGAAGTCGGTTAAAAATGAAAGTCGTGTTCCAGCAATAATTTTTGCGCAAAGCTACTTATATGTACAGAATGCATAGTTGCCGGCTTTGTGATGTCTTTTTAACGACTTCAAAAAAAGAAGTTATCAATTCGACATTATGTATGTAATATTATTGGAACTGCAATATATTCACATATGATAATCTAATAGGGCTTCCAAACAAATATACAAAATTTCATAGATGTATGTATGTTTGTCCACGCATTTCTCCGAAACTTTTAATCGGGTCGTGACCATTCTTTTTTGTTGGCTTACATTTGAAGTAAATGTAAGTAAATCTAACCTTACCCATTTGGCGGGGCTGCCTTGGCTCTTGGCTAAGTGTCTGTTCACTCATGATACAGAGAGGATAGTAGATACATTTTTATCGCGTTTAAAAAACGTTTTGGGATCATTGAAATAAGGTTGATTATTGTTTTACACTGAACGCGTTAGGTCGGCTCTTAAGCATTCTCATTTAAAAAAGAAGTGAAATGAAAATCAACCTTACTTCAATGACTGAAAACGCGATAAAAATGTACTCTCCTCTGCGAGCCGGTCTGTGTGTACGGACACTTAGGGCTGGCGCACACCTGGCGAGGCGCAGCGCGGCGCGCTTGTCACTACCACACAAATATCAACACTGCGTGCCTAAAAATAAAGTTTAGAATAAATAGCCTGACACGCGCGCCTTTTTCCGCTGCGACGCGCTCTCGGGCTAATGGAAGTTTATTTATTTTCAACTTAATTTCAACAGATGCAAGGTCGATATTTGTTAGAAAGTGTCGAATGCGCTGCGTTGCGCTTCGCTAGACGTGCGCCAGCCCTTACTGCGACCAATTCGGCTCGCGCTTCCACCTAACCTATAATTGAATATCATTCAGGCGCTAGGCATTTAACTAAACGGCTAATTAAACCAGTTGACTGCGACATGTACACAATAATACATTCATGAATCGTAATCGTGTAAAGTAAAATAAATATACATAAATAGGTACATATCCATTTATTTTTTGCCTTAAGTCCGTTACTGTGTGGATAGAACACGGCGTCCCGCCTTACATCAATTAAACACATGCACATTTTACAGTAAAAGTTAGTATCAACGCAATGACACAACAAAATCACCACTTAATTATAAATTTAACAGATCAAAAATGTAAGTGCATATAGATTAGACAATATCTTTAAGTATTTTCCTCCCAAAACATGTCTAGACCCATAGACCATCCAGAAGTAAGGATCCTTATATTAGGTACACATAGACAAGGAATGAACAATTCCAACCTGAGAGCTTTGGCATTCTATCAGCGATAAAGATGATGGGAAACTCAAAAATGTATTGGATTGACATAATATACAAGGTGGAACTTGAATAACGCACAACCTCTTAAGGGGCCATTGTATTCATCATTATGAACAACTTTTACTATGGGACCGAACCAGAAATCGCGAAAAAAACTCAGCTGTTCAGTACATTTATGTTCGCATAATTCGTCAAAATGTACTGAACAGCTGATTTTTTCGCGATTTCTGGTTTGGTCCCATAGTAAAAGTTGTTCATAATGATGAGTACAATGCCCCTTAAGAGGTTGTGCGTTATTTAAGTTATACCTTGTATAGTGTATAAATCTATGGGCATAATCTACCAAAAAGCTTATTTGTTAATCCTGTCGAAAGTCGTTGTAGAAATATGAAGCCAATTGTCAGCTATATATAAGTGTATAATCTATGATAACCAGTGTCTAAGCCTTCTGTACTGCAAAAGTGCAGCGGTTCCGCAAACTATGGATGTTCTGCTATTCTGCATTGTCAGTAACTATGGGCTGGCACAATTATACGATTGCCATCGACACGCATTCGTTAAATTTCACGAAACTTCGATTGCATTGGTGACAACTGCAGAATATGTTACCATTAGCGACTTCAACTCGTCACCTTTAAACTCTTGTTCCACACTTGCTCCACTAACTCATCATCATCAGCCTTCCTGCTATATTCTCCCTCCTTACACTCCATGAAGTACCTCCCTCGCATATTCTCCACTTCTTCAGCAACACACAGATGTATCGTCGTTTGAGCTCCCCCTTTAGGTCCTCTAAAAAATATATAGAACACAACATTCATCATCTTTTTTACTACAGCAGGCACCCTTCGAAATATATCAGTCTTAACAACTCCTGGATGTAAACAATTGACGGTTACTCCTTCAGGTAATCTCTTTGCTAAAGCCTTTGTCCAAAGAAGATCACATAATTTACTATTTGCATAATTTATAAACATTCCCCATGCTCCCTCTCCGGCTGATTGATGTAAGCCGTCTACGCGTAATCTTGCCCAATTGTGGGCCGCGGAGGACACTATGATGATCCTGCTAGGTTTGGAGGCGATCAGTTTGTTCAGCAGCAGATTTGTGAGGAGGAAGGGCCCGAAATAGTTCACTTGCATCACTACATCTATTCTATCTTCAGTAAGCTTCGGAATAAGGCCGCCGCAGCCAGCGTTGTTCACCAAAATATCGAGACGATCATAGGATTTATTGAAGTCTTCAGCGAATTTCCGCACACTGCTGAATGTTGATAGATCTAAAGGTTTGAATTCAACATGTTTGTTTCCTGTCGTAGCCACTATATCGGTGATAGCTTCTGCAGCTTTTGTGGCGTCCCGGCAGGCGATGATCACTTTAGCTCCTCTAGATGCGAGGTCCCGGGCAGTCTCCAGGCCGATGCCTTGGTTCCCGCCTGTCACGAGCGCGATCTTTCCATTAAGTCTCACATTAGATTTACACACTCCTAGAACGGGTTCTAGTTTTAGTTTCGCATATAGTGATACCGAAAAAATGAGCAGAAATAAAGTTAAAAATAAAATGAGAGGTATTGTCAGTAGGTAGTAAACGATAGCGAGCATCATGTTGACACGGTTGACTGGTACAAGTACCTCACACTGACTGACTGAATTATTTATGCATAGGTCTGTGTCGGACACAGTGTTTGTTTTAACTTTTGAACTTGTATAAATGTATATTTGAATATTCAAAGCCCACTTCACGCATTACGGTCGTACATATTCGATCAAGATTATTTTCACTTGTGGGGCGTCTTCAATAAAACAGAGTAATGTAAAGTTAAACAATTCGTCCCTGTCAGCCTTCACCTTATCTCACTCTCTCTTACTTTATCCCTCTCTTTTTTTCTTTGGTCTTTCTTTCCCTCTAAATCCATAATCATCATTTGGTTTGTCATGTGTTTCATCTCTTCTCATCACATGCCCTAACCAATACAATTTTTCTGTCACTGGCGCCATTTTTAAACTTCCTTTAAATTGTATCTATCTTTGGGGCCAGGGGTAAATACCCGGAAGCAGTACCTTCAGTTAAGCTGAACGGTATACCCTTTGTGAGGGTAGACCGATTTAAATATCTGGGTCACTTATTGACCACTGGCCTAAAAGACGATGAGGATATTGACAGGGAGCGGAGGGCGCTGTGTGTGAGAGCTAACATGATTGCCCGCAGATTCAGGCGTGCCTCTAAAGAGGTAAGTGCACTATATTTAGTGCTTACTGTACGTCCTTTTATACTTGCAGTCTGTGGGTTCGTTATACTCAAAAATCATACAGCGCCCTTCGCATACAGTACAATAATGCATTCAGGGTGTTGATGGGGTTGCCCCGGTACTGCAGCGCATCAGGGATGTTCGCTGCAGCTCACGTGGACTGTTTTTACACCGTTATGCGGAAGCGGTGCGCATCCTTGGTCCGTGGGGTGCGGGGCAGCGCCAACAGCATCCTGTCTATGATAGCGAGCAGGCTTGATTGTGCGTTTGTGAACCACTGCTGCAGGGTTTCGGCTGGGCCTGTCACCGTGCAGCAGTGATGTCACAATCTGTTTTCTGTTTTTGGTTTTGTTATTGTGAGTGTATTACACCCGTAGTCACAAGTTGTCCCAGTGATGTGTGCCTTTGGATGAGTGATCTGATGGAAGACCAAAGCCTTTCAGAGTTACGTGCACAGGACCGGAGAGATCTGGAATCGCACATATAAATTTTGGGCCCATGGCTCGTCACGGCCCGGATGAGTGCGCGTCATTGATTTTATAAACCACCGATTTTAGATTCGTGATTAGTGAATAGCCTCTGTAACGTAAGCGCGCTGCACGCAGGCAGAATACAATGTCATTTAGATTATAAGAAAACATTGTATTTCTAGCAAATAATGTAAACGTTTGATTTCTTTTTTTATTTGAATTGTAAACGAGGCTAGTTCGGAAGACAGGTCATTTGATAGTTCGGTCACTGGCCTGTCACTGGCTCGTGTATGACATTTGGTTTTGTAAACAGTTCATAGGTTCACTACCCATAAAATGCTGAAAAAAGTAAATGTATTTGCTAAAATCATGTGAACAATTTGGCTACGAATGAACCATAAAAATAGATGACATTTAATCCGGTATTTTAAAGATCAATTGGTGTTTTTTAAAAACAAAAAGCAAAAAATGCTTATAAGTAATTTTACTACTTACTTACAGCCTTGTAAAGCAGTGGTGGCCCAGTGGTAACGGCCTGACTTACTAGTTGTGGGTCGTGAGTTCGAACTTCGAACCGAGGCAGGCGCTTTACTTTGTATAAATAATTTCATCACCAGTGCTATAAAAAGCGGTCAAGAAAAACATCGTGAGGAAACTAGGCATGTCCTAGAACTACAAATTCGAAGACGTGACATCTACCAACCCGCACGGGCCCGCGTGGTAGAATACAGCTCTCCTTTCGAAGAGCGGAGGTCCGTGTCCTAGCAGTGAGAACATTATCTAGGCTGATTATGTACTAGCTTCAGATTTAGATTAGATTTTATGATTTTTCTATACAAACTATGTAGATAAATTAGATAGACAATACTGAGTTGGCGAAATCTCACAAGACGGAGACATGATCGGATCATAATAAAAACAAAATGATTTTTAAAAAAAAATATTCCAAGTTACTATCACATTTATTTTGATCATGTGGTCAAGTACCGCAGGGCCCACGTGCTGCGATGGCCTTTTGAAGGTGTGCTATTTTTTTTACAATTTATCAAAGCCACACCAGTTTTATTTATTTAATTTAATACTAGCTGACTCGACAAACGTTGTCCTGTCAAAATTTCAATAATTCATACAAAATTCCCATAGAAAATGTACTTTCAGTTTTCCCGAATTTTACAATTTTCCCGACAACTTTTCAAACGTTTTCTTTCAAACAACCTTGTCCTGACAATTACAAACAACAAAAAAAGAATTATCCACTCTCGTGCAGTCGTTCGGAAGTTATGCATTAGACATTTCGGGAATTCATTTTTATATGTATAGATTTATTGCAAACTAGCTGACTCGACAGACGGTGTCCTGTCAGTTTCAATAATTCATAGAAAATCAGAAAAAAGGACGTTAAATGATAACCCGAATTTGAACATTTTTCGAGAAACTTTAGGAATTTTTCTTTTCATAAAAACATACTTACGAGCGTTTATCCCGCGCGGGGTGTGAACGTCGCATTTCTACAGGTTTTTCGAGATTATTTTAATACATTTAAATCAAATTACTATTTTTTTAATAGACTATCTAGATCGTTGGTATTTATAAGTATGTATGCAATTTTTTTACAGTTATTTTGGTATTTACTCATAAAAATTAACATGAGTATACCAAAATAACTGTAAAAAATAGCATCCATACTTATAAATATCAACGATCTAGGCCTTTTAAATAAAAATAAAAGTAATTTGATTTAAATGTAATAAAATAATCACGAAAAACCTGTAGAAATGCGACGTTGCCAGCCCGCACGGGATAAGCGCTCTTAATTCGAACTATTGCAAACATTTTAAAAATAAACAATTGCTAAATTGGTTCATCCGTTCTCAAGTGATGCGCTTACCAACGAACAGCATTTCAATTTTATTTACCTACTAGGTATACATATACACTACCGTTCAAAAGTTTGGAAACACCCTATTATTATTAGACTAAAAAAAAAATCCGCAATTAAATTTCTAAATAAACACGTTGTTAATGAAGTTAATTGATTTTACGACCCAGCTTATTACAATAATATACAAAACAACTTATTTCTTATCAGTTGGTCCTTATTTTGAATAGAGACCCCTCACACGTGTTTTATGACCACAAAGTTTGCTACACTGACAATTGTTGATTTCTTAGAATTGGCGGCTTTTGTAATTTTTTGTGTTTTGAATAGAGTCTTATCTATTAAATATGGATATAAAAAAATCCAAAAATCTTAGTTTACAGTTCAGTGTATTTTGTGACGTTCGTGTGATAGTTACAGCAGTTGAAAAGCACATAATATGGCAAACAGGAAACAGATTTCTCTTGAACAGTGGAGTGCTATCTGTACTTTGAGCAAAGAAGGATATTCTATACGCCAAATTGCAAAAAAGATTGGAGTTTCATGTAAAGGTGTACATTATACTCTTACAAGAAAACGAGCTACTGGAGAAAATCAAGACCGGAAGAGATCAGGACGTCCCAAATCTACAACAAAGCAAGAAGATCAGTTCGTTAAAACGTTATCGAAACGAAACCGACGTTTAACTGCGCCTCAAATTGCCGCTACTTTAAATGAAACACGAGAAAAGCCAATTTCAATTACAACTAAGTATAAAGAGACGCCTACTGTCTGCTGGTCTGAGAGGATGCGTAGCAGCTAAAAAACCGAGACTAACTAGTAGTCATAAGAAAAATAGACTGGAGTGGGCTAAAAAACACAAAAACTGGACGGAAGAAGACTGGAAAAAAGTTCTTTGGACGGATGAGTCCAAATTTCAGATTTTTGGATCTAATAGGCGTGTTTTTGTGCGCCGATCAAAAGACGCACGGGCTTCAGAAGCGTGTACTGTGCAGACCGTTAAGCATGGTGGTAGTGTGATGGTATGGGGATGCTTCGGTAAAAATAAGCCCGAGCATTTGATTAAAATTGACGGAAAATTGAATAAAGAAGGCTATCTGAAAATACTTCAGGAAAATGTGATTCCTTCTGGAATAAATCTAATTGGCCTGAGTTTTGTTTTTCAACAAGACAATGACCCTAAACATTCATCAAAATCATGTCAGGGGTTCCTAGAGCAAAAACGAAATGAAGAAAGTTTGCAAATTATGAAATGGCCATCACAATCGCCAGATCTCTCTTCTATCGAATTAGTATGGGATGAACTTGATAGAAAAGTTAAGAATCGTTGTCCATCGAGCTCAGCACAGTTGTGGGAATATTTACAAAGTGAATGGGAGACACTGGACTCCGAATATTTCAGTAAATTAATCAAAAGAATGACTAAAATTGGTGAACAAATAATTAAGAATAAGGGTGGTCATTTTGACGAGGCAAAAATTTAATGAAAAATGTATACATTTTTATTTTTTTGTACTGCATATATTTTACTAAAAGTCAGTCTAGTATTTGATTAAGATTTAATTGTCATAAATAATGATATACTTGTTTTACTGTTGTTTTTATACAAATAACCTTAGTGTTTCCAAACTTTTGGACGGTAGTGTAAATAGAAAGATATTTCATATATTCTACACGAGTGCAAAAACATAAAAAAGTAAAATGATCGTTCAAAATATTGGAGAGCATATATGTCACGCTGTACAGTTTTTGTTCCCTGTACAAATTGGTAGGAAGTCATTTTTCTAAGCGCCAACTTTCAATCGTTAGGGAATAAAAAATTAATAAATTTGATTTGACAGATATTGTACATACCTTAGAAACTGTAAAACTCATAAAAAAAAACAGTACAAACAACTTTTTCTTATTAAACCTGTGGTAAAACCCAAAGATTAAAATAGTTAGATTTGCCCTCACCGTAATCAAAAAAGTGTCCATATTGAAAAGAGAGCGGAATGAGCTCATACATGATTAAATAGCGTTACCGGGATAATCAAGTCACATCACTGTGTCATAGGTGTCATGCACAACGAAACAAATGCGTCTATCCTTTGACACGGTAAGGCGAGTCTAACGATTTATACAGGGTTATATGTAAAACACCAGCAACCTCTTAAGGGGTCATTGTACTTATCATTATGAACAACTTTTACTATGGGACCAAACCTGAAATAGCAAAAAAAAATCAGCTGTTCAGTACATTTTGAACATGCGAACATAAATGTACTGAACAGCAGATTTTTTTTTTCGCGATTTCAGGTTTGGTTTCCCATTGTAAAAGTTGTTCTTAATGATGAGTACAATGACCCCTTAAGAGGTTGCTGGTGTTTTACAAATAACCCTGTATATGTATATCTTTGGTAAAACCAGATTTATTTATTTAAATAATATGACGATCAAACAGTCAAATAGATAACATTAATTATAAACTGACTCCAAGATTGTAATACGACCTCTCCCGTCTGTGTTTATGATATGCTATTCACTACGTCTGCACCACACAATCTATCGCCTTGATAAGTAAGTAAGCTTAGTACACACAAGCATATCACTTACAAAAGACCGACCAAAAATATACAACATTTATTATTTACAAAGATAAGTCCAAGTTAACTTGAGCTCGTCACCTTTAAACTCTTGTTCCACACTTGCTCCACTAACTCATCATCATCAGCCTTCCTGCTATATTCTCCCTCCTTACACTCCATGAAGTACCTCCCTCGCACATTCTCCACTTCTTCAGCAACACACAGATGTATCGTCGTTTGAGCTCCTGCTTCAGCTGATCTAAACACCAAAGCATCTGCCACCGCGTAAAATATCGTCTTCAAATAAAAAGGCAACTTGCTAAATATATCAGTTTTAATAACTCCAGGATGTAAAGCGTTTACAGTCACCCCTTCAGGTAATCTCTTAGCTAACGCCTTCATCCAAAGAATATCACATAATTTACTATTGCTGTAATTCAAGAACATGCCCACTATATCTCCAGTTAATACGTTTTGATGTAGCTTGTCAACACGTAATCTAGCAAAGTTATGGAACCAAGACGACACTATGATGATCCTGCTGGGTTTGGAAGCAATCAGTTTGTTCAGCAGCAGGTTTGTGAGGAGGAACGGCCCAAAGTAGTTCACTTGCATCACTACTTCATTTCCATCTTCAGTAGGCTTCGGGTAGCTGCCGCCGCAGCCAGCGTTGTTCACTAAAATATCGAGACGGTCATATGATTTGTTGAAGTCTTCAGCGAATTTCCGCACACTTCTGAATTTTGATAGATCTAAAGGTTTGAATTCAACGTGTTTGTTTCCTGTGGTAGCCACTATATCGGTGATAGCTTCTGCAGCTTTTGTGGCGTCCCGGCAGGCGATGATCACTTTAGCTCCTCTAGATGCGAGGTCCCGGACAGTCTCCAGGCCGATGCCTTGGTTCCCGCCTGTCACGAGCGCGATCTTTCCATCAAGTCTCACATTAGATGTACACACTCCTCGAACGGGTTCCAGTTTTAGTTTCACGTATATCGCTGTCATCAGTATGATAAGAAATAAAAAGAGAAAACATGTGAGTGGCAATATAACTAAAGAGTAAACTATGGCGAGTACCATGTTGCCGCGGTGGACACGTCGGGGTGACTGAGATGAGGGCAGAGACACACGCGTGATTAATATCAAACGTGAATCTTTCTTGATTCACGTCGTATAAGCAGGGCCGGATTTAAACGTGTGGAAGGCCCCGAAAAATTCTTGGAACAGACGAATTATTTTTTCGGTTTTCAATTTATATACAAATATAATAACGCTGGAGTTTGTTTGTTAGAACGCGATCTCTGGAACTACCAGTCGGATTAAAAAATATTTTTGAATTTGATAGCTCAATTCTCGATGAAGGTTTTTTCTTAGGAGGCGAGGAAAAAGTAAAAAGTCGGAAAGAACGCTAAGCGAAACTAAATAATAGTCCGAGCGGGCGACGCGATGCGACGCTGTGCATCGGGGGCTGAGTTAGTTTTATAAAAATATGCCTGTTATTTTAGTATACAATTGTGTATCTTAGGAATTCCATGCGAACGAAGTCACGGGCAGAAGTTAGTAATTTTTATACACGGTGAACTTTAGAGACGGGACAGTAAGGGTAGGTTAACCCAACTTGATGGGTTATTTTTTTTGCCGTCTTGCGTATGCGTTTTAAAATGGACATCGAAAAATTGATTTAATTCGGTTTTTGGGATTAAACTAATTCAACGTAACATTTATAAAACAATAAACGCAGGACTTAAAAAAAAAAATGTTGGTACATTGTGAATGTAAACTTTTTTCTCTTTGGACTCAAGGATGTATTTTTTTTTAATCTAAAAAAATCAAATTGTGGAGACCATTGTAGAGGCCCGGGGCTAGAGCGCCTGTTTGCTCTGCCCTAAAACCGTCCCTGCTGTTGAGAATTATATCCGCAATGTTACCGCTTCATGGCTCAAGGAAAACATGTTGTGGAAACCGCCACGTTCGAAGATTGTCACTTTGTTAATTTATTTGTATCACGCAAGATCGGGTTTTGACTCCACTAAAATGCACTGATATAATAATTATTTTATTTGGTATTATAAACGAATCACATTCTTTTTGAAGTGAAAACTTCTTTAGGCGCTTTGAGCGATTTTTAGTAGAAAGGGAAATCTATGTTTTTAGTGAAATTCCTTTTAGTCCACTTCCGGTCCCTATGACTGCCTATTTTTATTTTTTGTTTAAAAATTTCTATTTTGGCGTTTCGCACCTCAAAAGGAAAAAACGGAACCCCTATAGGATCACTCGCGTCTGTCTGTCCGTCTGTCACAGCCAATTTGCTCCCAATGTAATGGACCGATTAAGGCGAAAGCGTCAGGGTAGCCCGCGAAATTTAAATTTACTTAAGTTTTTGCAATTTACAAGTCAAATGTGATTCGTGACCGTAAGAAGTATGTATTTACAGAATTATAATCATGAAAATAATCAATACAACTTTTTCAGAGCAGGTAATCCTAATGAATGACTATTTCATGAAATCTTAACATTTGAGGATTATACTAACTTAAGGAGTTGTATTACTGATTCTAATGATTATAATTCTGTAAATATATGTTTGCTACGGTCGCGAATCATACTTTATTCAACATACAATCTAATACTGCCTTACAAATTGCAATAAACGTAAGAAAATTTGAATATCGCGGGCTACCCTGACGCTTCCCTCTTATGTTGAAATTTGGTACACTTATATGAATTTCTGGTACCCAAACACGGACGTGTGACGTTTATTTATAAATGAATTTTTAATACGAGGGTCACTTTTGGGGGCAAAAGAGAAAAAATAAAAAGTTTTGCAAACTGTTACTGTGAGGGTCTAAAATTGATTTTAATAGATAAAGTAGATGTTTTTTTTTATTTTATTTTAAAATATCTTTTTTTAAAGTAATTTAAGAAAATTGACGAAAATTGATCATTCTTCCTAAAATTTCTAAGTTCTATATCTATAGATAACAGGAAAACCTGTGAAAAAAAATGTCTGTGGTCTTAAAATAACCTGGTAAATCTCTCAAATTTGTGCGTCCAAACTTACATTTGCAGTTGGAATGTATGGGAGAACATGTTGTTCAACTACAATGTTTAGTTTGTTCTTGGGATAAATTCATCCTAACTACGGAACCCTTCATTATGCGTGTTATATCCCCCTTAATACAGTGTTATTATTTGAAAGTGCACGTTCAATAAGATAAAATGGTAGTTTGATAAATAATAGCAAAGTACGATTTGTAGAAAAAAACGGATAGTAGATTTGAAAGCAACGAGTTGAAAATATGCTAGATCAGCTATTAAAATCATGGCAACAAACACAAATGTAAAATTTTGTAAACTAGCGTTATCTAATAGTTAGGATTCTCGTGAAAAAAACACGACCAATGCTTCCATCATTGGTTTATTAATGTAAAAAGCTTAAAAAGTACCCACTTGAAAAAATAAGCCGCACAAGTGCGTGTCGGACCACGCATAATGAAGGGTTCCGTAGTTAGGATGAATTTATCCCAAGAACAAACTAAACGGGATTCGGTCGGCCGACGCTCGGACGAGTGGACGTGTGTTCTTTCACCACAATCTTGTTGAGGCGCTAAATTAAGTGATTGGTTGACTCTTGTGACGACTTTCAAATCCTTGTTACTCGAGTGTAGTGCTTACCTGATTGCTCCTCCCACTGGGCTGTCCTAGAAAGGGATATAAATAGTTCAAATATTTCTACTATTCTAAAGTGCCTGTGATTCGGCGAGTTTTGAACCCGCGCCACGGAGTGAGTTGCGGCGGCGGGCAGACTTGAGCGCCCGGCCACTACGCCACCGAGTTGATAGCACACACGTGCGAAATTACCGAGTGCTACACACCTGCTACGCGGCGACGACGACGTCATCCGGCTGTGCTACGGTGCGCTACGAGATCTTCTACGGAACCTGTATCGGCTACGCCAGCACTTGCGTACTGGATAGTATTGAATAATACAGTATCGAATAGTAACAGCTGATAATAACAAAGATAAATCAGATAAGTAGCTTTGCTAATCAGTTCTTCCTACATCTTACTTCATCTTGTATTACTATTACGATGGCTGGTGTTCAGAGAACCCCTCCTAAGTCACTAAACACTACTCTGACTCAGTCTGCGCCTGATATCAACACAGTGACTGAGATATGTGACAACGTTACAGTTCGTAGACACCAGTCGAGACAGGAAAAATCGACTCGAGGCCAGCATGAAGTGCAAGTGCAAGATCTACTCGCTAGATGGAAAGAAGATCAAGACACACGCTTTTCAAAGATGTTAGAAGAACAAACTGCCTTTATGTCGAAATTGGTCACAGATATAAGTGAAATCAAGGCTCAAAATAAAAAAATACAAGAGTCCAATGCTGAAATCTGTAAAACTAGTGCTGAGATCGAGCGGTCAATGTCCTTCATGAACCTAAAATTTGAAGAACTGAAGAAAGAGGTAGAAGAGCTTAAGACAGACCGGCAAGAACAGCGAGGCTACATAGAAAGCCTTGAAAAGAAAATTATTGATCTCCAATATAAGTCACGAGCGTCAGGAATCGAATTAAGAAACATTTCACTAACAAATAATGAGAATACGACTGACCTAATAAGAACTGTCTGCAATATAAGTAAAACAGTAGGAGTGCCCATACCCGAAGCCGAACTTCGTGACGTATATCGACTTCCTGGAAAATCGGCTTCAATTGGGACGGACACCTCCTCTCGACCAGTCATCGCGGAATTTACTACTGTGCGCACAAAGCAAAACATACTGTCAGCTGTTCGTTCCTTCAACAACAACTGCAAGTCGAAAGAAGACAAATTAAATACTGAATTGATTGGCATACCAGGGAAACGTCAGGCAATTTATGTTGCGGAACAGCTACCTTATAGCTCTAAAAAGCTATTCTACCTGGCACGGGATTTTGCCAAGAAAAATGGCTATGCATTTTGTTGGATAAGCAACGGTAATATCTTCCTTCGCAAGCAGACGGGTGATAAACAGTTATTAGTATCCTCAGAGAAGAGTCTTCTGGATCTCGCTAGCAAGAATATATGACTGATTGAACCCATTTCCCAATTGATGCTTCGAAATCTAGACACACTTATGTTTTTATTGTTCTTTTTTGCCAACTTTGTTAAATTAGTATCTAACCTACACATATTGATTAACGATACAGAAAGACATTCACCTTACACCTTAACTAAACCCTACTTACATATTAAAAAGGAACATAACGTACACGTACATACTTCTACACTCCACTGTTCTTCATTTTCAAGACAAAGCGATGCTACGAGTATTTCTATGTACTATTTGCCTACACCACCGGTACATTCAATATTCCCGTATTTGATACAAACTGATATTTCCAATGGCTAATATAGACAGCATCAATCATGACCTTGACAACCTTAATCTCGAGAACTCTTCCTCATGTGCCCCTTAAGAGTGTATAAAATACATAAATACAACTAATAGTAGCCTAAATGTACTGCATATAAATATACGGAGCGTAAATAAAAATTTTGATAGTTTACAGGCATTGCTGTGTCTAATTAATGTTAGTTTTGATATTATCGTTTTGACGGAGTGCTGGCTGAGTAGAGTGTGTAATATCCCAGTACTAGACGGTTACCAGTCACACTACTAAAAATATAACAAATCAAAACGATGGAGTAATACTTTATACTAAAATTGGCCTAAATGGAACAGTATGGGAACCAACCATAAACTTTGCGAATAGTCTAATATGTCAAGTAGATAATAAGCTCTCGGTAGTTGCGATATATCGTTCCCCTTCAAATAACACAAAAGATCAGTACGATAGTTTCTTGACCAGTCTTAGTTGTGTCTATGAGACGATAGCAAGGTCGCCAAATATTGCAATGGTGATCTGAATATTGATATAAAATTAGGGAGTAGGAATGACCGGGCGTTAGACTACCTTATTTTAAACGCATCCCATGGACTACTGCCAACCCACCTTCTACCGACTAGAAATGAAAATTGTCTTGATCACATATTATTAAAAACCAAGTCATCGGCCACAAGTTTGGTAGTAGAATCGCATATCACAGATCACAAACCAATTGTACTTACAATCTCAAATACAAACTTTGCCTGTATGAAATTTTTCACTATATCTCGAATAAATACAGAAGCAATCAAAACAGAATTAGAACAAACAGATTTTACAAATATTTACAAAACTGAAGATGCGAATGCCGCTATGAATGAACTGGTTACACTACTATCATCAACCATAACTAAACATACGGAACAAACCAACGTACCAAGGAAATTAAAAATTATAAAACCATGGATAACTACTTGCCTATTAAAATGTATTAAGCATAGAGATAAATTACACACAAAATCTAAAAAATCACCAGACAATTTAATATTACATGTAACATATACACGTTATCGAAATTTTTGTAATGCGCTACTGCGTAAATTAAAGAGTGCATATGAGAAGAGCGAACTTGAAAAGTCACATGGTAATCCAACAATGCTATGGAAAACAATTAGAAAAATTACTAATACCGGTAAAATACACTCAAGCCCAGATGAGCTATTAAGAATAACCGATAACCCTAAATCTTCCATAAACAATATATGTTCCTTTTTAGCAGTATAGGTAAAAGCGTGGCAGAGGCAATACTAAATGACCTTAATAAAACACCTTTAAGTCGAGGTAAACCTCCCGGTTGGATAAGCATGACGCTGAATCCACCCATCAATTCACTCGCTTTACAAAAAGTCGACGACAGTGACGTCAATTCTATTATATTACAGCTTCGAAACGATTGTGCCGTAGGTTGGGATGGAATCCCATCATCGCTTCTAAAGACATGCCGCCACACTCTCGTACCAGTAATAACACACATATGTAATCTTTGTATAGATACGGGAGTCTTTCCTGATTGCCTTAAGAAGGCCATTGTACGCCCAATCTATAAGGGAGGGAACAGGAACTCTGTAAATAATTATAGGCCAATATCTGTTCTACCCACGCTCTCGAAAATACTAGAAAAGATTTTAAATAATAATCTTAGAAGCTTTTTGGACAGGTACAAAATAATTGCTGACAACCAGTATGGCTTTAGGTCTGGTGTCTCCACTGAAGATGCTGTATTAGATCTAACCCAAACTATAGCTAAGACACTGGACAGCAAAACTAAGTGCCTTGGCATATTTTTGGACATGTCGAAGGCTTTCGACACAGTTTCTGTTCCCAAATTAATAGCTAAGTTAGAGTGTTTGGGCGTACGTGGCATGGCTTTAGAACTCTTTATGGACTACCTGACAAATCGCACCCAGCGAGTTAAAATAGGCTCGATACACAGTGATGAAGAATTGGTGACGTGCGGCGTGCCTCAAGGAAGCATATTAGGCCCCACACTGTTTCTAATTTACATTAACGACCTTTGTAGAATGTCAATACTTGATGGTAAGATCTATGCATATGCCGATGACACGGCGATTTTAATTTGCGGGCCTACGTGGGACGATGTTCAAACTAGAGCAGAATCTGCATTAGCTTCCGTGATGACCTGGCTTAATATAAACCTGCTGACGCTAAACCTAGATAAAACCTATTATATACCCTTTGCGATCCGTCGTAACACCCTACCCCTGAATACTTTTTCGATTACAGCTCACTCATGCCAAAATCGGCTGATGTCGTGCTCTTGTGCTGCCATTGGTAGAACAAATAACGTAAAGTATCTGGGAGTGCACATAGACGAGGGATTGCGATGGGACAAACAGCTTGATGCTCTAACTACTCGAACGATCCGTCTGATACACATATTTAAATCTCTGCGAGAATCGGCTGACTTTAATATTCTCAAGATGGTTTACCTCACCTTGTGCCAGTCAATCCTCGGATACTGCATAACCGTGTGGGGTGGAGCAGCGAAGACCTTCATTCTGAGAGCAGAGAGAGCTCAAAGAGTTGTACTTAAGGTTATGTCCAGGAAACCGTTTAGATACCCCACAGCACAACTCTATTCTGACTGCAAAGTTCTGACGGTACGTCAACTGTTTGTCCTTCGATCTGTCCTCAGAGTACATAGCTGCCTACGTCTGCCCAACCCAGGGAAGCGAACATATGTCCCCGCTGGTGTACAGCATAAAACCTCGTTTGCTGAACATAAAAACTACGTGTTAAGTAAACACGTATATAAAATTATACAAAAGAAATTAAATATAATAAAGTTAAATAGATTCAACGTCAAATCTAAAATTACAGACTGGCTCTTACAACAGGACTACAATAACACTGAATCTTTACTGGCATACATCGCTTGACTAATCAATACTAAGTAGGAACACAAAACACTACACATAAACAAAATCCTCATAACACCAACACACACACACAACACAACTAACATACACTCACTAACAGTTACACACACCTCTCCCATTCACACACTCACTCTTCCTCCACACCTGCATCCTTGCTCAAATAAATAAATCTAAAATAACTTACTCACTGACTTACATTTTTGTTTTATGGTAGAATAACATCGACACTCGAAACCTAAGGTCCAACACTAATTTACTGTTCAGCTCGGCAGAAAAATAATAGTCTATATTAACAATTATTAATTGTTAATATAGACTATTATTTTTCTCCCTTTGTGTCTTAAGTCTTAGCATGTAACTAGTATACAACTCTATGTCTATGTATATCTTGGATCAATAAATTATTTATTATTTATTATTATTTATTTTATTTAAACATTGTAGTTCAAAAACATGTTCTC
Organism: Dicycla oo; assembly: GCA_948252095.1. Taxonomy (NCBI): domain Eukaryota; kingdom Metazoa; phylum Arthropoda; class Insecta; order Lepidoptera; family Noctuidae; genus Dicycla; species Dicycla oo. Next base: position 12,446,564 of record OX411730.1, read on the forward strand.
CCATACATTCCAACTGAATATGTAAGTTTGTACGCACAATATTGAGAGATTTACCATGTTATTTTAAAACCATAGTCTTCTTATAAGTTTTATTGTAATCTATAGGTATAGAGCTATTTTCTGTATTTCTTTCAAAATTTTAGGCTCAGGAGTTTCGGAGATACCTAACGGGGATTGATAAATTTTCGTCTATTCTTTTAAATAAGTTTAAAATAATGTATATAACATTATAACAAAATCTATTTGAGACCTTCATAGTAAGCCCTTTCATTGGATATGTCACACGGTACAGGCTGCCAAACATTATTTTTTAATTTTCTTATTTGCCCCCAAAAGTGACCCCCATATTTCAAATTAATTTATTTACGTTACACGTCCGTGTTTGGGTCACAGAAATTGCATACGTGTACAAACTTTCAACTTAATTGGTCCATTAGAATCGGAGCAAATTGACTGTGACAAACGGACAGACAGACATACGAGTGACCCTTTAAGGGTTCCGTTTTTTCCTTTTGAGAAACGGAACCCTAAAAACACTTTTGTACGTTAAAAATAACTTATTTCAAAACTAGATGAGGTCGGCGTTTCCTATCCGACTACTCTGAGAAGAAAGACCGAAACATAACTCAGAGGTCACAGTCTCTTTTAAAGTCCAGACATAATCTTGGTCAGGCCATATAAGAACCATGCAGATTGGTGTCCGAGATGATTTTTTGAGGAAAGAACCACACATAATATTTTAATGGAGCTGTCCAGTCAGTGCATATCAACATCAAGTAATAAAGCAGGTTTTATGTGTTTACATACGAGTATTTTAATATTCATCACAAGGAGTTTTAAAGGTTTGACCTGAGTTTCGACCTTCTTCTCAAAATAGCGAATCTACCTAAAAAAGACTTGATGATAACAATGTTGCCACTTTTTTACAGTAAAAAAACTATTATAGGTATGGTCAGTCAGTTGGCTTAAGTAGGTACATTTTTATAAGCAAGCACTGAAAGTCCCTTGTATTCATATGGATAAGTAGCTACTCGTACAGTAACGGCGGGTTACTTTGACCTAGGGCATAACTTTGGCCCAAATCAAGACTATGTTTAGTGTCATTACAAAGTTCCGCAAGTCCGCGTCTTAACGCCATTTATTAGTTACCGAAGGACATACGACATTCGGTTATGTGGTCGCGACACTTCAGGCAGTTTAAACATTTGTCTCGATTTGTAAGTTATAAGTACTTAGTTTAAACATTTGTCTCGATTTGGGCCATAGTTTTGCCCTAAGTCAAAGTAACCCGCCCTTTACGGTAGGTTATAACTACTTAGTTAGTTTAAACATTTGTCTCGATTTGGGCCAAAGTTATGCCCTGGGTCAAAGTAACCCGCCCTTTACGGTAGGTTATAACTACTTAGTTAGTTTAAACATTTGTCTCGATTTGGACCAAAGTTATGCCCTAGGTCAAAGTAACCCACCCTTTACGGTAGGTTATAATTACTTAATTAGTTTAAACATTTGTCTCGATTTGGGCCAAAGTTATGCCCTAAGTCAAAGTAACCCGCCCTTTACGGTAGGTTATAACTACTTAGTTAGTTTAATCATTTGTCTCGATTTGGGCCAAAGTTATGCCCTAAGTCAAAGTAACCCGCCTTTTACGGTAGGTTATAACTACTTAGTTAGTTTAAACATTTGTCTCGATTTGGACCAAAGTTATGCCCTAGGTCAAAGTAACCGGCCCTTTTCGGTAGGTTATAACTACTTAGTTTAATCATTTGTCTCGATATGGGACAACGTTATGCCCTAGGTCAAAGTAACCCGCCCTTTACGGTAGGTTATAACTACTTAGTTAGTTTAATCATTTGTCTCGATTTGGGACAAAGTTATCCCCTAAGTCAAAGTAACCCGCCTTTTAAGGTAGGTTATAACTACTTAGTTAGTTTAAACATTTGTCTCGATTTGGACCAAAGTTATGCCCTAGGTCAAAGTAACCGGCCCTTTTCGGTAGGTTATAACTACTTAGTTTAATCATTTGTCTCGATATGGGACAACGTTATGCCCTAGGTCAAAGTAACCCGCCCTTTACGGTAGGTTATAACTACTTAGTTAGTTTAATCATTTGTCTCGATTTGGGACAAAGTTATGCCCTAGGTCAAAGTAACCCGCCCTTTACGGTAAGTTATAACTACTCAGTTAGTTTAAACATTTGTCTCGATTTGGGCCAAAGTTATGCCCTAGGTCAAAGTAACCCGCCCTTTACGGTAGGTTATAACTACTCAGTTAGTTTAAACATTTGTCTCGATTTGGGCCAAAGTTATGCCCTAGGTCAAAGTAACCCGCCCTTTACGGTAGGTTATAATTACTTAATTAGTTTAAACATTTGTCTCGATTTGGGCCAAAGTTATGCCCTAAGTCAAAGTAACCCGCCCTTTACGGTAGGTTATAACTACTTAGTTAGTTTAATCATTTGTCTCGATTTGGGCCAAAGTTATGCCCTAAGTCAAAGTAACCCGCCTTTTACGGTAGGTTATAACTACTTAGTTAGTTTAAACATTTGTCTCGATTTGGACCAAAGTTATGCCCTAGGTCAAAGTAACCGGCCCTTTTCGGTAGGTTATAACTACTTAGTTTAATCATTTGTCTCGATATGGGACAACGTTATGCCCTAGGTCAAAGTAACCCGCCCTTTACGGTAGGTTATAACTACTTAGTTAGTTTAATCATTTGTCTCGATTTGGGACAAAGTTATGCCCTAGGTCAAAGTAACCCGCCCTTTACGGTAAGTTATAACTACTCAGTTAGTTTAAACATTTGTCTCGATTTGGGCCAAAGTTATGCCCTAGGTCAAAGTAACCCGCCCTTTACGGTAGGTTATAACTACTTAGTTAGTTTAAACATTTGTCTCGATTTGGGCCAAAGTTATGCCCTGGGTCAAAGTAACCCGCCCTTTACGGTAGGTTATAAGTACTTAGTTCAAACATTTGTCGCTATTTGGACCAAAGTTGTGCCCTAGGTCAAAGTAACCCACCCTTTACGGTAGGTTATAATTACTTAATTAGTTTAAACATTTGTCTCGATTTGGGCCAAAGTTATGCCCTAAGTCAAAGTAACCCGCCTTTTACGGTAGGTTATAACTACTTAGTTAGTTTAAACATTTGTCTCGATTTGGACCAAAGTTATGCCCTAGGTCAAAGTAACCGGCCCTTTTCGGTAGGTTATAACTACTTAGTTTAATCATTTGTCTCGATATGGGACAACGTTATGCCCTAGGTCAAAGTAACCCGCCCTTTACGGTAGGTTATAACTACTTAGTTAGTTTAATCATTTGTCTCGATTTGGGACAAAGTTATGCCCTAGGTCAAAGTAACCCGCCCTTTACGGTAAGTTATAACTACTCAGTTAGTTTAAACATTTGTCTCGATTGGGACCAACGTTATGCCCTAGGTCAAAGTAACCCGCCCTTTTCGGTAGGTTATAACTACTTAGTTTAATCATTTGTCTCGATATGGGACAACGTTATGCCCTAGGTCAAAGTAACCCGCCCTTTACGGTAGGTTATAACTACTTAGTTAGTTTAATCATTTGTCTCGATTTGGGCCAAAGTTATGCCCTAAGTCAAAGTAACCCGCCCTTTACGGTAGGTTATAACTACTTAGTTAGTTTAATCATTTGTCTCGATTTGGGCCAAAGTTATGCCCTAAGTCAAAGTAACCCGCCCTTTACGGTAGGTTATAACTACTTAGTTAGTTTAATCATTTGTCTCGATATGGGACAACGTTATGCCCTAGGTCAAAGTAACCCGCCCTTTACGGTAAGTTATAACTACTTAGTTAGTTTAAACATTTGTCTCGATTAGGGACAAAGTTATCCCCTAAGTCAAAGTAACCCGCCTTTTACGGTAGGTTATAACTACTTAGTTAGTTTAAACATTTGTCTCGATTTGGACCAAAGTTATGCCCTAGGTCAAAGTAACCGGCCCTTTTCGGTAGGTTATAACTACTTAGTTTAATCATTTGTCTCGATATGGGACAACGTTATGCCCTAGGTCAAAGTAACCCGCCCTTTACGGTAGGTTATAACTACTTAATTAGTTTAATCATTTGTCTCGATTTGGGACAAAGTTATGCCCTAGGTCAAAGTAACCCGCCCTTTACGGTAAGTTATAACTACTTAGTTAGTTTAATCATTTGTCTCGATTTGGGCCAAAGTTATGCCCTAAGTCAAAGTAACCCGCCCTTTACGGTAGGTTATAACTACTTAGTTAGTTTAATCATTTGTCTCGATTTGGGCCAAAGTTATGCCCTAAGTCAAAGTAACCCGCCCTTTACGGTAGGTTATAACTACTTAGTTAGTTTAATCATTTGTCTCGATATGGGACAACGTTATGCCCTAAGTCAAAGTAACCCGCCCTTTACGGTAGGTTATAACTACTTAGTTAGTTTACTAATTTGTCTCGATTTGGGACAAAGTTATGCCCTAGGTCAAAGTAACCCGCCCTTTACGGTAAGTTATAACTACTTAGTTAGTTTAATCATTTGTCTCGATTTGGGCCAAAGTTATGCCCTAAGTCAAAGTAACCCGCCCTTTACGGTACCTAGGTTATAAGTACTTATCTATACTTTAGTATAATATTAGACCTCGCAAGCACAATCTTTTGTGCAACCATAAGGTAATATACCTACCAGTCGTCCAGCAGTGCACAGTAGCGCCATCTAGTGACCTTATTGTAAAACTAACATTAATATTGGTTTTAAAGCCTCGTTTTAGAGAATTCTTATAATTATTTTCAGAATTCTCTAGTTTTGTGATGAGAAGGTGGTCCCAGGTGCTCTATCAATCCCCACCTAGTATTTAAAGGGCCGATTCCAATGGCAGAAATCTAAAAGTGAGCAATTTACTGCATTTTGAGGAGCTATTCTGCTCATCACGCCAAATATCCTCATCAGATCTTCCGCAAATTTTTATGAGACCAACTTAAAGTTCCTACCTTTCAAATAAAAAAATAACCAGTAACCCCATTTTTGTCCATTTTGGAGAAAGTACCCTTCAACGTAACTGGGGTCCAAAATGGGTTGTTTTGGAGATATCGATCGTTTTTTTCTTTGGAAATTTCCTACCTCTCGAACATAATCTGTTAATTGTGAGAAATCTCCTCCGCATTGGACCTTAAACTGTTATTTTTCTGAGAGCTCATGAATGATTGAAACCCTCGAAAACCAATTCATCAAGAAAGTACCTACATTTTTAGTAAATTACACCAAAAAATACCAATGATCCTGTAGAGGCAGCGGTGATCGCTCATCCTTAGGTGCCCCTGGTACGAAACGCTTTCAAAGACACTAAACTAATTTCGATTTTTCCATGGTTACAGAAACATCGATATCAAAGAAAAATCGATCGGCGGGAAAACAAATGACCACCACATTTTTTTTTAATGTCATGCTATCTTGAATTTGGAATTCTACATATAATTAAACATAGGTTAAAATTAAATTTAATTAAACATCTTCACACTTAGCCGGTATCATAAATCGGCAAATTCATAGCTATCATAAAAATGAAACTTCTTTTGAGTTTCGTTCAGTGTCCTTGAAAGCATTAATGACATAATATGTGAACTTACCTGCATGGCAGTGTATGGCAACCCTGCCCTCCTGCAGAGCGAAGGAGAGAACTTTCGCCATGTTGAGAAGTCCACTCAGGCTTGCCTCGGCGTAGTCCGGCCACGCGAAGTTGTAGTAGTATACTGAAAACAATAAAACCATCTCTTAAATAGACGATCATCATAAAGCCGTCATCTCTAAGATCGTCGCCGTATCTCTCTAAGATCGTCATCCCTTGTTATTGGGTCATCTAAAACAATATTCTCAAGTAAATAAGTGAAATAGTTTGAAGTTCCAATCTACACTGCCGAGATTTTCGTTTCGAAGTTGAAAAAAAAACTGAATTACTTAGGTACGTACATTACAATGAAGTATTAGGTCTTTACCTAAGAAACTGCCGATTTACATAGAAAAAATCTACAATTTTTTTTTTAAAGAAATATTGTCGACGCACTTTTGCTATTTTAATGACAGTTCGTTGATGCCTCTGCAATCCTGGGAACGGGAAACTTTAAATACTTTAGAGGCGTTTTTTACCACCTCGTTGGATTTGAAATTTTCCCCGGGGCTCATTGCTGAGATCAAAATTTCCAGAACAGAAGCGATCAAACCAAAAACGCACTGTGCGTTCACTTGCGGTAGGTACCTTGTCCATACACGTCGCGTCGTTAATATTGAATGCTGTCTGTGTTGCGTTGGTGCCACAACGGAAGTCGTATTCGAAAATAGCGCGCAATTTCGATTTTTCTATGGTTACAGAAACATCGATATCAAAGAAAAATCGAACGGCGGGAAAACAAATGATCACCACATTTTTTTTTAATGTCATGCTATCTTGAATTTGGAATTCTAAATAGAATTAAACACATTGATCTTCACACTAGCCGGTATCATAAATCGGCAAATTCATAGGTACCTATAGGCTATGTACCTAAAACCTAAAATATATATAAAAAAATATAAAATATATAGATACCTAAAGACTTTTTTGATGCCCTATGATTATTTTCCCTCCTTGTTTATGTAGCTGTAGGTACATATCATTGTTATTATTTTAATATTATAATAATCGAGTCTTAAAAAAGCACAGTCATTTTTTCAATTATAGCAACTTTGAATGCAGTCGGTCATGCACTGTCAAATCGTCTTCATTGTTTGACTTAAGTTTGTAACAAAAACAGTTATATCAATCTTGGGACTATGTTCGAACCGTTTGTGATTGAAACACTAGGGCCATGGGGTTCGAGCGCCTTAGTTTTTCGAGACATCGCCAAGCGGTTGGTCGACTCGTGACCAGAGGGCTGGCCTATTTTTTGGCAATCCTGCCAGCCTTTTGGGCACTTTTCGTGTTGACTGCGATGCGGACTTTTTTGATGCCCTATGATTATTTTCCCTCCTTTTTTATATAGTTGTAGGTAGGTACATTTTATTGTTATTATTATTTTTTGGCAAATCTGGGGACCCTGGGGTCCCGGACCTATGGCAGGCGTACGAGGGGCCGAAGCCAACTCGCAAAGGCCCCTTAGACAATTTTAAATGATAAGGAAGCATCAACCGTCGATTATCTCTATGTGCACTATACAAGTGCACCCAAGGACAACCCCCGGTTGGTGCAGGCAGGATTATTGCAAAACGTAGAAACAAAACATATTAGGCTATAGGTTTGGGTGGCTAAAGTATGAACTATGTCCCCTGCCTGACCAATGTTATGTATTATACACGGATAAAATAGCAGGGGGTGACTTGCACACTCAATAATGGCCCCCCGGAAACGGCCGCTAGCACATAGTGTCGTAGCGACAAAGGGGCAACACTTCCTGAGGTGCTTGAGGAGTGGAGAGGTATTCCAGGGCTATCAGGGCAAACCCGGAAGTACGGTCAAGATCCCTACCAGCATCTTACTGGAATTCTTCCTTCCTCCGAGCACGTTTGCTCTTGCTAATCTCCACTCAAGGCGGCCAATAAAGGCAAGAAAGATGTGCGAGCTCTGTTCCTCGTCAATGTTCACTCCAGCCGGCAAATAAAGCCACGCCAGGGGTGAAGAATAAGACCTCCCGGGATATAGGGTCCACGGGGTCGCTACTGCCCAACAGCTCGCCACATGCTGCCCTGCGGGTTTATGCTTCTCTCTGGGTCTGGCTCCTCACCTTCGACCTATTTTGGCAAAGTAAACTCTACCGGCACAGACCCAGAGTTTAGGAGTGCGCAAGCCCTACCACGACGTCAACGTACGAGTAGAGATACGGCGGTTGGGTTATTATTAGTATATCTTTTATTTCATTTAAATAAACATATTATTTATATTTTTAAATAATAGGTTGGGGAAAAAGTTTCTTCGCATTTTTTAAGAAAATTCAAAACATTTTTTAATATAGTTTATTTACATTTAACTAAAGTATGTAGGTACCATTTTGTTCGATAACTTTTTGCCATCTTGTAGGTAGGGACATGATCCCATTGCTATAGAAATTTTGGGACTCTGGTCAAAATACCGCGACAAGTGGTTTTGGCAGTCCTCTCGTGATGTTAACCTGACACTGCCTAAAGAATTATGAAGAGACCGAAACAGGTGGAAAGCTGAAGGTGCAAGGTCAGGAATATACGGCGGATGTATTAACACCTCCCAGCCAAACTCTCTTAATTTTTGCTGAGTGGCTAAAGATGTGTGAGCTCTAGCGTTATCATGATGAAAAACCACACCCCTTCTGTTGATTAATTCCGGCCGCTTTCTCTCAACTTCTTGCTTTAATCTCATCAGTTGTTCGCAGTAGAATTCAGAATCGATGGTCCTGCGTGGTGGTAACAGCTCATAATGAATAATGCCCTTCTAATCCCACCACACACACAGCATCACCTTGTTGCGAGTTAACCCGGGTTTCGCCACAGTCTGTGAAGTCTGACCGGCCTTTGACCACGATCTTTTTCGCACGTTCTTGTCATACGTGATCCACTTTTCATCACCAGTTATCAGCTTCAAAAATGGTTCGGTTTCATTACGTCGTAATAAAGAATCACAAATGAGTACACGGTTCATTAGGTTTCTTTCAGTGAGCTCGTGAGGTACCCAAATGTCGAGCTTTTTTGTGTACCCAGTTTTTTTCAAATGCGCCAAAACTGATTTGTGGTCAATTTCCAGTTCTTCAGCTACGTCGTAACTACTGATATGCCGATCTTGCTCCACTTTTTCAAAAATGGCATCCATTTTATCCGTAATAGGGCGACCAGAGCGACGTGCATCTTTGACATCAAAATTTCCGGATTGAAAACGCTTAAACCAAATTTGTGCTACTCTCACAGACACTACACTAGGTCCATAAACATCGCAAATTTTTTTCGCGGCTTGCGTTGCATTTTTACCTTTTTTGTAGTAAAATTTTAAAATGTATCGAATTTCTTCATTAGATTCACTCATCTTGACGGTACGAAAAACAAATGAAAAACACACATTTTCCTAATTTGAATTTGGAATTATGTTCTATAAAATTTAAACTTTCAATGATACCAAAACCAGCCAGATACAAATAGTATACCCAAAGAGATTTTAATACAAGTTCATAACTACTCTAATGCGAAAAGACTTTTTCCCCAACCTAATATTTTTAGAAAAACATAAAATAAAGAAAAATATAACAAAATAGTTTAAATAGTAGCCCACCGGTATCGGAAACAGGGCCCAAGCTACCAGTGGTCAGGGCTCTAGAGAGAGGAACCTCCTCACTATGCGTGCCATGTGTAGGAGTACTGCTTTCTGAATCAAACCCTTGACCCAGCCGCGCAATGAGAGCCTCCTGAGGTGTTGGTCGAGGCTCTCCGCTATTAGGCCATTAACCGTAACGATTATCGGTACAATGATTGCAGAGTCCACGTCCCACATATCGACAACCTCGTGTGCTAAGTCAAGATACTTGATTTTCTTATCTTTCTCAACTTTCACGAGATTCTCGTCATGAGGGACAGCGATATCAACAATAATTGCACGGCGCTCTTATCGATCTATCACCACAATATCAGGCTTATTGGCTACAACAGTCCTGTCAGTGCAGTACAATGTGACACGACCATTCTCGAGAACTGTGTCGGGCACATACCTGTAGTATGGTACTTGGGACTCTACAAGGTTGTATTGCAAGCCTAGTTGCTGGTGGATAATCCTAGCCACTAGATTGTGTCTGTGCAAGTACTCGCCGTTAGTAAGACGAGAACAACCGGAAGCAATATGTCGGATGGATTCACCAGGAAGCCGAAAAAGGCGACCGTGAAGCTCTTTGCCTTGCCATACTTCCTCAAAATCGATAATATCAAGTACTGCAGGTTTGCGCCAGTTCTCTTTCGCCAGGTTGAGCGGGGTGAGGGCCTTGTCTACCGCAACCACATCTCAGTGCGTCATCATGTCAGCTTTTAGGAAATATTCCTTGAGACTGCGTATCTCGCGATTGTGGAGGGTCTTAGCGTTTCAAAAACCTCCACCTCCACACTTTCGCGGGATATACAGTCTCGTTACCGATGACCGCGGGTAATGCATTTGATATGCAGTCAGCAGCGCGTGGACCCTCCTATCCAGTACGTCAAGTTTGGTCTGAGTCCATTTGAGTATGCCAAAAAAGTACATTAAAACCGGCATGACCCTACCGTTGACGACGCGCGCCTTGTTTTCGCCTGAAACAAGACTATTAAATACTTTGTTCAGGCAGTAAAAGAAGCGCTCTTTCAACGATTGTTTCATGTCAGTAACATTGGTGCCCAACGCTTCCGACATATCCAAATACTTGTAGGTTTCGGTTGAGGAGAGGGATCTAAGGTGAATGGATTCCGAGAGTTGGGTTTACACGGATTCCATAATCTCCCTTCGCTTTACATGCATGAATGACTGCACATTTGTCCACACCAAATTCCATCCTGATGGCGCTACTGAAGGTTTCTGTTACCTTCAGTAGCTCCATCAGTCGCAAATTGTTGGGAGCAAAGAGTTCCAAGTCATCCATGTAACGAAGGTAAGATATCACCTGACCACCTCTTCTCAACTGATAGCCTAGACCTGAATCCTTCAGCAGTGTGCTTAGAGGATTCAAGGCTAAGCAAAGCCAAAGCGGATTCAAGCTGTCGCCTTGAAATATTCCCCGCTCAATCCTGATCAGTGCATCAATCCCCCGGATCTGTCAACATCCTGGATAGAGAAGAACCGTCCTCCACTGTCCCATACACGACATCAAGAAGGTGCGTAGAGTTGCGTCGGCAAACATGTAATTGGTCTATAGTTTTTAGATTCCGTAGTACTGCCCCATTTATGGAGCAGGTGGCTAACTCCTATCGTAAAGAACATTGGTAGCGATCCAGTCTCTAAAGATGACTGGAATTGCGAGGCTAAACAGGCGCGTGACCTTTGTAGTCATTTAATCCATAAAGTGTGCAGTTCGTCCGATCCTGGAGATTTCCAGTTAGGCAGGGGATGGACTGCACGGGCCACATCCAGAGGACTAATGGTAATAGCCTCCATGTCTGGTATTGAATCACACGCCTGCTCAACAGCACGCATCCAATCACCTTCAGTGTGACTGACGGGCACCGACCAAATGCTTCGCCAAAAAGCACGGATGGCCTCATTATCCAGTGGACGCATGTCAGTCACACCTTGAGTGGGAATGGATCACTTCCATCCTCTGTACACCCTTTATCACTCTGGAACATGCGGTTCTGAGTGTACCGATCCACTCTTCGCCTATACCGACGGATACGGTTTGCCCTTGCATAAACTTTCTGCTTCAGGAAGTCGATGCGTTCTGTGATACGGGATACATATTCTCGAATACTAGTTTCCGAGAACGGCCGCCTCACAAAGCGCATTACCCTTGGGCGTCTATTGCCCTCCCTGAAGCAGATGAGCTTCCCGATGAATTCCCTGGCCTCTTTAATACGACGCTCAATCTTGCATAGCCAGGCTGGTGCGGAGGGTAGCTCGGTCAGTGTTTGGAAATGCCGCAACAGCCGCGCAATACAAGATAGAATGTGTATCGCAAAGATCTGCGCTGCTTTCAATAAAACTTGGTAACAGCGCATCCAGAGCACACACCAGTGCTCTGTTTTTGTTTTTTCATGAGCATACGTGGTGGCCGTGGTCTAAGGTCAGGTGTAAACCACGGATAGCATCCTCCAGAACGCTCCTTAATTCCACATTGCATAGCTTATCTGCAGATATAGCTCTGGCATCCTCCTCCTCATCATGCTGGTTTGGAACCTCAACCCTCAGTGGGACCTCGGCAGGCACATGCATGACACTCTGGGATGCGAGAGGGTTATTTCCGAGCGCAGCCGATCAAGTGTAGCGTTATCCAATCTATGATTGAGTTGAATGACGCGCACCTGATCCGACAATCGTTGGGCCGAGACGTTGACGGCAGGTTCAAGTACCTGAAACAGACCTCCCTCTGTAGCCCCATAACATACGCGCATCACATTTTCATTTTTGGACTGGGTCCATCGCATGCGCGACACATTTGCACCGGCAGCGGGGACCCTGTTCGGGGCCTGTTGGCCTCGAGGTCCCAAGCCCGCTGGTGGCCGTTCTCTTCCTCGCCGCCGTGGTGGTGTTGGTGACGACGGTGGGGAGAAAAACTCGTTGCTCGAGCTCGACGCAACTGCAGCGACACGGCGCTTACGGTTGAGGCGCGTATCAGCGGCTATGAGGCGGAGCTGAGCGACAAGTCCGGAGATGGTGGGTGTGCTAGTTGTCGTGCTCTGGCTCTGGTCGGCAACATTTACTATGTCCTTACATCAGTGATTTCTGCTCGCATTGTATATATGTCTATTTTTTAGTAAGTACATTTTTATAGTATGTTTTTATTATTATTATTTTAAGACTGTTAGCTTTTAAATCTTGGTTTTATATTTGGGTACGGAGTCGGATATACAATACAATATTATGATAATTTTTCAAACAATTCAAAACGAGATATTTTTATTATTTATTTATTAGCGCTACTTATCCTTGAAATCGGGCCAACTTAAAGTATTGTGACTTACTATCATTAGCCATGAAGATTGTGGGGTCATAAGTGAACCCTGACTTGGTGAGTGGGGGTCCACAACTGGCGTGCTCCCCCGGCGTCTGTAAGTTGATCACTGTGCGAATACCCCAGCTGAAACATGCAGAACAGAATACACTTTATTGAGTTGAAATATGTTGCAAAATCCTTTTTATAGGGTTCCGTACCTCAAAAGAAAAACGGAACCCTTATAAGATCACTTCGTTGTTCGTCAGTCTGTCAAGACCCTTTCTCTCAAGAACGCGTGGACGTATCAAGTTTAAATTAATATCAAATACGTAAGTCTACGGTCCCTTGGAGCTCTAAAAAAATCAAGCTTCTAAGTCAACGCAATAAAAAAATACGGCCATTTATGAGACATATTTCGATACTCGTAAATAAGTCAAAACCTATAGGGTACTTCCCGTAGACCTAGAATCACCAAGGTCTCACACACAACTAAAGGAAAAAGTACCCAAATCGTTAACTTGTAGTTTTATAACATAAACATATTTTATGTGATTAAAACCTTCATTTGTTGAAGAATTGACCATGATATATCGATGTATGGGAGAACATATTTATCAACTACCTACAATGTTAAGTTTGTTTCTGGGATAAATTCATTCCATCTACGGAATCCTTCATTGTGCGTGATCTGACACGCACTTGGCTGATTTTTTTTATAAAGTTTTGGTTACTGAGATAGTACGGACGCTCTGACGTCGGACATACAGGAAGTGGCAACCTGGTGCATGCTATTTGCTGACGACATCGTTCTTGTCGCTGAAAATGGATCAGGGATCCAGAGCAGATTGGATAAATGGCAACGGAAACTGGAGAATGTCGGCTTGAAAATCAGCAGAACCAAAACCGAGTATGTGTTCTGCGATTTCGGCGGTTTCTCCAGTATCTTGGTTCACTTGTGCAAAGCGATGGCGCAGTAGATCGGACGGTTAAGTACAGAATTAACACTGGATGGATGAAATGGTGGCAGGTCACGGGAACAATCTGCAACTCCCGCATTCCCCTTAAACTTAAGGGGAATATTTATAAAACAATGGTTAGATCTGCTGTCTTGTATGTATCTGAATGTTGGGCCACAAAAAGAATGAATGAAAGGCAATTGCATGCAGCTGAGATGAGAATGCTAAGAGGGATGTGTGGTGTTACACGAATGGATATTCTGATCTGAAATTTGAAAAAGACAGACAAATTAAAAATCCGGAGTCACACGTAGTCTGTACGATATATGCCTTCGCATGACGTGTGACCCTGGATTTTGAAATTGTCTGCCTTTTTCAAATTTCAGATGAGAATATTTTCTTGTTTCATACTTTTTAGAGCGTGATTTTTCAGTAAACGGGTTTTAGAGTTTGAACTTACTTTTTATTAAAATTATTTTGGGTTTATAATTTCGTGATAAAGTCGTTGCAGAGCCGCTTTACATTTTGTATAGAATAATAATTATTAAATAAATGCATTTTGGGTAGGTTTGGAGAAAAATAATATGTTTGGCTCACATCTGAGGCGTGATTTTAGAAATTATTCCTAATTATCGGGTGCATGCAAGAAAGCCGCGAGCAACAGCTAACAATAAACCTTATATTCTCAGCATCATTAAGAATTTTTTTTTAGTTCATAACTTTATGTCCTCTAAAGTGCGCCCTCTGCAATTTAATGAGACGTCACATAGACCAGCGGACGATCAAGACGCTTCCAACGATACCTCATTTGTCAAATTATGATAAGGAGTTTAGAAGTTATAAGGGAACAGATGAACACACATACATATACACATACATACCAGTCAAAATCATAACCCTCCTTTTTGCTTCATCGTAGTCGGGTAAAAACCTAAGACACCGACTTCCGAAATTAAAGTAATCACTTTGTAGTGTTTTTTTTTTTAATGCGGATGTTTTTTTTTTTTGTAAAAAGTTTTTAATACGTACAAATATCCAGGATGAAAAGTAGCCTTAGGGCTCTTACACACCACGTTTTTTATAAGCGCCGACGACGCGCGTGTAACGCGTTTGCAACGCAATCCATGCAGATTTCTCAAGTTTAGTAAGGATAAAAAAGCGCAGTCAACGCGCGTTACGGGGAACGCGCATAGGCGGCGCGTAAAAAAAACGTAGTGTGTTTGGGCCCTTAGACGTCCTTTTCCAGGTCCCAGTCTACATATCTGTGTTTCATAATGATTGGTTCAGTGGTTTAGGCGTGAAAAGGTGACACGACAGTCAGACGGAGCTTTCGCATTTTTAATATTAGTATGGTTAGTATAATATCTATATTGAATATGGATACAGAAGCACTTACCTATGGAACTGTTGTATAATATTCCTGGCGGCGATACCGGCGGTGCTGGGGCGTGCCATCGCCAGAATGTCGTCGGTAACCCTGTGAGAACGTGACGTTAAATTATGTAAGATATTCAGAGAGAGATATTACTATTGATGCAGTTGGAAGAGTTTACCTAGAGGGACTCGTGGCTAAATAATAACAGCCGTACGGGTCGATCGGTTTATGGATGGTTAAGCTACACTTGCTGTGGTCGGTAGATGGACCATCCGTTACACATCGAGACCTCACCGTGCCTCGGAAAGCACGTTAAGCCGTTGGTCCCGGCTGTCATTCACGAATCTTTAACAGTCGTTACGGGTAGTTAGATGCCCAAAAGTCTGACAGCCAACTTATCAAGGTGTATCGTGTTATTGTGGAGGTCAGATAGGCAGTCGCTCCATGTAAAACACTGGTATTAAGCTGCATCCAGTTACACTGGAAGCCAACCCCTGCAGAGTTGAGAAAAGGCTACTGATTTTGTTTTGAAGATAGTTTTGTAAGACGCTGTCACATTTTCGTGGCTAATCAATTGTTTTGAATTCAAAGTAAATACTCGCGTAATTTGTGGTGTGCAACAATGGCTCGCACACTTTAGACCTCTCTTGCTCGCTCATATGGCAACCGAATCTTTGAGTAGCTAGCCGCCCGTGACACTTTTTAATTAGTATGGAGAACCTTATCGGAGAAGGACAATAGAAAATTCGTCAGCTCATGTTATGTGGGTAAAGCATTTAAATAAGTACATAGTAAAACAAGGAAGAGCTAATGGGCCATGAAAGATCTAATGAAAGGTGATCTTCCTTTGTCCCTTAAAAGAAAATTCTTTGTGACTTAAGATGACGTGCGCATACTTCCTATCCTCGCATATGGTTCTCAAAACATGGTCTTTGACAAATCAGCAGAGGTCCACAGACTCTCGAGGTTTGCCAGAGGGCTGTGGAATGGAGTATTCTGGGAATCAAACTAACAGACCAGCAGGCTCATTACGTATCTTGCAGAAGCCTAGCGATCGCAAAATTTGCGCAATAATTGCTTTTCAATCGCGTGTCAATCGCAAATCAGTATGACGTATCGCTGATACATAATAACGATTTGCGATTGAAAAGCAATGATTGCGCAAAGAACAATGGCGAATTCTTATTTGAAATAAATTTGACCGTCTATAAGTGACACTAATACAAAATAAATTCAATTAATTATCTATGTTCTTTCTTGCTATCATATTATCTAATTAAGGCCAAATAAAAAATATGTTTAATGAAAAGTTTTTTGACTACTTCGTTCTAAAAGTTAGGAAATTGTTGGTTGGATTGGCAATACTAAAATTGCCATTTTATGTTTATTTTCCTAAATAGTAGGTACAGCTTAATTGTCGTGATGTTGTTATCATTTTTAGTTTGTTGTTTTATTTACATGGAGTAAATAATATGTCGGCGCCTCGCTTTTCTAGACTGTCAATTGACATGTACAAATGTCAACGTCAAAAACGAACATCTCAGGTGGACTCAGGTGAGGCGGCCATCTTGTAAAACGAGCAGGGAACTTCGGATCACAGAGTACATTGTATATACCTTCGGATTGCCGTAAGGTGCGCACGAAACTATGTCGTCGGTGGACGTTATATTTTAACCGAATCCCTCTTAATCTAAGCGATCTATAATTATTTTGTGAAGTGTTTGATTGAAATATCGAGAATTAGAAGTGGAGTGATTGTGACAGGTGTTATTTTTTTAAATACTGCCTTTCTACCCGATAATCCACGCCTACCTGAACATGGTCAGCGCCTCCGCTTTTCTAGACTGTTAATAGACTTGTTGTACAAATGTCAACCTCAAAAACGAACATCGAGAACTGGTGAAGCGGCCATCTTGTAAAACGAGCAGTGAACTCGTGGTCGGTGGACGTTATATTTTAATCGCATCCCTCTTAATCTAAGCGATCTATAATTATTTTGCGAAGTGTTTGATGGATTTATGGAGAATTAGAAGTGGAGTGATTGTGACAGGTGTTATTTTATTGTCATACTACTTTACTACCCGATAATTCACGCCTACCTGAACATGGAGAACACATTAGATGAAAGTCGAAAGACTTCAAATAAATAACACAATTATTTTGTTGTATATTTGAGTTGATTGTATTCTTCCTTAGATGACAGTTTACAATTCTTAACCAGAAGACCCAAGACCAGATGTTTGTGATCTGTATCTCTATGTAGTCTGTGGCTCTGTCCTATGTTGTTCAAAAGTTCAACACTGATTCAACTATTAATCCGACCTTTCTCTAAGAAACAATGTTGCACAAACTATCTCAGAAAATGTCGCTGGTTTAAATAAGGTATTTTACATTTCAAGACGTAGTGATTTAATTTCAAATAAAACAATGTATGGCAAGCTGCCATTGTTCTTTTGCTATCTCTAGGCTTCTGCAAGATACTAATAAGCCTGCGGGTTAGGAATACGACCATCCGTTCCATCACAAAGTGATGTCACTTGGAAAGCTGCCATGGAATGGAATTGGTGGAATTGAGCTGGACACATCTGCCGCATGTCAGACGACATCCCTCATCCCGCATGGGTCCCTCTTAATGGCAAGAAACATCGCGGCAGGCCCAGACGGAGATGCCGGGATGAGCTGGACTCCTTCAACAAGAACTGGTCCATAGCAGCTCTAGAAGTGGAAAGACGCCTTTGCCCTGCAGTGGTTCATCACAGGCTTTTAATAATAATAATAAGACCTATTGAAAGAAAGAAAGAAAGAAAAATATGTTTATTTGTCACAGAAACACGTGCATACAAAAATATAATTAACTCGAGTTTTAAAAGAAAAATACAAAAATCACGAGCACAAAACAAAACTCGGCAGCTGCTGGCACGCCATGACTGTGACAAGAAGGCTTCCACTCAGCATGATGCTGTGCTATGGGGGACCCACAGCACAGGGGGATTTTCAGTGGTCACCCGAAAAAGACGTAGATACGGTAGGTATTGCACTCCCTCTCGCCGAGAGGATGCCTGTGTCCCAGCCACTGACTATATAGCCTCATTCTCTTTGGTCCCAGCAGTGGGAACGTTATAAGCCGATTAAGTTAAGTAAGACCTATTAAAATGGGAAAATACCGTAAAGTTAATTACCGGAGTTATATTTTAGAATGCAATAAGTTGTTAATCCAAACAACGGCTATAAATATCACAGCAGGCGCTTTACAGTAGCTGTGTTAGCTAAGTGCCTAGGGATTGTTAATTTATAAACTAATCATAAAATTCTGTTGATTAGCCGGTAAACATGAAAGCAATTAAAGTTGTTACATTACTTTGACGGTCGGACATTATTATGCATGTATATTGTATTTATGCAGGGTTACTAGTAACTCGACGTATTCCTTGCAGGACGTCATACGAGTAGTAGGGTTAAACTGCAACAAATTAAGCCACCAAATGTTCTACCGAAATTCAGTAGTTTTTTTAAGTTACTTAGTATTTTAGTTTTTTTTTTATTAAAAAATCCAATTTAAAAAATCTTTTTAACAAAAAATAAAACCGACATCCAAAACAAAGTGAAAAATAACTTTAAATTTGGTAGTCGGTGTCTTTAGTTTTGAATTTTCGCTTTTTGCCACCGACTTCCGAAATTAAAGTTATTTTTCACTTTGTAGTTTTGTTTTGGAAGTCTGTTTTATTTTTTGCTAAAAAGTTTTTATTTGTCACTTTTTAGTTGTGGAACATACCCCACACAAATTCGAATACCACTATGTAAATAACAGTGATAGGAAGTTATTAAAACATCATCACATCATCCACATAAACTAAGTGGGAAATATACGCATTATTGAAGCTAACTCAAAAACTAACCGAGCAAAGTTAATAATAGATAATGGGACCACCTCGAAAGTATACCGTTTCAAATAAAAAAAATAATTTTCCAAATCGGTCCATCCGTCTTTGAGTAATCGCGTAACATACATACAAAAAAAAAACATACAGACGAATTGAGAACCTCCTCCTTTTTGAAGTCGGTTAAAAATGAGTCGACGCGACTGTACTGGAAATTAAGTTATTATCATAATTGACGCCGTAGCAGATCTTCTTAATTAATTCAAAGTTCCATAATGCCTAAAACTTTGGCAAAAACCACTAATTAAATATTTTATTTTTCGTAATTTCTGTCATACTTCATAAAAAAAACCGGTCAAGTGTGTCCGGACCACGCACAATGAAGGGTTCCGTAGTTGGGATGAATTTATCCCAAGAACAAACTTAACATTGTAGTTGAAAAACATGTTCTCCCATACCTACATTCCAACTACAAATGTCCATAGTTAAACGAAAAGAATACAACCCACATTACACCTAATGTGGGTTGGATCCTTTTTGTTTAACTATGGACAAATGTAAGTTTGTACGCACAATATTGAGAGATTTACCATGTTGTTTTAACTACCATGTTGTTTTGACTATCGACTTCTTATAGGTTTTCCTGTAATCTATAGGTATTGAACTATTTTCTATACTTTTTCAAAACTTTAGGTTCAGTACTTTCGGAGATAAAGGGCGGGAATGGTCAATTTTCGTCTATTTTCTTAAATAACTTTAAAACAGTTTATTTTAAAATTATAAAAAAATATATATATTTGAGACCCTCATAATAAGCCCTTTCATTTGGTATATCGCACGGTACAGTTTGCAAATATATATTTTTTTTATTTTCTTATTTGCCGCCCAAAATTGACCCCCATATTCAAAATTCATTTATTTACGTACACGTCCGTGTTTGGATCACAGAAATTCATACGTGTACCAAACAACTCAATCGGTCCATTAGATTCGGAGCAAATTGGCTGGGACAGACAGACAGACATACCTACACACGACGAGTGATCCTATATGGGGTCCGTTTTGAAGTACGGAGCCCTAAAAAGTGTCAAACAAACAGAGAAAATAATAAAGCACTGAGCGGTAGCAAAAACATACATAATAAACATTTCAACCTAATTAAACAGTTTTTCGCCTTGCCCTAACGAGTGACATTGAAAACGAAAAAACAAAGTATTAAAGCATTTTAAATTGCATGCGCCTACTACTAAAGAAGCTATAATTTACTTATTTGCAGACATACATTAGTAGTTTGTTTTATTAAGAAATGTCATGTGTAATGTGTTATATTATGACTGCAGTGCCGATGTTAGGCGGGGGATACACGAACTACTTTTGGCTGTTTATTTTTGAGTCTGTAATAATTAGCTTCGCTGTAGGTAGTACAGAAATGCAATTCATTGCTTATTTGACTGCGCTGTAGTGTATAGGTACGTTACAAGGATAACAGCAGAACATAAAAAGTGAGTTCTATTCGCATGCGGCTTAGTTCTAGAGTTCTTCATACTTAAAAAAAAAACATAGTTCTGGCGTTTTTACCTAAAAAAAGTTGAATGAAAATATGCTCTGCTAACTTCCGTTTGCAGATATTTTTTTCCAAAATTTAAATTTTAAGACTGAGATGTTCTATAGTTCCATATACTTTCCCGAAAGAGTTCTGCCAAACTAAATCAATTAAAATATAATGACCTGCTACTAGAAAAAGATTTTGACATTTTGATAAAACAGCTGTAAGCAACGTAAGTTATGGAGTTTTGTAAATTCTTCGAGCCACCATTAGTAATGAAGAACCTAGTATGTATGTACCACAAATCCTACTATCCTACTTAATATTATAAATACGAAAGTTTGTGAGAATGGATGGATGTTTGTTACTCTTTTACACAAAAACTACTGAACGGATACTGATTAAATTTGGCACATAGATAATTTATAACCTGGGCCCCAAGTCTGCTATTTTTTATTAATTCGTCATTCCAACACGATCCCATTGTCATTTTGCTAAAAGTTCGTAATCTGCTAAATTCATAATGGTCGATAATTGGTAGGTCAGTGGTCTCGTAAAAGAATCGTGGTACTGATCAAAGGAACTGTCAAAATTTTAGCAGATTACCGCATACGTCAGTCTTTCATTCTTCATTATAGAATAGAATAAACTTTATTTCGAGCCAACACATATATGGTTAGTAACATTGTTTTTAACATTATGTAAGAGATTACCATTTTAAGCCATTTCTTTCAATGGAGTGTCAGTGGTTGGTTGGAAAGTCATAATGACGCCATTATATTAGTAGATTACAAAACTTGTCAAAATCAACAATTATGAAATCAATGACAGACCATTCTGACACTATTGTAATAGCAGACTTGAGGCCCTGGATTAACACAGAATACTTTTTATCCCGATATTATTACGGGTTCGAGACTTACGCGGGTGAAACCGCGGGGCCCTGCTAGTAAATACTAAACGAAAGCAAAAGTCTCGCAAAAGACAGAAATACAATTCGTTCGTTCGTTGTAATATAGAAATGCAATTCGTTGCTTGTTTGACTGCGCTATAGTGTATACCTTACAATGATTCAGTCATATATGTTAATGGTACAGGTGGTCTTTTGAGTTTGGACATAGATACTATCACGCAGAAAAAAAACTTGACGTCAGAAAGTGAAGGTAATGCAAGAACATTCATTGCGTTATTTAGGAACTCACTACCTGCGTCTGTGTTTCCGAGCGCATACAACACTAATCTCTTCAAAGTGAGAGTGAACAGGCTTCTTCTGGGTAAGCTCAATCCATCTTTGAGTTTGTCTCTGTCACCTCTGACCTAGACTAGAGCCAAGAGCAAACCCATTTCAAATGAAAAATTAAAAAAAAACCTTGTTGACCAGACAAAATTATCGAAATGACTATGAAGCAAAGTGGTCGTTTCAGGGAACCCTGAAGATTCTAAAACCGTGTACCCCCACCCTTATTTCTTAAGTTCACATTAGTAAGTCGAGTAAAAAAGTATATTATTACAATAATTACCATAAAATAAAGTGGCCAGGCGGAAGTCACGCGACCCACACATTTTATTGTAAGTAAACCTACTTATTTTTAAAACCAAGGATAAGTACGTTACATATGATAATTTTTAGAGGGGTGCTTAATTACTTATATTACTCGTTGGTCTAGTGGTCGCAAGCGCTACTGCTGAGCATGAGGTCCTGGGTCCGACTCCCAGGACGGGCAGTGTTATTAGGATTTTCCATCTGAATTTCCTCAGTAGCAGACTGGAGACTGCATTTGTGGCCGATTGATGGCGATAGACTCGCCCCCTATTACATGGGACTGGTGAAATGTGGGTCTACTACAGGTGTATACCTTTGCCTAACCCTTCCGGGAAACTACTGCTAAACGTTTAAAGCATTTAAACCGATTTTTCAATCATTAGTTACATTTACCTGAAGAATAAATCTGATGTTTTGTCAGATTGTCCACACAAAAACTGTCTTAAGTTAACTGGCGATTGAAAAACCGGCCCTTAATAGAGACTATAGTCAACCAGGTTAGGTAGTTAACTAAAAGTAAACAAAAGAAAAAAAACGGGCGAGCCTTACAGTAGTCGCATGATGTGTAACATCTGACATCTGTTTGGGTTGGTACCATCTAACGGCCAACTCTACCACCGCGCGCGCTCATTGGTCAAATCAAATAGCACGCGCTTTTACGGCTTTCTGTTACATACTTCCGTCCCTTTTCACGAAATCACTCCCACAGATTGCAGGAAAGCGAGAGGAAAGATGTTATCAAAAAGCACGTGACGTGGTTAACCGACTGAACGTAATACCTGTCATTTCAGTTGTCATGCTACGACACAGTTGTACTCTTCAATTTAGCAACATTATAATTCGTTTATAACGTTGCTAAATTAAAACGTTCAACCAGTCAATATTGTCTCCGAACCAATACACCCAGTATCGGTTCAAAAAGTATCATAATAATATAGGTTATATTATTATGATGTAAGGTGATGTAAGGTAATAACGCGATAATATGGTCTACATTAGACAAAGACAAAAGCAATGGTCCACATTAGCCTGGACCGAAGGAACTGGAAGTTATGAGACGAGGTTTTTGGTCGTTTTTTCCTAATGCTGCAAGGTGAAAGTAACCAAACGCCTAAACTAACCAAATAGGTATTCTGATAGGAGATGGTTTAAACTCTCGATGTCTCTCTCAACATTCCGATGTGTAGCCGTTTGGCTATCATTGAAAACGTAGAGCTTAGACACAGTAACAGCTAAGGTAATCTTTGCACTACGCAAACAATATTCCTATGAAATTGCCGAATTTTGATACCGACTAGTGTGATGATCTTAAATTCTACGTATACAATTCCAAATTCAAATTAATTTTATAATATATGACATTTTAAAAAAATCAGTGGTTCATTTGTTTTCCCGCCGTGCGATTTTCGTTTGATATCGATGTTTCTGTAACCATGGAAAAATCGAAATTGCGCGCTATTTTCAAATACGAGTTCCATCGTGGCACCAACGCAACACAGACAGCATGCAATATTAACGACGTATATGGACAAGGTACCGCAAGTGAATGCACGGTGCATTCTTGGTTGGATCGCTTCCGTTCTGGAAATTTTGATCTCAACAATGAGCCCCGTGGAAAAATTTCAAATCCAACGAGGCGGTGAAAAACGCCTTTAAAAAAAATTCGATTTCCGTTCTCAGGATACTATATCAGAGGCATCAACAAACTTTCATTAAAATGGCAAAAGTGCGTCGACCATATTCTTAAAAAAAAATTGATTGATTTTTTTCTATGTAAATCGGCAATTTCATAGGTAAAGACTTAATATTGAAATAAATTACGTTGTATTTTAAAAACAATAATTTGATTTAGATGAACACGTGAAAATAAATAACTTAGTCCGAGTCGGATTACTCAGCATCAGCACACGCACAAAATATTGCCCAAAAAGAACTTGCAACTGGATCGTCGTATGAGGAACAGAGTGTAAAGTTCACTCATTCTCCATAAGAAAGGGAGGATCCTCCGAGAAGACGGGTGTTGTGTCAGGTGGCCTCCTGCCCGACGATTGATGTCGGGACGTTGCATAATTTATATAGCGTGGCAGAAACATCGATACGCAACCATGTTACCGCCAAAAGAAAAAATTAAGAAAAAAAATATGATACCATGGATTTCAGTACATGACTCTGGACCCATGAAAAAAAATCTGCTGTTTCCTACAAAATTGGTATGGTATAACGATCATGTACTGAATCCATGGTAACAGGTTGTGCGTCGATATATGTATGTAGGTATGTATGCAAGTCGCGCGGTAAACTCTGCTTGCGAGATGCAGGATTGTGCGTGACGTCAGTGTGATGCGTAGTTCGCATGTGGCGATGTAGTAGCCGCAACAGTCGACCTCATAATAGGTTTACTACTTTTGATAACAATTCCGAGGTTGAACTTCTTGGAGGTTGAAACTATCTACGTAAGGCAGTTGTCCCACCGCCCGCGCCGGCGAGGAAGCGACTACCGATCAGCTATTTTCTCGCTCAAGAAACGTACAATACACATACATTCCGTGTAAACAAAAGAGATGCATATATGCAAAAGAGATGCCTTCTTGTCACAATCATGGCGTGCCAGCAGCTGCCGACTTTTGTTTAGTGCTCGTGATTTATGTCTCGTGATTTTTGTATTTTTCTTTTAAAACTATATTCTAACTATATTATATTTTTATATGCACGTGACAAATAAACATATTTTTCTTTCTTTCTATATTAATAGTTGATCGCTGACTGTTCACACCGCGCGCGAGTACTCGTTTGTCGCAACAACAAGATCTATCAAAGAGAGTACCTACTCACTCACCGACGCTCGCTTGGCGGGCAGAGGACTCCCGGAGAGACTCACGCTTGGTACATACGCATACTAGCAAGTAATCGCTTGTCGCCGTCGTTAACTCGCCAACTCGTTTCTAGTTTCTAGCTCTACTCGCTTCTCGCTCATCGTTGGCGGTAGGACAACTGCCTAAGGCATCCATCCAACCGCTGCACTGGCGATTAACGAGAAGCAAGTAGAGCTAACAACTAAAAACGAGTTGGCGAGTAACAAGCAACGAGTGCGCGGAGGCGACACGCGATTACTCTCTGGTATGTAAGTGCCGCTGAGCGAGTAGATACTCTTTGATAGCTCTTGTCGCTGCGACGAACAAGTACTCACCGGCGCTGTGACCAGCCAGCGATCAACTAATATATGTATCTCTTTTACTCATACGGGACCTACAATCTTTTGTACGTTTCATAAGCAAGAAAATCGTTGACAGCTAGTCGCTTCCTCGTCGGTGGTGGGATAGGTGTCTAAGTGACATTCAACCTAAGGGTTATAAAACCATTACGAGATCGACTATACATAGCTGGATATTTACATGTAAAGAAAAGGACCACTGTTCTTAATAGCTAAACATGTGAGACCACAAATGAAACTGTGACATAGTAAATATGACTACACGAGTGGAGTTACTGTAGAAGTCCAGACTCCAATTATGTGGAAGTTCTGAGTTTCTACAGGCGTGCGCAATTATATCCTAACTTATATTATAAATGCGAATGTAAGTTTGTTTGTTTGTTTGTTACCTTTTCATGCCTAAACCACTGAACCGATCATCCTGAAATTTTGCATATACGTAGTGACGTGTACAGAAACGGACATAGGGTAACTTTCATCCCGAATAAAAGTACTGTTCTCGAGGAAAACAATAATAACGTTCTTATGATAATAGATGGCGCCACGAGTATTGGATGAAATTTGGCACATGGGTAGAATATGACCTGGATTAGGACATAGGATACTATTGATCCCGGTAGTGCTTTCCCGTAGGATAATTTCCGACAACCACGCGGGCGAAGCTACGGGCAAAAGCTAGTACGAAATAACAGTCTGAGAGGCAACAACTAGATATATTGTTAATTAGCGTGGTTTCACCCGCATAAGTCTCAAACCCGTAGGAAAATGGGAATAAAGACTATCCTATGTGTTAATCCAGGTTATAAACTATCTGTTTGCCAGATATCATCAAAATCCGTTCAGTAGTTTTTACGTGAAAGAGTAACAAACATCCATCCATCCTCACAAACATTCGCGTTTATAATAATACTAGCTTTTGCCAGCGGCTTCGCCCGCGTGTATGTCGGAAATTATCCCACAAGAACCTTCTACCGGGATGAAAAGTATCCTATGTCTTAATCCAGCTTATAAACTATCTGTATACCAATTTTCATCCAAATCCGTTCAGCCGTTTTTGCGTGATTGAGTAACAAACATACAAACTTTTACATTTATAATATTAAGTAGGATAGTAGGATAAGTTCAAACGATAATTATAATCTTCGAATAAAATAGCACACTTTTTAAATTATACAGCCTAGCACCCTAGCTAAAGCCGAAGTGCCGACTGGAAAAAACGTACGAGCTATACCTATTTTTTAATTATTTAAAAAAAGAGGGTTATATACTGGCGCAAGTGATCGAATGTGGGCCAGTACAATATAAGGTTAAGGTCCATTGCATGGAACCTTTCCCACTATCAGCAGGCGTGTCGTCGTCGTGTATGAACTAAATTATGTACGAGCTGGGTAGTTCATTACGGCTAATATAACATGTTCACTAGGTCGAGTGTGGACTGTTTTTGTGAAGGTTAGCGTTATCTATGATTAAATGGTGTCATAATAATATATTATGTACGCCAAGCTTTTATTAAGTTCACCGTAATGAGTAATATATTTAAATGTGCATGAGCTCGAAAAGAGCGATTTCTTAGCAGCCAAATTGTGCGGAAAGTGCTAATTTTTCGCACTAATTTTTTGCATACAGGGATAATCGTCGGTTGGTGCCTCCTCATCATTTAAAATTATCTAAGGGGCCTCTGCGAGAAGACTTCGGCCCCTCGTATGCCTTCCAAAGGTCCGGGACCACAGGGTCCCGAGATATGTAAATAATAATAATAATAATAATATCCTGTGACATTTCACACACGGTCATCCGATCCCAAACTAAGCAGAGCTTGTACTACAAACTAATGATGAAACTGATATACTACATACACTACTTTTTTTTGTAAATACATACTTATATAGATAATTACACCCAGACTCAGGACAAACAGACATGTTCATTCTTTTTTACTTTTCAGTTTTTTTTTTTCAATTTTTAACCCCATCGTCACCCTGACGCAGAGTTTTTATTATTTGAGAAAAGTTTTACAAATTAGTCAAGAACAGATTATCATTCAAATAAAAGGTACAATAAAAGTAATACTTCGTTAAACGCGTTATGATTTACTCTAGATTTAAATTTTGATCAATAATATTCATTATAAATGTTTGGCTGAACCTTTATTTTGCTCGTGTTTTTTTGCGATACGACGTGGCAGCTAGCTATTTGCACATACGCTGTAGTCAATATGCTGAGCGCGCATGTATTAAAAATAAGCCCGCCATTTTACTAATTTCTTGCTTACTTCGGAGTAAATCTGTGTAAATCTGCTAAAAATGTCGAGTTCAAGTGACGAATCAATTAATTTAATCCCGGAAAATGTAACAAAATGCCAACAACGGCCTCTTACCGGCTAAATCAAAAGAAAAATACTTTTCAATACATATTTTTTGTTTTGTCGCACAATGCATAGTAAAATGTTGTATGGTACACGTGCGTAAGATGATTACCGTCTTGTGTCGACTTAACTTAAAATGCCACTCGTCGGAAATCATCCACTTTCCGCACTTGTAGCTTAAATAACTATTGAAAGAGTATATTACTGCTGAAGTTGTGGTGTAAACACCAGCCGTTGAAAGACAAATTTTAATTAATTTAAATTTTAAAATTACAGTTCCCAAAATTAAGACACCCACCGTGTAGGTATGGTTTGTTGCATGATATGCCTCCACAGAGTAGATCAGTCAGAGCAACTTAAAGTCTTACCATGGCATACCGTGTTAACCAGGAACTGGGTTGTGGAGGTCAAATAGGCAGTCGCTTCGTGTATAATAATAATAATATCGTTTTAATAATAATATCGTTTATTTATAAAAATGGTGCAGATTTACAATAACATAACTTAAAAAAAATATATAGAGGGCACAGTTGCTCATTTGCCTGAACTAGGTAGAACCTGTGTTTCAGGCTAGAAAAGTGCTTAAAATTTTAAAAATATAAAATTAACAATGGAGAAGACTAAAATAGAAACTAATATTAACTTAAAAGACTAACATGTTTTATTTACATACAACAAGGAAATCCTCTGTCTCACTGTATGATATGCTAAGTAAAAATTGCAGATTAACCTTTTTGCAGTCGTAATTATTTAATTTATACATACTTAATTTCCTATTTAATTTGTTGTACAGAAATGGGCCTAAAAATGTATAAAATCTATTTACAAAAACATATATTAGAGGATGCATTTGACTCACATACAATATCATTCCGTCTCTTATTAGTACTTTCAGTGTTATAGGAGAGCATGGTGTGCTGTTTTAATACCAAGTGCGTTATAAAAAGCTGGCGAACAGTCAGCACGTTACAGGATTTGTATAGCAGATCTGTAGGATAGAGAAAGGGATGGAAGTTTGCTACTTTTAAAATTGCTCTCTGTGCTCTTTCAAGAGGTAGTAAGTAAGATTTTGGTGCTCCACCCCATGAAGTAATACAGTACTGTATTACAGATTGACCTAGGGCCAAGTAAACCTGTGACATTAGTTTTTTATCTGCAATTGCTCGCAATTTTTTAAACACAAAAATTAACCTGCGCACTCTTGTAACCAAACTGTCAATATGTGGTCTAAATGAGAGCGACTCGTCTATTTGAACCCCGAGATATTTTAAGTTGCAAGTTTTGAGGATAGAAGGACACTTACATATGCTGACTGAGCGGAGTCCGCAATGATGGGCATACAGATGAGAGTTAGTAATATTAAAGTGCGGTTTGCGGATGGAGAAGTGAATATATTTTGTCTTGTCGGCATTTAATGTTAGTAAGTTGCTTTGAAGCCAGTTAGACACAGTATTGAAATCTATTTGAGCATGTTCATACAATTCGCTGTTTGTTTTAGCTGTGAAAATTAACGCCGTGTCATACGATATAATTTTGCCTTGTTTAATATTTAAACTACACAAATCGTTAATATAAATCAGGAAAAGGGTGGGGCCCAAAATGCTTCCCTGGGGAACACCAAAACCTGTGTTTTTTGCTCTTCGCTAATAATATTGTCAATTTTAACACATTGATAACGATCATCTAAGTAGTCAGCAAAAAGTTTCAGCGGCATTCCCCTTATTCCTAAGGCCTCTAATTTGTACAAAAGCGTAGAAACGGAGACTGTGTCAAAAGCCTTCGCCAGATCAAGGAAGATCCCCAGGGTCTGGTTCCCCTTACCCAGTTCTTCTGAGACATAATCTGTTAGACTGTGCACTGCATCGGCTGTGGATAATTTGGCTCTAAAACCAAATTGCGCAGATGATAAGAATTCATTTTTCTCTAGATAGTTAACTAGCCTACTGTTTATAATTTTTTCTAATATTTTAGATATTGAGGGGAGTAGTGATATTGGTCGATAATTGTTAACTAGGTCTTTGTTTCCGGATTTGAAGATAGGAATTACAATTGCTTTTTTTAGACATTTAGGGAAAATGCCTTCAGAAAGACACATACGAAAAATATGTGTTAAGGGAGGAACAAGGATGTGCTTAAAGAGTTTAAGGGTCTTATTGCTAATGTTATCCCATCCAACAGCACAGTCATCTTTTAGTTCACAGATTATTTGGGTAATTTCGTCTTCGTCGGTATCTAGCAAGGCAAAAGATTTTAGGGTACGTCTATTTTGACACTTTTGGGAAAAAGGTTGAACACAGTCAGATTTTGTATTTTGCTCAGCAAGAGTTTTCCCAACATTTACGAAAAAATTATTCACTTCTTTGGCTGCCAGGATAGGTGAAGGATTAGAAAGCAGTAAACTCGAATTGGATTCGCGCTGTTTTGACATATAGGTGACGTTTTTAATATGTTTCCAAAGTTGCTTGCTATTGTTTCCTGCTCTATTTAATACATTTTTATCGTAATTTCTCTTTAAATCCTTTAGGAGGTTGTTAGTTTGTTACAAAAATTCCTGTATCTAGTATAGGTGACTTTAGTGATGAGATTATCTGGGTTTCTCCTATATCTTTGATGAAGTTTATCTCTCTGTCTTATGCACCGAATTAGGCCAGGAGTAATCCAAGGCTTAATATTATAATTTTTCTTGTTTACTATATACTGGTTATAATACTGGTGTTGAGCTGAATACAGTTAGACTGGAAGTCGACTTTAACATATTTGGGAAAAGGCTAGGCAGATTACTTGTTGGGGTCGGCTTCCAGTCTAACCGGATCCAGCTGAATACAAGTATTTTAAATGGAGCGCCTGCCTATCTGACCTTTACAACCGAGTTACTATTTTATTTCTGTAATTGTCTGTGACATCACAGCGGGCCCTATTAGAATACCAGCGCCGCGACACTTACTTTTAAATGTTACAGCATCATGCTGAGGTAGGAGCCTTTTGGCCTCGTACGGGACTGTTTTTATAATTTTTAGTTTACTTTTGTTTTTTTTTTATTTTTTTAGGTGTGTTTAGCTTAATTTGTGATCTTCCTGTGCGAGTCTCCATAAATAATTTTCTTTCTTTATTTCTTTACTGAGTAACACGATACCCCTTGGCAAGACTCGTTGTCAGACTTTCGGGTTTCTGCGACGTAAAGACTGTCAAAGATCTACGAATGACAACCGGGAACAACTGCTTAAAGTGCTTTCTGAGGCATGGCGGGGTCTTGGTATGTAATGAGCTAATGAATGGTCACCCACCCACGGACCTACCTCGGCATCCTTGAAAATCAGAGATCCTTGATGAAGAGGTTATTATTTACCCACGAGCCCAGTGTCCAAGGAAAGCAAAATATACTAACCAGTCGGAGTACAGCCCCTGTATCGCAGTCCCCGGCTGCGGCAGCTCGTACCTGCAGCGCTGCCCGCCGCAGAACAGCGCACATTGTAAGCCGCGAGGTGTGCTCACGCGCAGCTTTTCACCCACAACGCTGTATAACGCTGAGGGGGGGTGGTTGATGCGGCGACGAGATTCACGGCTCCTGGAAGATGGAAAAACACTGCTGAAATAAATTAATGTATTTAAGGTATTTTAAAGCTGACCCTATTCAAGTTATTTGCAGAAAGAACGGCATCCATAACTTAGATATTCAAAACGTAACATTTTTATATGAAAATATAATTTTGTAACTGGCTACGCCTTTGCGAGTTTGCTACGACAAAGCTACGAGCGCAGCCCGTGTAGCGTATCACGACACCCTATTTATGTCAGAACAATACGTGTGCCCCATGGGCATTCCCATCGTTAAAAATTACGAACTTCCATAATGTTATAAACTTTCATCCCCCTCAGGAGATGATTTAAAAAAAAACTCCTTTCTCACTGGTCACTTTCGTTGTATAAGTAACTTGTGCAAATTAAAAAGTAATATTTTCCTAGAGAGTTCCATTTTCGAATTCCGTAATTGCTTTTTTATTTTTTTTTATTGTAAGTGGCCAGTTCCAGAAACTTTCTGTATGCCCCGCGTAATTATCATTTGTTATGGAACATTTTCTACCTGCAATAATAGAAGATTTAAATTTTTAAAGAAAACCTCATAGGTATGAATGAACTTATAGTAGCCACGACAATATCACAGATTTTTTGCAGTACCTACTTGAACGTAAAAGACATTTATCACTTTAAACTAACATATATTTTTCATAATAATGACAAAATGTAAACGACTCCATTATTCCTGAAAACCAGGTTTACCTGTCCAAAAAGTGGAATCTCCGGAAATTAACAAAATTAATGCTTGATTTCCTCCGTTCCTTTTCTAATATTTTAGTGTACATTTTTAGTACTTAATATGTATATTATAACGTTGTTACTTGGCGAGCTGCCCGCTGAATACTGTATCGCAGTCAGTATCACAATTTAATGGAGCCACCCTTACTATTAGTATTGTAGAAGTAAACAAACGGCCGTTTGAACAATTAGGAGCGTTGGAATAAAAAGAAAAATGTGACCTGTATGTTTATGTTTTTTTTTTTTTTTAACATTTAAACATAACATAACATATTTGGAAAGTTATGTTTAAGTTCCATAGGTATATTCCCAATAGCGTACTGGAGGTAAGTTCAATATTTCTGACAGACAAAAACATGTAAGATTTCAACCGCTAATAACTACTAGACTTTTAACGCTAGAGTAATGGTTGAGCATTTAAAAGATAGGTCATATTTATAATAATTTTAAGGCAGTGTGACGTCATAGGCGAATGCCTATGACGTTACACTGCGAGTGCATGCGCATGCGCGCGACTCTCTACTTCTCACTATGTATTGAAATATCAATTCGTATAGCACAAGAACGTGTTTAGATAGAGTTATTCTGGTGTCTTTGTCAAGAATTCACAAAGCAGTACCAGGACGTATTTGACAATAGCAAAATAATGTCAGATGTTGCCTCATACCACCCGTAAATCTGCTCAGAAATGAAAAAAAACCCCAATCGAAGAAAACTTGCATCAAAAGTCTAGAGTGCCGAGCAAATATAATAGCTACGGCAATGTCAGAAACCGTAGGAAAATCTGCATCAGGTAGCATAAAGTTTAAGATGTCGTCTCATATTGGCCGTAAATCAGAGGGGCAATTGCGTAACACACTATCAATCGGAATCGGTTTAATTTTGACAGTTCAACAACATTCATTGCGTTATTTACGTTGTCAAGCTGACAAATTTTTCGAACATATGAAGCAATGAATTAGCAATTTGCTTCAAAATGATTCAGATGCCGATTGATAGTGTGTTACACAATTAGGGTGCTGCTCAGAACTGAAAATATCATAATCGGTGAAAGCTTACTTTATAAGGAATGCAATGAGCCTGCTAAGTTTAGTGTACAAATACAATGGCTACGGCAGTTTCGGATACCGTAGTCTAATTCCATTTTACGAAAACAAACGGCGCGGACTAGAACTGCGCCTACAATTTTTTTTTTTTTTTTTAAACTTAGCACATTATTCACACACGGTCATCTGATCCCAAACTAAGCAGAGCTTGTACTATGGAAACCCGATAGCTGATATACTACATATTATATACTACTTTTTTTTGTAAATACATACTTATATAGATAATTACACCCAGACTCAGAACAAACAGACATGTTCATGCACACAAATGTTTGTCCTGGATGGGAATCGAACTCACGACCTGCGGCATGATTGGTGGTATCTTAACCAACCACGCCAACTGACCTGAATTTATCTGAATAGGGATGATGACTAAAATTTTTTTTGGTCCGTCATGTAGATTATTAAAAAATATTGGACTATTACGTAATCGAAAGATTACGGCGATACATAAATTGAGTTAAAATGTGGCATGTCTTTTTTTTTTGTATGGCATCTCGTAATTGGCCTAGAAAGGCCGTGACTACTTAACCGGTCAATCCTGTGACTGCCTTAAGTGAATTCAAAGCCTCCAGCCAGGGGCATAAAACTTACAGACTTAGCGTGTAAAACAGCAAGCCTTGCGCGTCCCAGAACAGCAAATCAGAACTTTTAAGCGGTTCTTTTGACTCAGCTTCGAGTGAGTTGGTGGCGGTTCTTCTGGAGGCCGCTAAAAAGCACTGTATCGTTCTCGTAATAGTCGTAATGAATCCATGATTCATTTCCAGTTACCAGATCAGACAAAAACTTTTTACGTCGGGGTCGCAGCAAAAGTGATTGACAGATAGCGACACGGACTGCACAACTGGCGTCTGTAAGGATGTGCGGTACTCACCGAGCCAAAACTTTTCGATACCCAAGCTCATGCAGATGGTTTTCCACGACGTGGTGACTGCAGTTAAGTGCTTCCGCTAATTCACGAGTGGTAGCATCCGGATTCGACTGCAGTTCGCGGCGTAAATCGTCATCATTCACTGCGGGTGGTCGTCCACAGCGTGGCTGACTTTCAAGGCTCCAGTCTCCTGATTTAAAACGGTCAAACCATCGGGACACCGTTGCATGGCTTGTACTTCCAGCGCCGGTCAAAGCCTCCAGCCAGGGCATAGAACTTACAAGACTAAGCGAGTACACGCTAAGGGCTCCCCCTGTGGGGAACGAACCTCGGCTTAGGGCGTCGCTGGGGGAGTATAGCAATATGGGACAGGCTGGATCATATTAGAGTTATTATTATTGAACGGAGAGTTTAAAGCTACTGGCTCAGCTACGCCACCAGCTGGCACTGCATTCGGGGGGAGGACGAGTACTTCGGGATCGTCGCGGGGGACCTCGGCGGCGAGGTCGGAATGTCGATTTGTTATTGTTCCTATGGTCCCTACTGCTCTCCTGGAGTTAGGGGGTCGTCGAGTTCTGAGAGGAAAAACCTTGGGCGGCGGACCTTACTAATACGGGAGGGGACATAGCTAGCCGCCTTGACAACCAGAGGGTTACGATGGTTGTCAAGGTCGAAGAAACGCTTGGAATTGCGTTTCAAGAACTGGGAGATGGTGGGAATATCGAGATCTAAGTGGAGGATTTCGTTCCGAACGATCCAAGGGGCTCCCGTTGCCTTTCGGAGGAAACGGTTTTGGAGGGCCTGCATCCTATGAATGAGGTGTGGTTTTGCGTGCGCAAACACTGAACCCGCATAGGTAATGATGGCGCGAATGCACGCTGTATAAATGCGCAATTTGCACCTAAGTGACAATTTGCTACGTGCATTCAGAACGGAGTGGAGTCTACCGAGAGCGAAAGCGGCGCGCGAACGCACCTGCTTTATGTGCTCAGCGAAGGAGAGGTGGTGGTCGAGGGTCACACCAAGGTATTTGGCTCGCTTCTCCCAAGGGATCGGCTTACCGAACATGGTGATCGGTCGGGGGCATGATGTCACGCCTTGGTGGATTTTATACGTAGTTGTGACGTAGCGAGCACCCACTCCCCAACTTTAAAACGTTTTATCTCAGATGTTCCGCTACTCGAGTAGCGGAACATCAGCGGTACATCAGCGGAACATCATGCGGTTTTGCGGTTTCGCGGCGGAGGTGTGCTAAACTAAGGCCCTGGTAGCGATGTTTAAATGGATGCTTGTGAAATACAATAAAGTGTGTGAAAATTCTTGTGAAATAAAATAGTACCTATTGTCATCATCTGCCTAGCCCTTTCCCAACTATGTTGGGGTCGGCTTCTAGTCTTACCGGATGCAGCTGAATACCAGTATTTTACATGGAGCGATTGCCTATCTGACCTCCACAACCCAATAACTGGGTAATGCATACCCCTTGGTAAGACTGGCTGTCAGACTTTCGGTCTTCTGACGACCCGTAACGATTGTCAAAGATCCACGAATGACAGCCGGGACCAACGGCTTAACGTGTTTTCCGTCCCATCCACGGACCAACCGCGGCAAGCGTAGCTTAACCTGATCGATCGACCCGTGCGGCTGTTATTACTTAGCCACGAGCTCACGAGAGAAATAAAATAGTATTGTATGTTTTGTTATTTCAGTCTGACAGCAATACTTGCAATAATTTTTTTTTTTCTTTGGGTGAAAAGTATTTTTTTTTTTTGGGAGGCCTAAGTTTTACGGTTGTCATACAATGTAAAAGTAGTCTGAAACGATGGTGACTCAGCCATCGATCAATCTATATAAAACCCATTTCTGTCCGTGCGTGCAGACTGCAGCGTCGCTGACATTCATAAATGTCAGACACGCATAGGTACCTCGTTATCAAATCATTCGGGTATCTATAAATATCTTAACGAAAATAGAAAGATATTGTTATTTAATATTCTGACCGTACTTCGCGGTGAAGGTCGTAGTTACATTAGTGGTAATGGACAACTACAGGTAAAGGACCAAAAATTCAAACGACAACGATTCTCCGTTCCTACGGTCTTTGATTTGAATTGTGGTTTTTATGAGAATTTACGTCAGTAGATGGCGCCACTTTGACAAGATGTCTTCCATTTCGTTAATGACGTTCATCATTCATTTGGTCATCTTTCAGTCTCGACTAAGGGCCGGTTTTTTGATACGTATGGTTAAACATAGTAAGTAATGGTTGGACTTTTAGCCAAATGTGAAAGGCTAAACATGAACGAGTTAATATATGAATGTATTCATGTTAAAAAATAGTAACTAAAACATGAATGTGTTCATGTTAGCTCATTCATACTAAAAATAGTAACTAATGGCATAACTCATTCATGTTTAGCCTTTCACATTTAGCCAAAATTCAACCTTTAGTTACTATGTTTAACCATTAATCAAAAAACCGGTCCTTAGTCAAAATTCAACCATGAGTTACTATGTTTAACCATTGGTTAATTTACTACGGATCAAAACACCGGCCCTAATCAAAATATAGGCGCTTTGACACTTTTGACGGGTGCCCGGACCTGACGTTTCAGTGCTGCCATCTGATGAACGTAATTTCAGAAAACCCTCATAACGTTTGTAAGCAAGTTTTACTTATACGCTAAGGATATTTATTAGCTACTTGCTTTACTGACCCATTGACTTCCTGCTGAGTTGCTGAGCATGAAAATTCCGATTAGGATCAAAAGCAATTTTTAGGTTCATTTTGACCACACGTCACTAACGCTAACCGAGTTTAAAACATCTCTCCGTTTCATTCAATCGTTTGAAGATGACAGAGACAGAATGATGTTTTAAACTCGTTTAGTGTTAAGGCGATACCAAAATAAGTTGGTTGCTTTTTCGTAACCATTTATTTCACTATTATAGAATGTATGGATTTAATTTTTGGATATATGTTTATTGACTATTTGATTAATACTCTGACTGAAGGAAAACATGATTGGGTAAAATTTTCTCGATAGAATTTAATTCCGAAAATACCTCTACTTTTTTTTATTTTATTCTGTAATTCTATAATCCTAAGTAATTTCATTGCAAAATTGTATTCAAAATGTGCGTATTAGGTAATTGAAAACTCTGGCTGAACATATTTTTGATAAATAGCTTAATTTCTTTTTAAACAATTTTTATTTGGTTTGGCGCTTTTATTTTGGTTCCAGCGCATTGTTGCGCTCTCTTTTTTTCGCATGTGGATGTAATTGACTCTGTCACTTTCTTATTACCGCTCAGTTAGCTTTTTACGTATCGCCTTAAACGCGTTTAGTGATGTGTGGTGAAAATGAGCCTTAATTGTTTAGTCAAGTCACTGCGCTTGATGGACGACATAACATCACGCCTGTAATCCCCGGGGGCTTAGGCAGAGGTGTCCCTATAGCACACTCACATTTTACCAGTTTTGTTAATGCTTAAGGCCCATGTAATGGGGGCGAAGCCTATTGTCATCAACCAGGCATGAATCCAGACTCCAAGCTGCTACTGAGAAGTTCCTGTTGGAAAAAAACCCAATAACAGTGCCCGACCTGGGAATTGAAACCAGAACCACTACACCGGCTCTAGGCAGACGAATTCGTTTTATTAATTAATAAAGCTATAGAAAATAACCAATCATAGTTATAATCAAATTTGATTCATCAATGATAGGTATACCGAAGATAATCACCTTGATGGCTTTGTTTGATAACAAATGACTAGTTGTTTGATCAGATTGCCATAAGGTAGATTACCTGCAGGAGTTCAGACGCTTTACTGTTTATTTCATGTGAACATAAAGAGCCCATTGTTGTTATTATGAATTGAGAGTAATTTGAAATAAGGTCTAAGGTATTTTTACCCGACTGCCAAGGAAGGCTTATGTTTTTCGCGCGTATCTTGTATATTTGTAAATTTCTTTATTATCTCGTATCTTCCGAACGGCTTGGCATGGATTTCGATAGTTAAGGTATCGTTATATTCGTATTAAAATCCCAAATGTCCTTAGATAGACGTTTGAAAAATGAAGGGTTCCGTAGTTGGGATGAATTTATCCCAAGAACAAACTTAACATTGTAGTTGAAAAACATGTTCTCACATAATTATAATCCAACTACAAATGACCATAGTTAAACGAAAAGGATCCAACCCACATTACACCTAATGTGGGTTGGATCCTTTTCGTTTATGGACAAATGTAAGTTTGTACGCACAATATTGAGAGACTTACCATGTTATTTGTAAGCGTTTCCAGATGTCATTTTAATGCGCACAGCAAAACAGTGGAACTCTTTACCTGCGTCAGTGTTTCCGAACGCATACAACCCTAATCTCTTCAAAGTGAGAGTGAACAGGCTTCTTCTGGGTAAGCTCACTCCATCTTCGAGTTTGTCTCTGTCGCCTCCGACCTAGACTAGAGTCAAGAGCAAACCAATTTCACATATAAAAAAAAAAGGTAAGTAGGTGCAGTTCGAGTACGCGCCGTTTGTTTTCGGGAAAACATATTATTGAAATTTTACTACGGTTTTCGATACTGCCTTAGCCATTGTATTTACTCGACACTAGACTTAGTAGGCTCATTGCATTCCTTATAAAGTAAGCTTTCACCGATTATATATTTTTTTTTCATTTCTGTGCAGATTCATGGCCTATATGAGACGACATCTGATACCATTTTGTTATTATCAATTTCATATTAATTTTTATAGCTATTTTAGTCAATATTTCTGTTGTTTCTCTTTAGGTCCTGGTAGTGCTTTGACAACTCTCGACAAATCCACCAGAATAACTGATCTAGCTCAACACGTTTTTGCACTATACGAATTGATATTTCGACACATTAGTGAAAAATAGAGGATCGCGCACATGTGCGTGCACTCGTATCGTGACGTCATAGGCAAATTATATCTGGCTTTAAAATTGTTATAAAAATGACCTATCTTTTGAGTGCTCAACCATTACTCTAACATTAAGAGTTTCTAAGTTATAAGCGGTTGAAATCTTACGTTTTTGTCGGTCAGAATCGGCAAAGACCACTAAGATCTAAGACCATCCAACCGGTAACCAGAAATGAACTCAGCTGGTACCTCCTTATCACCCTCCTTAATACTACAACAGTATAGCCTACTAGCGCCATCCCCCCCCCCCCCCCCCCGGCTTCGCATGGGTAACCCGGTATCAAACAAACTTCACAGGATCATCCGCTCGGCTAATCTGAAGATTGCCTGAAAATTTCATAAAACTCTCTCCTGCTGTTTTGGAGTCCATAGGGAACATACATACATACACACATCGATTTTTATATAATTATATATCGGGTTGGCTAATAAGTAATGAGCGTTTTAGTTTATAATTTCTAGAATTTTCGGAAAGGTTCGAGAACGTTCTGTAGCAGAGGGTATATAAAGAGCGAGTCGCGCTCATGGGCGTTATTGATAGT
Organism: Dicycla oo; assembly: GCA_948252095.1. Lineage (NCBI taxonomy): Eukaryota > Metazoa > Arthropoda > Insecta > Lepidoptera > Noctuidae > Dicycla > Dicycla oo. The sequence continues at coordinate 12,485,806 of OX411730.1, forward strand.
TTGGCTCTTAGTGCGTTAAAGTTCACAAAGAAATGAGTGATATTATAACCCACGTACGACATTGTTTATTACATGAGTTTCAATGTGGGCATTCTGCTGCAGAAGCTACACGTAATATATGTCAAAGGATAGCTCACGATGCAGTCTCCGAAGCAACAGCAAAGCGCTGGTTCCAACGGTTCCGCAATAACGATTTTTCCTTAACCGATCAACCAAGGTCTGGGCGCCCCGTGGAAATAGATATCGATAAATTAAAACTATCAATCGAATAAGATCCTCGAAGAACTACATGCCATTTGGCTGTTCAGCTCGAGTGCTCTCATGGCACCATAGAAAATCATTTACATGGTTTGAGAAAGACTTACAAATATAGTATTTGGGTACCCCATCAATTAAGTAAAGATCAGCTGACCTACCGAGATGAGATTTGTGTACAACTTTTATCTTTCCGCCGCACATTTAATTGATTAGATCATCTTGTCACTGGAGATGAAAAGTGGGTTCTCTATGTTAATCACACACGCAAGCGCCAGTGGCTGGGATGTAAAGAACAGGGAAAACCAACGTCAAAAGGTGATCTTCATCCTCGCAAGGTAATGCTTTCTGTCTGATGGGATATACATGGAGTAATAAGCTGGGAATTCCTTCCTACTAACACTACGATTACAGCAACCGTATATTGTGATTAACTCGAAAAACTGAAGCTTGACATCCATCGCAAACGTCCACAACACGACAAAATATATTTCCTGCACGACAATGCCCGGCCGCATATTGCTAAGAGTACCAGGCTAAAACTATTGGAGCTTAATTGGGAAATAATACCCCACCCTCCATATTCGCCGGACTTAGCACCAACTGATTTCAGCTTGTTCCGATCACTTAGTAATAATTTACGGGAAAAAAGCTTTGACGATGAACCACACTTGAAACAATACATAGATGACTTCTTCAATTCAAAACCAACGAAGTTCTATGCGGACGCCATTCACTCTTTGCCAGATCGATGGCGAATGGTAGTAGAAAACGACGGTGAATATATTATTAATGATTAACAATTATTCATTTAATAAATATATACAAATAAAATAGTTGTATGTCGCTCATTACTCCAACCAACCCAATAGATTTTATACTACCGTCCCGACCTCGACACAAGTCGGAAGTCCCCATATAATCAAACTAACCTATATTTTGGGAGTGCGTGCCCCATGAAATATAGAGGGTAGTTGAATATCACGGAATGAGAAATGTCACGCGAGTTCTCTCATTATGTGTCGAGAAGGGAGGGGGAGAGAATGTTATTGGTATGGTTGTTAATAATTAAAAGGAAGGGGTGAGTTTCGATAATTTTGGGAAATAATTCTACATTGCTCTTGGAAATTGTCATATACCTTTTCATTAAGATAACTTTTGTGTCTACACAAGAGCCTCAGGATCAGCGAGGTAATTGTTTAACAATATTCATTGCGTTGTTTACGTTGCTGAGCAGACAAATTTTTCGAAATTATGAAGCAATTGTTTAGCAATATGCTTCAAAATCATTCAGATTGTTATTGACAATGTGTTACGCAATTAGCGTGCAGTTTTCATCCATACTAATATTATACTGGGTGACTTTAACGGAGTAGAAGCCTATGGCATACCTAGGTATTTTTTAAATAATATTATCGAAATTCAAATCATACGCACTACGCACTCTGCGTAGTGCGTATGATTTGTCACAGTATTGAAAGTCATTTTGACTACCAAGACTAACATCAACAAAATCTTGTAATGAGCTCCATCCCTACTTGAAAATTAGACCCGATATATTGAAACTGATCTGTTCCGCCGACAAATTAAAAACAATTGCTCCTTAGTTAGACATGTAGAAGTCATGTAATTCAACCTGAAGCCAAAAAAAGCCTTAGTAATTCAACTAATATGTACTGAAAACATACGTTACTTTACTTATTATTTAATGTTATTCATTCTCTAATAAAGGCTAGTAAAATACCGAAAAGATTTTAATTTTTTTTTTAACATAATTCAGCTGGAGTCCCGCTCTGACGAAAATAATAAATTGTCACGGTAAGTATTCCTATAAAATAATATACATAGAGAACCACTTTGTCCTAAAAGTAAACACATTACCGGTAAAGTACCTTATAAATAAAGAGTTGGAAACTATTTTAATGTTTATTCATGTTCTAAGTAAAGCAAAGCAGTTTTAGCTAATAATTTAGGCGATTATAGGACAGGTTGGTAGTACCATCAAATTGCATAGTGGTTATAGATCCACGTCAAAGTGCTGGCAACTTTTTATTTTATTTTAGATGGGTTTGCTCTTGACTCTAGAGAGGTGAGGTGACAGAGACAAAGTCGACGATGGAGTGAGCTTACCCACAAGAAGCCTGTTGTTCACTCTCACTTTGAAGGTTGTCTCAGGGTTGTATGTGTTCGGAAACACAGACGCAGGTAGTGAGTTGGTAGGTAGGGATGGTAACTGGCAGTGCGTCTAGATGTCCGATAGTAGAAGGGGGCCGGTGGAATGAGGTTGTGGAGTTCTTTAGCACACACACCGAAGTACAGTTTGTAGAAGACCGACAAGCAGGCAACCTTGCGGCGATGAGCCAAGCTCTGAAGCTTGGCATCCACCAGTTTTACGTCGCCTCTTAGCTCTGTGTTCCACAGAGTCAAGCCCGCAATGACATATGGCAATGGCATGACTAGTTGGTATTTAGCTGATCATTCCCAAAGGAATAACATCCGGAATTATAACAATGTGGTCACATTATTATTCTATACTTGTCACTGCGACGGACAAAATGACAACGATTATAGTTGAAATATACTTGACGTACGTACACGTCGAAAATAATAGTATTTTCTGAGTAAATATTGAACTACATACGTACTAGCATGAAATCTAATACCTACGAGCTACGTTCTAAATTATTTGTTTCGTACTTATCTACAGGCAACTATGAGGAATAGCGAAAAGTACTCAAAGGAGTCTCGGGCTCTATTTTGATGAAAACTAAAACTGCATCGTTGGATTTTTGAAAAATCAATATTAAGGTTTAATAGGTAGGTAACGAAAAATAAAAAAGATTTTGTTAAAAATGAGCTCTTTCCTTTAGTTTGACGTAGTCGTTACTTCCCGGAATTAGATCCTTATTAGCGACACTATCGCATGATGTAATAATACAGTGTTTTTTTTTAATCAATAGGTTAGATTCCTGGCTAGAAATATTAATTTTTCAATAATCCAATGATGCTGTTTTAGTTTTAATCAAAATCAAGTCCCACTTGGAAAATTCAACCTGTATAATACAATAGCTACTTACATATTCTTATCTGATTGGTCAATTTGATGTGCAATACTCCTAGCGTTCCGTACATGGTAACAAAGAACGAACTATTGTCCCTGCATGTTGCAGTTTTAGGGTTCCGTACCAAAATGGTAAAAAGCAACCCTTATGGTGCGACTCTGTCTGTCTGTCTGTCACAGCTAGCTATCTCAAGAACTATACCCTGAGTCTCTAATTCAGATCATTTTTGTAAACAAAGAAACGTCAAGAAATGTCACTGTCAAAATGACAGGACAGTGGTACAAAAAATTTTATCATAAAATTTAACACAACAAAAACAAGGAAAAAAAACTTGATCGGGGAAAAGAAAACGAATGAATTAAAAATACCACGAAAAAAGACGCAAATTAGACGGACTGTCAAACGAAATTTGAAAATGTTGGGGACGCCTGCAGTGTTATAAACCAGAAACATAAAATATTTCATACCAGAAAATCTCCACTTATTAATAACTTAACGTTTAAAACCGATCTAAAAATAATTACGGTGTGATCATTTTTAAATTATTATTTATAAAATCAGTACCTACTTAAAAGAAAATCTAACCTTTTTCCCGCCATTTTTTGGGAATTACCATTATGAAGATATTTTTTTGGTCTGTTATCACCTTTGTTTACAAAAATTATCTGAATTAGAGATTCAGGGTATACTAATGCTATCAACTTGAATTTTGGAATAGCTTTAGATGACGTTTGCCTAACTATTTTGCAAATAAGAAAGAAATAAAAATGTATATTTTTTTTGCAACAAGGACTGATAGGGGTCTTAAAAATTCGAAGTGGGGCTACTAGGGCATGTGGGGTATCATACAAAAGAGTGTCGTTTGCACATTCTTAAACATTTTTTTTTATTTTTTTAGGCCGCATAGTTTTCGACTTTTGATCTCCGAAGTTTGCATAGAGAAAAATCTGAAATTATTCTGTGATAGAAGTTTATGTAAAAATTACAGGAAAAATAAAACGATGTCTGTAAATAGCACACTTTTTTATATATACAGTATGTTAACCAACAGAGGGCGTTCCCGTTAACCCGCAATAGTATAGCATCCATACATGCTAAAAAAAATATTACCATTCAAAAACAAAATGGTTTTTATTTTTTTTTAATATCAAAATATTCACTAAAATATTCAAAAAAATATAAAAATATTCACTAAAAATAAAAACTAAATTGCGATGTTTCCGTCCTTCAAGTACGCGTGTACAGAGTGTTTCTTTTACGTATCAATTTAACATTTTTAGTGAATATTTTAATATTAAAAAAAATAAAAACCATTTTGTTTTCGAATGGTAATATTTTTTTTAGCATGTATGGATGCTATACTATTGCGGGTTAACGGGAACGCCCTCTGTTGGTTAACATACTGTATAACTAGCAGCGCCCCGCGGTTTCACCCGCGTAAGTCTCGAATTCGTAGGATTATCGGGATAAAAAGTATCCTATGTGTTAATTCATGTTATAAACTATATGTGTGCCAAATTTCATGAATATCCGTTTAGTATTTTTGCCTAACGAGTACCAAACATCCATACATTCTCACAGACTTTCGCATTTATAATATTAGTAGGATAGGATATCAGGATAGGAAGTAGGATTAGTAGGAAGTAGGATGGTACGGAACCCTCGATGCGCGAGTCCGACTCGCTCTTGACGGGTTTTTTAATAATTATCCTACTACACAGGTCAAAGGCTCTCATATAGAGAAGGAACAAGCAGTGATCATGCACCATTCTAGCTCATTGGTGTTTAAAAAGTGTAAAAATTGGTGTTTTTAATCGACTTCAAACAAAGAAGGAGGTTCTCAGTTCGTCGGAATCTTTTATTTAATTTTTTACTAGCTTCTGCCCGCGACTTCGTCCGCGTGATATTACTTGTTCCTGCTCGCGCTATTTCTAACTTCGTTTTTGCTTAGCGTTATTTCCGACTTTTTTTCTTATTGCTCGGCTCCTGAGGGTCCTAGCGTGATGTTAGCTTTCCTCAATAATTAGGCTATCAAATGCAAAAAGAATTTTTCAAATCCGACTAGTAGCTTCTGAGATTAGCGCGTTCAAACAAACAAACTCTTCAGCTTTCTTATTATATTATACAGGGTGATTTATAAAACATGCGACAAAATTTAAGGGGGTGTTCTACCCATCAATATGAACAACTTTTATTATGGGACCAACTCGGAATTCGCAAAAAAATTTCGACCTTTTTATACAAAATGGTCCAATCGGGTGCTTTTACATGGGAAGGTAATTTTTTTTTTTTGCGAATTCTCAGTTGGTCCCATACAAAAAGTTGTTCATTTTGATGGGTAGAACACCCCCTTAAATTTTGTCGCATGTTTTAAAAATCACCCTGTATAAGTATAGACGCCTGACCAATTTAGATTTTTTTTTTTTGAATGGGCTTACTTTTGTGTATTGAGTATGAGTACTTCCTAGGTGGTTTTATATAAATTGTATTAACTTTACTTGGGTACTTTTTGAGCTACCTTAAATAATACTTATTTTTCCCACTTGGTCTATGTGGATGATGTTATAATAATTTCCTGTCACTGTAATTTACATAGCAGGTAGTGGTATTTGAATTTGTGTGAGCTAGAAGTACCTACTACAACTAAAAAGTAAAAAAAACGTTTTTACAAACAAAAAAAAAAAAAAATAACAGACTTCCAAAAAAACTCCGAAGTGACAAATAACAAAAATAACTTTAATTATGGAAGTCGAAGAAGTTGTAGTGTTTTTTTTTGAAGTAGGTTATTTCTTTTTTTTTGAAAAAAGTTTTTCATAACTTGTAACATAAACTGCGCCTAGGTTTCCTCACTACAATTTTATTCAACATGACCATTTCATGCGAACTCATTATCGTACGTAAAAGTTAGTTTTATTCTCAGAAACTGTAACAATTATGTGAAAAATACAACTCTTCGTGCCCCAATGCGCACAGTGGGCAGGTTCACGTCCGGGTCAAAGCCTCTAATATCCGGAATTAAAACAATTTGGTCACGACACCTTCGCACGTAACACTGTGCATTTCTACTGTTTACGTTTGGGTCTTTACACCCGTTTATTTTGGAAAGGTAGACAGAAATAAGGCTTGAGGGCGTTGAAGGAAAGAAGCACTCATTGTACAGAGAAGATAAAACGTTCCATTCGATTTAAACGGTTCGATTCCTAGCTAGAAATTTTAGTTTTCGTCAAAATCGAGCCCCCGACTCCTTTGATATTTTGTACTTGAGTACTTTTCGCTATTCCTCATAGTTTCGTATTTGGCCATCCACGCCCACTTCAAAAATTCACCCTATATAATAGTACCACGTCCACGTCGAGCTACCTATACTAACTATGGCCGCCCCAACCTCACAGGCTGCCCATATGAATGAAAATCAATGGAAATAACAAACGCTGTTTTCCATAGGACTTCCATAAAGTTTAACATACCCATAATAATAATAATAATAATAATATAATATTCCACAACTATCACACAACGCCGTCTAGCCTCAAGCTAAGCAGAGCTTGTGTTATGAGTACTAGACAACTGATAAACATACTTATATATTTCTAAATACATACATATATAGATAAATTACACCCAGACACAGAACAAATGATCATGCTCATCACACAAACATTTGTCCTGGGTGGGAATCGAACCCACGACCTCCGGCATAGCAGTCAGGGCCACTAACCACTAGACCAACAGGCCAGTCAAAATAAATATAATTTTAAAAATACAAGCAATGCAAGGGGTATAGTTATAATTAATGTCAACTACTACGCAATAGCAACCATTAGTACGAGCAATCCATATAAATCGTAGAAACCATCAGAAATTATAATTAATGGTAGCGTAGACATGTTTGTTATTTATTTTGGTATTTTAGATCGGAGAGAGCGATAATTTTGTTTGTTTAAAAAGTTTTATTGGACTTGATGAAGCCAATTTTCTATAGGCACTTTCCGTGATTCACTGATTTACTGACAAAGAGTCAACGTACAGCTTAATAAACCGCTGAAGATAGTTCAAGAATAGAATACTGCTGCCATAACGAAAAAAGACGATCTACAGAAATATTGAAATGGAGAAAAAAATATTTTGTCCTGTTTAAACAAGAGGAGCTCGTGGCTAAGTAATAACAGCCGCACGGGTCGATCCATCAGGTTAAGCTACGCTTGCCGGTGTTGGTTTATGGATGGGCGACCATCTTTTCATACCGAGACTCCTCCGTGCCTCGGAAAGCACGTTAAGCCGTTGGTCTCCACTGTCATTCGAGGATCTTTGACAGTCGTTACGGGTCGTCAGAAGCCCGAAAGTCTTACAACCAGTCTTACCAAGGGGTATCGTATTACCCAGTAACTGGGTTGTGGAGGTCAGATAGGCAGTCACTCTATGGTACTGTATACTGGTATTCAGCTGCATCCGGTTAGACTGGAAGACGAAAAGGCTAGGCAGATTGATTTTGATTGGGTTGGATCAGATAGGCAGAGGTCATATAGATAGGCGTCTTTTAATAGTAAGAATTATTAGGTTTTCGTTAAGTTTACGCCAATATAAAAATACTGGTAGATACGTCTTTTTTTTGCTGATCCCGATATGTAAATAACACTATTTCGAAAAAAAATCACAGATACGTCTTTTTTCCTTATGACGTCAGAATACCCTATAATACGTACCTACATTATATAAATTAAGTAAGTGACGTTGACTTAGTTCAAGAATAGAATACCCTTTATTACTTACACTATACTGGGTTACTTGTACTGGTATTCGACGTATTGCTTGCATATACACAAAGACAATGTGACCTAGCACTATCTCTGCCAAGTTCCCACATACAATCACATTATTTTGGAGTCAGCCAATGGAAACATGGATATCCCTAGCTAGCATTTGGCTGACGTGGCAGTACAATGAGCTTATGAGCCGGGGCTTGAATAGTTTGAGCGTCATATAGTTCAATGGCTCAGCTCGAGAAGACAGGATGCGAAATGCGAATGGGAGAAGACCGGGATCAGGGTTGGTAACCGGACCATTGTCCGGGCCTGTCTGCCATCGTGTTTTGTGGTATTTTTTAACCGACTGCAAAAAGGGGGTTCTGTATTCGACCAGTATGTATGTTTGTATGATGATGATGATTCTTCTTTTCGTTCATCTCGGGCTTATGTATTTGTATATTCAACTAATTACTTAAAAAAAAGTAAAAACTGACTTCAAAAACCTCTAACGAATAAAATAACTTTCATAATAAAACTTAACACCTTCTGAAGTCGGTGCCAAGCTAAGGTGCGTTGACGAATTGAAGACACCGACTTCAGAAGCTGTTAAGTTTATTAGGTATGAAAGTTATTTTATTCGGTTTAGGTTTATGAAGTCGATTTTTACTTTTTAAAGTAAATTTATTTTTCCATTTTTAGTTGAATATACAACCTTATGCTCAAGACGAACGCAAAGAAAAATCATCAAAATCCGCTTAGAAATTCCGGACATTTACGCATATAACGACGTACCTACATAAGAATAATTACCTAATGTTTTATATACTAATACCTCCCTGAAAGTATGTAGATCACGTTAGTGACAGAATCATCGAAAATGGTTCATGACTTTTTGAGGAAATCGTGGACAAATACATACATACATACGGGTCGAATAGAATCTCCTTTTTTGAAGTCGGTTAAAAAACTTAACAGCTTCTGAAGTCGGTATCTTCAATTCTTCAATGTCAATGCACCTTAGCTTGGCACCGACTTTTTATGAAAGTTATTTTATTCATTTTAGGTTTTTGAAGTCGGTTTTTACTATTTTAAAGTAAATTGACACCTTTTCACTTATTCACTAAGTTATCAAGATATTACTGACCTGTTACTATTATTTCCATTATGCATGGGCGCGACTCTTGACCTTCCTCGTCGTCTACACAATCTCGCGCACACGCCGCGTGCGCAGCCCAGTCGCTCCCACAGAGCACGTCGAGGAGACTCCGATACCACATCACCATTCATTTTATATTGTCTTTGGTTTATCTCATTTTATTTTTATCGTTTTATTAATTATAAGTTTATTTACAGTGTGGCACTGAGGCAGTTCCTTTTACCTTAATGTTGGTCTGGCTGTCGGAAAAAGAATGCTGTAAGATTTTGTTTGGTTTATAACATTTTAATTAAGAAAGTAATTTTCTTTCAGCTTATTTATTTTTTCGTTATTTTTTATGAAGAACAAAGTAAAATTATAGATTGGATGGAAGATGATGATAAAAAAACACAAACAAATGGAAAAAAAATAAGGTCGGAAGGTTGAACTTTTTTGCTATGTGGGGTGCAAATATCTTACAAAATATGCCACCATTAGCACAAATCAGAGCCTTCATTAATATTGCCAGTTTAAAAGTCGTTAGCGTGTGGCTGTAATAATAATTACAGCGTTGAGCAAAATACTAAAGAAGCCTACAAGTGCGAATATATTATAGGTAGGTAACTACGTAGGTAGATATTCATAGACTGAAAACGTTTTATTATTAATAATAATAACCCCACCGCTGTATCTCTACGTTGACGTCGTGGTGGGGCTTGCGCGCTCCGAACTTTAGGTCTGTGCCGGTAGAATTTACTTTGCCGGAACGGGTCTAGGATGAGGAGCCAGACCAATAAAGATACAGAAACCCGCAGGGCAGCATGTGGCGAGCTGTTGGGCAGTAGCGACCCCACGGACCCTATCTCCCGGGAGAAATCTTGTCCTCATCTCTGGCTTGCCTTAACTGGCCGGCTGGAGTGAATACTGACGAGGAACAGAGCTCCCACCTCTTTCTTGCCTTTATTGGCCGGCTTGAGTGGAAATTCGCAAGGGCCAACGTGCTCGAAGGAAGGAAGTATTCCAGTAAGGTTCTGGTAGGGATCTTGACCGTACTTCCGGGATTGTCCTGATAGCCGTGGGATACCTCTCCACTCCTCAAGCATCTCAGGAAGTGTTGCCCCCTTGTCGCTACGTCACTATGTGCTAGCGGCCGTTTCCGGGGGCCCATTACGTGTAAGCCCATTGTGTGTAAGTCACCCCCTGTCATTTTATCCGTGTATAATATATAACATTGGTCAGGCAGGGGACATAGTTCAAGTAACCCAATCCACATTAGCCACCCAGACCCATAGCCCAATATGTTTCGTTTTCACGCACAACAAATAGTCCTGCACCAACCGGGGGTTGTCCTTGGGTGCACTTGCATAGTGAATACAGGGATAATCGGCGGTTGGTGCCTCCTTATCATTTAAAATTATTTAAGGGGCCTCTGCGAGTTGGCTTCGACTCATCGTACGCCTTCCAAAGGTCAGGGACCCCAGGGTCCCGAGAAATGTAAAAAAATAAAAATAAATAATAATAATAATTTATTTTGAAAAACATAGTTACAATTATTGTGAAGCCCTGACTCCAGAGCTAGGTATGTAATGCCTGTATTTCAGGAGTCAGTTTCTTCTTCCTTATTACATGCTTCTTATTGTATGCAATAATTTAATAGTAATAAAGTATTTAACCTCGACTTTTACAACATAAATATTAATATTGAAATTTATAGTTAGACATATGAAAATGACACTGTATACATAACTGTGGGGGTAGGAGTAGTGTGGAGGGGTGTGTAAGGATGAGAGTGTGAGCGTGAGAGTGGCGTGGGTGTGAAGTGGTGTGTGTGGGTGAGGGTGTGCGTGTGTAAGAGATTGTCTATGAAGTAGAGTATGTAGCTGTTTGCGTGAATTCGAGAATTTTTGTATGTGTCTAGGCGAGATAAACCATAATATGCTTCACATCCGCTGCAATAGTTTTCGGTTTTTTCATAATCATGTAAAAGCAACCAAGTTTTCACCGTTTGTCTTGTTTCGTGGATTGTTAGTGGATTAATATTTAGCGTCGTGTTTAACTTATTATATAGGTAGGTGGACTGGTGAGCACGCTGTCTGTCTGTATTTAGTAGACAAGTAGTTCCGAAAGTGAGAGGAGCTTCGTGGCTAAGTAATAACAGCCGCACGGGTCGATCCATCAGGTTAATCCAGGGATGGGTGACCATCTTTTCATACCAAGGTTCCTCCGTGCTTCGGAAAGCATGTTAAGCCGTTTGTCCCGGCTGTCATTCGTGCATCTTTGACAGTTGTTACGGGTCGTTAAAAGCCCGAAAGTCTGACAACCAGTCTTACGAAGAGGTATCGTATTACCGTATTACCCAGTAACTGGGTTGTGGAGGTCAGATAGGCAGTCGCTCCATGTGAAATACTGGTATTCAGCTGCATCCGGTTAGACTGGAAGCCGACCCCAACATAGTTGGGAAAAGGCTAGGCAGATTGAAGTAGTTCCGAAAGTGGCACCGTTGAATGAAACGTTGTGTGGGAATCGGTTGTCATGGTATGGGCATATGATGCGTAGGAATGAGGGAAATGTCGTCAGGAAAGTTTTGAATGGCTATAAAAGTAGGGGAAGACAAAAGAAATGATGGATGGACTGTGTGAAAGATGATATGGCTAGAAAGTAGTGTCCGACCGAAAGTTCGGTTTCGGTTTCGGCCGAGTTTCGGCCAAAAATCAAGTTTCGGCGGCAGTTTTGGTTTTGCCGAAACCGAAACTGACCGAAACTTTTGCCGAAACCGAAAGTGATTTCGGACGTTGTCGTGCACGCTCGCCTAACTTCGTTTCTCGCGGCAACGCTTTGGCGGACGCTGGCGGCCCTGTTCGGGAATTGTCGTGTGTCGTGAGTGTAATAGTAATTTTAGTAATTATTATTTTTTTATAAGGGGTACCTAAAAGAGATTGATGATTCTTATAAGTACAAATACAAACCAAAGTATTAATTAATAAGATTTCAAAATATCAATACTTAGTATTTAATGAAACAGTAACAATTAGTGATTTGATTATTGATAACTGATAAATATTTTGCTATGAGAACTTAATTTGAAAAAATAATAAAAATATTATTAATATTTTTTTTATGTTATATTAAATAAATGATTACAACAAAATTAATATACTGTTTCCATTTCATGTCCTAATTAATTAATGCACAATAATGGGTAAAATGCACCAAATTTCAGTATTTTAAGGAATTTTATACTTGATTACGTGAGTTTCGGTTTCGGCTTCGGTTTCGGCCGAAACTGAAGCCACGGCCGAATATTCGGTTTCAGTTTCGATTTTGGCCGGAAAACCAGTTTCGGTCGGACTCTACTAGAAAGGAGTATGGAAGAACAAAGACATGTTGCGCCGACCCCAAATAAATTGGGGTAAGAGCAGGACCAGAATGATTATAAGAAGTTTTAATATTTGCATTCTTAGAAACAGATTTCCTCAAGATTGAAGGCTGAATCTAAGAATTAATCAAAGTTTTTACCACAATCTTGTCAAAACCGAACACCAAGAAGTAAAGTTACTTTCTTTAGAAAGTTAAATTACTAATAAGTACAGTATCCAAGAGAAAAATGGAAAATCCAATGTTGGCGACGTTTTTTTAGCATACACTGAATTTTCAACGCTCAGCTTAGCGCAACGAGTTGAAAATCCAACTAAGTGCTATAAAAACGCGCTAGGATGTGCTCTGTTGGATTCTCTAGGCTGTGCTCGACGGGCGAATTTCAACAATAAAAACTTTTTAGCAAAAAATAAAACCGACTTCTAAAACAAAATACTACAAAGTGAAAAATAACTTTAATTTCGGAAGGCGGTGTCTTTGGTTTTGCATTTTCGTTTTTTGCCACCGACTTCCGAAATTAAAGTTATTTTTCACTTTGTTTGTTTTAGAAGTCGGTTTTATTTTTTGCTAAAAAGTTTTATTTTTCACTTTTTAGTTGTGGAACCTACCCCACACAAATTCGAATACATAATTGAGCACAAAAATTGTAGATATAGCCATGTAAATAACAGTGATAGGAAGTTATTAAAATATCATCACATCATCCATATAAAATAAGTGGGAAATAATCGCATTATTGAAGCTAACTCAAAAACTCCCCAAGCAAGTTAATAAAATTTATATGGGACCACCTCGGAAGTATACCCTTTCAAACAAAAAAAGAATTTTCCAAATCGGTTCATCCGTCTTCGAATAATCGCGTAAAAACATACAGAAAAAAAATACAGACGAATTGAGAACCTTTTGGAAGTCGGTTAAAAACTAATCACGATCAGCACATAGCTGTCACTGTCATTATTGTTATTGAATGACAGCTCGTGATCTTAGCTTCTGAACGCGGTTTAGATGTGCTGATCGCGTTCAGTTTATTTGGCTAAATTGGTCCTTAGTGTTTGTGTTTTGACAGGCATGGCCTATGCCTTGAAACTTTATGACATTGTATGTTTTAATGGTGTCTACTACGAAATTGTATTGGGTCACGAAAGCCTACTTTAGTATAGTTTGATGTGAAAATAAAAATGGAATATACTCGTAGGCTTATTTTAAGTGGGAAGCTTCAGGTAGCCCACGAAATTCAAATTTTCTTACGTTTTTTGCAATTTGCACGTCAGTATTAGGTTGTATGTTGATTAAAGTATGATTCGCGACCGTAGCATCCCAACAAACATTATGGCTGCAAATAGAGCTTACTTTAGAACCTAAAGTGTTATGAAGGTAGAGTAGTAGCTGCAATTATAGTTTGTGACGACAAAAGAGTGTTAGTTATAAAATATAACGCTTATAGTGACAAAGCAAGTTTATAAGAGCAATGTATAGAGGTTAAACGCGCAGAGCAGCGATTATTATGCCTACAATACAGACCAAAGCTTCTGAGTTATAGCTTTGAGCGAATCTTACGACTATCAGATCCATATAAGAAATTAACATTTACTATTAACTTCTAAAGGTACACAACAAGCTATTACAAACTCTTTCGGAGCGCTGATAGTTGCACAAAAGGAGCAATTAACGCTGCTAGCTCTACAATGGTGTTTATTAAATATTTTACAACACCAAACTCCTAAAGGGGTACAAAACTCCCTTGTATAATTTAGGGCTGAATAGTAGGGATATTTCTCCCTATTAATAGAACTTATAGTGTCAAGTATGGCCTCCATATTATTTAAGGTTGACTTATTGGGTTTGTTACCACTTTAGTACCCTAATTGGTAAGCATAAAATGGCGTCGCAACATAGCTCCTCTAAAAAGCGTTTTAAAACTTGGAAAGTTCAAAGTAGAACCGGTGGAAATAGACGGAAAATCTTGAAAGATTATCGTAATATTTTAAACTACAACGTTGGACATGCAAACTTATCACAAGATAACCTGAATGAGAATGGAAGCATCACTAGACGCGGTCAAGTGAGAGTCTTGCTTGAAGATGAGGGTTCTGTATGTAATGAAAGTGATATCGCAAGTTGCAAGTTTTTATCTGCAAGTTTTAATATTTCCGAAGAGGACCGATGTTATTACTCATTGAGTAGTGATGATGAGAAAAATCCGAGTGAATATATTAAGAATCTAAATAAAAGAGAGAAATAAAAGAGATTAAGCAATTACATGAATCTAATTTTGTGCATATTCATGGCTATAGATTAAGGAACAAACTTGACATATTTCATCGTCCTATTAAATCATCATATTTGAATATGTTTGTAGTTGCAAATGTGGCTGAAAATCGAGAAGAAATTGTGATATCATCAGGAGATGTCCAGTTTAAACTTGTGTGTATTGAGCTTGAAGTTTCTCTTTACTTCTTTCCTTTACTTCACACTGTGATTTTGAATTAAACACAATTAACGTATGTCAAACATTTTTATTTCTCGTGCAAAATCAACTTGTTATTCTAAAATTAACAATATTTGGTAATACGAAAATTAAGATCAGAAATTTTTGACGTTATTAAATAACAATTACAATCATTAAAAGCGAATGAGGTATTTTTTTACTGGAATAGTGACATGTAACATAACGTATTTATTCGTTTAATTAGTTCTTGTAATAAAACATTTGCATTATAATTTAAGTACTTTTATATTCTATAACAAGAACGTTTAATGTATGATGGTCAGGTATTAAAATAATATCCTCAAAGTTGTAATTATCCTAACAAAAAGAGTATTTGCATCATGATTAGGTACTTCAATCAACGTGAATAATTGTATATAAAATATCCTTATTGATAATTTTACTTAACAAAATTAAAACAATTGTTTTATCAAAAATAGATACTTTTATCTGCTATAAATAGGAACATGTAAGTTACTTAGCACTTAAAGTCTTATGTAGGTATACAGATGTTTAGGTTCTTATCTACCTGTAAACAATATAATAATAGAAAATAAGAAAAGGTATTAGTACTTAACCTAAAAGGGCTGCTATTTGGTAATGATTTTTTTTAAATATGGCTTGTATTTATTTTAGATATTAGTTTTTCTATTTTATGAATTTGTTTACATTTAGATTAGAACACAAAGGTACCTACCTAAACATCTAGGGTTATAGTAACAACTAACCTAGTAGTATGCTAGTAGTAGTAGTATTAAGCTAGTTAGGCTTGGTAGTTACCAAAAGTAAAGTTAAAGTTAAAGTTTTTTACTTGTTATATAAGTGTTGTTATATATTTTAGTTAAAAGGTATAACTTAACACTTATATAACAAGTAACAAACTTTTAAATGGATAGGCTAGATATCTACTAAGTTAACGATTCATAAAAAATATAAAATTATATTGGTTATTGTGAATTGCTAATAATGAATGAATGAATAACTCATTCATTATTAGCAATTCACAATAACCAATATAATTTATAATAACAATGAAAGCAATAAAAATAACCTTAGAAAATATAAATGAATTAAAAAATTAGCATAGGGACTCTTCTTCGACTTCGATTGAATCGTCACCTGGGGCTAGTACTATGGAATCATTTTTGATTTCAAGTACATCGCTGGGTTGATTTTCAACATTATTTTCAGCAGTTGCCGCGAATGCTATGTTATTGTTTTTTTCAGTCTTGTTCAATGTTTCCGGCACTATTTTCATTATTATTTCTACTCTGCTCTGTGCTACTTTTATTCTTTTCAATTTTGGCTCGTTTTCGTGTAGTAGATGACCTTTCTTGTTTGGCATTTTTTCTTTTATTGGCATTTTTCAAAATGCTTTTGAAAAAAAGCTCATTGTTTTGTAATGTAAAGGTCTGGTCCCAACTGAAAACCATCTCCCAAAAAAACGAAATAATATTTTTATAACACTTTAAACTAATTTTAACGCCATCAGAACGACTACTGCCACTCCAAGAGCACTGACACAAAAAATCACGTGAAAACATGATATCTATAAGTTTGTATGCACAGTTAATTCCTTTTCCACCAGAACAAATAACCGAAAAAGTTTGTTTCAGTTGTTTTCTAGCAGTTTTGTATCTTCTCTTTATCGTGGTTTTCCAATACGAGATTTATACTGTCTAATATTTTCTTTAAATCATTATTTTCTTGTGTTTTGTCTATAAAGTGCTCTTGGTTTTAGCAAGCACACAGTAGGTATTTGTAAGTATACCCAGGATTTGGTTTTCTGAAGTCAAAGTTATTTGAGAGGAAGTCTCGCTGGACTCATCGGGTACGGAAATCACGGGTGAATTGTATTGGTTAGTCTGAAAAAAAAACACAAAAGGTAAAAAGCTTTTTGTGCAATAATTACTTAACAACGTTGATAATTTTTTCATCCATAACTATAAATTCGAAGAGAATCTAATCGAATCATATACCTACGCTCGTAAAGCTTTTAGAAACAAAAACTCAATATCTATTTATCAAATGAAAGGAGCTTAATTTACTGAAAGTAATAATAGGTTTAAATCATTTATTCTCATAAAAGACGAAAAGACGCCACTTACATGAGAACAGACAAGATACATTCAGTAAAGTTATTTTAGGTAACCGTCACCAAAGTATATGTACAGTATTATAATTATATAATTATTCTATAAGTACTCATTCAGCAGTTCAACTCTCAACCATTTAAGAACATTGGAGGACTTTAGTCAAGGCAGTTTTCAATTATGTGTTTGGATAGCCGAGATTAAAAACTGCTGAGAGAGCTAACATTTTTTATGTAAGTGGGTAGATTATTAAATAGTTGTGCTCCTTCATATGTAATATTCTTTCTAGCGTAATTAGTGCGTATTCTTGGCAAAACAAGTAGACTTGGTCGACGAAGACTGCGTTTAGTAATTATACAGGTAATACAACCTTGCATTAAAAAAAAAAATAACATTCCATTGCTACAAATATTCAAAGGCTTTAACTGGCAGAATTTTACAGTATTTAAATATGTAGACAAATAGGTATTCAAATTACAAATCTTTTTAATTGTGCACTCGTTCAGCTAGGAGATACGTGTACTAGTCGACTAGTGGGTAGGCTAGGTAGTGGTTTTGGGTAATGACTACGGATCCCCAAATTCATGCGCCCACCATTTTAAAAATTAAAAACAGTAAAACGTACGAAACGAAAACTTAATACAATGAAGGTATTTATTTTTATAGCGTTCTAATACCAGGGTCAGGACACATTTAAGTCAATAGGCAAAGTTTTGTTAAATATTTAGTACAAACATGTATTGCTCCATGTGAAGCAAAACATTTTTTTTAGATAAATACACAACAAAGAGTGGGCCCTTCAATTATTTGCTAATAATATATACACATATTCACAGTTTACTTACCTTCGCAATGATAATTCCGCTTCAGCTTCCACTAACAATGAATTAAAATTTTAGCATTCAACTCCGCCATTTATTTTCATAAACACATGTTTTGTTTTTTGATAAGGGATATATCTGCATTTCAATTAGTCATCTATCAACGTTATAAAAAACATCATACCGCATATTATAGCCGGCTATGAAAAAAAGTAAAAAATTATACCCTTAGACGCTAAAAGTTCCTATTGTAGATCTATACTGCAACTCAAGGTGTTACAATTTACCTTATTGCCACCCTCTAACCGCTCAAACAGTAAGTAAGATACATCATGGATCTAGTATACCCCTTACGGAGTTTATATTCATACATTTGCTCCCTATAGAGCGCTCAAAGTGTCAGTAAGCAGCATGTAGCTCTACCATACCGCTTAAGGAGTCACTAGTCACTTAAATACTACTCTTACATCGCTTTAAGTCTCAGTTAGTGCTAATGTACCTCCACAATTGGCCTACTATATCTCTTAAATTCATTCTGTAAATCCACTACATCGCCATAGTGGAACCTAAGACCATAAGAATTTGTGCCCATTCCAGGGGTATAGTAGACTTATAGTTCGCTATAACTCCCATGTGATAGCACTTATTGATGACCTTAGGATCTGTTTAGCTCTTTTATATATCTGTTCTAACTCTTATATTAGCGCCTAATGTTAGTTGGGATATATATATATATATATATATATATATTAATAAAATTATAATTATTAGAATCAGTAATACGACTCTGTTATTGTAATTCTAAATGTCAAGAGTTCATGAAATAGTCATTCATTAGGATTATATAAACTTAGGGAGTTGTATTGATGATTTTAATGATTATATAAATACAGATAGGTAGGTACAACCTGATACTGACCTGCAAATTGCAAAAAAAAACGTAAGATGAATTTCGCGGGCTACCTGGAGCTTTCGCCTTAACTTCTAGAACAAACTTTGAATAGGTTTACGAGGCTTTCGTTCGTAGTAATAAATTCATAAACCTAACATCATGACATAAAACGTTAAAACACATAAATAACAGATTTTCACTAGGTACCTACCTATATTATTTTTGTTAAAGGCTCTATAGGTAGGCAGTATGTACTTATTTCTGATAACATCATATTTTTTTTTTGTTGTGAAATTAGGTTCTATTGCCAGCCGGACCTGCTTTTTACGGGTACTGCTGAAATATTTTGTATATAAGCTCTTGTACTGCTAATTTTTGAGATTTTCGTCATGAATTTCCGTTTATTTATCGCCATTATGTACCGCCAGCCTTGAACCTAATGCTGTAGCGACAAAGTTGAAAATCTATTAAAGAAATTTGACAGATTGTAGTAGCTTGATGTGCTGGCGTCTGTACATGGGTCGTTCTTCTTTTCTATGGACAATTACATGTTCCCTCCGAAAAAACAATAGTTTTTCTTCCTAAATATTTAGTTTCACAATAAAAAAGAAATCTTTTCACGATACCAACCATTTAAATAATCTCAGTAATAATAAAAAAAATGATTATTACTGCTTTTTACAAAATAATTGTGACATAATTAATATTCAGAAAGTGTGACTTTGGACTGTCGGTAGAAAATAAGAACGTCCAGTGTGACTTTGGACTGTCGGTAGAAAATAAGATCGTCCAGTGTGACTTTGGACTGTCGGCAGAAAATAAGAACGTCCAGTGTGACTTTGGACTGTCGGTAGAAAATAAGATCGTCCAGTGTGACTTTGGACTGTCGGCAGAAAATAAGATCGTCCAGTGTGACTTTGGACTGTCGGTAGAAAATAAGAACGTCCAGTGTGACTTTGGACTGTCGGTAGAAAATAAGAACGTCCAGTGTGACTTTGGACTGTCGGTAGAAAATAAGAACGTCCAGTGTGACTTTGGACTGTCGGTAGAAAGTAAGATCGTCCAGTGTGACTTTGGACTGTCGGTAGAAAATAAAAACGTCCAGTGTGACTTTGGACTGTCGGTAGAAAATAAGATCGTCCAGTGTGACTTTGGACTGTCGGTAGAAAATAAGATCGTCCAGTGTGACTTTGGACTGTCGGTAGAAAATAAGAACGTCCAGTGTGACTTTGGACTGTCGGTAGAAAATAAGAACGTCCAGTGTGACGTTGGACTGTCGGTAGAAAATAAGAATGTCCAGTGTGACTTTGGACTGTCGCATGTCGGTAGAAAAGAACGACCAGTGTGACGGAGGATTGTCGGTAGAAAATAAGAACGACCAATGTGACTTAGGATTGTCGGTAGAAAATAAGAACGTCCAATGTGACTTAGGATTGTCGGTAGAAAATAGGAACGTCCATCGTGACTTAGGATTGTCGGATTAAATAAGAACGTCCAGTGTGACTTACGATTGTTGGTAGAAAATAAGAACGTCCAGTGTGACTTTGGTCTGTCGGTAGAAAAGAACGTCCAGTGTGACGGAGGATTGTCGGTAGAAAATAAGAACGTCCAGTGTGACTTAGGATTGTCAGTAGAAAATAAGAACGTCCAGTGTGACTTAGGATTGTTGGTAGAAAATAAGAACGTCCAATGTGACTTAGGATTGTCGGTAGAAAATAAGGACGTCCAGTGTGACTTTGGACTGTCGGTAGAAAATAAGAACGTCCAGTGTGACTTAGGACTGTCGGTAGAAAATAGGAACGTCCAGTGTGACTTAGGATTGTCGGTAGAAAATAAGAAAGTCCAGTGTGACTTTGGACTGTCGGTAGAAAAGAACGTCCAGTGTGACGGAGGATTGTCGGTAGAAAATAAGAACGTCCAGTGTGACTTAGGATTGTCGGTAGAAAATAAGAACGTCCAGTGTGACTTTGGACTGTCGGTAGAAAATAAGAACGTCCAGTGTGACTTTGGACTGTCGGTAGAAAATAAGAACGCCCAATGTGACTTAGGATTGTCGGTAGAAAATAAGAACGTCCAATGTGACTTAGGATTGTCGGTAGAAAATAGGAACGTCCAGTGTGACTTAGGATTGTCGGATTAAATAAGAACGTCCAGTGTGACTTAGGATTGTTGGTAGAAAATAAGAACGTCCAGTGTGACTTTGGTCTGTCGGTAGAAAAGAACGTCCAGTGTGACGGAGGATTGTCGGTAGAAAATAAGAACGTCCAGTGTGACTTAGGATTGTCGGTAGAAAATAAGAACGTCCAGTGTGACTTAGGATTGTTGGTAGAAAATAAGAACGTCCAATGTGACTTAGGATTGTCGGTAGAAAATAAGAACGTCCAGTGTGACTTTGGACTGTCGGCAGAAAATAAGAACGTCCAGTGTGACTTAGGACTGTCGGTAGAAAATAGGAACGTCCAGTGTGACTTAGGATTGTCGGTAGAAAATAAGAAAGTCCAGTGTGACTTTGGACTGTCGGTAGAAAAGAACGTCCAGTGTAACGGAGGATTGTCGGTAGAAAATAAGAACGTCCAGTGTGACTTAGGATTGTCGGTAGAAAATAAGAACGTCCAGTGTGACTTTGGACTGTCGGTAGAAAAGAACGTCCAGTGTGACGGAGGATTGTCGGTAGAAAATAAGAACGTCCAGTGTGACTTAGGACTGTCGGTAGAAAATAAGAACGTCCAGTGTGACTTAGGACTGTCGGTAGAAAATAAGAACGTCCAGTGTGACTTAGGACTGTCGGTAGAAAATAAGAACGTCCAGTGTGATTTAGGATTGTCGGTAGAAAATAAGAACGTCCAATGTGACTTATGATTGTCGGTAGAAAATAAGAACGTCCAGTGTAACTTTGGACTGTCGGTAGAAAATAAGAACGTCCAGTGTGACTTAAATAGTCACACTGGACGTTCTTATTTTCTACCGACAATCATAAGTCACATTGGACGTTCTTATTTTCTACCGACAATCCTAAATCACACTGGACGTTCTTATTTTCTACCGACAATCCTAAGTCACATTGGACGTTCTTATTTTCTACCGACAATCCTAAGTCACATTGGACGTTCTTATTTTCTACCGACAATCCTAAGTCACATTGGACGTTCTTATTTTCTTATCTTCTTCTATACTTTATTAAACATTATACGCTGGCTTGACCAAAATAATTTAATGATTAACATAACAAAGACTAATGTAATGCATTTTTATCAACGTATTCCACCAGAAGTCTTACATTTACACTATAATGGACAAAAAGTTGACCAAGTACTAGTTGCAACATTCCTTGGCATTATGATAGATAGCCAATTAACTTGGAAGCCACAAGCAGAAGAAGTATGCAAAAAACTTAGTGCAGCTGCGTATGTACTCTTTAACTTGTCTAAAAAAGTAAATATGGCCACAAGGTTAATTGCATACCACGGATTAGTCGCGTCAATTTTGAGATTCGGTCTAATATTTTGGGGAAATTGTAGTCTGAGGGAACAAGTGTTCAAGGCCCAAACACGCTGTATAAGGGCAATGTGCAATTTAATAGTAACAGATAGCTGCGAACATGTATTTAAGTCTAAAAGTACTAACATTCCCATCACTCTATATTCTCGAGGTGGCTGTTTTTGTTAAGTCAAATATGCATCTTTTTAATAAAGTGTCTGAAAATAGAAACCGGCCAATTAGGAGACAGTATAAAAATTTGCTAATTGTTAGTGGTTCCGATACCGCCCTATTAAAGAAAAGTATTATATGTATGGGTCCGATCATATTTAACAAAATACCCGATGTAATAAAAAAATGAGACATTTCCACTTTTTAAAAAGAAATTAACAGATCTACTAATTAATAAATGTTATTACTCAATTGGCGAATTTTTGACCGATAGGAATTTAAATGGATAATATGACATCTCTGTATCTCTCCTAACTTGTACTAAATATCTTTTTACTGTATTGACCTCGAACTTGACGTCTTTATAATCCCATTATAATGAACTTGACATTATGTATTATATTCAAATTATTTACTGAATTTCATCTTCACATGGTAAACTTGTATTGATTTGATTGAATGTGTTAATAATATATGTTGAAAGAGTTTTTATTATTATAGCATGAAACTGTTTGCATGCCTTAATTAAGGTAGTTAGTATAAGGATCATTTTAAACTTAACATCTGTAACTTGTACCTACTTTCTGTGCAAATAAAGAACTATTCTATTCTATTCTATTCTATTCTTAGGACTGTCGGCAGAAAATAAAAACGTCCAATGTGACTTAGGACTGTCGGTAGAAAATAAGAACGTCCAGTGTGACTTAGGACTGTCGGTAGAAAATAAGAACGTCCAGTGTGATTTAGGATTGTCGGTAGAAAATAAGAACGTCCAATGTGACTTATGATTGTCGGTAGAAAATAAGAACGTTCAGTGTGACTTTGGACTGTCGGTAGACAATAAGAACGTCCAGTGTGACTTAGGACTGTCGGTAGAAAATAAGAACGTCCAATGTAACATAGGATTGTCGGTAGAAAATAAGAACATCCCACATAGAGTAGGTAATGCAGTAAGAAGATCTGATTCAAGAAATTTGGCGAATAATTAAAATGAGTCTGTGAATTAATAATGAGTGACAATTTCTCAATAGCAGCCCGGAGTATTAATTTGTGTCCGGTTGATGGCGATAGACTCGCTCCCTATTACACGGGACTTAAACATAACTGGCGAAATGTGGGTGTACTATTAATAGGTAGGTGTACCTATCTTGCCTAACCCATCAGGGATTAGAGCCGTGATGTTATGTACAATGCGCCTTAAAAGTTCAAACACACCTACTGAAATTACACCCTACCGTTATTTTGAAGCCACAGACCCACAGTCTATAAACAAAACAGCCTTCCAACTCGATGACATTCAACTGCAGTGTAGTACTGAATAATAACAGGCTGTGTCCGATGCATCGATATGTTTTATGTATGACGCACAGTGGGACGAAAATCGAGTTTCAAAGACATAGACCACTTACAATTTTTTTTGACGTTTCCTTGCTGGAAACCAATGCAGACCAGTTAAAGAAGCCCTAACATTATCATATTTTTGTACGTCAGGTGATCCTGACGCGAAAATATTTTTTTTTAATAAAAAATGTATGGAGGAAAACAGATAAATCCATTTTAATCGAGACTCGTGAGAGTGCCCGTTATATCCTGTGGTATGATTTTTGTCCTTATTTTTTACTATTTTTTGACATATAGCACGCGCCTCGCACTCGATGGACTTTAGGCGAAAAAAAATTAAAAGTATTTTTTTATTATTATTTCATCATATTACGACGATCATATAACGACCTATAAGGGGTATTTAACACTCCTATTGGCCTATTGTCTAAAACGCTACTACTGCCTCCTTAACCCTTTAAATGTCGATTGCACACCATGTGTGATAACAATAAAAAATCTATTGTGTCTTCTAATTGGACATGCGACGGGTTAATGACAGTTTACCTGCTAATCCGCCATTTTATAATGGACTTAATATTTTACTCGTATTATACATACATTATGAATACCTTACTAATGACCATACGTGACTAACCTAGACAATGGGCTCGACAGAGGTTGTTCTACTTGGCTTATCATTGTTGCTTATTTACTTAGTATTAGAAAAAATTTAATTCATCATCATTTCAATTATTGATATCAATTTTTACATTGTGTTTGAATATATTCAGATTCAGATACTTTACTTGCTTAACTTGAGTTTACATACAATTATAAAGGAAGAAAACAATGCATGCAAGGTGATATAAAATGGAGTAGAGCTAACATGTTTACCATATTGTCATGGTGTGCAAATATTAAAACAAGTTTATAATTAAAAAAACGAAATGCTGACATACATAAATAAATAAAATTAATTTGGTTGTTCCTGAACCCTGCTTAACTTTATCGATCAGTAGACCTAACTCTGCCCGGAACTTGGCTTGGATTTCCTTTTTCTTGGCCTCTAAAATATTTTTGTTATCTCCTCTGACAGACCAGATTTTCAAATCTTGTCTGTATGCAATATGAAGCAGACACTCCATACAATTGATGCGAGCATGCAGAGGAGATAATCCAAATTTCTACAGATCGGTTTGTACGTGTCTTTGCGAAACTCTCTCTAAATCATTCATTTCTGAAGGTTTTGCCAAGCACAAGTAACAAGTTGCAGACGATTTGGCGTCTGAAAGATATGTGCATATCTTTCCGTCGATCATAGTCATTACCAGACTGTGGTCAATTGTGTTACTCTCGTACTGGGTAGCCTTTAGACTTTTTCTTTTGTTTTCCATTTTGGCCAACTGTTCTTGCACTAAAACCTTGGACTCTTTTGCAAACATGAATTGTATTGGACGGCAATACAATGCTTAGCACAGTTTTGGATTATCCCAAATTACTTCGTTTCCAGATTGAATTTTTAGTGGAACTAATGTTGTCATAAAAATTGCTTCATCATCACCGCTTTCATCCCCTTAAATTTTTTGTTTATAGGTGCCCTGGCTTGAAGCACCATCGAATCCCCACTTGGATATCAGTGTCATACTTTTGCCTTTTATATCTTGAGATAGGCTTTTTATAATTCTGGCAGCAGTAATACGAGTATCTAAAAGTGCTTGAAGAGAAACTTTGGCCATTACGTCTGTTACTGTTATTGCATCTTTTGGAGGGTAACAATCCAACTTAGCTTGTTGGATTTTGTAATATGAAGGATACAAATCTGTGATACCTTCACGAAGAGTAGATTCTCTTAAAGTCATGTACTGCCACTTAGATAATTTCAGTGATAATAATAAGCCCAGTGCGTTTACAGGGGTGAAAGTACATTTTTTCGTTTGATTCACCCGTTGAATAATATTTTCCGCCTCTTTTGGGTTCTTTAGAAGTAGGTCTATTGCTGTTGCCAAATTATCGTTGCCTTCTTGCTTCAATTTAGCTATTGTAGCGTAAGCTAATTCATTACTTTCTCGATCTTTATACTCGAAATCATCAACTCTTCGTTTCTTTGGTTTCACTCCAAGATCTGTGAATGGTTTGCGTGGACTTGCAGCTACTTTAGTCGATGTTCCGACTGACGAACTTGTAGAGGGAGCACACAAATCATCGGTTTCATTTGTTACTGTAGGTTCAGTAAATGATTCCTGAGGTCTTATATTTTCAAGTACACACGTTGGCCACTCAATTTTTTGTTCCAACCAATCTATGTAATGTTTTCGGAAATAATCTGTGTTACATTTCGCTACTTTCCATCTTTTCAACACAGACTGAATCTTCGACAAAATTCATGAAGAATGTCTCGATCTTCTTCTGACAAATTGAGACCCAACTGTGATTGAACAGTTCCGAACAGTCTTAAGTAATTTCCAAGCTTACCAGACTCTTTCAGAATCACAAATAGGTCCAAGTTAGTTTTTAAAACTGATTTATCCATTTTTACAGCTATGACAGGCACAATGTTTCACAGAAAATAGTTAGCACCTAACTAAAGTAAATATTGAGTGCTCTCTGTATTTATACTAACCTAATATTACCCTGTATTAATGAGCACTAATTAGTAGAATAGATGAAACAATTAAAGAACATTACAACACGTAAGCCCTGATGAACCATAAATATGTGAATGCAACTGTGTTCAAAGGTATTTCATAATAAAACCACCACAAAGTTAATAGGATTAATAGAAACCTATTGATAAGTACGTATAAAATACTAAATAAATTAGCAACAATGTTAAACCAAGTAAGGACAATATCTGTCGAGCCCATTGTCTAGATTAATCATGTATGGTCATTAATTATGAAGACCATTAAAAAAAGGCAGATTAGCAGGTAAACTCATTAAGGAGGCAGTAAGTAGCATGTTTTAGGCAATAGCACAGATTACTAAATAGTTACTACGTAACAGATACTTCACTCAGTAGAAAATTTTCAATACCTACTGCTATAATAGCCTACTCCGTCGCGTCAGCAACCGCTGCATGCTAAAATGTGCCTAAATGCTCAAGCGTACAGTTGTGATTGCTTCGCACCACGCGATCCCACAGCAATCGCAGGGCTGCCTCTTCGATACGAATTAAATTAACATAAGTTTTTGTGTCTATGTTATTGAGAACTGTGAAAATGTTCTGACTATAGGTGGCAGTTTAAAATTGTATCGTTTATAAAATATATTTTTTATAAATTGGTGCTGACTGTGCAATCTAGATAAAACACTACTTATAGAGGTCAGTGTGTAGGTAAAATAAAAAAATCTTTAAGAGTTACATGTGTTTTATTTTTATATATTTGTTTATAAATTTCTTACCCTTTCTAAATTCTCGGTTATTATATTTTAGTATTGAAAAAATCCTGAATCTAATAAAAAGTTTTATTAGATATTGTTTTAGGAAACAAGGGCAGGGAGAATCAAAATGTATGTCATTTAAAATTTCATAAAGAGTACTACCCGGCCTTTGTTTCATATTTTTTTTTTCAAAATTATAATAAATATAGTCTCAAGTTCTCTTACATAATTATGAAACGCATCTGTTGGTACTTTTAACTTTCCGTAAAAAGACTATGTTTTGTTGAATGCTTTAAAATGGATAAACAATCTATTCGTAGACTCGTTTAAATCAGGAATGTTCTGTAATTCAACAACAAAGCCAGGACAGGCATCTGTGTCTGAAAGGCAAGCTGATGCTTAGTATACCTATTAAAAATAATTTTGAAACGACAAAAAATAGTAATAGTTTATCACTTACCTTTCGTCAATGACAGGTAAATCGAATGCAACGATTAAAATTGAACAACGTGCGAGCGCTTCGCTTGCGAAAACCGCACTGAATTTGGTCCGCAAACGGCCCGAGACCGCTCGGCCGGGCGGTAGGTAATTATAGCATGAAGTGACGGAGGCCTGACAATAGGCCGAGTGTTAACTACTACTTGTAGGTCGTTACATACCGTAAATACTCGGAATAAAATGAAATAATAATAAAAAAATACGTTTCATTTTTTTTCACCTAAAGTCCATCGAGTGCGAGGGGTGTGCGATATGTCAAAAAATAGTAAAAAATAACGACAAAAATCATACCACAGGATATACCGGGCACTCTCACGAGTCTCGATTAAAATGGATTTTTCTGTTTTCCTCCATACATTTTTTATTTAAAAATAATATTTTCGCGTCAGAATCACCTGACGTACAAATATATGATAATGTTGGGGCTTCTTTAACTGGTCTGTATTGGTTTCCAGCAAGAAAACGTCAAAAAAAAATGTAAGTGGTCTATGTCTATGAAACTCGATTTTCGTCCCACTGTGTGACGCAGGTATCTACGGCTGGGACAGCTGATGTGAATTATTAGTTAGGACATTGATTAGTAGGCGATGTGTTTTGTAATTAGAAATTTGATATTAATTTCTCAATTAAGGGCTGATTTTTCAATCGTCAGTAAGTCCTATCTGAGGAGTTAATATAACAATTTGACAGCTTTTGTAGGTAGGTAGGTATAGTAAATGTCAAACCGCCATTTTTTTTTTAGATAAACGTTAAGTGTCTTATGTGTGGTTTCAAGTGTCAAAACATTTTGAACGAGTATGTAGTACCATTTTTTTTTTTTGCATTGAATATCTTATATTATGAGGCTTATGAGTTGAATAAATACTTAATTAGGTTTATGAATGAAGGTGTGTTCCTATTTTCCGTATGAGGACAGTCCTTTTGCTGGCAGTGACGACCTTACTGGTAAAATGACTCGCCGTAATGCCTGGAAATTATTGTGAAATGTTGCAGCATTTCACAAGGCTTTCCTAACAGTTGTTTTTTTTAAGATTTTCCTCTATACTGGGAAAACCAAAAAAATATTTTGAATAAGGCAAGGCAGCAAGTCACATTGCATTCCGTTATTCAAATATGCAATCTGCCTAGCCTTTTCCCAACTATGTTGGGGTCGGCTTCCAGTCTAATCGGATGCAGCTGAATACCAGTATTTCACATGGAGCGACTGCCTAGCTGACCTCCACAACCCAGTTACTGGGTAATACGATACCCCTTGGTAAGACTGGTTGTCAGACTTTCAGGCTTCTGACAACCCGTAACGACTGTCAAAGATCCACGAATGACAGCCGGGACCAACGGCTTAACGTGCTTTCCGAGGCACGGAGGAGTCTCGGTATGAAAAGATGGTCACCCATCCACAGACCAACCCCGGCAAGCGTAGCTTAACCTGATGGATCGACCCGTGCAGCTGTTATTACTTAGCCACGAGCTCCTTTTGTTATTAAATAAATAAATAGATGAATGCCGAAACAAAAAAAAAAAAAAAAATAGGCGAAGGAAACGTTATCAAAAGCCTAAATCTAAATAAACATTTGTTTATTTACAGGTGCAATGCAGGTGGTAGCAATTTTAATGAGCTGCTGTGATTTTAGGAGATTGATTCAATATGTAACATACAAAAATTATTTCTGTATTTTTAATTCGTTTATAAATTACCACTGGACACTATTACGCACTTAATTTTATTATTACTTTTACTTTAAATGTACTTTCTTCAATCCAATTTTAAATCTACATATTAAGGAACTTAGATGTAGGTAACTTTATTACCGACTTTAATTCTTACATTATTATTTTTTTAATCACACAAACACCCATAATATCACATTCGCGTGATATAATTCAAAATTTTCAATTTATTAACTGTTCATTTATTATTATTTTACCATAGAAAATGTTTTTATCGCGTGTTCGCGCCATTCCGTACGTTAAATGCCAGCGTGGTATTGCAAGGGAGGCAAAGGAGCTACTAGCATATAGCTAACAGCCAAGAGGCAAGGTAAGACGGTATCGACTATACGCGATCTAGGAAACGGAGGGGACTATTATCAAAGGTGCTTTTCTTTTATTTTTGGCATGATTTTTAAAGATGTTCTGTTT
Organism: Dicycla oo; assembly: GCA_948252095.1. Classification (NCBI taxonomy): domain Eukaryota; kingdom Metazoa; phylum Arthropoda; class Insecta; order Lepidoptera; family Noctuidae; genus Dicycla; species Dicycla oo. The sequence goes on from OX411730.1 coordinate 12,515,661, forward strand.
AATTAATATTTTGATACAATGCGCCATACTTAAATAAAAGACGTCATTCACCACAATGTGTCGTTTATTTCTTTTCTTCGCTATACTTACTTTTACGATATTACTGCATGCTCTCTCACTCTATCATTCAGTATATGCCATTGATGTATAAAATAGGGAAGATATGGTACACGCTCCTCGACGTGGACCGCATAAATTGTGTGTACGGGCACAATTGGCTTTAGACACAATCGAACTGGCGTTTGTGTAGCACGTTAAGTAAAATTACCGTAATCGTCTAACTAAGCAGCAACAATGCCTTACTGTGTTTTCAAAATGTGCACAAATAGTTCTAAAACCAAAAACAAGTTCCACGAGATTACTTTTCACTCATAAGAACATCAAAACTTAATTTATTTTCTTCAAAAGTCTCCTGATTATTATTGTTGGTAGAGCGCCATTTGCAGAAAGAGATAGAAATATATGATAGCGCTGGCAAATAAAACAGTCGGTACCACAAACTGAAGCAAATGTCATAACGGTTGATGACGGAACGGAAACAGGAATCAGTAAAATAAACAAGTGATTCTGCATTGGATTATAAAATCATATTAAGTATTGTTAATTTTAATGTTTGTTTTTTATAAGTACCTACTAATTTTAAACTCTAATTGGAGCAATTTTACTGTTAGGTCATTTAAATAAAATAATTATTACCTACGTAACTTAATTTACAATTTAAAGTATTTAAAAAGTGTTATTAATTACAAATCAAATATTCAATTTCAATTATTCAATCAAATTAAATCTAAACATTTTTGTAAAACAAATGTCACCAGCCGTTCGTTGCTGTTGATAGTTGTGTAAACGTATAAATAGGCTCGCTCTAGTCGCAGAGCGCTTCCCGACCGATCACCATGTTCGGCAAGCCGATCCCTTGGGAGACGCGAGCCAAATACCTCGGTGTGACCCTCGACCACCACCTCTCCTTCGCTGAGCACATAAAGCAGGTGCGTTCGCGCGCCGCTTTCGCTCTCGGTAGGCTCCACTCCGTTCTGAATGCACGTAGCAAATTGTCACTTAGGTGCAAATTGCGCATTTATACAGCGTGCATTCGCCCCATCATGACCTATGCGGGTTCAGTGTTTGCGCACGCAAAACCTCACCTCATACATAGGATGCAGGCCCTCCAAAACCGTTTCCTCCGAAAGGCAACGGGAGCCCCTTGGTTCGTTCGGAACGAAATCCTCCATGTCGATCTCGACATTCCCACCATCTCCCAGTTCTTGAAACGCAATTCCAAGCGTTTCTTCGACTCAGCCACCAACCATCGCAACCCTCTGGTTGTCGAGGCGGCTAGCTATGTCCCCTCTCTTATTAGTAAGGTCCGCCGCCCCAGGCTTGTCCTCTCAGATCCCGACGACCCCATAACTCTTCTCCAGGAGAGCAGTAGGGACCGTAGGAACAAAAACAAATCGACATTCCGACCTCGCCGCCGAGGTCCCTCGCGACGACCCCGTAATAATGGTCCTCCCCCCCGTCCCTTGCTCGGGTATGATGTGCCAGCTGGTGGCGTAGCTGAGCCTGTAGCTTTAAACTCCCCTGATAATAATAATTCAAATCTGATCCAGCCTGTCCCATCTTGCTGTCCTCCCCCCAGCGACGCCCTAAGCCGAGGCCCGTTCCCCACAGGGGGAGCCCTTAGCGTGTAGTCGCTTAGTCTGTAAGTTTTTGCCCCTGGCTGGAGGCTTTGAGTTTTTCTTAAGGCAGCCACAGGATAGTCCGGTTAAGTAGTCTCGACCTCTCTAGGTCAACTACGAGATGCCATTCATAAAAAAAAAAAAAAAAAAAAAAAAACGCAGAGCGCTTAGTATTGAATTGTATTTTGAACTGTGTGCACCTCTTTGTAAAATTAAATAGTGTGAATCATTGTTGGTTGTGAGTGAGTGATAAAAAGTGATTACAAGATGTCTGATGGTTTTCATTTGAGATCCCCGAGCCCTCCCGCTCTTACATCAGAAGAAAGGGATGAGCCCGAGCCTGAACTGAACCAAACAACGTACTCGCCTATCCTGCCAACCTCTCGACCAGGAAATTCGGATGAGCTGAATTTACTTCGCTGCCAAATCAAGTTGCTGGAAAGGATGGTTTTCCGCCCACAAGCTAAGTGAAATTTATTTACCTAATTATGATCCCGACGAGCATAAAATAACAATTGAGGAATGGTGTAAACAAGTTACCTCTTTAATCACCATGCGAGGTTGTTCACAGTTTGTTGCTATGATGAAGGGATTGGCATGCTTGCAAGGACGCGCCAAGCAATGGGCAGATACTAATGCTCATTCTCTTGCTAATTGGGATTCGCTCCAAAGGGAACTCATAGTACAATTTAGTGGCGAAACTAGGTATATTGTGTACGTCAATGCATTTCGGGAATATACTTCAAATCAGGCTAAATCTTTTTCTGAATATGTTGCCGAATCATGGCGTTTGTTTTCAAGAATTTCTCCGAATGCTCCAACTGAACTCATGGTGGAAGCTGTTATATCTGGCATAAGACCAAAATTTTACCAAGCTGAACTCCTCAGGTCAGCACCAAGATCACAAGCTGAACTGATTGCCACATTGGCGAACTACCGTAAGCGACCCGTCGGCGTCGATGCAATAACAGATGAACCCTGTGCAAAACAACCAAGGCTTGCTCTTCCAACAACTGCGACGTGTTACAATTGCAACAAACCAATTGCATATTTCTCGTGATTGCAGGAACAGACTTTGTGAAATCTGCAAAAAACCAGGCCACCCATCTGACCGCTGCTAGCATAAAAAGACAAACGAAGCACAATCAGAGAAGCCTGCTGTTCCTGCTACTGCTTCAACAGCTGCACGGGTAGTCACGCCGGGAAGTCAATACTATCCAGAAAGAAAAGGCGCCTAACGAAGTTCAACTACAAATAGGTGATATCTTTCTTTCTTGTTTAATTGATAGTGGTGCCGAATGTTCACTTATTAAGAAAAAAGTTTCTGGGTCAATTAAGGGTAAACGCCAAATAGAACTTTTGCAATTACGAGGGTTTGGGGGCAGTAGCATACCTTCGAGTGAATTGATAAACACTGTAGCCACATTTAATGGTGTGACGTTCGAAGTAAAACTTCATGTCGTTTATGATTTAAATTATGATGTCATTTTAGGACTAGACTCTATCAAAATACCGGGAATTAAAATTTCAAACGAAGGAACTTCAATAGAAAGAGTGAGTTACATTTTTAATTACGAAATATTATCTTTGGCTAATATTGACACCGATTTGAAAGATACGTCTCAGTTAATAGATGTCCTTAAAAAACACACCGAATTATTTTCTTTCAATAAAATTAAAAAAGTGACCACGGGCAAATTAACTATCAGGTTAAAAGATCCCAATCGTATAGTACAAAGAAGGCCCTACCGACTAGCACCTGTAGAGAGAGAAAAGGTCAAGACAATTATTGAAGATCTTAAAACTAAGGTTATTATTAGAGATAGTTGCTCAACTTTTGCAAGTCCTATTTTGCTAGTAAAAAAGAAAAATGGTGACGACCGGCTTTGTGTTGATTTCCGCGAACTTAATTCAAATACAGTTCATGACCACTATCCTCTCCCACTGATTCAAGATCATATTGATAAACTTGGTAAGGCTCGATTCTTTTCAAGCCTTGATATGGAATCAGGGTTCCATCAAATTAGTATTTCAGAAGAATCAATCGAAAAAACGGCTTTCGTTACGCCGGACGGCCAATATGAGTACTTATCAATGCCATTCGGTCTAAGTAACGCACCTTCAGTGTACCAGTGCGCCATTAATTCAGCTCTAGGTGACTATCGCGATAATATTGTACTAGTATATATTGACGATGTTCTAATTTAATTGTACCGAGCAAGTTAGTCAAATTATCTAACCATCAAGTGACATGCTCAACGGAGCCCTGTATAGTCGCGTGTCTGTATTGATGTAATATTGTTTTAATTAGTGTTACGTAGGTAAGATTATTTCAGTATTATCATTGCGTATTATGTGTATTTTGTGTTTCTGATTTGTGTACGTGCCTTTTTTATTATAATTGTGAATACTTGCACTGGTTTAATTCGCCAAAGACGACGATAACCCCCGCCTATCAGAGTCTAGAACCCCCAGAGCACAGCATGCAGGTTGTTCAGATTTAAGTTTCGTGTGCTGTGCTCAACATTGGTAATTACCACTAAGTAGGTAGGTAAAAATCAAATAAAAATTTTATTTGATTTTTACCTACCTACTTAGTGGTAATTGGCCTTTAGTTTGCATTTGTAGCGTCAACAAAATAGATACTTTGTAAGATGTTCCTGATATTTTTTCATATCTAAATTTATCCATACCTACCACCCTGTGACCGTGTTCTTGTGCATTTTATCACAATTAGATACTAGCTACCCATGTTACAAATAAATTTTAATGAGATGATAAATTTGAAACGTGTGGAGACATAAATGGCTCCAAGTTGTCAGAAAACAAGGGCAAGAACCAGATTGGGTAGCCACCAGTAGTAGTCGATTACGTTCGGTACACTTCAGAACAGAAGATATGTATATCGCACCTCCGCTTAAATAGTGTCATAAGTCAAAAAAGCAAACTGTCGAGAAAAAGGCGCTTGAAATGTATTCTAACTTTTATTTTTACTTTTCTGGTCATAAATCAAAAACTAACGAAATTAGCGCAATAAGTTTCTTAGTAAGTTAAAATGATTTTAGAAGCTCTACAAAATGGTATAGATCCTGATATATATATATTAGGTTGGGGAAAAAGTCTTTTCGCATTATAGTATGTATGAACTTGTAATAAAATCTCTTTGGCTATACTATTTGTATCTGGCTGGTTTTGGTAACATTGAAAGTTTAAATTTTAAAGAACATAATTCCAAATTCAAATTAGGAAAATGTGTGATTTTCATTTGTTTTTCGTACCGTCAAGATGAGTGAATCTAATGAAGAAATTCGATACATTTTAAAATTTTACTACAAAAAAGGTAAAAATGCAACGCAAGCCGCGAAAAAAATTTGCGATGTTTATGGACCTAGTGTAGTGTCTGTGAGAGTAGCACAAATTTGGTTTAAGCGTTTTCAATCCGGAAATTTTGATGTCAAAGATGCACGTCGCTCTGGTCGCCCTATTACGGATAAAATGGATGCCATTTTTGAAAAAGTGGAGCAAGATCGGCATATTAGTAGTTACGACGTAGCTGAAGAACTGGAAATTGACCACAAAATAGTTTTGGCGCATTTGGAAAAAACTGGGTACACAAAAAAGCTCGACATTTGGGTACCTGACGAGCTCACTGCAAGAAACAAAAAGTTATCGAACAAAATGGTACCTACATACTTTAGTTAAATGTAAATAAACTATATTAAAAAAGTTTCTTCGCATTTATTAAGAAAATTCAAAACATTAAAGTATGTAGGTACCATTTTGTTCGATAACTTTTTGCCATCTTGTAGGTAGGGACATGATCCCATTGCTATAGAAATTTTGGGACTTCTGGTCAAAATACCGCGACAAGTGGTTTTGGCAGTCCTCTCGTGATGTTAACCTGACACTGCCGAAAGAATTCTGAAGAGACCGAAACAGGTGGAAATCTGAAGGTGCAAGGTCAGGACTATACGGCGGATGCATTAACACCTCCCAGCCAAACTCTCTTAATTTTTGCTGAGTGGCTAAAGATGTGTGAAGTCTAGCGTTATCATGATGAAAAACCACACTCCTTCTGTTGATTAATTCCGGCCGCTTTCTCTCAACTTCTTGCTTTAATCTCATCAGTTGTTCGCAGTAGAGTTCAGAATAGATGGTCCTGCCTGGTGGTAACAGCTCATAATGAATAATGCCCTTCCAATCCCACCACACACACAGCATCACCTTGTTGCGAGTTAACCCGGGTTTCGCCACAGTCCGTGAAGCCTGACCGGCCTTTGACCACGACCTTTTTCGCACGTTCTTGTCATACGTGATCCACTTTTCATCACCAGTTATCAGCTTCTTCAAAAATGGTTCGGTTTCATTACGTCGTAATAAAGAATCGCAAATGAGTACACGGTTCATTAGGTTTCTTGCAGTGAGCTCGTCAGGTACCCAAATGTCGAGCTTTTTTGTGTACCCAGTTTTTTTCAAATGCGCCAAAACTGTTTTGTGGTCAATTTCCAGTTCTTCAGCTACGTCGTAACTACTGATATGCCGATCTTGCTCCACTTTTTCAAAAATGGCATCCATTTTATCCGTAATAGGGCGACCAGAGCGACGTGCATCTTTGACATCAAAATTTCCGGATTGAAAACGCTTAAACCAAATTTGTGCTACTCTCACAGACACTACACTGGGTCCATAAACATCGCATTTTTTTTTCGCGGCTTGCGTTGCATTTTTACCTTTTTTGTAGTAAAATTTTAAAATGTATCGAATTTCTTCATTAGATTCACTCATCTTGACGGTACGAGAAACAAATGAAAATCACACATTTTCCTAATTTGAATTTGGAATAATGTTCTTTAAAATTTAAACTTTCAATGATACCAAAACCTGCCAGATACAAATAGTATAGCCAAAGAGATTTTATTACAAGTTCATACATACTATAATGCGAAGACTTTTTCCCCAACCTAATATATATTTTAATTATTATTCGGACTTTACCCAAAATGCTTGGGTAAACCTAGTTTTACTCAATCATCTAACATTACCCGTAACATATAAAACCCGCCAAGGATATAGGAAGATATTAAAAAAAAAACGCAGTACCATAGTACAGACAGGAGCTAATATTATTATAAAGTATTATTTTGTTCAGTTAAAATTTAATTGTTGACGGTACTTGACCTTATTTTCGGTTTGCGGGGAATACCCGAATCGTAATTTGTTTCAGAGTTGTTACGGGTACGTAACAATGACAATTATTGCTATCTCGTTCCCGGTACAGCCCGCGTAATATATCTCTCTATTTCGGTTGATGATGCACATGACGCACGACATTGGGAAATGTAGTCATTGGGTGTCTTTACATGTAATTGTTTCTAGTCTAGTCCACTAAATGTTTGCATGACATTAGAACGTGCCCAATCTTTTCTATTTTATATATCAATGGTATATTCCCTTAAATTGGCAGCGTACTCCACGAAAAACATTCACTTTGAAATAAAACCGGCCAAGAGCAAGTCGGACTCGCGCACCGAGGCTTCCGTACTATCAAATGTGCAAACAGCGCTCTTTCATATCGCACCTTCGGTAAGACAAGGCCATAAATGTCAAAATTTCAAAAAGTCGGTTAAATATGCCAAAGTGCTTTAAAAATGCTCTTTTCATCAGGGATCACAAAAGTATAGGGCTTATTTTATGCAAAGATCAATAACTTCAAGGTGGTAAGGTAGTATGAGCAGAATAATACGGATTTGAATATTAAAAAAATCTTAACACGTTCCCTGTGCGTGCACCACATGTGGGTCACTGTGAGGTCACTGACACGTGCGTGCACCACATTTGGGTCACGACTCCATACAAATTTGAAGCCTTTTTATAGTTTACACGTGTGATTTATTTTAATTTTTTTGCATACACGTGTGAACAATAAACTATAAAAAAAGTTTGCTCAAAAACCGGGCAACATTTTTATAGGGTTGTCAGGAAATAAAAGCCTAAAGTTACTAAAAATAAATGAATGTTTTTTTTTTGTAATATAGGATAGAAACAAACAAACAAATGTTTTGTATTAAAAAAAAAAAATAATAAAGATTAATGACAAATAATAAACAAAGAAAGTACAAAAAATAAACAAAGAAAGTAAGAGGTGATGAAAACAAAAAAGAAAAACCAAATGCGCACGAGCCGGATTTGTGAAAGTATTTGCATGTAAAACAGCTGTTTGACAGTGACTTTGACAATTAGATTTAGTTGTTCACAGTTGTAATGAATGCGTTCAGTAAAAAATAATTTGTTTTTACTCTTATACCGTGTGTTGTACACATATGAGGCAATAAATGTATAGTTCGTACGTGGGTGCACCACATGTGGGTCAATGAATCTATAGCTAGTACGTGAGTGTACCACATGTGGGTCACAAGTTTTTTTTTAAATTTTAAACAATTAGAGGGTTGATATTTATATAATTTATTCAAAATTATCATTACATAAGCCTCTCTTTACATATTTCCACAAAACGTGTTTGCACGTGAGGAGCTCCTCTCACATTTAGTAGCTGCACTGTTAATGTGTTAAAATGGCTCTCCTGTAAAATCACAAAAAGTGCAGTTGTACCCCTTGTTTTGCCGAAGGTGCGATATGATACCCCACATGCCCTAGTAGCCCCACTTCGATTTTTAAGGCCTGTACGCACCGGGACTTACAGCTTAGTACGGCCGTTATTCCAAATGCGTACAGTGCGGCTACGTTACAAACAATTGAGCCTAGAGTACATACCTATGAGCTACGTAAGGCCCTATTGACTCTAAACCTAGCCCTATAGCAATTACCTAGCGCCCTAGTTATCCTAACGCCTAGCCTATCATACAAACCACACCAAGCGTAAGTTACGTTGGTTTTATGTGCGGGAAGTCTGTCACAAGCAGACCTACGGTAACAGACGGAATTTGGGTAGGAATAGGGGTTTGTGTACGTCGTGCAATGTACACAGGAAATGGTTTTCTCACTGCCGATCCCACAGACTCATAGGACCGATGATGGCTAAAGGTGTCTTGGCCACAGTGAGAGGAGTTACGGGAGATGAATCAAACTCGACTGCAGCTTGATGACTGTTTTATTACAATAGTTAACTTAATTATACAGGGTGGCCCAAAAGTCGTGGATCAAACGCAACTAGGGGTTAGATGGGGTCATCAGCTGCAAAAAGTTGTTCTACGGGAGGTCCTTAAGGTCAACCCCTGCAGAGTTATAATTTATTTTGTGTTTTTATGAGAAAATTGACTTTTTTTAACTAATTCTTATTAAAATTCGAAAAATCTACATCCTGTATCTTTTTTATAATTTTCACTACATTGGTACTGATGATTCCTTGCGTTAGACATGCTATTTATGGTTGTTTATTGGGTGTGTTGAAGATAATATTAAGTTACACGATTTTTTTTTTCTCAAATCATAACTTTTCATTTACTTCGGACCCCACTGTGAAAAAAAAATACTCTACCGAAAAGTGACCCTGTATTACAAGTTTTGGCGCATTTAATAGGGATTCTGAAAAGGTATTACACATGGCCATGTGTGGCTCTAATATCTTTCTAGGACGAAAAAACAAAACAACGATTGTGAAATAATTGTTTTATTAAGCAAAACGTTTTACAATAAATGCTCAAAATTCCTGCCTCTGGCCATAATACATAATCTGCACCGTCTAATAAAATTCCTACGTAACCTACGGAATGCACCTCTGTTGTTAGTAACTTGTACCCTAGCTTTTGTCGTAGGTCTTGTTCGCTATTGTTCTCTCCTTGGTACACTATTTCTTTAAAATAGCCCCAAAGAAAAAAATCTAATGGATTTAAATCGGGCGACCGGGGTGGCCACGCAATATGTCCGCCTCGACCAATCCACCGGTTGGGGAAGCGCTCGTTCAAATGATCTCGTAACTGCTCGAGCGTAGTGAGGCGGGGCGCCATCATGTTGCAGCCACATTTCAGCTTCGTTAAGAATATGGTTTAAATTATTTTGCAAAAAATTTAAATACTGAGCACCATTCAGCCTTGCTGGCATTTCATGCAGCACTAACTGCTGGTCAATTATACCCGCCCACATGTTAATACCAAACAGATGCTGGAATCGATCATTTCTTATAATATGGGGGTTCACTCTGGAGTAAAAATGTAGATTGTGGATATTGAATACTCCCATTCTTCTAAAAGTTGACTCATCCGTCCATAAAACCTTGTTGAAGAACTGCGGATCCTCTCTGTGGTATCTTAGCATCTCTCTGCAAAACCGCACTCTAGGTTCATAGTCACCGGGCAGCAAAGCTTGCACCCTTTGCACGTGGTAGGCGTGATATTTGTTTCTGTTAATGACACGTTGCACCGTCGATCTTGGAATCCCGAGAATTTGGCGTTGACTTATACTAGGATCCAATCTTAATTCTCTCAGCACTTCATCTTCATTTTCAAATTGCACCACTGGTCTGCCTGCTCTCGGAGCATGCTGACCGGGTATGACTCCGTCCATGTACGAATTATGTACGCGCATAAAGACCCTGTAGTCCGGAAAACGATCACGGTTAGGGTAGCGTTGACGATATTCCCTGGCAGCAGCCCGGGCATTACCGTCGCAAAAGCCATACAGGTAATGCATTTCTGCATACTCCCGTTGGGTGTATTCTCTCCTCGCAGCAGCCATCTGTCCACTTTTGTAGCCAATCCGTCCGATTCCGAATCTAGTGCGATTCACACTGCACTGGTCACAGATAGGCAATCTATCACAAGTCCGAAAAACAAAGCGTAGGTCAAAGGAAAGAAACTGATCACAAGTCGTCGTAAAACCGAGAAAAAGAACACGTGCGTACTCACAGGCAGGAAGCGAGTCACTAAAGAACACTAAACATTCTAAAGAGACATGCTCACGCGCATCCCCCGGACCCGCCCCGGCCGGCCCGGCCTTTTGTTTCCTAGAAAAGATATCGCTACCTGAACTGACGGGCAAACCGGCCTTTTATTGACAAAGGATTAAATGGTTAGTGTAAAAGAGAGGCAGAGAGTCTTTGTCATTAATTGTATTAGTTCCAGTTTATTTTTAAATAAGCCTAACCGAGTTTTATGGTTGGGTTAACTTTGGCCTTGCTACGAATAATCATCCTTGAAAGATATCAAAGCCATGCATAGCCATGTGTAATACCTTTTCAGAATCCCTATTAAATGCGCCAAAACTTGTAATACAGGGTCACTTTTCGGTAGAGTATTTTTTTTTCACAGTGGGGTCCGAAGTAAATGAAAAGTTATGATTTGAGAAAAAAAAAATCGTGTAACTTAATATTATCTTCAACACACCCAATAAACAACCATAAATAGCATGTCTAACGCAAGGACTCATCAGTACCAATGTAGTGAAAATTATAAAAAAGATACAGGATGTAGATTTTTCGAATTTTAATAAGAATTAGTTAAAAAAAGTCAATTTTCTCATAAAAACACAAAATAAATTATAACTCTGCAGGGGTTGACCTTAAGGACCTCCCGTAGAACAACTTTTTGCAGCTGATGACCCCATCTAACCCCTAGTTGCGTTTGATCCACGACTTTTGGGCCACCCTGTATACAAATTTTGTGGTCAATACACATTGATACCTATTTACATGTGTTGTGTGTGTATCTAGCCGATGAAGCGAAGATCTCAGCACTCTCAGCAGGTCACTTCTTAGTGCTGACGGTGTGCCGGTATTGCCGGCGGAGCGAATGTATGTCGCTCTGAATGCTGACGCTGCACAGTGATTCGTCTAGAACAAGCTGACAGGACAAAATTATTTTAATTGATTTTTGTTGTTTTTTAGTTTCTGCATGTTTTGTTTTATTCAGTTTCACATTTTTATGGATTCTAACAAGATAAAAATAATTAAGAAGTAATTATTTAGTGAGGAAATTGAAATAAAAAAATAACTTGATTAAAAAAGATCTATTTATATAGAAGGAGGTTCATTATCAGCATGTATAAAAAATATACAGGTATAAAAAAGTGAATGACAGATAAATAGGTACACACAGAATAAACTGTAAACTAGTGTAAAAAGTCATAATACAAATAGAAACTATTTAAAATTAAATAAGAACGAAAATTACCTACTAATTACTTTACAATAAAAAACTATTACTATTATTGTCTTCTAATGATATTGAATGTACTCAAATGTCATTAAAAAACATTTACCTAATCATCTTCATCACTTTCACTGGAATCATTAATTGAATAATCATGAACCTGTTTATCACTTTGCTTACAATAACTAGATACTACAACCTTATCTACTGTTACACTAGGTGAATTTAAATAAATAAATAAATCTAGAACCTCGGAAGCGAGCTTACTGCATTTTTTTCGAGGCACTTCTCTTAAACTGTTAATTACAGGGTCAGATGTAATTAATAACATATTTAACAAATCTTTATTAGTGGCAATACGCGAACAGTTGCGTGTATTATGCTCACGAAATCTTCTGCAGTCCTTATTACGAGCTTCTTGTGCCTCCTCAGAAAGTTGTCCCATAGGCAAATGAAACGTCTTGATAAACTCAGAACTATGCAGAAGTATTTTGTGAACAGTTACAGGCATGTTTCATTTAGTTTATTTCATTTTATTTTTATTTTATTTATTAGGGACAACAAACAGCAGTATATTAAATATTACACATGATTGGAGTACTAAACTAATAGAATTAACAAATACACTACTCACGACGTTATCCACAGATTACCATACACGTATAAAATAATTAGCATAGGTACTGTTAATAATAACAATAAGGGCAAACTAGAAGATACTCAATACAAAGTTAAAATTATTACTCGGTTTGTTATTAAAGTGTATCTCGGAGAGCATAAAATAAAGTGAAAAAATCTAATCTAATATTATCTGCGTCTTAACACTAGGGACAAATTTAAAGGTCCATATGGAATCAGATAAAATCGGCATGCAAAAACAAGAGAAAAAAAAAGAGAGAAACAAAAAACAATAAAATAAAAAGAAGTACGAACTTAAAGCTACATAAATACATGAGGTATAGGAATCAAAATCAAGTTGAGTTGAGTTCTTGGGCACTCTCACCGAAGTACAATCTGTAGAAGACCGACAAGCACGCAACCTTGCGGCGATGAGCCAAACTGTGAAGCTTGGCATCCAGCAATTCTACGTCGCCAATGAGCCTCTTAGCTCTGCGTTCCACCGAGTCAAGCGCGGCTAGTTGGTACTTAGCTGAGCCATCCCAAAGGATCGGACTTGCGCTTTGTAAAGGGTTAAAAGCTGTCCAGGCGTAAAGTTAGGATGCCCAGCTTCTTGGCCGCTGTTTGGGTTTTTTGCAATTTGCAAGTCAGTATTAGGTTGTATGTTCATTAATATATATGTATTTACAAATTACAATCATTAGAATCAGTAATACAACTTCTTAAAATAGTATAATCCTAAATGTCAAGATTTCAAGTAGGTAATAGTCATTCAATATGATCGATTATATGAACGTAGAGAGTTGTATTGATGATTTTATTGATTACATTCTATAAATACAGAATTATAACGGTCGCGAATCATATTCAGATCAACATACAACCTGATACTGAACCGCAAATTGCCAAAATGTAAGAAAATTTGAATTTCGCGGGGTATCTGGAGCTTTCACCTAACATGAAACTGGATAGGATTCGTTAATTAACCTCAAAGTCAAAGTCAAATCGTTTTTTTGGCAACTTCACGCCTGTATTGTGCGTACGGCTCCATTAGACGAAAAGAGAAAATTGTCTTCAAAATGGGTGAGGAACACTTTTATATATATTATTAATTAACTGAGACCATACCCAAAGTGTTAGATCACTTTTTATCTGTGTCATAACTTTTTTTAGCGGCATGCACCCAAAATATAGTAACTCAAAAAAAAAGCTTTCAAAATACATATAAACTACGAGTCGCGACTGAATGTTGAGAATAGGGTCTCTAGCGGATCACTGGAAATCGCGAAAAAAAAATCAGCTGTTCAGTACGTTTATGTTCGCATAATTCGTCAAAATGTAGGGAACAGCTGCTTTTTTTTCGCGATTTCAGGTTTGGTGTTATAGTAAAAGTTGTTAATAATGATGAGTACAATGACCCTTTTAAAGGTTGACACTGTTTACACTTACACCATGTATAAGTATGTCATAGCAAAATAAAATCATTTATTTAAAAATAGGCACATTAAAAGGCACTTTTGAACGTCAAAATTAAAAAAAAAAAATATTAATGGATTCTAATCGCCCCTTCCAAAGGATAATATCGTATGGAGAAGAATAGACATGAAAGTCCTATGTTTATGATGCTAAAATAACTGCCTGTCTTCCTGTCACTGATAATTGCCGAAAATATGTATATTTATATATATATTTATATGTCAATTCTTCAAACATAGCATTTGTAGTGAACAAAAAAAAAACAACCGACTTTAATTTTAATTATTTATTTAGTTCAGACAATTTCTGTGGCCCAAACACGGACGTGTGGTCAATTTTTGGTAGCACATAAGAAAAGTAAAAGTTTCAAACTGTATCTACCGTGCGAGTTAAGAGTCAAGGGCTTGGGTCTCAAATATATAATTTAGGGGGCCAAATAAGAAAATTAAAAAAAAAATTACGAAAATTTACTATACCCCCCCCTTTATCTCCGAAACTACTGAGCCTAAAATTTCGAAAAAAATACAGAAAATAGTTCCTTACCTATAGATTGCAGGAAAACTTACAATAAGTCTATGGTCTTAAAATAACATGGCAAATCTCAAGTGTGCGTACATATTTGGAATGTAGGTATGGGAGAACATGTATTTCAACTACAATGTTAAGTTTGTTCTTGGGATAAATTCATCCCAACTACGGAACCCTTCATTGTGCGTGGTTCGACACGCACTTGGCCGGAAACTTGAAAATCTTCGCAGTTTAATGACACACAAATTTCATTTAAACATACACATTTACACACGAATTATTGAATGTATTTTTTTTTTTGTACGTCCATAGGAAAAAAGGTGCAGCTGGGATGACGTAGTCCCAGCGAAAACAGTTTTTGTTGGATAGCTGCCCAATGGTTGGATGCACAAATTTGTACTTACCATAATATACAGTTACACGACGTCATACACTAAATATCTGCTAAACTGAATTTTTCCGCTGCGACTACGCACATCATAAAACGGAATCACATACGGACAGTACACTCTGTCAGCAATCATTTTCAGAACCCTGATAGGGCTGGCCATGACTAGAACTATGCACTATCGATGCTGCGCGCTTGCGAATTATTGTGTAAAACAATCTACATCCCTGACGCACTGAACGCCATGGCATACCTAAAAGTTCTTTCTTTGGTATTGTTCGACAAATCGTTGACCTCCTTAAATTCTGAGTTGAGTTGCGTGATTTCTGACAAATGCGTGCACTGACTGGACAGGTCCTCTCAATCTGTGAGGTTCTTTCCTCAAAAGACCATTTCAGACACCAATCTACATGGTCTTCACATGAACTGACTAAGATTATGTCTAGACTTCTGTGACGTCTGAGTTTGTTTTGGTTTTTCTTCTCTGAGAATTCGACAGGAAACACCGACCTCATCTAGTTTTTAAAAATATGATTGACGTGTAAAAGTGTTTGTGCAAACCTACTTACAGAAATAAAAATCATGGATCATTAATTATCAACCCATCAGTATTCTGAACGCATTATTGAATTATATTATTAATAATTAATATAATTTTCATTTCAGTTAGGTAAATGACCAAGTTTAGAAAATAATGATTAGCTGAGCAGGTAAACAAATGTTATGTACCTATTCAGCTTACTGACAGGCTACTATTGGGTTATCTATCAGCCTGACTCATGTATTTAGGTACCTATGTATGTAAACCTATATAAAGTAACTGTATATTCTTGTACTCACGAGAATCATTAGCGTCATTTGTGCGGTGTATTCAGTTGCGAGGAGACCTGAAGCTAAATTGATATAAAATGAGTGAGTTTTATTTTTTTATTAAATTAAGGATCGCTCTTGAGCTCTGTTTGAAAGATGAATGAGGCCTTAGACGGAACGGGTGTACCCTGAAAATTTACTAACTGTTATCAGACCTCCTTATAACATCAGGTCTAGTTGAAAACCAGCGTCACATTTATGCTGATCTGGAACTTATGTGGCTCAACCGTGAGGCATACAACACTGTTATAACTAAGATTTTTCTGTTTTTAGGGTTCCGTAACTTAAAAGAAAAAACGGAACCCTTATAGGATCACTTCGTAGTCCGTCTGTCTTTCAGTCTGTCAAGACCTTTTTTCTCAGGTATCATGTTGAAATTATTATCAAGGCCGGTCCCATGGAGCTCTAAAAAAAAATCAAGCTTCTAAGTCAACGCAACAAAAAATACGGCCATTTATGCGTCACAAGGTAAATCAAACATATAAGGGTGCTTACCGTTGACAATTTATAGTCTTCGTCTTACTTAACTCACTGCAGGTCTGAGTGCCACGCCACCTTCTGTGTGAAACGCGGTTTTTCAGGGATTTCCCGATTTCATATCGGCGGAATTAACCGCATCCCACGGTTAACATATTACCTATTAATATCGGTAGTTATTTAATTATAATGGACACGTCATTAATTAACTAACGTTTTGATGGATACGAACGAGACACAATCAAAGTGACCGTATAGTGTCCTTCAAAGCGTTAAGGCGAAAGCTCCAAGTACCCCGCGAAATTAAAAATTTAAAGAATTATAATCATTAAAATCTCCACAACTCAATCCTAATGAAAGACTTTCATGAAATCTTGACATTTAGGATTATACTAACTTAAGGAGTTGTATTACTGATTCTAATTATTATAATTTTGTAAATACATTTTGTTACGGTCGTGAATCATACAACCGTTACTGACTTGCAAATTGCAAAAAAAAATTAAGAAATCCCCTTCTCCCTTAAAGGAAAGTAATGGAAGGAAAATAATAAATGTACCTAAGAAATGGGATGTAATTAATGTAAGGATCGTAGCAGGTGGCGTTCTGTAGTTTCTGCCTACCCCTATGGGTACAAGGGACCTCGTTGATCTAGTGGCCGCAAGCGCTACTGCTGAGCATGAGGTCTCGGGTTCGATTCCCGGGTCGAGAAAAGTTTAATTAGGCTTTTTCCATCAAGAATTTCTCGTTTGCACCATCTCATTGACATGATCCAAATGTAATGTATGTTTTCCAGGTTTTTTGAGAGCCTTCGTTTTCGTCGTGGCAGCCTTGCTGGCCATCAACTACGTCTCAGGTATTTTGTTCAGAATTTCCTCGTAGGTAGTTACTTATGCATTTTTGTAGTTTCCGATGTGTCATTTAATCGGTTCGCTAACGGTAAACAAGACACAATAGAAGTTTAATTGGACCCAGTTGTGCCAAAATGATCCAACCCACAAATACCTGAACTGAACCCAGAAACGATCCGGACGATATTTTTCATCAATATCTGAAAAACTAGCGGCGGCTGGAAATTGTAAAGCATACTATTTATAAACCCTATTCAGTATTCCAAATATTGATACCTTCATATGTAACAAAATCAGAATGTTTAAATGGGAAAATAACGTTAATGTTTAAACTATAATATCTGCAAATGTGTTCACTGTGGGTTGGATCATTTTGGCACAAATGGGTCCAATTGTTATGACGACTATAGACGTCAACCGCCAGCGAAAGCATAACTAGGTAGAATATTTTCATTAAAATGTAACAAGATTCCAGGAGAGTTTACTCATAACAGGAAAAAAGTAACTTTGAGCTAAAAACTATGTTATCATAGGACGGGGGAGTAACCAACCAAACGGGAAATATGCCTGCATGCACTTTGAGTATTTCATTTTAGTTTTAAAAGGTTTGAAGGTGTAAATGTCGCAGTCAACTAGTGTAATTAGCCGTTTAGTTAACCGCCTAGCCCTTTAACTGAACGGCGGTCGTTCATCTAGCGGCCTGAATGATATTCAATTATAGGTTAGGTTGGAACGCGCGAGCCGAATCGGTCGCAGTAACTAAGCCAGTATACCCCGACTAAATGGATTAGGTTAGAACTGTGATAAATCGCGTTCGAGCCGAGCGAGCGAAGCAAAAGTTGAAGCTGTTAACTAAACGGCTAATTATTAAGTTAGTGGGCTGTGACATAACTACAGGCACAAGACATTTATTTCAGCTCTAGCAGTTCTCTAACATAGCAACGCACCTGTGAACCATTTGGCAATGTCAACAAGCGGTGGTATAACCAAGGCGCGATAGGCCCGCGTGGTGGCCTTCACATTTAAACACTATGCGCGACCCGGGAATCGAACCCAGGACCTCATGCTCAGCTGTAGCACCTGCGGCCAATAGACCAACAAGGTCGTCAAAATAACATTACATTGTGTTTATCCCATTATTTTTTTTGTGACTTCTTCAGCAGGAATCGGTCACGGCAACTGTCCCCCTAAAACCAAGGTGTACAACAATAAGCCCATCTGCTTCTCTGATGCTGACTGCCAGAAGTGGGGCAAAGTGTGCTGTCCCAACCAGTTCAACACCAAGTCCTGTGTAGACCGAGCGCCCTGGCAGAGCAGTGTTGATGAACATAGGAACAAACAAAAGTACTCCGGTAAGTAAAGTTTCGACAATGGTGCACGTGTTAGAAAGTGGATTTAGCACTATCTTTATAGGTATTGATATCCACTTAATTAGCAAGCTTTGTGTGTCAGGATGAGTATTACTTAATTACTGTGTATGGAAGTACTATGTGAATGAACATAGTGTGTAGGGAAGGATTTCATGAACAAAAAGCACAGATAGACTAGACTCTAGGCATTTATTACTTCAATTAGGTTTGTCAATGATTATATTTTATCTTTAATGAGAAAACTAGTCGTCCATTCCAAAACATGGAGAAGGAAGGACAAGGAAACTCCATGGAAACTTGTTAATAAAGTATTTTATGAATACTTACACCTTTAGGTAGATTTGTTAGATAAATATCACATTAGGTATTCTCTTAGATCATTTCTAAAAGTTAGCAACTTTATCAATGGAAATGGACAGCACATGAATATTCCATAATACGATTTAACACATGAGCAATATTAGCTATATTTACAGAACAACATAGTAATCAGCAATAATCAAGATATAATATAAATTAACTTACATGAACATTATGGTCAGTCGATCTTTCACAAGAAGTGGTCTGATGATCATATTACAATCCATTTTACAATATAGGCAGATATTCGGCTATGCAGCGTGATTTCTTTACATTAAAATGTAAAGAAATCACGCTGCATAGCCGAAATGCCAGTGCATTGGCTTTTAGCAACTTAATATTACGGACATGGGACACCACTCAGGGTCTGTCTGTACCGTCCAACAGTTGTAACCAAAAGAGCTTTCCGCATAGCGTACCAGCCAGTTTCCACTTTAGTGTAAGTACTATCTCCTTGTGGTCGTGAACCTCCATAGCAGCTTAATATTACGGCAGACGCCAGAGGGTCTTTACCGTTGCATAGAGTCCCCTTAATTGGCGGTAACCCCGTCATTTATAGTTTTTCAATATTACTCGTAAGTACATACCTCAAAAATACCCTACCCTGTCTATTTTGCCGCCCTTTTAGACCAATCAAAGATGGTCATACCTAATTCCTAAATAACTTCTAACATAGGTAATACTAATAATTAACAAAATGTATTAGGAACTCTTTTAAAACTTAATCAGAGTTTAGCAATATAGCTATTGGCGCCGATTCTCTTGTTCAATAACTAAACTAAAACTAGAGAAACGCTATCTTTTACTAACAGGCAGCACGAGAAAAGGACAGCTATAGCTATGAACTAAGTTAGAGATGTCAAACTAGGCCTTGCGCTTTACCGTGTTTTTAGTCGACATGTTTTTACGTGTCGTCTGAATTTGTATAGAAATATTAGTTCCAACTAAATTTGATGTAATTTATCTCTATCATGTTTCTCTTTCATGTTTTATTAGAGAGAAAAAATTATCAATTTTTTTTTTCATTTGAGATGTGTTTGCTTTTGACTCTAGTCTTGGTCAGAGGTGACAGAGACAAAGTCGACGCTGGAGTGAGCTTACCCAGAAGAAGCCTGTTCACTCTCAATTTGAAGAGAGCAATAGCCTAAATTAAGTTTAGTTTGTGTACAACAGAATCGGCACTATTGTTTGTATAAAATCTAGTAAGATCTGATCAGTGGGCTTAGCATGAGCACATGTCTATCTCTACGAAGAGTAGACAACGGCGCGCTTAATCTTAGTACAAAAAAATGGGGACCTGTGGATTTAGACCACTTCTTTATCTCTACGAAGAGTAGACAACCTTTTCGATACAAAGTGAAGTATAAATCCTTACAATTTGTCATTTTGTCTTTCGTTTCTAGCAAGCTTTGTCTAGGTCCATTTTTATGTAGACTATTTCGGAAGAAAGTTGTCTAGGGTATTGAAGACAATTTGATTTTGTAATCGCCATACTAATGACAGTAGGTTATCTACAAAATCATTTTCTTTTTCCCTCTTCTTTTGCGTATATCTCAAAAACGGTGTGTCCTATCGCAATAATAATGAAAATTTCTACCCCCTTTACGAAACCCATAAGCCCCAAAAACTCTACATGTAGGTAGGTAACAATTTTTCATATTTTCCATACAAAAATTGAAAATTCCACATTTTCCATATAAAACACATTGAGAATCGCATCTTCTCCGGCGCTATCGTCTCCGCAATAGGGATGATGACTAAAAAATGTTTTTTTGTCCGTCATGTAGATTATTAAAATATATTGGACACGTATTTTTTCTTTTTCTACGTAATCAAAAGATTACGGCGATACATTGAGTTAAAATGTGGCATGACGTCACGTCTTTGTAGATTTTATACGTAGAAGTGACGTAGCAAGCCCCCACTCCCGAACTTTAATGCGAGTTATCTAAGTCATTTTTTATTAATATGATAAAGCAAAAAATACGTATCTAATATTTTTTTATTATCTGACTGACGGACTAAATAGAATTTCTTTTTTATTACCCAGGCATCATCCCTATTGTATTTATATGCGTGTATTTATATTTGTAAAAATTGAGAATTAAAGAGAAAAAGGAAATCCTATGAAAAAACAAAGAATTCTGAGTCGAATTTTGTAGAAAAGTGAATTTCGTAAAGTGCAGTTGACTCTTTCTACTTTGTTGCCGTCGTACTGTCTACACCCGTACTGTCTGTTCCGTCGACAAGACGCTTCTAATCTCTATGGTGCCGGTGCTCGTGCTAAGCCGGCAGATATTAGTATCTACCAATCACAGGTCATCATATAGTTTTGGCTCTTACAATCGTTTAGGAATAACTTTACGAACTTATTCCTAAACGTTTGTAAGAGCCAAAACATACATACATTGAAATCGCAATGTAAAATCGTGAACAATATCATATTAATTATTACTTAATCATTTACTGTATTGATAATCTTTATTGCATAAATGAGACAACCATACATAGTAACTTAATAAGAAATCGTTTAAAGCTATTTTGTCAATAAAATTTATACAGGTCAACAGTCGGAGAATGTGAAGTGGTATAATAATATGGTTTGGTTGTCTAAAGACTGATTCGCCCTATCCCCTCGTACTAATATAAAACTGTATCACGAGTGGATAGTCTTTCTCAACGCTAGAAACAACAGATCCACAGAAGTTCCAGTTACAAGTAACATAGCTAGGCTTAGATTATATTGCTAAGATAATAAGCATTATTCTGATTAGCAATAGCCACTAATCATATCTATTGTTTGATAATGATGATGAGTTTATTGGATTTGGCATAATCCATTAATCTTTTAAAGATTAAACATTCATAGATCTTCCCCATTGTACTGAGGAGACTTATGGGCCGGTAACTAGATGGATCGGATTTGGGCTTCCCGGGTGTGTGAAAGGCTTTCACACACCCGGGAAGCCCAAATCCTGTCAATAACTGTGGCTTCTCTCCACGCTTGTGGAAAGATATTATTGTTTAATGCAACATAGAGCTTTCCTGGTTGAGGTTCCTCACTAATGAGTGAAATTCATCGGGGTCACGGGTGGGAAGAACAAATCTACGTTCAACCTCTCACACGACAGTGGGCCAGCAGTGCTATTCTGTACAAATTTCATTGTGAAAACATGGGTGACGTGAGTGTGGAGTGAGCTGTCAATAGTGTCAATCCCTAACATCAGGTGGGAATGACAGCTCACTTCACCTAAGATTTCACAGTGAGATTTTTACAGAATAGATCGACTGGTAGTAAGCTTGGCGAGCATTGGGCTTTGAGGCTGTCGGCTAGGCACTTGGCCTTTTCCACATCCTCAAAGGCTGTTTTATATTGTCTGACGTGGAGTTGGGAGTCCATATTTTTTTTCATTCTTTTTATAGAAAGATCATATTATTAGAAGCCTCCTTATAAATTTTTTAAGTTGAGGAAATTAAGATTGAGATTGTTGAGTTTTTAAGTTGGAGTTTTATTTTTTTTATGAGAAAAAAAGTAAACAAAATAGCAGAAATTTTGCAATATTTTGTCACTTTGACATTTTGTCTCATCATTGAATGTTTCGTTTCATGTAAGGTCAAGGCCATAAAATATTTTAATTTTACTTGGTATTAATGGTGAAATAAATATGTATATTTAGTGATTTAGATAGTTTTGATGCATATTTTAATAGATTACATTTATTTTGCTGATGTAAATAAGTGCTATTAAATTAATACTTATAATAATTTACAGACTATTGCCGATATGTGAAACCAAATGTAAAACGATGCATTGTGAGGTAGGTGGAATCTGTTCCAAAAGCAGTGCAAGCCGTAGCGGCACAGATTTAAAAAAAATCTTAAAAATGGGGGTTTCCTAAACTTTTCCATCATAGGGAGGCTTATAGCTACCCCTAGCACCCCCTCCCATCCCTTAAATCAACATCAGACAATGAAAACATAACTGCTAAATAAGATTTTTTTTAAATCATTAAAAAACAGGGGTTACCTCCACTTTTTCATGATAGGGGTGGGGTTAACCTCAACCCCCTCCTCCTCCCACCCACTCCCACCTCTTAAATCCACGTCAGACAATACAAATTCCTACGCTTGATCGGAGGGCTCTGTAGTGCTCATGAGCCGTTCCTCCCGCATCTCCCTGATGCGGGACTTCACAAGACGCTGTAAGCGACGCATACGAACGCGGTTGGTGGCGTCAGGGAAGGCTTTATAAGCACGGTTGGCTGCGTTCTTCGCAGTCAACAGTGCACGTACATCAGCTGGCAGTTCAAAGCGCTGGTGTTTCATCACTGGTTCCCGCTGTGAGCTTTCGTTCACTGCCGTTTCCACGTGACTGGTGAGTAAGCCATCGTCCGACATGGCCGACTTGTATCCGACCATATCGTCGTTAACTGGGGTCGGAGTCGCGGCGCGGGAGTGCTCCACGGGAGCCGGGGAGCGGGAGTGCTCATCAGCACCCGGGGGGCCGAGGGAGCTTGCCGGGCTAGCGGGGCTAGCAGGGCTGGCGTCAGGGCTGACGTCAGGGGGGCTAGCGAGGCTAGCATGGCTGGCAGGGCTATCTTCGGCGGATGAACAGGGCGGGGGGCCAGTCGGCAACAGATTGAATGCTGCCAGTTTGCTCCCATATTTTTCCATAACGTAGGGGTCACTCAGTAAGATCTGAGTGAAGTGGGTTAACATCTGTATAAATGAAGGGTCTTCCAATACTGAAGGGTCTTCCATAACTGAAGGGTTTTCCATAGCGTGTGCTGATGACTAAACTCTTCCTGGGCCGAGGGTCCGGGGTGAGAGGGTATGTACTACCCTAAATGCCTATGCGACAGGTAGGTGGGTGTGTGGTTCGTCAGTTGGACGGGGATTGAGTAACCCTAAGGGCAGGGATCAGGTGGCACTTGGTCGAATAATTACCCCAGTACTCACGTGTCTACTCAGTCCTAGAAGCAATCCCGGAAGAAAGAAAACAAATCACTATCATTAGTAAACGTAGCGTCTCTGCATATGTAAGTCAGATATTCCACTTCTTAATTGATTGAATAGTTCAATGTCACCAACAATGTCACTGAACAATGTCACCCACTAACGCGTACCTAGTCACTTATTTCATTTAAATACGCGCACAAGTAAGTTATTTATGCGTGTTTACGCGTGCGCGGAGAGGTTCGAGCTCTTAGGCTCTTATAACAACGTTTAACCGCTGGAATGTAAACTATTATTATTACGCACGGGCGGCGGATGGGCTTGGCGCGTTGCTAGGCGGGTGCGCTGGAGAATTGCGCGCGAAAAACCGTTGCCGGCAGGACTTCGCTGCGGACCACAGGGACACGGGGCGGGGCACCTGGGTCAACGCTCAGTTGATGCGTGGGCTGCGGGTGGCTGTGGCTGTGGCTGTGACTGTGGGTGGGTTCCCTGCTGATGCAGGAGATCTTGATGGTTTTTGAGAATATCGTTATGCGTGATGCGTGTGAGAGCTTGCGCTCGTGGTGAGCCACAGAGTACTTTATTTATACTATGGAGAGCGCTCGATCGAATGAGGACCCGACGAATGCTCGATGCGGAATAAGCCCAGTGTTGTTATCGTAAAAATCTGAGCTGCCGTATGTCACAGTCTGGTTTGCCGTATTACATTATTTATTTATTTAAAAAATGTTTATATTATGATGCCATTGTATACTTAATAAATAGGACTTCATTTTAGGTAAAAAACCAAAGGGTCATCGATTTAAATTTTGAAATAATACCTACTAGTTTTATGTCTTATTTTTTTATTTGCTTATTAAAAAAATATATATAAAAACTAAGTCCTTTAAAGTCCTAAAACCACGTGTGTAATCTAGCCTGGTATATCCACTATAACAGTCATTAGTTTACTATCAGTTCATAAAAATATTTTGTGTATGTATGTAGTACAAGTCTTTCAATGGCCATATTGGACATGGTGCGAGGAATTTTGGGAGTCCCCGTGGCGTGCATTGATTTTGTGTTACAGGTTTCTTTTAGTGTTGCCTTGTTTAGAATATTATTAGTGAAAAAACGTTTCGTTACACTTACACCCCTAGCCAATTGCCGTATTTTGTGATACGGGAATGAGAGGCCTGCCGTATACCGTATATTAAAAAAATAATCGTGGAATGCCGTATTATACGGCAATTGCCGTATCAATAACAACGTTGAATAAGCCTGATCTGATTCTGATCTTTTTTTCCTTTTGGCTTCGCACGGTTTGCGCATTTAGCCAATGTCAAGTTTATAATTACTTCAGAAACAAAGTTTGGAAAACGAAAATATTTCTATGAATAATTAATTGATTATAACGGGCTTTAGGATAGGACGGATATAAGATCAGTAGTGCTATTCTGTAAAAATCTCACCGTGAAAACTTAGGTGACGTGAGCTTTAAGTGAGCTGTCGATGGTGTCAAATGTCTTTTTTTTTTTTTTTTTTTCCTTTTGGCAATTGAGCCGGTGTCGACTATTCTGCCAGCGTCACGTTTAGACGGCGGTCCGTCGGCTTTGCACTTCGTGGTAGATCTACAGATGTTAGTCGCTAAAAACGAGGACACAGGTTAGTACAACATAAATAATCTAAATTACAATTATATATAAAATAAACAGTAGGTACTAAAAATACAATATATATTTAAGTATATAATTATTACGCACCAGCTACAATTTAATATGGTTGTCGTTTATAAAAGTAGTTAAAATTTTAATAATTTTGGAAGAGAAGTGCGATAAAAGGGAATGGAAGTTAGTTGGGAGAGGAATGTTGCATTTGGAAATTTTTTGATACAGGTCGAAGGATTTGGTATTCAAGGAGCAGGAAAAAAAATATGATCTAAAGTACCTTCCGCAAGACCGCATTCGCACAGGGAACTGTCTCTAATATGGATCTTGTTCAAAAACACTGGGCTACAACAATGTCCAAGTCTTAATCTGCAAAGCGATGAAACAGCTCTTTTGGACAGTTTTGGATATTTAAAAAACCAAGGTTTCCGCTGGATGTCTTGCTGTATAGCTGCGTAGTAGACGCCCTTAGCTTTTGAGGTCTTATTCCACGTTTTTGTCCACGAATCGAACAATTTGGGCTTGGCACCATTTCGCAAATCGTAGTTATGAGCTACGTAGTGCTTTCGATCAGCCGGATTAGATGTGGCATACTTTGCTAACGAATCAGCGCACTCATTGCCAACAATACCCGAGTGACCGGGGATCCAGGCTATCTCGATGTCCAAGCCGTTTTGGGAACATTCAAATAACAAGCTCTTAATTTCTACAACGATTTGGCTATGGATTTTACTATGGAGTTGATTTTGTTTTAAGGCCTGAATACTACTACGTGAATCTGAAAAAATTACTGCTTTTGTTATTTGATGTGATTTGATATAGTGTATAGCTTCTAAAATACCAATACACTCTCCTGTAAAAACTGATGCTTCTGGTGGACATTGAAAAAGTAAGGCAATTTTTGAATTTTGAAAATATACTGCTACTCCTGTACGATCTGTTGGTGATAATTTTGATGCATCAGTAAAGAAAAAATTCCAGCCTTCCCAGTAACGTTTGACGGCTAACTCAAAGTCGCGTCTTGCGTTTTGGGAATTCTTTGATATACCTAATCCCAAAACGGCTTTTGGTTCGAAGTAAATCGTTTCATATGCGGCGGAAAAGACTGGGAGAATTGGATATTGATAAATAGGCGAAGAGAGGTGTTTAAGCTCTCTGTACCTATTCAACAATAGGGGAACTGATCTATTGTTCCAATAAGGAGAATTATTGAAGGAAAGGTCGATTTGCTCTAAAATAGGTGTTAAAGGATGGGATGAAAGGGAGAATACTTTAGACAGGAAACGATCTGCCAAATACTGTCTTCTCAGATGTAAGGGTGGTTCTGCGCATTCAACTTGAAGCGCATTTATGGGAGAGGATTTCATGGCTCCAATAACGATTCTCAGGCACTTGGCCTGGACGCCGTCTAATTTCTTGAGCGCTTCTTTGTTGCAAGGCTCTATAAGGAAGCAACAGTAGTCTAATGCGCTCCTGGTCAACGCATTATAGACCAGTTTGAGGGTGTAGGGGTGAGCTCCCCACCACACCCCGGCTAAAGACTTAAGGATCGATACAGAGCGTTCGCATTTTTTGACCGTGTTGTTAATATGGTGAACTCCAGACAATTTTGAGTCCAGCGTTACTCCCAGAAACCTAGCCTTATCCTTGACTGGAATTATTTGTCCATCAATGTTTATATCTACTTGGGGAACAGAACGCTTGCGGGTAAAGATGACTGCTGTACTCTTTGGTGCACTTAGAGATAACCCGTGGTCAAGGAGCCATTGGTTTAGTGAAGACAGAGAGACATTCATCGATAGAGCGGCATCCTGAATGGAATTGCCAGTGACCAGTAGCGCAATATCGTCAGCATACTGAAGGATTTTGCAGTCAAAATTTAGAGATGAGGACAAATTCGCTGTATATATGTTGTATAATGGGGGACTAAGAACCGATCCTTGAGGTAACCCTCTCCATACTGTTCTTTGTTCAGAGTCGGCCCCAGGGATTCTTAGTTGAATGACGCGATTGGTAAAAATGTTGCCAATGATTCGACAAATCCTAGCCGGGATTCTCAGCTCGCGCAGCTTTTGCCTGAGAACAGGTAGGAGGACCGAATCATAAGCGGCTGATATGTCCAGGAAGACGGCCACCACAGACTCATTCCTGCTGAGGGCCAGCCTGACCGCTGAAGTGAGGATACCTACTCTATCAGCAGTGCCCAGACCTTTCCTGAAGCCGAACTGAGTCGTCGGAAGCAGCCTCCTGCTCTCCACCAACCACTCTAAACGATTCTTGACTAAATGTTCTAATAGTTTAATTAGTATGGACGATAAAGCGATAGGTCTATATGAGCAATGATCATTAGGGTCTTTGCCAGGTTTTAAAATCGGAATGACAACTTGAACCTTCCACTCTGTGGGAATATGTCCGGAAGTGAAGCAAAAATTAGCCAAGTCCAGGTAGTATTGGTGGGTTTTTGGGCCAGCTTTAGCAATAAAAGAGTAAGGGAATCCATCCACCCCTGGTGCGGAGTCCTTGACACGGGATAACACAGTTTTTAATTCCTCCAAGCTGAATGGCCCGTTCATTGGATCGTTAGTGTTGTCCACCTCATTGTTGCCAACACAACTGTCCTCTATACCTGGGACATACGCTGGAGCAATTTTGGAGAAAAACTGGTACCCCAGTTCTTCTGAGAGG
This sequence comes from Dicycla oo, assembly GCA_948252095.1. Classification (NCBI taxonomy): domain Eukaryota; kingdom Metazoa; phylum Arthropoda; class Insecta; order Lepidoptera; family Noctuidae; genus Dicycla; species Dicycla oo. The sequence goes on from OX411730.1 coordinate 12,543,668, forward strand.
TTGTTCGAGGAGGCAGGTGCTAGACTACTCCTGAAATGTTTTATTTTCCGCCATACTACCGAAACCGGAGTGGATGGACTCAGAGAACTGCAATACTTTGACCAACCTTCTCGTTTCTTCTTTTTAAGTACTTTCCTGGATTTAGCTAATATTTGCTTGAAAGCGATGAGGTTATCCAGGTTCATATCGCAGTTAACAGTCTCTTCAGCCTCATTCCTGGCCCTGACCATGTCAGTGCATTCCCTATCCCACCATGGCGGAGAAGGAATTTTACCAGATTGGGGTTTTTTGGATGGGAAGCAATCATCTGCTGTAGAAGAGATGGCGGAGGAAAAGGACAAAAAACATTCCTGGGCATTATTCTCGTTGACTTTCGGAAGGGAATTCACTCTTAGATCTAAAATCTTTGAATATAAATCCCAATCTACTGAGTTTAGCCTATATTTTAAGAGGGGACGGCAGACTTTATTGGGAATATTTTTAGACGGGAATTCAATCATGATGGGGTAGTGATCACTTCCATAAGTCATGTCCAAGCGACGCCAGATGAGGAGGCTAGATATATTGGATGAGCAGAACGTCAAGTCAACACAACTATTACTCTGCCCTGGTGCAGATCGGCGTGTGGCACTGCCATCGTTGATGACACAAAGATCAAGATCATCCAATATATCCAGCAAGCCTATGCCAAAGTTATCACAAGTATCTGATCCCCAACGATAATGGTGACAATTAAAATCACCCATAACGAGTATTGGACCTTTAACACTGCTTAACAAATTACTAATTACCGAAAGATGTTCGAGTTGTGGGTGCGCAATATAAAAAGAAAAAATATTTATATCCTCAGCCTTAACAGCAACAACATTTATGTTATCACCAACAGAGGGTAGAGGAATTGGGGAAAAAGATACTTTGCTATTGATGAGCAAAGCACTCCCCCCATATCCATCAGGTCTGTCGCTACGTACATTACCAAAGCACGGCATCCTGAAATTGCTTTCAGGTAAAAGCCATGTCTCAGCAATGCCGCAGATTGATGGTTTATACTTATTAATTAAAAAGGAAAGATCAGGCTTCCTGGGAGTAATACTCCTCACGTTCCATTGAAGAAATGTCAGAGGATGGAACATTGTGAATAAAGTTCAAGATCGAGGTCAATTTTAAGGCAACGTGGTCAGGTATCGATTGAGTTGAATTTGTGAGAACAGTCATTAGCATGTTTGTAATTAATTCTAAAATATTCTTCGAATTGTCCTCCTGTCTGTAGTTCATTGGCTCGGCGGCGGCTTCTGTTGGGAAGGCGCAGCCATTTTTGGAGGGGGAAAAAGAGTAATTTTGTGTGAGTGCTTGATGAGCTTGCTTATTATAGCTAGGAGAAAGTGGGGTACGGGGTTTAGGGTTAAGGAAGACCGTTTTACGGTATGACCTTTGGGTAGTAGGTATTGGGCTCGAGGACAGGGATTGGGGTTTATTTATTGTAACCTTGTTACGTGCAGAAGGTTTTGAGACATCGGCATATGATCTGGAAACAGGGGGAAAAACCCGACTTGCCTCCGCATACGAGATCGATTTTTCCGCCATCAGAGCTTTGATGCTCTTCTGTCGGCCCAATTCAGGACAGGCACTATCATTTGCGAAATGGTTCCCAGAGCATGAAATACAAAAACCTAGCTCAGGGGTGATTTCACATCCATCACCTGGATGATCTTCACCACACTTAAAACAACGTGGTTTTGACCTGCAGAGCGTACGGGTATGGCCAAACCGACAGCAGTGGTAACATTGTATAGTTGGGTATGTGTACCTTTCGACCGGAAGAGCCGAGTAGAAACAATACACACGCTTGGGTAATACTTGTCCGTCAAAGGTCACTACAACTGTTTGCGTGGGCCTCCATTCAGCTACACCGGAAGAGGTCACCTTACGGTTCATCCTCCTAGCCTTAATAATAGGGCCACATCCTTCCGGGACCTTAATATTTTCAATAATTTCTTCCTCCGACCATTCAGTAGGGATATCCCTAACAATACCCATTCGTGTTATATTAAACTGTGGGATGGAGGCAGTATAATTATGTTGGGTTAGTAAAGTATTAATTAAGAAGCTGTTTGCATCTTGATGTGAGTTGAATTCAACAGAGACACGGTTTCTACCAATTCGTTTAACCCCATCAAGGCGTATGTTATTGACGTTATTAATCGTCAAAAACATACCAAACTTGACCGGTTGTAGTACAGTGCCCGATGTCTGGTTATCGTTAAGGGAAACATGAACAATATATGGTGGATTATCCCTGGCTGTATATGAATGTCTGCCGATTATTTTCTTGGCTATCTTAGGTGGGATATTTGTAGTGGCAGGGGGTGAGACAGCCACTCTTTTTCGATTAGAGGTCTCAGTATCCATGGGGTCTTGCGTAAGTATTTGGGTGTCATGGGGAAGAGTGACTGTCAAGACAGGGGAAAGATTAAAATGCTCATTAGGGGGGTCAGGATTAGGGGGGTCAGGATCAGGAGGCTTTTTGGAGTTCATTTTGACAACTAATGATTAAAAAGCGGGACAACACAAATAAAAAAATAAAACTAACCTTACACCAAGAATACACACAAACACTAGAATAGACTCGATCAAGTTTCACTCAAAGATTCACTAGAGAAGAGATCGAAAAAATTCGTAGCACTGACAAAAGCACGTGTTTAGCCTTCACCACTACCAACGAAAGTCGGCATCTCGTGTCAAATGTCAATCCCTGGCATCTGGTGGAATGACAGCTCACTTACAGATTACTTCACCTAAGTTTTCACGGTGAGATTTTTACAGAATCGCACTACTGTATATTTATAAAGGTGATGAATGTGATGATAGTGAATAATGAGCAAATTACAATGAGGAAAATTTATAACTTAATATTATTTAAAGTGATGAATGAGACTATACATTTATATACAGGAAAGCTATTTATGCAAAGTAAAGAAAGTATTGAGGAATAGGAATACAGAGGGACAAGATGTTACTTAGAAAAGAAGAACGGTCATATAAAGGATAGGAGAAAAAAATGTGGTTAAGGTCGACTGTGTCTGTGCCACACGAGCAGATGGGGTCGTCGATGATATGAAGTTTGGCAAGATGGGCTGGAAAACAAACATGACCCAGTCTCATACGTATCCGTAACCTAACCATTTTTTTTTTGTCGCTGAGAAATGACATTATGCATCTCCGCTCGTCGGGCGACGACACGGAGTATGTGGGACTCCCTGCCAGAATGGCAGTATACCCACTAAAACTCAGCGGTGTTCCCACATCGCCGTGATGGGAGGGTCATGGGAAACCGGCTCAGCCTTTACTTCCACAACCCTTCCGGCGCATGCCCGCCTAGCTGGCGGGCCCCGCATGCCCCCCAGGTTGGGGGGCTACGGGAATGGCCGGGAACACCTGGCCATTCCCGTCCGACACTGGTGGAGGCCTGTGCAATACAGGCAAGGGTGCCCCCGCACCCGTTGCCTGCTGGCCTCCACCTGGGAGGAGTCGGAGATGACTGTCATACTGACGTCTTCTTCGACCCCTCCTCCGCCTTCGGAGCGGCGCCGCGAGAGGGTCTTCCTCCCGCGCGCGCTCCGCCGCCTCCTTCTGGGACATGACGTGTTCGCAGAAGGAGGCGACTGCCGCCCAGGACCCCTCATCCCCCAGCATGGCGTTGATCAAGCCGGGGAGCGAAAGGTCCGTTCCGATCGCCGCCGTGAGACTGCGGCGCGGCTCGGCCCACGACGGGCACACCTGGAGAGTGTGCTGCGCCGTGTCCTCCGCCGCGCCACAGTCGTGACACTACGGCGTCTCCTCCCGCCCGATACGGTGCAGGTACGATCCGAAACAACCGTGTCCGGACAGCACTTGCACCAGGCGGAAGGAGAGAAACCCATGCGACCGCTCGAGCCAGTCTCGCAGGACCGGCCCAATCGCGTCGAGGGTTCGGCGGCCGAAGGCTGCGGTGGCGAGGTCCGTCGTCCAATGGACGACGATGGCGTCCCTCGCCTCCCGCCGGACGGCTTCCCGCTCTTCCGGGGCGGGGCGTCCTCCTCTCGCCCTCCGCCCCGCCGTCCATTCATACACTCTGGCGAGCACCCACGCCTCGAGTTCCCAAGGTGGGGTGCCGGCCAGAGCGCATGCTGCCGCGAATCCCACCGTGCGGTAGGCCCGCGCCACCCGCTGGGCTATGGCCCTTTGGGGCGCCCGCAGGGCGGCGGCGTTCTCCCTCCTTTGGAGGGAGTCCTCCCAGATGGGCGCCCCGTAGAGGGCCATACTCTTCAGGATGACGGCGTAAAGTTGCCGACATCGTGCGCTGGGCCCCCCCAAGTTGGGAAGCAGCCAGGACAGCGCGCCCGCGGCCTTCAGCAAGCGCGACGACAGCCCGCTAAAATGCGGACCGAAGCGCCACCTGCTGTCGTGTACAAGGCCCAGATATTTCATCTGGGCCTTGACCTCGATTCTGACGCCCTCCACGAAGATGTGGGCGTCAGGTGGGGGGCGCTGCCGAGGTCCGTGGAAGAACACGGCCTTGGTCTTGTGCAGCGCCACCGTTAAACCTAGGCGGCGGATCCTCCCCGCGACCAAGGATCCGCCCGCCGAGGCCAAGTTGGCCGCCCTGAAACTCCCCCCTCCCCCCCCCCCCCCCCCGGGCGGTGAGGAGAGTGTCGTCCGCGTAGCAAACGACACTCGTGCCTCGGAGGAGAGTTCCCCGCAGGAGCCAATCATAGCCGACGTTCCAGAGGAGAGGTCCTATGACTGACCCCTGCGGAACGCCGGCCTCAACGGCGTACCGCTGGACTTGGCCAGTCCTATTTACCAGGAGGATCGCCCGATCCTCCATGTAGCTGGCCAGCAGACTGCGCAGGTATCGAGGCACTCCGTGGAATCGGAGCGCCTCTAGGATGGTGGACTGGGGAACGGAGTTGAAGGCGTTGGCTATGTCGAATGACACAGCCAACAATCCGTCCCCTGCCTCCATCGCCTCCTTCGCCTGCCCCTTAAGGCAGGCCAGCGCGTCCACCGTGGAACGCTCAGCCCGAAAACCGAACTGAGCATCCGACAAGTCCGGCCCGATCCCGCGCAATTGGTCCTTTAGCCGAGCAGCGATTATCCCCTCGAACATTTTGCCGACCTCATCGAGCAGAACGATGGGCCGGTATGCCGAGGGGGATCCGTAACCTAACCTAACCTAACCGATCACAAACGGGATCGGTTAGGTTGTGTTAGTTCTCTTGCGACCAAATGAAGCGAATTTGGTCATATTTGGTGCATTTTACAATTTTTTGACGAATTACAAATAGACATGAAAACTGCCGGCAACATTGCCAAAGTTGCCAAAACTGCCGGGAATGTTTCCAAAGTTCCCGGCAACTTTGGGCAAGAAACGTATAAATAGAAAACAACTTTTACTAATATAACTGCTTAGTAAGATAAGATTGCGGTCTGCAGGGTGGTAGTTTTTGTGCTTATCTACAATACCCAACCGAAAATTTTAGTTTTTACATTAATTTCTTACTGATAAACTAAAGAAAAGAAACAAGCTACCATGATAGTTCATTGATGATGAAACCATAACTTTTTTATCTCTAAAATAGTTATCGTATTTTTTTTTCTATGTTTTTATGATTTAACTTCACTTGTATGTAAGAAAGTATTTACATCTATATGAATATATATTTGTATGTATAAAAGGGTCAAACCTTGCAAGACGAATTGATCAGCAATAACAAGTTGACGTTTTTAACCGACTTCAAAAGGAGGTTTTTTTTTTATTCTATCCGAATGTATGTTTGTATGTTCGCGAATTTCTCAAAAACTACGGACCCAATTATGAAAATTCTTTTGACAAAACGATTTTTGCTATATAAATCATATACTACACAGTTGTATCATTTATATTTATTTCATTCGGTATCAATACCCTCTTTCTTTTTTTATAAAATTTATAAGTGAAATTCTTAAAAAACTATGAGGTTAGCTATCATGAAAGTACCAGTGTCATAGTGTTACTGTATCTTCACATATATGCATGGATATAAATTAATTATTATGAACAATTAATTAAAAAGGATTACTAGTAATACGTATAATAACACCATTACATAAAACCCCATGAGCGCATAAACATTGAAAATGGCATTTGAAATACCTTATGTAATCTGGCAACTTTGGCAACTTTCCGGTAATATTGCCCAAAATTGCCGGGAATATTGGAAACTTTCCTGAGAAGTTTCGGAAACATTCGGCAATTTTCATCCCTAATTACAATGTAACGAGATAGATTGTAATCAAAAAAAGGATTTCACAATTTTACGGCGCCATGTTATGTATCTCGAAGGTGGCCTCATCCCATATTCATGTTTTCAAAATCGGTTCAATAACGTAATAGCAAATTTAAAAAATGGATTAAAGTTTTATTGGTTCCCAAACTCAAACTCAAAGCATTTCAATTAAACCCATTACAGGCACTTTTGATTTGTCAAAGAGTCGGCCAGTTAGTCAAAAATTTGAAGCTACGAGTAGTAGGTACGGGCTAGAAACTCCAAGGACACTCCCATCGAAGTCAATTGTTTTAACGTGTTTCAATTATATCCATAGTAATAAGATTGTATTAATTAATATTGTAAAGGCAGCGTCGTTACCTATGTCGAGACCAGGACACTTTTTATATCACGTTATACGTTATTAATAAGTAACGTTATTTTTTTAACGTTATTAATTAGTAACGTTATTTTGGGGTAATTTGAATTATCATGGCAACACCGGCCCACGCACCACATGTTTAGAAAACTGGCCTCACTTCTCTGTTCGCAGAGTTCCGTCTTTACTTTTTTATTTGGTCTGAGCCTGCCAGAACACGGTTTTTTCGGAACGTCGTCGGGCTGAATAATTGGATCTAATCTTTACAAGCTATAGCATATTACACTATCAATATGTATCGTGATCCAGTATTGTCAATAATATCATAATGGTGGCTGTACAAACTCGCCGAGACAGGCTGAGAGCGAGTGAGTACACGGTGCTCTCGTCTTATCTCGCGCCTCGCCTCGGTCGATCTCGGCTGCTTGTCATGTCCGTATGGATTGAGGAGCCACGGAACACGTAAAGTATTGAATGAATATTTCTGAAAATTTTGTATCATTTAGTAGTAATTGTGTATAGTGGCTACTAAAAATCTGAGTCCAGTATATTAGTATGTATTCAAGAATATACAATACTTTTAATGTGGCTCCTCAATCTATACATAAGAGCGTGAATTTCCATGAAAGTAATTGGTCAATTTATATTCCACTCCAAAAACATTTAGTAGTAAGTGTGTTCGAATTTGTAGCATATGGACAAAGTAGTAAAACTGAGTGAATTTAGTAAATAAACGCATTTAATTTGGCTCCTCGATCCTGACGTTACTGTGAGATTACAACGTTACTGTACCTACCTGAGATCACAACGGAATAATAATAATATAAAAATAATAATATAAAACGTTTATTTTCTCGACACAAGTTATGTACATAGTGCTACGAGTAATAGTTAACAATAGCGCACGAACAATGAGCTAACATTGTGAGAGACTGGTGCCTGAAGTAGGTTTATATAAAAACCTGTATTACATGTCACCAGGGCCCTCCCACGGCTTGTTGCCTGTGATTTGGGCCATCATATCAATGCCGTACTTAACCAAGGTTGAATTGAGAAACAAAATATAAAAATGAAAATACAAAAATTAATGGAAATACCAGTGTGTGTGAGTATCCTGAGAAAGTGTATAACAGAGATGTGTAAGTGTATGTGGTAGGTTGCTTGAGTGAGTGTGGTGCGGGTATGCTTGATGGTATGTAGAAGCAGCAGAGGGGATGAATAGTAAGTAGAGATAGTCTATCTGAGAGGGATCAACAGATTCTCAGTTCCCTGATAGTCTAGAGTTTTCAAATATGAATCAAAAACCAGAGACACTAACATTTAGTATAAATGTCTACTAAATAATAATGTACAGTCCGAAGTCAGAAGTCGACTAGTAATCTCGCAAAACTATGACATAGCAATATTAGTTGTACTTATGACCTTCTTCTATAAGAACGTTTGACAATACTACACATTGGCAACTTTGGCAGTCCGTATAGCGCAGGCGATAATGGTCATTACGGTGTAAGTGGACTCCTAGACGTTGACTGTACATAATTCAACATTGTATATATTCGGTATCTGAAAAACAAATTACTTTTCGATATTCCTTAAGAATTCACTATTAACTTAGTATATATTAATTTAGTAACTGGGAGCCTATTAGTATTTATTTATTTCTCAGTATATGGTACATTGAGATCTTAAATTAAACATTGTTTCACACATACTTCCATTACTGATATAGAAATATTAAGCTAGGCATGCAAATAAGAATAAGAATATTATCTATAGTTATGAAATTATAATTTTAATGACTAATTAATAGACTTGTTAAGATTCATCAAAAATGCATTATTTATAATGTCAAAATATTAATAGTTAAATCAAAAATATAAATCGTAATGTCAAAGAATAAATCATAATGTCAAAATAAAAATTACAATGTCCAAGAATTCATAATAATGTCAAAATAGTGTGGCTGACACTGGCATGCCCACCATCAGGCATTTTAATTTTTATAACACAAACAGTTAGTCGCTAATTAGTTGAAATTTGTAGCCAAATATCAGAATTTGTGGTCACTGGTTCAAAAGTTATAAGCGTTTCAAAAAATCTCAAGCGTTTATATCTCAAAAACTAGAGCACCCAGCGAACATCTGTTTTCTCGCAAATTTAGTCGCTAATTAGTCGGAATCAGTCGCCAAATATCAGAATCTGTCGGTCACTGTCAATCAAAAGTTATAAGAGTTTCTAGGTGGCCAAGCTGGAAAGAGTCTCCCCAGCTTGGTCACATTTATATCGAACATGGTCAGTCAGTTCGCTATTAAGGGTGACCATTGGTCACCCTACTGAAAAAATGAGTGTGTACAGGTATGCCCTCGTCTGGTACTGGCGCGAATCGGCCAAGACTCTCGGCAAGACGTTCTCGGCGAGTGTGTACAGCGGCCGTAAGATTGCAATATTGAAGCGAGCTTTTAAACTGTCAATATTATCATGTCGCTAAGCTGTTGAGTTTAGAGTAGGTATTGTCGTGTTTCGTTTAAGAATATATAATAATGGATAATAAAATAAAGGCTGCTATAAAGTAAACGTCGTCGAAAGCGTAGGGTGAGAGCATAGACTTGATTTTAAAACGAAACCAATATTCTCATTAATCGTACATTACGCAATTAATTCTAAGACGCAAGAAATGTTCATAGCCGACGATATGGACGATTACTCTAATTATTTTAGAATGAGTGAGGACTTGTTTGAAAAGCTTTTAACCTTGGTTTCACCGTATATTACTAAAAACAAGACACTCCTAAGACAAGCCATATCGCCGAGAGAAAAACTTGCCGTAACATTGCGGTACATTGCAACTGGCAGAAGTTACAATAATATCACGATGCGTTTGCTCTGTCAATATTATTGAAGCCACGCCCGTTAGTATCGCGGATTTCAAAATTATCTAGAAATACTGCAATATTATCATTAATACGTAGGTATCGCGCGATAATATTAATAGTGTAATATGCCCCAGTGACGGGTCCCTTTATAGGCCCCGTCTCTATCTATGTCTGTGTACGTTCCTCTTTGTCTTTTAGAAATAAAAATACTAAACCCAGTAATCGAATTCGAGATCAAAAATGTAAACAAAGGTGTTGCTAATTTTAAATAATAACCTCAATTGTGTAGTTTGCCAAAAAGTACTATAACCTAGTGCTAAAATTGTAGGCATATTTTAAACAGTTAAAATATAATATTGCACACAGTTTTCAACTTTAAAGTGACGTAAACTATGATTCAAGAATAAAATATAACTGTTTGAAATAAAATCGTGCAAATTATTTTTTTACAATGCACCGCCAACACAGACACACGGAAAATCCATGCCACAGTGTAAAATATTTGCAGTTGATCAATAGTGAATTATTAGTTCAATTTGAATTTTTGTCTACGTATGTATAAGGTGTATAAGTTACAGTTTACGCTGAACTAAAATTATTACTTAAATTGTCCTGTGTAACTCAGATATATTGTAGCAGACGAGGTGACCAAATACTTCTGAACAATTTAAAATGTCAATAAGTACACTTCAAGTTACCATTCATTCAAAGTGTTTTATTCCCTTTTCATCATATTTATACCACAGAGAGTTAGTGTTTGTTTTAGGTTCATCATTTATATTACGCAGTAACGAATTAGATAAGCTCAGTATTTGTCCGCCGCGGGTTATAAGTGTTCAGATGTTTTTGGTTTGTTGTGTGTATAGAAATTATTGACAAGCATCTGCTCAGATATTAATGAAGTAATGAATGTTCAGATATTAATGTATGGAACTTATTGACATTTTAAATTGTTCAGAAGTATTTGGTCACCTTGTCTGCTACAATATACCTATCTTACGGCGACTGTTCCTACCGGGCGATTTCCCATTAACAGATAACGACACCAACCTGATACCGATATGTCGACAGCTATACCGACATCGATTCGATACCGATATAATTATTATCAGCCCGATGATGTTGGTGAATATCAATGACCATCATCTACGCAAACAACTACAGTACCGACATCGACATCTCGAAGTCGGCTGTGCGAAAAAGTGTGTTCAAATGAAAGAATGTCCGCTACCCTCACTCCGCACTGTGTCTTCGTCGGTAGATATCGTGCCGTTATCGGTGTAACAACACAATGTAAAAGCGTTTAGTAGGTAGGTACTAAATGTACGCGATTATCTGACTGCCGATATCGTGTCGATGTCGGGTCAGTATCGTTTTCGGCTATCGGTTATGTGTTGTTTTGTACCAATCAACAATTACTATAAGGATCTAAGTTACTGAAGTAATGCATTGTAAACCCATTTTCTCTCCTTATTTATTAGGCTTCTGAAATAAATTATTATTATTTTTATTTTTTGATATTTCTCGGGACACTGGGGTCCCGGACCTTTGGAAGGCGTACGAGGAGCCGAAGCCAACTCGCAGAGGCCCCTTAGATAATTTTAAATGATGAGGAGGCACCAACCGAGGATTATCCCTGTATGCACTATGCAAGTGCACCCAAGGACAACCTCTGGTTGGTACAGGACTATTGTTGTATTAGGTTGGGAAAAAGTCTTTTCGCATTATAGTATGTATGAACTTGTAATAAAATCTCTTTGACTATACTATTTGTATCTGGCTGGTTTAGGTATCATTGAAAGTTTAAATTTTAAAGAAATCAAATTCCAAATTCAAATTAGGAAAATGTGTGATTTTCATTTGTTTTTCGTACCGTCAAGATGAGTGAATCTAATGAAGAAATTCGATACATTTTAAAATTTTACTACAAAAAAGCTAAAAATGCAACGCAAGCCGCGAAAAAATTTGCGATGTTTATGGACCTAGTGTAGTGTCTGTGAGAGTAGCACAAATTTGGTTTAAGCGTTTTCAATCCGGAAATTTTGATGTCAAAGATGCACGTCGCTCTGGTCGCCCTATTACGGATAAAATGGATGCCATTTTTGAAAAAGTGGAGCAAGATCGGCATATCAGTAGTTACGACGTAGCTGAAGAACAGGAAATTGACCACAAAACAGTTTTGGCGCATTTGAAAAAAACTGGGTACACAAAAAAGCTCGACATTTGGGTACCTCACGAGCTCACTGAAAGAAACCTAATGAACCGTGTACTCATTTGTGATTCCTTATTACGACGTAATGAAACCGAACCATTTTTGAAGAAGCTGATAACTGGTGATGAAAAGTGGATCACGTATGACAAGAACGTGCGAAAAAGGTCGTGGTCAAAGGCCGTTCAGGCTTCACAGACTGTGGCGAAACCCGGGTTAACTCGCAACAAGGTGATGCTGTGTGTGTGGTGGGATTGGAAGGGCATTATTCATTATGAGCTGTTACCACCAGGCAGGACCATCGATTGTGAACTCTACTGCGAACAACTGATGAGATTAAAGCAAGAAGTTGAGAGAAAGCGGCCGGAATTAATCAACAGAAGGGGTGTGGTTTTTCATCATAATAACGCTAGACCTCACACATCTTTAGCCACTCAGCAAAAATGAAGAGAGTTTGGCTGGGAGGTGTTAATGCATCCGCCGTATAGTTCTGACCTTGCACCTTCAGATTTCCACCTGTTTCGGTCTCTTCAGAATTCTTTAGGCAGTGTCAGGTTAACATCACAAGAGGACTGCCAAAACCACTTGTCGCGGTATTTTGACCAGAAGTCCCAAAATTTCTATAGCAATGGGATCATGTCCCTACCTACAAGATGGCAAAAAGTTATCGAACAAAATGGTACCTACATACTTTAGTTAAATGTAAATAAACTATATTAAAAAATGTTTTGAATTTTCTTAAAAAATGCGAAGAAACTTTTTCCCCAACCTATTACGTGGAAACAAAACATATTGGGCTATGGGTTTGGGTGGCTAAAGTGGATTGGGTAACTTGAACTATGGAAGAACTATGTCCCCTGCCTGACCAATGTTATATATTATACACGGATAAAATGGCAGGGGGTGACTTGCTCACTCAATAATGGGCCCCCGGAGACGGCCGCTAGCACATAGTGACGTAGCGACAAGGGGGCAACACTTCCTGAGGTGCTTGAGGAGTGGAAAGGTATTCCACGGCTATCAGGACAATCCCGGAAGTACGGTCAAGATCCCTACCAGCACCTTACTGGAATACTTCCTTCCTCCGAGCAAGTTTGCTCTTGCGAATCTCCACTCAAGCCGGCCAATAAAGGCAAGAAAGAGGTGGGAGCTCTGTTCCTCGTCAGTGTTCACTCCAGCCGGCCAATAAAGGCAAACCAGAGATGAGGACAAGATTTCTCCCGGGAGATAGGGTCCATGGGGTCGCTACTGCCCATCAGCTCGCCACATGCTGCCCAGCGGGTTTTTGTATCTCTCTTGGTCTGGCTCCTCATCCTAGACCCGTTCCGGCAAACTCTACCGGCACAGACCTAAAGTTTGGAGTACGCAAGCCCCACCACGACGTCAACGTAGAGATACAGCGGTGGGGTATAGAGATACAGTTATTATTATTATTAATGTTATACTGGTGATTTTTTTACCGTCTTGAAAAAAACAGGATACAATAGGTGAACATATATGTGCATATATTCCTTATTTAACCAATTTATTGGCTGAATTAAAATATATGTACATATATATATAGGGTGTAAGGGACAGCCCTCCACAAAGTAACAGGGTGAATTCAGCTCCTTATTTTGAATCACATTCCACTGGAAAATTTTAATTATTTAATTTTGTTTTTCAGTTACTATTCCTTTATTTCAATGTAAAATTACATTATCTGTACGCAGTACTCCATTTATGTAAATAAAACAGCTACAATAAAAAAAAAACAGCAATGGATGTTGATGATTGTTGTCTAACGAACGACGCGTGAAATCAGCTGTTCACTTTCTGCGTAGCTACAGAGTTCACCGAACTCACCGCATACCTATTACCTACCCCTCCCAACCAGTAACTGATGCTCCAATTTGTGCATAAAAACACAAACAAATCAGGTTTATTGGATTCTCATAACGATCCTGAAATAATTTCATGTACCGGGCATCTTAGTATGATATACTGAATTCACCCCATCAGTCTGCGGAGGGCTGTCCCTTACACCCTGTATATACAGGGTGTTTTTTAAAACATGCGACAAAATTTAAGGGGGTGTTCTACCCATCAATATGAACAACTTTTACTATGGGACCAAACCTGAAATCGCAAAAAAAAAATCAGCTGTTCAGTACATTTATGTTCGCTTATTTGGTCAAAATGTACTGAACAACTGATTTTTTTTTTTGCGATTTCTGGTTTGGTCCCATAGTAAAAGTTGTTCATATTGATGGGTAGAACACCCCCCTTAAATTTTGTCGCATGTTTTAAAAAACACCCTGTATATTAAGTAGAATGGGCTAAAAATGTAATGTAATCTAATCGTACTGTTTTGCTTATACCATATTCTTTTGTTTTTGATGTTGGCCACCACCCATGAAGATCAGTAAATATCGATAACTACATATGAACGAACAATTGCCGTACTTTATTGTCAAGGGACGTACCTACTGCTACAGCTATAATTAATCGAATCTATTATTTTAGGACATCAAAATTAATTTAGTATATTTTTTTAACCGTCCCCGGTCATGTCGGATTACAGTCCCATCGGACTTACTTTACCTAAACAAAAGTGCAAGTATCAATATGTCAAAAGTTATAAACCAACAAAGATACGATACGACGAACTTGCTTTGAAACATGGGCTCCGAGTTATACGGTTACCACCTAACCCGGTTATGTTCACACGGCGCGATATTTCGAGTACCTTCATAAGATACGATATTTTATAGTATGCAGTTGTGACATTGTCTTGTACTTTTTGTATTCAAAAGTAAAAGTTGTTCACACAGACCCAATACGATAAAATCAAAGATTCGAGAAAAAAAATTGTGTTGTTAAGTCCGCTATTCGAGAAAATATCATTACGATTTTTATCGTGTTACATACATTTGGTCGTGTTGAAACTACAATAGAACACTTGTTTGAAACAGCAATGATTTTAAAATTTTCATTGTTGTTGCCAGAGTGAAAGTTGTTTATATTAATACAACCGTTAACCGGACACATTGTATATTATGTGTAATTAATGTAGGATATGATAGTAACGAAGACAGTTCAATGGAGAGTGATTAAAGTAACTTGGACGAATCCGATTAGAAAATCTTAGGATTTTTTTTTTAATTAATTCTTCTTCATAAACGACGATAAAAAATTTTGTTCGACTCACACTTGACTATAATTTTATCGATAATAGTTTATAATGTGTCTAACACTATTTTAAGATGACAATTAAACGTCATCATATCGCATAGAAATAATCACATTTTCATAAGTACTAGCTTTTGCCCGCGGCTTCGCCCGCGTGGAAGTCGGAAATTATCCCACGGGAATGCGCTACCGGAATAAAAAGTATCCTATGTCCAAATCCACGCCATATTCTACCAACATGCCGAATTCCATCCAAATCCGTTAAGCCGTTTTAGCGTGAAAGCGTAACGAACTGACAAACAAACTCACTTTCACATCACTATATATTATAAAACAAAGTCCCCCGCGACGTCTGTCTATCTGTCTGTATGTTCGCGATGATCAGAAAAACTGCTGAACGGATATTAATGCGTTTTTTATCAAAAGACAGAGTGATTCAAGAGGAAGGTTTATACGTATAGTTTTCCGACATCCACGCGGGTGAAGCCGCGAGCAAAAGCTAGTTTATAATATTAGTTAGGATGGGAAAGTAAATTTGTTTTATGGTTTTATCCCTCGGGAACAGTACTTTTTCTAGATGAAATGTGGGTATTTTTTTTTCTGTATCCCTGACAACGTATACGTAACCGATCATCATGACAATTTGCATATAATATGCAAAATGTCATGATGATCGGTTCAGCGGTTTAGGGCGTGAAAAAGTATCAAGCAAACAAACTTAATTTCGCATCTATAGGTCTTTACCTATGAAGTTGCTGTTTTACAATACTGCCTCCCTCTTTATTAGTTATACTCTTTGAATACTGCCCATTTGAAATGTAATTTATGTATCTATGGCTGGCAATAAATTCTAAATTCAAATGAATTTTATTTTAAAAATATGTAATTCAATTTTCAAATTCAGTCATTTGTTTACTGATTAGTGTTTTGTTTTCACTTCATTTGTATCTTTTTCATCAATTAATTTAATGGAATACGAGTTCCGACGCAGTCGCAATGCCGCACAAACGGCTCCCAACATTAATTACGTGTACGGAGTGAACACTACAAACGAACGCACGATTCGTTATTGGTTTGATCGCGATTTGATCTAAAAAATGAACCCCATGGTCACCCGAAAACTAAAGTCAGCAACGACGAATTCAAGACGATAGTGGAAGCTGACGATACTCAATCTACGGCTGAGTTAGCAGCAGCTTTCATCGTTAGCATTAAAACAATATTGGTCCATTTGTGTCAAATTGGCAAGGTAAAAAAACTTGATACGTGGGTGCCGCACGAACTGAACGATCGCCAACGCGACAAACGCGTTGAGGTATACCTTGCGTTGCTTAACAGACACAGAAACGAAGGGATTTTGAACCCCATTCGCATTGTCACTTGCGATGAAAAATAGATTCTTTATGATAATCGTAAGGGGTCATCATGTTGGTTAGACCCTGGTTCAACGCCTAGGCAATGCCCCAAACGAAAACTTACCCCTATGGAGTAGCTCCGGCCAGCCTTAGTTAATCGCTCGTCCCCGCTGCTCCTACACGACAACACTCGACCACATATAGCACAACAGACGGGGTCTAAGCTACAAGAGCTAGGATTGGAAGTTTTGCGTCATCCACCGCCACCGTACCCACCAGACATTCAAATTATTTTATTATTTCCATGCATTTTTTTCAAACTAAATTATTAAAGAATATGGAAATAACAATTTAGTTAATAATTTGTATTTTTTAAATAATGGTCTGAGGCTTTCTGTCGAATCTAAATTAAACATAGCCCGAATACATCTCTTTTGTCCTTTAGACGCGATTTCCTTGTCCGTAGAGCTACCCCAAAATATGATGCCTTAGCGCAGCAGCGATGCTACCAATCCATGATATGCCGTTACCAAGGCATCTGTGTTAAGTTCAGAGGCCAGTTTGTATGTACAAGACATTATGCGGCCGAGCTCAGCTTTTTACTTAGGCATTCAATGTGTGCTTTCCAATTCAATTTGGCATCTATCATCACACTAAGAAATTTTGTGCCTTCAACTTTATTTAATACTGTGCCACATTATACAGAGCCTTTATTATAGCATTATCAGTCTATCCGTTGACTAAATTGCATTATCGTAGCCTTATTAAAGTTAATTTTAAGATTGTTCCTATTTAGCCATAATGTTACTGATATCAAAGCTTTATTAATGTCATATTCATAAACGTCCTTATTGTTACATGTTATAGTCATTGTGCTGTTGTTTGCAAAGAGGGTCATGGGATGATCAATAGATTTCGGCATGTTATTAATATATATAATCAATAGAAGAGAACCAAGTACGCTGCCTTGTGGGACACCGTATATAGGCGTTCTTTCGCCAGATCCGTAAACGAAAGGCAGTACAAAATGCCTTTGAAGAGTTTGTTGTCTCCCGTACACCTGACTTCTTCAAGAAGGGCATTGAAAAATTACCACTGCGCTGACAGAGGTGCATCGATAGCATGGGTGCATATTTTGATAGATAGAAATAAAAAACATCTACATACATATATGTCGTACTCGTAAGATGATTTGACAATTCGAATTATCGTGAATAAAATAGGTATATTGCGATAACGCGGATAATTAGACAATGGTGATAACATTTCTCAATCTTACTGGAAAAAGATAGGTTTTTTGCAAAAAACCGAGTCGCTCTAGTAACATTGAATATCCTTAACTCTGATTGGCTAGATTTTTGTTTACTGACCCTATCTTCTTTTGATTGGTTCCTAGTTTTACTCTGTGAGCTTTGAAGTCTTATATCTTATAGTAATTATGAAGGGTTAGAAATAACAATATCGATTTATAGGAACTTTACTTTTTATTGAACATTTTAGTTACCTAATCCACATACAAACATAGAACCCTTTAGTAGACTAGTGTCTTAAGATAAATCACTTATTTATGAGCCTTCTTTTTTAGGTAAATTAGATAAATAGAGGTAACATAATTATCACATTGGTGCTCAACTTATTACTTATTACTTATTACTTACTTAACAAAACTACTGGTACTTATTAAACTTGCAAGTATGTAGAAACTCAAGTAATTAGCTTAATCAAAGACCTAAAACTATGTTTCTATATCACATGCTTACTATTTAAAATTACTGTTAAATAGTAAGCGAAACTTAAAAAGGTTACTAAGTTAATGACAACAAACAACTTTTCCCAAGGAAGCATATTGTGTTAGAAATGAGAAAAAATGTTGATCTTTTCATTCAAAGTGGTTATCAGTTTTTCGGGTTATTTGTATAAAGTGGTTTGTTTTTCGTTTCCGACATTATAGTTCCTCGGACAAAGCTGTTCGTTTTCATGAACTGAGTAACTATATTATTTTAAGTTTCGCACGCTATTTATCACAAATCTTATGTAGAATCGTTATTTCTCTGTTAGAAAAAAAATCACTTTAATACCTACTGGGAGTATAAAAGCGAATAATAAAATAAAAGATAATTAAAAACGTCACTAAAGAGAAAGTTACGAACAGGTACATTGACCTGTAGTATTAGTGTTGCAAAGCCAAAACTGTTGCGTGTAACTTAGTATATTTCTAAGGATAGAAAAAGCCATTTTACTTATTACAACTATTAGAAGAATTGTGACATAAGGAATTACAAAGCAAACCATGCTTTTTACAAGCACACTTGTCTTCTTCGAGGAACATTGTATACTAGATTTCTTGCAGTGGCACTGCTTAAACCCATGTCCGCCGAATGGTGATAGTTGGGAAGAAATACCACGGATAGGTAGTACTACTTCGGGAACATGGCCTGTGAACTGAGTACTGATATTTGAACTGCGTTTCTTGGTAGCCAGTCTTTGATTATACCGACGGAAGTTCCCAACTCGAAACAAATCATTCTTCTTATCAATTACTCTTCCAGTAATGTTTTTGTTATCTAATGGTGCATGATCGTACTTTGGAATATCAACCAAAACTGTAGTATAGATAAACCATTCTATAAATGAGCGCCCCTCCACAAAACTTCAATATTTCAATGTGCCACATGCAAAGCGCGTGTCGCTTCGTGAGATAAAAACACTATACCTAATTGTTACTGGTTCATGTTCCAGGCGGAGGTGGTGGTGGAGTGTACTGCGAAGGAATCAAATGCAGGCCTTACGAGGTATGCAAGCCTGATCCCATCACCAAGCGGCTGAAATGTCAGCGGCCTTAAAAGACTACACACCTACTTCGCGCCGAGAGACCAGCAAATATCCTATCCTATCAATATACTACTTACTAAGTTCTGTAAAATTTTAACTAACACACCTTATTTTTAAGTAGAAATGTTGAATGGTTTTATGCTTAACATCTTAGACGTTTGAGCACTTTTTAAGGCATTACCTACGTTTGGCTTAAAAAGTGCTCAAAACTTAGGTTATAGTTAATGCTAAGTACCTATACATTTTATAAGATTTATGAAACATGCTTGCGATATAACAATTTTATGTTATTGTGATGTGCCGATGTAACCTGTACGGAGTTTTCTCTGAAATAAATAGCTACCTAAATAAATTGAATTAATAGGGTATCAACAGACAACAAAATCAAAAGTCATTTATTCAAACTAGGCTGAGAATCAACACTTCACCACTTCCTAGTGCTTTAGCTGGGGTGACGAAGTGGCGCAACCAGCTCCCCGGTAGCACAGTATAATTTAAGTAGTAGCTTTTATTCGCGGTTTTGCTCCTATGATCTGTTTCACCATCATTTTTCGGGATAATCAATCGAGAACAGCGTAGCTTTAGTCACTGAAAAATTTCACCGAAAAAAAAAAGTTTTCGTGAAAACATATTATTGAAATTTTACTACGGTTTCCGATACTGCCTTAGCCATTGTATTTGCTCGACACTAGACTTAGTAGGCTCATTGCATTCCTTATAAAGTAAGTTTTCACCCATTATAATAGTTTTTATTTCTGAGCAGATTTACGGCCAATATGAGACGACATCTGACATTATTTTGCTATTGTCAACTTCATATTAGTTTTTAACCATATATTATTTCTCTTTAGTTCCTGGTTGTGGTTTGTCAACTCTTCACAAAGATACCAGCCGGTCTATTCTGTAAAATTCTCATCTTGAAATCTTACGTGAAGTGAGCTTGAAGACAGTCATTTCACTTGTTGCTAGGTATTGACACTATTGACAGCTCACTCCACGCTCACCTTACCTAAGTTTTTACGGTGAGATTTGTACAGAATAGCACTGCAGAATAACTGATCTAGCTAAACGCGTTTTTGCGCTATAGGTACGAATTGATATTTCGACACATAGTGAAAAGTAGAGTATCGCGCGCATGAGCGTGCACTCGCAGTGTGACGTCACAGACAAGTTATATCCGGCCTTAAAATTGTTATAAATATGACCTATCTTTTGAATGCTCAATCATTATTAGCGGTTGAAATCTTACATTTTTTTTTCGGTCAGAAATATTGTTTTCACGTCACACGTCAAAAAGTATCGTGTTCTCATGGACCTAATATACAAAGTGTACTGTGATCAGCATTGATTATATTAAGTCAATGGTGATCAGAATAAATTACGATTACGACAGTGACATTAAGTCAGATGTAGTCAGGGGAACCCATGGACCTAATATTATAAGGCCCATGTTCAGGTTTTTCTTTTTACAAACAAACAACTTTAGCTCTTGTAATATTAGTTTAGAAGTAAGTAAGTAGTTGAGATGTATTCGTAGATTAAGTGCATGTTATTTTTGCTTTCTGCTCTGACATCATGCTTTTTGTTTTTTGCCAATAAAATATTAAACTGATGTCATCGTTTCATTCTCTTGTATCACCCCTTTTCTAGAGGGGCTAGTGGCTAAATAATAACAGCCGCACGGGTTGCTTGAAGGGTTAACCTACGCTGGCTGCGGTCGGTTCGTGGATGTGGATCATCACTTACAATTTGAGACCCCTTCGTGCCTTGGATAGCGCGTTAAACCGCTGGTCCCGGCTGTCATTCGTAGACATTTGACAGTCGTTACGGGTAGTCAGGTGCCCAAAAGGCCGACAACCAGTCCTATCAAGGGGTATCGTGTTACCCAGTAGGTAACAGTCGCGTTATGTAAAATAATAGTTTTCAGCAGGAAGCTGACCCCAACATGGTTGAGAAAAGGCTAGACTGATTGATTGTATCACTCTTTTTACGGCTTCCTCTAGCTAGTTACATACTTAGATGGTAACGTTCAAAAGCATACCTATCTTATTTATTTGTAACTACGTTGGTTGTGTCTCGAAATTTATCTTCAAACACACATCAAATTTCTACTGATCTCGTAAGCTCTTCATCTTTTAAGGACTTTTTCTGAATCACATTTCTGTTTCTCGACAATCACAGGAATCTTTAGCATCATCATCTGCCTAGCCTTTTCCCAACTATGTTGGTGCCAGGCTTCAAGTCTAATCGGATTACTTAACGTATACAAACATACATAAACTCACGCCTTCTTGCCATGCGGGTAGGCAGAAACTATAGAATGCCACCTGCTACGATCCTGATACCTACTCCTTTTGCCTGATTTACGTTCATACATCTGGTCGAAGGAGCTCGTGGCTAAGTAATAACAGCCGCACGGGTCGATCCATCAGGTCTACGCTTGCCGGGGTTGGTCCATAGATGGGTGACCATCTTTTGCCCCGGCTGTCATTTGTGGATCTTTGACAGTCGTTACGGGTCGTCAGAAGCCCGAAAGTCTGACAACCAGTCTTACAAAGGGGTATCGTATTACGCAGTTGTGGATGTCAGATAGGCAGTCGCTCCACGTAAAATACTGATATTCAGCTGTATCCGGTTAGACTTGAAGCAGACCCCAACATAGTTGGGAAAAGGCTAATCAGATTGACGTTCATACAGCTGGTCATATACACACGCCGGTTGCGAGTACTACGCACCTGACCCTTCTGAAGAATATCGCCAATAAAGTCACTATGTCTTCCTAGAGCGTCCCCTCCACTCACATCTGCCTTGTAAATACCTTGTGTTAGTCGCCTTTCATTCATCCTCTCAACATGACCAAACCATTTATCATTGTTTTTGCAAACAAAAGAAAATCAACATCCCAATAAGTAAAAATATTGTTTAATCGGATACAAAAAGAAGATAAACCATAGAAGCGACTACTGTATGGTTCAGGGTCGGCTGCACTTGTTGCGCTTGGTCTTAGGGTCCACCTTGCAGACTTCGAAGGAGTTGCATTTCACGTTGTCACAGTATATACCCGCGCCCGCTGGAATTGACAACAATTTTCATTAGTTTTCTTGAATAACGTACAGACGCCAGCAGGTCAACCTACCCGAAACTGTCAGATTTTCCCAATCAACTTTGAACCTAATGCTTTAGCAATAAAGTCGAAAATCTATTAAAGAAATCTGACAGATTGTAGTAGCTTGATGTGCTGGCGTCTGTACATTCATAAAAAAGGGTATTAAGTAAGAAGAGTATAGTACAGTATAGTATGTCCTGTTGAGAAGAGCCAAAAAGAAACTCTATTTGTCAATGCACAATACAGTGCACTCTAACAGGGGGACTGAATAGTTTTGGGCCTAAGTACCTTCAATTGATATTATTGTCTAGTACTGCATATCACTAATTTGCGAATACCCTCTTTAGTATAAATACAGAGTTTCATGTCATTAGCATCATTACGCTTAATAATTAATCCGTAAACATTATCATGTCTCAGTCAACCGCGGCCCATCCCTAGGCTCAATCTCAATACTTTTCAGCCCCTGTACGCTAAGTTTTTTAATCTATAGCAAATCTGAGCAACAATACCGCTCTTGAAAGTGTAGTGCTGGAAAGTTTTGACCCTAGGGATGGGCCGCGGATGACTGAGACATGATGATGTTTACGGATTAATTACTAAAAGCGTAATTATGCTAATGACATGAAACTCTGTATTTATACTAAAGAGGATATTCACAAATTAGTAATATGCGGCGCGAGGCAATAATGGCACTTGAAGGTAATTAGGCACATATCTTTTCAGCCCCCCGGTATGCGTACCTACTTAATCCTGTGTTTACCCCTTATTAATGAACGCGGAGTAAAGTGAAAACTAGATTTTCAGATTTACATTACATTTTTCAGTTTGGAATAACTTTACATCCTTGCACAGACTATATAGAGATACTATATAATTAATAAGAGGGGTCCGTAGTAATAGAAATATTGTCAATGGCTTAGGGAATCAGCCGTAGCACAGCAGCTGGCTTGCTACAGAGCTTAGTGTTGACAATCTGGGAGCAGCAAACCTTGAATGCATAAGAATAGACTTGCTATGACAACAGCCTTCGTTGCTCTTGTGCATTCACAACTCCACATGCGAACTACGTATCAAAGACCTGACGTCACACAAATCCTGCATCGCGCAAGCAGAGTTTACCGCGCGACTGGCATACGTATATTATTATATACAAAATCCCGACATCAATCGTCGGGCAGTATCCCACCAGACACATCACCCGTCTGGTCGGAGGATCCTCCCTTTTCTATGGAGGATGAGTGAACTAGCGTTGACACCACAGGGCCTAAACAAGTGGCCCTTTTTTAAATGCATTTAGTATTTCTACAACGACTCGAATCAACAGGATTGACATAAGAGCTTATGTCCACAGAACACTATTACTCCTAGCGGATCTTATGTCAGTCCAATACAGTTTTGATACTCGTCATCGCTGATAGAATGTCACTTGTCTAGGCCCTCTTTGTTCGATCCCAGGGAGAATCCTGATAATCCTGAGATTGTCCATGTGGATATTCTCAGTACATAGCAGCCTGGTGACTGGAGTCGTCCCTGGTCAACCCCTTATTACATGGGATGTTTTTACATGTGAGTGTACATGTGACTGGCCAAACCCGATTTCAGGCCAAACTAGATTGTCCTATTTGGCATAGGACAATCTAGTTTGGCCTGAAACCGGTTTATCCCATGAGTGACATGTCGCAGCCAACTAGATTAATTAGCCGTTCTGGTAACAGGCTCGCAGTCCTCTGCCGCGGCACCGCTCGCTTCGCTCGCTCGGGGTGCTTAGTTATAAACCGATATCGCCTGGGACAAACTAGTTTAGGTGGAAATCGGGTTTGGCCGGTAACATACACACGGCTATATAAAGCTATACATTTCCAGTATAAGTTGATCTCGCATTGGGTACGTATATGATTTCCGTTAAATGAGAGGTCAGCTTATACTGGAAATGTATAGCTTGATATGTAGCCGTGTTTACTATATGTATATGCACCTTTGGCTGGGGTCCTCGAAGAATACATGCTTGCTTTAACTTACACTGGTTCTTGCTGGAGCTGCTGGACCCAGAACCGTTGGCAGCCGGCACGGTGCAGGACTTGGCGTTGCAGGCGTTGTTGCAGCACACCTTGCCGTTGCCGCACTCGTAGTCCTGGACGCACTTAGGGCTGCAGCCGTAAACCTTCGAGGGTAGAGGGCAGTTACCAGCTGGAAAGGAGAATGTGATTAGTATATTCCATAAACATCATCTGCCTAACCTTTTCTGAACTATGTTGGGGACGGCTTTCACTCTAACTGGATGCAGCGGAATGCAAGTAATTTTTACATGGATCGACTGCCTATTTAGCTTCCACAACCCAGTCACTCGGCATTATTCGTAACGATTATCAAAATTCTACAAAGTCACAAAAACCAATCCGTAAAGTCAGTATTGTCCATTAAGTTCTAAAGACTTGAAATCCAAAACACTCCTGAAATCCTTCACCTGTCAATTCACAAAGCCGTTTGAACTGCTAATCGGACTACTCAGGAGTAGAAATAGCCTGACCATGAAGTAAAACAAAATGATATTACTCGTCATTACTGTGAATGATAATGATATTAACTTTTTGTTTTGAATCATTATGAGTCGTTTTTGCTGCATCTACCTATTTTATAATATAATAGTCCTTTAATAACAGACCACAATGAATCCATACAGTGTGTTAGTATGTACCTACAGACGCCAGCACATGAAGTTACTACAATCTGTCAAATTTCTTTCAATAGATTTTCAACGTTACCGCTAAAGCTTGATTGTTCAAGAAAGTTCAAGGTTGATTGGGAAAATTTGACAGTTTCGGGTAGCTTGATCTGCCGGCGTCATTATTCAGGCTTCGAACATTTTGTACCCAAAAATTTAAGTGCCTGCTAGAAAAAAATAAACGGTTTTCTTATGGAAAATAACACCCTCAACATTTTGTACTATTACAAACATTTTAATCCTTGCGTTGCTATTTAAGTTTGAAAATACTAAAATGATATATTGACATAGGCACAGATCTTAAAGATCTGTGGACATAGGCCTCCCTTAAGCATCGCCACTTCGACTGGTTCTATGATTTTCGCATCCAGCGGATTCCTTCACCAAGCCGGGCTTCTCCAAGTCATCGGTCCACTTTGTGGAAGGCCTTCCAACGCTTCGCCTTATGGTACGCTGTTCCGACTCCATTTGTTCTGCGAGTAACGTGCTTTGTCCACTGCAACTTATTTTTTTTTATTCTTCGTGATATATTGTATACCTTGGTTCTCCTGCAGATCTCTCCATTTCTGATTCGATCACGTCGTCAGGGAAACTGGGTTCCGTACAATTATAAAAACGGCAAAAAATAATGTATATGTTGTATGGGAGCCCCCTTAAATATTTATTTTATTTTGTTTTTTTAGTATTGGTTGTTATAGTGGCAACAGAAATACATCATTTGTAAAAATTTCAACTGTCTTACTATCAAGGTTCATGAGATACAGACTGGTGACAGACGGACAGCAGAGTCTTAGTAATAGGGTCCCGTTTTACTCTGTGGGTACGTAATCCTAAAAATCAGCTGTTCCCTTCATTTATGTTCGCATAACTCGCAATAACAAACAACTTTTACTATGGGACCAAACCTGAATACGCGAAAAAAAATCAGCTGTTTCTTCATTTATGTTCGCATAACTCGTGGGAACAGCACATTTTTTTTCGCGATTTTAGGTATAGTTCCATAGTAAAAGTTGTTAGTTATCATGAGTACAATCATGTGTTTAAGTATCGGTCACTAATTACCCTATTTAATAAAGAGTACTATGTGGGAGTTGCATAATGAAATTTAGTACAACATTATTTATAGGTAACACTCGTTTGGATGATATTATGGTTACTTTGACACTGGTTGTTTTAATGTTGGCTATATAAGCTGAACTGTTTCAGAAACTTTTATAGAGGATTTTATAGCATGGGTGTAGATAAAATCTTTTTATGCTAGGTAAATTCTGGAGCCGAACTTCACACTTTCCATGTAGTATGTAATATTACGAGTAGTCGTATGATATCCGACCCAGGAACATTGGGCAATCCTAACTATCGCTCAACGTGCTGTGGGAACTGGTACGCATTCTGCGGAGGATCGAGGCACACCGCGTTATGAATAACAGGATATCCTGCCAATGATTTTATTACTTATGAGACGTAACGTGTTTAGCACGGGTGTAAGGATAAAATATGCCGTTTATCTAATCTAGTCACTTAATCGTTAGTCTCCGTAAACGATGTTCTGATTGAATAATTAATTTAAGGGGGAAGTGTCAGGGTATATTGATTAAAGTATGATTCCCGAGCGTAACAAATATTTACATAATTATAATAATTAGAAGCAGTAGGTACAACATCAGTTTGTATAATCCTCAAATGTCAAGATTTCATGTAATAGTCATTCAATAGGATTAGCTGGTTTTAAAGAGTTGTGACTAACTGAAATTACTCTAATGATTATAATTATAAAAATACATATATGTTACGGTCGCGAATTATACTTTGATCAACATACAACCTAATACTGACTTGCAATTGGCAAAAAAATTTAAAAAAATAATAATTTCGCGGGCTACCCTGACGCTTCCCCCTTAAATGGCTGGTCGTACATTATGTCAAACGATGACGACTATAAATACGAATTACGTAGGTAGTCTTTAGGGTCTAGCCAAAGTGACATATTCTATCTATACATTATTATAGTCAGTTAGGACAAATAATTACTTGCCCTGACTATCTGAGTGACCGTTTCATCAACGCAGAGCCTAAACCACTGGGGCTAAAAACTTGAAATTTCGGCAGTTGTCGCCTTTTCTGTTGCAGGCATCCACTGTTGTTCTTTTTTTTTATATTAGCCTACTCTGGCTCACTGCTGAGCAAAGGCCTCTCCCAAATCCTTCCAAGCATAAGGATGCTTGGAAGGATTGGGAAAGGCCTTTGCTTTTTTTATGGTTGAATCGAACTGGCCCTGGAAAAGATTCCAGGGCCACCTCGAGTCAACCCTTGCGGTGCCCGTCTAAGTCGTTTCTGGCCTCGGCGGCGCTGACCCGCTCGATCCTATTTTAGCTTGGCAGCCTTTTAGCATCCACTGAGGAAGGATTTTTGGAAATTTTAATATAGATATATCCACGCGAGCGAAGCCAAGGGCAACAGCTAGATAAAAGTAATGATGATAGAAAAGTAAAAAAGTGGATTGGCATAAGCTAACGAAACAGAACAGATATAAATAAAAGAGTATCTCAAACCTGTCAAAAGTCGCTGTACCTACTATAGAAGTACAAAGCGTTTGAAAGCGATCGTCATTTGTCTAGACCCTCTTCTTGATTTCCTGAAGGTAATTTATATCAAATAGTCGACTTACTTAGGGCCGGTTTTTTGATCCGTAGTTAACTCAACCAATGGTTAAACATGGTAACTAATGGTTGAATTTTGGCTAAATGTGAAAGGCATGAATGAGTTATGCCATTAGTTACTATTTTTTAATATGAATGAGTTAACATGAATACATTCATCTTTAGCCTTCAAATTTAGCCAAAATTCAACGTTACTAATTTTAACCATTGGTTGAGTTAACTACGGATCAAAAAACGGGCTTTTAGTAGTAGACTTGTCAACGTTTTTGACCTCACGTGTAGGTATTCAAATGGGATATTTTTGGATCGAAGTACAGTTCTGTAACGCAGCTTGCGGCTTGAAAAAGCGTTATGACCGAAAAAGTCAGTTTCTGAAATTTGAGACGCTACTAGAGATGGCTCTGTATTAATACATAATATACAGCGAAAGGAAGTTCGTTCAAACCGGGTATCGCACACCTCCCGACTTTTTTTTTAATACAATAAAATGGAATCCATTATGATAAAGATACTCACAAGCTTCAGAGTAAGACACCATCAGCACCACAGCCACAATGGACAGCAGGATAGTAGTGGAACCTGGAAAGTAATTAAAACCGATGATTAAAATCTATTTCTTTCTATAAAATAGGTATACTAACTGGCAGCGTCCTGCGGTTTCACCCGCGTAACTCTCGAACCCGTAGAAATATCAGGATAAAAAAACTTAGTCTATCTGTGTGCCAAATTTTATCAAAATCCGTTCAGTAGTTTTTGCGTGAAAGAGTAACAAACTTCCATACATCCATCCTCACACTTTCGCGTTTATAATACGGGGTTACTTTGATACTACGGGGTTACTTTGATATCGACTTTCGACTTATGAAAAACATATTTTTGTAATATCTACAACGCCTTACTATCAGTAGTTGGCACTTCTGATAGTTTCTTTTTTAATAAGGCGTTGTAGATATTACAAAAATATGTTTTTCATAAGTCGAAAGTCGATATCAAAGTAACCCCAGTTTACGGTATTAGTAGTAATAGTAGTAGGATAATAATAAAGCTGTAGAGTTTGTTTTTTGTTTGTTTGCATGTTTGAATGCGCTAGTCTCTGGAAATACCAGTCGGGTTTGAAATAGTAGTATAAGAAACTGGTGCTTAATGACGGTTTTAAAGTATCACACGAGTGTTTTAATAGTTATGTGCAGTGTCATACACTACTTTATCTACTCTCTACATTCGAAATTCAGTTCAACAAAACTTGTGAATGGCGCCAAATACCAGCACATCACCGCGCATGCTCTAAAGCAAAGCGGGCATTGCCACAGACAATAAAAATTGGAATGAAAACTTTTGGTAATGAAATGAATGAAATCGGTTAAAAATGGCGCGCCCGCATGTGCGTTCCATTAGTAAAAAAAATATTGAAGGAAACTCTTTGGTGATATTAACTTCTTGTCACTCCCTTTTTAGGCATACCTTATTTTACACAGTCCGTCCATCGTTTCTTTGGTCTTCCCCTACTTGTATAGTTCACCACACATTCATATTCATACCTACTCAAAACTTCCCTCACTACATTTTCCTCATTCCTCCGCATCACATGCCAAGACTATGACAACCAATTTCCTCAAACCTTTTAAATCACCGGTATCACTTTCAGACTTCCTCTTATATCTTCATTTCTTATTCTATCCATAAGCGTAACACCACACATCTCTCTTAGCATTCTCATCTTAGCTTCTTGCAAGTGCCTTTCATTAATTTCTTTTGTGGCCCAACATTCTGATCCATACAAGACAGAAGGTCTAAACATTGTTTTTTTAAAGGGAATGCGGGAGTCGCAGATTGTCCGTGGTATTGGGATATTGGATTGGTACCTATTACCGTAGGTAGTCGAAAAGTCCTCTCTCTCCTTTTGTGTACAAAATGTGCCTATTGTCTAATTTTGACTCCTACCTAATCTTGATTGATTATGTGAACAAATGAGGTCCATTCACCTGGCCTCACATTGTTCCCAGCGTTCTCACATACTGAGACTTTTCTTACATTTTTCACGAAAACAATGTAACAAGACAGCAGATAAAGTCAATAATATATTGCCCATTGTTTTAGTGGCAATCTAGGTCATATATAAACACTGATCCGGGGCGGACCTCCCCCCCCCCTCTCCGTTTAGTCCACCAGTGCAATAGAGTTGTGATATTTTGTGATAAGTATGAACAACTTTGCCAATACCTGTGTAACTGGCTTTCAACATGGTCTAATTGAAACAGAATTGAAATAAAAATGTATTAAATGTTGTCATCGAAAAAGAAGATATAAGTATTTACTATAGCGTCGTTGCGTCTTTCCATTCTATACAAGGCCAGAACGCAAGAGTGTGACAACTAATCGCCTATGGATTGGATATCACTTTTTACTAAGGTCTTCCAATCTACACAGCCTGGCCATAAATACTGTTACAATTAAAAATAAGAAAGATATTACATTCATTCAGTTTTCTAATTTTGGCGCCAATACATTGTACAATATTTTGCAATATTAAAATGGAGTGGGGTGATAAAGAGAACCGAATCGCTGTGATTGCATTACACAAAGTTGGTATGGAGCCAAATGCAATTTTTAAAACTCTCCATACGTTTGGTATTAGTGAAATGTTAGTGTACCGGGCTATTAATAGGTACAATGAGACCTCCTCTGTTTATGACAGAAAAAGACCTGGCCGTCCACGTAGTGTTCGTACGAAAAAGGTGGTCAAAGCAGTAAGGGATAGAATTCGAAGAAATCCTGTCCGAAAGCAAAAGATTTTATCTCGGGAGATGAAGATAGCACCCAGAACCATGTCGCGTATTTTAAAAGATGACTTAGGACTTGCAGCCTATAAGAGAAGCACTGGTAATTTTTAGCTGATAATTTAAAAAAGAAAAGGGTGGTAAAATCGAAACAACTACTGAAGCGGTACGCAAAGGGAGGTCACAGAATTATTTTGTATACGGATGAGAAAATCTTTACAATTGAGCAACATTTTAACAAACAAAATGACCGTATTTATGCTCAAAGCTCTAAGGAAGCTTCCCAATTAGTCAACAGAGTGCAACGTGGGCATTATCCGACTTCAGTGATGGTTTGGTGGGGTGTTAGCTATGAAGGAGTGACTGAGCCATATTTTTGTGAAAAAGGTATCAAAACATCGGCACAAGTGTATCAAGATACCATTCTTGAGAAGGTAGTTAAACCCCTTACCCTACCAAGTACGGTCCTTCCAACAAGACTCGGCGCCGGGTCATAAAGCTCGGTCCACGCAGTCTTGGTTGGAAGTGAACGTTTCGGACTTCATCAGAGCTGAAGACTGGCCGTCGTCTAGTCCCGATCTTAATCCGCTGGATTATGATTTACGGTCAGTTTTAGAGAGTACGGCTTGCTCTAAACGCCATGATAATTTGGAGTCCCTAAAACAATCCATACGATTGGCAGTGAAGAATTTTCCCATGGAAAGAGTGCGTGCTTCTATTGATAACTGGCCTCAACGTTTAATGGACTGTATTGCAGGCAATGGAGACCACTTCGAATGAGCTTTTTATATTTTAAATTGTTTTATATTTATGTATTAAACTAACAAACTGTAAAAGTAATAAATATTATTTGCAATAAAAATTTTTTTTTGCTTCGTGACAATATTTATACCAAGACTTATACAATATTTATACAAGAGTAGTACGCAAATACTCGCGTATACTTCGTAGTGACCTAACTAACTACCGTATTCCATAGTATACAGTGCCAGTACGCATACGGACTAATCGTGTATATCTCGCAGCCAACTGGTTTAATTAGGCGTTTAGTTAACCACTTCCTAGCCTTTTAACTAAACGGCGGCCGTTCAACTAGCGGCCTGAATGATATTCAATTATAGTTTAGGTTCGAACTGTGACCAATCACGCGCGAGCCGAATCGGTCTCAGTAACTAAGGCTGAGCACCCCGAACAAATGGGTTAGGATAGAACTGTGACCAACCGTGTGCGAGCCGAGCGAGCGAAGCGAGCGGTGCCGCGGCGACGGCCGGCGAGCACTACTTCCAATGGCTAGGCGGAATCAAACCTGTTGGCTGCGACTTATAGATCGGAATAAGCGCACCGAACTCTATTATACTATTTAAAAAAAGTAAAACTTGGATTTAAAAGCCATTGTTATTTATTTAATTCGACACTAATAGAGTTTAAATCTCATTCCATTATATATTAATCAATGATTTTATTAAACTATGTATATCTTTAAAACTCTTGTCTGGCGTAGGTAACTGATGTACCTAGTATAGTTTTTAATGTACTGCTCGTTTAAAAGATTTAAAAATAGCAATACAATGTGAGTAGCTTCCTATGGCTGCATTCTGGCCTTGTATAGAATGGAAAGACGCAGTGTTGTTTTATATACAGGGTCAAATTAAATTAGCTAACTAAACCCCGCAGACGTGATGGGTATCGATATCTAAACATGATAAAAAAATTTTTATTAAAAATCGATTTTTTTTTTTGTGCAAACTTCACATATGATGGGTATCATCTCAACATGATGAAACAGATTGTATCAACTCACACGTCAAGTAACAACACTACCAGCGCTCATTGACCCCAACAAAAAATAATCAAATCTTTTTTATTTTTATTTTGACGTGTCTATAACAAACGGAAACCCATCACGTCTGCGGAGTTTCGCTAACTTATTCAATTTGACCCGGTATTATATATGTATAGGTACCTTCTATAGAGACTGCTTATAGGCAAAAACATGCGACATTTGCAATTTTGTACGTAACAGGAATACGTTATTATCCTCATGTTTAATTGGTCTATACGTATAGGTACTTATTATGATCTAGAAAAAAAGAAAAATTAATTGCAAAACTTGTTATTGTACTACCGAGTATCTTGTATCTATCTATGCCTTTTAGATAAACGGCGTCGTCAGACCAGCGGCTTTATTGATATATAACTATACACTCTCTGGTAAAAAAAACGGGCACCTAAGGAAATTTAGGTTCTAAGGTCGATTTGAGTTAATTAAATGAAATTTAATTGTTTTACGTAGTCTGCATACTTATAATCGTGTAAATTAATACGCGTGAAGTGAATTCTGGCATTTTTTTTTAAATTTTCGCTGAATTTTTTAAAACCGATGTACTCGGCCAAACAATAAGAAGTGGTCGGCAATAAAGACAAGAAGATTTTTTAAACTTTTTTTAATTAAATAAAGTTACAAATGTAAAAACCTAATAACGAGTGTGACCTCCTCTTGCCAAAATCACAGCTTGAATCCTTCTGAGCATGCTTTCCACGATGTTTTTAAAACGTTTTGAGGAAAACGTTTCCACTCTTCTGCAATGACTCTTTTTAGCTCCCTGATGTTTTGTGGAGCAGGTTGCACTGATCTTACCCATCTCTTTAGAACATCCCAGACGTGCTCAATTGGATTGAGGTCAGGACGTCGAGCTGGCCAATCTGAACGACGGATCTCAACTTCTTGCATGTACGCTTCCACGTCGCCAGAACGATGCGGGCGAGCATTGTCGTCCATGAAAATGGAATTTTCCCCTAGTGCAGTCAATGCGGGTTGTGCATATGGAATTAGGACTTCCATTTTGTACCGGTGTGCATTTAATGTTCCATTTTCTATGAAAACTAACTCCGTACGCTCCGTCGAATTAAATGCTGCCCAAAAAATAACGGAGCCTCCGCCATAAGGAGTGATTTCTTCGAAACACACTTCCGCATAGCGTTCTCGTGGTCTTCGCAGCACTCACCGGCGTCGGTCCTCTCCACACAAAGAGATTCTAGCTTCATCAGCAACACGGTGCTCACGGAGTAATTTAGGGCCCCGATCCAGGCGGTAACTCCTGATATTGGCAGCCAAAAGCCTCCTCCTGACCGTCCACAAGCTAACTTCTACTCCTCTTACTTCTTCAAGGCTC
This sequence comes from Dicycla oo, assembly GCA_948252095.1. Taxonomy (NCBI): domain Eukaryota; kingdom Metazoa; phylum Arthropoda; class Insecta; order Lepidoptera; family Noctuidae; genus Dicycla; species Dicycla oo. The sequence continues at coordinate 12,577,215 of OX411730.1, forward strand.
TTCTTCAGGTCCACACTTGACGCGTTACGATTCCGCAACGCCTGACTCACCAAAAAGCGGTCATCTCTTGGTTCTGTGCATCGCTTTCTTCCCGGACCGGGTCTTCTTTTTACCGAACCGGTCTCTTGATACCATTGCCAAGTCCTCTGGACTGTTGAAAGACTCACATTTAGCCGCTGAGACACGTAAGTTTGCAAACAACCTTCTTCAAGTGGGGCTATAATTTTACCGGCCCTTATCGCTTTATCACTCATTTGATATGAGTGATAAAGCGATAAGGGCCGAAAGTGGTATTTAATGTAAAAAGAAAGATTAAATTGTTTAATTTGCAGAATATATTCAAAAAGTTTTAAAATAAAAAAAATCGTTTCAGCAATTCGCGCCATTAGTAAAGCAATTTTACAATAATCCACAATAATCATTATTTTTCTTTTGTTAATTTCAAAATTTAAATTTGGAACGTAAAGAATCATGCGAAGATGCTTCAAATAACATTCTAATACATCGTCAAATTAATAAAACTTCTTTCTTGTTCTTCTTCATTGAAGTAGAGAAAATATCTAAAGTGCCCGTTTTTTTTTTTTGCGAAAGAGTTATATTCAATTATCGTAGGTTAGGTTGGAACTGTGACACGCGCGAGTTGAATTGGTCGCAGTAACTAAGCCAGGGCACCCCGACTAAATCGGTTAGGTTAGGTTAGAACTGCGACCAATCGCGCGAGAGCCGAGCGAGCGAAGCGAGCGGTGCCGCTGCAGCAGCCGGCGAGCGCTACTTCCAAAGGCTATAAAGCTATATGTTATGGGCTGTTAAAGATATTTGGTGCAATAACTGATAGCAATAAATCTTTAGTATGTTCCTTGTCCCTTTTGGTCCATATACTGGATTTATGTTTTACGTTGCCTTCAGTAAAATTAATAATGTAAATAAAGTTGTATCAATAAACACTACGTATATTCGTATAGCCTCAGGTGGTAAATGTTACTTGTTTGTAAGTCAAGGGCGAGCTGGCAACTTTGCACGCCCATTTCATAAAGTTGGTATGAAGATCACGCTCGCGGGGATGTGAATAGCTGATAGATTTATTTGCAACATGCGTTGCTTGCTCAAATGCATTTTCCTGATTTGCAACATGTATTCTGCCGTCATAAGGAGAAAAGACGTACGAGTAAGTATCTGATATTCTTTTCGAAATAGAGTTATTTACGTATTCGGAATCAGCAAAAACAGACGCATCTACCAGTATTTTTATATTGGCGTAAACTTAACGGAAACCTAAAAACGCATCTGCCTTTGTATTTTAAAAAGAACAATATATTTTATCTCAATTTCAATAATTCTGACGTCCTTTTTCCTTACGGCGGCTATATTGATGGCTCCTCGCTCTCTTGATAAGGATTGTAAAGCTGTAAATTTTCATACAAAAAGCGATAACGTTTTTCTCCCCGTAAACAAATTATCTCTTATTTTTTGGAAATGTTGTAGGTATAATGAAAAACTAGGTTCGTACGTTTTCATTATAAAGAAATATTGCATACGTTAAAAGTTATTAGCATCTAAATATCTATATTTTTGAAATTAAAAGTTTTTATGTCAAAAATATAGATATTTAGATGCTTATATCTATTTAAACGCTTGAGGATGTTTTTATTAAAATCTTCCTCAAACGTTTTTTTTTTTTTTTTAATTAAATTAAATTGAATTACTAAAAAAGAAAAACGTACAGACCTAGACTAAGGTGTACTGAAATACTTTTAATTAGAAAAACTGAAACCAAAATTGTATCATTTTGTAAAGGTGTAGGAGTAGAAAACGTTATCGCCCGAAACAATATTTATGTAAATAATTGTATGAAATGTACTCGTAGGTAATTGCCTCCAAAACTCGCGCCTCGTATCGGCACTTTACAATCCTTTTAAGTAGATACCTATACTGATTTTCTTGCGTTTTTAGTCAAAAACTGTCACAGTTGTTAAGTTTATGAACTGTGAATTAGGTTAGAAACAATTTAAGCATATGAACTTTATCTATGTGTAGGTATGCCTAATAACAATGTTGAAGAGTCACTTGTTTGTTAGTTCGAACGCTCTGATCTCTGGGACTACCAGTCGGACGCTAGGACCGAGGAGAGCAAAAAGAAAAAAGTCAAAAAGAACGCTAAGCGAAAACGAAGTAATGCGTAATAGTAAAGCGCAGGAAAGCGATGCGATGCGACGCGACGGGGTGGGTCGGGGGAACAAGAAACACGCGGATGAAGTCGCGGGCGAAAATTAATAAAGAGGCATCTAAAATTTGTGAATCTTCGGAACTGCTGATCCGATTCCGAAAATTCTTTCACTAATGGGAAGCTACAGTATTGCATAGGATATTTTATGTTAAAACAAGAAGCAAGAAGCAAGGCAGAAACTAGTAGTATCTTATGAGGCTCTGGACCCGCTTAACTTATTCTTCTCATGACTCCATACATTCCAAGACACGCGATTTGATGACTTACGTACCGTACAAGCACATCTATCTATAATACCGTACCATCGGGTAGATTGATTTACCAAGTGTGTACGTACACAGTATGACAACGTTCAGATTCCTTTGTTTATTTTCGGAAATAAACCGAACTTTGCCGATTAAGGCAGTGACGTAATTAGTGCGTCAATCTATAATAATTTAGGTGGGAATTTAAATCAATTTTATTGGTCGATAGTCACATGTTATTCGCTTTATTTCTGTTTTTCCGAAGTGAAACGATGGTATGTATGTACCTTTGAACGTTGTCATACCTGTAAACTAAACAAATATATGTATTGTTTTGCAGCGAGCTGCTCTACACACTTTTTGCATTATTATGTGTGACTAATGTCTTTGATTAGCCTCAGTAGTGAATAAGTGTGGTGACTAAAGAACATTATTGTTACGAACTAGCTTTTGGACTGCGTCTTCGCCCGCGAGGTACTACCGGGATGAAAATATCCTACGTCCTAACCCAGGTCATGGCCATGATTCATAACAGAGACAGTTTTGCATTATTAATAATGGATGAGGGATAAGAACAAAGAGAGAGGTATGAGGATTAGGAATAGGATGAAAAGTTCACTCATCCTCCATAGAAAAGGGAGGATCCTCTGACCAGAGGGGTGTTGTGTCTGGTGGGCTGCTGATAACGGGATTTCGGAATGTTGGTATAATAATATGCCAGTCGCGCGGTAAACTGCTTACGCGATGCAGGATTTATGTGACGTCAGGTCTTTGATGTTCGCATTTGCAGTTCGCATGTGGCGTTGCAGATGCCGCTACAGGTATATATCAGGTTGGCGGAAAAATATTGCACAAGAAATTGTAAATTACTAGAATTTTCCGGAATATTTAGTATTGATCTGGGATACGTAAGAATATTGTAGAAGGTTCTCGAAGCTATCACATCAAGGGTACATAAAGGCGCGCTAGTGAGGATTTGGTTAGTTTGTGAAAATGATTAGTGAACATCAACTTCGAACGATCATCTATTACGAGTGGCGTCAGAGACACAACGTGAGTGTGGCTACCGCTAACATCAGCAAAGCGTTCGGTGAAGGTGTTGTATCGCGATGGAAGATAAGCCGCTGGTTTGCTCGCTTTGCATCGGGAGATCACGAGCTATATAACTCTTGAAGATCACGAGCGATCTGGGCGACCTTCGACAATGAGGAATTACTCCGCTGTTTAAAGGCTAATGCAGATATAAATACGCGTGATTTGGCAGAGACTCTTGGCTGTCATCATTCGACCGTCGAGACTCATTTACACAAACTCGGCTATCGTAAAGTAATGGCACGATGGATTCCACATCAACTAACTGACAGTCATCGTCAAGTCAGAGTTAGTATTTGTGAATTGCTTCTTTTTTAGCCACATCGGAAAGAGTTTCTTGACGATCTGGTAACCGGCGATGAGAGCGGATTCTCTATGATAACAACACACGGCACGCCGTCTGCCTTCCTTACGACGCAGAGCCACCAACGCAGCCAAAGCCGAACCGTCACTCACGCAAGCATCTTCTCTCCGTTTGGTGGGATGCGAAGGGCCCACTCTATTACCAGCTTCTCTCTGCGAAAAGGACGATTACGACTTCCCTTTATACTGAACAGCTTCAGAAACTGGCTGACGCAATAAGAGAAAAACGACCGAGACGTGTAAATGTACACTTACTCCATTCTATTGCGCGACCTCATGTCGCTTCGGAGACTCGACAAAAAATCGTAGAGCTTGGATGGCACCCGGTTGCCCACCCACCGTACTCACCGGATCTCGCGCCATCCAACTATCACTTGTTCCGACCACTAAAGCTTTATTCGCGTGAGAAAAATTTTCAAAACTACAAAGACCTCAAAATGGCAGTGGACAATCTCTTTTCTGCACAGCCTCCGGAATTCTGAGCGCAGGGCATCAACAATCTAGGGCCAGAGTAATATTATAGAGTTATTTGGGGATTACATTACTGATTAATTATTGTAAATAACAAAGTTATCAATAAATTAATTAAGTCTTATATCTTGGTGTAAGACTTTTCCGCCAACCTGATAATTATGATGAATATAAGTACGTACCTACTCTCAAATGGCGTGCGGTGAGCGTTGAACGTAAACGAATTAAAAGTAATAAATACAGTCGACTTTCGATCATTTGACACTCGATAATTTCAAGTCTCTCGACAGTTTGAAATTTTTTTCTAGTCCCTTGAAAAATACCAGATAAATTGAATAAAATCAATGTTAATTGGTCGCCTCGGTAATTTGAAGTTGACGGAATAGTATCTTGCTCGTCAACATGGAATAATTTGAAGTGCGGGCTTCCTAACTCTCTATAATTTGAAGCGTTTATTATGCACCTATCGTAGCAGGTGTCGTTCTATGGTTTCTGCCTACCCCTATCCTACCCCTATTTATGTATGTGTGACGCCATAAACCTTAATAGGTTTATGGCGAAAAACGAAGGATCTTTGGTTTAGAATTTTCCATCTGCACAACAAAAGAATTGATAAAATAGGTAAATGATTTCATTTCTGTAAGCAGGATTGTACAAACACTTTTACACGTCAATCATGTTTTTAAAAACTAGATGAGGTCGGCGTTTCCTATCCGACTGCTCTGAGAAGAAAGGACGAAACAAACTTAGAGGTCACAGTCTCTTATAAAGTCAAGTATCATAATCTTGGTTAGTTCATATGAATACCATGAAGATTGGTGTCTGAAATGGTATTTTGAGGAAAGAACCACACAGAGGTAAAAAAAATAACCGAGAGAAAAAAAAACAATGACCCACATAGTCTTCACATTCACAACAATTAAAATAATAATGTAATACTTTACAAAGTAAATATTCATGTCAACATTCAGTATGAAAAAATAAAAAAAAGAGAAAAAGAAAAGAAACAAAAGGAGCAGCTCAATCCCAATCCTTTTTGTCCTCAATATAATATTTAACGGTAGGTATAAAAGGCTTCTGATACAACTAAGGTACTTTTCTAAAAAGCCTTTTTAGTTTTAGGGTTCCGTACCAAAATGGAAAAAAGGAACCCTTATGGTGCGACTCAGTCTGTCTGTCTGTCCGTCTGTCACAGCTGGATATCTCAAGAACTACTAATGCTATCAACTTGAATTTTGGAATAGTTTTAGATGACGTTTGCCCAACTATATTGCAAATAAGAAAGAAATATTGTTTTTTTTTTGCAACAGGGACTGAAAGGGGGTCTTAAAAATTCGAAGTGGGGCTACTAAGGCATGTGGGGTATCGTATGTAAGAGCATTGTTAGCACATTCTCAAACATTTTTTCTTTTTTTTCAGCCCACATTGTTTTTTGACTTTTAATGAAAAACGTAAAAAAAAATACCGTTCCCCCCTTATCTCCGAAGTTTGCATAGAGAAAAATCTGAAATTATTCTATGTGATAGAAGTTTATGTAAAGATTAGAGGAAAAATAAAACGATGTCTCTAAATAGCACACTTTTTTAATATATGATGGTACGGAACCCTCGGTACGCGAGTCCGACTCGCTCTTTACCTTCGTGAACATTCTAGAGTATCATAGATAGTGACGAGACATTCCAGTTCAACAAAACCACCCAGACTATGACTTGCTAAGCCGGTAAGACCACTTCTGACGCCGTGCCTATATTTAAACAAGACCATCAGGTATACACAAAACGAGTCCTGCTCTTATGTTGTTAGTTGGCAAACAGGCAGGCGGCTAAGCTGATGAAGACCTCACAGCCTCCTAGGGACCTCTGGAATAAAATACTCTGGTATCGCGCGTTGCCATCCCAAAGAATCACCCATCAAAGATACAACCTGGTTATTTATTCCCTGGTTTTTCAGCCGCCGGTAATACTGACGGACTTCCAAACAAACTTTCATACCATATTCAAAAATCCTTCCTTAGTGTTAACTTCCGTGGGTGCCTCTAGACCCACTTATAGTTCAAGAAAAGTAAGAAAGAAAAATAAGTTTATCTGCCACAGAAACACGTGCATACTACAAAAGATAAGTAACTCGAATTTTACAAAAAGAAAACCGGCCAAGAGCGAGTCGGACTCGCGCACCGAGGGTTCCGTACCATATAAAAAGTGTGCTATTTAGAGACATAAACTTAGATCACATAGAATAATTTTAGATTTACATCTTTCTTATTTGCAAAATAGTTGGGGAAACGTCATCTAAAACTATTCCAAAATTCAAGTTGATAGCATTAGTAGTTCTTGAGATATCCAGCTGTGACAGACGGACAGACAGACAGTCAGACAGACTGAGTCGCACCATAAGGGTATTTACCATGTTGGTAGGGAACCCTAAAAAATAAAACAAAATAGATCTACATACAAATCACGAGCACAAAACAAAACTCGGCAGCTGCTGGCACGTCATGACTGTGACAAGAAGGCTTCCACTCAGCATGATGCTGTGTGTGAATGAATTTAAGATTTTTATTTTAATAAATAATCTTTTCAACCATTTGAACCATTTATTTTCCTGTTGTCAGCTCGAGTACTAACAGATCTCCTTGCATTACCGATTCGATTTAGTATTACAATCGACTTTATTTATGAAGATGTTTTATTTGAAAAATGTAAAGAAGAAAAACAGCGTCCATAAAGTATTGCATTTTTTCGTATAGGGTTGCCTGTCAATAAATAAGGAACTACATAGCGTCCATGAAGTATTGCATTTTTAACCGACTTCCAAAAGGAGGAGGTTCTCAATTCATCTGTATTTTTTTGTTTTTTTTTTGTATGTTTGTTACGCGATTACTCAAAGACGGATGGACCGATTTGGAAAATTCTTTTTTTGTTTGAAAGGGTATACTTCCGAGGTGGTCCCATATAAATTTTATTAACTTTGCTTGGGGAGTTTTTGAGTTAGCTTCAATAATGCGTATATTTCCCACTTATTTTATGTGGATGATGTTTTAATAACTTTAGGAAGTTATTAAAATATCATTACATCATCCACATCCGATCCACAGTGATAGGTCACTGTTATTTACATGGCTATATCTACAATTATTGTGCTCAATTATGTATTCGAATTTATGTGGGGTAGGTTCCACAACTAAAAAGTGAAAAATAAAAACTTTTTAGCAAAAAATAAAACCGACTTCCAAAACAAAACACTACAAAGTGAAAAATAACTTTAATTTAGGAAGTCGGTGGCAAAAAACGAAAATACAAAACCCAAGACACGGACTACCGAAATTAAAGTTATTTTTCACTTTGTAGTGTTTTGTACACAGCGTCCATGAAGTATTGCATGTTTTCGTCTATGGTTGCCTATCATTAAATAAGTAACTACACAGCGTCCATGAAGTATTGCATTTTTCGTCTATGGTTGCCTATCAATAAACAAGGAACTACACAGCGTCCATGAAGTATTGCATTTTTTTTCGTCTATGGTTGTCTGTCTGTTTCTCTGTAATATTTAGATAGCCATTTGTTTACAAATTAAGAATCAACATTGAAAATGGTAGTCAAACCTCAAGAGTCAAGTAAACATTGTATTGTACAGGCAAATATCTACCTATTTGAATTCAATTGAGTAATGGGACAATGGCCTCTCGTTGCTCTCGGAATTTTCCACCTAGCAGCTAGTAAACAAAGTTATTAAGAACATCGTGATTTCGACACTGTAGGTAACCTAATGCTCTATACAGCATATATCAGGAAGGTGTGTGTGCTCATATCACATATAATTGGTAGTCCCTCAGGACTAACTACATTATTCAGCCCAATTCAGCTTCAGTCCATAGATAACACTAGTTTTTTATGGAGATTAAGGCTTTCCGCGCCGTGAAAATCTGAACGCATCTCTATACTGAGCTATTTTTAAATCACTAGCTAAATTTTCATAGGATGTTCTACCCATGAATATGAACAACTTTCACTATTGGACCAACTCTGATATCACGAAAGCAAAAACAACTGTTTCATACATTTTGGTCGATTCGACAGATTTTTTTTTGTGATTTCAGAGTCGGTTCCATATTGAAAGTTGTTCATATTCATGAGTAGAACACCCTGTGAAAATTTAGCTAGTGATTTAAATATTGAGCTGCATAAGTATAGGTGTGTGACTGGCACAGTACAAACCATCAAACTGAACAACTTTCTCCTGGGAACCAACATCGTAAAAAATGATCAGGCGTCTCATACATTTGGGTCGAGTAGGCATTGAAGTTTTTTATGGGGCCGTTGATAATTTTTCGCGATTTCGATGTTGGTCCCATAGAGAAAGTTGTTCAGTTCAGTTTGATGATCTTTACTACCAAACCCTAAAGCTTGACCACTCCTTTCTGATACATGCAGACAGGCAGACAGACACACAAGTGATCCTATAAGGGTTCCGTTTTTTCCTTTTGAGGTACGGAACCCTAAACAACTTTAAGGTATAAAGGCGACAATTTTGTCGATAGTACACCTCTGTCCAACAACTTCGAGGAAAAAAGGTGTGATTTTTTGTTAGGTAATTCCTTCATCCTTTGAAGGTAGGTCATATAATTATCGTGTGATTGTTAGTTGACCTTTTTATAATACTTAATTATGTAATATACAATATACCTACTACAGTAAGGTATTGAATGAACCGTGTGAAATTTATGTTTTTTTTTTATGGTTATTGGTTCTTGGTTGAGTAAACATAGGTACTGACATGGCTATATGGCTAGCTATTATGGGAAAACTGTAACCGATAGAAGAAAAACTTTCATTTTATTATAATCGCGCAGGTTTAACTGATTTTTAAACAGTTTTGAAAACATATATTCCGATTAGTAGGTACCTACTAATCGGAATATTTGTTTTCAAAACTTTTTTTTTTAATTAAACGATTTTGTGGATTTTTCTGCTGTGTTTATCTGAATTATCATTGCATCTTGGTCTATTGTAATTTCCGTTGGAGCCAGAACTTATAAAGTTCCAAAAAATGTGCTACGATAAAAAACCGGCCAATGTGCTTGTCCGACCACGCACAATGAAGGGTTCCATTGTTGTGATGAATTTATCCGAAGAACAAACATTGTAGTTGAATAACATTATGTTCGCCCATTTTGTACGCACAATATTGACGGATTTACCACGTTATTTTAAGACCACAGACTTCTTATAGGTTTTTCTGTAATCTATAGGGTAACTATGTATTTTCTTTTTTTTTTTTTTTCAAAAATTTTAGGCTCAGAAGTTTTGGAGATAAGTCGGAGAATGGTAAATTTTCGTCTGTTTTCTTAAATAACTTTAAAACAATATAATTTAAAATTATAAAAAAAATAAAAACTATTTGACCCTCACAGTAAGCCCTTTCATTTGATATGTCACACGGTAGTTTGCAAAACTTTTTTTTTCTTATTTGCCCGCAAAAGTGACCCCCTATTCATAACTCCTTTATTTACGTTACACGTCCGTGTTTGGGTTACATATATTCATATGTGTACCAAATTTCAACATAATCGGTCCATTACATTCGGAGCAAATTGGCTGTGACAGACGGACAGACACACGAGTGATCCTATAAGGGTTCCGTGTTTTCCTTTAGAGATACAAAACCCTAATAATTTGTCAAAGATGGACTTAGGGGAGGGGACCCTGCGAGCACCCCGACCCATATCTTCTACCCTAGACCCCAGAAAAAGAGCTAGAAACAACTTGACAAGGAAATGTGACACCGTGTATTTTAATCTCAATATTTTCCTATCCCACGTTATTCCACGTATTGTTTCTTTTACGAAAAATTCTTCTGGGTAAGCTCACTCCATCGTAGACTTTGTTTCTCTCTTACCTAAACTATAGTCAAGAGCAAACCAATCTCAAAAAAAAAAAAAAAAAAATACTCACCCATGTTTCTGTCTTGTAGTAATAAGTTCACTTTGCGTGCACTCGCAACAAATGCCAATAAGAGACTGGTTATGTACTGGTTCCGTAGTCCGCTGCTCAAGAAGTCTCACTCATGTTCTTAATTCAATTATGTAGGTAAGTATGAACCTATCTTGATTTGCATTGGCCGGTCAACGCCAATAAACAACGTCCATTGCTGTTTTACTTTGTATTTTAATTAAGAACGTTTATGTATGGGGAGGAGTGGATGCATTGTCGAATGTTGGACGTGTTGGCAATGTTTGTGACCAACTTGACGATTTACGATAATGTAATTTGCCAATCGTATCGTGTCAAGGACTTATAATAGGTCAATTTTATAAGTGTGAGAGTTTTAATAATATTAATTTACGATCTTCTCGCTGCCGGACGACCGACACTACTTACCATGACGTCTTCAAGTCCTTGGACGCCACTCTGTCACAGCTCACAGCTTTACTCCACCTGTCATCACTGCGCCTTACCAGCGGGTCTAGCGAAAGTAACATTCTATTAGCGATGACGCTACTAGAAAAGGCAAAAATGTATGGGGTTGACATAAGCTATCGAATTGTCACGTCAGATAGGTAGATCAGCATTTCCATAGAGATGCGCGTCGATAGAGATTGTAGAAATAGAATTGCTCCGAAGCGAATGCCATTTAGCTTGGCCTACAGGTGTCCTGCCCAACTACATTTGTTTCATAACTCGTTTTCTGATGTCGAAAAATGTCGTTATTATCATATTATTCATTCTTCAGGGTCAAATTAAATTAGCTAGTAAAACTCCGTAGGCATGATGGGTATCGATATCTAAACACGACAAAATAAAAATGATTTGATGATTTTTTGAGGTCAATGACACCTGGTAGGTATAGTGTTGTTACATCGTGTTGAGATATCGAATAATATCGATATCCATCACGTCTGTAAAAGTTTACAGAAACTTTACTACGGGTGGCGGCGATTGATGACCCCAAAAATACAATAGATATCAAATTAATCTATTTTTTGTTTTATCGTGTTAGATAACGATAACCATCACGTCTGCGGAGTATCGCTAGCTAATTTAATTTGACTCTGTATACCTATTTGTTGCTGGCACAGTCTTGTCTTCTTCTAAACATCTAAATTCCAAATTCACGTTCATTTTCGTTCACGTTTTTATAATAATATATACACAATTATAATCGGTTGAAGGACACTGAACGAAACGATAGAAGTTTTATTATTTATTAATTAGTAGGTACGTCTGGGGGCTTGTGGCTAAGTAATAACAGCCGCAAAGTAATAACAACCGCACGGGGCGATCGAACAGGTTAAGCTAGGCTTTTCGCGGTTGGTGCCGAGACCCCTCTGTGTCTCTGGACCCGGCTGTCATTCGTAGACCTTTGGCAGTCGTTACGGGTCATCAGAAGCCCAAAAGTCTGACAACCTATCGTATTACCCAGTAACTGGGTTGGTGGAGGTCAGAGAGGCAGTCGCTCCATGTAAAATACTGTTATTCAGCTGCATCGGGTTAGGTTCTTGTTAGACTGGAAGCCGAGCCCAACATATTATAGTTGGGAAAAGGCTAGATAGATGATTAATGATGAGGTATGTCTGGAGGCGTTTAGTGTCCCGCAAATTGTTAAGTAGGTACCTAGTAGGTCACTTAGGTACTACCTAAAGTACTTAATATATGTCTTTTCTGTAGGACTGTAACGTCATGGTGATAATGGTGTCGATTCTGTTTGTGTACAACTAAACTTAATTTAGGCTATTGCTAACTTTTTCTCTCTAATAAAACAAGAAAGAGACGGACGTAAATTAAAGCTGTAAAATTTAGTTGACACTAATATTTCCATACAAATTCAGACGACACTTTAAACATGTCGACTAATAAAAAATAATTTAAAAAATTAAATCGACTTCAAAAAGAAATTAACTCAAAATTATGAAATAATTTTAATTTCGGAAGTCGGTGTCTTGCGATCTGTAGGTATTTTATTTTTTTTGCCACCGACTTCCGAAATTAAGATTATTTCATAATTTTGAGTTAATTTCATTTTGAAGTCGATTTAATTTTTTAAATTATTTTTTAACCGACTTCCAAAAGGAGGAGGTTATCAATTCGTCTGTATGTTTTTTTTTTTTTTTTTGTATGTTTGTTACGCGATTACTCAAAGACGGATGAACCGATTTGGAAAATTATTTTTTTGTTTGAAAGAGTATACTTCCGAGGTGGTCCCATATAAATTTTATTAACTTTGCTTGAGGAGTTTTTGAGTTAGCTTCAATAATGCGTATATTTCCCACTTATTTTATATGGATGTTGTGATGGTGTTTTAATAACTTCCTATCACTGTTATTTACATGGCTATATCTACAATTATTCTGCTCAATTATGTATTCGAATTTGTGTGGGGTAGGTTCCACAACTAAAAAGTGAAAAATAAAAACTTTTTAGCAAAAAATAAAACCGACTTCTAAAACAAAACACTACAAAGTGAAAAATAACTTTAATTTCGGAAGTCGGTGGCAAAAAACGAAAATACAAAACCAAAGACACCGACTTCCGAAATTAAAGTTATTTTTCACTTTGTAGTGTTTTGTTTTAGAAGTCGGTTTTATTTTTTGCTAAAAAGTTTTTTTATTTCGTAATTTTTAGTTTTTAGTAAAAACTGGAATATTTGTTTATAATAAGTAGTTAATAGTTTTGTTATAAATATTGCACTAGAATTTGACAAAGGTTTTGAGATGTTTTCCCTTTGACACCACACCCGTAGCTCGTATGAATAAGCCAGGCCGTCACATTTTAGGTACACGTAATAACACGTATTAGTCCATTATCTTGTAAAATACTGAACCGATTCTGATGAAACTTTCACTGTGCCCTAAGTTGAAGTAAATGTAAGCCAACAAAAAAAGAATGGTCACGATCCGATTAATAGTTTCGGAGAAATGCGTGGACAAACATACATACATACAAACATACACACATACAAACACAAACATACATCTATGAAATTTTGTATATTTGTTTGGAAGCCCTAATAGATCATCATAATGTGAATATCTCGTAGTTCCAATAATATTACATAAACCAAGAGAATCGGCGCCAATATCATCTAGATTGTACGGTAAATAGTAATTAAAAAACCATCATCCCCATTTCTCGAGGTTTTGCTAAACAAGTTATATTAATCGAATCTAAATGACTCAAATAATCTTGGCTTTATTGGTTGCCCTTTATTCGTTGAGTAATAAACAAACCTTATTTATTATGACCATGTTTGTGAATTGTGAGCTGACGCAGTTTTGAACCGGACAATAATGGAAATAGACAAGTTTCTTTTGGTTACATCGATTTCAGACGCGTAATGTCATTTTAATTTTAATAGTTTCGTCTTCTTCTTCTCTTGTTTGTCCAAAACTTCGCCACTACCACCGCATCGTGTTGAAAGCGCAGATATCACTTCGGCTGCATGTTTTGGGACACGGAGGGCGGGATATGAGGTGGTGAAAAACATGTAAACCTTCAGTTTTACCCATAACTCCTACAACTTAAGTAATTCTGGTTTGCCCGACTAGTTTCGAACTTGAATGGAGCTCTTTTGTTTATTTTCAAACAAGATTATATAATAATATCTAATTTAACAGTCTTAAACTGATACGTAGGTATCTCTAAATTGACATCGTGGTGGTGCGTGCTCCTATAACCTCGAAGGTCTGTGCCGATAGAGTTTACTTTGTCGAAACAGGAATAGATAGGGTGAGGATAGCCAGACCAAGAGATAAATAAACCCCTGAGGCAACATGTGGCGTCGTGACGAGCTGTTGGGCAGTAGCGACCCCACGGACCCTATCTCCCGGGAGAAGTCTTGTTCTTCACCTCTAGCTTGCCTTAGCTCCCACCTCTTTCTTGCCTTTATTGGCCGGCTTGAGTGGAGATTTGCAAGAGAGAACGTGCTCGGAGGAAGGAAGTATAATCTAGTAAAATGCTGGTAGGGTTCTTGACCATCTTACGGGCTCTGGGATTGTCCTGATAGCCGTAAAATACCTCTCCACTCCTCAAGCACCTCTGGATAAGGGGGCAACCCCGTGTTCTATCACTATGTGCTAGCGACAGTTTTCGGGGGCCCATTATTCAGTGTGCAAGTAACCCCCTGCCATCTTATCAGTGTACTTACCTATGATATAATGGTGCCCCAGACCGTGTGGTCCAAAGGAATATGTGGAATAGGAGGTTATATTACCTCTTCAATAATAGGTACTTATAGATAAACCATTCCAAAAATGAACGCCCCTCCACAGCGGTTACGCTCACATGCAAATAAGGTGTATCAACGCAATAAACATAATTGGTCTTTGTCATTGGTTGCTCAGTCACCGGCGAGACATGAAAGTGGGACCACGCGTCAATTTCAACGCAAATGTACTGTCAACAACATGTCAACGAAAAAGCATCATCGCAATATAAATATTTTTTGTTTCAAATTACAAAAAATCACAGATTTTTTTTATGCAAACGGTAATTACCCGACTTGTCCAAACGCCGAACAGCCGGATTTGTCAGCCAACTAGTGTATAAATGAAACGAACGCGCGACAGAGCGAACGTGTCGTTCCATACAAAGCGTACGCTCTCTACCGTACAATGCTAGTACCTGGACTGATCGCACGATTAGTTGAGCTCTAAGTGCGGCGACGAGTCCATGTTTACAGTAAAGTCGCCGCACGCATACAAGTGTTGCAATAAGTATTTCCTCTCATACATTGAAATAATCACGTTTTGTGGAGGGACGTTCATTTTTAAAATGGTTTCTCTATACTTACATTATGATTGGGCTATCCTCAGTAGTATAGAATATATCAACATTTTTAAAATGATAAAATTTGAAAAAAGTTTCAGAACTGCACACAAATTATGTGAATTTATATGAAATAAAATTAAGAAAACTCATTAGGTGACATACCTATTGGAGAAGTCACTTTTTGTGGCCAACGGTTTTCTCGAGGCAAAATTTACATCAAGAAAAGTTAATTAAATGTATACCGTATATCGTGACGTGAATTATTATTTAATCAACCTTATTGTGATCGAACTTCAAAATGGCTGTAACTCTAATATAATGGTAATTAACAATTAATGAGTTTTACCTTTAAGCCGACGATATTGGGCTATGGGTATCCCAAGTAGCACATGACAGCTGCACAGTGGCTTGACTACAGAATAACTGACTACTGAAGGCTGTTTTAGTTTCCTGCCTGTATTCTGAGGAACACAGCCCTCGTAATTCTAAATTGGTCCCCAAATTAACCAGCCTTGAGCGTTACAGTGGCTGGTTAACAGCAGTATAACCATTGAAACAGCTGTACAAGACCTGTTCAATGGCTTAACCCGCTATTCAACCACCATTACAACCTAGAGTTCAGTTACTTTAATTCTCTTCAAATAGTTGACAGGTAGGCGACATTTATTGTTTGTTAAAGTGCGGCAGACATATTAAATTTAAGATTTGATTTTCATGTTGGGTTTGCGTGTCCGTGTATGTAAATTGAGTTGCGAGTAAGTACCATGTTCCTGTAAATGTGTAACATCAAATAATATCGCTTTAACAAAAATATTTCACAACATAAATGGTATATAAATACTTAATAGTTTATCACTCAAATTTACTAACTATCTAACTAATTAACTTATAGGAACTATTAGGAAATAAGTGGAAAATATATTATTTGAATTAAAAGCTATCAAATATCTTGAAATTTATAAGAAATCATTTGGATATTTAATAACAAATCGTTTCTGTAATGCTAAAATTGATATCCATCACAAATACTCCGTAATCTCTCTTGAAAAGTTATTTACTGTAGGTACCACAGATCTTAAAAACACAGGAGATATGCTTTGTATGTACACAAAATTATTCCGTTCCAGATGTCTCCACGTTGCCCCCACTTAATCTACTAACACAAAAGCAAAAACTATAACAATGGCACACGAGCTCATATTTCTCCCGCACACAAAGAAACTGACAGCAACACTAATAAACTCACTAACAAAACACACGCAAAAAGAGGGCGGCGCATCTACCTGTAGCTACGGACTCAAAATAAGCACACATGTCATGCGCAAATTACGCAACTTGCGATGTTAAGTGGTGTAATCACTGGGCACGCCACAATTGCGGCGATAAGTCCCCTCTTTGAGGAGTGGTTAGAGAGGCGCCACGGCGTCCTCACCTTCCGCCTGACGCAGGTCCTCACCGGACACGGTTGTTTCGGGAGGTTCCTGTTTCGCATAAGGCGGGAGGAAACGCCCGGGTGTCACCATTGTGTGGATCTCCCAGAGGACACGGTGGAGCATACAGTGGAGGTCTGCCCGGCTTGGGCAGAGCACCGCCGTGTTCTCACGGAGGCGATCGGCGGCGGCGATCTCTCGCGTCCGAGCTTGGTCCAGGCCATGGTGCGGAGCGAGAGTGCATGGGAGGCCGTCACCTCCTTCTGCGAAGCGGTAATGCTCGCGAAGGAGGAGGCGGAACGCGTGAGGGAGAGGCAACCTCACGCCCTCAGTCGCCGCAGGAGACGCCCTGGGCGGCGGGAATCGATAGCCGATTCCCGGCCACCGTAGGCGCGGGCTTGCGGACGGTGAGTAGTGGGTAGCTCGCCGTCCGATGAGGACCAGGCCCGGGTTGACGGCGCGTTGTGTTCCACGCGCGCCTCAAAGAGATGTCAGCAAGAGATGGGGTCCAATAGGGCCGATGCCGCTGGGGTCGCGGGTTGTTTGAAAAAGATACCGTGGCCCTGGCATAGGCAACTGAAGGAACACGGGTGGGTTTTAGTCAGTAAAAGTCTGACACGCCCTTCCGCTCCACCGAGAGCGGGAGAAGTTATTTGATGATTTCCCATCCACAAAAAAAAAAAAAAGTGGTGTAATCATAGAAAAATGTCGATGAAATTCAGTTACCTATAATATCCGCTCTTTTCCTAAAGATTTAATTGACTGGGAAAATAAAATGATACAAGAGTTTCCCTCAATATACCTACTCTATACAAGTGAAGTTTGATTAGAATTGGAATATTAAGTAACTAAAGTTAGTAAAATTTAATACATCGAATCTAGACTAGGAAAACACAAGTAAAACTTCAAGATTTTTACTGACATAGATTTTATTGGCCAGTAAAATGTAAATATTTATTTAAAACTTGCCGTTTAGATAGTTTACTTGTTGCGATCTAAGTTACATAGTGTAATCTTTTGTTTATATAATATATTTCCATTATGGCTTTTATAAGTATTAATCAAAGGTTATTCATTGGCAATTGATTGTAGGTATTGATGAAAATTTATGTTTTCAAAAAGATTCATATCTATTAAAGCGATAAGGATTTTGACATGAGCTCCTGTCTAATATTTTTTAATGCAATTTTCTTGTTATCAGGTGAAATAATAAACAATTTTATTATTACTTCCATCCGTTTACATATGGTTATTACGTCATTAGATGGAAATAAAAGTTTTCTAAAATTCCTAGTTAGCTATATTCTTATTAGCTATTGATTCAATAAAAGATAAGTCCAGTAATGAAGAAATAGTAACAAATCGTATTTTTCAATAATTATTTGTATCACATATAACCATTCGTACTAAGTAGAATCGTATAAAATATCGACTACCACAAACCTCACATCACATCTCTAACTGACAAAAGCCGGCAGCGGCCGCTTCACGAAACTATTGTGTGAGTGACACTATCAGTAAAACACTTATCCATTGCGCTATTAGACCAGCCGATTCATTGATCGATTTGTACTAAGCAAGCAAGAAAGTCAAAAATCATAAGCAGCGCTGCCGTCGCAAGTTAACACTCGGTTAATGACTGAAACAGGCATCAAGACACTGCGGCCAGATGCGTTCGCAAGCGCCGCGCCTCCTTGCCATATCTCCTGTGTTTTTAAGATCTGTGGTAGGTACCATGTTACAAAAGTCTATGTACCAGCTTATTCAAAGCATTGTGCTGGCTGGACAAAAGATTTTAATTATCTTTGTGTAATTGGTATAAAGAGAGAGCATACAACAGGTTTCAAGGGATAAAGAAATCTTGACAGAAAACCATTTCATTATGTACTAACGGCTCTCAAGATACCCTTGCAGGCCCAGAAAATATGCTTGAAGTTTTTTTAGTCCACCAGTTCTTTTCCTTTTTTCCATGGTTTTAAGTTATATTATTAAATTATCGTTGATTTAAAATGTATTTAACGTACTTGTAACTCTGCGGTCGCTTCACACTGTTAAACAAATAAATTTAAAATCTGACGTTATTTAAACACCAATAATCTATCTAAGATTTACTCTTAAATAACGCCGAAAGCTGTAAAATAGCTCACAGCTACACTTTATGCATTGGCATTAGGATGAAGCAGATACGCCTACTCCCAATTTACAACTCAGAGTGTTTAATTATGCTCTTATAAATGTAACGGCATTTGTAGAGATTACATATCCACTTTTATTGAATTATTAAACTCGTCATAAAATAATAGGTCCGTTTTGACAGCCCATATCGCCAAACAACATATGCCAAAGAGAGACAAACATAGCGGGACAAAGAGGGACACTCTCATGTCAAAACAGACCTATTATTTTGTGGCGAGTTTAACAAGCTCGTTGGTATAGCATTTGAATAGAATTAGTGTACACCAATTAAAAGCCAGAGGCGTTATTCGATACTTTAATGCAGCCCGCAGCATTATAAGAGGTGAATTTTTCGTACTAACCAGTCGACTTGTAAATTAGCTGTAGCCAAAAGCTAGACTAGGCCATTTTAAAAATCCAATCAAATGCTTTTAATATATTTTGTCGCCATTATAAAGTCACTAATGCTGTTTAACAGTGTATAATCTTTCCTTAATACGGTCTAAAGACTCGTCCTATCCTTTAGTAGGTACAGACGCCAGCACATCAAGCTACTACAATATGTCAGATTTCTTTAATAGATTTTCGACTTTATTGCAAAAGCTTTAGGTTCAAGGTTGATTGGGAAAATCTGACAGTTTCGGGTAGGTTGACCTGCTGGCGTCTGTACATTTGATTAAAAGTTGTAACTGCCTGTAATATAGCTTGTGTATGACCTTATTCATCTCTAATGTGCTACTTGGGATATTTGTAAAATTTCATACATTCAATAAAAAGTTAAACTTTGGAAGCTTGTAAGGAATTTTCTTGAAACCAGTTAAGCAGTTGTATCAAACAAAGATGTATTTGGATTTAAATGACTTTGGAGAATATAACAAAATTTATTTTGTGCCACTACACCCACAAACAAAAACGTTATTTCGAATTAAAGGAAACATTTTGGGTATCTTTTTCCTTTAAAAAAAAAACATATTTAACCAACCGTGACATTTGGGACAAAGGGTGTATGGGTAGAACCTAGCTAATGACCTCCCATGACTCCCATGACCGTCCATGCGCCAAACACCTTGTATTTAGTTTCCGTTTACTGCAATAGTCCTACTTAAAGAAATAGGTATAAAAAACTTGTTTCTTATATGTATCTATGGTCCTACCAGGTCCTACACCAACCGGGGATTGTCCTTGGGTAGGTACACTTGCACATACTGGGACAATCGTCGGTTAAATTGGTAAGTACCTCATTCTATTTTTTGTCTAAGGCTCTAGTCTACAAGTTGGCTTCAGCCACGGCCCACGTACGCCTTACAAAGGTCCAGGACCTCAGGGTCCCGGGAAATGTCACAGACGTATAATAATAATAATATGAAATTAACTACCTACATGATAAGTACCCCCACAGCCCTATGCCCTAGTGTTTCAACCCCAAACGGCTCGCACATATTCCAATAAGGTTGAAATTAGCGCCGCCGTCTGCAGCAGCTACCCCAACGCAGCCTGTTGTTTATTGAATGTTTCCTTCTTTAGATGTTTCCACAATTTATTGTGTCAGTGCAATAATATTGTTAGTTATGACCTAATGACCGGTTTTAGATACTTACCTAGTTTCGATATCATAATAGTTATTTAACCTTTTAACTCGTTCTACTGTGGAAATGCCTGTAGATAACACTCACTACTTACCTATCTATCTATATTATGTACACTTAGCTATCATAATGAGCAACGGGTTCGTAAACACAGATTACACGTCAAACCGTCAACCGGTATGTTCCCGGTTTTATAATAATAATAACAACACGAAACTAGTTTTGTATATATATGTATGTATGTGTATGTCCTATCGACACATTTATGTATGTACAGACGCCAGCACATCAAGCTACTACAATCTGTCAGATTTCTTTAATAGATTTTCAACTTTATTGCTAAAGCATTAGGTTCAAGGTTGATTGGGAAAATCTGACAGTTTCGGGTAGGTTGACCTGCTGGCGTCTGTACATAAATGTGTCGATAGGACATACCTACCTTATGATGTTTCATTTTGGTCTCTAATTGTAATATCTGGGGTCTCTACAATAGCTTTATAAAAACAGTCTGTTGGTCTCAAATTATGTGGCCCGCTTTCATCAGTCTTGGACATAGTACGTAGGTATACAGGGTTATTGGTAAAACACCAACAACCTCTTAAGAGGTCATTGTACTTATCATTATGAACAACTTTTACTATGGGACCAAACCTGAAATCGCAAAAAAAAAACAGCTGTTCAGTAGATTTTGACGAATTATGCGAACATAAATGTACTGAACAGCTGTTTTTTTTTTTGCGAGTTCTGTTTTGGTCCCATAGTAAAAGTTGTTCATAATGATGAGTACAATGACCCCTTAGAGGTTGTTGGTGTTTTACCAATAATCCTGTATAATGTAGCATCGTGTAGTGTTTATCTTATCCAGTAGGATTACACTATAATTTGTCCATGGGATTCCTTTGAATTGTAACTTTTGAAAAGAGTTCAACGCCATCTGTGATGCGGCATAGGAACTACAACAATGTTAACTTTCGTAGAAGTTGTTGTGTGATTGTCTCAAGGGGCATAGAGTACATTTTATAATTCCATGGATTCTGTCTGTATCTAGAATATTGAACAAATATAAAACATTTCTTTATTATTTTCAGTTGTTTGATTCTTCTGCCCGATAATATAGGAAGCTACTTAAACATACTACAACCTCTCACAAACCCTGAAGTTATGCCAAAACAAACCAAGACCGCCCCGCACTGGTCTCCCATATTTCATGATACGCTATGAAACTCAGACTATATATCCTGATCTGAACACTAGGACCAAGAATCAACATGATTGATTCTTGGTCCTAGTCTGAACAAGTTTATAATTCCTGAACGAAAAAAAAATATGACGCGGCGCGGCGCCTACCGGATACAAACCGAACTAAATTCAAATATTTCTGATTATTTCGGTTTAAACGTCAAACTTCTAACGAACGGGTGAATGTTTGTGGAAATTGTTTTATATTTTGAATTGCAAAAACTAAAGTGAAATCATTAGTATCGTGCAAAGCGTATACAAATTATGTCAACTGTGTGATTTGTGATATTCGAGTACCTTTTCTATAGTTTCAATTATGGATCCCTTCACTCAGGTGCGATTGGGTGATAATTTATGTATTAACGGTCACAGTCTTTAGAAGGTCATCAAGAGTCGCATGTTTTAACATCCAAAAACTTATTTCCAGCGCATGTTAGAGAGAGCGCGGGCCAGACAGGAGAAGATCGATCAAAAACTTGCGAATTCCGGACAGGCTGTTCCGAAAAGGAAGCCACTTTCAGAAAACATCGCTATAGTGAAATCTGAGGGCTCTCCTGCGAAGTCTCCAAGTAAAATGGCTCGGGAATCTATTACATCGCCTCGGAGACAGTCTAAGGATTTTAAAAAGTCTGAATCTCCTACGAAAGCTGTTACTAAGAGGTCGAGTTTGAAGTCTGAGGTCGCGTCTCCACAGCGGGGACGTAATGATGTTGTAGTTACTAAAAAGGAGTTTAAAAGTCCTAAAAGGGGGAGTATCAACAGAAGGAACTCTGATGTATCTGTTGAGATAAATATTTCCCATAGGAATGACATACAGATTGAGGTTCAGGTTGAAGAAAGAGACGCTCCTATTAGTGTGGTGTATGACTCACAGGCACGGCCTGGTGGCAATGTTATTATAAAGGAGATTACAGGTAAGGAAACCATATGAAACAACAATTTAATACCTACTAAATTAGTGAATAAACCTCTACTAATCTATACACTGCATACTCAGATACTTGGTATCATCCTATTTCCTACTTAATATTATAAATATGAAAGTTTGTTTGATGTTTATTATATTATATTATATATTATATTACTGTTTCACGCAAAAACTACTGAATGGATTTTGATGAAATTTGGCACACAGATAGCCCCCATATTCCTATGGGTTCGAGACTTACGCGGGTGAAACCGCAGGGCGCTGCTAGTACATAATATATTAGATAAATACTTACAACATGATGCATTAAAAACCACATTACTGTCCCTTCTCTGCACATACCTTTGCCTAAAAAGGTCCTACCATGAAGGTATTTATGTAAATAAGGAAGAACAAGGATGACTAACAAAAAGCCAATGACACTTATTATTTTTTAATGTTTAAATCCTCACAACTTTACAAAGCTTCTTGTTTGTTACTCATTACTCACCTCAAAGAGATAATGGTTCTAATAATTAGTAAATGTTTCTCAAAAGTTAAACAAAACATAAGCTTGATGGTTGTAAACAGTTTTAAATTAATTTTGTGTGGTGGATCTATGGTTTAGTAAATAAATTGATGTTGTTTTAAATTGTGTGTCTTGTGGCCAGTGTGGTGTTTGAAATCTTTTTTTTTTAAACTTGGAATAAAATGGCAGGTAATGTTAACCTTTTTTTACTCTGGCTTTGTTAATGATGGGGCAAGTTCTTGGTTTGTTATTAAAATATTTAATAGTTTCTTTGTGCTTTTTTGAAACCAAAACCTGGACAGGAAAACGGTCAGGAGGATTAAATTGTATATTACATAAGTAATATAAAAAAATATTAGATTTGGTTTCTTTACTTTCCTGTCCAGTCCTTTAACTAGAAGTAAATATTTTTGATATGAGAGTATTTGTTTTGAGGAGCTTGTGGCTACATAATAACAGCTGCACTGGTTGATTTTCAAGGTTAAGCATATTGAGAGAGACCCCTTCGTGCCTCAGAAAGCATGTCATTTGTAGATCTTTGATAGATGTGAATGGGAAATCAGAAGTCCAAAATTCAGACAACCAGTCTTACCAAAGGGTATTGTATTACACATTTACTGGGTTGTAGACGTCAGATAGGCAGTTGCTCCATGTAAAATGCTGGTATTCTGCTGCATCCAGTTAGGCTGGAAGCCGACCCCACCATAGTTAGGAAAAGGCTAGGCAGTTTGATTGAATATTTGAAAACTTGCATCAAGCCATGCAATTTTTGTCATATCATTGTATTTTGTCTCATTCAAATCATACTTATTCCTATATTATTACAATTTACAGATGACACATCCAGTAACCTGGAGAAGACAACAGAAGATACATCAGAGACCAAGCGTGCAGGGCTCCGACACAATGTTAAGTCTCGACTTGACCGACTTGGCAATCTCTATTCAGGTATTGTCCTTATCATTTTTTACATACATAAACTCACGATTTTTCCTACCGGGGTAAACAGAAACTACAGAACGCCTCCTGCTACCATCCTTACATACTTCGTGTGATGTTAGGGTTCTGGACCTCAAAAGGAAAAACAGAGCCTTTTGCGATAGGATCACAGCTGTACCATGTGATGATGAAAGGACTTACTGTGAGGGTCTCAAATAGATTTTTTTTAATAAGTTGATATAAAGTTATTTAAGAAAATTGACCATTACCTTATTACATGACCTCCACCCCCTCTTCTCTCCGAAACTACTGAGCCTAAAATTTTGAAAAAAATACAGAAAATAGTTCTATACTTATAGTACTTATGGTAAATCTCTCAATATTATGCTTACAAAATTACATTTGCAGTTGCAATGTATGGGAGAACATGTTTTTTAACTACAATGTTAAGTTTGTCCTTGGGATAAATTCATTCCAATTACGGAACCCTTCATGGTGCGTGGTGCGACGACACGCACTTGGCCGATTTTTTAATAACTTTTTAATGTTGATTACTCTACACAGGTGTCTTCTATTTTATTATTTGCTTACTTATACTTACACAAACATTAGCAATGCCTCGTGACTTCTCTCGCATTAACTAACACTATAGGTAAAGCCAGACCATTTTACAATATTTTGCTTAACCTGGGTATCAAACCCAGGACCCGATACTCGGAAGTCGCGCTGCCAAACACAATACACCAACAAGCCATAAGGCAGTCATAACACTTCTCCCATTTCTGTGTAATACACCAATAATAAGATTTTGGTGTTACTCATTTCACTCGATTCATAGTTTGACTCACACAATAACAATATCCTGCTTTGATAACTTATTAAGGGCCCTGATGATGATTTGACCGTAATTTTTGCGTTAAATGGCCAATTGCGTTCTTATTCTGAGAAGCTGAAAGACTTGTTGGAGAATAGTTATTAGTGTAGTCTAACTATTTAGTAATCTGTGGTGTAGTTCATAGCGGCCTCGCTTTATGCAATTTTTTCTTATCTATTTATATAAAGCCAAGATTCCGAAGCAAGTGTTTCATAAAATGCGCGACAACATTTTTTTGAGCTCCTGATTTGAACTATTTACGTAAGCAAAAGAAATGATAAATATAATAATTATATGTCATAAATAGTTGTTTAGCCCATAGTGGCCTTAGAATTTTGAAATATGTAAGTATGAAAATATGAAATATCTATAAAAAAATCCCATTTAAAATCATAAAACTTAAAATTTCTCTTTACTACATTAATATTATTACGTAAAATTTATACCAGAATAAAATTTAGTTCTTAAGAAATTAAAATTACAAAAAATAAAAATAAATTATAAGTCTCAAAATAAGAGTTTAGAAAATAAGAATTACAACACTGCCTAATTGCTACATATTGTGATGCGTCTTCGTGCTTCAATATACCTAATTTATCAAAACGCAATTTTGTGATCGGCCTCTTAAAAGAACTCCCTAATACACAACAGGATGTGATAACAACAAGGATTTGATAAAATGAAATAGATATTGTTTTAAGATTGAATATAGAAAATAGTTCATTCAAGCTTCAGCTTTGATAGTATTTGTTGAGAGTTCTATGTGTCGAAATTATTGAACAGTTTTGAACCATAGTTATTGCTGGTAATTTTCAATCTCTTTGGGCATATGCACACGATGCATTGCGGCACCGCACCGCAAAGATTTCCCCGTACATTGGTGGTCACGCGACCGTTTGTACGGCGAAATCATTGCGGTGCGCGCCGCAACGCTTCGTGTGCGTATGCCCTTACTGTATTAAGATTTTATTTCATAAATATTGACTTCACACTGAGTTGTGTAATGGTGTGTGTATGATATGATCTAACTTAAAGATCATACACACTGCCACTGTTGATTTTTTTTTTTAGGCTAAATTAAGCTGGGTTCACATTCATATGTAAACATCAGGATCATGCTAGGTAATAGGTAAAACGCGCTGGTATCCGCAACTCCACGTCAATGCGCGTATTTTGCGTAAGGGTATGAAAATCGATTATTCGATTCACTCCAGCTCCTCAAAGAAGGCCTGCAGCGCCTTGGTGTTACTGACAACCTAACGGACCCTCCGTTTTAACACCAAGGACCAACCTAACGGAGGGTACCTGGGTTATCGAAGTACTTTGCCCTATATGCGGCGACCACCGGGCAGTTTAGAAGCACATGAGCTGCTGTCTCGTCATCCTCCATGCAGGCCCTGCACAGCAGACGTTCTGTGACTCCTATAACAAAGAGGTGCTTGTTAAATGACCCATGGCCAGTTATAACTGCTGTAACTGTACGCAGCTGTTGTTTGGTTTGTCGAAGAACCTGTTTCGTGAGGCGGCTATCGATTCGGCACGATGGGTTCCGGACACACTGGTGCCATGCTGGACCCCCTTCTGGCAAGTTCGTCAGCTGCGTCATTGCAGGAGGGTGAATATTTGACCTTTTAACCGCCCGTCATTACCTTCCGCCAAAAGTTGATGAAAGAGAATATATTTAATGAAATATTTCAGCAATTCCTGATTCTGGTCCTTAAGCAGATTCTGGGAATTGATGAAATATTTCATTAACGATATTCTCCTTCATCAACTTTTGGCGGAAGGTAATGACGGCGGTTAAAAGGTCAAATATTCACCCAGGATCATGCTATTGAGGCACTCACTTTTTGATTGGGCTAGGGGATAAACCCTGATCTTCTAGTCCTTTCCTGTTGGTAAAGCACAGCTAAACACCACCTGCTTTCAAGTGCTTGCCCATAAATAAGCCTTTCGTCTTGGCTGGACAAGGCTTAATCTATCGCCATTTAACAACCAAACCCCATTTCTTTTTACAGATAAACCAACCCTGTCATCGCCAATCCACCGCACGGAGCTTGAGTTCTCCTCAGCGACACCACCATCAGAACTGGAGCCAAAGCAGCCGAAGCAACGTCCCCAACAAGACGGCAAGAAGAAGTTCGGTAGACTAGCAGCTTTAGCTGACCAGATCAATAACTGGGAAGATGATTTGACGCATCATACTTATGTAAGTGATTTTGGACCTTGTGTTCTTGCTGTAAGGTTGATTTTAAGAAGTTTGGTAGACTGGCAGATTTAGCAGTTCAGAGCAATAACTTGGAGGATGATTTGACGCATCGTCATATGTGAGTAGTTGATTTTGTACCTTATGTTGATGATGTAAGGTTAATTTTGATTACTTGGGCTATTAATATTAATAATAGGCTCATGTTTGACCACTATCTCACGAAAATAGGTCATATTCCATATGTTGGCTCAGCAATGGCGACTGCATGGTTAAGATGGAGGCAAATGTATAAATTGAGGTCGTCACTGTCGCTGGCAAGTGGATAAACGCCAAATGGATGTTGTAAAAGCTGATAGGTTTTACAAAAGGTTTTTACTAATTTTCGCGTATTGTTTAGGGCACCGTCTAGTTACACCCACAGTAATACAAAGCAGCAATAAATAATCAGTCAACCAATTGGTTCTATCTATGTTCTATGTTGTTGGATTTGGTTTCCGCACTTAGTCCTTCAAGTAGACCATTGTACGTGAGCCCTGGCAGCCATCTCAACCGATTGGTATACACATACCAACCGATAACCGATTGATACATAGTTGGGAAAAGACTAGGCAGATTGATCATCCGCCTAGTCTTTTCCCAACTATGTTGGGGTCGGCTTCCAGTCTTAACCGGATGCAGCTGAATACCAGTAATGTAATTAATACAAATAATGTCTCAATCAACCATTTTCCATTAATTCCAGCAACCTGAAAACACAACAAAGAAGACGACGGCTAGACCTGAGCCTAAAAGCAACAAACAGACAACGGCAGAACCAAGAAACATCAGGCAGGATAACAGACAGACTAAAGCAGAACCCAAAAATATCAAGCAGGAGAAACTAGACGCATCCACACTGGATGTGTCAATACATTCCATCAAGGATATCAACAAAGTATTAGATAATACTAGCAAAGCTAAACAGGTTTGTTGCAACCTTTTTAATAATTTAAATTATGCAGGTGATATTCACAGATTGAATGACATTTAAAAACTTGTTGCTTTTGAGTTCTTTGCAAACATTTCTCCTTGTACACAAGAAACCAGTTACAGGTGTATTTTGAGGCTTTGTTGGAAATAATTTAACCTGCAATGTCTTCCGTTAGCCGAATGCAATTTATATTTTATATTATTAATATAATAAATCTGCAGAGTTTGTTTGTTTGTTTGAACGCACTTATCTCTGGAAGTACAAGTTGGATTTAAAAAAACTGCGTGCATTGGATAGCCCAATTCTTGAAGAAAGTTATAGGCTATTTAACATCACGCTACGACCTTTGGAAGCTGAGCAAAAAGTCGGAAAGAACGCTAAGCGAAAACGAAGTGCGACGGGACGAAGGAAAAAGCAAAGTCGCGGACTGAAACAACTATCGTATAAGGCGATTAAAGGATAGCATACAGTAACTTTCTCCTATCTGCTTATAACAACAAACTCGATCACCCATAATTCTGCCAAGCATGTTGCAGTTATTCAGAAATAAGTGAAATGCTGGTGTCCAGTACTAGGCGTGTATAGACTCATAAAATTACTAGATTCTGCCCGCGACTTAGTTCGCGTGGAAGTCGTTAAGACACCACAATATACTAAAATAACATCCACATTTCCCACCCGCGCCATTGCCTCGTTTTCGCTTAGTGTTCTTTCTGACTTTTTTGCATTTTATTAACCGACTTCCAAAAGGAGGAGGTTCTCAATTCGTCTATATGTTTTTTTTACGCGATTACTCAAAGACGGATGGACCGATTTAGAAAATTATTTTTTTGTTTGATAGGGTATACTTCCGAGGTGGTCCCATATAAATTTTATTAACTTTGCTTGGGAAGTTATTGAGTTAGCTTCAATAATGCGTATATTACCCACTTATTTTATGTGGATGATGTGATGGTGTTTTCATAACTTCTTATCACTGTTATTTACATGGCTATATCTACAATTATTGTGCTCAATTATGTATTCGAATTAGTGTGGGGTAGGTTCCACAACTAAAAAGTGAAAAATAAAAACTTTTTAGCAAAAAATAAAACCGACTTCCAAAACAAAACACTACAAAGTGAAAAATAACTTTAATTTCGGAAGTCGGTGGCAAAAAACGAAAATACAAAACCCAAGACACCGACTACCGAAATTAAAGTTATTTTTCACTTTGTAGAGTTTTGTTTTGGAAGTCGGTTTTATTTTTTGCTAAAAAGTTTTTATTCGGCTCCTGAGAGTCTTAGCGTGATGTTAAATAGCCTATAACTTTCCTCAAGAATTGGGCTATCCAATGCAGTTTTTCAAATCAAACTTGTAGTTCCAGAGATAAGCCCGTTAAAACAAACAAATGAACTCTGCAGCTTTATTATATTAATATATAAATTGCAATCGGCTAAAGGAAGACATTGTAGGTTAAATTATTCCCAATAAAGCCTCAAAATACACCTCTAACTGGTTTCTTGTGTACAAGGAGAAAGCCTATTTAAACCAAATGACATGATTTTCATTACAATTGAATTTCATGCATCATTTGCTATAGTTTGACCGGTACCGCTGTAACGTTGACGAATGAGCGGCCTGCACTGCCCTCGTCTCGCTGCGCTCATACCTAAGACGCGGTACAGCGGTATCGGCCAAACTATAGTGACTATTGTAAACAACGCTCAATAAAACGCTAAGATATGTAATTGCACAGCTGTCTAAGGTAACTAGAATCATTGCGAATCAGGGCCTTGACAACAGTAATTTCTTGTTTACATACTCACATACACAAACTCACGACTTCTACCCATCGGAGTAGGTAGAAACTACAATACGCCACCTGCTTGCTAAGATCCTTACATACTCTGCCGTTCTTGTTTACCTTACCTAATTAACTTTAAAAAATAATCTCACCATTGTCCACAGACTACCAAGCAGTTCACGAAACCGTCAGCGAATGAGTGTCAGAGACTCGGCAGGCAGATTGTAGCCGAATTGGTAAGTACATAGCATGTAAGACTTTTTTATATACCTAATGCTATTTACCATTTTAGATGAATGATTTGATTTAAACTGTTTTTTGGACGAGTTTTTGACTTCCCATACAGGTTTTATTATTTAATTTAAATGAATTTGAAGATGTGATTATGAAATTCTAAAATGATTGACTTGAATCTATGATATTTTAAAATGAGTGAAGGTAAGCTGGATTTTTGTTTATTTAATTCCTTGAATTAATCAATATTAAAACCGGCTATACGCGGACTGCTTAGGTAGTTCCTTTTTTGAAGTCAACATAATGTTTTCGTATTTCTGAATAATAAACTAAAAAAAAACTAGAAATATGCGACGCTCTTCGAGTGAAGCCACACTGCTCAGTTGTAATCGTAATTGATTTAAATCCTGTGGCCTATAAGTGAGACAGTCCTGCTGCAGGTAATAGCGATTGTTAGCCAAATAGAGTCGGCAGGCAAATCAATTCAGTTGTTATGACATTAATAGCGTCTCTTTCAATACGCAACGCGACGGAGCAGTGTGGCTTCGCTCTATGAGCAGTCGTACATAAAGCTACGAAATAACTGTAGCGAAAATGTTAAATTCACAAACATACACACAACGTCGGGCCTGTTTGCCCTGAATGGTTAGGCAAACGTGTACCTATAATACACATTGCGCCAGTTATGTTTATTGAAGGTCATTAATTTATATGTGATGACTCGAAAGTTTTTTTTTAGCTCTATCCTAATATCTCGTCCAGTACGAGTCTGCTGAAGTAGTCCGTGTATTGCCAAATTCCCCATTTAAAGTGATCCTAATGATATTCTGATTACTCGTAAAGGCGTTCACTTGGTGACATACCACGGCAAAGCATTATCTTCCGTGGCATAACGCGGTATGCTGAAATATGAATGCTGAGTGTATGAAATTAAGATTTAAAATCATTTTCGCTTTTGAAAATCCTTTGCCATGCCGCCTGGTGAACCGGCCTTTAAGTCCCATTTTGTGTTGTATTTCCCCCAAGAATGAGCTAAATTACATAAATATTTTTTTGTGTAAATTATAGATAATTCTAGGCGTCACTAACGTAGTTTTAGTAACTTAAGTCACCCTCAATTTCTTATGATTGGTACAATGGTAAACGGGTGCTCGTATATGTTAACAACGGTTTTGGGTAAAATAGTGTTATTTCGTCAAAATTATCTGTTTGGTTTGTGGTGAATTCGTAGGTAAACGGCGAAGTTGCATCATTGACGCGTAAACACAACACTACAATTTTTACTTATTATGATAAAACAACGTATGCGTTATTTCTTTCTTTAAGAATGGTAAAGTCGCCTGCGCAGATTTTAGTATGGGGTTTACGGCGAGAGACGCGGGCGGCGTCGTGACGTTGTTTGCTCTGGTGTATATTACAGGAGCTATAATAATAGTCAACTATTTATACACAGGCGGTGTCGCGCGGATCTAGGTTTTCGCCGCTCAATGGCAACTGTGAGGTTCTGAGGGAGGGGGATTTCTCATGCCTTTTAAAAAAAACCTTCGGCACCTTTTTTCCCTAAACTCGAGAATGTGCTGTATATACTGCATGCAGAGATTTAGTTTTATAATTAGTTTAGTATCCGTATCCGCGCCTGTATACTGTCGTCGAATAAAACGGTACCTATCATTTTTGATGGAATCTTATTTTCGACGAGGCCCTTTGGTCCAGTCAAGGTAAAGGAGGTAATGCAAAGCACGAGTACACTTAACGTGACTTTATGTCGTTGACAGAAGATTTAAATTGCTATCGTAACTAACTAATCGGACTTGCGGTCGTAAATTGTTATTAAATCGCAAAAACCGGACAAGTGCGTGTCGGACTACGCACAATGAAGGGTTCCGTATTTGGGATGAATTTATCCAAAGAACAAACATAACATTGTAGTTTACAAAACATGTACTCCCATACATTCCAACTACAAATGTAAGTTTGTACGCACAATACTAAGAGATTTACCATGTTATTTTAAGACCATAAACTTCTAAGTTTTGCTGTAATCTGTAGGTACTTATAGAACTATTTTCTGTATTTTTAGTTTTAGGCTCAGTAGTTAGATCATTCCCCCCTTATCAGAAGATAAGGGGGGAATGGTCAATTTCCGTCATTTTTTTTTAATTTTCTTATTTGGCCCCTAAACTTGACCCCCATATTAAAAATTCATTTATGTTCGTTACACGTCCGTGTTTGGGTTACAGAAATACATAGGTACATGTACCAAATTTCAACTTAATCGGTCCATTAGATTCAGAGCAAATTGGCTGTGATAGACGGACAGACAGACATACACGCGAGTGATCCTATAAGGGTTCCGTTTTTTCCTTTTGAGGTACGGAACCCTAAAAACCGACACAAACACAAGTAAATGGGTATGTAAATAAGTTATATAATGTCATAACGGACAGTCCTATGTGCAGGGCTTGCATGGAGGTCCAGGAAACCGTTGCGCATGTACTCTTTGAAAGCACAGGCGTTACCCAGATTAGAACAGGAACCCTTGGGGCACCCAGATCTTTCACAGATGTTCTGAACAGGCCAGGAGACGGGATCAACTGCTGGAGGTGGGCTGGTTGGAATAATCACCGACGGTCGCCATGGCCCACGCACAATGGTCCACCTAAAGAACTAAGTGCGGAAACCAAACCTGCTAACATAGAACATAGAAGTTATGATGTCAAATGTTTACAATGTATACCGTAATCCATTTGATTATGATATAAAAATAATGTGACGCCCGTACCGTAGCTCGACGACGACCTTTACTCTGAACAAGGAATAGAGTAGCTGTTCTGACTAAACATTTTTGAGAAGTTCAAGGGATCTTGTTATTAGGGTATTTGTTGAATATTATGCTTCCTTAACAGTGTTGCAGTAACACATCTTCCAAGCTTATTCTGCACCAAATGAGTTAAGACCATAGACTTCTCATACGTTCGTTTTTCTGTAATCTTTAGGTAAAGAATTATATTCTGATTTTTTTTCAAAAAATGAGGCTCAGTAGTTTCGGAGATAAGGGTGAGATAATGGTCAATATTCATCTTATTTTTTTAAATAACTTTAAAACAGTTTATTTTAAAATGATTAAAAATATATATATATTTGAGACTCTCACAGTAAGCCCTTTTATTTGATATATCACATGGTACAGTTTGCAAAACTTTTTTTAAAATCCATATTAAAAATTCTCGTGTTTGAGTCACAGAAATTCATACGTGTAACAAATTTCAACTTCGGTCCATTAGATTTGGAGCAAATTGGATGTGACAGACAGACAGACACACGAGTGATCCTATAAGGGTTCCATTTTTCCTTTTGAGGTACGGAACCCTAAAAAGGTAGGGTAATTTTCCAAATAAACAATTTTATCGTCTGATCCTCGTACAATAACGATCTTAGATGTTATATTACCATTTCAAAATCAAAAATCAGGATGAGAATCAGCACTTTTCGAACATCAAAATTACACATAAGATAGTCCCCCAAATCGCTCGCCCACTTCGTAGTGCTTTAGCTGGGAAGAAGTGGCGCAACAAACTCCCCAGCAGCACCGCTGTCTGTTAGATGCATACTTTTTTCTATCACCATTTGTGTAGTTTTCTGGTTCATTAAAATACAATAAATTGTTGCAATATTTTTTTTATATTTTGATACAGCTCCACAGTTTTCTCTTTTCATACCTCATCAAGCATTAGAGTCGCGCCATGTATCGTCAATTTGTCGCGGCGCCCGCATAGAATACTAATAGAAACAATTTTGTTATCTACCGCCCATCTATTCTTATTTGCGTGTCTAGCCATCGGTTCTTCTACTGTTATTAGGATCAAATATTTTAGTTTTTAATAACGTTTTATCGAACAAACAGCGTTGTCCACCAACCATATAAGTATCCTAACTCAAATTAGAAATGCGAAAGTGAGTTTGTTTGCTACTTACAGGATTTGGACGAAATTTGTCATATCGATAGTTGGTTCATCATATAGTGTTAGTACCTGGATTAACACATATAATAATTTTTATCCCGGTGGTAGTACGTTTCCGTGGGCAAAAGCAAGTTTTTTTCATAAAGAAATAAAATAATCAGTGTTGCTTGCCTGTCGGTCTTCTACAGATTGTTCTTCGGAGAGTGCGCTCAGGAGCTCATGACCTGATCCCACCACAGGGGTGGTGGGATCAGGTCATGGAGCACTACCATGCGTACTGCAGGGTAACGTCCGCACTTGGTTGACATCCCGACTAGTCGTACTCAGCTCTTTTCCTTCACATTATGCGCACGACCAAAGGAACTCACATCCAGCGTCCCAGCTATTGTCTGGTTATACAGGCTGTATCAAAAAGTGTTGTCAAGAAAAAAATATCTGCCGTCTCATACATTTGGGTCGAGTAAGTATTGAAGCTTCGTACGGGACAGCTGACAATTTTTTTCGATTACGAAGTTGGGCCCATGGAGAAAGTTATTCAGTTTGATGGTCTTTGTCTGTCACACCTTTCTGATACTGTAATACCCGATATCCACCAAAGCAAGATTGAACAGGCACCTTCTGGGCGCGCTCGTTCGCATCGTCCTCATCCACCTCTTTCCATCAGGCGAGATCGAGGTTAAGAGTAGACACATTTGGCAAAAAAAATATATATATATCAGCTAATCGAAGGCCGCTTTCCTTTTCGCTTTCCCTATCAAAATACCTATTGTTTATAGCTTTAAAATTTCCATTTTTCGCCGCTGAGTTATAAAAATTTGCCAATTTATGCCAGTTTCGCGTCCTCAGCTTTTTGAGCCAGTCTGCGCCCAGATGTCCTTCATCAAGTCCTCCGTCGACCTGATTGTCAGCTCGATCGATTGATGATCGATTAGGCAATGACATAATTTCTATAATTATACTTATCAGATAAGTGTATCTGATAAGTCCATTTAAATGTCATATCAACATGTTTATTCTCGTCAAAGCTATGTTTTAGAAAAGCCTTTTTATTCACTACTTCTATTTTAATACTGCAGTATTTTCAGCAGAAAGTGTTTATTATGTTAGTACAGTATATCCTACTATCCTACTAATCCTACTAATATTATAAATGTGAAAGTTTGTATGTTTTGATGTTTGTTACTCAATCACGCAAAAACGGCTGAACGGATTTGGATGAAATTTGGTATACAGATAGATTATAACCTGGTTTAAGACATAGGATACTTTTCTTTCCGGTAGAAGGTTTCCGTGGCATAATTTCCGTCATACACGCGGGCCAAGCCGCTGGCAAAAGCTAGTATTATAAATGTGAAAGTTTGTGAAGATGTTTGTTACTCAATCACGCCAGAACGGCTGCACGGATCTTAGCACAGAGATAGATTATAGTCTGGAATAGCACATAGGTTACTTTCATCCCGGAAAAATGTACGGTTCCCGTGGGATCAACCCAACATACACGCGGGCGAAGCCGCTGGCAAAAGCTAGTATTACGAATAGGTTGGGGAAAAAGTTTCTTCGCATTTTTTAAGAAAATTCAAAACATTTTTTAATATAGTTTATTTACATTTAACTAAAGTATGTAGGTACCATTTTGTTCGATAACTTTTTGCCATCTTGCAGGTAGGGACATGATCCCATTGCTATAGAAATTTTGGGACTTCTGGTCAAAATATCGCGACAAGTGGTTTAAATTTTAATTCTTGTAGGTAGGGACTCCCTACCTACAAGATGGCAAAAAGTTATCGAACAAAATGGTACCTACATACTTTAGTTAAATGTAAATAAACTATATTAAAAAATGTTTTGAATTTTCTTAAAAAATGCGAAGAAACTTTTTCCCCAACCTATTATAATAGTTTTGATTAACTGAAATAAGCTAGTTGCCCGGGTTTATGTGTGTCTGATAACGCTCCTATGTAATGGGAGAAATTCTTAGTGTGGGCCCACTTTTTTACAAGTACCAAACCGGTCTCTTTCCAAATGAATAAGCCAAGTAAGGTAAATTTTAGCGACATCCGAGTCTCTTGTTGGATGGTTTTCCCTAAAACATTTCTGAATCATGCAACATTATCGTATGCAAAACGTGTAGCGAATACTAAATCATTTCATCATCATTGGCAGTCTTGTATGTAGGTACCACTGCTGAGTAATAGACCTCCTCCCTTTGATTTAAAGAAATATATATAAGTCAATGCCTTCGCCCTTTTGTGCTATGCCTCCCTGATCTTACTCTTTCTTATTTGATTAATCTTTGTTGTTTTAAAAATTATATTTCGGTTTTATTATCCTTGTTAATAAAATTGAAATGTTTATGGAACCTTGAAACCTACCTAACCTACCTACCTTTTAACCTACTTGATGTCCTTTTGAAAGCTTTTAATATTTAATTGTCTGGGAAACCGCGTTCTCCTTTTGTTGACCTACTTTTTAATGTCTTTTTCAATAAAAACGGCTTCCTTAAAAAACAAAAACAAAAAATGTTTTGGTATTTAATGTGGCCAAATATCATCATTCTCCTGCCCTTGTCCCAATTTATTTGGGGTCGGCGCAACATGTCTTTTTCTTCCATACTTCTCTATGTGGCCAAATACTCGTGCGAAATGTCATGACTGAGCAGCCAATAATTGATAGAGAGAGATCACAAAATTCCACTCTTTACAATAACAGTAACTCGAATTACCATTAAATTGATCTAAACACAGTTTCAACGACCCAGATATATCTATAAATAAACCCCACCATATCTAAGCCGAGCTACCCTTTGTCCCGTTCCGAAGCCCCGGCGACTTTACGACTTATTTTGATCTTTTACGGCTATATTTAAAGCTTTCGTTATTTCACGACTACGGCCTTATGGGTGGGCTTTCGACAAAAGGGTTTTGGGTTCGTGCCGAATTTGTGGTATAGGGCTGTCTTGAAAACCCTTAAAAATAAATGGAAGACCTAAACAAAAACAGTTGCCTTTTAAAACAACAAAGGCTTTTTGTAATAAAAAATTGGTTATCTCAATCTGTAATTAGGTTAGGATGTCATTGAACTGAAACTTCGAATTGATTTTTTAAAGATATTGTGCTCATCCTGGGTACAACACTTATAGGCACCTGTGACATGTCCCACCGCTGACGAAGAAGCAACTAGCTATCAACTATTTGCTCGCTCAAGAAACGTCCAAAAGATTGTAGGTCCCGTCACAGATTACTAAATAGTTATGGTCCCGTGTAGGTGCAAGTAAAAGAGATATGTACTATTAATAATTGATCGCTAACTGTTCACACCTCACCTGCGAGTACTTGTTTGTCGCAGCGACTAGAGCTATCAAAGAGAGTTTTCTGGCAATTTTACAGATTTTGGAGAAATAAAATTACGTGATATTTGCCGACACAACGTGAGATTGGGTGAGATCCGGCTCGACCCTCTTCCCCCGCCCCTAAACGCCTCATGTAATTAATGAGCGCCCCATAACACGCGAGTTCGCGGCAGTTTCGAGCGATTCCTCGCTGGTATGCGTATTCGTAAGTTTCTCAGCGTATTCCGGGCGGTATTGGCGGGCGCTCATTAATTATTGTTATGGGGCGCTCATTAATTACATGAGGCGTTTAGGGGCGGGGGAAGAGGGTCGAGCCGGATCTCACCCAATCTCACGTTGTGTCGGCAAATATCACGTAATTTTTTTTCTCCAAAATCTGTAAAATTGCCAGAAAACTCAGTAATTATTATAAAAAATAAGTATTATGCCATTAAATTGCCAAAATCGCCCCGTAGCTCTACATGCTTCTCGTAAACCGCGGTGATACAGGTGCCATACACTATTTGTATAAGTATGCTATTGGTACAATTCATATAACCTAACAAAATGCGAGCTTTTAATATCCACACCAAAGCGTGGCAACCCTAAACCCAAGGCCAGCGCATAAAATCGGCGCAGGAGCATTCTTTCACCACTCGTCGCATTTCAGTCCGCATAAAGCCGTCGTAATATTATGCACTGGAGTGTTCACTATTGTTTCGCTTTACACAAAATATATTATTATTATTTCAAAAGACCTTTCGACGATTTGTTTTTCTGGTCCTGTTTTGTTTCCTTATGTTTTTATTTTTATTTTTCGAGGCAGCCCTGAATGTGTTGACCGCAAAAGCTTTTGCATATGCTTCTTTTAAGTGCCTAATAAAAATGTTATGTAGTTTTATGTTCTGGGGATTTTGCAAAAGTTTTATAATATTTTATGATTTTAAAGTACAGACTACAGACTAAGGGCCGGTTTTGATCCGTATTTAACTCAACCAATGGTAACTAATGGTTGAATTTCGGCTAAATGTGAAAGGCTAAACAGGAATGAGTTAATATGAATGTATTCCTATTAACTCATTCATGTTAAATAAAAAATAGTAAATAATGGCATTTTGGCAAACACATTAACTAAAATCCAACCATTAGTTACTATGTTTAACCATTGGTTGAATTTTGGCCAAATGTGAAAGGCTGAACATGATTTTTTAGTATTAATGAGCTATAACATGAATACATTCATCTTTAGTCTTTCACATTTAGCCAAAATTCAACCATTAGTTACTATGTTTAACCATTGGTTGAGTTAACTACAGATCAAAAAACCGGCCCTTACAGACCTACCTAACTTAAAAATCCAACTAGTACATTTAAAAGATTAAATTTCTTATAAACACCAATTCCTTGCCAACCACTTTTGTCACTGCAAATATGAAATTAATAGTGTTTTCATCATCTACGCCATTGAGATCGGCTACTTCACCTAACTGCTTACCATAGTCTTTATCAACTAAAATCACTATACAAATTAATCTTTGTGTTTCCTCTCAAAAACTTACAACTTATTGAAAACAATCTCGCTTTCATCTAGGTATTCAATTTTTTCCCCCATACACTACGTATTGTCTTTATGACGTCATTTAACACTATCACACTCATTCATCCATTTAGATACAACAAAATGTTTGGTTGTGTGATACGAGTACTGATAACTAATGCATCGGAGGAGCGTGCGTCATGTGACTCTTCTATCCTTGTGATAAGGTGTAAATTGGAATGAATGACGCGCGTTCCTTAAATTCAACATCTGTAATATTTTATGTACAATAACAAATAAATCTTTACACATTAGGGTGGCGCTGTTTGCTATAGTGCGCGCGCAAGTGCTAGTCAACGCCTGAGGTGTGAGCGGTGAGACGGGGGAGGTAGACAAAGGCCAAGCTAACTCGGTCTCTCAATCTTGTCAATCGTGCCCTCACCCGTCTCACCGCTCGCATACCTCAGGCGGTGAGTAGCGCACTATAAGACAACAGCAAATCAGCTCTTAAATTCAGCACATACATATTACATTTTAGTTCTCTGTTTTGCCACGTATCAATTTAATCAGGGCACTAGCGTTGCAACCAACCATTTTGTATTCGGAACAGGGAATATAGGAATGTAACAGCTGTTTTGCGATAAAGATAAAATATAGATTATATAGTGCGCGCGCAAGTGCTAGTCAACGCCTGAGGTATGTGAGCGGTGAGACGGGGGAGGTAGACAAAGGCCAAGCTAACTCGGTCTGGCAATCTTGTCAATCGCGCCCTCACCCGTCTCACCGCTCACATACCTCAGGCGGTGAGTAGCGTACTATAAGACAACAGCAAATCAGCTCTTAAATTCATCACATACATATTACATTTCGGCTGCCCCATTTCAAAACCTAGTAAGGACTTAAAACGAAATTTTACGGGAGAGCGCAAAAATGTAAAGTGGCAGTAAGTGGGGCACTTGGGTTTCGATGCTTAAATATATCTGCTTATTTGTGAGTTTTTAACGGTGTGTTTTTGTATTTGGTAGGGACGTATTAAGTTAGCAAGGTTATGCAATAAAACGATTTTTGTAAAAAGTGTCCCTTACTAGGTTTTGAAATGGGGCAGCCGATTTTAGTTCTCTGTTTTGCCACGTATCAATTTAATCAGGGCACTAGCGTTGCAACCAACCATTTTGTGTTCGGAACAGGGAATATAGGAATGTAACAGCTGTTTTGCGATAAAGATAAAATATATATTAACTGTTGTAATTACATAAATTGGGGCGTATGATGATAATAATAATAATAATAATATTGTCCTATCTATTTGTGAGATAAATTGGGTCAAATGCAGCATCAATGTTGATAAAGTTTTGGCTCAAATTCGCTTGTCAGGAGTTTACTTCCCCTATGGGATATTTCCTTAACCAGAAGTGCACTGTGGTTGTAGCATTTTTTACAAGCGTTTATTTGACATGTCTTGTTAGTTAGTTTGTTAGTCAGTATTTTGGGTCAAATCTTGCAACTGAATTTAAAAAAAGTTATCCTTAACCGATTGAGCTGAAATTTTGCATACACGTTTAGTTTAGGTGACATTTCAATCATTTAATCACACGTTTATTTATTAAAATAAACCTACCC
This sequence comes from Dicycla oo, assembly GCA_948252095.1. Lineage (NCBI taxonomy): Eukaryota > Metazoa > Arthropoda > Insecta > Lepidoptera > Noctuidae > Dicycla > Dicycla oo. The sequence continues at coordinate 12,617,698 of OX411730.1, forward strand.
ATATTTGACCAAAACCACAGATTAATACAGATTGGATACTCCGCAGTTTAGGTATGAAGCTACAAGTACGCGGCGGGCGGACCTATCTCACTGGGCCAATTCAGTAGGACTGCCGCGGTAAGAAGGTATAAGAGTTACGCGTTAGAGGGGGAGAGGCAGCTTGTAGGTGAATATAACTGTAGGTAATAAGCGTTGTGCGACCTGAATTGCACTTTATTGTGTCGTAGCAAGAGTCGCTTTTTATTTAAATGATTTTGCGGAGTGTCCCATCTGTATTAATCTATGCCAAAAAAACTCATAACAATAAAACATGACATTCGTTTGCATTGTATGATGATTTTATTTTCATAGTCTATTCATGGTAGCAGCTAGCAGCCATATGGACGGACGCGATATAATGATAATTTACTTTGTAAATGGGTCCTTGAATGGTGATAAATTGCCATTGTACAGGTGATAATCTCACAGCATAGGGGTCCATTTAAGATAAGGTTATTAGAAAATGGAGGTAGAGGCTTTGAAAAAAATATAGTTAACTTTAACGGCCATACGGTAGGGCCTTGTTGGTCTAGTGGTTAGGTAGTTGGTCTACTGCTGAGAATGAGGTTTTAGGTTCGATTCCCGGGTAAACAGAGTGTGTGCAGGAACTCCACGACCTGATCCCACCATCGCCCTTTTACTACCAGACCTACTGTAGGGTACCATCCGCACTTGGTTGTTATCCCAACCAGTTGTACTTAGCGTTTCTCCTCCACATTTATTATGCCAGTCAAAATGTTGAACTCTCTTCCCTTCCACATATAACCCGTCTGCCTTCAAAAATAAACAGGCATCGTCCGGGCACGCTCGTTCCATCATAGTCCTCATTCATCGCTTTCAAGCAGGCGTGATCGAAGTCAAGAGCAGGCCCATTCGCTATAAAAAAAACAATTGAATTGCAAACGGGTCGGTTAGTCACAAAGATAAGTTGACTCCCTAACTCCTCCTCTACTGAATGTATGTTACAACATACTATCACCCAAATCAGTTTCTCAATCCGCGGAAATATTTCTATTTCTACCTGTGTATCTGTGCTATGCGCAGGAGTTCCGCGTGCAATCTAAATACACATCTCGCATGGTGTGGCCGCTTAAAATGTCATCATGTTCATCGGTTCGAGTTTCCGTATTTACTGTTATATGGGTCGTATGTACTGTGTATATTTGTGTTAGGTTTATACAAATGGCTGGTTGTGAAAGATAGATTTGATCGTATGTTTAGTTTTCTGGTGAATGATTCTGTTCGTGTATTACCATACTTCGGTTTCAAGAATTAGTTAATCCAAAATGTACTACTTCCATCTAACTCTAATTTCCGCTCGATACCTTCTTATAGAGAGTTGATCGCAGCCGTGAAGGGACATACTATTGTTGTTTAAAACATTATTTTCATTTATTTTTTGTGTTTTACGAACTGTGTCCAAATAAACTTTATTATTTCCTTCTTTCTTTAAATCACGTTTGGCAAACTAGTGTGTTGTAAAGAGTCCTTTTCTGCCAATTCTTATGACATAATTAATGCTGTTATCTTTAATCTTGGATGTTTTAAAACTCTTCATGACTTCAGGAGACCTGCAACAGGCAAAAATAAAGAAGCGTACTAGACAGTGTTATTTATTTATTTATTGGTCTACCAACGACTGTTTACACCAGTTATGGCCATAAAAAACAAGCAAAAACAAATAAACAATAGTGTACAATCACTTATACGTAAACTCAGCATGAAAAACGAAAGTTGTACGTACGATAGAGAAAAAAAAAATAAAAGAAAACTATCCTAATTTTTATCAACCACTAGTATCCAAATCGTTACGTCATCGACGTTTGTTCCTGTTTTCAATATTATTTAAAGTTATACTACCCCACAGCACATGAGTAAAGAATTACTCTGTGCGCACAGTTCTTGAACACGTGTTAATTATCAAAAGCCAGCACGAGCTTTCTTATCAGTCATGCGGAATTCAATACTCAAGGCATAATTCTCAGAAAAATATATACGTGCCATATCTGAGTCAGTGTTACGCTTCGTAAGCTTGGTGGAGCTTATGGTGCTAATTATCATGGTATTCACATACATTCCATGGCTTATGGGGTCCATGTGGTCTAAAAGCATTATCTTTATGGAAGTTGTTGTATCGAACTCACGAACAGCAAAACTAAAGCTTCGCAGCAGAAGGCCTTTAAATTGTATTAAGTTCAGACCTGGCTCTGTGACTATAATAATACGCACTACAGGGCAAAGGCCTCTTCTCATACAGAGAAGTCACGAGCCTATGACATTATTGCCATAGTAATTAGGATTGAATTCGCAATTCAAAAACAGGGCACTGGCGTGTGGTGTTCTTTGAAATCATAACCAGAAAGATCGGTGTCACAACGGATATTGCTTAACGCATTGAGGAGTGGCCATCAAAACAAAGATTGCCTTTATATCCCAACAGGGTGATCAAGCTTTCCAGAAACACAGCCATGTGTTAGCGTAAACATTAAAAGGCCCACACACTATAAATCTTGCAAGCATTATACGCTAACTGTCTTTTTACGCCCCGATACGATACGATACAGATTAATCGCCCAGCTTTATATGTCGTAACGCCTTTTTTTATACAAATTGCATCATTGTTACAACAGCTTCACTTCCCTTCCCTGCAAACCTGACCAGATTAAAGACCCATTCTTTGATAAAAACTCCATAGCCATGTAGATCTTTTTAAATGGTCATGGTAGTGGTTTGTTGAACCAAGTTTTTGCGGACCATTTACCGGTCTGTTTGGATCGGGCAGTTTTTCTGTAAATGGTTTTATAAGATTGATTGCTTGGGTGCATCGAACCTCGACTAGACAGTCGGGATTATAGAATGTTGGATCTATTTGAAGGTCTAGACATCGTGAATTCGACTAGCTAGGAGCGATTACTACAGAATATATTAAAATACCAAAGGAAATGATTAAGCATTAGTAATTTTGCTACGCTAAAGTGATGTTAATTCGTAGTATAGACGTAAAAAGTGTTGTAGGTGCTACAAATATACCTAATTGCTAATTCATGCAGTTTCTTTGAATCTGGATTCATTCTGCCTAGCCTTTTCCCAACTATGTTGGGGTCGGCTTCCAGTCTAACCGGATGCAGCTGAATACCAGTATATTATTACATGGAGCGACTGCCTATCTGACCTCCACAACCCAGTTACTGGGTAATACGATACCCCTTGGTAAGACTGGTTGTCAGATTTTCGGGCTTCTGCAACCCGTAATGACTGTCAAAGATCCACGAATGACAGCCGGGACCAACGGCTTAACGTGCTTTCCGAGGCACGGAGGAGTCTCGGTATGAAAAGATGGTCACCCATCCACGGACCAACCCCGGCAAGCGTGGCTTAACCTGATGGATCGACCCGTGCGGCTGTTATTACTTACCCACGAGCTCCTCCTTCTCCTCCTTCTTTGAAACTGCATGAATTAGCAATTAGATTTCATAGATACAATGATGATTAGGAGTTCTGATTAGTAGTAGGTTTAAAATTAGTGCTAAGTAATGAAATTACTTTTGACAGGCCAGTTGGCGTGGTTGGTTAAGATACCACCTATCACGCCGCAGGTCGTGGGTTCGATTCCCATCCAGGACAAACATTTGTGTGCATGAACATGTCTGTTTGTTCTGAGTCTGGGTGTAATTACCTATATAAGTATGTATTTACAACAAAAAAAGTAGTGTATGTAGTATATCAGTTATCTGGTTTCCGTAGTACAAGCTCTGCTTAGTTTGGGACCAGATAACCGCGTGTGAAAATGTCCCAGGATATTATTATTATTATTTCCTTTATTCAATAGTTAATACATATATAAATTATATTTTTAAATATTAGAATAAAAAAATATAAAAACATTTAAAAATATAAAAATATATAGTAGCCCACCGGTATCGGGAACAGGGTCCAAGCTACCGGCGGTCAGGGCTCCAAAGAGAGGAACCTTCTAACAATGCGAGCCGTGTCCAGAAGTACCGCTCTCTGAATCAAACCCTTGATCCAGCTGCCCAACGAGAGCCTCCTCAGGTGTTGGTCGAGGCTCTTGGCAATTAAGCCATTGGCTGATACGACTATCGGCACAATGATCGCTGAGTCTACATCCCACATGTCGACAACCTCGCGAGCCAAGTCAAGATACTTGATTTGTTTATCTTTCTCGGCTTTCACGAGGTTCCCGTCATGCGGGACCGTTATGTCAATAATCATTGCGCGCCGCTCTATTCGATCCACCACCACTATGTCAGGCTTATTGGCAACAATAGTCCTGTCAGTGATGATGGATCGATCCCAGTACAATGTGATATTTCCATTTTCGAGAACTGGGTCGGGCACATACCTGTAGTACTGCACTTCCGATTCTACAAGGCTGTATTTCAGAGCAAGTTGCTGATGGATAATCCTGGCTACAAGGTTGTGTCTATGCAAATACTCTTCGTTAGCTAGACGAGAACACCCGGAGATAATGTGTCGGATTGATTCTCCTGGACGGTGGCATGCCCGACAGATGTCAACCGTTCCGTCCTTCACAATAAATCTCCGGTAATTGTTCGTCATGATAACTTCGTCCATAATTGCACAGACAAAACCTTCGGTTTCCCCAAAGAGGTCACCGGAACGCAACCAGGCTACGGACGCTAGTAGATCTACATCGGGTCCATGCAGGGCCCGGAAAAAGCGTCCGTGAAGCTCCTTACTCTGCCATACCTCCCTGCGATCGTTAGTGTCAAGCACTACAGGCTTGCACCAGTTCTCTTTAGCCAAGGAGAGTGGGGTGAGGCCCTTGTCCACCGCGACCACATCTCGATGCATGCCCACGTCGGTTTCTAGGAAATATTCCCTGAGACTGCATATCTCACGATTGTGGAGGGTTTTAGCGTTTAAATTATTATTATTATTATTATTATTATTAAATCAGTCTATCGCAGTATTCAGTCTCCTATTAAACATGACCATCTTAATTCGAGTTAACTTACTAACTACATACTTATCTTTCTCCCTTTTTAGGGTTCCGCAACGAAAAAACGGAACCCTTAAAGGATCACTCGTGTGTCTGTCCGTCTGTCACAGCCAATTTGCTCCGAATCTAATGGACCGATTAAGTTGAAATTTGGTACACACATGAATTTCTGTGACCAAACACGGAATTGTAAAGTAAATAAATGAATTTTGAATATGGTGGTCACTTTTGGGGAGCAAATAAGAAAATAAAAGTTATCAAACTGTACCGTGTGACGTATCAAATGAAAGGGCTTACTGTGAGGGTCTCAAATAGATTTTTCTTTTAATATATTTTTTTTAAAGTTATTTAGGAAAATATACGATAGTTGACCATTCCCCTCCTTATCTCCGAAACTACTGAGCCTCAATTTTTGAAAAAATACAGAAAATAGTTCAATACCTATAGATTACAGGAAAACCTATACGAAGTATTTATATGGTCTTAAACAACATGGTAAATATCTCAATATTGTGCGTACAATTACATTTGCAGTTGGAATGTATGGGAGAACATGTTTTTTTAACTACGTTAAATTTGTTCTTGGGATACATTCATCCCAACTACGGAACCCTTCACACGCACTGGGCCGGTTTTTTTCTTTCTAAAGTACTAATAAGATTCCATATTCCGCATCTATTGAGTTTTCTGCAAAGAAATCCCAGTGGTTTCCACAGGTTTCGTAAGGCAAATACCCAAACGACGAAAGACTGAAAAGGATCCTCAAAAACGCTCCCTAGTTTACTTAAATAGTCCTAAATTAGAGTAACACGAGTAAACGACCCTCGTCAGTCAATTCAACTAAGCAGTATAGCTAGCTGAAGCCATTGACCGTAAGGCGTAAGGGGAATGTCTATCACAATATTCGGCAGCCACCCGAACTTACTAAGAGAATTGGTTAATAGGCTCCTGTCAATTTAGGAGCATGGAATTTGATATTTTTGGATAGAACTCGTTGATGGGTTTTTTTTTTTGTGTAAAAGGGCGACACTTTTTTTTTTTTTTTTGTTAATTCCTGGCTTGATTTTTTTGGTTTTTTTTATTGAAACTAAGTCTGACATGTGAAACTCGATTACAAATCACAGCCCAATTTACACAATAATATGATACAAAATTACTTACTTAGTTTTTATAAGCTTTTATTTTTTGTCTTCCTTTATGATATGGACTTTGCTTCTTACTTATCGATCACTCCTTTCCTGTAAATTGTCTAAATTAACCATGGTTGATGCGTTTTAGCATGACAATAGCGGTCATTCACCCGCGTACATTTTCTAGCATTTTTTTTATTTCAAAACCTGAAATAAAGCCCGTTAACACATTATCTGCTGAATTATTTGCGAATTTGTTCCAAATGCTGCTTTATGATACACTAAACCCTGTGCGGCAAACGCTCATGCGCGCCCAAAAAATATTTCGTGTGGTGCTATGATCGCGCATGCGCGGTTGAAGAAAGTCTACCCAGTGCGGCTGGGCGCATCAGTGCGGCGTTACAAACTTGTCCCAAGTGCGGCGAGACGCTTATGTGTGTTTGAAAATTTTCGCGTTTTATGAGTCATAAAACAATTACGCCAATAACAATAGAGATGCACAAAAAACCCACAGGTGCGGCGCGCCGCACTCGAAGGAAGTTATATAAATTGTATGGACGCGCATAAGCGCCACCAGCACATGGTGAACGTTCGAAAATCGCGCATGCGCGTTGGCCGCACATAACGTGTGATGAAAATCCATACATAGTTTATTGTTTGGGTTCCTATGGAGAGATATTAAGGAAAGAGCAATGACCGCTGTTGCCTTGCTAAAACGCTACAACTATAGCATAATCAGTCTATATAATGTCCTCACTGCTGGAACGCAGGCCTCTTCTCTGTGACACGGAGTGCGCTAAACTATTTATATATTATTTGTAATCATTGAATCATTTTCCTATTCTCTTTCTAATTTATTTAAGGACGGCTTAGTATATTTTCTTCTTCTTCTATAGGTACTCGGGTTAAATCACTCCTTCACACACACATTCACTCTTTTTCTAGCCATTTCATCTGTCATACAATCCATCCATGGTTTTCGGGAGTTTATTGCGCCATTTCTTCCCAGGTAAAGCACTATGAAGTGATGTAGGGTTTTGGTTTTGCGGACTTATGTAATTTATACGTTCAAAAAGTGCCGATTCTGAGCCTAGTTGAATAATGACTTCTGATTTTTGATTTTGGTCTTCCCGACCGTCTTCACCTTAGCTTTTGTGTTAAATGTAAGCGAGTTGATATCCCATTTTACTGTTCCTAAGCGCCATACACATCCAATCACTCCAGTGTCCTGCAAAGTTAATAGAACCTTGTTATTACAATATAATACCAGCCTGTAACTGTATCACTCCAGGGCAAATGCCTCTTGTCATACAGAGAAGGCACGAGTATTGATCACCAAGCTTGCTCAAGACCGGTTGGCGATTTCAGACTTATATTAATCGTAAGGCCAGGTTTCCTCACGATGTTTTCCTTCGCCGATGTCAGTGATGTCTTAAACTTGGAAAGTACATATCGCACCTTCGGTGCAACAAAGGCACAACAGCTTATTTTTAAATTTTACAGGAGAGGACTTTTAAGATTTTTTACGCATTTATTATATTGCCTTATTACTGGATTACTATTCGTAGTAGGTTTGAAATATATATATATAAAAAAATTGTTAATTGCTTTTGCTATAGTTTCACGTAAAAAACTTATTTTGAATTATTAAAAGAAATCCTTTTAGATTTTGCAGTTTTGGCTATTTGTGCCTTTGTTGCACCGAAGGTGCGATATTTAAACCATATGAATTAAAAACATTTTGCCCGGGTTTGTTATTACGTTTGACAATACCAATACCAGGTATTTCTCAGGTCTTTACCACGGTTGTTTAAACTGTAATGACGATAATCACGCCAAAGTTTTGAGAGCAGTCCGTTAGGACATCTTTTCTCTAAAATGTCGTGTTTTTTTCCGGTCGTGTCAATGTTTCTGTGTAAATAAATTGTCTTGTCATTAGGGCATCCGGCACGGACTCGTCTGTTGCAAAAATGTCATACTTACATAGTATGAATAGGAATGAACGAATATTTTTTTAGTCAACAATTGATTTTACACAAACTTTATTGGAGTGATCTATGATGAAACATTTTCAGTCTTTTTCACAGAAATGATTAACTTACAAAATTCGGAAACCCATGTCATTGAATGCCAAATTAACGCTCTGATGAGCACAGTTCATAGACCAGACGCGATTATCAACGCGTACAAAGGTAATATTATAAATCATTTCATAACACAGCGTGTCATTTACCCGAAATAATGACACATATTTCCTCAATAATTATAATAACACAAAGCGAGCGTTGCATCAAACAACGCGATGCGTCAAAATATAATTATCAGCTGGCTGGGCTAACGTGTGCGGCCCTCCGCAGACAGCCAGTCAGCCAGTCAGTTGGAGCTCGCCTCACGGGACTCACGCGCGCACACACGACCCCGCGACCTAACGGACACGACACACACGTTCATTCAACTCTAAAAACTATTTGTTTACTGTCATAACAATTATAATACACTTCAGTTACGCAACCTAACGCCAGATGTGATGCAACTTCGCCGCGGGCCCTTTAACGCTAACCTAACCCAGTTAAACTAACCGCGCAAACTCAGCCACCGATATAAAACCGTAAACGTATCAATAAACGAAATGCAAGCACGTGCTCACCCCTCGCGTTACGCGGCCGTTGTCCAATCGTAGGAGGGCGAGGGCTACCGGCGAGTTTCTGCCAGCCAATCGCGGCTCGTCTACGAATTCACCACGAAAACCGCCGATACCGACCGACAGGAGCCGAAGTGCGCATCGACAACCCCCAGTGACGCTTCAGCCCCCAACATGGCGACAATGGTGGCGCCCTCGCCCGCCAATCCGGCCGTCACAAAAAAACCCTCTATCAAGAAATACAGAGCACCCACGCCGCCGCGGAATATTATCACGGAAGATGAATGTGAAAGTGAAAAAGACAAAGAGAATGAAGTGCAACTCGACAACGAAAATGACGCAAGTGATGATTGTAAACAAACAAAACCGGAACCGGCGGACGACAAGCCGGCGCCGGAGAAGGGATCGCCGCTAGTGAAAAAGTTGGGTCCAAAAATAAACGGGAGTGTTGACAGGAGTTCTGTGTTGTCTAAGGCGGCGATGTTCGAGAAGGGCAGCCCGAAGGCGAAGGACCCAGCCGAAATGTCTCTGAGGGAACGCAAAGCGCTCTTTGAGAAAAACAAGGGCGCAGCGATTGTTCCAAAGGCCCCTTTCGGCCTTGCACCCTCCGCTAAGACCCTGCTAGGGGATAACAAAGGTAAGTTCAACTTTTAATATTAATGTACTGCCAACAATGAAGAACACGCTAACTTCTTGACACACCATTATTTCGACTTTATGGTCTGTAACCAATAAACAGTATTTTTTTGCTTCGATGTTACGCAGTTACTGAGATTTTTCTTTAGCTGTTAATTGATTTAATTACGGTCTGACGTTTACACGAATCTAAGTAGACGATGATTATGTATTGTATGCAGCTAATTCGTAGATAACCAACATACTCGTATTAATGAATCTAAAAATACTTGTCCCAAATCTAATTCAGAACGTTGAACTCCCTTCTCAAACAAAAACAACAGCAGATTGTCTCCATATTATTTGATAACCTACTTCTTTGATCATTCATGATAATCTCATAACAATTAACAATGGTTTCATCATCAGCATCAGACATGAAATATTTGGTGTTGCAATCTTTCGCGAATTTAATAAAGATATCGAAGTAATTAAAACAATAAAAGTTAATTTAAATGTCAAATTCGTGGCAGATTCGGTAACTACCTCCGTTTTTGTGCAATATTCACAAACCGGTATTTTTTCCGCGATGCGGATTAATGCCAATACTGACGAACAACCAGTAAAAAAACTTTTATCTTAGATCGGTAATATCTATGATAAAAGTTTTTTTACTGGTTGTTCGTTAGTATTGGCATTTAGATGTTATCAGTATTATTGCGGAAACTTTATATGTAGATGCTTGGGATAATTAGTGCCCGAGGGTAAATGGAATCTAATTTATTTGACGTTTCCGACGACAAAAGTAATTATAATATACATACATATTACAGTCAGTCAGTTGTTATTGTGGTTCTTATTCTGTTAATGTTTTTATTATGTTTTACGTCATATATATGGTAATAAACTAACATTACTATTTAATAATTAAACTCAATCTTTATGTTTAATCCTAACAGGCATTCCAATACATTTTCAGTTTTTTGTAGCTGTAGACTTTTTTTTTTTGAGATTGGTTTGTTAGTCTAGGTCGGAGCCGACAGAAACTTCGTTATACGTATGTTAACCAACAGAGGGCGTTCCCGTTAACCCGCAATAGTATAGCATCCATACATGCTAAAAAAATATTACCATTCGAAAACAAAATGGTTTTTATTTTTTTTAATATTAAAATATTCACTAAAAATGTTAAATTGATACGTAAAAGAAACACTCTGTACACGCGTACTTGAAGGACGGAAACATCGCAATTTAGTTTTTATTTTTAGTGAATATTTTTATATTTTTTTGAATATTTTTAGCATTTTTAGTGAATATTTTAATATTAAAAAAAAATAAAAACCATTTTGTTTTCGAATGGTAATATTTTTTTTAGCATGTATGGATGCTATACTATTGCGGGTTAACGGGAACGCCCTCTGTTGGTTAACATACTGTATAAGAATTTATTTGTACTAATCGTGATAAACGTAACACAATCCAAGTACCTATTTGTTACAATTTGTCTATTTCCACGACCCAAATAGCGTAGCCTACTGCTCTCAGGGTCATTAGGCCGATTCCCGTATCGGGACAAATATTTGAATGTCTATGGGTATTTATTTAGGGCAAACGAATTTATTTTCGGCAATACGAGGTCTGAATGTGGCGCCGGTGACTGAAAAGTTGTGCGAAAATCGGTTGTCAGGTATATGTGATGTGGAGGAATGAGGGAAATGTAGTGAGGAAAGTTCTGAGTATGAATGTGGATGGCTGGAAGAGTAGGGGAAGACCAAAGAAACGATGGATGAACTGTGTGAAAGATGATAATTACGGCTAGAAAGGGGGAACTACCGAGATGACGACCAATAGGAAGGAACCTATGGAAGAAAGGGACATGATGCGCCGACCCCAAATAAATTGAAAAACACACATTCACATAACAAAAAGAAAAAAGTTACATATACACCATTCTGGAACCATAGGTTTGATTTGTCCCGTCATTTTAATATTACAGATTTAATTTGACTAAACTTTTTTTGATAGCTTAAAAAGCATATAAGTAGGTACCTAGTTTTTACTTGAAAGTGTGTTCGTAGTTCCTCAAAACAAATTTGTACGCAACAAAGCTTTACCCTAATGTATAACACCTTATTATAAAAGTTTCTTAAACCAGGGGATATAATTATTACTTTCCCTCAAAGTACATGCATAAATGAGTTAATTATTATGATTATGTGCCAGTGACCCGCGACAGACAAAACAGCTAGTTTTCTTTATTATAAATGTAAGTTTAATATTAATGTATTATACACGAACCCTCCGGAATAAATTCTATAAATGATGATAAAAACCGCATTAAAATCCGTTGCGTAGTTTAGAAGATGAACGCGGACAGACAGACACGAAAAGCGACTTTAATTTGTAATGTGTATAGATGAATAGGTACTACAATCTGTAGCCAAGGCCCTACCTCAGGTCATGTCAAAGACCTTTGTGTCAGTCAGACTTCAGACAGGTTCTGTTGCGTCACATTGCAGCCATAACGACCCCATTGACATTTCTGCATTATTGTATAGTACTATCGTGGTTTAGAGATTATTGGTATATAGCCAAGCGGAGCATATATCGCTTCCCGGCAAAAAAAGTGTCAGAATACAAAAATAGCTGTTTCGAGAAAATGATAACTTTAATAGTTTTTTGTTCATCTAGACGTCAATAATTTAGCAATAGCATATTTCAGCAATCTGACTATTATAGTTTTTAAATTATTGACGTCTAGATGAACAAAAAACTATTAAAGTTACCATTTTCTCGAAACAGCTATTTTTGTATTCTGACACTTTTTTTGCCGGGAAGCGATATGTACAATTAAAAAAAAAATGTTTTTAAAATTATTTATTTTAATATTTATAAATTATTAATAAAATAGTTCCTCAAAAGGAAAAAAAACGGAACCCATAGAGGATCACTTTTGGAGGATGACAAGTGATGCTATCACTTCGTTGTCTGTCTGTCAGTCTGTCTCTTGAGAGACCCTTTTTCTCAGGAACGGGTGGAGGTATCAAGTTGAAATTAATATCTAATACGTAAGTCTATGGTTTCTTGAAGCTCTAAAAAAATTAAGCTTCTAAAATAAAAATAAAATATTTATGCGATTATTTTTATATTCGCAAATAAATCAAAATCTATAGGGACCAGTTCAAATAGAATCATTAAATTTGGCAAGAAGCAACGTCTCACAGCACAAGGGAAAAGTTCGAAAATATTCAATTCGTTAATTTGTATTTTAATCAAATAAAAACATTTTTTTTTTGCGATTACAAACTTAAATTGCAGTTGGAGAATTGACGGTGACGGTCAATGTATGGGAGAACATGTTTTTCTACTACAATGTTAAGTTTGTTAATTCTTTTACAATGTTAAAGTTTGTTAATAAATTATTTTCAACTACGGAACCCTTCACTGGGCGTGGTCCGACGCGCACTTGGCAGGTTTTTTTGCATAAAAACTGCTTAGTTTGAGGAAACTGCAATTTTTTTGTATCGAGCCAAATTGTGTCAATCGTGTTTTGGCCCTCATAATTTAGGTAAGTATCTACTAAAGAAAATCTTCAATTTTTATAATCATGAAAAAGAATAGTAAGGCAAATTTGTAATTTTTGAGGACAAAAATTGATTTTGCGTGCAGCCGAAATGCGTCAAAATATTTTCTTTGGGACCCATTTCGCCTTAATTGGCGGGAGAAAATGATTGTGTATGTGTATGCCTGTATCCGTTTAGATTTTTAGAACGAATAGCGGTAACTCTTGCTATTCAATTTTCCATTGTGCAAGGTATGTTTTCGTTGTGCAATAGGTAGGAATCGTATACAAACAGATTAATACAGATGGGATACTCCGCAAATTAATTTAAATACAAAACGACTCTTGCAACGACAAAATAAAGTGCAATTCAGGTCGCACAACGCTAATTACCAACAGTTATATTCACCTACAAGTTGCGTCTCTTTCTAACGCGTAACTCTTACATATCTTCTGACCGCAGCAGTCCTACTCTGCCGTCATAAGAAAAAAAGACGTATCTGACATTTTTTCGAATTGCAATCTACTAGAATTTTTGTATTGGCGTAAACTTAACGAAAACCTAATCATTCTTATTATTAAGAGACGCGTCTGTCTTTGTTGTATCTTGTAAACAGGACAAAATATTTTTTTTCTCCATTTCAATATTTCTATAGATGTAGGTAGGTACATACGTCCTTTTTCCTTACGGCGGCAGTACCCAGTGAGAAAGACCCAGTCGCGTGTATAGCTTCATACCTCAACTGCGGAGCCATCTCTGTCTTATACCAAAACCAAGCTGTATGCCCGATGAGATTTCCTATAGGAAAACATTATTTGCATGCAAACTTTCATTGCCTATAAATAGAGTCTGTCCGCGACTTCGTTCGCATGAAATTTTTTGTACCTCCCACCCACCTCGTGGCATAGCATCGACATCGCCAGTCCGCGCTATTATTTCGTTTTCGCTTAGCGTTCTTTTTGACTTTTTTCTTTTTGCTCGGCTCCTAAGGATCCTAGCGTGATGTTAAATAGCCTTCCTCGAGAATTGCGCTGTCAAATGCAAAGATATTTTTTTTCAAATCCGACTGGTAGTTTAGTAGATTAGCGCGTTCAAACAAACAAAAAAAAAACAGGTTCTTCGGTTTTATTATTAGTCCTTGGATAAAGAGGCGGTTTAAACTGTGTTGTCTGTCAAATTAAAAAAAAAGTGTTTTGCAATCTATATCGTAAACAATTTATTTTAAATGATTAAAAAATATATTTTAGACCCTCACAGTAAGCTCTTTCACTAATATGTATTTTAAGAAAATAGTCGAAAATTGACCATACCTCTCCTCATCTCCGAAACTACTGAGCCTAAAATTTTGTAAAAATAGTAAATTTAAGATTTTTAGACACAATATCGTTGCTAAGTAAAAATCATCAATCATTCATGTCCTTTGGAATAAAATGAACCCCGCAGCTCGCGCAGAGGTTACGACAATTAGGTCAGTAACATTCCGACTAGAAAATATCTAGACAATATATTTTTTTCTAATCTATGTTATAGGTAGGTCTGCGAAAACTTGTAAATGGACTTCAAATTCATATTTTTCAATATAACACTGCATTATAGTAGCTGTAAGTTTCCCGTATAAAATCAATATACTACCTCATCTTATATAATACAAATAAATAAAATTGGAAGTGTGTTTGTACCTAAACAGCTTTTTACTAAATGCATATGAAACTATACAGGGTTATTGGTAAAACACCAACAACCTCTTAAGGGGTCGTTGTACTCATCATTATGAATAAGTTTTACTATGGGACCAAACCTGAAATCGCGAAAAAAAAATCTGCTGTTCAGTACATTTATGTTCGTCAAAATGTACTGAACAGCAGATTTTTTTTTGCAATGAAAAAAAAAAATTATATTTTATATTAATATTTTAGACAAACAATTATGTCCCGCGCAAAAAAAAATCCATGAAATTGTGAAAAAAATCCGATACAAATAGTTATTGACATCCACGCGGGCGTAGCCGCGAGCAACATAATAGTAAAAACTTACTTATCACGATTTTTTACTTATATACTCTTCTCTGTTTTTAATATTAATGTATGTATGAGGTCATAACGGTATCGATCGATCTCGATGCAGAACGATGTCTGGAAGTTTTTGTGGCCATTTTTAAATCGATTTGACTAGATAACTAGGTACATAATCGACTAAGTAATAGGTGTGAATCGATACAAATTACTCATAAGTTTTTTGTTCCGAATACTTAAAAGTGCATTTACCTTAAGTGGGAAGCGCCAGGATAGCCCGCGAAATTCTAATGTTCTTACGTTTTTTTACAATTTGGAAGTTGTATGTTGATTAAAGTATGATTCGCGACCGTAACAAATATGTATTTACATAATTATAATCATTCAACAACAATATACAACCCTATAAGTTAGTAAAATCCTAAATGTAAAGAATTACATACATTACATACATTAGGATTACCTGGTCTTATAGAGTAGTATTGATGACTTATAATTATAATTCTGTAATTACTTACATACTTGTTACGGTCGCGAATCTTATTTTGATCAACATACAACCTAATTCTGACTTGCAAATTTTATTTTTGGCGGGCTTTCGCCTTAAGTAAAAATTTTGTTGCTAATGTATTCTACAGTCCCGTTTTTCGTAGAAATTAGTTTTGCATAATATGTTGTTATGTAGTTAGTTGTTGCGAATGTCTTGATTTCTTTTTACAAAATCGGAAAGAGTTTTGCATCAATTGGCCGTTTCATTATTGAATCGCTCCATGTTAAAAGGGCAATAGTCCAGACACCGAAAATGGTGAATCATGCCCTTTTAACATGGAGCGATTCTATTGTAAAGCTGGACTTTCACGGTCAGTCTACTTGGATTAAATGAAATGGATGGACGCCAGGCCTCTTCATTCGCGCGGCGTAATGCCACGGCCCACGGTTTTCCCATTCACGGGAAAATGACGCAACGCCAAACGGCGTGAGTGATTACGGCGCGCACGGAAAATCCGTGGATTGACGTCGCGCTAAAATTTCGGTTGAAGAAGCGACACGATCGGGATGTCTACCATCACGCCATCTGGCGCGAAGGACTGACCGTGAGTCCAGCTTTGCATAATCCATGTATGTTTCTAAATCCCAGTGGCTCCCGCAAAGATCCTTAAATACTTTTAACCGATTTCAAAAAAGGAGGAGGTTTTCAGTTTGTCGAAATCATTTTTTTTTATGTATGTACCCGATTACTCGAAGACGGCTGGACCGATTTGGAAAATTATTTTTTGCTTTCTAGTTGGTCCCATTGTCTCATGTCCATTGTGTCATTGTCAGGATCTGATGATGGGATCCTGGAGAAATCGACGGAACTCTTCAAATACAATTATGGTCACATAGCGATTTGGGTATTTTTTATAGTAAAGTGGAACTGATGATGAAGATCACAAATGGCCACCGGAACTACTCAATAATAAGTATTTCAAGGGTTGCAATTCGATTAGGTACCTACTTTAATAATGGTTGCTAAGTAACTTTGGCTCGTCACAATGCTTATGGTGATGTGAAGTTCTCCTGGTACTTACCAGGAGAACTTCTCAACAATTAACATCCCTGCATCGGAAAAAGAAATATTTTGTAAAAGGCGATGAGCCGTTGATATTAGGATATTGTAACGATAAATTACAAACTGACCCACTAAAAACTGAAAAATAAAACTTTTTCCAAAAAAATCAATCGACTTCCAAAAAAACCCACAAAGTGAAAAATAACTTTAATTTCAGAAGTCGGTGGCAAAAAAGTAAAATACAGATCCAAAGACACCGACTTCCGAAATTAAAGTTATTTTTCACTTTGTGGGGTTTTTTTTTGGAAATCGGTTGATTTTTTGGAAAAAGGTTTTTATTGCACTTCTTTAATTTATGCATAACAAAACATAACTGGCGAAATGTGGGTGTACTATAGGTAAACCTCTGTCTAACCCTTCGGGGAAAACAGGCGTGAAGCTATAACATATATATAATTTATTAGGTTTTCGCGAGAAGTTTCTCGTTTTGACATACTTATTATATATCCTATGGCACTCAGGGATAACGTAGCTTCCCATTAGTGAAAGAATTTTCTGATTCGGATCAGTAGTTCCGAATATTTACACAAACTTACAAATTTTTCCTAAAAGCTAGTTTTGCCCGCGGCTTCACTCGCGTGGATGTCGGAAAATATCCCACGGGAACGCACTACTGGGAATTCCTTCCTTATTCCTTGTCTACTTTATAAAGGGAACGTCTGTGCAAAATTTCAGCTTTCTAGGTTCAAGGATTTGGGCTGGGCGTTGATGAGTCAGTCAGTCAGGACTTCTCTTTTTATTTATAAGTCAATCTGCCTAGCCTTTTCCCAACTATGTTGGGGTCGGCTTCCAGTCTAACCGGATGCAGCTGAATACCAGTATTTTACATAGAGCTACTGCCTATCTGACCTCCACAACCCAGTTATTGGGTAATACGATACCCCTTGGTAAGACTGATTGTCAGACTTTCGGGCTTCTGAGGGCCCGTAACGACTGTCAAAGATCCACGAATGAAGTATAGATTTAAAAAGAGTTAAAATACTTGTATGCTCGTTCGACTCAATAGTGTCCATACTTAGAAAAAAAAAGACGTTTTGAAATCATACTATAGAACTTATTTATACTTCCTGTGGAAGTGGCCATAGGCCTATCATTAAGACCTAACCTAACACAAATTGCACAGTGTGTTCACCACCTGCAGTGGTTCCATTTAAGTTCTAAATCACCATTTGTGATTAACATGCAGTGGCGATTACTGAAATTACGAAGACGTTTTTATTATCTGTAATTATATGCTTTAAAAGGTTATGTGACTTAAGACCATGTTATTGTTTCGCTGGTAGAAATAGTCGCTCATTGCTCTTCATTTAATACTTACTGGTAATTTGGATTGCTGTAGCCTTCAATACTGGACAGTTTCATTGTAAAGTTTCCTATGCGTAAAACAGATCTGTGTCTTTCCTGGAAATTTTTAGTAAAAACAGCTGTTTTGTCTTCACAGTATTGCTATTTCTTGCACAATATTTTGAAAAGGCTTCTTTGCTTGGGATACCTACGTGACTTCCAGAAGAACAAGATGTGTCATGCAATTTTCCATGAATAACACTGTGCAATCTGTGCCTTGCTAAAATTATTCAAAATAGTGCGTAATTCGTAAAATATCCATATACGCTTCATTCATTTAGTAAAGTAACAGGTACTTAATAAAATATGGCCTTTTAGCAGGAAAATTATTTACATTTATCTTGCGGTTTCCCGGTAAAAAGAACGTGGTCAAACAAACCGAACATAAAAATGCTTTTACGAGTAACTAATTAGTGTATGAATTAACACGAGTACCGGAACTCATTCATAAAACAAACAGTTTAATAGGGAAAAATGTTGCCCTTAATTATGTATGATAAGGACCTTGAGTTCTGATCGGAATCATATAGGACTGGGAGTGAACATGGTGAAGCGGACCTAAAACACATTACAATTCCTGGATGTCACGTAAATTGGAATTTTAATATGAAGGGTACGGATGCCAGATACGGAGGGCTTTGTGGCTAAGTAATAACAGCCGCACGGGTCGCTCAATCAGGTTAAGCTACGCTTTCCGCGGTGGGTCCGCGGATGAGTGACCATCTTTACATAACAAGACAACTCCGTGCCTCGGAAAGCGCACGGTTGTCATTGTTGGATCTTTGACAGTCGTTACGGGTTTTCATAAGCCCGAAAGTCTGACAACCAGTCTTACCAAGGGGTATCGTTTTACCCAGTATCTGGGTTGTGGAGGTCAGATAGGCAGTGACTCAATAAAAAATACTGATATTTAGCTGCATCCGGTTAGACTGGAAGCCGACCCCAACATAGTTGGGAAAAGGCATGCAGATTTATGGATGCCGGTAAAATTCCAAGTACATGAGACATTTCACCTTAGTCTTCGGGATATTAATAATTTCAACTCACCAGTGATGCCTCTGGCATTGCAGATGCCTATAGACATCGTTGACCACTTATCAAATCGTCGGCTTAAAGGTAAAACTCATTAAGGGGAAGCGTCAGGTTAGCATGCGAAATTCAAATTTTCTTAAGTTTTTTTGCAATTTACAAGTCGGTATTATATTGTACGTTAATCAAATTACTCGTATAATTTGCGGTCGTACCAAGTATCTATTTACATAATTAGAAACGTTAAAGTGATCAATACAACTCTTTAAGACCAGGTAATCCCAAAAAATGACTATTTCATGAAATCTTGACATTTTAGGATTATACTAACTTAAGGAGTTGTATTACTGATTCTATTGTATATAATTCTGTAAAAACATATTTGTTACGACCGCAAATCATACTTTATTTAACATACAACTTAATACTGACTTGCAAATTGCAAAAAACGTAAGAAAATTTGAATTTCGCGGGCTACACTGACGCTTCCTCCTTCAGTGACATCGGTGAAAACTCACTTTTTTGGCATATGTTTTTCTCGAGGCAAAATTTACATCAATAAAAAGTCATTAAATATATACTTAGCGTAAATCGTAACGTGAATTACTATTTAATCAACCTTATAATGATCAAACTTCAAAACAATGAGCAACATACCGTTGATCTGAAAATAATATTTAAAATGGCTGTAACTCTATAACGCTATTAATTAACAATTAATGAGTTTTACCTTTTAAGCCGACGAGATATGACGTGACGTGAGCTGTATATGTATTTCACTAGATTTTGCCCGCCGCTACGCGCCCATACAGCTCGGAAATAATCCCTCGGAAACATACTAGCATCCTTTGCTCTAACCCAGCTCATGGTCTATCGAGTGTCAAGTTTCGTCCAAATTCCTTCAGCTGCTAACACGTGAAGAGGTAACAGATACGAGTTATTTTCGCATTATTTTAAGTTAAACCTAATTATTATAAGTTGGGATATTATAGTGTTAAGATTTTGGTCGAGTTTTATCCTAATCTTTAGTCTTTTAGTGGACGAAAGTCTCCTCTTAGAAGACCAGAATCCCAGTTTAGGAGATTGGAAAAAATCACGAATTTTTCAAAAAAGTTGTGGTTTTTTAATTTTAAATAAATCCTAAAAAATCATAATGGTCTTGATTTTTTTATTTAACCTTTAGTTTGATTGAATTTTGCGAGTGCCATGGACTGAGCCTAATGTAATGCTAAGTCCTGTAGTAAACCAGTGATTGACCGAAATGTTCAAGTATGTACTTAGGGTGGTACTTGTGGAACTTTAAAAACAATACGTGTTATAAAAAATGTTAAAACAAAGACCGAAAAGTAATTTTAGGTACTTATTAAAATTTTCGTTAAAAAATCCTCGAAGCATAATATTAACAAATCATTTTAACGACTAAATATGATATAATCGTATACTCATGATTATTCAGAAATAAATACACTTCATTAAATCATTGACTTTTACAAAAAAAAAAAAATAGATTAAATTATAATTACGTTAAATTATAATTAATTACGTACGTTTGACTTCGTACAGTCGTGTCTTCAACTTTACGCGGTTGATCGCTAACCGTATACAGTTAGGCTGCCATCTGACGGACTGCACCGCATCAACCGCGCGCAGGCGATATATTCAAATGCATGCAGTTGTATGTTTGACTTCGTACAGTCGTGACTTCAACTTTACGCGGTTGATCGCTAACCGTATACAGTAAGGCTGCCATCTGACGGACTGCACCGCAACAACCGCACGCAGTCGATATATTCAACTGCATGCAGTTGTACGTTTGACTTCGTACAGTCGTGACTTCAACTTTACGCGGTTGATCGCTAACCGTATACAGTAAGGCTGCCATCTGACGGACTGCACCGCAACAACCGCACGCAGTCGATATATTCAACTGCATGCAGTTGTACGTTTGACTTCGTACAGTCGTGACTTCAACTTTACGCGGTTGATCGCTAACCGTATACAGTAAGGCTGCCATCTGACGGACTGCACCGCAACAACCGCACGCAGTCGTTATATTCAACTGCATGCAATTGTACGTTTGACTTTGTACAGTCGTGACTTCAACTTTACGCGGTTGATTGCTAACCGTATATAGTAAGGCAGCCATCTGACGGACTGCACCGCAACAACCGCACGCAGTCGATATATTCAACTGCATGCAGTTGTACGTTTGACTTCGTACAGTCGTGACTTCAACTTTACGCGGTTGATCGCTAACCGTATACAGTAAGGCTGCCATCTGACGGACTGCACCGCAACAACCGCACGCAGTCGTTATATTCAACTGCATGCAATTGTACGTTTGACTTTGTACAGTCGTGACTTCAACTTTACGCGGTTGATTGCTAACCGTATATAGTAAGGCAGCCATCTGACGGACTGCACCGCAACAACCGCACGCAGTCGATATATTCAACTGCATGCAATTGTACGTTTGACTTCGTACAGTCGTGACTTCAACTTTACACGGTTAATCGCTAACCGCATACTGTTAGGCTGCCATCTGACGGACTGCACCGCAACAACCGCACGCAGTCGATATATTCAACTGCATGCAGTTGTACGTTTGACTTCGTACAGTCGTGACTTCAACTTTACGCGGTTGATCGCTAACCGTATACAGTAGGCTGCCATTCGGAGTGCACCGCAACAACCGCACGCAGTCGATATAGTCAACTGCATGCAGTACGTTTAACTTCGTATAACTTCAACTTCACGCGGTTGATCGCTAACCGTATACAGTTAGTGCGCAGTTAGTCAAGGAAAAGATAACTGTATGCGGTTAGGGATGGATAGCGTGTGTCGACACTACACGATTGCAACCGACAGTATGAAGTTGAAGTCACGACTGTATATAGTTAATATGGACTCCACACGACTGCAGCCGACCGCGTGAACTGCGCACTAACTGTATACGGTTAGCGATCAACCGCGTGGGGTTGAAGTCGTGACTGTACGAAGTCAAACGTACAACTGCATGCAGTTGCTGCTGTGCAGTCCGTCCGATGGCACTATGGCAGCCTAACTAAAGAAACTCTCATTGTCACTAAATAAGTACTGTTCACATCAATAACTAGGTATAGCTGTTTGACTATTGACACTATTCAAGAGATTTCGTTTCACTTTCGTTTTTCTACCATTCCCAATAGAAAACTCAGAGACAAATTAGGACCACCCAAATATGGATTCATCCGAAAGTCTTTGAAAACATTTAGCACGTCTAACTACGGCGGGACATTTAACGGTAATAAGCGATACTGTTTCAAACTAGCATACTTACAACATTTGAACAGTAATCGTGTTAGACGGTTTCGCAACAAATATTTAAAATACTAATGTATTTGGTACGACTTTGACCCGGTCAATTTATTAACAAGTCTATGTAGAGAATGATAATGTGAAAAGGCCTATTGAGGAACAATTAGCACCTCATCATCTGCCTCATCTGCCTTTTCCCAACTATGTTAGGGTCGGCTTCCAGTCTAACCGGATGCAGCTGAATACCAGTATTTTACATAGAGCGACTGCCTATCTGACCTCCACAACCCACTTACTAGATAATAGGGCACCCTTAGGTAAGACTGGTTGTCAGACTTTCGGGTTTCTGACGACCCCTAACGACTGTCAAAGGTCCATGAATGACAACCGGGGCCAGCGGCTAGTGCTTTTCGAATTTCCGCCCCCATCCTCTCACAGTGAGGAGGCCTGTATCCCAGCATTGGGAACATTATAAGGAGCCAGTGCTATATTTATGTTATCTATACTACGTAGTCTGGTCATAAGTTTTGTCACATATGGAAAGTTAAATAACTGACACAATGAGTTACGCACTACAATCATTTATACATCAAATGAAAGGGTATAAAATACAGATTTATACCACATTAAAATTATTCGAAATGTAATTATTCGCGATTTCATGTTTGGTCCCATAGTAAAAGTTGTTTGTTATCACTAGTTATACGAACATAAATGTAGGGAACAGCTGAATTTTTCGCGATTTCAGGTTTGCTCCCATAGTAAAAGTTGTTTGTTAGCATGAGTACAATCACGTGTTTATGTATCGGTCACTAATTACCAGTCACCCTATATAGGCAATTCCTTTCTTACTCATAAAACCAGCCAAATTCTCACTACTCAATTCGTGGTATCTTTATGAATTTCAAAAAAAGAACATTGTCATGCAGGCGCGTTTCACTACCACAGCGCCGTAATTAAAAAAAAATGTTGTACATATTTTGTTTGTATTAGATACTCGGCAATTAAAATTTCCATGAATTTATATAGAGTTCTTACAACACTGTTTTAAGAACTATGGTTACAGAACCTTTTAATAGAGGATTCATATCATGGATGTAGATAAAGTCTTGTATGCAACTGTACATAATTAGGTATTAAAACACTCATGTGATACTGTTATCACACTCGTGACTTAATACCCTTTGTTACACTACAGTTGCATAAATAACTATTAATCCACCGATTACTTCCACTAACACAGACGGTTAGTGTAAGTAATGTCAAAATAAATTGACGTTATGAGGTACCTGATAACATTTTATATTGTTCGACGTAAGTGAAAATTCGGTACTATATCAACAGGCAATATATTCATGAACTCATCTAGAAATAAATACAAATTATAAAAAACCTTAAACATATGAGGGTACTGGTACCCTCATAAAATCTCTGGTCCCTGGTGGTGAGGGTACCTAGCTTGTCATCTATATTCTGCCATGTTCAATAAATCATGTTATGTTGGATAAGTACGATGTATGGGCTATTATTGTAAGCTAACTTTTGCCCATTACTTGAACCTATGAATTCTACGCAATAAATGTCCCGTTAATATAAGTCTGAAATCGCCAACCCGTCTTGAGCAAGCGTGGTGATCAATACGCGTGCCTTCTCTGTATAAGAAGAGGCCTTTGTCCTGCAGGGGAACAATAATAGGCTTGCTGTGAAGTATTTTGGGACGTTTAATAATACAGATCACATGTGGTCAAATATTGTGGGAATAATCGATAATATACTGTCCAAGAAATCATTAAATTACTCTAATTTGGGCTTTGTTTCATTAAAGGAGAGTCGAGATTTGCTTGCTCTCTTTAAATAACATGTGGTACTCTAATCATATGCCTAGTTACCATATAATAATGATAGACAATTAGTTGCTATGCTGAACCGCAAGATTACATAATGTAATAGTAGCTTGTAATGTGATCTCAAGTGTAAAAATTATAGCAGAAAATTAGTAATAAGATGATCTGCCAACAGGCGATGAAATGAGGCATATCGTAAAGCAATCGGCATGTCATAGAACCAAACATTCGCAGACATGTGACAACCACCAACCCGCATGCACTAGGCCCACGAACAAAGTAACAACCCAGTTGTTACTCAAATCAAATAATAGACGCAAAACTGTAAATAGGTTATGGTGACAACAGTTAGAAGTCGTCATTTCTAAGATTTGCAAGAAGCTTGCGTTTGACCGCAATGTTGCCTGATGGTACTCGTAACCGCAGCCCAGGGTTAGAGCACGTCTCGCTAGGAAACTGTACAAATATATCGACACAATAGAAGAGTTTTGACAGCTTTGCTAAACGAAAAGAGACCCTGCTGCAAACATTTAGACTCACCATACATGTGCTGGATGTAACTAGGTTTTGTTGGGCTATAACCACTACAGTTGTTGGCTAACAGCTGGGGGTCAGACAAATAGTTTTCATACTTGAAGAAGATAGAGATAATATATTTCTGTCTTGTTTACTCTTACTACTACTTGTTTTCAAGAACCAATACATTAAAGCATGGCGAGCTCATCATCATCATTCTCCTGCCCTTGTCCCAATTTATTTGGGGTCGGCGCAACATGTCTTTTTCTTCCATACTTCTCTATTAGTCGTCATCTCGGTAGTCACTCCCTTATCATCTTTCACACAGTATATCCATTGTTTCTTTGGTCTTCCCCTACTCGTATAGCCATACTTTCCTTACTTACTTTCGCTTAAAACTTTCCTGACGACATTTTCCTCATTCCTCCGCATCACATGCCCATACCATGACAACCGATTTCCACACAACTTTTCAGTCACCGGTGTCACTTCCTCTTACATACTCATTTCTTATTTTATCCATTCGCGTAACACCACACATCACTCTTTGCATTCTCATCTCAGCTGCATGCAATTGCCTCTCATTCGTTCTTTTTACGTTTAACCATTGTTTTATAAATCTACCCTTAAGTTTAATTAAAGCATGAGGATCTCGTCAACTCGAATATGCTAGACACTTTATAAGCTGCACCAGCAGCAGCTCTTGTCACATTCGCTCGGTCGCCCCGAGCGATTTGAAAGACAATAACGTCTAATAATTACAGTTACTGCTAAGCCGTTTCACATGGCTCGTAAATACATATTATTAGCTATTACTCTGGCTTTCCCCTCCAGTTTTGTGGCTTGTGTCAGACGTACGCTGAACTCTCATTGTACAGACAGCTAATACAATGTTAGGTCAGCATAAATACTGGAATTTATAGAGCTTGATGTTCGGCTCGTGGCTAAAAGTAATAACAACAGCACGGGTGGATCGATTAGCTTAAGCTACGCTTGTCGCGGTTGGTTCTTGGTCCTGGCTGTCGTTCTTGGACAGTCGCGTCGTTTCGGGTCGTCAGAAGCCCGAAAGTCTGACAACCAGTCTTACCAAGGGGTATCGTATTACCCAGTAACTGGGTTGTGGAGTCGCTCCAAGTAAAATACTGGTATTCAGATGCATTCGGTTAGACTGGAAGCCGACCCCAACATAGTTGGGAAAAGGCTAGGCAGATGATGATATTGAGTTATAGAGCCTGTGGAAGTGTTAGTAATGGAACAAAGATGGGGATGGATGGACTAAAGTTTTGTGTCTTCTACATCAGTTCTTATTATGTTCTAGCGTAAGTCCGGTTTAGAAAATGTATCTTCAATGACAAAAGGCATAAATATAAGCTACAATTTAGTTCTAATCTAGGCCAATCAGATGTCGCTACTATTCCGTATTCTTAAGTTAGGCGTGTGAGGATCCGCACACCCGTGTTTCCTTATCAGGCTTTTAAATTAGGTATATACGAGTAATTTTAGGCACTTGCTTTAAAATTGTCTTCTTTACTAGCCCTGGTTTTGCCTGGTTGAGGCCTTACAAAGGACCAGCACCCTAATATATCTTCTTCTTCTTCTATATAAATAAAAATCAGAACGGTTGTACCTATTTGGCTAATTCTTTTTTTTTTTTGTTGCGTTTGTAATTGTCATAATAAGTGTAAAAAGAAAATGTTTGAAAACTTGCCGGGAAAATTGGAAAATTCGGGAAAATTGAAAGTACATATTCGATGGGAATTTTGTATGGATTATTGAAATTTTGACAGGACAACGTTTTTCAGGTCAGCTAAACTCGTTACAAAATAATAAGTCCGTTTTGACATGAGGGTGTCCCGCTTTGTCCCGCTATGTTTGTCTCTCTTTGGCATATGAAACGGTATGGGCTGTCGAAACGGATATTATTTCGTGGCGAGTTTAGTTTCGAGATAAATTTTCACAATAATTTTGGTTTGAAGGATATTGCTAATCCACTGCATCATAATTATGTTCAAAAAAAATTTCTGCTCAACAACGTAAAAAAAGCAATGAATGTTTTTGAACTGTCAAAATGAAAGCCATTGCTACTGTCAGTGTGTTACGTAATTAGCCCGCAGTATTATTTACGAATACAGCAATAGCAATTAAATAGACTTTGAAAAGAAAGTACAACTCAAAATTATGAAATAACTTTAATTTCGGAAGTCGGTGTCTTGGGATCTCTATTTTAGGTTTTGCCACCGACTTCCGAAATTAAAGTTATTTCATAATTTTGGGTTAAGTAATTTATTTTTGATGTCGATTTAATTTTTTAATTACTTTTTATTTCGTAATTTTTAGTTTTTAGTAAAAGTTGGAATATTTGTTTGTAATAAGTAGTTAATAGTTTTGTTATAAATATTGCACTAGAATTTGGCCAAGGTTTTGAGTTTTTCCTTTGACACCACACCCGTTATAGCTCGTAATATAAGCCAGGCCGTCACACTTACACGTATTAGTCCATTGCCTAGAAAACTACTAAATCGATTTTGATGAAATTTGCACTGTTCCCTAAGTTGAAGGCTTACATTAAGCCAATTAATTGGTCACGATCTGATTAATAGTTTCGGAGAAATTTGTGGACAAACATACATATATACTATATCTATAAAATTTAGTATATTTGTTTCGAAGCCCTAATAGATTGTTATATTATGTGAATATATGGCAGTTCCGATACTATTCCATACATACGTGTCGAATTAATAACCTCCTTTTTTTTAGGTCGATTAAAAACGGCTTGTGCTGAAAATTCTATGAACAGGATGCTTAATAGTTAGTTATGTCTCTTCTCGCCACAAACTGAATGGAGTCCTATTAGCAGTTAAAGAGATTCTTTTCAAACGAGTGTTAAATGATTGACAGCGACATTTATTACATTTAATTGAAGTACAGCCGATCTATTCTGTAAAAATATCGCCGTGTAAATTTAGGTGAAATAATGATAGCTCATTTCACCTAAGTTTTCACGGTGATATTTTTGCAGAATAACACCGCTGGCAATCCTCTAGCAATTCAAAGAGCTACTCCAGCAAATGTTAAATGAAAAGCATTCACCCAGCTATTCAATGTTTTACTACCCGTAACGTCCTGGTTGCTGCCTGTTCCGACAGTTGCATAATGCTTCATCGACAATAGTCTATTGAGTATTGAGCTCGGGTTAGCGAACTAACGGAACGAATCGGATCGCAGGGCTGCCAACTGGGCCGCGGGTTGTTTGAAAGAGTTACCGTTGTCCCTGGCACAGGCAACTGAAGAAGGAACAAGGGTGGGTTTTATTCAGTCAAAATTTGACACGCTGAGAAGTTATTTGATAAAAAAGGCTGCCGACTGGGAGTCCTGAAATCTGTACTCATAGATCTAAGCACTCACGGCACACCACAGCTTATTGAATACCTGTCGAATCTTTTAAATAGGTATGAATAAACGTATCAAATTGACTGTTTTGCAATCTTAACCTCTCGAATGTCTTATGTTACACAGTTCGACATAAGACAAAATGCTCAAGTGTCTTAAGTCGGACAGTTAGACTAAATTGACAAGAGAAAATATTAAAATGACCTTTATGATAATGTAATCCTAATACAGCTTGACAGCTTGACAATTTCAGTCAAGTCAATTTAGTCTCCGACATTCGAGAGGTTAATGACCACCAATATCTTCTTAGCTTAAATAGTACCAGCAATAACTTTATCAAAGACGTGGCCATTATAAAATAATACTACTACGTCTTAATATATTACTGTAAGACGAGCCGAAGTTAAGAGGCCGTATACGAAATTTGCCGACTTTGCTGATTTACGTGATTTTACAGACGTTATTTTATAGTTAAAATACTGTACTTATATAAGTTTTAATGCACAACATAAAAGATCATTTCATATGATCTAATGAATGAGCTACTTTTTTAACCGACTTCAAAAAAGGAGGAGGTTTCTCAATTCGACAGTATATATTTAGGGTTCCATACCTCAAAAGGAAAAAACGGAGCCCTTATAGGATCACTCGTGTGTCTGTCTGTCCGTCTGTCACAAATAATTTGCTCCGAATCTAATGGACCATTTAAGTTGAAATTTGGTACACGTATGAATTTCCGTGACCCAAATACGGACGTGTAAAGTAAATAAATGAATTTTGAATATAGGGGTCAATTTTGGGGGCAAATAAAATTTAAAAAAAAGTTTTACAAACTGTACCGTGTACATATTAAATGAAAGGGCTTACTGTGAGGATCTCAAATATATTTTCTTTATAATTTTGAAATAGTTTTTAAGTAGTATAATAAGTAAGACTGTTTTGATTGTTTGAAAGTAAAACTTAAAAACACATAGAATTGTTTCTAGTAGCATATTAGATATATATATTCCGAACTCACTAGCCATATTATAAGCCATCAAAGGCTTCTGTGGTTTTTTTAACATACAATGATTTAACTCTGCGATATACATTTTGAACATTAATTTAAGAAAAGTTATTTAAGAAAATAGACGAAAATTGACCATTTCCCCCCTTTATCTCCGAAACTACCGAGGCTAAAATTTTGAAAAAATGCAGAAAATAGTTCTATACCTATAGATTACAGGAAAACCTATAAGAAGTCTATGGTCCTAAAAAACCATGGTAATTCTCTCAATATTGTGCGTACAAGATTACATTTGCAGTTGGAATGTATAGGAGAACATGTGTTTCAACTACAATGTTAAATTTGTTCTTGGGATAAATTCATCCCAACTACGGAACCGTACATTGTGCGCAGTCTGACACGCACTTGGCCGGTTTTTTTTTCATGTGTGTTCGCGGATAACTTCGTCGTTTATGAACCAATTTTGATGATTCTTTTTTGTTGGAAAGGATATATCGCAAGGGTGGTATTAACTTTGTTTGGGTAGTTTTTGAGTTAGCTTCAATAATGCGTATGTTTCCTACTTAGTTTATCTGGATGATGTTTTAATAACTTCCTATCCCTGTTATTTACATAGCCGTCAGTGGTATTCGAATATTTGTGGGGTAGGTACCACAACTAAAAAGTGAAAATTAAAAAACTTTTTAGCAAAAAATAAAACCGACTTCCAATTCAAAACACTACAAATTGAAAAATAACTTTAATTTCAGAAGTTGGTGGCAAAAAACGAAAACACAAAATCAAAGACACCGACCACCGAAATTAAAGTAATTTTTTTCACTTTATAGTGTTTTGATTTGGAAGTGGGTTTTATTTATGGCTAAAAAGTTTTTATTATTTTTATTATATAGTTTTGACTAATCGACCTAAAACCGGCGACTGTTTTGTGAATTCTTGTTGTAAGAGGCTTGAAATATCACATATTTACGAATCGTTTTGACGTCTAAAGGGTACCTATGAAAAATTACAATGTATTCTTGTGAAAGTCGTCTACTGTATTGAATGCATCACTTTTTACCACTTTGATATAAAATTTTTGAGTAAAGACATATTTAACTTAGTCAAATTTTAGGCTAGTTAGAACGTTAAAGTTTATAAAATTAAAACAGAAATAAACTTCAGTTCAAAATCAATCAATTTCCTGAAAAAAAAAAGCAAAGAATTAAATAAAAAATCTTTTAAAACAAACTAAATCTTGCAACAAAATAAAAAGTCGCTCATTCATTAGATAATAATTAAATGAAATGTTATTTTTTATTTTAACTGTGAAATCGGCAAAATTTTTATACGGCCTCTTAAGTAAATGTTATAGCATCCTGGTTCTGACTGTTGTTTAACCATGTCAACGACAATGGACTATTGGATCTCGAGCTTGCGGTGTACCAGAACGTAACGTTCTTTGTAGGGCTGCTAAAAACTATATAATCAAAATCAAAAGTCATTTATTCAAAATAAGCTGCGAATCAGCACTTTTTGAACGCCAAAATGACATAAGATAGTCCCCAAAACGCCCGCTCTTCATCACTTCCTACTTGCTTTAGCTGGGAAGAAGTTACGGGTACGTAATAAATAACAGAAGTCAACAGATGCAGCAGTGAGTGGGTCCCAAACTGTCAAAGTAGACCAGTATCTTGGTGATCCAGTCACTAGACAATTTTAACCATAGTTTATTCATAATTACCAGATGTAATTATAAATCTTTAACAATGTCTCATTTTTTATATCCTAACTAATATTATAAATGCGAAAGTAAGTTTGTCTGTTACCTTTTACGCCTAAACCATTGAAACGATCATCCTGAAATTTTGCATATATAAGTTGTCGGGTGTACAGAAACGGACGTACGGTACCTTTCATTCCGAAAAAAGTACTGTTCCCGAGGAAAACAACAATAACGTTCTTATGATAATAGATGGCGCCATATGTCTTTCGAATCATGATTGAATTATATTATTATTGAAACTTTAGTAGTGTGTTAAGAGATATTTTGTCAATAGACCGGTTTTTCATCCCCCTATTATCCTAACTAATATTATAAATGCGAATGTGATTTTGATACACTTTCATCCTAAAACAGCTGAACGGATTCAGATGAAATTGGCACACGGGAAGGGCATGAACTGGAAAAGGACATAGGCTACTTTTTATCGACATACCACGTGGGTGAAGCCGCGGGCGGAAACTAGTTATACATACTAGCTATTCGTACCCGGCGTCACCCGGGCGAATTTCATGACTCTATCCCCAGTCGTTCAGGCTAGGTGTTGTCGGTTTTCATTCAAAAATATCATCCAAATTACCGAAATTTCCAGTGAATTTTCAAAAAAAAAAACTGTTATACAAACCTTGTCCTGACTATTACAAAAAAAATAATAATAACCAAATAGGTGCAACCATTCTGAAGTGATGCGGTTACATACATTCGGCAATGGATTTTTATACAGGCTGTTAGGTTAAATGAGGGATTTACTTTAAGGTGTCATTGTACTCATCATTATGGACAAGTTTTTTTATTATGGGACCAAACCCGAAATCGCGAAAAAAAATCAGCTGCTCAGTACATTTATGTCCGCATAATTCGGCAAAATGTAGGGAACAGCAGATTTTTTTTTTTCGCGATTTCAGGTTTGGTCCCATAGTAAAAGTTGTTCAGAATGATGAGTACAATGACCCCTTAAAGTAAATTAACCTAACACTGTATATATCGATGTAGGTATTTCAATCTTTAACTCAATTTAAAATCTTGTAAAACAAGAGATGGCCTCTTCACCTATTTTGGAATTAAAAAAATAGCACGTCACGCATTGGCAGCCCTGTTTGTAACACTTGAATGACCCCAGTCTGTAACGATCAGTCGATTCTGGTGGGGACAACTGAGAGAAAGTCGAGATGACGCGAAAAACTGTTGTTACTCTTTATTTGTAAGATTCTCGTGTTGTATGGCACTGAAGTAGAACATACATAATTATACTAGCTCACGGTTTTTTGGAGCAAATTTTAGTAAGAGTTCTAAAAAAAAATCTGCTCAGTCATGATCAAATAGAGAGGAGAGATGGAGGAGAAATGTATGGAGAGGGAGAGGAAGGCTAAAGAAAAGATGAATAGAATGTGTGAGGAATGACATGAAAACGTGGCGGTTGATAGGGGAGAATGGAAGAAAAAACGGGTTTACGCCGACCACAAGTAACATCGGAACATGTCGATGATGAGTCATGATCGAATCCAGAACTTGTCTGTCTGCACTCTCTTTATCATGTCTGCTTGACGAGTCAATCATATTGAATAACAATATCGAAACTAATCACGATAATAGAACAAAAGCAAGCTTAAAGACTCAGTTTAACAAAGAATCTTGCTTGGCTCAAACATCGACGATAAGTGTCAATTGTTTATCCAAGCCAAAAATATAAGGTCGTCAAATAATCTACCTACGTACTGGTCTTAAAATAACGCAGTGGTAAGCTAATACAAAACTAATGTAGTCAAATAACCTTGCTTTTCATTATGTCATCACTACGGATGTAATCGATGCCTGCTAGCACGCACACACAAGAAGCCATTCAAGCTTAAGTGTGGGACATCATCGGATCTTACGACGTAGATTTGACTGGGGACAAATTTGTGGGAGATGAATTTCTGTTCTGTATATACAGAGAACCGTCCGAAGTTTCCCAAAAAGTTACCGTTAAGTTTTTCGATCGGTACAGTTGGTTCACCTTATTGGTGATGTTCTTCTGAAAGGTCAGGTACGTAGTATTCGCAACCGCGTGTGTGTATGACCAGATGTATGAACGCAAACGAAGCAGCAAGAAGTATGTAAGGATCGTAGCAGGTGGCGTTCTGTAGTTTCAGTCTACACCCCCACAGGAAGAAGGCGTAAGTTAAGGTATGCATATATGGTGACTGGTAATTAGTGACCGATACTTAAACACATGATTGTAATCATGATAACAAAGAACTTTTACTATGAGACCAAACCTGAAATCACGAAAAAATGCAGCTGCTTCCTACATTTATGTTCGCATAATTCGTCAAAATGTAGGTAACAGCTGATTTTTTTTCGCGATTTCAGGTTTGGTCCCGTGTTTAAATATCGGTCACTCCAGTTAACCAATATACATATATTATGTAAGACAGACGAAGTGCTAGCTTTCGCCAGATGACGAAGATGATGAAGGCTATGTCGATTTTCAGAAATGGAGTGCGTCCTTCCTTACAGGCCGAATGCTAATAGGGATTTTATGTACGAATGGTATGTCGATCTTCTTCCGGGCGCGGGAGTTCTCAGTTTAAAGGTGGGCTCCAGATTCTTCAGTGGAACTCACCCTTTAAATTATACCACGTGCGTTGATAACGTTCAGATGAATCTGTTATATTATACCCTGTTAATGATACGAATTACTTATTTGGACAACTTCACAGAATGATTTCGTGTAACAACTCTTGGAATACCAAGCCCGAATAACAAAGTATTCCGTTTCTACTCCTTTATCCAATATTGTCCCACTGCAGGGCAAATGCCTCTTCTCATCCAAGAGAAGGTAAGCATTGATCACCACGCTTGCCCAAGACGGGTTGACGATTTCAATATTACGTCCTAACTTTATTTATT
This sequence comes from Dicycla oo, assembly GCA_948252095.1. Taxonomy (NCBI): domain Eukaryota; kingdom Metazoa; phylum Arthropoda; class Insecta; order Lepidoptera; family Noctuidae; genus Dicycla; species Dicycla oo. Next base: position 12,651,374 of record OX411730.1, read on the forward strand.
TAATATTATAAATGCGAAAGTAAGTTTGTTTGTTTGTTTGTTACCTTTTCACACTTAAACCACTGAAACGATCATCCTGAAATTTTGCGTATACGTTGTCAAGTGTACAGAAACGGACATAGACTACCTTTCATCCCAAAAAAAAGTACTGTTCCCGAGGAAAACAACAATAACTTTCTTATTATAATAGATGGCGCTACGTGTCTTTCGAATCATGATTGAATTATATTATTTTAGAAACTTTAGTAGTGTGTTAAGAGTTTTAATTTAAGTACCACACACCGTACCGTACTACATTTTGCGAGTCTAGTGTCGATAGACCGGTTTTCATCATCCTAACTATTCTAACTTAATATTATAACTTATGCGAAAGTGTGTTAGTTTGTTACGCTTTCACGCTAAAACGGCCGAACGGGTTTGGATGAAACTTGGCACATGGATAGACCATGACATGGAGAAGGACATAGCCTACTATTCATCCTGGAAGGACATAGCCTACATCTTAGACGAAGTCGCGGGCAACAGCTAGTTAACTATAATTCCAAGTTTCCTCACGGTTTTCCTTCACCGATGTCAATAATTGTCGAACATAAACTTTTCAAAAACTTTCCCCAATTCTCTTACGGTATTGTCATTCGGTTTCTTAAACGAAATATATATGTCAATGATATGTTTGCGTACATGCACTATACAATCAGTTCGTATCATTAGAGGCATAGCCCACAAAATGATGTGTTATTATTACGGAAACTGGTTCTGGCCGGTATCATTACCGGCAGTATAGACACGGTGTTATTCTGAAAATCTGAATTGAGTTATGTTTTCGCTCGGCGCCGGCACTAGTAAGCTTATGAAAAATGTCATGCCAAATTGAAATGAAAAGCAAGGTTAGTTGCTGAGCTGCCCAGGAAGTGCTGGACGTATTTTAGCATCGTTTTCACCCCTAAAATTAGTTTTCATTTAACCCGTCAAAGCTAGAGTGAACAGGCACGCTCGTTCCATTACGTCGTAATGGAACGAGCGTGCCTTCTATTGACGTCGATCTCGTAATGATTACGAGATCGACGTCAATAGAAGGCCCATCATATTATTATTATTATTTATTTATTTAAGATGGGTTTGCTCTTGACTCTAGTCTAGGTCGGATGCGACAGAAGATGGAGTGAGCTTACCCAGAAGAAGCCTGTCTACATTATCCTCTTACCCTTATCCCAATTTAATTGGGGTCGGCGCAACATGTCTCATTTTTCTATAATTCTCTATTAGTCGTCATCTTTCACACAGTCGATCCTTCATTTCTTTGGTCTTCCCCAACTCTTGTAGCCATGGACATTCATACTCAATACTTTCTTCACGACATTTTCCTCATTCCTCTGCATCACATGCCCATACCATGACAACCAATTTCCGCACAACTTTTCAGTCACCTGTGCAACTTTCAGACTTCCTCTTATTTACTCATTTCTTACTTTATCCATTCGTGTAACACGACACATCCCTCTTAGCATTCACATTCCAGCTGCTTGCAATTGCCTTTCATTCATCTCTTTTGTGGTCCAACATTATGATCCATACAATCCCATTCCGCAATAAAACAATATCAGTCGAATATAATATGCGTTTGAATGATGCTGAGTAACTAAACCAAAACCATCGAATCCTCATTCCTCAATCAAGAACGCCCAGAAGAATGACAACGCAAATTTTCTCAAACTGTTTCATAAATCTATCGCTAAATAAGCTGAGCTTAAAGCACTCAGGGTAAAAGAACTCCTTAAAACTTTTTGCTCGAGATTAAAAGCAGGTTCGAGACCGGTTCTTATTATTACCAAGAAAGCCATACTAATGTTGCATGCGTATGGGATACTAAAGGCATGTGCCAAAATACACTTGCTCCTTTCCTTCTGAGAATTTCCTAAGCGACAAAGATTTCTTGAAGATGTTACTTTTACATGGTTTTTATTTTTGAAGTTTACTCCATTAAGAATCGATTTTCATATAAGGTCCCCGGTATGGAAATTTTATGAGGAGTGAAACAAAAGCGTTACGTTTTTCTAGGCAACTTAAAACAAAACAAACGCCTTTACACCTTAAAGATGCTCTATGTATAGCACTGATTCATTGAAGTAACCCTGCCTCTATGGTCCTCTGTTTTCGTCTAACAATAAAAAGTCGGAATGGCACATTTAAAACAGAAACAGGAGTGAACTCCAGTCGTGCGTTGGAGCTGACACACACACTTTTTTTTTTATTTTCTGCAGTTTTGTGGTCAGGGCCAACAGGTCCTGGTTACGCAGAAGGCTTAATGCGGTTCTAGATCATTAGTCACTGAATTGTTTTGCGTTTAAATCAGGTATTATCATCAATATTTGAATAATTCTTCTAATAAGTCGCTATTATCTCTTTTCCACCAGCATCAGCATCTATCTGGCATAAATGCTGAACCGCTGACGCTGCCGCGAGGCACACACTAATTGCTGTTAAAACATTTCACTTTTTTATTGTTTGTGTTTTAAGATCTGTTGCCATATAAATATTATTCTTCTACATTATTTTTTCAATAAAAATTTAAAAAAAATATGCAAAAATGGAAACCAGAATAATAACCCAAATAGGGCTGTCGAAAGTGCTACTGTATTGCCGAAATTAAGTGATGCGACGTCACTTAATAGCAGGTGGACAAGGCTAGCAGGCGCCGTCAACCTTGAATCCGCAGATGGTTCACAGGGAAAGAGACCCTTTTTGACCGCAGTTGACTTTGTATTTTTATTTTATGAGCGATATATACGTAGATAAATTTAAAGGTGTGTGTTTATTGTTGTGTACATAAAGTGACAGAAAATAAAAAATATAGTTCAAACTGGAAATCAGAATAGCCGTTGCGCACAGTTATAAAACCCCCAGCAGCTGTTTCTATCGCAGATTCAAACAGTTACAACATTGTAAATTATTAATTGCATTGATAATGAAAACGACACGCTATCGGACAATTTTCTAGTGAAATTAACAGCTCGTTAACAAGACAATCGGTCATCGGAACCGAACAGACGACACGAACCAGTGACGCGTAAAAATGCGACAAAAGATCTCCAAGTTACAAAAGGTTTAATGCCACTGGTTTGAGCGTGGGATTCGGAAGCGCACCTACCTCACTAGTTCGAAGTAGTGGTGGACCAACGGTTGATGATCCGCGTCGCCCATTCTGCTGAGCGCACGCGCAACCGATCGAACTTAAAAAAATATTATAGTTTTTTTTTCTTTCGATTTAAATCGTGATTCGTGTCTAGTGAACGTTATTGTCGATTTTTTGTGATCACAGCTTCATTGGATTTTTGTGACAAAAATTGCCAATCGATAGTGCGTTGATCGATTTTCTGTTGAAAATTGCTTGCGAGGTAAAGATATACTTATTTCTTTCATTAAATTTTTACTTAGTGTCATTCTGTGTATAAGTATTTTTTATCTTACATAGGATGTTACTATGATCGTTAGTAGGTACTATTATTTATAATGTGCTATGAATATCCAAAAGATTTTTTTTTTTTATTGAGTTTCTTGCTTGTTCTTCTCCATAGGAACCTACTCATTACGCTTTGGAATGGGCAACTAGCTTCATCATTATGTCTGATTTGCCCCTTGTCAATTAAAAAATGTGCCTGTAATTGGTTTATTTAAAAAAAATAAATGCTTTCAGTTTTAGTTTTGAGGCAAAATCAATATTTATCATATTATAATAAGTTATTATTGGTTTTGATAAATTCCTAAGTTATTGTTTCACAAGGTGCCAACGTTTCCGAACAATGTTTAAAGCTTAGCGTCAAACAATATGGCAGTTATTACGCGGTTCTGCCATTATAGTAATCCTGAGATAACTACTCTGTAGTGATTGTTCCGTAACATATAGTGGATTTTCTTGACCCCAATGTTTTATGCACAAAAATTGTCGTGTGTTCATGTGATGACCCCTTAAAGTTTTTCCATTCACGCCATCAAGCACCATTGTTGTCATAATAAGCCTGCCTTTACCCTAATTCATTTGGGGTCGACGCAACATATCTTCTTCTCTATTAGTCGTCATCTCGGTAGTCATCCCCTTTCCAGCCATATCGTCTTTCACACAGACAGTTCATCCATACTCCATAGTTTCTTTCGTCTTCCCCCTACTCTTAAAGCCAATCAAGCACGGTATAATATGCTTAGGTATTACGGTTTCCGAAGTATTTCGTATTGGAGAATTGTCTATTTAATATTGTTACTTGGTACCATATCTTGACACAATGCGATTCAAAACACTCAGTTTAAGAATGTGATAGCTTTATTTGTCGAATCAGTATCTGTTGAGAGTTTATCTCAGGACGCTTTTCGTGAATGTCTGTGTGACCGCGTTGTTTTTTCTAAAGTCTAAGGTCTAAGGTCCTGGAAGGTTTAGTATAAAACATTAATACTAAACTTATAATGTAACTAGCTGACCCGGCGAAATTCATATCGCCTTAGCAGCGCCACCTTTTCACACAAAATGTCATCCAAATCGGTCCAGCCGTTTAGGAGGAGCTAGGTGACAAACACACGTACAGAAGAATTATATATATAAGGATAAAGAAATCTCCACGTTTTGTCAAGTCGTAAAACGCGAAACAGGAGCAAAGTGCGAAGCAGCAGCGGGTCGCTAGTTAGTAGATTAAAACGTCTTATCGTCAACGATTTCGTGTAGCCTGCCTACCAGGCAGTGAAGCAGGGAGGTCGGAACCACTCGGTCACCCTGTTTAGTGAACCTGAGTCCACTTCTTATTACACTAACCTACCCCTGCGGGCATGGCCTGAGAAATCGTGTAATGTAATAGGCCCTTAACACAAGGGAAAAAAATTAAAGATTTCAATGTAAACTACATCATTAAATTATTATAGGTACCTATGGTTGATCTTTACGTAAGAAGTTTTAATATTCCAAGAAAAACGTGAAACTGTAATGGAATAAGTATTTCCTCTGAGCCTAAGTTGTTTATGGAAAGTTTTGTTAACTTCAGGAAACATTAAAATGCAAAGTGCTTAACCAGTAAACTTAATTATTTTATAACAAGTTTTATCTAAACGTAGTAAATGTGGAGATTACAGATAAAAGTTTTGGCAGGAGGCGCTCGTGTCTAAGTAATAACAGCTGCACGGGTCGATCGATCAGGTTAAGCTACGCTTGCCGCGGTCGGTCCGTGAATCATCTTTACATACCAAGACCCCTCCGTGCCTCAGAGCGTACGTCAAGCCGTTAGTCCCGGCTGTCATTCGTGGTTCTTTGATAGTCGTCACAGGTCGTCAGATGCCTCTGTGTCTAACAACCAGTCTTACCAAGGGGTATCGTATTACCCAGTAACTGGCTTGTGGAGGTCAGATAAGCAGTCGCTCCATGTAAAATCTTTGGGAAAAGGCTAGGCAGATGATGATAGATAAAAGTTTTCTCCTTACTTACTTCCTTCCCTTATGATTTGTTAAAATTATTGCAGATTCATTTATGACAAGCTTTTCCACATCTGAATCAAAAGATAATAGGCTGAGAATCAGCACTTTTTGAACGTCAAAATGACATAAGACGACTCCCCAAAACGCCCGCCGTTCACCATTCCCTAGTGCTTTAGCTGGGAAGAAGTGGCTAAACAAACTCCCCATTAGCACGATCTACTATTCATATATACACTTATATGTATTTCACAAACTTTATAGTTTTATGATTTCCTGTTAGCCTGTCTAATGGTAAATTACAGTGAATAAAATAAAATCGTCGTTTATTGCATGCATGCGTTTCTACCGGATTCAATTCATGATCTGATACAGATAGTGATCTATCTGTTTTATTAAGAGGATTGTGAAGTGCCGATACGCGGCGCGATTTTTGGAGGCAATTACCTAAATTTCATACAATTATTTACATAAATATTGTTTCGGGCGATAACGTTTTTACTCCCCTAAACCTTTACGAAATGAGACAATTTTGGTCTCATTACATTCAATACACTTTAATCTAGGTCTGTACGTTTTTCGTTTTTAGTAATTCAATTTAATTTAATTTAAAGAAATAAAAGTGCTCGAGGATGTTTTTATGTCAAAAATATACATATTTAGATGCTAATAACTTATATCGTATGCAATATTTCTTTATAATAAAAACGTACGGACCTAGTTTTTCATTATACCTAAAACATTTCCAAAAATTATGAAAATTAGTCTATGTTTACGGGGAGAAAAACGTTATCTCTTTTTGTATGAAAATTTACAGCTTCACAATCCTCTTAAGTTCTGGAAATACGACAAGAATTTTTGAGTACTTAGGTGAGTGATTTTGAGGAGTAGGTAATAACCTACTCCTCAAAATCACTCACCTAAGGGATAAATCACCATAACTTCCTTCATAACGTACCATCGACAAACGTTAGGCCTTTCCAATTTTGAAACAATTTTGCTTGCAAGCGACAAAGTAAAACAAAGGACCATAGGGGCAGGGTTTTTTCAATGAATCAATGTATACAAAGAACAAGTAAAGGCGTCCGAAGTACTATCGACAAATCGGACGCCTTGATGACAAGGCGTCCGATTAGTCGATAATTATTATAATAATAATTCGTAATTATTTATGTATTATATTCCTTAAGATTCTGAGACTGAGATAAACCATTTTGATGGCTTCCGTGGAAGACTCTTCTGTAACTTATTTTTATTCGTTCCTACTTTCAATCACCTGTGTAACCGAACGCACCAACATTTGAAAACAAAAGCTATTATCAATTGAGTTTACAATCACTTCTCTTGTTGACTCGATCAGTTTACTTGACCCCTATCGAAGACAGATGTTTCGCCAAGGTTCGCCTCGTTAATCGGAACGATTAAACCACCGTTTTGACAGTTGGAGATAAACTTACAGGTTTAGTTTCACAATTTTACATCCATTTGTAGATTGGAATTGGATTGGGCAAGATAAACGGTGCAATTACATTTTGTTTTTGGGTAAAATTTTAATGGTTGAGAATCGTGGCACTATTTCTATGTGCAGTCGAAAAAAGTACTAGTATTTATAAGTTACTATCAATCTATCTAGCCTTTTCCCAACTATGTTGGGGTCGGCTTCAGGTGTAACCGGATGCAGTTGGATACCAGTATTTTACATGGAGCGACTTCCTATCTGACCTCCACAAATCCAGTAACTGGGTAATACGATATCCTTGGTAAGACTGGCTGTCAACTTTCAGGCCTGCTCACGACCCGTAACGACGGTCAAAGCTCCACGAATGACAGCCGGGACCAAAGGCTTAACGTGCTTCCGGAGGCACGGAAGCGTAAAGATATGGGGTTGATAAAGATGGTTACCCACCACGGACCAACCTCGGCAAACGTAGCTTAACCTGATGGGTCGACCTGTGCGGCGGTTATTAGCCACGAGCCCCTCCTACCATAATGCAAATATGTCAGCAAGAAAATAAAACAAAATCCAAATAGCCATTCACGGTTTCATCGATTGAGCTGCTACAGTTGGTACTACGTCATCATCCAAGGGACGTTTAACCTACCACTACTTAATACGTATTGTAAAATAATGCGAAAGTAACTGTCGGTCTGTCACCTTTTCACGCCATACGGGATTTGAGTAAAATTTGGCACACGGATAGACCATGTCCTGGGTTAGGACATGATAGTTAACTCGGTAGCGCGTTCCCGTAAGATAATTTCTGACCGATACACGGGCGAAGCCGCGGTCTAAATAATAATAATAATAATATTCCACAACTATCACACAACGCCGTCTAGCCTCAAGCTAAGCAGAGCTTGTGTTATGAGTACTAGACAACTGATAAACATACTTATATATTTCTAAATACATACATATATAGATAAATCAATACATAAAATAATCTTGTTAACAAATTCTCAAGTTATCGATCACGAATCATCGAACGTGATTTATCTAAGTAACTTTTTTGCTGCTGGACATACATACATTGTACTGAACATACTCATGCAAAAAAACCTTCATTGTTGGCACTTAGTACACCGAACTCTGTACCTACGACCTCGCATTTTGACATGTTTTTTTTTTTCAGCCAACAAGAAACCATTGGCTCAAAAAACGACACCAACAAAACCGAGCTCTTTGGCTAACTCCAGAACGAATTCTAAAGACAATATCCCTGATGACAATATAAGCCAGAGTTCTTTAGGAGGTGGAATCAAAGGAAAGTTAGCGGCGCTGTTCAGTAAGGAACAGACGATTAGTGAGTCGACTATTGCGAATAAGTTTAAACTGGAGAGAGAGAAGGAAATGGAGATGCTGCAGAACAGATTTCATTATAAGGTGAGAGGATCTTTTTTTAAATTTTAGTTAATTGAAGAGCTTCTGAGGTCGAAATTATAAATTGTAGTCAAAAGGAGATCGGGGTCGAGTTTAAAGTGCATTGCATTTTTAGGACAACTTTAAAAATGTTGATGAAATAATATTATTACCGAGGTTTTTAAAGGGTTCCAATTGAAAAATATTTCATGTACATTTCTGGCTAAAAACTATTAAAATTGTACCTTTTTGAGAGAAATAACCTACTATTATATTAGACGCGGCGGCCGTTTACGAACATGACGCATGGATTAAGCTTTGCAAGTAGAGTGGAGGCCGGCAACTGGTAGGTGGTGTAGAGAGATTCTTGGAACCAGTAGGATAGGTTTAACACATATAATTAAACTTGTATAATTAACACGGCTAGATCGCGGGTTTAGGTTACATTACAGGCGAATGCTCCCGGTGAAGGAGCGCCTTAACGCAATTGAGAAACCCCAATGTCTAGCAGTAGACTTAGGCTCGGTGCGAACGGGCCACCGACCACAGCCACCGGTGGCCAGCGACAGCGACTTAACACACACTTTTTCATATACATATTTTGTATATACCTACCGGACATGTGTAGCCGGTGGCGGCCACCCGCTACAGTAATCAACACCGCAGAAAGAGGCGACGGCCACTGGTGGCTGTGCCGTTTGCGCCGAACCTTAAAAGTTATTAAAATAGCGTGAACCTATCATACATGCGTCCACAGTTCTAGATTAAGGGCCAATTTCACCAAACTGTTCATAATCGGATAAATCAGCCATTAAAATAAACAACGATGTTAGTGGTATTTACGTTCCACCAGAATTAAGACATTTAGTCATGGATTAGCGCATGGTGAAACACTCGCTAATCTTAATGCCGTTAACATTTTAACAGAAGATTAAAATAACTAACGTGGTATACTAGGTCTAAGTGCGATAAAAGTTCCCAACAATTTTTCTAAACAAAGAACATCTATTTAAAACTACCCATGAAAAACTAACTTTCCTTATCTACCTATACCATAACTCCTCACAACACGCGACGACTCCTCGCTTCAACTCCTTACTTATTAGTTCCCGAGCTATTCCCGTCGGGAGCAACAAACCAGAGCTATTTATTTCCTGTTGCTTCTCTACCTAGAAAGGAAATTAAGAACTGTACTCGTAAGTTATTTCAGAGTATAATGTGGGTAGATTTAATGAGAAATGCGAAAGATATAATATTGCTATAATTATGTCTTTTCCGCTTGCGATACGTGTTATTTTTAGAGGACCACGTCAATCAATAGTACTAGTTTGATCTAAAAGTAACGATAAAAAATAAAAATTATTCAAATGAGTAACTATTCAAAATACTCTTACTTTCGGACAAAAATAATTAATTCAAATTAGGTTAGGAATCGGTATTGAACGTCACAAGTTAAAAAGGACAGCGCTCAACGGACAGTATGGGATTAGGACTTATGTCATTTCAACATTTTTTTCTGTAAATACCAAAAAAGCGGAAGCTTTAGAATGCGTTTCCACTAACGCGGAGCTGAGAAGAGCAGTGAAAAGTGGCAAGGGTTTCCACGGAATCGGAGCGGAGCGGTGTGGAGATTTCGAGCACTGTGATTGGTCGAACCGCCCTGCTCGACTCCGTTCTGTCCGGCTCGGGGCCGCGTGTTCATATATTTTATTTGAAAGTCCGCTCAGCTCCACTTCGCTCCACTTACACTGCTCCACTGACATGCAATGGATATTTCGAGCACTGTGATGGTCAATTCCCGGTCCGCTACTCTCCACTCCGCCCAGCTCTGCGTCAGTGGGAACGCACCCTTAAACCTGAAAACAAAAAACATCACTTTGTTAAAAAATAAATAAACACATAAGTTAGGACCTTTATATTTGCAACTGGACTAGTAGGTCCGTACTGGTAGGTTCCGTGTATCAGGCCAAAAATTCAAGCTTTTTTTCTTTAATTCACCTCCACGAAACACGCCGAAAACGTATGGCGTAACCACCACAAAGTAACGAAAGTGTACACAATACACGATAATTGACAATGCCGTACAGGCGGTCGTACACGCCCTAACCCCTAAAAAGAGGTCATATTGCGAAACGTGGCGTAAGAAGTACTAATGAGTTGTACCTATGTACTAAGTGAAGCTTTAACGTTCGTTGAAGGCTGAGAAAAAAATGCGAAAATAAATGATGTGGTACAGTTATAGGTTATATTATGCAAATTAGGTTGTTAAATGAGACGGTTTATTGACCTTTGGGAGTCTAAAGATAATGAACTTTGCAAACTGATACACAATAATTAAAATATGTAGCAGAAACAGCAGTGAGATTGCCGTTACCAAATTAGGTTTTGAGTCGACTAGAATGGCCTCATTTCACTCAATTCAGTCTAAAGTAAGGAATACATAAGGTTTCTTGTTCGTTTGTCCTTTAGACCCCGCCAATTCTCGGAGCAGTCAAGGCTCCCGGAGCCAATTGCAATAGGCCGCATAAAAAAAATCTCTCCCTTCTAGAAACTTATTTCATGTCGTTTCTCTAGTGTAATGCCAACCCAATAACAAACAGCCTTTTCAAACACACATACATAAACTCACGCCTTCTTCCCATGGGGGTAGGCAGAAACACCATCTGCTACGATCCTTACATGCTTCTAACAAACCACCTCAAGCCCCAACCCTTGTATCTTCAAAAAGTCGCATAATAAATACCACATCATCACTTTTATTACTTTACGGCTTCTAATTAAGTCTTCAGTCATCATCTGTCTATTAGAGAAAATAAGATATCTAAACTTCTTGGTTGAAATTTCAAAAGGTATTGCGTTCCAAGTTTTGACAGGTGGCATGGCCCGCTTAGGAAACTTGCTTACCTTACAACTTGACGTTTCTATCTTGCCCTTATAAGGACAGTAGATATAAAGCTATCGAAACAGTCCGATGTAGTATTTTCCCATATCGGTAGCTTAAGCCGTGGTAAAGATATGAGCCACTCAGCACGGAGGTAGCGAGCTTGGCTGACTAGGGTGCACCAGACGTTCATTTCAACTTTCGTCTGGGTTACAGTGGTCTTATAGTGTGCGCGCAAGTGCTAGTCACCGCCTGAGGTATGTGATGTTTATATGACAGGCTAAGTTAGCTTGGCCTTTATCTACCTCCCCCGTCTCACCGCTCACATACCTCAGGCGGTGATTAGCACTTGCGCGCACACTATACAGGGTTATTGGTATAATACCAACAACCTCTTAAGGGGTCATTGTACTCATCATTATGGGACCAAACCTGAAATCGCGAAAAAAAGAATCAGCTGTTCAGTACATTTTGACGAATTATGCGAACATAAATGTACTGAACAGCTGATTTTTTTTCGCGATTTCAGATTTGTTCCCATAGTAAAAGTTGTTCATAATGATGAGTACAATGACACCTTAACCTTAGTTGGTGATTTACCAATAACCCTGTAGTGCGAGGTTTTATACGTATAAAAACTTCGACTGATTAAGCGCCGTCCAGAATAATGGGAAACCCAATTATTTCATACCAATTGACGTAAGTCGACGTTAATGTTAACGCGATCGAATAAGTATAAAAAAACTGGCACTAGTCCCTCTGACTGCTGTCATCGTGCATCAACTCGCTGCTGGACAAAAGCCTCTCGACTTCCAGCTCTTTCTTCTGAGGCCTATTTTATTTCTTTGTTGAAAATATCGGTCATCCGTACCTTTGTAAGCTTTTCTGGACGAATGCCAATTGGCAATGTCCATATTGGGTCGCATTTCGTACCCAAGCTTAAACGTATACTGGATGATTTTTTTTACAGTCTTGAAAAAAATAGGTGAACGGAGTAGAAATCTACCAAGTTTTTTTTTTTTTTTTTTTTTTAATAGCTTAGGCAGAAATTGTTCTGTCAAAACTAGAACAATTAAAATTTTGATAAAACTTTATAGATCGTTAAAAAATATCGACATTCAAATGATTACAAAAAAAAATAACTAGGTATGCCATCATGGCTTCTACACCATTCACCTGTTATTTTTTTCAAGAAATTAAACAATGTCATCCAGTACCTATGTAGCTTGACTCTTTTGGCTGGGATCTTTGGGTAAATATAGGGGTTTCGAAGCCCACCGGGGGATATGATAATACCGCGGCCTTTTTATTAAAAAAATCTCACAACCATCTTTGAATCTTGCGTGGAATTTAAATTAGATATTTTTTTGTTTACCACAACAATATGCAAATGTTGTCGTAGTAAAATACAGAATTGGTGTGGTCTTCAAAGCCAGTCAATGTAAAATTATTATGCTAATAGTTTTACCCTGCGACTTTGTTTGCATAGTAAACTTCAACCCTTTGACTCATGTAAAATTTCTAAGTCTCTTGTCTCTTTGTACAGCTTCTATTGAACATAATCTTCCAAACTACTTGTTTCTATTTATAGAGTGTACGCTGTATGTAGTCTGTCTTCTTATGCAAATATTAAAACAGTCGGTTTTAAGTTCACGAGGCGGTACAATGAATCATCTAGGCAGGTAAATGGCGAAACAGTTTTGTGTTCCACCAATTTCTACATTTCCGCACCTCATGGAGCCATGGCGAAACTTTCATTACACAATGTTGTGTTACATTTTACTTTTACGTTTCTTTAATCTACAGGGTTTTGTTACGACTTTATGTTCCTTATTTTATTGGTTCCTGTGTGTGTATTTTAATGTAGGATAATATTACTGTTTTCGCGGGATTGTCTTATGTAATAAGTGGTAATAGTAATCTGTATGTTTATACGTAGTTTCTGGTCGTATGCGTGTTATTATGTACTTATTACTGAAGCTAGCTCGACCGTCTTGTCATTATTTACGACTCTACGCATATCAACGTAACAAATTCGTTACCATAAGACGGCAATAACTTTCATATTTAAGTATCTGGGCGACCGAGCTCTTCTCTGATAAAAATAGAGAAAATTAATTTTCCCAGATATGAGACTTACCTAGATCGATTTTTCGCCCCCCGTAAACACCTATATTCCAACTTTTGTCGAAATCGTTAAAAACGGCTCGTTTTCGAGATCGTGATACAAAATATAGGGTGACTGGAAATCAGCTGCTCTCTACATTTTGGCGAGTTATGCGAACATGAATGTATGTAATGGGACAGCTGACTTTGTTGTCGCAAATTCTGGTTTAGGGCCGGTTTTTTTTATCCGTAGTTACCTCAACCAATGGTTAAACATAGTAACCAATGGTTGAATTTTGGCTAAATGGGAAAGGCTAAACATGAATGAGTCATGCCTTTAGTTACTGTTTTTTTAATATGAATGAATAATGAACTAACATGTTTAGCCTTTCACATTTAGCCAAAATTGAACCATTAGTTACTATGTTTAACCATTGATTGAGTTACTATGGATCAAAAAACCGGCCCTTAGTCCCGTAGTAAAATTTGTTTGTTATCATGTGTTGGTCAAAACATCAAAGTATCGGTCACTAATTACCAGTCAACCTATATATACAAATATTGCTCATTTAATAGGATAGGATATCGTCATCAACTTTGAAATTGTTAAATTTTCCTCATTAAATAAAAGCTACCAAGGAAACCCAAATAAGTGCGTTTCAAAAAAGTTACTCTTTATGTATTTAAAACCTGCGTGTCTTACTCTACTGTGGACGGAATATTATGACCAAATGTTTACTTGCTGTTAAAAACTGTCTTATTACACCTAAATAACCCAATTAATTCTCAATTTCAGGCCAAACCACAGAAAGCCGAAAGCCCAAACGACTCGGACGATGACGCAAGCGAGCAGGACCCTTCAGAAAAGGCTCCCCTCATGGGTAGTACTAGCAGCCTTGCACAAAGTACTAAGAAGCCGGAAATCATTGCCAATATACCCAAGGTCACCTTTGATGAGAAGAAGGAACAGCCAAGTGATAAGGAAAAAGAGGTGGAGAAGGAGGATAGAGTTATTGGATCACAGCCTGTTAAAAGACGAAGTGAGTATGGTCATAGTCGCCTTATTTTTCATTAACTACTCTACAATTTCTCGGCCCGAAAGCCTTACCAAGGACTCGTGGTGTCGAAATATTTTGGCGAGATCGAACTTCGCGCGCAGATGGCTGCGAAGTAACATTTTTTAGGAACCAAATGGTGACGTGAGGCGAGTGTGAGTGAGAGAACAAGCGCGAAAGTTCGTAGTGCCCCTGTTCTGACTTGCCAAGATATTTCGGCCGTAGTGTGCCCAGTAACGAAAATATGGAGGTCAGATAGGCAGTCGCCCCATTTAAGATGTTGGTACTCAGCTGCGTCGGGTTAGACTGGAAGCTGACTCCAAAATAGTTGAGAAAAGGCTAAGCAGCTGATGACACTAGTTTTTTTTCCATGCAAAACTATCCAATCATATCCTCAACATCATGCTATGTAGTCTGTTGAATTGCAATAAGATGTTTGACCATTAAACCAGTGACTGGTAATGCCAGTAATTAACTTTATAATTAAAATTATAAAATCAATACCGTCTTTTGAAATAACCACGACAGTCATGGGAACTTCCCTGATTAAGGATAAAAGGATTTCCTTTTATAACCCAGATAAAGCAAATATCCTTTCATTCAAATACCTACTGTTTTATTTATTTTCTTTAAACATTCTAAACATAATTTATTTCTTGTTCTTGTTCCAGGTTCGCAAGACTCGCCCGTAGTCCTATCAGTATTAGATGATGTAAAAAGAATAAAAGTAAACAACAACAAAAAGGAGCCACAGACTAACGGAGCGATCTTACAACAACCAGCCAGTCTATACCCGCATCTATCAGACATTGAGACAGACACCTCACATACTCAGGAGGAATACTCAGACTGTGGCGGATCAAGGTGTGGACATTACACTCTCGAATGCGTCTTCTTCTTTCTATGTATTTAAGTTGCAGGACGGAAGTTGCTTGGGATTAAAACTAGATGGCGGTGTACTCAATTTTTGAGTTCAAGATGGCGGTGTTACGGCAACTGTTGTGCGAACGGTTGCTATTTAGGTTTTAAATGATGTTCCTATTAATTTAGGATATGTTTGTTTGTTTTGATAGTGTTTAGTTCTCAGGAACAAATATCTACTGACATTTTAAAATTAAAACTTGAATATTTAATACCTTTTCCACAAAGTTGCTGTAACAAAAAAACTAGACTTCGATAACTAACTTATCGATAAATATTTATTAATATTCCTATTAATTCACTATTTATTATACATTCTTATAGGTGTAGACACTAGGTTGCCTAGCCAGTTTTATAGGTACTAGGTCGTAACTCAGACGAGAACACATAACCAGGTGACATTGAGCCGATTCTTTAATAGGTATACATATTGCAATCATTAAAATGCAATTAGATATGTCAAAACTGTGGTAAATATAACAATGACTGTTATTAGTATGTCGATCGCCTATCAATATGAATCTTTCAAATGACAATATAGATAAATAATCAATTTTCTAACGATACGTATAAACCATTAGGTTTTTACAAATGACACACACTTTAACGAGGTAAAACCATTAGGTTTTTATAAATATGTATGAGGTTTCAGCCATTTTGAAATCGGTAATTAAGAAATTTACAACTCTTGCTTTAGTGCATTTTATATCGCGTCTTTTAATAATAATAAAAAAGCAATAAAACCTTCAATTAATTTATAATTGAATTGAATTTAATCTCGTGCCTAAATTGTAATAGACTGTTTTACAAAAAAAAAATTGATACGTAGGTATATAAATTGTCATTATTAATGTTTATAATTAGAATGTTTCTGGTGGTAAAACGAGAATGCTAACTCGCATTACGTGGTAACAAGGTCCCTATAAAATATCGTGCCACGACTTGATTCTTAAAGTTATAATAAAAAGCAATAAAACCTAACCTAATATTGGTATTTCTACATTCATCATCAGCATCACCTGACTAGCTTATTCCTATGTTGGCATCGGCTTCCAGTCTAACGGGATGCAGCTGAATACCAGTATTTTACATGGAGCGACTGCCTCTCTGACCTCCACTTACCAGTTATTAATTAGTTTTCTACATTATAAGAAGCAATATTACTGGGATAATCTTTTTATATATCAACCTCATTGACCGTCTATCTTTGTTGTTTAAAACTTTATTATATCTTCTTATTATATGCTTATGTAAATGACCCTTTGAGACATTGCATTCACAGACAGTCATTAACGTAATATAAAATCCATGAATACGTTATAGCAATACAATGCAGCTATGGTCAACGGAGCTTAAAACAATCTTTTACAAATGTTTTTTCAAGATTATCAGGTTTTCTGTCAATTCCTTCCTTCTAATTAAGATTTAAATCGTTAGATTCGCCCTACCGCGTCAAAAGATAGTCGCGTTTCTGTTTCGTTTTGACATCTCTGACACACACAATGGCGCGCATTGAGAGTGACTTGACTTGATTGTCATGGAAACGCTATTAACACGTTAAGTGCGGCCAACGCGCATGCGCGATTTTCGAACGTTCACCATGTGCTGGCGGCGCTTATGCGAGTCCATACAATTTCCTTCAAGTGCGGCGCGCCGCACCTGTGGGTTTTTTGTGCATCTCTATTGTTCTTGGCGTAATTGTTTTATGACTCATAAAACTCGAAAATTTTCAAACACACATAAGCGTCTCGCCGCACTTGGGACAAGTTTGTATCATAAAGCAGCATTTGGAACAAATTCGCAAATAATTCAGCAGTTAATGTGTTAATAATGTGTGAGCACCCTTCTCAGTATGGACACATTTTCGCTTGACTAAGTACGGTGAGGGCAAATCCAGTGATTTAAATATTTGCTTCCATATACTAGAAAATACTTGTATTATGTCTGCAATAACATTTGCTCAGTCACACTCCTTTGTCCCATAGTTCACTCACACCGATAATTTGCAAGTGTCAAGTAATTCGATACATTGCGGGAGGCACGGCCGTATCTTTCACAATAATCCCTTGCTATACACGGCGCGGTTGCGAAATCGTCATTTTCGCGATTACCTCTCCGTTTACCTAGAACAAACCTTTGCCTGAACTTGGCAGTATAGGTTATTCGCACTTTGTTGAGTATGGTTGTAGTATTTGAATAACTTAATATTGTTAACTACGAACTAACACACACATCGATGCCCGACACATCAGCCTACAATTTCCGGGAAACATTGGCGTTATGATATGTAGTGCGAATTAAGTTATAGCTAATCCTGAATTACTGAAGTTTATGAAGTACAATAACTTGTATCAGTTTGCTTTTTGGTGCGTAGAAATTGCAATATAAAGCTCTCTCTCACAATACATTTAATTCTGGAAATATTTGAGTATCAAAATCATTTAATCTGCCTAGGCTTTTCCCAACTATGCTGGGGTCGGCTTCCAGTCTAACCGGATGCAGCTGAATACCAGTTTTTTTCATGGAGCGACTGCCTATCTGACCTCCACAACCCAGTTACTGGGTAATACGATACCCTTTGGTAAGACTGGTTGTCAGACTTTCGGGCTTCTGACGACCCGTAACGACTGCCAAAGATCCACGAATGACAGCCGGGACCAACGGCTTAACGTGCTTTCCGAGGCACAGAGGAGTCTCGGTATGTAAAGATGGTCACCCATCCACGGACCAACTCCCAGCAAGCGTAGCTTAACCTGATGGATCGACCCGTGCGGCTGTTATTACTTAGCCACGCGCTCCTCGTTGAGTATCAAAATCATTTACTTAACAAATTGTCTTTACAATCAAGACAAGAGTTTTATCCATCAAGAAAACATCTTGAGGAATTTGCCTTTTTATGCCTCCATAACTTATTTCAATC
Source organism: Dicycla oo (assembly GCA_948252095.1). NCBI lineage: Eukaryota > Metazoa > Arthropoda > Insecta > Lepidoptera > Noctuidae > Dicycla > Dicycla oo. The sequence goes on from OX411730.1 coordinate 12,669,565, forward strand.
AATTTTAAAGCCCTATATCTCTTGCTTATAAAATTGCATGTCTTAATTAAATCCTACACTTCTGCTAAATAAAAAATATAAACAACTTAGAACCACCTCCTTTTTTTCATCGGTTAAAAAAACCAAGACCCCATTAATTACAGTGTGCAAAACTAACTACTATACTTCATTAGGTATTCAGCAAATGTTCCACGTTATTGGGTCAAGTCGATTTGCATGGTGGTCGCTCATGGCGGCGAAAAAACGTTGCTTATCTAGCGTACATATCTAAACAGTCTGCGATATCCTTTTATTGAAAACGTAGCCATTTTTATTAGTGCAATTTTTTCCTTTATATTTCTTCGTATTGTACTGTCATACTAACTAAGAATACAATGTTAGAGAAACGCAATGACAGCTATTTTTACATCTTAACACTAGCTTTACCTTTTGCTTCGCTCGCGTAGACGTGAACATACATATCTATACAAATCTTCTATACATATACAAATAAATGAATATGGAGTGTCTGTTCGTAACGTCAAAATAACAGCTTTTTAGTAAATGCATAATATGAAAGTATATACGGTACTTCCTAAAAAACAATTTTTAAAATGTTTGTCTGTCTGTTTGTTCCGGCAAATCTCCGAAATGGTTGGACCGATTCTGAAGGGACTTTCACTAGCAGATATCTGATGTTATAAGGAGTAAATTGGGCTACTTTATTTTAGAAAAAGAATTAGGGTTCCGCGCTAAAAACAATTAAAACCCATGAGATTGTGAACAAAATCTGATTCATTTCAAACGGGGAAGCATTGATATCCATACGGGCGAAGCCACGGGCAACATCTAAAAAAAATGTTAATGTATGAGTAGTTCTCGATTTATTTGCCACTCTTCGTTTGTCACTAGAGTTTGTGATCTTCCTGTGCGAGTTTCTAAATATCTGCCTGTTCACAAAAAGAAAGAGAGAAATAAATGTCTTTCTTTCTTTTAGTGAACAGGCAGATAAAGAGATGTTGCGTTTTAAACGCTTCATGAATAACGCAATCAATGCCTGATTAATTATCACCCTTCTGCGTTTATCCCAATTTATTTATAGTCGGCGCAGCTCGGCTTCTTCCATCCAACTCTATCAGCCATCATCTCAATATTCACCCCTTTTTTAGCCATATCATGTTTCACACAATCCACCCACCATTTCTATAGTGTTCCTCTACTAAATTATAAAAGAATCAATAAAAAAGTTAAATCTAAGACTGTACGTTGCCTGTCTAGTGTGTAGTGGTTTTACTACATTCTGTTGTTGCTTAGGTTAGATATATACACAGTTCTACTTAACTGACGTACTATGCACAATTATTACGAGTACTACTTATTACTCACGCATAATAATACTGCGGTACAATTCCATGTTTAAATATTTATCTTAATAACAGGCCGGAAATAACCCTAAGTATGTAAAAGCTAGGAGAAAGTATTTCAAATAAAAATCGAAGCAAAACTGCCAACTGCGGTCGATTATATACAGACCTTTCAGTTATTTTATTTGACTTGTAAATGGTAGCAACCCAAAAGCAACCTTATTGCATCGATAATAAAGATCACTGTGATTTTGACAATATGTGAATGGTCTGTATAAATCTCACTGTGAAAACTTGGGTGAACTGAGCTGCCATTCCACTTGATGACAGGATTGACACTATTGACAGCTCACTTTACCAAGTTTTTTGCAGAATAGATCGGCTGAAGTGTATTGTATCAATAAGTTCTTCGCAATCTTCGCACGAATATTAAGAAGAGATACAAGAATCATAGAATCATATAAAACAAAATGAGTACTTATCGTTATTTATAGATATCACAGTGGACGTTTGCTTTAAGAAAATAGATCTGATCTTTTCTATGGGAAATACACTTATTAGCATCAATACACATTTTGTACAAAAAAAAAAAGAAAATGTTTTGTTATGTAAAGTTATCATTAATATTGCTTTTCAAACCATCTGTTAATAACATAATACAGGACGAAATTGAATTCATCATACTTTAAAAAAAATCAGCCGTTCCCTACATTTTGACGGGTTCTGCGAACACAAATGTAGGGAACAGCCGATTTTTTTTCGTTATTTCAGGTTTGGTCCCATAGTAAAAGTTGTTCATAATGATGAGTACAGTGACCCCTTAATAAGACGCGTAATGAAATAAATTTCCTCCATTTTGAAATCAAAATTATGTATCAATAAAAATCTCCAACTGTAGATTGGTGTTCATAAGTGTGTTTTGCCCAGCTATCAGGTACTACTACTTAATTTTTTTCAAGTACAGACGCCAGCAGGTCAAGCTACCCGAAACTGTCAAATTTTCCCAATTAACCTTGAACCTAATACTTTAGCTATAAAGTTGTAAATCTATTAAAGAAATTTGACAGATAGGATAGCTTGATGTGCTGGCGTGACGAAAAACGGTAAAAAAATGTACAATTACAAAATCTAACGAGGACGGCTTATCTATAGCAGGCTACTTTAGAAATACTAGGTTAAATTATTTGGGCTAATGCCTAGGCATTTGCAAAATAGATACATGCATAATCAAGTTGTACCAAGCAATGTCAAATAGACTTAATCGCTGTGTTCATAAAGTTGAAATTATCGATACCTAATTAGTTAATGTTTGCAATAGTTTAACAGTCGAAGGTGGGAATTCTATGAATGCGATCATGCGATTTGTCGCATTGAGCTGTTTGATCGACTTGTCGCAAATACAATGTGTAATATAAAAATGCATGAAGCCCTGGGTTTGATTCCTAGGTCAGGCAAAATGTTATTGGGTTATTCCATCTGGAATTTCTCAGTAGCAGCTCGGAGTCTGGATTCGAGCCCGGTTGATGGCAATAGGCTCGCGCCCTATAACATTGGACTTAAACATTCGGTACACCTCTGCCTAACCCTTCATAAAATGACGATATTTTCTGACAATGTCACGAATCGCATGTCTGAATTCATAAAACTGAACAAAATGCCATATTTCAACATCAAGCATTTTCAAAACGAGCCATTACTTTTGCAATGAAGATTTAATTTAATATAATTTAATTTCGAGTAATTTTATAATTATAAGACTCCTTTTCAGGTATTTTATAAATTATGTTGTCTGTGATAATATTAAACTTAATTAGTAATGTTCTTTTTTGTAAAATAAAGCTATTGAAACATAATTATGTTTGGTTATTTTATTCCTTTTATTTTGCTGTGATACCTTAACCTGTTTTTTTTTAAAACCTATAATGAAGAATCTCAGTATGTTGTTTGGTTTCTATAGATTCAGATTCTATAGATTTCTTAGTTCAGGCCAGAATGAATACTTATCAAAATCGTCGACTTTCTGGAATTTCTTAAAAAAAGCGTTGTACGAGTACTTATCAGCATCTACCAGTGTGTGAGACACCGCCTAAAATGTGATTATTGAATGGTAATAAATACTTTCGTGATTTTATACATACACAAACTCACGCCTACTTCTCATATGGGTAGGCAGAAACTACAGAACGCTACGATCCTTAAATACTCCGTTTGCTTCGTTTACTGTACATACATCTGGTCGTACAAGGCAGTTGTGAGCGGAAACGCCGGGAATGGATGTCCTAGGAGGAGGACATTATAGCGACCTTATTGGTGATTTTCTTCCGAAAGGTTAGGCGCGTAGTACTTGCAACCGGCGTGCGTGATTGCACGTGATTTTGTCTTCTCAATTAACCGTGCACAATAGCCATGTTTATCATATAAACTAAATGTTGCCTGGTCCTTAATTCATAGATACAGACAAAACTTTCACTCTGTTATCTCTCCCATACATTCTAACCTACCTGGTTGTTATTCCACCAATTCGCACTAAGCGTTACCAAATGTCTTTTATAATGCGCACAGCAAAAGTGTGTAACTCACTACCTGTGACTGTGTTTCCGAGCGCATACAATACAACCCTAATCTCTTCAAAGTGAGAGTGAACAGGCTTCTTCTGGGTAAGCTCACTCCATCGTCGACTTTGTCTCTGTCACCTCTGATTTAGACTAGAGTCAAGAACAAACCCATCTCAAATAAAATAAAAATAAATAAAAAAAAGTATAAATCTTTTGCACACAATGTGCCGTTGCTATTGTAATATGAAAGGCGCTTATTAAGTGTGACATAGGGGAAGCCTAAACACGAAGTAGAACAAAATCGTCCTAATTAGGAGTCAGTCATCGTACCTAGTAGGTCCTCCACTACCCTACTACAAACATAATGTAGCTAGATAGACAACCTTAGTTTTTGTTTATCCTAACCTGAAAAGGGGTACTCATCAGTCATCAGAGCAGACACATTTATGTACGCAAAATTCGTCAAAATGTAGGGAGCAGCTGATTTTTTTCGCGATTTCAGGTTTGGTCCCATAGTAAAAGTTGTTCATAATTATGAGTACAATGAACCCTTAAGAGGCAGTGCGTTATTTAAGTTACACCTTGTATTTGTGTTCACCAATCGCTCTTTTCTGGTTTAGGATAAATGATAACTAATCTTACGCTAATAATATCTTACAAAGTTACTGGGTAACTCGATACCCCTTGGTAAGACTAGTTGCCACTAGTCTAATCTTTATATATAAATAAAAATCAATCGCCGAATGTACGTAGTCTGGTCATAAGTTTTATCACATATAATATAAGTTTTGTCACATATGGAAAGTTAAATAACTGACACAATGAGTTACGCACTACAACCAAAATACATCAAATGAAAGGGTATAAATACAGATTTACACCACATTAAAATTATTCGAAATGTCCTCCTCTTGCTTCGATACAAGCCTTCTGCAAGGCCAGTCATCAATCGAAGCACGCACGACATTCATATCAATATCGGCGACTGCTTTAATCAGGGATGCTTCAAGTGACTCAAAGTTGCGATAGGGTTTAGCGCAGACTTTCTCCTCTAAGTGCTGCCATATTTTGTAATCCAAGGGATTCAAGTCTGGACTGGATGAGGGCCAATCCTCATGTCTGATAAAGTCGATTCCACGGGTCGTGAGCCAGTTTTGGGTAGTTTTCGCCTTATGAACCGGCGCAGAATCCTGCTGGAATACCCAGTGATTGTTTTCGAACATTGTTTGTGAAAGAGGTTCCACAATGTTTGTTAGGACTGTGTTTTGATATACAAGGGCACTGGTTTTCACTCCTTTTTCATAAAAAAAAACACCTCCGTTGGTCCCAAATAGGACTCCCCAAGCCAAACCATGAATGCCGAAGGGTGATGATCACGCTGAACACGTGGCACACGTCTGCTCGCTTCTTCACTAGAGTGCATACACTTTATCATTTTGTTTGTTGAAACTATCCTCAACATTAAAATTTTTTTCGTCTGAAAAAAGTATTTCGCGGTATATTTTTCCCGCGTATACCGCCTTAACAAAACCCGGCTTCTTTCGAGTCTGATTTTCATCAATGTGCTGTTTTTTTTTTTTATAAGCACGCAGTCCTAGGTCTTCATTTAACACCCTTTTAACAATAGTTCTGCTTAGCCATCTGCAGAGCCAACATTTTTTGCTTGCGGACAGAATTTCGTTGCATTCGCGTTTGCGTATTCACTGCTTTGATGACCGCTGGAGGTCGACCGCTCCTTTGTTTATCTTCTAATCTTGAATCTTCCCTGAATCGTTCGATAGTACAATAAATAAATCTCAGTGGAATTTTCAAATTTTTCAGCAGTTTCAAAATCAAAGTTGGCGCGTGACCGCAACGATGCAATACAATTACTGCGCCTCTGTCTTCTTTGCGCGTTCACTCCGTTTTAAAAAATGAACAAAATTCCAGAAACTCTTTGTTTTTATTTTCTTTAAATATTCAAATTTCGACTGCCCATAATATTTTCCTCGGCTTGCATTCTGAATTCGAAACTTTACCTATGTGACAGAACTTATGGCCCGACTACGTATGTACGCGCATCACTTCAGAACGGTTGCACCTATTTAGCTCATTCTTTTTTTGTTGTGATTGTAATTGTCTGGACAAGGTTTGTATGAAAGAAAGTGTTTGAAAAGTTGCCGGGAAAATTGGAAAATTCGGGAAAACTGAAAGTTTGTATGAATTATTGAAATGTTGACAGGATAACGTTTGTTGGGTCAGCTAGTAAAATAATGAATAAAAAAAACCTCTTTATTTCGTGCAAACTTGTACAATGCCGTGGTAAAAAAAGTTACGATTAACTTAATTTCATGAATAGGATAAGGGAGTTGAAACTTGTATATATTTAGTTACCTACTCATAATACTTGTCTTGTAAAACTAAGTAAGCACTCAGTATGATGAGTCTTTACAAGCAAGCCTATTAGACACGAAACAGATGTCAAATTAGCTTTTTCACAAACACATCTGCCTGCTCCATACCCAGGGGAGGCAAACAGATGTTTTCCTGCCGGCCATTGAATAGCAATCGTTCAACAGACACGCGCGACATACGGCAGAATGTCCTTTATATTATCTACATCTGAATATTACTTTGAATTTCGAGTTTATAATAAAGATTCCAAGGCATTTAAGTGGTTTCCGTAATACCACATGTTTTTGCTGCCTAGCAGCTTTTGTGTTGTATTTTACGACTTACACGCGAACGAAGTCGCGGGGCACAGCTTGTAGGTCTCTATAGGCAGCGGTAATCACTAAAGTGTTTGACTTATTTGTGTATTTATAATGCAACTTTTAAACTTCAAAGTTTAGAGTTTAATAAAGGCTACTTTGATGAAGTGGTGGAAACTTCATAATAGCTATGACGTGTCTTGCATTGAAGATTTTGGTATACATAGATAGTATTAAATCCGCCAGTCATCTACCTACTAAATATTTGAAGAGTCCACAAGGAACGCTAGTTTGCTTTTTCATTCACAAAAGTACTCATAGAACCTTATTTTTATGAGCATCAGGTCTTTGACCATCCATAGCCACAAGCAATTATAAGATAGAAATCTAAGCCTTTGTCAGTTGTTGTGAAGTACCCTCATTGTCATTCGTAGTATAATACACAAGGCCAAATATTCTAAACATAGTGTAAGTACTCTGGAGTTCCATAAAAACCTCGGCCAGATATATTACGCATAAAAAAAGATTAAGTATGTACTTAAAACTACTTGTTAAACGTGTTTACTCAAGTAAATCGAGGCATTGGCCTGTCAAAGAAGTATCAATGAACTTGAGGTAAAAAAAAATTACAAAAATAAACAACCGACTTCCAAATAAAACACTACAAAGTGAAAAATAACTTTAATTTCGGAGTCTGTGGTAAAAAACTAAAATACACGTCCAAAGACACCGACTTCCGAAATTAAAGTTATTTTTCAATTTGTAGGGATTTTTTTTTGGTAGTCGTGTTTTTTTTTTGTAAGAAGTTCTTTTTCTCTTTATAGTGGGTCAGTTTGTAATTTAATTAAGTTACAATAGTCTAATGTCAACTGCTCATCACCTTTTACAAAATATTACTTTTCCCGATCCATTGACGTTAATTCTTGTGGAGTTCTCTTAGTAAGAACCAGAAGAACTGGAGTTGATGGTGAAGTGACCATCAGCTCCACTTCACCATAATTATGCATTACGACGAGCATAAATTGCTTAGCAACCATATTAAAGTAATCCAATCGCAGCCCGTGAAATACTTATTATTGAGTAGTTCCCATGGCCATCTGTGGTCTTCATCGTCAGTTCCTCTTCACCAAATGGTACTTTCCGAGAGCAAGTGCACGAGTTACTATACAAAATACCCAAATATCTATTGGTGTGCCTATAAAATTGAGGATTTCCCTCGATTTTAATTTCCTTCGTCAGATTCTGACTTGGTGACAACGGGACGACCTCGAGAGCCTACCCTTCCAAACAAAAAAATAATTTTCAAATTGAATAAGTCTACAATTGACGGAGAAATCGCTGTTAATACATAAAATATACAGGATGAATTTTTAAGTGGACGTGGATGGCCAAATCCGAAACTATGAGCTTTTCGCTATTCCTCATAGTTGCGGATTTGGCCATCCACGCCTACTTGATAAATTCACCCTATATGTATATATAACGCGACGAAATGAAAATCTCCTCCTTTTTTTGAAATCGGTTAATAAAAAACCGGCCAACTGCGTGTCGGACCACGCACAATGAAGGGTTGCGAAGTTGGGATAAATTTATCCCAAGAACAAACTTAACATTTTAGTTGAACCATACATTCCAACTGCAAATGTAAGTTTGTACGCACAATATTGAGAGATTTACCATGTTATTTTAAGACCATAACTTCTTATAAGTTTTCCTTAAAAGTTTTAGGCTCAGTAGTTTCTGAGATAGGGAATGATCAATTTTCGTTAATTTTTTAAAATTTTCTTATTTGCCCCCCAAACTGGACCCCCAATATTCAAAATTCATTTATTGACGTTACACGTCCGTGTTTGGGTCACAGAAATTCACGTGTACCAAATTTCGATTTAATCAGTCCATTAGATTTGGAGCAAAATGGCTGTGACAGACGGACAGCCACACACGAGTGATCCTATAAGGGTTCCGTTTTTTTCCTTTTGAGGTACGGTACCCTAAAAGTATGTGTTTATGATATATATTATAAATATAAGTATCATTAATGTTGGTGAGAAACTACAAGATTACTTCGAAGTATTTGGTTAGGTAGAAGTATGTAAAGTCATGCGGGAGGAATGAATGAGCAAAATGTCATGAGGAAAGTGTTGAGTATGAATGTCGATGGCTATATGAATAGGGGAACACGAAAGAAACGATGGATGGTCTGTGTGAAAGATGATATGGCTAGTTAGTGTGTTCAGGAACTCCACAACCTCATCCCACCGGCCTACCACTGCAAGTTACCATCCATACCTAGTTGCTATTCCACCAATTTGCACTAAGCGCTTCCAAACATCCTTCATAATGCGCACGGCAAAAGAGTGGATCTCACTACCTGCGTCTGTGTTCCTGAACGCATACAATACGAATCTCTTTAAAGCTAGAGTGAACAGGCTTCTTCTAGGTAAGCTTCTCCATCGTAGACTTTGTCTCTGTCACCTCTGACCTAGACTATAGTCAAGAGCAAACCCATTTCTAATAAAAAAAGAAAAGAAAATAAAAGAAAGAGGGCGACCGAGATGACGACTAATAGAGCAGTAGTTATGGAAGATAAAGACTAGTTGCGCCAACCCCAAATATGAGAAGTATGTAATGACCGCAACGGGCTGCGCTTAATAGTTTCTGCCTACCCGCATAGGAGTAAGGCGTTTGTATAAGTATGTATGTATAACTAATCTACAGTCTACACATGATTGTCAAGGAAAGTAAATGGACGGAACCAAGTCAAGTTGTTGCTGTTCTCTGTTATCAAAGTAAATACTTTTACTGATTGCCTAGCCTTCATAATAGTAGGTTCGTTTCAACTGCGGCGCGTTCGCGGTGAGTGCTAACGCGTGCCCGTGTTCCCGCCACAAGCGGCAGAGGAGGACACTGTGGAGTTTTAGTGGGTTGGGAGTCCCACATAACTGCACTATTTCCTCGTGATAGTGCAATATGCATGAGCATTTCTCCACGGAAAAAGAAAAAGAAAAAAAAACTAAAAAAAGGTTCGTTATACCTGAAGGCACACCTGAAATAATATTCAGATATGAAATAAGTGTAGTGTTATATATATAAATGGCCACTTCATCTGTACCTAAAATAAAAGTAGCATGACCCAGTCCTTGGCCTAAAAAAAAAAATAATTATCTACAGTTCCCCCGCCAAGACGAGCCAAGCGAAGCGCAAGACCACTACCTACCTTTTCTCGAAGCACTTTTTCGTTTTTTTGAACCGTCATAACTTGATTGTACCAGATAAACAAAATTCTCGAGCTAAGATGTCAATAGTGAACAAACAAAGTTTCAATTGCATAGCTTTTATACTTTAGATTTTATTGATATCTAAAAAAACGCTCAACAGCCAAGCCTAATATTTTGACTAAGGTGTAGGAGTTTGTGAAGTTAGGGCTTGTAGAGTTAGGGTGTGTTAGTAGCTTGGCTCTACATGAGATAACTTTTTGACAGTGCGAGCCATGGTCTCGGCAACATTTTACATGATAATGTTTTTGTTGGGATCGTTGTACCTATACAAGCTTAGTTTTTATTTACCTACCCTAAACCTGAAAAGGGGCCACTGTACTCATCATTATGAACATCATTAAAGCGCTGAGCAGACGATGGTCAATTTGCAGAAGAAATCTTGTGAAAATCTTGAGAGGTTGTTCTGCATGTGCGTTATTACATAGATTACCAATACGTTCGTCGCGGACAAATCGTCCATCGTCTGCTCAGTGCCTCACTATTGGACAAAACCTGTATTCTCGAAAAAAAAAAATCAGCTGTTCGCTACATTTTGTTTATTTATGTAAACACATCATCATTTATCATTCTCCTGCCCTTGTCCCAATTTGTTTGGGGTCGGTGCAATATGTCCCTTTCTTCCATACTTCTCTATTAGTCGTCATCTTGGTAGTCATATCATCTTACACACAGTCCATCCATCGTTACTTTAGTCTTCTCTATTATAAAGTTTTTCCTAATGACGGGTTCACTGACTCCTTTTCAGGTTTAGATAAAACAAAAACTACGCTTGTATAACCGATCTGACAAGAAGCGAACAAAATGTCTTAAGCATGGGATATTTATTAAAAACAATTTAATGAACTGAACTAGGTACTCATTAATAAAACACAACATCATTGGTAATATTAACCAGACACACACTGAGACTTCGTAATCTAATTCACAGCAAAATAAAAGAATAAAATCATCAAAATTGTATGAACTTGTAAAGTTGTTCAGAATTTTATTCTGACATCAATTTTTTTATTTGTTTTCCAGTTCTGAAGACTACGTCCCAGAGAGTGCTCAAGGGAAAATGAACAAATCTGACAACTGGGCCGAAACATCGTTTGGACGAGAAGTTATGAATGTAAGTATCCCATCAAAAACATAAAATGCACAAGTCTCGCAACGCAGTTTTTCTGCCGTAAAAAGTTGTGTAATCTAGTCGGTTAATTCGGTACCTACCTATCTATGGGAGCAGCTATCCAACCATTTTGTCATAAATTGATAACCATATCAATATTACATTTCTTTAATAGATTGACTTGGCAATTGCACAAAGCAACATAATCTACTAGGTAATGTAAGTAGTCCTCTGTTATAGGAACTTTCAATTTAAAGTTCTCCCCTCTAAAAAAAATAGTAAACCGTATTAAACATCGCATACTTATTTTGCGACCAAACAATTATATGAAAAACATTGTGATTTGACTATCGAATGAAAGGCTTTTAGGTACCATTAATCTCATTCGCCTTTGAAGCTTTTTATAAGACCTATGTAGGAGGTAGTAATTAATGTAAACAATGACGGAAAAATTGTGAGGAAAACCACACAATGACACATAACACAATCTTCACACAATGTCGCCTTTATTATAACAAAACCTACCTAGATAAAACAGTCAAACATTATTACTCGCAACCAGCCTACAGACATTTTTGTGTTGAATACAAAACATTATTGTGCAAGCACGTTTCTATAAGTTGGAAGTAAAGATCGTTTTTCTTTCCGGCATCGTTAAAACATAGACATATAAAGAGTAACCGACCAAATTTTAATCCATAGATATAATAGGTTGGGGAAAAAGTTTCTTCGCATTTTTTAAGAAAATTCAAAACATTTTTTAATATAGTTTATTTACATTTAACTAAAGTATGTAGGTACCATTTTGTTCGATAACTTTTTGCCATCTTGTAGGTAGGGACATGATCCCATTGCTATAGAAATTTTGGGACTTCTGGTCAAAATACCGCGACAAGTGGTTTTGGCAGTCCTCTCGTGATGTTAACCTGACACTGCCTAAAGAATTCTGAAGAGACCGAAACAGGTGAAAATCTGAAGGTGCAAGGTCAGGACTATACGGCGGATGCATTAACACCTCGCAGCCAAACTCTCTTCATTTTTGCTGAGTGGCTAAAGATGTGTGAGGTCTAGCGTTATCATGATGAAAAACCACACCCCTTCTGTTGATTAATTCCGGCCGCTTTCTCTCAACTTCTTGCTTTAATCTCATCAGTTGTTCGCAGTAGAGTTCAGAATCGATGGTCCTGCCTGGTGGTAACAGCTCATAATGAATAATGCCCTTCCAATCCCACCACACACACAGCATCACCTTGTTGCGAGTTAACCCGGGTTTCGCCACAGTCTGTGAAGCCTGACCGGCCTTTGACCACGACCTTTTTCGCACGTTCTTGTCATACGTGATCCACTTTTCATCACCAGTTATCAGCTTCTTCAAAAATGGTTCGGTTTCATTACGTCGTAATAAAGAATCACAAATGAGTACACGGTTCATTAGGTTTCTTTCAGTGAACTCGTGAGGTACCCAAATGTCGAGCTTTTTTGTGTACCCAGTGTTTTTCAAATGCGCTAAAACTGTTTTGTGGTCAATTGCCAGTTCTTCATCTACGTCGTAACTATTGATATGCCGATCTTGCTCCACTTTTTCAAAAATGGCATCCATTTTATCCGTAATAGGGCGACCAGAGCGACGTGCATCTTTGACATCAAAATTTCCGGATTGATTTTTGCTACTCTCACAGACACTACACTAGGTCCATAAACATCGCAAGTTTTTTTCGCGGCTTGCGTTGCATTTTTACCTTTTTTGTAGTAAAATTTTAAAATGTATCGAATTTCTTCATTAGATTCACTCATCTTGACGGTACGAAAAACAAATGAAAAGCACACATTTTCCTAATTTGAATTTGGAATTATGTTCTTTAAAATTTAAACTTTCAATGATACCAAAACCAGCCAGATACAAATAGTACCTATAGCCAAAGAGATTTTATTACAAGTTCATACATACTATAATGCGAAAAGACTTTTTCCCCAACCTAATATTTATATAGATGGACATAAATTCTTTATCCATTTTTTTCTAAGTGACAAGTCGTAAATAGAATTTCGTTCTGTCACCTGTTGTCACACTGATTCATACATAGACAAATTTGACGCGTAGCTTGTTTATCCCGCGCCGCCATATTGATAAGTAATATTAATTAATCAGGGACGGATTCGGCAAAAAAGACGAAATTTTTTGTTGTATGTAAAATATATGCCGTCAAGCCGTCAAAAGGGGGAGAGTGGACTGCTGCCCATCGTCCTTTTAAAATACTCCATTAGTCGCCTTTTACATTAACCAGGGGAATAGATGGGTGGTTATATTGGTTAAGACTTTATTGATAAGTAAACCGGCAACCGGTCCTAGTCCGGTTCTGTATTGACAACACTCGATCTGCCTAGCCTTTTCCCAACTATGTTGGGGTCGGCTTCCAGTCTAACCAGATGCAGCTGAATACCAGTATTTTACATGGAGCGCCTGCCTATCTGACCTCCACAACCCAGTTACTGGGTAATACGATACCCCTTGGTAAGACTGGTTGTCAGACTTTCGGGCTTCTGACGACCCGTAACGACTGCCAAAGATCCACGAATGACAGGCGGGACCAACGGCTTTACGTGCTTTCCGAGGCACGGAGGAGTCTCGGTATGTCTGTACATACAACATCATTCTGTATGTTCACCCATCTACGGATCAACCCCGGCAAGCGTAGCTTAACCTGATGGATCGACCCTTGCGGCTGTTATTATTTAGCCACGAGCTCCTTCCAACACTATGTGTGCGTAATGGCTACGCAATTTTTAGCGATGGTTTCGTCTGCTATTCTTTATACGTCTGTGGTTAAAACATGTATTATAGTCCGGCCGTCGAGAGAATGTGTTCTTGACACCTGTCAGTTTCGTACTAACGAATGTGTTTTGCGAATTTGATCCTTATTACTACTAGTAATATGTCCAACTGACAAGTGTCAGGAACGCATTCTCTCGACAGCCGGACTGTATCCAGAATTCCAGACTGCAAAGTGATAGTAAAGTTATCTGGCCAGGATGTGTCGGACGTATTCAGAGTATTTATTTGTTAAGCAAATTGAAAAAAAAAAATGCCGTTTCATACAACTGTGATGTAATGACAATTTAAGTTAGCAATGAATTTACCAATTAATTTCTATTTAAGTGCTATATAAATTAGTAATGTAAAGTGTTTACAATCAGGTGGTAAAGAAAAACAACACAAGTTACAAGAAGGCGGTGCGCGAGAGTGACTCTGATAGCAGTGGCTTGGACAGCGAGCTGGACGATATTCTGGATGAGGCGATTAACGAGCAGAGCGAGGGACCGACGCCGCCTAAAGTTAACAAGGTACACATATGAAACTATGATGTTCCTAATAATTTTCCGTGTATTAGGGAAGATGAGCAATCTTAGAAGGCACATCGAACTCATCATCATCTGCCTAGCCTTTTCCCAACCATGTTGGGGTTGACTTGGAATTCAGCAGCATCTAACCAGATGCAGCAGAATACCAGTATTGTTCAAGGAACGACTGCCTATCTGACCTCCACAACCTAGTTACTGTATTCCCGTAACGACTGTCAAAGATCCACGAATGACAGCCGGGACCAACGGCTTGACATGCTTCCCGATGCACGGAGGCGTAAAGATATGGGGTTGATAAAGATAGTCACTCATCTACGGACCAACCGCAGCAAGCGTAGCTTAACCTGTTCGATCGACCCGTGCGGCTGTTATTACGTAGCCATGAGCCCCTCTCCCTCTCAGCTGTAGAAAGAAAATATAAAACATGTTTGAGTGACAGAGATGTCTCTGATGTGCCATAATAACTGCTAATCGCACATTTTCTGGCCAATATGGCACCAGCCGTAGACTACTCAGTCTAATTCGCAGAGAACGATTGCTGAATGTGTTAAGTTTTGAGGCAATTCTTTAGAAAAAAGGGTGTTGCCTACACCTGAGTCTAGGGCAGGGCAGGGCAATTTAAGATTCAAAATCGCTTGACGCTTCATTATGATACCTTACTTTTTGCCAAATATTGGTCTGTTTTATAAAGTGCATGATTTTTGATAATCCACCATGCAGAAGCAATTAACTTGGCAAACTGTTCCCATAAACTGTTGTAAGCTACAATTTAATACATTATTTTTAAAAACAAAATACAATACCGGTTACAAATCATCTTACGCCTCGATTTATGTTTTAATTTTCTCAGTAAAACATGACAAATAACCAATGTGTGTAACCATGAAACAGTGATCAACATAATAAGCTAGACATTGTTGTACAAATATCCATTGTGGTTTCTTTAGTATTGACGAGTTTCCGCTACAGTACGCAACAGCGGTTGAGTGAATAAGTATTTATTGCCGGTAATAATTCATCTAGTGGTGTTAAATAATATCGGGTTTGTTGAAAAATCTACTGCCATTTAATAAATAGGAAACAAATAATGTGAAATCTTTCAGACAGAAACTTTCCAAATATTAAAGTGTACACACGGCTAATATCAAGCTATAATTTCCAGTTTAACCTGATCTCTCATTGTACCGAAATCATATACAATGCGATATTAGCTTATACTGGAAAATTATAGCTTGATATGGAGCCGTTTGAACGAACTCCAGGCTCCAGGCTCCACGCTTGCACAGGCTAAAACCACTACTAAAACTTTATTGGTGCCCTCAAAACGGCAAAGGAAACCATCGTGAGGGGCATGTCGTAGAACTAAAACTTTGAAGACAGATAACATATCTTCCAACACACACTGGGCCCGCATGGTGTGTTCGTGGATCACGGCTCATTATCCTCTCACGGAGGAGGCCTATGCTGTATCATAACAGAACTGTTTGAGCTGATTATGCCGCTTGCACAGACATAGACATAAAAGTGTTAAACTAATTTAGCGCGTTCAGTTAGGGCGATTTTCACCAATGAAACAGAATGCTTAACTAAAACGTGCTCAAGAGCTGTCAGTGTCAATATTCCATAACAATGTTGACATTGACAGCTCTTGAACGCGGCTTAGATTCATTGGTGAAATTCACCCTTAGTGCAAGTGGGCCTTTTCGAACCATAGCTTGTATATTTCGCTTGACCAACCACTACTGGGGGTTGGTTGCAGCATTCCGTCGAGTCCTCATCAAGTTTCGTGTACCAGGAGCGCACTGCCTTCAAGTCTCCGCTGAAGGTGCAGCCCCACACGCCCAGGGTCGATAAGGGCAGCGAGCTGGTTCACAGTGTTAGCTTCTACAGGCGTATGCAGAACGCGGTAAGTTTTCCAACTAAGCCTATAATTTTATACCAGAAACATTCAAACCCTGGGGGAAACTTTTAAATAAGTTTGTTCAGAAAGTAATAAACAACCCTGCGAGACAATTTTTTTTATTTATTTATCGTGGCCTATTTGTTAGTTTGGTATTGATGTATTAGTAAATTAATCATTGTCAATTGAACCTTCACAACATCCTGTAACCTATAACAGACTGTTATTTTGAATATTAAACACCTTTTTAACTTATTTAGTAAAAACTAACCGTAGGATAGTCAGCCTCAAAACCCAGACCCCGGTAATTACAGAAACAATTCAAAAGTCATTGTTATTACTAGACATCGGAATAGGTAGAGTATAAGTACCTAAACTTCGAGAAAAGAAGTAACAAGAGTGGAAAATACTTCCTATAAAATCCCGGAATGATAACGTGACGATTAAATCTCGGGATTATTATAGGAGGTATTATCCACTCTTGTTACTTCTTTCCTCGATGTTTAGGTATTTATGCAGATCTCTGGTTATTACGTTCTGGCATACGAAGGGTTAAACGGTATGAAAACGTACAATGGCCCATCAGTGTGGCGAAACTTAGGCTACGAAATAATCTCTTGTCTTTTTGACTATGTATGTGTATGTTATATTCAGCTTGTGCAAAATCTATTAGCTTTCTAGATATAATTCTTTCTATTAATTCGACAGTCATCCACCCCCTCAACCCCGATGCGAGTAATCCGGCACGTATCGCCGGACCGCGAGCCGCCCGCCACACCGGACGAGCCGGCCTCCTCCGTCATGACTGTACGCGAGAGAATCAAGGAGCTACAGAACGAGATAGCCAAGCAACAGACTGTTATATCACAGGTAAACACAATGATCCCGACCTATGTTCATACCTATGTTGAAATTAAATGAAATGTCTTGGAAAATCTTCTAAGACACTTTCATAAGTCAATTTGATCAATATTTAAAACTATACTCTTTCCAACCTTTTATTTTGTTTTTGACATAAGCACGCCTGTGAAGTTCCTTATTTATTGACAAGCAGCCATAAGCGAAAAAATGCAATATTCATGGACGGTAAAATAAAATAAATTGTTGTAAAGATTATAGATGCCGTGTTAGATTTGTAACCATGTAATAGTTCCATAGCAAGAACATAGCCATGTGATTAGAAGGATCGTCCACGTCCACATGGGTGCGCATTACAAGAGTGGGCGATCCTTCTACTTCTGGTGCACCTTTTACTAGAAAGAAAGAAAGAAAAATGCGTTTAATTGGCATTACAGCATAAAATAAATACACCTTAAAATTATAGAAACATGAAATAATGATTGCAATGCCAAAAGGGCCTCACCTCAGCATAATGTAATAAATTAACAATAATAATCCTCAGCATAATGTAATAAATTAACAATAATAATCATCAATTATTTTTATTTTCTTGTGTTTAGATATCGATACCCATCACGTCTTCAGAGTTTATTACATAATGTTTACTACGTAATCACTATTATCGTACAGTTTGAGCTGCCCATTTTTATTACGTTTTGCATTTTAGCTATACAAGGTCAAACTAAATTAGCTAGCGAAACTCCGCAGGCGAGATGCATTTCGATATCTATACATGATAAAACAAAAAAGAAAATAATTTGACTTTTTTGGTTCATAAGTGTATTCACGTAAAATATCAGTTTACAAATCAGTTTTTTTGTGAAAACTTCATGATGGGTATCGATATCTCAACACGATAAAACAGATTTTATCAACTCGCACGACCAGCGGTCATTGACCCCAAAAGAAAATCATCAATTATTTTTCTTATCTGCGGAGTTTGGCTAGATAATTTAATTCGACCTCTCTTTTTCAGCATACGAGTTGCTCAGGCCTAATCAAAATGTGATTATGAGTGAGGCCGATCGCAGTAGTTGCCACAAACTATCCCTTTCTGGCTAATCTAATCGCTTGAATGCTTTTTTCAGGCGAGTCAAGCTTTGAACTTGTGTGCTGCTACCATTGAATTCAGCGGCTCCACTGAACAGGCGGAGGGCGAAAGACTACTACTATTAGCAAGTAAGTGAACAACATTGCATTATTAAAGTAGCTAAACGATCAGTTATTTTCACTTGAGGGGAAACTAACGCCGAGATCTATAAACGTTACTTATCTGGTGGTTTGATTTAGTTATGTTTCCGTTTTTATCTTGCACTTCTAGTTTGACAATGGTTTTTTTTTTTA
This sequence comes from Dicycla oo, assembly GCA_948252095.1. NCBI lineage: Eukaryota > Metazoa > Arthropoda > Insecta > Lepidoptera > Noctuidae > Dicycla > Dicycla oo. The sequence goes on from OX411730.1 coordinate 12,688,043, forward strand.
CCGGAAGCTTCGCCGCGAGAGAGCGTTGTGAGTTTGTCACTTGTCAAAGTCAACTTGAAGACAAAACGACCAATCGGCGACAAAAAAAAAAACACTTAGCACCATCTCGCGGCAAAGTTTTCAGCAAGGAACTCCATTAGCAGCTGAATGAAATTAAGATACACTTAGCGCCATCTACGCGGAACTAATTTTGCAGTTTTATTCCCCATTGTGCGACAGTGACAAGAATAAAGCTCCATTTACATGCCGCAAATTTATGCCTGTGACATACCATAAAATTGAAGGGCAAATATCTGGCTCCGTCTAAACAAAACGTCCAATATTGTTGCACGATGCGGGCAAATTGGTTGCCATTCAAAACTGGTAGGTGTAAACAGCACATACAATAAAATTGCACGTATAATAAAATCGCATTCAATTCTGACTGAAAATTTTCTATTAATCAAACATGAGCGAACGAAACAAGACGTTCAATAAAATTTTATGAAATACTAGCTGACCCGACAAACGTTGTCCTGTCAAAATTTTAATAATTCATACAATATTCCCATAGATAAAGCACTTTCAGTTTTCCCGAATTTTCCAATTTTTCCGGCAAGTTTTAAAACATTTTCTTTCATACAAACCTTGTCCTGACAGTTACAAACACAAAAAAAAAAGAATTAGCCAAATAGGTGCAACCGTTCTGAAGTTATATGCGCATAACTTCATTTCGGCCATTCATTTTTATATATATATACTAATAAATCTCAAAAATAATTTATTAAAAAAAAAAAAACAACAAAAGGTTTTACAAAAATATAAATCACAGCTTTGATATTTTTAAGAAATATAATTAGAGCAAATAACAAAAGGGGTTATTAAATACTAAATAAGAAATTCGACACGCGATAATACAACGTCCGTCCGTCTCTGGAGTCGAAGCAAAAAGAGCTTCCAACTGGCGTGCATGTCCTTTTACGCGGCGCACGCCCCGCCACACTCGCTCTCCACTACTCGGCTGTGACGTCGGCAAGCTCCACCCATAAGTAAGGATTTTTATCCTAATTCGGCCTCTCCTGACGGCGGTGCGTCCACGCCCGCGGAGTCATGAGTGCGGAGAAGTGAGTGCTGCTGCAGATCTTCATTTCCGTGGGGTGGTGATGCAGAAACATGTACATCTACTTCAACCACTTCACGTTCGCCACCATATGATTGATTCGGAGCAGAATCTCCACCTTCCTCGTCTTCATCATCTGAAAGTTCACATTGTTTGCATTAATTCATGGTTAATAGTAAGGCCGAAAGTAATAGAGCAACTCGATTACTTTCGAAACTTTTGACAGAGCCCTCAGGAATATGCAGAAAGAACAAATTGATTCAATCTCATTTTGTTCTTGAGATAACAAACAAAATTCGGCAGTGCCCTCAGGATGCTCGATATTTACTGCAAAGGAGTATCAGTCCTTTACTTTCGCAGAGCCCTCAGGGTGCGACACGACATGAGTAGAGCCCTCAGGGTACTCGATATTTACTACAAATGAGTATCAGTCCTTTACTTTCGCAGAGCCCTCAGGGTGCGACACGACATGAGTAGAGCCCTCAGGGTACTCGATATTTACTACAAAGGAGTATCAGTCCTTTACTTTCGCAGAGCCCTCAGGGTGCGACACAACATGAGTAGAGCCCTCAGGGTACTCGATATACAAGTGCAGAGCCCTCAGGATGCAAAAGTACAACCAAACCGTATTTTAAAAGGGTACAAGGTTATACTGACTTTCAAAAAATGCGGTGCACACATCGGGGGTCCATTCCCCGCGCCATAGCGTAATGTATTCTGCAGCAGCTTGCGTGGTTTTGCCATAGGAGCCAGAGATCAATTTGAGCTCATAACGTCCATGTGGCAACACTTGCGTGATCACGTATGGGCCGCGCATGCCAGAGTCCAACTTGCCCGTAGACTGACTCGTTTTTCGAACGAACACACAGTCATCCTTCTTGAATACACGTGGTGCTTTGCGCCGCTCATTAACACGAGCATCTTGGTGAGAACGATTTTCCTCTAGCAAGTCTGAAGCGCGTTGCCGGGCAAGCTCGCGCAGTGATTCGCGATTTGGACTTGTCGCTTCCAGAGCCACATCGCGCACCAGGGACAGTATAACGGGCGTTGTACCATCGCTGCCGACTAACAACTGCAACGGTGAATATTTAGTTGATTTTTGCGTAGTAATATTTAAAGTGAGTTGTACTTTCCACAAAATGTCTGACCAACTTTCTTGTCGGAAATTTGACTCTACACGTATCATATTCATCACAGTACGACAATACCGCTCAACTTGCCCATTGCTCTGATGCATTTCGGGCGTAATAAAATGTATCTCACAACCCATTTCTTTGATCCAATTAACAAAAGTTCTACTTTCATACATCCGACCACGATCACTAACTATTAATCTAGGGGAGCCAAAAAGGGAAATCGCGTTTTGGAAAGTCTTTATCAACTCTATAGCATCTTGTTTACATATTGGGTAAAGAAGGCAATATTTAGTAAACGCATCTACAATCAAAATGACATACTTAAAACCCCTAGAGACTGGAAGTGGCCCCAAAACATCGCTGTGTATAATATTAAACGGTAGACCTGGCTTGTTCCACGATTCTATGGGTTGTAAAGGCTGACGCGGTGTTTTTTTATGAGAAAGACATACAACGCAATGTTGTATGTACTTTCGCACAAACTGTCTCAATTTCGGGAACCAGAAATGTTTTAAAACTAAGTCAGTTGTCTTGTCTATGCCAACGTGTTGGTGCTCATCGTGAAAAACACGCAGTAAGCTAAGACGGTGACCCTTAGGCACATAACATAGAAAACGCGGTTCTTCACCGACTACCTCCATCTTGTAATACAAGATGTCATTACGCTTAACATACCGAGACGCATCTAGGTCTCCGTCCTTAACCTTCTGCAATAAGCTTTGAGTTTCCTCGTCAGCGGCCTGCGCTATCTGAGCCCAATTTAATGGCTTTCTAATCTCACACATATTGACGGGGTTTCGGCTCAAATAATCAGCATGAGATAGCGCAGACCCCTTCCGATATTCAAGCTCAAAGTTATAATCCTGAAGATACATCCACCACCGAGCAATTCTCGGTAGGAGGTCCTTCTTGCGCTGAGTCAGTTTCAATGCGTTACAATCGGTTATAACTTTAAATTTCAAACCAATTAGGTAATGTCTAAAATGTTGTAACGCCTTGACTACTGCCAACGTTTCCAATTCATATGAATGGTAACGTGGTTCAGCGCCTTGGCTCACCTTGCTAAAGTAGGCAATAGGTTTCTTGTGTCCACCATCATGGGTCTGCAGCAGGACGGCACCATACCCCTGAGCTGATGCATCGGTGTGCACTTCAGTGGGGAGATAAGGGTCGAAAATAGCCAATATGGGCTCACTGGTGAGTCGTTGGATAATGTCCATACGGACGTTCTCCTGTTCCTCACCCCACTTGAAGGGAACACCTTTGCGAGTTAGATTTGCAATGCATGCTGTCTTCAAAGAATAGCCCGGGATGTACCGTCTAAAGTACCCTGCAAGTCCTAAGAATTGCCTTACCTCTTTCACATTGGTTGGCACTCGTGCGTTAACAAGGGCCTCTATCTTGTGCTCGCTCGGCTTCACCTGACCATTACTAATAATTCTTCCTAAATACTCAACCTGTGTAGTAAGAAACTTACATTTTTTTAAATTGATGGAGAAACCTGCCTTAGTCAGGGTCTTAAGAACTTCACGGAGCGTCTGTAACCCTTCATCAACTGTGGTGCTCGGTAGCAAAACGTCATCGATGTACACACATGCCCTACCTGTATCGATATAAGGACGCAACGTTTTTGATATTATGCGTTGGTAAACGACGGGTGCATTTGCGAGACCGTAAGGCATTTTGAGGTACTCATAATGTCCTTCTGGGGTCACGAACCCTGTTCGATGAATTGACTCTTCACTTAATTTAATCTGGTGAAAGCCTGTAGCCATATCAAGGCTTGTAAAATATTTAGCTTTGCCTAAGCGATCGATATGGTCGTCTATTAAAGGCAGTGGAAAGTGATCCTTTACAGTATTCGCATTTAAGGCTCGAAAATCAACACAAAGCCGGTCACTACCATCTTTCTTTTTAACTAGCAAGATTGGGCTTGAAAACTCTGACTCGGACTCTCTAATAATTTGTTTATGTAAAAGATCTTCAATGATTCCTCTAACGCGTAGCTTTTCGTCATGAGACATTTTATACGGACGGTAAACGATTGGGGTTTCATTATGCAGGCGAATGTGCATAGAACCCGTTTGAACAGTAGTAGTAGCAGTACCTATTACCAGATTAGCCGCAAATTCGTTAACGATGTTCATCAGTCGCTTCCTATCCTGACCAACTAACGGTGAATCAATCATTGAACACAAATCAGACTTACTATCGAGAACGTTATGAACTCTAGAGAGCCGTTGTATACCACGCATACGAGTAAACGTAACTCCATCTCTATTTAGAACATCAGTACCTACAATGACAGGCGTGTTCATAAATTTATCTGGAACAACATGGAAGTCAATCTCCAGGGTAATTTCGGAAAACTCAACTGTCAAAGTAGTGCGGTAGGATGTTTCTACTTCCTGACTACCTATACCGCGTAAAACTCGAAATGATGGCTGCTGAGTACATTGCAAATGCTTCGTGACTGACTCGGAGATTAAAGAAATAGTTGAACCACTATCTATAAGTATGTCAACGGGCACCCCTTGAATAACTGCAGTAGTAATGTCATTTTGTTTAAACGTGTCCACATTTTCGTGACAAAAATTAACATTGGACTTGCCACGCGACTCTGTACGCTGTTTGGCAAAACAATCTTCAACTTTATGACCTATTTTCTTACAGAAAGAACAAGGCTCTAATTTTGTTGCTTGTTTGCTTGTACTCGAAGTATTTGCACTATCACCGGTTGGTTTTTCTGATTTTACACGTTTAGGACACGTTGCCTGCTTGTGGCCAAAATTTTTACAAAGAAAACATCTAACTTTCGAATCGCCATATTCCCGTTTTCGCGTATTCGAATTAGATTCATTTTTACGAAAACCACTACGTTCACGAACCGATGTGTTCCGAGTAGACTTCACGTATATCGACAAAAAGTTAACTAAAGTATCAGGCATTAACTTAGCGTTGGTAGCAGCTGCGTGAATTTGGGGATCAGTAATACCGCGTATAACAATAGCCGCGATCAGCTCGTCACTCAATCCATTGACAATACGTAACCGTAACAAAGAACGTCTAGCATATTCGGCATATGTAGGGTAGTTATCGGAATTAGTTTTCATAACGTCGAACAAAATGTTCGCAATATCTAACTGAAGTGGGCACAATGTTTTAAATTCCCGCTTGAAATTAGACCAGCTACGATCGTTGCTAACCCACTCGTTTAACCATAACCTTGCATCTCCTTTCAAACAATTACCGATTCGCGCTAAACACTCGCGATCGTCCCAGTGATTTATTGTACGCACATGATCAACCTCACTACACCACACATCAAAATTATGCAATGATGGATCAAAGTTGGATATAAAAACATGGTTAGATCTTACCGGAATGGCCTTGATTGCGCTTACAAGCTTCTCTGTTACCTCGCTCATAACCACCTCGGTGTTGGGATGCGACACGCTAGAACCGGGCACCGACGTCAAGTCCGAACTCGTACCGCATAACTCAGCACTTGACGGTACAGCTAACACGCCGGGCAGCTCGTTGGTTGGAGCAGGAAATGCCGTTGCTACTGCTGGTTCTGCTAATGAGATGCATGGTGTACCTCCACCTTCACTAGTACTGACCCTGGAACTATCTTCCAATACATTTAAACGGTTCAAAATAGTTTGAAGAGTTTGCTCCAAACCAGAGACTGGCGTACGATCTCGTTTCCTACTTTTACGTTTACTTTTGTCAGACATAATTTTAAAATAGCAGAAACCCTCTATGAACTGGGAAAGAATCCCACTTCTGAACTAATAAATCTCAAAAATAATTTATTAAAAAAAAAAAAACAACAAAAGGTTTTACAAAAATATAAATCACAGCTTTGATATTTTTAAGAAATATAATTAGAGCAAATAACAAAAGGGGTTATTAAATACTAAATAAGAAATTCGACACGCGATAATACAACGTCCGTCCGTCTCTGGAGTCGAAGCAAAAAGAGCTTCCAACTGGCGTGCATGTCCTTTTACGCGGCGCACGCCCCGCCACACTCGCTCTCCACTACTCGGCTGTGACGTCGGCAAGCTCCACCCATAAGTAAGGATTTTTATCCTAATTATATATATAGAATTGGCAGCGCTAATATTGGTACATCCACTCCGTTCTTAGAACGTAGCAAATAGTCACTTAGGTGCAAATTGCGCATTTATACAGCGTGCATTCGCCTCATCATGACCTATGCGGGTTCAGTGTTTGCGCACGCAAAACCCACCTCATTCATAGGATGCAGGCCCTCCAAAACGGGAGCCCCTTGGTTCGTTCGGAACGAAATCCTCCACGTAGATTTCGATATTTCCACCATCTCCCAGTTCTTGAAACGCAATTCCAAGCGTTTCTTCGACTCAGCCACCAACCATCGCAACCCTCTGGTTGTCGAGGCGGCTAGCTATGTCCCCTCCCGTATTAGTAAGGTCCGCCGCCCGAGGCTTGTCCTCTCAGACCCCGACGACCATAATGACCCGATGACCATAACTCTTCTCCAGGAGAGCAGTAGGGACCGTAGGAACAAACACAAATCGACATCCCGACCTCGCCGCCGAGGTCCCTCGCGACGACCCCGTAGTAATCGTCCTCCCCCCGTCCCTTGCGCGGGTATGAAGTGCCAGCTGGTGGCGTAGCTGAGCCAGTAGCTTTAAACTCCCCCGATAATAATAATCACTCTAATTTGATCCAGCCTGTCCCATCTTGCTGTCCTCCTCCCAGCGACGCCCTAAGCCGAGGTTCGTTCCCCACAGGGGGAGCGCTTAGCGTGTAGTCGCTTAGTCTGTAAGTTTTATGCCCCTGACTGGAGGCTTTGAGTTCGCTTAAGGCAGCCACAGGATAGTCCGGTTAAGTAGTCACGGCCTCTCTAGGGCAACTACGAGATGCCATTTATTAAAAAAAATATATATATATATATATATATTGGTACTTAATACTTGAATCAATTGTACAAGGACGTGCAACTCTGTGGTTAGACAAGGCAAAACTTGCATGCAGCAATTGTCTTACAATTTTATTGCCTTGGGGTAAGTCGCATGCAGTTTTAGTGGATGGCAAAACTTGCATTCAATATTTGATGACATTTTATGGAAATCGCGCGCGTGAACACTTGCATACAACTCTTGAATGGCAATAACATTGAACATGCTTTATCGACTATTGCTCTTGAACGTTCCAGAAACTTGCACGGTGTAAACGGAGCTGTAGGGCGAAAATACACATGCATGTAACTTGTACAAAACTATGCAAACTATGAACTATGTAAACTATGTATTAGCTGGCATACCATTGTGACATTGACCAATCAGAAGTTGTATTTGCATACTTTTTTGCAAGTTATAGGCATGTGTATTCTCACCTTGACACTCAGCCTAAGTACGTGCTAACTTTTATAGATCCCGGGTTTAATTCTCTGTTATAATAAGATTTCCGTTTAACGGTGAGAAATATATGTACTGTTTTTATCAACAACTGGTCAGGACAACGTCTGTCAGGTCAGCTACCTGACAGACGTTGTCCAGACCAAATTTCAAAAAAAGACGTTCAGTTTTTCCCGATTTTCTAATTTTCCGGGAAACTTTTCCAAATTTTTGTTTCCGTAAGAACCTAATTCGAACTATTACAAATATTTTAAAACCAAAATTAGCTAAATCGGTCCAGGCGTTCTCAAGTTATGGCGTGACCAAGGGAAACAGGGATTCATTTTTATACTAGGTGTAAGTTAAATATCGCACAACCTCTTAGGGGATCATTTTATTCATCATTATGAACAACTTTTACTATGGGACCAAACCTGAAATCGCGAAAAAAAATCTGCTGTTCAGTACATTTAGACGAATTATGCGAACATAAATGTACTGGGGGCCAACTATTATTTTAATGTTACTTCAGTGTGAGAAAGAGATGGAGCTATACAGGACGTCTAGCTCCATCTCATTCCCACACACAAGTAAGATTAAAATAAGAGGTGGTAGCCAACCTCCTGAACAGCTGTTTTTTTTTCGCTATTTCAGGTTTGGTCCCATAGTAAAAGTTGTTCATAATGATGAGTACAATGACCCCTTGTATATCAACAATGTAAAATAGTCGTCCCGTAAGTTTGATACAAGGAAACAAACAGGGGTGCATTCCGCCACTAACGGCGATACTTGAATGGATCTGTCGATCTCGTAAATACTTTACCACTTTTGACAACAATTCCCAGAATCCCAGTACATTGAAAATTCACTAAGGTTGAAACTAACTGCCACATTTTTTTAAAAGTAAAATAGACCTTGTCGTTTTGCACATGCAAGTGGCATTTAACTCGGTAATTAAAGCAATTATTAAGTCCACTATACGTGGAGCGCACTCTTGAGCATCCAGCCCGCCATCTCTTTTCAGATGGCTTATATTTGCAACAGCTTGAACTATTATAATGTAGTTCAGGGCCGATACGAAAGAAGAATATTTTTTTTTATACCGTGACCCCTCCTAACCATGGGGTATCGTGTTACCCAGTTAAACTGGGTTGTGTAGGTCAGAGAGGTAGTCCATGTAAAATACTGGTATTCAGCTACATCCGGTTAGACTGGAAGCCGACCCCAACATAAAAATACCAGCCTACTGTTGTCCCATTGCATTGCAAAGGCTTCTTTTCACACGGAGACCACAACATAGTTGGGAAAAAGGCTATTCAGATGATGAGGATAAATTAATAAAATTATGATGTTATTTATTTCCAGCACATCGTCGCCAAGCATGCTTACACGAGCTACAGCGACTTCAGGTCGAGGGCGCCGGTCCGGCCGCCACAGCCGGCATGGCGACACTACACCTCAACTCTCTTAACGTGCCGCTCAAGAGAGAATACGTGCGGCAGCTGAATGCTGGTATGTATTTTCTATCCCCTTCAACATTGCCAGACAAAATGGCAATTTGTCACATTAGAAATGGATCCATAGCACAGCCATAGGACGCGTGACTACTGGTTCAGTTATCATATTAGTGCTTATCTCTTCCAAAAACGTAATAGCTTTGCAAGAAAAAAATATGTAAAAAAGGTAACCTTTTCAACTAGTCTTTTCTCCACGTTAAGTTCTCAGTGAAACCCCTAAGTATACTTAGGAGTGGCATACGGTACTAAAAAGTAACAGCAACGGTACATTTAAACCTCTAAAATAGTTAAAATTATTTTGTGTGTCTCTCTCTCTCCCTCAATACCCGTCGATATTTTCTGATTTACAATAATAAGCAAGAAATACTGTGAAATATGCTATGTCTTATTTAACTCCTATTACAGACGGCGCTGTAGGTCACCACGCTGTATGCCTGATCAAGTGTCGCGACCGCGTCCTCGCGACAAGCATGCAACAAACGAAACCGACAAGCAACATACTGCACTTCCCCGATGAAATACGTATGCTGGGACTTGCCAGCGACTTCAAGGTTAGTTGTGACTTATCTATATCTACAGGGTGTAAGGAACAGCCCTTCGCAAAATAACAGGGTGCATTCAGCTCCTTATTCATAATAGGTCAATCATAAATATCACCGGAAAATTTCTCAAGAAAATGTTTTTCAGTTACTATTCCTCTACTTCAATGTAAAATTACATTCTCTGTACGCAGCACTCTATTTATGTAAATAAAACAGCTAAAATAAAATAAAAATCGGCAATGGATGTTGAAATACTCTAACGAACGACGCGTGAAATCAGCTGTTCACTTTCTGCCTAGCTACAGAGTTCATCGAACTCACCGCTACCTGTCTACCCCTCCCAACCAGTAACTGGTGCTCCGATTTGTGCACGAAATCAGGTGTATCGGATTCCCATAATGTTCCTGAAATCATTTTACGCATGGTCATCTTAGTATGATATACTGAATTCATCCCATCTGTCTGCGGAGGGCTGTCCCTTCCACCCCACTAATATTATATAAAGAGGTAAAATTTGCTTGTATGTAGGGGATAATCTTTGAAACTACCAGTCGGATTTGATTTTTTTTTTTTTGCATTTATAGCCCAATTCTTGAGGAAGGCTATTTAACTTCACGCTAGTCATAGCGTCACCTTAGGAGCCGAGTAAAAAGAAAAAAAAAAACGATAAACGAACTAATAGCATGGGTGGGCGATGCGATGCGACGCGGTAGGTGGGGGGAACAAGAAATTTCACGCGGAAGGAGTCGCGGGCAGAAGCTCGTCAGTCATTCCTAAACTGCCAAGTGTCGGTCATTAGCTAAAACATAATCAGAATCGCTATGACAAAAACCATCTTCTACTTGAGGATACCGTACCGTACCGCTAACTTTGCTGACTGCCTGGCTGGACTGTACATGTAACATCTTTCATCTCGCTTTCCTGCAATCTATGAGAGCGATTTCGTGGAAAGGGACGGAAATGTGTAACAGGAAGCTGGGTGAGCGCGCGGGGTTCTAACGTTGGTCGTCAGATGGTATTAACCCAAACAGATGTCAGATGTTACGCATCATATGCGACTACTGTAAGGCTCGCTCGTTATTTTTATATGTGTAACATCTTTTCTCTCGCTTTCCTGCAATCTGTGGGAGTGATTTCGTGAAAAGGGACGAGTGTGTAACAGGAAGCCGGGGAAGCGTACGCTATTTGATTTGACCAATGAGCGCGCGCGGTGATATAGTTAGACGTCAGATGGTACCAACCCAAACAGATGTCAGATGTTGTTGGTGCTTTGATATAGCCCTTGTTGATGTGTGAGAAGGAAGACGAGCGTCACCATCGTTGACCGCATAATCATTATTTTCAATCAACTCAGCCTATCGCAGTCCACAGTTGGTCATAGGCTGGTCATTAATACGATGCATATGTTAGACTACTCTAAGATAAGACGAATGTATTAATGGCGACAATAAAAAAATATATTTATCTATTGATTTATTTAGGCTGCGCCACAACACCCTGTCCTCCGTCTTCCTTATTTAGTTAGTCCCAGCCACTTTTAAGGTCGTCGGCCCATCTAGCCGGGGGGCGTCCCACGCTTCGCTTGCCGATACACGCTCTCCACTCCAGAACTCGGTCCTTCAACAAACATGGCCAGCTCACTGCCACTTCAGTTTACTTACTCTGCAAGCTATATCGTTAGCTCCGGTTCTTTTCCAGATAATTTCATCATTATTTTAATATCCTGATATTCGGAATTGGGATAACTTTACCCAAGCCAGCCAATTGTACCTACGAGAATTATTATTACAATTTTGTATTTCTGTTTCCAGGTAACAGTAGAGGTGTACCTGCTGCAAGCTTCAAAAGAAGTGCTATCACACGAGATGAAATATCACATCTCTAGCAAAAAGGTAAACTATGCATAAAACTTTTCATTTAATCGTTTTTTTTTTTTTGTTGGTATAGTGGTCGCAAGCGCTACTGCTGAGCACGAGGTTCTGGGTTCAATTCCCGGGTCGGGCTAAGTGTTATTAGGTTTTCCATCAAGAATTTCTCAGTAGCAGTCCGGATTTGTGTCCGGTTAATGGCAATAGGCTCGCCACCACATGGGATTTGAACATAACTGGCTAAATGTGGGTGTACACCACGGCCTTACCCTTCCGGGATTACAGGCGTGATGTTATGGTACCCGGTTTCTGAAAGGCTGATCAGCACCGGTCCGCTAACAGACTAGCAAACTCATGTTTACCAATATTATTGGCCGACTAAAATAGCAGTAGTCAAACCTGGATCTTGACCGATATCTTACTAAACTTCGCCAGTTACATACTAAAATAGTATCTGTGTTGCTTCTATTTTTCCCTTTTAGCGATAAGATCGTCCATTGTGTCACCCTTAATAAAATTACTACATTTAAAGGCCTGTTCAGATATAAGCGACATCGCCGTCGCGCTCGGTAGGCGATATCGCCTGACAGCGCGGCGGCGCAGGCGGACCCGTATCGCTACCGAGCGCGACTGCGATATCGCTTATATCTGAACAGGGTGCTTACTCTTGATTCCAATTCCGACCGATCGACATTGGAATTTTATCGTTTCGTACTCTTGAATTCGACGCTAGCGCCATATTGTTATTGAATTGCGTGTCCATTAGGAGGAACTAAGTGGAATCGGGATCGGACTTGGCGTGCGGTAAACGCTACCCTTGTGTTCATTTTGACAGCTGTGTATTGCGTTAATATTGCGTTGGAATTGTTTGTTGATTGTGATTTTTCCAATAACAAAAGTGTAACTTTTTAGAAATTGTTTTGCGTTTTAAGTGGTTTTCCGTAAATAATAAGTGTAAAATATGGCACGATTAGCATTAATATACAATGTTTTACATAATTTCCATAAAAAACAATTGAAACAAAGACGAGATGAGCGTCGGATGATGCGTTATACGGACAAAGCTTTTTCTATGAATGAAGACGAATTTAAAGCAAATTATAGAGTGAATAAGGATTTGTTTGAGGAGATCTACCAATACTAAAAATACGCATTAATTTCAATGTAAATTACTGTAGGTATATGATGATTATTAATACCTACTTCATTATTTTGAATTACCTTTAGCTATGCCTGGGTTTTGCTTCAAGAATTCTACCAAACCTTCTAATTGGGCGTAACTAAGACGATTTGCCATTGTAACTCAAATGCGAAAACTTTTATTATGTACAACATATTATAATTTAAAACATAGACCAAGAAAATAACTAACAAAATACTTCATTAATTAAAGTTTTAAAAACATTAGGTACCTACTTTAAATAATAACATAAGTAGGTATGATTTTATATTTTTTACTTACCACTTAACTGTATACACTAACACTTAACTGTATTAGTTAATTATTTTACTAACAAGGAACCAAACGCGAACCAGTTAGTAGTTCTAAACAAACTACATTTCGAATTCACTATTCACTTAAAATTCCTAAGACCACTTGACTTTATTTTTGAAATTGGAGAACCTATACGCCGTCTTTTTTTTTTATATAGTGTAGGCAATGATCCTAGCGCACGCAGCCTAAGTCATGGTTAATTTTATGATTTTAATCATTTTCTTACGCCCAAATGAATTTAATATGTAACAATTAATTAATTAAACAACTGTTTATATCATATTTATTTAATAGCCTTGTGATTTAAAGGATAAAACATTTTAAAGTCCTATTACCCGTTTATCGTAATGAGTTGAACAACACTATTGCGGCCTGTAAAATAGCTTACTTCACGCGTAACAAAACAATCGCGGGGCAATCCCAATTTCAATCCAATGTTGACAAAATTGTTTTCAAGAGTACCGAATCACGTGACTGCAAAATTGATATTGGAATCGGATTGGCTTTAGATTGGAATTAAAATTAGTTTGAAGAGTAAGCCCCCAGGCCTTTAATCTATAATTTTATATGGTGTAGCCTCTATACAGGGTGTCCGGTAATGAATGGATAACCTTGAAATGTCTTATAGTATAACTTATGGCCGTTCAGAAAAAAAATTGAAACAAAATATATCATAAGTAGTACCTAAGTTATGATTTTTTTAAAAGAAAGGTCTATTTTTTTTTACCTTGTTTTACTTTTATGAACACTACGATCAGAAATGAATGGATTCCATCGGTTTGTTGTTATTTTATTATTATACACGAACTATGCTAATAGATAAACAGTCAATAGTATGACTAGCTATTGCACTTTTTTATTAAAAAATTAGCAGATTAATTAATTTTAGAAAAACTTTGCAAAATTTATTTTTTAAACTATGTTTAAACATCTTGGGTATAAAAAAAATGTATGAATACATGAGTGGCCAATAATTTTAAAATAATGTCACTTTCAAGTAGATTTTATAATGGTACAATTCATAAATGTATCTACAATAAATAGTGAATTATTGCGATTAATGTAGAAAAGGAGAAAATTTTACTAAATATCAAAATTTGTAATATGGGAACATTTTTTAAATTTAATTGTACCTGAACTTTGGGGATTAATAAAAAACAACATTTAACATAAACAACACTTTATTATCATTCGTTTATAATAAATGTTCAAACTGCCGGCCTCCCACTCTTATGCAGGCCCTACATCTACGGATAAATGATCTACGGAGCAGTCTTGTGTACCGTCGTTCACTAATTTTTGATGCGGCTGCTCTGACTCGTCTTCTTAATTCTTCTAAAGACCTTATAGGCTTACAGTATACTTCCTCTTTAAGGCAGCCCCAATAAAAAAAATCCAATGGATTTAGGTCCGGTGAACGTGGAGGCCACAAAATTGGCCCTAGCCGCCCGATCCATCTATCTGGGTACGTGTTATTTAAAAATGCACGAACAGATACAGCATAATGCGCAGGACAGCCGTCATTTTGCAACCAATATGACTCCCTCAGCTCCTCGGGCACTTCTTCTAATAAATTGGGGAGATCATTTTGAAGAAACTCCAAATAACTTTGCCCTGTTAAATTCCCCGGTAATTCAAATGGCCCGATTATTATTCCACTTAATATTCCAGTCCAATAATTGATTTTAAATTGGTATTGGGATCTATCTTCACGCATAAGATGGGGATTTTCTAATTCCCAACCGTGTAAATTATGAAGATTCATGTATCCATCTCTTTTGAATGTTGACTCGTCGCTCCACAGAATTTTATTAAAAAATTGCGGGTCTTCTTCGATTTTTGCCAGCATTTGTCGGCAAAAACGCAATCTAGCTGCATAATCTCTTGGTTGGAGAGTTTGCACGCGTGTAACGTGGTAAGGGTGGAATTTATTTTTTTTCAAAATATCGTGCACGGTCGATTTTCCGATACCTGTGCGTCGAGCTATTGTTCGTGTAGAGGTAGAAGGATCGTTTTCGACTTCCTCAAGCACGGCTTCTTCTACATCAAGACGAGCGATTCTTCCACTGCTTGTACCACCGACACCACTACCAGGCAATCTTCCTTCGGAGTAACAACCGTGGACACGAATAAATACGCGGTAGTCTGGGTGGCGCGCATTAGGGTATCTCTCCCTATAGAGCGCTGCAGCTGCATTTGCGTTACCTCTGCATTCTCCATAAATGTAATGCATATTTGCATATTCTTGTGCCGTATACTGACGTGGCATTTTGATACACAAAAACACAAAAGTCCAGTTTAGTCCAAAAACAAACCAAATCGTCGCAAATATCACCAAACAAAACAAGTCCAAATCAGTAAGCAAAACGAATAGTCCAATAAAATAGCCACGTGGTCGTTTTAACACTGATTCAAAGTAAATCACGATAATTGCAAACGGAAACTAAATAAACACATGCGAAGTCGAGCAAGTCGAGAAACGCACTAAAAGTATGAGTGCTTACCTGATGTTTTACATTTATTTCCTCTCTCTCGCACCTAGCCGATTCAGACCCTCTTTGTCTAACATAACACAAAAGAATGACAGCACGGCGTGCACGCAGGTAGCAAATATGAAGGTCACACGACCCATTTCACGCTTTTAAAGTAACTATTTTAATCATTATGAGTATTTGTAAATTTCTGACAATTTGGTTTCAATACGCAATTTTTATTCACTACAAATTCCTTAAATGTATTTTTGATTAATCTTCAGTGGTCAGAAGCAATTTAATTTAAAAAAAGTTCCTACATTACTTTTGACATTTGGTAAAATTTTCTCCTTTTCTACATTAATGGCAATAATTCACTATTTATTGTAGATACATTTATGAATTGTACCATTATAAAATCTACTTGAAAGTGACATTATTTTAAAATTATTGGCCACTCATGTATTCATACATTTTTTTTATACCCAAGATGTTTAAACATAGTTTAAAAAATAAATTTTGCAAAGTTTTTCTAAAATTCATTAATTTGCTAATTTTTTAATAAAAAAGTGCAATAGCTAGTCATACTATTGACTGTTTATCTATTAGCATAGTTCGTGTATAATAATAAAATAACAACAAACCGATGGAATCCATTAATTTCTGATCGTAGTGTTCATAAAAGTAAAACAAGGTAAAAAAAATTAGACCTTTCTTTTAAAAAAATCATAACTTAGGTACTACTTATGATATATTTTGTTTCAATTTTTTTTCTGAACGGCCATAAGTTATACTATAAGACATTTCAAGGTTATCCATTCATTACCGGACACCCTGTATAAGACTATAAAGCAACTACTGATCGGATTCCGAATATTCTTTATGTTAAAACAAGACGAAAAAAATTAAGCGGGTAAATTAAGTCACGGGCAGAAGCTAGTACTTAGTAAAGAGTATTCTATTTTTATACTTACTTAAGTGACTTTTTTTTTTTTCTTTCCACAGTCGAGTTCCAAGCTCCTAACACCAAAATCAAAGATATCAGAAATAAAAGCGCCGCGAATACAAAGCCCTGCTGGACCACTAGCAGTACGCTCTCCTCAGTTCTCTCTGCACGGATACTGCATCTTCGCGCTGCAGCAATCCACTAGGAACAACTTTACTCTCAACAAGGTAAGAAAAATAACCCTTGGAACAAGAAGAAGATAAATAATATCTTTATAATAGTTTACCTAGAATCAACCCGCACTGGGCCCGCGTAGTGGATCACGGCTCACTCCCTCTCACGTCTCAGGAGGCCTACGTCCCAGCTGCAGTGGGAGCATTATAAACGGCTAATGTCTGATTTTTAATTCGACGGGATTCTGACATTTCAGAAGTGTTGCCAATAATAAAACGATCCTACTAAAACGAATTTAAGCGAAAAAAATATATTTACTGAATTTAAGGTTTCAAATAAAAAGAACTAAAAGTTTTTAAACTAACACTATTATTAGAACTTAAAATGGGACATTTACCATGTCGCACCCTTAGAACATAAATGGTACTATACGAAAATGTTCATTTTATGGTATGGCCATTTTAAGTTTTTTTAAGTATTGTATCGGTGATATGGAACTAAAAAAATATACATAAAGCTTTGTGATTGGCTTAAAATAACAGTTTAACGAACGTTGTTTCAGTATCCAGTGGGCGCCTTTTGTCTTAAGCATTTTGACACTATACTTAACTAAAAAATGTCAATTTTGTATAGTGCCACTTATGTTTTAAGGGTGCGATGTATATTAAGTTTTAAGTTCTAATAATAGTAAAAAAAAACTAAAACTTAAAAATTTACTAATCATTTTGAAATGGTAATCAGATTCCAATTATCAAGTTATTGAAGTTACAATAATTAGTAAGGTAATTATTTTTCTTTCACACTAAGGAATCTCTGTCCACTAGTCCATAGGTTACAAACCTTTTTTAGGAAAACAATGTGTGTGATTGATTCTTTTATAATTCAAGTCGATGGTGATGACGACGATGATGATATTAGTGATAATACCTAAATAAATATTTAAATTTTAAAAATATCTTATTTTACTCTTTTTTCCATTTAAAATTAATATTTTAGTTAGCGTGTATTTACATTGTCATGGTTTACTTGATCTCATTCTCTTTCATATTTTTAAAAATTCGTCATATAAATAACTTATAAAAAGGACAAGGCGGATATCTGAAGTGTCAAAAATGACAGCTGTCAGAATTCCGTCGAATTAAAAATCAGACTTTTTAGTACTATATTAGCTTAACAAGCCCCTAAAACTCACATCTACTACATAATATTTACAGGTCCCGTGCAGCAGTCCACTCGAAGGCACAGTCAACCTCGAGATTAAAGCTCGTGTACAAGTCTCTCCGCCGTCACCTCATGCAGCCTTCCTCACTGCCTTCGACGACGTGTCAGGACTAGGTGCGTGGCACAGACGCTGGTTCCGACTGCAACCCCCCCGCCTGGCCTACTGGAAGTACCCGGATGATGTGCAGAGGAAGGTGAGAATATTGGTCTACGTCAGTCCTACACAAAAGCGAAAAACGCAAAAAAAAAATTGCTTCAGTTATGTCTAACTATGTTTTACTCTGTGCATCTTAATGCTCAACTGATGCGGTTCTTACGCCCGTTAGGGTCAGTTGCCACCAACCGGAAAAACTCTCGCGAAAGCTCGAGCACTTTTTAAATTTCACGGAATAAGTAACAGTATCAGTATTAGTAAATATTGATATTGATTAACTATAAAATTCGACGCAAACATCAAGCGTTTACTTGCGCATGCTCAAGAATGCGCGAGCGCCCAGTCGCGGATATCCGCGAGCCCGCCCGAGCATCGCCGCCCGCGCTGGCGCGACTCCGTGTTTCCGGCAATTTACATGTTCTTTCTTTTCTTCTTCCTCTGTCAATAGTGCAATAAACTGACCTTTAGGCGGCGAAATAACACACCAACTTGCATACCCAAATATAGGTCGCTGCAATGTCATGACGACAGTTCTAACTAATTTCGCAGTCTCCAATGTGTAAGAAAACTGTCATATTAGTTCCGCGAAGATGGTGCTAAGTGTTTGTTACTTTCATTCAGCTGCTAATGGAGTTCCTTGCTAAAAACTTTGCCGCGAGATGGTGCTAAGTCTTTTTTCTTGTCGCCGGTTGGTCGCTTTTTTTTTTCAAGATAACTTGACAAGTGACAAACACACTGCGCTCTCTTGTGGCAATCTTCCGGTAAATAACCCCATTGTGTTAGGAGTGATGACTACATGTAAAACAATTTGTAAAAGGCCTATTGTCTGTTTCCGAGCCCCACAGCTCGTGTGGGCTCCGTTTTTAGGGAAAGGTTCAGACTATCATGTGATGTGAGAGACACGAGGATAGGAATTATCTGGATTTATCTCGTGGCTAAGTAATAACAGCCGCATGGGTCGATCGATCAGGTTAAGCTACGCTTGCCGCGGTTGGTCCGTGGATGGATGACCATTCATTACATATTGAGACCCTTACGTGCCTTCGAATAAGCCGTTAGTCCCGGCTATTATTCGTAGATCTTGTTACGGGTCGTCAGAAGGCCAAAAGTATGACCAGCAGTCTTACCAAGGGATATCGTCTTGCCCAGTTGAGTGGGTTGTGGAGGTCAGATAGGCCGGCGCTCCATGTATACTGGAATTCAGCTGCACCCGGTTAGACTGGAAGCCGACCCCAACATAGTCGGGAAAAGGCTAGGCAGATTGATTTTGATTGATCTGGATTTATGTAACATCTACTTCGGAAGTAGAATACAATAAGATTGTTGTGTACAGCTCGAAGCCCTAACAATGTCCTCTTTTTCAGATGCCAATCGGCGACATCGACCTATCAACCGTGATATCCGAGCGCGCCATCAAAGCCCCGCGTGACCTCTGCGCGCGCCCCAACACTATCCTTCTCGAATCTTCCATCCCCGCCGGCCTCATCGTGCCGGAAACAGGCTCGCTCGTCTACGTCCGGCGGCCGGACGGCTCCATCGTCCGGCGGCACTTACTAGCTGCCGATACACCCAAGGACAGAGATATTTGGCTTGAGTGTCTGAATAAGGCCTTAGAGTATGTCAGGTGCTGCGGTACTGATGATGATTAGAATGGGTGTGAGTAAAATCTTGATGAATTGATGTAGGTATAGTTCGCGTCAAATAACATTGCCGCTCTGAAGTTCGCGCAAATGACTGCGCAGTAGTCAATATCTATACTAAAACAGCAGCGCGCCATGCCATGCGCATCGGAAAGCCGGGTTTCAGAGCGGCAAAGTTATTTGACGTGAACTATCATTATGTGATATGTTAAATCATGTGAAAGACGTAATGCTGTGATTTCGACATTTTTGGTTATTAAATTGTGGTGAAAGTGTTTTGAATTAGATGGGAGATAAACAATACACTACTAGCCGGTTCACATTGTTTTTATTTTTGGACAACTCAATGTTCTATAGTGCGCGCGCAAGATCTAGTCACCGCCTGAGGTATGTGAGCGGTAAGACGGGGTAGACAATGGTCAAGCTAACTTAGTCTGCCAATCTGGTCAATCGCACCCTCCCCCGTCTCACCGCTCACCTACCTCAGGCGGAAATAGTATGAAAAAAAACACGTCCTGTAAAATTATAGCGGATGACAGTTAATCGTAGGTACCGTGGTCACGAGTCTTATAAACAGAACGAATATCTGACATCATGACACAATGGAAACCAGGTCTTAGTCAGCACAGTTTTGACTATTATTTTGCATAGAAAATTTTCAGCTACTGTATTATCGCCATCTATTCATATCACTTCATAACTATCCGCCTTACAATCCTGTATTTCATTGGCAGGGCCAAGTAATACCTATATGTATAATGTCGTATGTATCTGTATGGGACCAATTTTAAAATAATTATGTGTATTTAATTGTAGAAATGAAATGGATACTTAAATTGTACAGAAGTGACTATACTTAAATTGTGACGAAATTTGTCTTTAAAAACTGTCAGATTTTAGATTATTTCTCCCTAAATCGAGATAACGGGCTAATTGCGACGAAAACGAGCTAAAGAGTTACACAAAAGTATCCAAAGTTGATACTTCAAGCCCTTCAAATTCAAAGCCTGTGGCAGTAGACCCCTAGCATTCGGCTAGTCCTGCGACTGACATTTACCATGACAATATAGATCGTAATTAAAAGTAGGTAGATATTTGCAGTGTAAAGGAGTTTTTCGATAATTTTGTAGTGTGTATAGTTTTAGTTTGACTGAATTTAGCTTTAATTCTTCACTAACAATATACGACTGCTTTCTATAATATATCTCAATCCCGACCCTTGTCAGTAACCAATCGACGGCCGAGTTTGTCAATCTGAATCTGAGAAGACGAATCACAAGCTGCCGTCAAAGACTGCGGATCAAGATTGCGATTCAGATACATTATAGAAAGCGGCCGATAACCACTATGTTATAAATAACGACAATGATTTGAACAATGTGTTCTGAAATTATTATTGATTCAATATACACCAGCTACAATAAGTTCTTCAATAACGAATGTACTTCAATATGTATTCAACAAAGTTGAAGAAAGTACTGCATGCTAGTTTTATTAACATTGTAAAATAATCATATAATGAACTACCCTCTTTCCAAACATTTATTTTACTTTTGACATAACGACGCCTATGATATTCCTTATTTAATTTATTGACAGGCAACCATAGACGAAAAAAAGCAATACTCCATGGATGCTTAAGTAAAATAAATTAAAAACTGTTGTAATCTCTTTTTGTTTGATAAGTAATAATGCAGAACAGTACACACATTAACATAGCTACTTGTACTTACTTATAACGTTAATTATTCCTCTATCTAATATTTCTATACTAACATATTAGTTTTAGTTTAAAATAAACATAATTTCATCTTCCATTATAATACTGTATCACAAAATATATCGCGACATCATAAGTAGAATATTGCATTATAAAATGCAATGGATTAATTATGTGTTAAGTCATTTATATGCCTCCTGTTTTAACTTTTAGATATTCTGTTAAATAATAGATATTCTTAACATCATAATATACATAAAGGGTGTCTCAAACGTAGTGGTCCAAAGGCAAATGGCAAATTCTCAACAGTTCAGAAAATTTCACTAATTAGTCATTTTCAAGAAATTTTACACTTTCACTTGGATTTTTCAACCCTGTGAACAAAATTTTCGACGAAGCGAGTTCAAATCTGGCTGGAAGATGCCTTGTTATTTTAGGTACAAGATTATATTCCTATTTACGTTCAGTGTGCCACTGCAACTCTTCAGATTTTATTTTTACTTCTCTCTTTACTAACTTTTTATTAAACTTTAGCGAAACTATAAGCCAAGATTGAAAAAAAGGTACTACTTAATATCTCAACTTTTAATTTTTTAAATGATAGGTCACCTCCACTTTACCCCATTTGCCTTTGGACCACTACGTTTGTGACATCCTGTATATTGCTCTTCACTCTTTTTACATCATGATTGTGTACTAATTATTTTGAAAACAATATTTCATAAAATGATGTAAACGATCCTCAATTTTCTGATCAACTCATTACCTGTTCAGCCAACACATTTTCTCAAGAAAATGAAGTAATTATTAAAACATACAAAAGAATAAATAAATGAAATTCTTATTCTTAAAGAAATGTCCGTTTTACATATTAATTTTAACATTTATTCAAATGCATTGATATGGTAAGGATTATAAAAAATAATTACAGCCTCTTTGTTAAAAAAGACATTAGTTTTACATAAATTTTAATAACATTTTTAGAAACATGATTCAGCACTACGTAGTTTCGATAATTTAGTTAATAGTGTGCACCAAGCATCGGAATTGATTGTATTTTGCAATAATTATGCGTGTGTAGTTTGCAATGTTATTTTATGTGTAAATAAAATCAATTTATTACAATAATACAACTATTTTAAGTATATTTTGTTGTTTCTTTTTGTTATTTCCTACTTAGATCTTTATCACTGATATTAGAGGCGGCACTAGTGAGGTAATGAAATTGGCTATATCCGACCATACAGCTCAAATCATAAGATGTCGTGTTAAAAAAAACTTGTATCATTACACATTGGCATACTTTCAGTCGTGATTTTTGTCAAGAAAGCCTTAGTTTCAGTAATGTTTACAACTGTACAGACCCAGATAATGCATTCCGTGAGTTTAATAGCTTGTTTAAATTATTCTACGATCTTTGCTTCCCCCATAGTGAGAATTAAAAATCTAAGTTCCAAAATTCCGAAATGGATAAATAAAGGTATAAAACTATATTGTAAGCGTAAGCGTGTAATGCTACGGCAATTAAGACGCCAACCAAATAAAACTAATAAAACAATATTTAACACATACGCTAAACGTCTAAACTAATGAGTAATAAACTCGACTAAATCTAATTACCCAAAAGAAAACCCTTCTAAAATACTTACAGATAAAAATAAATATACTACAAAACCAAATAAGATTGCCGAATCATTTAATAACTATTTCATTGATCAAGTTCAACCAATAAACAACCAAAACTCTTATTATAAATCGACATTAATAGATTCAAACCTTAGTTCAATGTTCTTATCACCCACTATTCCTCATGATATACATATAATACTTATTGCTCTAAAAAATACAGAGACTCCTCCGTGCCTCGGAAAGCACGTTAAGCCGTTGGTCCCGGCTGTCATTCGTGGATCTTTGACAGTCGTTACGGGTCGTCAGAAGCCCGAAAGTCTGACAACCAGTCTTACCAAGGGGTATCGTATTACCCAGTAACTGGGTTGTGGAGGTCAGATAGGCAGTCGCTCCATGTAAAATACTGGTATTCAGCTGCATTCGGTTAGACTGGAAGCCGACCCCAACATAGTTGGGAAAAGGCTAGGCAGATGATGATGATGATGCTCTAAATAAATACAAATACTTCAGACTATGACGTGTTACACATGCAATCAAAAACGTTGTTACTGAAATTTCTAGCTAGACCACTACCTCTTAAAGCAGTATTATTTTAATCTTATTTGAGTGTGGAAAAGAGATGGAGCTAGACGTCCTGTATAGCTCCATCTCTTTCTCACTCTGAAGTAACCTTAAAATAATACTGCTTTAAAAGGTGGTGGTAGTTATATAATAAATCTTTATATAGATAAAGGTAAATTCCCTGAAGACATAAAACTATCTGTTATAAAACCTCTTCATAAAAAGGACGAACCACAAAATATGAAAAACTATAGGCCTTTGCACTCGTCCCAGTGTTCTCGAAAATAATCGAAAAAAAAATTATAACAACCTTTATTCATTCTTAGAGAAAAATAATATTCTACGGTTTTAGAAAACATACCAATATTAATATTATATAATTTAATCTATGAATTAATACATTAATTTATTACAAATATGGACAAAAATTCCCAGTTACAGCGTTATTCATGGATATGACGAAGGCGTTCGATTTTGTAGATCACAAAATTCTTCTCATAAAATTAAGTAAATTAGGAGTTAGGGGCAACGTCCTAGAACTAATCGAGTCGTACCTAGTCAACCGAAGACAAATCACTGAAATAGTAAAAATATGTCATAGAACTAAAACAGAAAAAAAATAGTTATCAAAACAAAGATCTATAAATTACGGCGTACCCCAGGGGAGTGTACATACATGGTCCGTTGTTATTCCTATGTTATATAAATGATATTCCCAGAACCATAGAACACCGTATGACTCTGTTTGCTGATAATTCTACAATATTTATAGGAAAAAATTTAGAAAGATATGAAAATGAAATAAATAATAGTTCAGGCTTAATTATTCAATGGCTAATCGATAAAAACTTAAAAATTAATTTAGGAAAAACCCATATCGTGAATTTTAACCAGCGAACAAACTCTATTAATACAAACATTAAATATGAAGATAATACGATTGCTAAAATTGACAACACAAAATTTCTTGGGCTTTGGTTAGTCTTAGGTTCCCAACGGGGGTGGTACGGGCGGTACCGCCCCCGTTGGGAACCTATGACTAGTGGGCACTGGATCTTTTCATATGGCGCGATTACAGAGAGAGACAGAGAATTAATTTTTAATTTGTGATTATAGATAATAGACAGACATATAAAATTGGTATAATTAACTAATTATGTAAAGGGGGCGGGGTTAGATCAACAAATGTCATGGAAAACGCACATTGTTCACATAATAAAAAAAAACTAAACCGATATTGCTATGCTTTCCACAATTTAAGCAAGGTCGCCAATCGGAGCACCGTTCTTATAGTGCGAGAACCGGATGCAAAAATACCTACCTCATAAGGTACCCCAATAGGCTATCTTTAGATCGTTAACCGACACGTAAAAAAAGTCAGGTGTGCCAGAGCTGATCCTGTCGGGTCATAGAAATAATCGATACTTGGTCTGCCATGCGCACCCTGTCGGAAGTACTTGGCAGACCCCTAAAATAAGCCCTTCCGACACGCTGAACCTACCTCATCGAGTTCCCCGATGGAACCTACGCCAAATAATAATAAGTCCCTGATAATAGATCAAAAGGCCTGCCAGCTCTAAACTTGCCGGAACTTAGTGTTCAAAACATTTGAAGTTGGTAGACAGCATAATTTCACCTAAAGTCACAATACTCACAATAACATTTGTTTCTCAAATTTATAAATATTAAGTACTCTTTTATCGAAACATTAAATAAAACAAGAAGTGTTTGATCCCGTATCGAAGCTCCATGACGGCAGTTAGGTACAAAACAGTCGCTACTGATGGAATTGTCAGACCATTCCGAGTAAATCATGGGTACTAATTGGTACTGATCGATGATAATGCGCCCGTACATCGAGCTCAACGAGTCAATGCTGCTCTCCGAGAATACGACATTACAAGGTTAGACTGGCCTGCCGGCTCGGCTGACTTAAATCCAATAGAGCACGCGTGGGATGCTCTTAAGCGAGCTATTTGGAACCGTCAGTCACCTCCCCAGACAGTACCAGAGATCAGGGAAGTCGCTATTCAAGAATGGGACAGGTTATCGCAAGAAATGTTGGATAACTTGATCCTCAGCATGCTCAGGAGGATCTCCGCATGTGTTCGAGCCAGGGGAGAAGTTATATTGTATTAAATAAAAACCTTCTATTATTAAATTGATGTATAAGTTTGATTAAACAATCTTTATCTTTCTATTACAATTACATTAGGATTGAATTACTTAATGTTTGTTATTAAAAAATAAAAAAGAGTTTTATTTTTTTAACTTCAAACAGCGTATTTCTATTTTTTTTTTAATTGAAAGAGTTATAACGTAAACACTTTTTAGGGTTCCGTACCTTAAAGGAAAAAACGGTGTCTGTCTGTCTGTCCGTCTGTCACAGCCAATTTGCTCCGAATTAATGGACCGATTAAGTTGAAAGGTACACGTATATATTTCTGTAACCCAAAGACGGCCGTGTAATGTAAATTAATTAATTTTGACCTTAAAATTTTGAAAAATATACAGAAATTAATTTTATAGCTATAGATTACAGGAAAACCTATAAATAAGGCTATGTTAATATTAAATTAAGGCTATCTTAAAATAACATGGTAAATCTCTCAATATTGTGCGTACAAACTTACATTTGTCCATAGTTAAACGAAAAGGACCCAAGCCACATTAGGTGTAATGTGGGTTGGATCGTTTTCGTTTAACTATGGACTGTAGTTGGAATGTATGGGAGAACATGTTTTTCAACTACAAAATTAAGTTTGGTCTTAGGATAAATTCATCCCAACTACGGAACACTTCATTGTGCCTGGTCCGACACGCACTTGACTGGTTTTTCTTGATAAAGTTAAATTTTGAAGTGGCGCTGATGGTAGTCACCTCTTCACCATAATATACATTGTGACGAGCATAACTTGCTTAGCAACCATTATTAAAGTAGCTAATCGAATGGCAACCCGTGAAATCCTTATTACTGGGTAGTTTCGGTGACTATCTGTTACCTTCATCTCCAGTTCCACTTCACCAAATGGTGCTTCCGAGAGCAAATGCACCAGTTACTATAAAAAATACCCAAACCGCTATAGGTTATAATATTTGAAGAGTTCCGTCGCTTTCTACAGTATCCCATCATCAGATCCTCACCTAATGACAATGGGACCAACTAAAAAGTATACTTTTTCAAACAAAAAAAGAATGTTCCAAATCGGTTCAACCGTCTTTGAGCAATCGGGGAATAAAAATTTAAAAAAAATCCGATGAACTGAGAACCCTTTTTTTAGCCGGTTAAAGAGGAAATATTTAATTAATAAAAGAGATATTTATAAGACTTCAATCTCCTTTATTTATAATAATAATACAATACAATATACAGAGATTTTCATTTGTTATACAGTGATTATATGCCTATCAAAATATCGATCGCCTAATTATCTTTCCGTGCATTTAATTCGCGTTATTTAATACCTAAACATACCTAACTACTTATGTATTACATAGCAAAGCATATTGACTAGAGTTGAAAATAGAAGTTAGCTAATATTCTATAATATAGGAGGTTTTAGGAAAAATACAGTCACACGTATATTTGGAACGGATTTATAAAAAACAACATGGCCGATTTAGATAAAAAATATTGTTCTTTTCTCGAAAAGTAGGTAAACGGTTTTGGGTGTGAGCCTATAAATTTTCAAAAACTCATTATAGTCACAAGAATTCCACTCTTAACATGCAGGGATAATCAATTACTTAAAAACAAATAACAATATTCTAATGCAATAAAACGAACGCCTACAGTAATCAACTTAGCAACAGACGCGCCCCAAAATGTTAAAACTTTATGTGTCACGGTACAAGTTTTATGGTTTTAACTTTTCACATAATATTGTCCTCCATAAATATCCGGCACGCTAAATTAAATTTTAAATTAGGCATAATTCAATGATTGTTGAAAAGTTTTTGATTACGGAACCAATTTGTTTACCCAAAGGGTAACTTGTGTTATAGCCACAACAAAATAATGCTACTAAGTAATAAATACCCGATAAAACAAAGAAACTTTTAACCAAGCTCATAAACTTACAAATTTACTAAATTGTTGAGTTAAAATGGAAAAGAACATTGTCGCACCTTTATTCAAAATAAAAACTTTTTAGCAAAAAATAAAACCGACTTCTAAAACAAAACACTACAAAGTGAAAAATAACTTTAATTTCGGAAGTCGGTGTCTTTGGTTTTGTATTTTCGTTTTTTGCCACCGACTTCCGAAATTAAAGTTATTTTTCACTTTGTAGTGTTTAATTTTAGAAGTCGGTTTTATTTTTTGCTAAAAAGTTTTTATTTTTCACTTTTTAGTTGTTGAACCTACTCCACACAAATTCGAATACATAATTGAGCACAATAATTGTAGATATAGCCATGTAAACAACAGTGATGGAAGTTATTAAAACACCATCACAACATCCATATAAAATAAGTGGGAAATATACGCATTATTGAAGCTAACTCAAAAACTCCCCAAGCAAAGTTAATAAAATTTACATGGGACCACCTCGGAAGTATACCCTTTCAAACAAAAAAATCGGTCCATCCGTCTTTGAGTAATCGCGTAACAAACATACAAAAAAAAATACAGACGAATTGAGAACCTCCTCCTTTTGGAAGTCGGTTAAAAAGAAATACTCATAATTTCTATTTTGTGGGAAAACGCATTAAAATAAAGAAGTAACTGTCATTTTGATCGTATTGAGTCGGCGGTTGGACAGAACGTATTCTCCGTGCGAAGAAGCACTTCATGATATAAATTTTGAGTTATTTCTTTTTTTTTATTAAAGGTGCGATAATCCTCTAAACATTATTCAACTTACAATATAACAGAAATCTAACAACCGAAACTGAAGTCTATAAATCCTACTCTCGTTGTCCCAAAACGGAAGGCATAGATAAAGAAATAGCATAGCACATAACGCTACTTATACTCTATCCAACCGTTTAAGAATCTCTCCATCATTAACATGGTCTGGCCGTCAGTTCAGGAGTTCTATCTGTCTAAAAAGGTAGATAGGTTGCAGCTACTCTTCGTCGTAGAGCGGTGGCTTGTCCAACTCGCTGTGATGCTTGCCGGCCAGCTCTGACGTCATGGCTTGCTTCAATTCGTGCTGCCAACATGCGAGAAAATTAATTAGATTAATACGTCACTTCTGCATTAAGCACACGGCGTGATCAGGTTTTCAAGACCAGTTTGTTTTTCTAACTGAACAGACAGTTTTGCTTCTGGGGAGTTTGTTGCGCCACTTCTTCGCAGCTAAAGCACTAGGAAGTGGGCGTTTTGGGATACTGTGTTGTGTAATTTTGATGTTCGAAAAGTACTGATTTTCAGCCAAGTTTGAATAGATGACTTTTGATTTTGAGCCTTTGCTCGTCGTTACGTTACGAAAGGAAAGAAAATTAGTCTGGGTCGCTGCTAAGGCTGCCTTTTCTTCAGAGAAGTACGAGGTAGCTAAGCTATGTACCTATGTTAGTTTTCCTCCAGAGGTAATGTAGCGGAGGGGTAAGAGCTATGCAAAAGTTACCTTCGTTGAACCCTATTCTGCCAGACTTAATAATTTAAGCTAAGCTATGAAAATCAAACGATCCTATTGGGTTTATATTATTCGCATCCGTCATTACGCAGCTTAGTATCGGGTATTTTTTTTAGAGGGGGAGAACTTGGATTTACCGATTTATCACCTGCTTTTTCCCCTTGACATGCTTTGTCCCCTTGGAGGGACGGATCGGAAAAAAATGTTGATCTGTCCAGGGTAGCAACGAGGGGACAGTTCGAACTTTAATCACTCCTATCTGGGACAGATGGGAGTGAATAAAGTTGCTGCTAACAGGGGGACAGATTAAACTTTTTTTCCGATCTGTCCCCCTAAAGCAGGGTGCCACATCGGAATAATCCGAGAACTTTAAATTGAAATAAAACACAGAAAAATGTTTTTAATAGGTATCCATGAAATTGGCTTTATTTGATAGATAATTTTATGGCATTGATGTTTGGACATTATTCCGGGCAGTGGCCACCGCGGCTGACACCAGCGCCTAGTTTACTGAAAACTTATCTTTTCTTTTGGCTTAATTTACTAAAGTAAATATTTGACAAACGAATAATTTCACGAGTTCGTGAGATTTGAAGCCATTACTTTATTTTCTCTGGGGATATGTAGTCGCATGTCTACTCCGATAAACCAGTCAAAATTGAGCACTTTGATGTCAACATTCGATGCATTATTGCCGAAATACAGCCTGATTTACTGTAAACAGTGTGTGAAAATTTGACCTCCAGATTATGCCATGTCAGATAGGGCCGTCATCTACCCCGGTCACCAGGGAGAGTGGGACCGGCGAGAAATGTCGTGCGGTGTCCCACAGGGATCGGTCATAGGGCCGCATCTGTGGGATATCGGCTACGACTGGGTGCTGCGCGCCAATTTCTTTAGCGGCGTCAGCGTAGTATGCTACGCTGACGACACGCTGGTCCTGGCGCAGTGGAGGTCGCACCAGGCGGCGGCCGAACTAGCGACACGCGGGGTTGCGATAATCGTAGAGAGGATCCGGCAATTGGGACTCGAGGTGGCCCTGCACAAGTCCGAGGTCATGTGTTTTCATGGTCCTCAGAACGCGTCACCGTCGGGTTCCCATATAACGGTAGGAGGGGTTCACATCGGCGTCGAGCCAACGATGTAGTACCTGGGATTCGCCCTCGACAGCCGATGGAACTTCGTGGAGCATTTGGGACGTTTGGCTCCCAAACTGGAGCGGGCCGGGGCTGCCTTGAAGCGACTCCTGCCAAACCTTGGGGTCCAAGTGCCTGCCGGAGGCTCTATGCGGGGCTCGTGCGGGCCCTTTACGGGGCACCGGTGTGGGCACGTTCCTTGGGGCGGAGACCAACCCGCCGGTTGAACGCGTCCCAGAGGGTCATGGCCATCCGGCTAGTCCGGGGATACCGCACGGTCTCCGGTGAGGCGGCGAGCCTCCTTGCCGGATTGCCGCCGTGGGATCTGGAGGCAAAAGTCCTCGCACACACATGGGAGTGGCGCGAGGAGGCAAAACGCCGGGGCGTCACTCCGCTGCCACGAGAAATCATGGCACAGCGGACAGAGCTCCGGCGGATCTCATGGCGACATGGAGAGTGCGACTGTCGCAACCCAGTGGTCACGCGGCAGTGGGCACGCTACAATTGCGGCGATAAGTCCCCTCTTTGAGGAGTGGTTGGAGAGGCGTCACGGCATCCTCACTTTCCGCCTGACGCAGGTCCTCTCCGGACACGGTTGCTTCGGGAGGTTCCTGTTCCGGATAAGGTGGGAGGAAACGCCCGGGTGTTACCATTGTGTGGATCGCCCGGAGGACACGGTGGAGCATACGGTGGAGGTCTGCCCGGCTTGGGTAGAGCACCGCCGCGTCCTCGCGGAGGCGATCGGCGGCGGCGATCTCTCGCATCCGGCCCTGGTACAGGCCATGGTACGGAGCGAGAGTGCATGGAAAGCCGTCACCTCCTTCTGCGAGGTAGTAATTCTCGCGAAGGAGGAGGCTGAACGCGTGAGGGAGAGGTAATCTTTGCGCCCTCACGCCCCTTGTCGTTGCAGGAGACGCTCTGGGCGTCGGGAATCGATAGCCGATTCCCGGCCACCGTAGGCGCGGGCTTGCGGATGGCGAGCAATGGGTAGCTCGCCGTCCGGTAAGGACCAGGCCCGGGTCGACGGCGCGTTATGTTCCACGCGCGCCTCAAAGAGGTGTCAGCACTAGCTGAAGGGGTCCGCTAGGGCCAATGCCCGCCAGGGTTGCGGGTTGTTCGAAAGAGTTACCGTGGCCCTGGCACAGGCAACTGAAGGAACACGGGTGGGTTTTAGTCAGTAGAAGTCTGACACGCCCTCCCGCTCCACCCACAGCGGGAGAAGTTATTTGATGATTTCCCATCCAAAAAAGAAAAACAAAAGGGTGCTTACCACCATCTCTTGTAGAAAAGTATTTTAATATTACTTCAGTGCGGATAAGAGGTGGTCGTAGGCCCCCCAGCTCCTCCACTAAGGAAGAAAACTATGTAAATTAATGTGACACTAACTACGAAATGGCGACACAGTCTGGTGAACTGTCCGCAGTCGAGGGCAAGCTGCGGGGCTGCTCGCTTGCCGCCGGTCCAGTCGCGGCTGAAGGTGATTTGCGCCGAGACCAGCGCAGCCGCCAGCACGCAGGCCGCTACCACCGCTACACACCTGCTGGAGAAGACGGCTTTATAATAGGTATTTTACCTATGAAATTGTCGATTTTCGATACCGGCTAGTGTGAAGATCACATTCTATTTAGAATTCCACATTCAAATTAATTTTATAATATAGCATGACATTTAAAAAAAAACAGTTGTTCATTTGTTTTCCCGCCGTTCGATTTTTCTTTGATATCGATGTTACCTGTAACCATGGAAAAATCGAAATTGCGCCCTATTTTCGAATACGAGTTCCGTCGTGGCACCAACGCGACACAAACAGCACGACGTGTGTGGACAACATGGACAAGGTACCGCAAGTAAACGCACTGTGCGTTTTTGGTTTGATCGCTTCCGTTCTGGAAATTTTGATCTTTGAGCCCCGGAAAATAATTTCAAATCCAACGAGGCGGTGAAAAACGCCTTTAAAAAATTTATCGATTCCCGTTCCCTGGATATCTGTAGCAGAGGCATCAACGAACTTTCAAGAAAATGGCAAAAGTACATCGATAAAATTTCTAAAAAAAAAATTGTTTGATTTTTTCTATGTAATTCGGCACTTTCATAGATAAAGACCTAATATTTTAGAACCTACCAGATACCTACAACAAAAGTTGATCACCTAAGTATTTCTTCATTAATTTATTACTCAACATACATACACACCACGCCGTGTTTCCCCGTAGGGTTGGGCAGAAAGTGTACCTATGAACTAAATTTATTACTTTTTCTGGTTCTTCCGCGACCCAACCATCGAACTCTAGCACACACCTCTCGTCACTCTAGTCCGTACCTCCTGACTGTTATGGTTAGCTGGGACAAGCATACGAAATATAGTTTCGCTTACAAAGAGACTCTTGTACATTTTCAATAAACTAAGCTGCTACCTAGAGATATTAAAACTTTTCTTTTGTATTTTTCTCTATAGCACAATCAATTTTAATGTACTGCATACCGGCGTGGGGTAGTACGTATGCCACTAGTATGCTGTGAATGGAGAGAGCACAAAGAGCCGTCCTAAAAGCTCTTTTAAGGAAGCCTATTAGGTTCCCGACCTTCCGATTACAACTTTGTAACAACAATGGTCTGTAGTCACATCTATGCGCTTCAGACCGTCATACGTAAGCATGCTAAATTCCATATAAGCCGAACAACAAGCGCAGAAAGGACATAGTGTGTCATTTTGAGTCGCTTAGCACTGCTCTCGCCAGTAGAAATTGTAATATAGCTCTCCTCTCTACAAGTGTATTAATAAAATAGCATTAATAGATATCCTAACAAAAAACTAATGCAAAAAAGAATTACAAAGCCAATTACTACTGAACCTCTTCTCAAAACAATCAAATATTATACGTAGAAGTATTCCAAAAACACAGACGCATATATAGGGTTACTAGGAATTAGTGACCGATTCATACTTAAACTCATGATTGTACTCATGATTGTACTCATGATAACAAACAACTTTTACTACTTAGGATCAACCCTGAAAACGCGAAAAAAAAATGAGCTGTCCCATATATTCATGTTCGCATAACTCGTCAAAATGTAGGGAGTAGCTGATTTTTTTTCCCGATTTCAGGTTTGGTTCCGTAGTAAAAGTTGTTTGTTATCATGAGTACAATCATGTGCTTAAGTATCGGTCACTAATTACCAGTCACCCTATACAGGGTAAAACATCAACAACCTCTTAAGGGGTCATTGTACTCATCATTATGAACAACTTTTACTATGGGACCAAACCTGAAATCGCGAAAAAAAATCAGCTGTTCAGTACATTTTGACGAATTATGCGAACATAAAATGTGAGTGATAGTGTATGTGTGAGTGTATGTATATTCATACATACACTCACACATACACTATCACTCACTCATGCTCTCTCGTGCACGCACACACACAAATATCTCTTAAGAGGATTGTGAAGCTGTAAATTTTCATACAAAAAGCGATAACATTTTTCTCCCCGTAAACATAGTCTAATTTTCATAATTTTTGGAAATGTTGTAGCTATAATGAAAAACTAGGTCTGACGTTTTTATTATAAACACATTGTATACTATATAAGTTATTAGCCTCTAAATATTTATATTTTTGACATAATAACTTCCTCGAGCGTTTTTATTTTTTTAATTAAATTTAATTTAATTACTAAAAAAGAAAAAACGTACAGACCTAGATTAAGGTGAACTGAATATAATAAATCCAAAATTGCGTTATTTTGTAAAGGTTTAGGAGGGTGAAAACGTTATCGCCCGCAACAATATTTATGGAAATAATTGTATTAAATGTAGGTAATTGCCTCTAAGACTCGCGCCGTGTATCGGCACTTCAGTAGCTTAATAATGTGGTTATAGAATTTGTTTTTTTTTTATTTTTATATTACGTCTACTGTATATTTTATATATTTTTTACAAGTTCACCATGTAGCACGTTTGAAAAATGTTGTTTTTAATGTACAGACGCCAGCACATCAAGCTACCCAAAACTGTCAAATTTTCCCAATCAACCTTGAACCTAATGCTTTAGCGATAAAGTTGAAAATCTATTAAAGAAATTTGACAGATTATAGTAGCTTGATGTGCTGGCGTCTGTACATTTAATTTTTCATTAGTAGTTTATACAGACACCAACGATACACTTCTTTCGGGAATGAATATTCCCGAAAGAAGTGTATCGTTGGTGTCTGAAGAAAAAATGAAAGAAAGATGAAGGCTACATTACTGAGATTTAAAAAAAATGCATTATCTTGACTACACGGAACCTGTGGCCGTGGGGCACTTTCCCGCACTCGGCCGGGAATACAAAGTAAAAAGCACATTATGTTAAATACTCATTACATTAATTGTGATAAAAGCGGTGAAGAGCCACGTTTCGAGGAAGTGTGTTAAAAATACGTTATTTTAAACAAAATCAAACGACGAAATATTTATTTATTTAATAAACTGTACTTTTAGCTCACTAATGTAGATGCAGAGGCGGACTTAATGCCACAGGCATTTTCTAGCAGTCAACCTTTGGGTGATGCAAAGACAAACAGTGGGAGGTGCAATAGCGAGAAATGAGGAATAAATGTTTATTTAAATATAAAGATAAACTTAAACTTACCTATTAAAAACTATAAATGAAAAATATACACCTAATTACATATAATATAAGCACAAATAAATACACATATAAATACCGTAGAAAACATTACCGTGACGTATTATTGACCGTATTATTGCGACGATACTGCTAGCTCCTTGCGAATGTACTCGCGAACATCCCATAGGATAGGGTTGCCATTCTTATTTCCTGGGGGAGCGCATTGCACAGTGAAATAGACTGAATGAAGAAGGAAGAGTGACTGAAGTCTGGGACATTGGAGAAGACGATTGTGAGATGAACGTAGATTTCTATTGTGGTTGGCGCAAATGTACTGAAAGTGGGGGGCTAGATAATTAGGGGAAGAAGGACAGTCAAGAAATGAAAAAGAGGTGGTCAGGTCAGTGCCCTTGGCCGTCTGTGCTGGTTTATGAGCACCTACTATAGAAACGATATATATGTGATAAAAGTTTATGCTCGTTACATCGTAGACCTCATCCATCGCTTTCCATCAGGCGGGATCTAGGTCAAAAGCAGGCCCATTCCGCAATAAAAAATAAAATAAAACTTTTCTATAAAATTGTAGTGATGGCCCAGTGGTTAAGACCTTGCCTCTCATGCACGAGGTTGTGTGGGTTCAAATCCGGGCAAGTACCAATGTGAATCCACGAGCTAAAGTGCCGTCGCGCATTTTATGAAAAACTTGCTTCGGAATTTTGGCTTTATTTAAAAGAAAAAAATGCGAAAAGCGAGGCCGCATTAGTATAGTCCATACTGAAAGACTTCGACAACTTTGACTTATTGAATGCAAAAAAAGGCAAAGTTGTTGAAGTCTTTCAGTTTCTCAGAATAAGAAAGAACGCCAAAGTTGGCCATTTAACGCACGGTCGAAATGTAGGTAACGGCGCCGATACCCTTGTTCACAAGCTAAACTAAATTTAAATTCACTGTATCTTTTTCTTTCTGTTTCATTAAGAAAACGACAGAAGATAAATATCATTAATTCTGTCAAATTAAGATACCTACTCCATAGACAAATTTAGACGTGATTAAACAATTGGTTATGTACTAAAAATACGTCAATTTACGTCAGGCGCTGACTAATTTGACAGGACTAAACTGATATTTATCTTCTGTCCTTTTCGTAATGAAAAGCACAAGATGCACTGAACTTAAATGTAGTTTAGTTTGTGAACAAGGGAATCCAGGGGTTTATGAACAAGGGCCAATAGGCCCTTAAAATATGTACGTTTAATTGTTTTTGCGTGATTCTCAGGTTTTTATCCGCGTTAGACATAACTTTACAAACTATGTAATATAAATTTAATATAATCTAAAATATTCAAATATTAAGTTATTAAGAAAATGCTCACAAATATTTTTTCTTAATTATTGACACTACTCGTTTAGACGTGATCTTCAGTTTAAAATCATTAAAAGTCGGTTATCGTCGCCATAAGTCTGAAATCGCCAATCCATCTTGAGCAAGCGTGGTGATCAATGCTCGTGCCTTCTCTGCATGAGAAGAGGCCTTTGCATTTGCTTTGGAGTGGGACAATAATAGACTGGTATTAAAATAAATAATCATTTATTTTCTTTATTTTTTTACATATATAAATTATATTTTTAAATTTCGGGAACAGGGTCTAAGCTACCGGCGGGCAGGACTCCAGAGAGAGGAACCTTCTAACAATGTGAGCCATGTCCAGAAGTACCGCTTTCTGAATCAGCCCTTGATCCAGCTGTCTAACATTATTATTATTAAAGCTAAAAGGAATTTTTAACACAACCTTTTCAGTTTTCAGTAATATTAAAGTAGAATTATCTCAACATGACTACTTATTATGTGCGAGCACACGCAGACAGCTTTAGTCACGGGATCAGCAGAAGTCGTGACATTTGCTCACAAACAACAATAATGGTGGCTTACAATGATAAGTTAGCGGATAACTCGCTGTTATATTATATCTTCTTAAGTTACGACAACTTGTTGCTTTGTTATTTCTTTGAAAATGATATGTGCAGTGTACTTTTATTTTAAACTAGCTGCGTCTCGCGGTTACACCCGCATAAATTACGATCCCGTGGGAATATTGGGATAAAAATATTCCTGTCCTAACCCAGATCATGGTCTAACCATGTGCCAAATTTTATCTAAATCCGTTCAGCCGTTTTAGCGTGAAAGCGTAATAAACAAACATACAGAAATCTTTGGAAGAAAGACATAAAAATATTGAACGGCGTGGATTTTTTTCTATTGATCTTCAATACCCTTCACGTTCGTGGTGTACTAGAGTGCACCGGCTCTTCACTTATGTTTTATGTTCTAAGTCCCATGTAATAAGCATTTTGGCCCCATCCCAAGTAGCACGCGGGGTTCTATAGTAGATCTACTGTGGGACACATTCTATCTATAAGCTCTCTAAGTAAGCTATATAAAAGCTATATAATAGGTTGGGGAAAAAGTTTCTTCGCATTTTTTAAGAAAATTCAAAACATTTTTTAATATAGTTTATTTACATTTAACTAAAGTATGTAGGTACCATTTTGTTCGATAACTTTTTGCCATCTTGTAGGTAGGGACATGATCCCATTGCTATAGAAATTTTGGGACTTCTGGTCAAAATACCGCGACAAGTGGTTTTGGCAGTCCTCTCGTGATGTTAACCTGACACTGCCTAAAGAATTCTGAAGAGACCGAAACAGGTGGAAATCAGAAGGTGCAAGGTCAGGACTATACGGCGGATGCATTAACACCTCCCAGCCAAACTCTCTTAATTTTTGCTGAGTGGCTAAAGATGTGTGAGGTCTAGCGTTATCATGATGAAAAACCACACCCCTTCTGTTGATTAATTCCGGGCGCTTTCTCTCAACTTCTTGCTTTCATCTCATCAGTTGTTCGCAGTAGAGTTCAGAATCGATGGTCCTGCCTGGTGGTAACAGCTCATAATGAATAAATAATGCCCTTCCAATCCCACCACACACACAGCATCACCTTGTTGCGAGTTAACCCGGGTTTCACCACAGTCTGTGAAGCCTGACCTGACAACGACATTTTTCGCACGTTCTTGTCATACGTGATCCACTTTTCATCACCAGTTATCAGATTCTTCAAAAATGGTTCGGTTTCATTACGTCGTAAT
Organism: Dicycla oo; assembly: GCA_948252095.1. Taxonomy (NCBI): domain Eukaryota; kingdom Metazoa; phylum Arthropoda; class Insecta; order Lepidoptera; family Noctuidae; genus Dicycla; species Dicycla oo. The sequence continues at coordinate 12,726,075 of OX411730.1, forward strand.
AAAGAATCACAAATGAGTACACGGTTCATTAGGTTTCTTTCAGTGAGCTCGTGAGGTACCCAAATGCCGAGCATTTTTGTGTACCCAGTTTTTTTCAATTGCGACAAAACTGTTTTGTGGTCAATTTCCAGTTCTTCAGCTACGTCGTAACTACTGATATGCCTATCTTGCTCCACTTTTTCAAAAATGGCATCCATTTTATCCGTAATAGGGCGACCAGAGCGACGTGCATCTTTGACATCAAAATTTCCGGATTGAAAACGCTTAAACCAAATTTGTGCTACTCTCACAGACACTACACTAGGTCCATAAACATCGCAAATTTTTTTCGCGGCTTGCGTTGCATTTTTACCTTTTTTGTAGTAAAATTTTAAAATGTATCGAATTTCTTCATTAGATTCACTCATCTTGACGGTACGAAAAACAAATGAAAATCACACATTTTCCTAATTTGAATTTGGAATTATGTTCTTTAAAATTTAACTTTCAATGATACCAAAACCAGCCAGATACAAATAGTACAGCCAAAGAGATTTTATTACAAGTTCATACATACTATAATGCGAAAAGACTTTTTCCCCAACCTAATAGTATGCTATACAGCTTCAAGTTCACAATAACTGCACAATAGCAGTATATTAGCATTACAATAGCAATATAATGTGTAACAGTGGTCTTTAAGCTGATCAACGTCACCTTTTGGGTGTCCGTGTGATTGTTCATACAGACTAGAGTATAGGTAGAAGGGAACAAATGACCAAATTCACGAATTCAAGACAGCTTCATTCAGTTATTAGTGCTCACAACGCACCCTTGAAACTTCTGTTAGGCTACGTTTCCTCCAAATAATGTCTGAATAACCACTTTTTAAAATAAAATTGATTGCATTGAACTACTCTAAGAGTGTTAAGTTTCTTGTGTCTGTGAAACGTTTATTATGAACTAAATGTGGACTATTAAAGAGAACGAAATGCTACTTGGGAATTGGGATATTACGTGGGGCTTAGAACATAAAACATAAATGACGAGTGCAGTTGCACTGTAGGTAAGCCTTCGGGGATTACCTACTGCCGTGATGTATGTGTGTTATTATTATAAGATTTGGCAAACAATATTGAAGATCAATAGAAAAAAATCCACTCCGTTCTAAAGAATAGAAAAGATATAATATAATAATAATATCCTGGGACATTTCACACACGGTCATCTGATCCCAAACTTGTACTATGGAAACCAGATAACTGATATACTACATACACTACTTTTTTTTTGTAAATACATACTTATATAAATAATTACACCCAGACTCAGGACAAACAGACATGTTCATGCACACCTGCGATTAATTTAAGATTAATATAAATTTTAATATATATATATATTATTTTATTATTATTCCAATATTTATATGTGTTATTCCTATTATTTTTTCTTTATCTAAACTAATATTATTAGCAGGTAGGTAGGTACCTACTCAAACAACAGAAGAATTTCTTACATTCGCGACTTTGACGATTTCCTAGAATCTAGACTAGATTTCCAAGAATGCATATCCAGTACTCTAATTGCGTAACACACTATACATTGGAATCAGTTTCATTTTGACAGTTGAACAACATTAATTGCGTTATTTACGTTGGTGAGTAGACAAATTTTTCTAACATATGAAGCAATGAATTAGCAATTTGCTACAAAATTATTCAAATTTCGGTTGATAGTGTGTTACGCAATTAGGCTGCTGTACGGCTCTAATAACATAATCCTTCCATATCCTAAGAACACGTCTTCCCTACCAGCACCCTAATTGCGTAACACATTATCAATCGGAATCTGAATCATTTAGAAGCAATTTCTAATCCATTGCTTCTGAATACACCTGAATGCTCGAAAAAATTATCTTAACAACGTAAATAACGCAGTGAATGTTGTTGAACTGTCAAAATGAAACCGATTCCGATTGATAGTGTGTTACGAAATTGCCCCGCAGTACTACTGTATCCCCATGAAACATGAGGCTCAAGGGGCTACTGTGACTCTTTGGGTTCATTCGAGTACCTAATCGAGTCTGGTCAAACTCGGTGCATTTCATTCATTCATTCGCTACATTGCTAGATTTTCGTACCGGCAGTCAGTCTGAATTTTGATTCGTCCATCTTTCTTAAGCCTGCCTAGATAACAGAGTGAAGCTTTCATAACATGAAACACTGAGCCTCTTAACACATTGTTTTATCTATTCACAGTTTCACACGTCACAATATCTTCTAAACACCATTACAAATCTTTTTTGGGGTTTATTTTTGTAAGATAAAGTCTTATCTTACGATTTTATCGCATTGGCCCCCCACGAGGTGGACCGATCACTTAGGTCTGAAGGTCGCAGAAATCATCTGGATGTTGATTTCGTTTCTATCGCTGAAAATACTATAGATAGATAGATAGATAATTTATTTGCATAAAAACATGGTATAAAAGATGTTACAAAATTAAATATAGTGTACCTACCTATATATGTTTTTGCTTAACATTATCATGTCATTCATATCACAGAAATATACAACTCCCATACTTTAATATTATAAATGCGAAAGTAACTGTCTATCTATCTGTAAGCGATTCACGCTTATGCCACTAAACCGATCGTTATGCAATTTTGAAATATATGTAGGTAGCCTAGGCCTGGAGAAGGGGGGGCCACTTTTCATCCTATATTAAAAACATAAAATACACGTAGGAGAAGTGGTGGGTTCGCTAGTATTATGGAAACCCTTGGACGCAGGACGCCAGACTCCGCTAAAGACTGAGCTATGGAGGTGGCACAAAAATGTCTTGGACATTATTCACAGGATATATCGACAGGCGTTGTTGTTAGTAAGTAGGGTGAGCACTGGAGTAGCGTTTGATACAACAACATTTTAACAAATTGTAATGCCCATTTTCACTAACACTAGGGTACACCTAAATAAACGCCTAAATATGATCACGTTATTGCATGTATTTTCAACTATCGGCCCTGAGCAGAGCGTTGAAAATCTAATAGTGCGCTTTTATTTGCTTTTATTAGATTACATACCAAGTGTTATTGAAAAAGGACATAAGAAGTTCCCTGTGGCATTTAAATTAACAAAGGTTGGACTTAATTTGAGTAGCAATAAACTTATAAAGGCCCTCGGACCAAATAAAAAAATCAAAACATAGCGGTGACTATAGTGACATGAGGTCAGTTTCGTAAACATGTGTGCACTTAGTGAGGTGTAGTTTAGTAAGTTGTAGTTTGGTGTAAATGTGTGCGTGTGAGCGTGTATGCACAGAGCGAGGTGTAGTTTTGCGCAGGCTTCACTGTATTGTTCGCAGTGCTATGTCTTAGTTTTTATTTATTCTGAGCCTATGCTCAGAATAAATAAAAACTAAGACCCAATAAGCCAGCTGCGGCCGGAATTTGAAATCGAAATCTGATGCAAGACCATTGCGGAGTGGGATATGTCGAGAAACTTTACTGAAGTGCGTATTGACATCTGAATAGAAATGAGGATTATCAATACAACCATGCAATTCTGAGAGTACTCTAACTATCGTGTAGAAATTAGAGCTAACGGGCAGACCAGCAGCTCTACCGATCAGGTGATATTAAAATGAAAAGAAAGATAACGTTCCAGAGAAGAGATTAAATACTCAACAGAAGTCAAGCGTAGTTGAATGCGGGCTGAACTTATGGTGCTGAATGGTGATCAAACTCCACATAAACTGTTGAGCTTAAGTGTTAAGTCTATACTGTCATATGTCGAGAGAACCCTCGCAGGAATAGCATATTTTGAGCGTGGATAGATAGAACTATTTGAGCAAATTGTCGTCACTTTATAATGCATTTAAAATTCGAAAATTCCCATCAAACTATAGTCGGAAGAATTCCACCTATGCTTAGAGGACTGAATATCGATGGTCCGCTGATAAAAAAGGTTCTTTCCATAACTTTTCATACCGTAATTTCTAAATCAATCTGCCTAGCGTCTTCCCAACTATGTTGGGGTCGGCTTCCAGTCTAACCGGATGCAGCTGAATACCAGTATTTTACATGGTGACTGCCTATCTGCAGGGCTAACATGACAAGCGCGAGATCGCTCTTTTTCTCGATTTGTCGAAATTTGATTCTGACGTTATTATAATGCCTAACCAGTGAGCGTGAAGTGAGTTGTCATTCCACCTGATGCTAGGGAGTGACATTATTGACAGCTCGCTCCACGCTCACCTCACCTAAGTCTTCACGGTGATCTTTTAACAGAATAGCACTGCAGGACCGTTAGGCTCGAGTAAACTTGAAAAAAGCAGTTTGACACTTCTTTATCTCGTGACGAGAAACCAATGTAGCAAGTTATTAAAAAGAAATTATTTTTATCATAGCAACATCGGCTTGAGGTTCTGTCTCATTCATTCGATTTAGAAAATGGAATTAGTATGTACTATAATCATTTTACGTCCACCTCTTTGAATTTATGTTAAGATCTTTGTGTAGGCTGACTTTTTTTATTAATTTTCTTTTGGCATGCCGAAATTAAAATACAAAATGACGGAAATGAAAATTAGTGGCACATAATATACTCACTAGATATATCTATCATCTTGGTATAGCAACACCCCTCCGTGCCTCGGAAGCACGTTAAGCTGTTGGTCCCGGCTGTTATTCGTTACGGTCGTTACGGGTCGTCAGAAGCCCGAAAGACTGACAACCACTCTTACCAAGGGGTATCGTATTTCAAAGTTACCGGGTTGTGGAGGTCAGATAGGTAGTCACTCCCTCCATATAAAATACTGGTAATAGCCGACTCCAACATAGCTGGGAAAAGGCTAGGCAGCTGATGATAAGTATACTCACTACATAGTAACCACAATTGACAAATGAGCCAACGATCACAATTTGACAAAGAGAAGATTGTTATAGTAACCATCACCATGAAACCCATGATATAGCAAATTTAGTTAATCACCACACTTACCAAAAGGACTGGTTTTCAGTTAAATATGCAGCTGGAGTTGATTTCGCTATTATAACCTTAAAACACTAAACGTTGTTAATCACCACCCTTAGGAAATGAACTGGCGATTTTATTAGATATTGCCATACATCCATAATCCCTAGATTTTGTTAATCACCATAATTGCCAAAATCACTGAAAGTGATACTCATCTACGTAATAGTGCCCCCCTCTGCCACAATTTCTCTCGAGGCCGCCGGAAGGAACTTCGTTCCAATATAAATAGTAGATTAGAACTAAGTATTTTAATCATTTTATATTGTAAAATAAAATTATAACTAAAATAAGTACAATTATGAAACTGCCATGGTAATTTGGAGTTTTTTTTTTTATCATAATTTTGTCTACTCATCTCGTCGTCAAAATCGAGGACGAATAAATGACAGATGAATCGCAGATTATCCCGTGTTGAACTGTCAAAATTCGAGATAAGTTAGGTGTCATGTTAGGGTTTGTCGAGAAAACATCAAGTTTGACAGAACGAGTCGAGTATTTTGTATAGCAGCGTTGTCAGAAAACGAGAATAGTGTTGCGCTGTCAGAAAATTAATCAGGCGAGAGTGAATAATTGTCGCGTGTGTCATGTTAGCCCTGCTGATCACCACAACCCAATTACTAGATATACGATACCTACTCCTTGATAAGGCTGGTTGTCACTTGTCAGACTTTCGGGCTTCTGACGACCCGTAACGACTGTCAAAGATCCACGAATGATAGCCGGGACCAATGACTTAACGTGCTTTCCAAGGCACGGAGGAGTCTCGTTATGTAAAGATGGTCACCCATCCACGGACCAACCCCGGCAAGCGTAGCTTAACCTGATGGATCGACCCGTGCGGCTTTTATTACTTAGCCACGAGCTCCTTTTCCTTTTAAGTTTTGGCACTTATAATTCTAAGTGTCGAAATTTCTGGTGCTATTAAACTATCCCTGAAAGATGCACTTTACACCTACAATAAATAAAACCTTGATAAACTTTAGAGCCCAAAAAAAATGCATGTTAACTTTCAAAAACAATTTTCACACGAATCCTTATATAACTTTTCTTCCACCAATAATTTTCAACAACTTCTTTAAAAATGTTCACCTTATTTAAAAACTTTAATCCAACTCACCTACAGCGCGCTGCCGTCATGTCACTGCTTAGCACGGGTCGCAACAGTGGCCTGCAGACCGGCGGCCATCGTTATATACCGACCCTTTTCCCGCGCATCCTTCCACGCACACAACGTGGGAAAAGATTAAGGAAATCTCTTGCGGGTAACACAAAGATATTTTAAAAAGAACATTTTCATATTTTTCAATTTCCTTCTACTTATTAATAGAGGAGTTTCTTTGAGGGTTCTGCAGTATAAGAATATGGTTAGCAATATTGCAAATTTGCAGTCGATGTCTCGCACATTTAATAGAAGTGCTTTTTTATTTTTGTAATCATATATAATAAAGCATAATAGCATATTTTTAGCATAGGTGGTGTAACAAGTGTCAAATAAAATAAACGGTTTTTTGCAGGAACTTATACAACTTTTACAGTAAATCTTACGGACCTCCTTTTAAGTAAATGATATACCTGTGCTAGGAGAAATAAAATAAAATACAATGTACATACATAACCTATATAATATCCTAATAATTTACTTATCCTAATTAATTAATAAAATAAAAAAGAATATGGCGTCCAAATACAATGGTTTGGGATTCGATTCGACAGATGGCGTGGTTGGTTAAGATACCACCTGCCATGCCGCTGGTCGTGGGTTCGATTCCCATCCAGGACAAACATTTAATTTTGTGTGCATGAACATGTCTGTTTGTCCTGAGTCTAGGTGTAATTATCTATATAAGTATGTATTTACAAACAAAAAGTAGTGTATGTAGTATATCAGTTATCTGGTTTCCATAGTACAAGCTCTGCTTAGTTTGGGATCAGATGACCGTGTGTGAACAATGTCCTAGGATATTATTATTATTATTATTCACAGTTACACCCAGTAGTACAGTGACGAAGTGTCTGCCACCGCGTTAGGTCGCGGATTCGAGTTCTTCTCAAGGTCTCATTAACTTACTTTAGGACCAATTTTATGAAAACATAAGCTTTAGTAAAACAAAAAAAACCGGCCAAGTTGTCAGACCACGCACAATGAAGGGTACCGTAGTGGCATGAATTTATCCTAAAAACATACTTAAAATTGTAGTTTTTTCAACTACAATTTTAAGTATGTATACATGTTCACCATCAATTCTCTAACTGCAAATGTAAGTTTGTAATCTCAAAAAAAAATGTGATAAAAAGACAAATTAACAATTTTCATGATTTTAGCCAAACAAGGATGATTTTAGGTCAATGGGAAGTACCCTGTTCTGATTTATTTGCGAGTATCAAAATATACAGTTATTCCGGTCGGATCCCCTGATCTGATCCCCTGCTGATTATTATTATGTTTTAATTCCTGTCTGATCCACTTTGTCATTCCGGGCTGATCCTCTTTACTCTTTTTGACAGGTAAGTACAGTCAAGAGAAAAACTGTTGTTCTTGTAAAAAATATTTGTTATTATTTGTTCAATTGTTAAAAATCATCACAGGCATTTGGTCTTTTAATTTGGACAAACCTTAATAATAAAAAAGATTTTGACCATCTTATTTAAATAACAAAAACAGAACTTAAAATTACTGTACTCATATATAGTCCTCACAGACAATCAGACATTTGGTCTTTTAATTTGGACGAACCTTAATAATAAAAAGATTTTGACCATCTTAATTTTTGTTACGGGAACGTAGAACTACGTATTTAATAATAATTTCATCTTGATACCTCTACGCGTTCCTGATAAAAAGGACGGACAGACAGACAGACGGACAACGAAGTGATCGTATAAGGATTCCGTTTTTCCTTTTGAGTTACAGAACCCTAAAAACCAGCCAAGTATGTGTCAGACCACGCACAATGAAAGGTTCCGTAGTTAGGATGAATTTATCCCAAACCAAACTTAATATTCAAGATGTACTCGTAAAATATGTTCTCCCATACATTCCAACTGACAATGTAAGTTTGTAATCGCAAAAAAATGTCATAAAACTACAAATGAACAATTTTCGCACTTTTTCCTTTACACCTTGTTTCTTGCCAAATTTCATGATTCTAGGTCAACGGGTAGTAGATTTAGACCTAGATTTTGATTTATTTGCGAGTATCAAAATTTGTCGCATAAATGGCCATATTTTTTATTGCGACGACTTAAAAGCTTGATTTTTTTTAGAGCTCCAATGGACCGTAGACTTACTTATTTGGTATTAATTTCACCTAGATACATCCACGCGTTCCTGAGAAAAAGGGTTTTGACAGACTAACAGACAGACAGATAGATGGACAAGGAAGTGATCCTATCCAGGCCAGTTGGCGTGGTTGGTTAAGATACCACCTATCATGCCACAGGTCGTGGGTTCGATTCCCATCCAGGACAAACATTTGTGTGCATGAACATGTCTGTTTGTCCTGAGTCTGGGTGTAATTATCTATATAAGTATGTATTTACAAAAAAAAAGTAGTATATGTAGTATATCAGTGATCTGGTTTCCATAGTACAAGCTCTGCTTAGTTTGGGATCAGATGACCGTGTGTGAAAATGTCCCAGGATATTATTATATTATTATTATTATTATAAGGGTTCAGTTTATTCCTTTTGAGGTACGGACCCTAAAATGCAGACAAACTGTCATGGTGAACTCAGAAAATGTCCTAATTACATTATATTTTGGTGCCTAATTTTCAGATTCATAACTTGTAATATTAAGGTAATGGACGTTATCACCTTTGTACGAATTTTTCTGTTCCTTTCTTTTTGACTATTTATTTGTGTGTACATAAATGGTTATTTTGTACAAGGTAGGTACAAAGGATACCTACTTTGTGAGCTTGTTTACTCTTTTTCAGGGAAGTAATTTATAATGGTTTGCCATTGTCTGTGTCTAGAATGCGTAAGCGACGATAACCGACTTTTAATGATTTTAATCTGAAGATCACGTCTAAACGAGTAGTGTCAATGATTTCGAAAAAATATTTGTTAAATTAGGGCATTTTCTTAATTTTTAGCTTATGTATAGATTACATAGTGTAATTAATTTGTAAAGTTATGTCTAACGCGGATAATAAACGTAATAAGCGTATTTTTAAAGATAATTTTATTATTTTTAAGATAATTTAATTAGTTATATTTTAGTTTACGTGTTTTAATATAATCTCTTTTATTTATGTTTTTTTTATGTATAATAAATTAATAATGCGTCTAATTTGGGACAGCCTCCTTGATGGGCGAGTACTATTACTGGGTTGACATACGACGCGTTGCGTGAGCTCAGCACAGAACACGCAAGCTAATCACTCAATGCCACTAGCATATATCTGAGTCGACAAAGGAGAACTTATCATCTTTCCATGATAATATCCCCCAAAAAATAGCAAAGTTTTAGTAACAGGTGTTTCTTGGTATTATTCCCGTCTTTTGGAAGCTGAACCCATTTTTCTCTAGTTTACCTGATCCGATCTCAATGGCCTCAATGTGTTGGTGGTTTAATTATTTCTTGATCACCTTCCTCCACGAAATTCAGCCGGTGCCTAGAAGGTAGAGTTGACATAGTTAAGACAACCTCATCAGATTACGCTGATGATGACACAACCTTAGTTAAAATTAACGACTCAGGAAATATGGTACGTAACCTCTGTCTGGGGGATGTTTGACCGCTACGATTGGTCTGACTGCTTACAAATAGCACTGAAATAGTCCCCGAGTATCATTATATAAAAATGAAGACTCAACTCAAACTATAAGTAAGACGACGTAATTTTTTGTGAGGTGTACCTATAGTGGCGGAAAAACCCGCCGACGGGAAATGTCGGTCTGTTTGTTTTTTGTTTGTAAGTTTGAACGCGTTAAGCTCTGGAACTACCAGTCGGTTTTGAAAAAATAATTTTGCATTTGATAGCCCAATTCTTGAGGAAGGCTATAGGCTATTTAACATCACGTTATGACCCTTAAAAGCCAAGCAAAAAGAACGCTTATCAAAAACGAAGTAGCGGGGGCAGCTATAGTTTACAAGGTTCTGTGAAAAGTGAGTTATATTTTTACGTAACTTTAATACCTAATACCAGGGCCCCAAGTCTGCTATTTTTTATAAATTCGTCATTCCAACACGATCCCATTGTCATTTTGCTAAAAGTTCGTAATCTGCTAAATTCATAATGGTCGATCATTGGTAGGTCAGTGGTCTCGTAATAGAATCGTGGTACTGATCAAAGAAACTGTCAAAATTTTGGCAGATTACCGCATACGTCATAACGCTAATTATAAGATCTGTATTTTCACCTGTAGCAAACAATAAATAAATGAATTATAAATTATTATGAGTCAGTCTTTCATTTGTCATTATGTACGAGATTACCATTTTAAGCCATGTCTTTCAATGGAGTGTCAGTGGTTGACCATTGGAAAGTCATAATGACGCCATTATATTAGTGGATTACAAAACTTGTCAAAATCAACAATTATGAAATCAATGATAGACTATTCTGACACTATTGTAATAGCAGACTTGAGGCCCTGAATATTGGCCTTCGGCCCGAGCTACCAGGTATGCGTAAGTACAAAGTAGGTACATACTAACACTACTCTATCCCATACATTTTGTTAATCAGAAAATAAGTAAGGTCTGGCGGCTCTGGGATCTTGCTCTATTATCAATTTTGTCATTTTTAACTCATTTAGATTAATAGAATTATAATAGTGCCTATAGTAGTATTGCACAAGTCATTGAGGTACATCAATGATGTTGATCGCAAGCCAGTAGTAACCCAGTAACCCTAACAATTGAAATGCCTTTCATTTTGAAATTCGATAACATGAATTGCTTCATTTAGAGGTAAATGCGCCAATTATGGACTGGTTCTGTAATATGGACTACCCGCGTTTCTCAATGAACGTTATTAGTATAGAGCCGTTGGTCAGCGCACGCTAAACTTCACCCCTCCCGCTGCCCGCTAGTCGCTTGCAGGCCGGCAGAGAGCGCGCACGTATTCACGGGAGCAATTTTTCGTTATTATCAACGCGCGATGTAATTTCTTAGCTAACTTCGTAAGCTCATAATTTCAACAAATATTACACTTTGTGAAAGTGGATTAAACCAGGGGAAAGATAAGTTATTTTACAATAATCCTATTAAGTTGCAATATTCAATAGTTTTTTTATAATTTTCTGAATATTTGAAACCATGTGTAACCATATTTGAAACCATATGGTCCATATTTTGTACACTTTTTGCAAATTCACAATAATGACATATTTTAGAAAAAGTTGATTATTTCTAAGATGTTGATGTTTCTTAAGAGTTTTATTAATCGTTTTTGATTATTGACTAATATATAACAAATATATATACTTTAAAATTTTGAGTTTTATTTGACAAAATCCTTATGGTGGTCCATAATTGGCGCACTTACTCTACATTGACAAGCAGAGGAATTTTTCAAACTGTATATGAAGTAATGGATTAGGAATTTCTTTCAGAATACTTTGTATTGTGAACGAAAGTGTGTTACGCAAAGGGGTGCTGGTTAGATTTTGTCTAGCCTTTTCTCAACTATGTATGTTAGGGTCGGTTTCAAGTCTAACCTGATGCAGCTGAATGCCAGTGTGAACTTATTCTAGGTCGTAGATTTGGGTAGTAAGATTACAGTCAAACTTTTAACACTGTACTTACTGACAAAATACAATTTGCTCCCTTTGAAGTGTAGATGTACCTTTCTGGAAACAGCTAACAAGTTTTGTCCCTAGAACCATTCAGGGACGTCGCGCGTCGGCTGCGCACACGACCTGTTTTCGCCGTCATTCCTAGTCGTACGAATGCAGGCTTGCGAGCACCTCTACGTCGCTTCACTGGCAATTTCAATAGTTTTTCTCTAACTTGGATCTATTTGCTTTATCCGTTGGAAAATTTAAAAACATGTTGCTTGACACAATCAAAAATTTATGTGAGTAAATAATATCAAATCTCTCCAGTGTTCCTTGCTGCTGTCATTTATGTATTATTTCATGTACTTATTTATCTATTCTGTCCGACTTTTACTTTATCAATATTCTTTGCCTTTCTGTATATCTGTGGAGAACGTTGTTGGTTGCACATTTGTATAACTCCTTATGTTCTATTTATTTGTAATATATAATGTGTAATTGTTTGTTCATATATCGAATAAATAAAATACCTAATTATTCAGAGATAGCGAAGCAATCTGCTGTTTACAGCTTTTGCATAGAATCGTTAAGATATACGATACGATCGGTTTACGCTAGTAGTCAAAACCTTCAGAGCTGTATGAGCTCGTACTGGTCTGCAGTTGAAGGTTATTAAGTCCATAGAGTTTCTTGTTCGTTCTTCTCCGTAGGAACACCTCTCTTACTAAACCTCCTTCACTGCAGTTAGCAAGAACATTTTAAAAGCAACCAAATGAAAATATAGCACGCAAATGACGCATCATATTATTTTGTTCGAATTTTTTTGTGGAATATGAATTGTGGAGTACGAGTATGATTTTAGCTCTAAGGTCTGTTAAATAGAGTTTATATACTTACTTATTTCTGGTAAACAGGCACATTTATGTCATAAATCCTTTACGCTCATTGTTCCCCAGTCTAAAATATAGAAAGTCATATTTCGTGTTAGGTACATACTTCAGTAATGCTCTCAGTATCCCATGTGCGATCACAAATTCAGACTAAGGGCTACTAGGGAAAAATCGTGAAAAAAATAATAACACTGCTCAACCCGGAAATCAAGTCCAGGACCTCATTCTCACCTCAGCACTCAGCAGCCCCGCATGCAGCCACTAGATCATCGAGTGTTGAGTGTACAGTCTGTTCCAAAATTATGTGATAAAAGTGTAAGCAAACCCTGTTCAGGTTAAGTTATTACTACGCAATCACTCACTAAAGGAAATTAGTAACACATTCATAATGTATTTAGAAGGTTTCAACTTTATATCTCACCAACTGTATACCTTTCCAACAACTATTGTTCGAGTAACTTATTTAATTGTTAAATGAAAAATCGTCGACGAAAATTGGTTTACAAAATTAACCTCAATTGTAAATGAAACATGTCTTGATAGTGATTTCATATTAGATTTCGGGTTTAATTAGGTACCTACCTACCTAAACAAATAATCAAATCAAAGCACTCAATTTTCAAGTGGCAAATTGGCATCCACAGTTACGATTTCTGATCCTTTTGTTAACATTTTCTGCAGATGATTTTGGAACAGACTATAGTAGTCTATGAGAGGATCCTTGATCACTCCTATTTACGACTCATAAGTAGGATGATGAAATGAAGATATCTGGAAAAGAACCGGAATTACCGACATAGCCTGCAGAGTATGCAAGCTGAAGTGGCAGGGGGCTGACCATGTAATAAGACGGCTGGGACAGACTGGATGCGGAAGGTGGAGAACAGGGTGTTGTGGCAGCCTGGGAGAGGCATATCCAGCAGTGGACTGCGATAGGATGAGTTGTTTGAAGTAGGATGATTGCAGTTCAAAGAACAGTCGACAAATAAGGTTTAATACCATTCTAAATCATTTCTACGCTTACTCACATTTCTCCACACTCACAAAGGATCCCGTAAACATGTTTACGAACATTGTGGAATATGAAATACATTCATAAATTCTCTTTGATCCATTGTTAGCCCGCGTGAGGACTGACAATGCCCGTGCGATCCACCAGGTGGCGCTTTACAAAATGTCCGCCATTGTCGCCAGTTATTTATGAATTTCAATACATGCCTTTGGTATTGGAAACTATTGAAGACTACAAACATCTTATGGAACATTAGCAGTTTTCTTAGTATTTCTAGTTCAGAGAAAAGGCGTACCGATCTAAAATTTACCTATGTGTTTATTTCTGTTTGGATTATTGTCTACAAATGTCTGTGGGAATTAAGCAGACCGTGCCTAACTAACTACTACAGTTGGTACTAAGAAAACGTTTACGGGAACTTACCACTTCTACTACTAGGTATTTCTTGGCAATAATTATGTTTTTACCTCACGACAAAATAAACCAACAGCCACCCTGTACACGCCCGGTTTCGGACAAGCTATTTAACACCAAAATTTGCTGACAGATTTTCACGCTTACGTCATGTGATTTGATTGGCTAGTGTTATCTCAGTCAGCCAATCATAGCAGTTAACTCGATAGTTTGATAGTCTATTACCAATTTTTTTTTTGCCTATCTAGCATTTCAGCATTTTAGCAATGGCTTTCATTTTGTCAGTTCAACAACATTCATTTCGTTATACGTTGTTGAGCAGACAAATTCGAAAGAAGCAATGGATTAGCAATGTGCTTCAAAATCATTTAAAATTTGATTGAAAGTGTGCAAAACAATTAGACAACGTTAACAATTAGACAATGTTAACAATTAAACAATGTTAACAATTAGACAATGTTAACAATTAGTCAACGTTAACATTAAAACAACGTTAACAATTAGACAACGCTAACAATTAGACAACGTTAACAATTAGACAACGCTAACAATTAGACAACGCTAACAATTAGACAACGTTAACAATTAGACAACGCTAACAATTAGACAACGCTAACAATTAGACAACGCTAACAATAAGACAACGCTAACAATTAGACAACGTTAACAATTAGACAACGTTAACAATTAGACAACGCTAACAATTAGACAACGCTAACAATTAGACAACGCTAACAATTACACAACGCTAACAATTACACAACGCTAACAATTAGACAACGCTAACAATTAGACAACGCTAACAATTACACAACGCTAACAATTAGACAACGCTAACAATTAGACAACGCTAACAATTAGACAACGCTAACAATTAGACAACGTTAACAATTAGACAACGCTAACAATTAGACAACGCTAACAATTAGACAACGCTAACAATTAGACAACGCTAACAATTACACAACGCTAACAATTAGACAACGCTAACAATTAGACAACGCTAACAATTACACAACGCTAACAATTACACAACGCTAACAATTAGACAACGCTAACAATTACACAACGCTAACAATTAGACAACGTTAACAATTAGACAACGCTAACAATTAGACAACGCTAACAATTACACAACGCTAACAATTACACAACGCTAACAATTAGACAACGCTAACAATTAGACAACGCTAACAATTAGACAACGCTAACAATCAGGTGTTGATAGTCAAAGTATGGGTGTGGATGGCGTCGTGTCCATAACGGTCGATTAATTTTTATAAACATAATATTAAAAGCAAAATAGACTCAGAAACCGATTTATAAATAAACTTGGATCATTAACTTACTTACATAACTAGTTAAATATTTAAAATACTCTATTCATATCAGGAATATTTGTATACTTACGAGTATTATCTCTTATTCTGATTCTACCTACTTTTATGTTGACATTATCCATAAAATATATAATACGTATATAATAGAATAATCATAATAATAGAAAGCTATTATTGACGCACAGCAGGACAAATGCCTCTTCTCATACAGAGAAGGCACGAGCATTGATCACCACGCCTGCTCAAGATGGGTTGATGATTTCAGACTCAGGTATACAATGAAGTCTCACGTTGCCTCACGATATTTTGCTTCACCGACGTCAGTAATGTCCAAGATATCAGCAGGTACTATAACAGTCAGAAGTCGTCTAGCAATCTTACAAAACTATGGCATAGCAATATTAGTTGTACTTATGACCTTTTTCTATAAGAACGTTTGACAATACTACACATTAAACAATGGCAGCCCGTATAGCGCAGGCAATAAAGGTCATTGCGGTGTAAGTGGACTTCTAGACGTTGACTGTACATATGAATTGCAAAACTCACATTGGTAGGTAGTTTTGTCTGGATTTGAACCCATAACCTCGTCTATGAGAAACGAGGCCTTCACCACTGGGCTATCAAGACATTTCCATAGATTGTTTTATTTAATGTTTTGGTTTTCCGGAGTTATTTCCTAATACATAATACATTTTTTAAGAGATAGGTAAGGTACTTGAACTGTCGTGACCAAATTATATTTCTAAATATTTCCATACAAGTAGGATGAATAAATTCGTCTGGTGCCAGTACGACTTCTTTGCACCAACAAACGACTGCTTCCTGGAACAAACGCCGCCGCCGGCGCGCTCTGCCAATTGTAACGATCCCCGAATGGAGACCTTTACTTTCTCGGGATGTAGGCTGATAAATAAAAATCTGACTCGTTAGACGGTGTTATATTATTCCTATTTAATACCTAACGCACCTATATTGGCCGAGGGGGATATAAAAGTACTCTGTGCGAAGGGGCCCGTCCCGCTGACGTGATAAAGCTAAAAGCTAGAAAGTGACCGTCCGAATGTCATAGATATCTGATGGCCTGATATAAATGACAGGGGCTTGAATGAAACCTCTACAGTACGTAGGTAGTACATTCTTCGTCAATATTATTTATATCGTTTTTTTAATGATTTTCACCGCTTTTAATTTTATGTCATACAGGAAAGAATAGGAATTCAGTTTTATGGTAATTTCTCGAATATGCCTAAACAAGTACCTCATCATCATTCTCTCGCCCTTATCCCAGTTTATTTGGGGTCGGCACAAATGATGTGTTTTTTTTTCCATACTTCATACGGCTCATTGGTGACGTAGAACTGGTGGACGCCAAGCTTCACAGCTTGGCTCATCGCCGCTGCAAGGTTGCCTGCTTATCGGTCTTCTGTAGATTGTACGGTGAGTGTGCCCAAGAACTCCACGACCTCATTCCACCGGCCCCCATCTACCATCGGACATCTAGACGCACTGCCAGTTACCATCCCTACCTAGTTGCTATTCCAACAATTCGCACTAAGCGTTTCCAAATGTCTTTTATGATGCGCACAGCAAAAGAGTGGAACTCACTACCTGCGTCTGTGTTTCCGAGCGCATACATCCCTATTCTCTTCAAAATGAGAGTGAACAGGCTTCTTCTGGGTAAGCTCACTCCATCGTCGACTTTGTCTCTGTCACCTAGACTAGAGTCAAGACCAAACCCATCTCAAATAAAATAAAAAAAACTTCTCTATTAGTCGTCTCATCTATTGGTAGTCTCCAATACTCTCCAATACTTTTATTACCTACTGGACCGGATACCCGTTGACCTGTACAAACTTCAATAGTTCATACGAATTTTCGTTCAGTTTTTCCCGAGTTTGAAAATTTTCCGGGAAACTGCCAATTTTTAGAAGTGATACCTATTTGCCAAAATGCCAACTGATGTGCTTGATATGCTTACCAACGAACAGGTTTTCATTTTTATTATTATAAACATTTTTTTTATGTATGTTGTTTTACTTAGGTACCTACAAGTAATTTACTAAGGTGTGTGCTTATAGATTATTTTTTGATATAGTGGCGTTTGCTTTATTATAACTTACACGGAACATCCACTTTTTATTAATAATTAACTTAAAAGTATAATATCCTAACCTAATCAAATCTATTAAAAAACATAAATATGACCTTGAAAAATTAGGTGTGTGTGTTCAAATAAACCATCGACAATAATGTCACCACCTGCGTCCTTGACCTATCTACTCGAGCGTTTTGAGTTTTGACGGCGCATCACTGATAGCGATGCTTGGCAAGTAATTGTACCATCTCGATGTTGTTTACAACAGTACACTAGCGCGTCGACCGCATACTACACGTCTTGCGCTTTTTTTTAAATTAAAAATCGTTATTATCGTGAAACTGCATCGTGAAGGAGAAATCCGGTTTACATTCGTGCACCGTTAACTGAGGAAAAGGTAAGTTATGGCCTGATGTTTTTTTTTGTCAATGAATGGCGTTTAAATAAGGAAGACTTTCCTCGTGTTTAAATATGGAACGTGCATAGAAATGACGACAGGTAAGTTTGAAGTTGCACCGGTGATAGAAATGGTAGAAGTAATAACAATCTTGGATGTGATAGTTTCAAAATAAACAACGTTATCACTTTTATTGGGTTGATAGAACTGATTTCTATTGTGTTGATTAGAAAATAAGATTTATTGCGCGTTTGTTACCAATTTCCACTTCTTACAACAACATTTAAAATGCTATAAACAAACTCTTTTCTCACAGAAAAACACCTACCGTCAAATTCGCGGAATGTGTTTTATTGTGCATTAATGTCAGTGTCACTTGCCTTTTGCTCAACTGTCAAAACATTAGTCAACTACCCTGAATAATATTTTGTGTTTGCTTATAAACGTGAATGTAATCTTAGATATAAATAAAAATGAATGGCTAAATGTGTTGCTGCTGGATACTCGAGAACGGCTGGACCGATTCGGCTTGTTCTTTTTAAATATTCGTTGGAGACCGAGGAAGGTTCGTTCTTACAAAGAGCAAATTTGGGAAAATTGCTCGGAAAAATGTAAAAAACACGTTTTTCTCTTTTCAGACAAATTGTTCTTAGTTGCCAATTCTAGGGATGGCAATCTGATGTAATATAAACTACTTAAATGCATCCGTAGATTTGACAGTTTCCCTTTCTACAATATACGAGTACCTACAGTTTGACTTTGACAGTTAAATTTGGACAGGACAACGTCTGTCGGGTCAGATATTCAATAATAATAATAATATGGCTACTTCCTGGTTGTAACAAAAATAATACATAGCTAATTATTTATTTATAAGAACTCGATGCTAATTTGCTTGTCGAGGATCGAGGAAACAGCAAATTCGCGAAATGTTTTAAACTTTTCGATTTAAAAAATAAAACTTATTGGCTCTGTAAATAGAAATTTTACGTCAAATTCGCGGATTTTTATAACGTTTACAATTTAAATGCAGCTACGGTAGCTTTTAAAACGCGAAGTATTTTATAACGTACTTCCTACTACTTACATATATTTTTTTGGCAATTTTTGTATAATGCTGCCATAACCATTCACCTACCTACAATTTTATGAATCTGGCCAATAACTCAATCATTGTGCTCAATAAACTACGTACCTATATGTTCCAATTTCAAATAGGTATGCTATTTGAAATTGGAAAAGTTTAAAAAATATTTTCACGCCAGATTATCCAGGATTAACCAGGGAACCGGATAGTGAAAGCGATATAGCTACTGGTGGCAATAATTAGTAATTAATAGAATATTTATTAATTACTGTTAATTACCTACCACCATTCAAACAATACACAACATTTTATCAACTAACAAACAGACTGAACACACATGGCTTCTTCCAGTAAACCTAATACATACCAGCTCTCTTATTTTATCTTTGTTTTATGTATATAATACTAGCTGACGTATACGAAATTTTGCCGATTTCTCCGATTTATAAATGTGATTTTACAGACGTTATTTTACAGTTAAGATACTGTATTTCTATAAATTTGAATGCACAACATGAAAGATCATTTCAATTATGATCTAATAATAATGCGAGATTTAGGTTGTTTTAAAAGATTTTTATTACCAATTTTTTTTATTTTTTTTTACTTTTTTTCCAGGAAACGGATTGATTTTGACATCTCTTGTTATTAGTATATAGGTATTGATCATTAAAACTAAACTAAAAAATAAAAAAAATAAATAAAAATAAAAATAAGTTTATTGCACCTTAATATAAATATACATAGTTTACAATAAAAATAGGCCGTAAGGTAAGTAAAGTAACATAATATTATAGTTTCAGCCAATACCTAAGCTAAGATAACTTAATATCTTGTAATTATAGGTATCAGCGCCCACCCTCGATTATCATTATTGAATAGCCAATGTTGTTGTGCCTAGCATGTAGAATGAAGGACTGTTTAGGTGCAAAACTAAAATTAATATAAACAAGGAAAAGAAAAATTAAATAAAAAACAAAAAAAAAAACTGGTAAACGAAGTGTGTTGGTATGTGTAGGGTTCGTGTGAGCGTGCGCAAATTTGGGTGTACGTGTGAGGGTGTGTGTACTTGTGAGTGAAGGTGTGTGTGTGTGTGTGTGTTAGTGAGGGAGTAAAGGTGTGTGTGTGTATGTGTGTGTGTGTTTGTATGTATGTGTGTGTAGGGTGTGTGTGTGTGTGTATGTGTGACAGAGGGAAACTTAGGACATTGAATTTTAAACAAGTACAATAACGCACTATAATTAAATGAATTTAGTTTATTCTTTTTATATTATCATTCATTTATACCAGATATTTTAATCTTAAATAAATAAACGATTTTAATATTTTTATTATACAAAGAAATTATACAATTACTCTAAGCAGTTTTTCAGTTTCATCGTAGGTTAGGGATAGAAGCCAAGTAGTCACATTTTGTTTGCACTCTCTTTTTGTCATGGAGAAAATTTTCAACTGTTTATTTGCAATGTTGAATAGTCTTGGGCCCAGGAACATGTTGAATTTTTGGGCAAAAGATGTTCTACAGGGTACTGATTTTAAAAGATCGAAACGTCTTCTCCTAGTAATTTCTTTATCAGTCAGGGCACTTAACTTGACACTGGAATGCTGTCTCATGATTAAGGCAAGTACAAAGAGTTTACGAACCGATAGTACCTCACATTCCCTGTACAGCTCAGTGGTAGAAAAATACCTAGGCTTAAAGTAACTTACTTTTAATAAGGCTCTTTGAGCTCTTTCAGCAATTAAATTATGCGTTTTAGCAGCACCACCCCAACATGCAATACAATAGGTTATAACCGCTTGACACAGGGAATAATAAACCATTTTCATAATATTAGCATTGGCTGATTTTCTTATTTGTTTAAATACATATATAAGTTTTCTTATTCTATTTGACAGATTAATTAATTGATTTTTAAAATTAAGATTTTTATCAAATATCAGTCCTAAATATTTAATAGATTCCACGGCAGATAGGGATGGACAAGAACAATTAATAGATTCACCATCACAGGTGTGACAGGTTAAACGATGTATCGTATGTATTGGTTCACCAGTGTTGCGAATATAGAATGGGATGTATTTGGTTTTCTCGGTATTAAGAGAAAGGTAATTTTGAGCAAGCCATTTTGTTACCATGTTAAAACCATGTTGAGCTTTTTGGAAGGTTTCACTCCAAGTATCACCATGGAATGTCAGGGTAGTATCATCTGCATACGCAATTATTTTGCAGTTTTCAATATTAAGTATTGTTAGATCATTGATATAAACTAGGAACAACGTTGGGCCTAGGATACTACCCTGTGGTACTCCATGGGAGACAGGTAAACCATCACTTGTATAATTGCCAATTTTTACCCTTTGTGTTCTTCCAGATAGATAATTAGATAGTAATTTGAGTTGATTTCCACGGATACCGAGATGATATAGCTTATTAATTAGGGTGGGAATAGAAACCGTGTCAAAAGCCTTCGCCAAATCGAGAAATATAGTGAGGCATTTCTTTTTGTTATCTATGCTTTTGACAATGTGTTCAGTAAAGTCATTTAATGCATCATCCGTGGACTTGCCTGTACGGAAACCAAATTGATTATTCGAAAGAAGGTTATATTTTTCTAAATAATTTATGAGTCTATTATTAATTATCCTCTCAAATATTTTTGACAAAGAGGTCAGAATTGAGATAGGTCGATAGTTAGTGACACGGCTTCTATCTCCACCCTTAAAAATAGGTCTTACTATGGACCGTTTGAGTGGTTCAGGAAAAATGCCTTTCTCCAGACACATATTAAAGATATGCGTGAGCGGGGCTTTTATATTATTTTTTAAAAGTTTAAGGATGTCAGATGAGATTCCATCATCACCAGCAGCACAGTTACTTTTCAGACCAATGATTAGTTTTTCTATTTCATCTTCGTCAGTGTCAAGGAGAACGAATGAATTGCCAGTTAAGGACGTGTGATACTGCGTAACCTTTGTAAAGTTATGTAATGCTGTAGAAGGGGTGATTTTGTTTGCTATATTTTCACCAATAGTGGCAAAGAACTCATTTGTGGCATTGACAGATAGGTGAGGGGTTGACTCTATAGAAAGAAGATCTAATGAGATATCTTTTTTACTATTTCTATTAGTAATATTATTTATAGCTTTCCATATGTTTTTATTATTATTACCTGCTTCTCTAAGTAACCGTTTTTCGTATTCTCGCTTTAACTTATTAATAATCTTATTATAGAAGTTCCGGTAACGTTTATATGTGATTTCAAGTACTACGTTATCCGGATTTTGTTTGAGTTTTTTATGCATCCGATCCCTGATACGAGTACACCTTACAAGACCTAGTGTCATCCAAGGTTTTAGTATTCTAAACTTATTTGTTACATTTAAAATTTTTGTGTTTATTTGCACAATATGAGTTATTTTCGATATAAATAAATCCATAGCAGAATTTGGGTTAATCGCATTATAAATAGACGTAAAATCAAGATTATCACATGCCAACTTTATGGCCTCAAAATCAAGTTTAACTACTTGTCTTTTTAATTTTTTATTAACGTTTTTAATTTCAGCACAGCAAAGTATGGGTGCATGATCAGTAATAAGAGATTCAATTATAAACGTGATTATTGGTATTTTTGTCTTCAAGATTACATGATCAAGACAGCTATTAGCACGAGTTGCTGTGTTAAATGCTGGTAGAAATCCATTAAGGGACAGAAAATCAAGATAATCTGACAAGAAGCGATCAGAGCTGTTGGTAGCAATATTTATATTAATGTCACCCACCACTATAATATTCCTGAAGGATGATAAACTATCTATTATTTTTTGAAGGGACAATAAGAAGTTAATTATGGTTTTGAAACAGAAAGGGCGATAAATCGCCAAAATAGCCACATCCTTGTCAATTTTAATAAGTAAGCAGTTTGATTCTTGTATAACGGGTTCTTCAATAGAGGCTTTTATATTAGTTTTTACAAATACAACTACACCATCATTCTGGTTATAATGGGAAGATGTAGACATACTTAAATATCCGTCTAATACAGGGAGATTTTGAACGCACGACATCCAGCACTCAGAAAGAACTATAACGTCACAATCAAATTGTAATCTTTGCAGGAGGATATTAAGATTATCAAAGTTGGCATTAAGGCTACGAATATTTTGTGACAAGATTTTTAAGTAGCAGTTAGGTTGTTTCATAAAAGACGCGCAACATTCCGGTTCACAGCTAATCGATTCTGATATTGAAAAGTTATCAATATCACACAATAAATCTTTATCGAATTTCAAGACTAAAACTCACAATGGTGTACAACATTAATACGAGATGTTTGTTTGTAAATATTGTAAAATAGCTAAGCTGTATGAAACATTTTATTAAAGTTATTAGAACAGACATGTTACAGTAATCATGAATTATTGCGGAAAGTATTTTAATATTAAGGTTGTTATTATGTATTATTATGATATGTGGGGTAGTAAAATCCATAGTTTTCCGTAAGTGTGTGCTATAAGTAAACAGTGCATTGTGGGTACGTGTGTATGTTTGTTGTGTTGTGTAATTGTAAGTAATTTCGTGTATGATTATGTGTAAGTTTACCATATTACATGCAAAATTATCAATATAGTAATTTTGATATAAAACTAGCGGTATTTTTAATGATAAAAACCAAAACTTATAACAAAATAAAATATGTACAATTAAATTAGTTGCTATTTTAACAAGAATGGAACAGTTTTTATAACAACAACTTGACCTCATTATAAGTCATATTTTCTTATTAATTAGTTTTTCAAGTTGTTCTTCAGTTTTAATATGGATAGTAGGTTCCAACTCGCTTATTTTGACCAGTATCTTTCCATTAGAGGTCCAACAGTATTTTAGTTGATTGTTTTTAATATGGTTTCTCGATATAAATTGTAGTTTTCTTGCCTTCGGGGTAAGGTATTCAGTGATATACACGGGTGATGATCCCGCTGCTCCCAGGTTGGCACTGTTTAGTTTTATATCCATAGACTGGTTATATGTTTTAACCGCCTTTAGCACGTTATTTTTCGAGGTATTATTGCATAATTCAATGAGTATAGAAGGGTGGTTATCCTTCTTTCCCGGTAAACGAAAGGCGTCTTTTACGCACGAGTTAGATACATTAGCATCAATAATTTTAAACAGGTTACCTAGGTATCTGTCTAGGTCACTTTTAGATTCATTTTGAATTTTCGGTAAGTTCCTTAATTCCAGAAAATTTATGTTAGAGATCCTTTGCATTTCCTCAATTTTTTCTTCCAATGAAAAAAGAAGTGCCCGATGTTCCTTACACTCCCTTTCTAAGCGATCATTAGTAAGCTTCATATCATCATATTGTTTTGTAGTAAATGATATGGACTTATCTATCTCCTGGTTAGATTTCTCAATTTGCATTAGGGAATCTTCAATTTTTGTGAGTCTCGCATCAGTGTCCATTTTAAAGGATGAGAATTGAGTTTTTATTTCGTTCATCGTGTCCGCTTGAAGCTTAATAAACATTTGTTTAATATCGTCTTTAAAGCTTAAAAACTCATCTCTGAACGAAATATCTCCAGACGTATTTCTAAAGCGTTTCTTTGCCCTACTAGTCGATACATAATTAGTTGGAGTATCGGTTATTCCAATTGTACTTAAATTAGGTTCCGATTTGTTGTCAGGTGTACGTAACATTATGGTCTAGTACACAAGAAAGGATCTCAGATGTCAATGTTAGAAATCACTAGAACCAGCGTATACTCGTAATATAGACAACTGCAATAGCGGGTACTTCATAAAAATTCCCCGGTTTAATCATTTAGTACTCATGTCAACAATGTCACATTGGTGGTTTTGCGTTACCTTCAATCATGCGGAGAGCGATCGCCCACACATTCGCTGTTTTGAAGTATCCTATGCAGCAAGCTCGTCCTGTGCTCGCACACCGATGACTAGTCAGGCGTAACAATCGTACATCACCGGTCTCTGTCTGGCTCGTCGTCGCCCGACACACATAGGCCGCGCCGGCCACGTCGTTGTACAAAGTTACTCATACACGAGTATGGGCGCCTGGTACTACGCGCGATATAGAACTTTATTTTTCTCAGTTAAAAATGATGATTTTATTAATTTTATGGAGCACAAAATTACGGAAGACACGTCTGCACGCAATCGCGGTCCGAGGGGAAGGGGAAACTCCTCTTATCTTACGCAGTTGAATTTTTTTCGTGATTGAGTAACAAACATACTAACTTTCACATATAAATTTTACTAGGCGGTTTCACCTGCATAAGTCTCGAACCCGTAGAAACATTTCATCCTATGTGTTAATCCAGGTTATAAACTATCTGTGTGCTAAATTTCCTCAAAATCCGTTCAGTAGTTTTTGCGTGAATGAATAACAAAGTCCATAAATCCATCCTCACAAACTTTCGCGTTTATAATAGGTATTACTTGCTTTTTCCAGCGGCTTCGCCCGCGTGGGTGTTAGAAATTATCCCACGGGAACCGTACATTTTTCCGTGATAAAAAGAATCCTATGTGCTATTCCAGACTATAGTCTATGTTAGTGCCAAATTTCATCCAGATCCAACCAGTTGTTCTGGCGTGATTGAGTAACAAACATCCATCTAAACTTTCGCATTTATAATATTAGTAGGATACCTTTATACAATATGTAACAAAAACCCTGTTGTTCTTTCTACCTACGTTTTAAAAATCGGTATACATACATAACGTACGTACTTGCTTTACAAGTCATTTATAAAAAACTGTTCAACAAAAATAATTAAAATAAATGTTTAATTATTAATAGTAAAATGATTAACTGAATTCTTACCTCTGCAATTCTGCATGAAGCGATGACGCGTCTGTTCGTAAGTAAGCTGCGCGGGAGACTAAATAAGTGATTCGCAGTAGGGATGCGACGTATTTACCATACGAGGTTTGTAAACCAGGGCTTTGCTTCGAAGTACGGCGCCCTGGTACGGGCAGGAAAACTTGCAAGTATGAAAGTATTTAATATGCGCTGCTATCGGGTGCAGGCAGACCTGGAAAATATTTGCATAGGAAATCGATCCATGTCATTATATAAATAAGGAGCGCAATCTTATGTGCAAATAAAAAAACCTTGAACTTCAAACTTCGCTGATACGATTATGCTCCTTTTACATGGCAACACGAATCAATTTCCTATGCAAGTATTTTAGTATATTGGAAGCGCCGCCAACGCCGCGAGCCTCTCGCTGCCCGCGGCTGCACCTTTAGCGTCCAAGTTGAAAATACTTGCATAGGAAATTGATTCGTGTTGGAAGACCAAAGTTTTTTTTATTAGCAAATACGATTCTTCTTCTTATTTATATAATGATATGAACCAATTTCCTATGCAAGTATTTATTTTCAACTATGGGCGCCGAATGTGAAGCAAGTTCGGGGCTCAGTGGCCGGCCCCAAACATTCTGTAGTTGTCTTCCAGCCAGGCCGAATGCCACCAAATACTTTCAAGTATTTTATACCTGGTCTTCGGCCCTGGTATTTTTACATACTCGTACTTGGAAGCCCTTGAAATTGAATTTTGCAAGTATATCTCATTCCTAATTCGCAGGGCGGCGGGTGGCGGGGTAAAGGAGTAGGCAGGCACGTGGTACCGAGGTACCACGTGCGCCCCGATGTACTTGTAAAATTAGATACTCTAACATTTTTGTCGATTTAAATAGTTAACTGACTTTGACCTCTCGAAGTCTCGACTAGCCAATGCTTATTTTTTTTTTAATTACAATGTCATCATCTTTGTGCTTATAGGTAAATGTATACGTCCCTAAAAAGAACAACAGGGTTTTTGTTACATATTGAATAGTGGGATGGTTTTGTATGTACCTACTGCTATTGGTATACCAACATCTATAATATATAAATAAATCTTGAGAGCCTGCTCGAAAAGGAACTTTATGCCCGATAGCATTTGCTTCAATTTTGTTTGACAGCTTGCAGACTAACAGTTGTTCAATACTCTACGGAAGTTTAATAATAATTACCTGTTTCATAACATTAATTCAACATAATACCACGCCTGTAATCCCCGAAGGGTTAGGCAGAAGTGTACCTAGATATGTAACCCACATTTCGCCAGGGTAATAGGAGGCGAGCCTATTGTCCTCAACCGGGCACGAATCCAGACTCCTGTCGCTACTACTGTCGAATTCCAGACAGAAAAACCCAATATAACACTTTGCCCGATCCAGGACCTCAGACGCCCTGGGCGGCGGGAATCGATAGCCGATTCCCGGCCACCGTAGGCGCGGGCTTGCGGACGGTGAGTAATGGGTAGCTCGCCGTCCGGTGAGGACCAGGCCCGGGTCGACGGCGCGTTGTGTTCCACGCGCGCCTCAAAGAGATGTCAGCAAAAGATGGGGTCCAATAGGGCCGATGCCGCTGGGGTCGCGGGTTGTTTGAAAAAGATACCGTGGCCCTGGCATAGGCAACTGAAGGAACACAGGTGGGTTTTAGTCAGTAAAAGTCTGACACGCCCTTCCGCTCCACCCAGAGCGGGAGAAGTTATTTGATGATTTCCCATGCACAAAAAAAAAAAAAAAGGACCTCATGCTCAGCAGTAGCACTTACGACCACTAGACCAACGAGGCAATTCTCTTAATAATAGGAGAAAACTCGATACAAACGAAATTTCATGAGACTTTTAAAAATAACCGGCACAAAATCATTTAAATAAAAAGCGACTCTTGCTACGACACAATAAAGTGCAATTGAGGTCGCACAACGCTTATTACCTACAGTTATATTCACCTACAAGCTGCCTCTCTTTCTAACGCGTAACTCTTATACCTTCTGACCGCGGCAGTCCTACTGAATTGGCCCAGTGAGATAGGTCCGCCGCGTACTTGTAGCTTCATATCTAAACTGCGGAGTGTCCCATCTGTATAATCTGTGTAACCGGTAAAAATTTCGAAATTATCTAGCTGCTGCCGACCCATCATCGGGGAATATAGGCGTGATGTTATGTATGATTACACTCAATTAATCTGCCTGCCTTGTCCCAACGATGTTGGGGTCAGCTTCCAGTCTAACCGGATGCAGCTAAATAGCAGTATTTTGCATGGAGCGACTGCCTATCTGACCTCCACAATCCAGTTACTGTGTCAAACTAAGACCCTTGGTAAGACTAGTTGTCTGTCTGACTTACGGGCTTCTGACGACCCGTAACGACTGTCAAAGATCCTCGAATGACAGCCGGAACTTAACGTGCTTTCCGGGGTACGGAGGAGTCTCGGTATGTAAATTTGCTCACCCATCCTCGGACCAACCCCAGCAAGCGTAGCTTAACCTGATGGATCGACCCGTGCAGCTGTCATTACTTAGCCACGAGCTCCTCTTTGTTTTATTACACTATGGTGTCTATGCGATTAAAGCAAGAATTGGCATGGAATTAATGGAAGGAGATAAATCACCAGTCATCACATTTGATGAGCGCGGATTAGCGATTTCAGACTGAAGAGATTTCGTGAGTAAAGTTTTATGTCGATTTAAGTATTTATGTCGATGGCTATAAGAGTAGGGGAAGACCAAAGAAACGAAGGATGGACTGTGTGAAAGATGATATGGCTAGAAAGGGGGTGACTACCGAGATGACGACTAATAGAGAAGTATGGAAGAAAGGGCGATGTTGCGCCGACCCCAAATATATTGGGACAAGGGCAGGAGAATGATGATAAATTATAAATGATTTTATTTCTGTAAGTAGGTTTGTACAAACACTTTTACACGTCAATCGTGTTTTTAAAAACTAGAAACAAACTCAGAGGTCACAGTCTCTTATAAAGTCCAGACATAATCTTGGTCAGTTAATATGAAGACCATGTATGTAGATTGGTGTCTGAAATGGTATTTTGAGGAAAGAACCACACAGATTGAGAGGACCTGTCCAGTCAGTGCACGCATTTGTCAGTAAACGCGCAGCTCCACTCAGAACTTAAGGACCTCAACGATTCGACGAACAATATCAAAGAAAGGACATTTGGGTAAGCCGTATAAATTACTCAAACTGCCAGACCATGATTAACACTCTCAACGCCAAGCGCCTGGTGACTGTCCCATCCATTTTAGAAAAAAAAGTTCCAAGCGAACTTTAAAATGGTCTAATGTAAGTGTAGAAAGCGTGTGTATGAGCGATACACAAAGTCGAAACTAACTAGAGGGCTGTAAAATGATACACAAGTGTTGATGATACACAGTGTGTGCAATCATAATACACATGGCGCTGAGGGTGTAAAATATAACTGAGAGAAAAAAAACAAAAAAACAATGACCCACATAGTCTTCACCTTCACAATAATTAAAATAATAATATAATACTTTACAAAGTTCATGTCAACGTTTGGTATGCAAAAATAAAAAGAGAAAAAAGAAAATTCGGAGCAGCTCATTCCCAAGCCTTTTTGTCCTCAATATAATCTTTAACGGTATAGAAGGCTTTCTAATGCAATCAAGTTTCAAATTGTCCTAAACAGCAAAGTAGTTTTTTGCAAATTTACTTAAGTTGACAATCAGGATTTCCAATAGGTCGCATGATATACTGCTGAGGCGACGACAGTTAGTAACATAAAGACGTTAAACTGGTAATACGGAGACAATATGGAACGGGTTTCTTCAGACAGTCGTAATGAACGTGCTAATTACTAGAAAATTTATAAATTAGAGTTCCAAACTCAAACTAAAAGTATTTATTTGAATTAAACGAATTAAAGTCAAAGATTCGGTCTGTTAGTCAGAAAGTTGAAGCTAGTTGCCAATTGCAAAACGTGGACACGATATAAAATATATGGACCTAGACCTCTATGGAGAATAACAGGCAAGAAAATCCAAGGACACTTATTACAAAATCCTTATGTTATTCTGGTTCTATATGTGTAGTCGCATATGATGTGTAACATCTGACATCTCACCTTACTTACTTCTCTGTGGCAAAGTACTTTCTAGTTCCATACCAAATAAGGCGAAAGCACCAGGTAGCCCGCGAAATTCAAATTTTCTTACGTTTTTTGCAATTTGCAGGTCAGTATCAAGTTGCATGATGATTTGCGACTGTAACAAATTAGTATTTATAGAATTATAATCATTATTAAAAGCACCAATACAACTATCTAAGTTCATATAATCCTAACGAATGACTATTTCATGAAATCTTGACATTTACGATTATACTCACTTAACTCACTTATTACTGATTCTAATGATTATAATTTCTTAAATACTTGTATGTTATCGTCGCGAATCATACTTTAATCAACATACAACCTAATACAGACTTGCAAATTGCAAAAAACGTAAGAAAATTTGATTTTCGGGGGCTACCTGGAGCTTCCTCTTAAAGATACTGCAACATTTCAATCCGTTACTCAAAACATTTGAAAAACTATTTTCACTTCCTGTTTCGCGTCACTTCCGTCCCTTTTCACGAAATCACTCCCACATATTGCAGGAAAGCGAGAGGAAAGATGTTACACATCAAAAAATTAAAAACAATTCTAAATATATATGACATTAAAAATAAGAGATGACCAGTCTCAAATGTCGGCGCCCGATCACGAACATGCCGCGTAGGTCAGCACCATCAGGGTTGCGGGTTGTTTCCCGCCAGGGTTGCGGGTTGTTCGAAAGAGTTACCGTGGCCCTGGCACAGGCAACTGAAGGAACACGGGTGGGTTTTAGTCAGTAGAAGTCTGACACGCCCTCCCGCTCCACCCAGAGCGGGAGAAGTTATTTGATGTTGTATGTTAAATAAACTATGATTCTCGGCCGTAACAAATATGTATTATATTTACAGAATTATAATCATTAGAATCAGTAATACAACTCCTTAAGTTAGTATAATTCTCAAATGCCAAGATTTCATGAAATAGTCATTCATTAGGATTACCTGGTCTTAAAGAGTTGTATTGATCACTTTAATGATTACAGTTATGTAAATACATACTTGTTACTGCCGCGAATTAAATTTTGACCAACGTCCAACCTAATACTAACTTGTACCTAAATTACAAAAAAATGTAAGAAAATTTGAATTTCGTAGGATACCCTGACGCTTGCGCCTTAAGAAAAACTGCTATAAGTACCTAAGTACATACCGATAAAACGGGGCTATTCGGGACACATTTTGACATACTTCTTCATCTTGTTTATATCGCATAAAATGCTATGATAAAAAAATTATATGTGTCTCGGAGAACCCCTACTTGTGCAGATACGTTTAAAGTAGCTACTTATCAGGAACAGCAAAAATAAATAAAAATTGGGACTGCCTCGTCCCAAATATCGCTGATATGGGGTTATTATAGAGAGCACTGAAAAACGCATAAGTAATTATTTTATGCCAAAACAGCCATTTAAAACCAGTCTTTCGATATTTGGCACAAAGAATAACAAAAACCACATAAAATAATGTTTTTATTTTAAGAATTGGTAAAATTTTAAGAAGAAAAAATATTTTTCAAAAACCAGGTTTTGCGCTGCGGGAGAAGTTTTTGACAACTATTGACTTTCACCAAAATTTGGAAGTAAACTTTAAAATATACTGGCACTGACAGGTACAAACTATCAATGTGTTTCTAGAATTTACAAAATAAACTCTACCATAGACCAACCGAAACTTATCGATATTTTTGTTCGAAATCCTGGGTCATCCCAAATACCCCCCAAAAATCGAAATAGCCCCGTCGTGCGGTATTTGTTAAGTAGGTGCTATATGGTTTAATAAGGATTTTTTTGCCATTTTACAAAATCGCTTAATTAATACCTTTCCCTAACCGTTCAGGAAACACAGGTGTGATGAAATGAGTGTTGTTTAAAGATATCTACGACTAGCTTCTGCCCACGACTTCGTCCGCGTGAGGCATCGTCCTAATAGAACGCGAATGCGCGATCATCTCGCGAGTAAGCGATGCGACCGTTGCATGTTCGCGCGATGGCAAAAACTGGGTGTCCTATCATCGCGCGAATTGACGACGCGAGCGAGTGAGCTACCGTGGAGTGTGGACTAGGGCAGTGGTACGGTCGATATCAACAACCATGGACGTCAGAGACGCTCAATTTTTGCTTAGACGCGACTGCGTCGTGCGATTGTCAATTAGGACACTTATTCGAGCTTAATATGTTTGATGGCGCGTTCGTACGAGTAAAATTCGCGCGAACCTACGATGATCGCGCATTCGCTTTCTATTAGGACGATGCCTGAAACTTCTTGTTCCCGCGAGCGCGACCCACCCCATCGCAATGCATTGCCTGCACGCGCTATTGCTTTGTTTTCGCTTAGCATTCCTTCTGACTTTTTTTCGTTTTGCTCGGCACTTAAGGGTCCTAGCGTGATGTTAAATAGCATATAGCCTTCCTTAAGAATTGGGCTATCAAATGCAAAAAGATTTTTTCAAATCCGACTGATAGTTCCAGAGATTAGCCCGATTTCCAAACAACTGATGGCCAACGAGGACGCACCTATTTTTTAACCGTACAAAAAAAAAAAAAGAAATTGAATACCAAAGAAACTCATCTCTTGCCACAATACCACTATTTTGCTACAAAAACAACAAAATGAAATGATGTGGATTTCATCTGTCATTCATTACTTAGTCAATAGGGCGAGCCTCCCGGTGCCCCGAGCGCGATCTAAACGCGTTATCAAAACAACAGGATGATGTAATTGAGCCGTGGAGCCGCACTCTGATAACACTGGCAGTTGTGACGTAGCAAGTTGTTGACAACGCTGTAGCTTTAGTATCGAGGGGCGTTCTGATTGTTTATAAAGAAGTTGTAGAAGTGTTGTGATATTACGTAAGATTTTTTAACCGACTTCCAAAAGGAGGAGGTTATCAATTCATCTGTATGTTTTTTTTTTTTTTTTGTATGTTTGTTACGCGATTACTCAAAGACGCATGGACCGATTTAGAAAATTCTTTTTTTGTTTGATAGGGTATACTTCCGAGGTGGTCCCATATAAATTTTATTAACTTTGCTTGGGAAGTTTTTGAGTTAGCTTCAATAATGCGTATATTTCCCACTTATTTTATGTGGATGATGTGATGGTGTTTTAATAACTTCCTATCACTGTTATTTACATGGCTATACCTACAATTATTGTGCTCAATTATGTATTCGAATTAGTGTGGGGTAGGTTCCACAACTAAAAAGTGAAAAATAAAAACTTTTTAGCAAAAAATAAAACCGACTTCCAAAACAAAACACTACAAAGTGAAAAATAACTTTAATTTCGGAAGTCGGTGGCAAAAAACGAAAATACAAAACCCAAGACACCGACTACCGAAATTAAAGTTATTTTTCACTTTGTAGTGTTTTGTTTTGGAAGTCGGTTTTATTTTTTGCTAAAAAGTTTTTTTAAATTATTTTGTCTGTGGTTATCATCATCACCATTAGCATTCTCCTGCCCTTATCCCAATTTATTTGAGTCAGCGCCAAATGTATTTTTCTTCCATACTTCTCTATTAGTCGTCATCTCGGTAGTCAGCCCCTTTTTGGCCTGGTCTATGGTCTTTCACACAATACATCCATCGTTTCTTTGGTCTTCCACTACGCTTCTAACCATCGTCATTCATACTCAAAACTTTCCTGACGACATTTTCTTCATTCCTCCGCATCACATGCCCATACCATGAGAACCGATTTCCATACACCTTTTCAGTCAACAGTGTCACTTTCATATTTCCTCATTTAAGTATAGGTCCTCATTTTATTCTAGCATCCAAACACATCAATATTTGGTCAATGGTATAAAATAACAAATAATCTTATATATTAAAAAAATCTTATTACTAAACTACTATAGTTTGACCAAGACCGCTGTACCGCGCCTTAGAAATGCGCGGCGAGGCGGGGTGCAGCGCTGGCGAATGAGCGGTGGGACTCCGTGAGCGTTGACGAATGCACTGCCCCCCGTCTCGCCGCGCACATTTTGCGCGGTATAGCGGTCTTGGTCAAACTATACTTACTAAACAAATTATACTATAAATTGACCTATAAGAATGAAGGAAATGGATTTCCAGTTCACGAACAAGAATAGCCAAACTTTAAAGGGTTTCCTACCCCCTAAAAGATTCTACACGAGACGTTTTTTTTCTAAGATCTATGAAAACACGCTTTTTGATTCTGGTCCTGATAAATCGAGGGAAAAAACGCAATAAAAAAGAACTCATGTTCTTTGAGAAATGAAAGAGAAAGAAAGAACATGAGTTCTTTTTTATTGCGTTTTTTCCCTCGATTTATCAGGACCAGAATCAAAAAGCGTGTTTTCATAGATCTTAGAAAAAGGTGTACCTTAACGCTTTTAATACAATAATAATAGCAATATTACAATAGAGCATCTGTATTTTACAAAACATGGTAAATACCTACGTAGATAATTTATACAAACATAAGGTAATTAACTATTTGTTATTATTTAAGTTACTAGCTTTCGCCAGCGGCTTCGCCCGCGTGCATGTCGGCAATTATCCCACGGGAACGTACTACAGAGATAAAAAGTATCATATGTCCTAATCCAGCACCCTAATTGCGTAACACACCGGAATCGGTTTCATTTTGACAGTTCAACAACATTCATTGCGTTATTTACGTTGTTGAGCTGACGAATTTTTCGAACATGAAGAAATGGATTAGAAATTTGCTTCAAAATGTGTCAGATTCCGATCGAATCGTTTTGAAGCAAATTGCTAATCCATTGATTGCTTCATTATGTTCGAAAAATTGGTCTTCTCAACACCGTAAATAACACAATGAATGTTGTTGAACTGTTAAAATGAAATCGATTCCGATTGATAGTGTGTTATGCAATTAAGGCACGGGTCATGGTCTACCCGTGTGCCAAATTTCATCCAAACCTGTTCAGACGTTTTATCGTGAAGCGTAACAAACAAACAAACTCACTTTCGTATTTAAATTAGGATTAGGATTTATAACAACGCGTCGACGACGTCAACGTCAACATATTTTTCAATTTATTTTATATACCATAGACAACCTACTCTTTATTATCTTGTCTATGACACCTTTTAGAAGCATTTCAAGTACATTATCTACCGATGCAAAACCCGTGTGTTGGTTCTCTCTAGAGTACCATAATATTATCACTAAAGTACCGGAGAAGTACCAGCCTAGTGGTAGCTGAGTGCTTCTACAGTAAATTGTTCTCTTAGGACATCGACTAAGTCGTGAGAACATAAATATATTCTCCAATATTAGATGATAAAGTGAAATACCTAGAAATTTCGTAGATTTTAACCCTTTTTGAGGTAGAAATATAAAAATGTGTAGGTTTAAATAGAAAAACGGGGTAGGTAAGTCGGTACGTTTGTTTCTTATTTATTTGATTTTTGTACTACCACACTATAATAAAGTTACAGTAGGACGTCTGGGCAGTGACCTTGAAATAATTACCTACGGCCGCTTGGTAGATAAATCCGCGTCCGTCCGTGCGTAACTGCCTCGCACTCGAACTGCCGGTCTGTTCTGTAAAAATCTCACCGTGAAAACTTACGAGAGTAGGTAAAGTTAGTTACATATTAGTTACGGTCGCGATTCATACTGTATTCAGCATATAGGTATCCTAATAATGATATGAAAATTGCAAAAAACGTAAGAAAGTTTGAATTTTGCGGGCTTCCCTGGCGGTTCCCCCTTTGCCACTGCCACGGGGAGATGTGCAGTTATGTGGGACTCCAACCCACTAAAACTCCACGGTGTCCTCCTCTGCCGCTTGTGGCGGGAACACGGGCACGCGATAGCACTCACCGCGAACCCGCCGCGGCTGTCCGTCACCGGACCGTCCTCTGGGGAGTACCACTTATATCACCAGCGCACAAGAACACATTGCGCGCCGTGACCACCCCATGGACCAAACTAGTACATAGGTGCTAGACGACCCCGTGTCTAGGTACCCTTGGTCGCCCAGCGACCGGTCAGGTCAGTGGCCCGGCCGCATACCACTTTTCGGTCGCAGAGGATAAGGAGAGCGCGGCGAGCGAAATACCGACACTAGTGTCAATTCCTTCAAGGTCACTTCGCTTCACCTAAATTTTCACGGTGAGATTTTTACAGAACCGATCGGCAGTTCGAGTGCGAGGCAGTTAGTGCGTAACGGACGCGGATTTATCTACCAAGCGGTCGTAGGTCAAGGTAATTCAAGGTCACTGCCCAGACTTACTACAGTAACTTTATTATTCTGGGGTAATACGAAAATTACAGAATCGATCGGCTGTTGCCTACTGGTATACACTAAGATTTCGAAGAGCGTCGTTTCGGTCGTTTCCTATGAAGACGTTCTACTGTAACATTTTTATTCTGTGGTACTACTTTTGTTTTCTTTATGTTCCGGTACCTACCTAACATAACATCACGCCTGCACTCTTCGAAGGATTAGGCAGAGGTGTTCCCATAGTACACCCACATTTCGCCAGTTAGGTATGTTTAAGTCCCATGTAATAGGGGGCGAGCCTGTTGCCATCAACCGGCCACAAATCCAGACTCCGGACTGCTATTGAGTTATTTCAGATAGACACACCCTTTATCACTTTGCCCGACCTGCACCATAATTGCGTAACACACTATCGATTGGAATCTGAATAATTTTGAAGCAAATTGCTAATCCATTGCTTCATATGTTCGAAAAATTTGCCTTCTCAACAACGTAAATAACACAATGTATGTTGTTGAACTGTCAAAATGAAACCGATTCCGATTGATGGTGTGTTACGTAATTAGGGTGCTGAGAATCGAATTTAGGACCTACCTATGTTGCGAAAACTAAGAACAATGCGTTTTTTCCTGGTAAAGAAATACCAGCTTATACGTAACTAACATTATGATAAAAATCAATCAATCTGCCTAGCCGTTTTCCAACTATGTTGGGGTCGGCTTCCAGTCTAACCGGATGCAGCTGAATACCAGTATTTAACATGGAGCAACTGCCTATCTGACCTCCACAACCCAGTTACTGGGTAATACGATACCCCTTGGTAAGACTGGTTGTCAGACTTTCGGGCTTCTGACGACCGTGCTTTCCGAGACACGGAGGAGTCTCGGTATGTAAAGATGGTCATCCATCCTCAGACCAACCCCGGCAAGATAACCTACTTAGCCACGAGCTCCTATAACTACCATTATGATGATGATATAGAAACTATATAGCTAATTATATGTTTTTTTTTCCCCTAAAATTAGTTAGCCCACTATCATTATTCGTAGATACCTGTAGTATCTACCTATCTAATGTAAATAAGTACTATTTTAAGCACGAAAAGAACATTTCTTATAAAAATTTTAGGGTTGCGTACCCGAAGGGTGGTAAACGGAACCCTTTACTAAGCCTCTGCTGTCCGTCCGTCTGCTGTCTGTTTATTCGAGCGCCCTGTGGGCTAACGTATTCAAAAACAATACAGCGCCCTACGAGTCCAATTCAACAATGCCTACAGGGTGTTTTTGGGGCTGCCTCAGTACTGCAGTGCGTTGGGGATGTTCGCCAAGTCGCGCATTGACTGCTTCTATGCGACGATGCGGAAACGGTGCACATCCATGGTGCGCAGGGTCCGCGCCAGCTCCAACACCATCAGAATGATGGCTGAGAGGTTCGACTGTCACTACATTAAACATTGTTGTATGCTTAATGTATTGACAATAACAATAAAATTAAATAAACATAACACATTATTGTTCATTATCTGTCCCTCTTTTCTATTTTTAACCGACTTCCAAAAGGAGGAGGTTCTCAATTCGTCTGTATGTTTTTTTTTTGTATGTTTGTTACGCGATTACTCAAAGACGCATGGACTGATTTAGAAAATTCTTTTTTTGTTTGATAGGGTATACTTCCGAGGTGGTCCCATATAAATTTTATTAACTTTGCTTGGGGAGTTTTTGAGTTAGCTTCAATAATGCGTATATTTCCCACTTATTTTATGTGGATGATGTGATGGTGTTTTAATAACTTCCTATCACTGTTATTTACATGGCTATATCTACAATTATTGTGCTCAATTATGTATTTTACGAATTTGTGTGGGGTAGGTTCCACAACTAAAAAGTGAAATATAAAAACTTTTTAGCAAAAAATAAAACCGACTTCCAAAACAAAACACTACAAAGTGAAAAATAACTTTAATTTCGGAAGTCGGTGGCAAAAAACGAAAATACAAAACCCAAGATACCGACTACCGAAATTAAAGTTATTTTTCACTTTGTAGTGTTTTGTTTTGGAAGTCGGTTTTATTTTTTGTTAAAAAGTTTTTACAGTATTAAAATGTTGAATTAATGATAATTATTAAATAATTTTTATATGAGTTATTATTTTTAAATATGCTTATTTCTAATTTTAATTTGTTGACTTTGCCAATTTAATTTGTAAGTAATAATGAAATTGTTTGTTGTGTTTTGTCTTATTTTTATTTATTTTTGTAATAATTTTTATTGAATGTGCCTAATGCTAATATGTTATCCAACTGTTGACTGAAATAAAGGAATTGAATTGAATTCACAGTATCATTATAAAAAACAAAGTTATTTTCATAAAAATAAAATAAAGTTAAAAATTAGAGGGTTTTTTTTAACTGGTACTTTTTAATAGTATTAAATTATACGGTGGCACGGAATCCTTCGTGTACGAGTCTGACTCGCACTTGACCGGTTTTTCATTTTTATCAGTTTAGTTTCACATATAGAAATGACTATATAAGGGCATACATATGAAATTGGAAAGATAGTTTTTAGATCACCTTATTGGTGATGTCGTTCAGAAAGGTCAGGTGCGTAGTACTCGCAACCGGCGTGCGTGTATGACCAGATGTATGAACATAAACGAGGCAAAAGGAGTATGTAATGATCGTAGCAATGGGAAGAAGGCGTGAATTTATCGTAAAAAGGCTTCTCTGAAAATGTGTTTCCAGGGAACTTATCCTAATTCAGAATCATTTGTGAACGATATTATAACATGCCCCAGAATGTAGGGAGAGTTCATAAATATATATGGCCTATTTAATAATAATACAAGAAACTTCTGAAGGGGTCATTGTACTCATCATTATGAAGAACTTTTACTAAGGGACCACACCTAAAATGGCGAAAACCAAAATCAACGGTTGGTTACATTTTGATTAGTTATGCGAACATAAATGTCAAGATTTCGTGTATGTATAGATAACCATATAATAGGTCTTTACCTATGAAATTGCCGATTATACTTGTTTGATCATTATATTTAGAAATTCAAATTAATTTTATAATATAGCATGACACTAAAAAAAAATCTGTTGTTCATTTGTTTTCCCGCCATTTTACTTTGATATCGATGTTTCTGTAACCATGGAAAAATCGAAATTGCGCGCTATTTTCGAATACGATGCAAAACAGACGGCACGCAATATTAACGACGTTTAAGGACATGGTAAGTGAACGCATGGTGCGTTTTTGGTTTGATCGTTTCCCTTCTGGAAATTTTGATCTCAATAATGAGCCCCGGGGAAAAAATTCAAATCCAACGAGGTGGTGAAAAACGCCTTTAAAGAATTTATCGATGTCCGGTCCCAGGATATCTATAGCAGAGGCATCAACGAAGTTTCATTAAAATGGCAAAAGTGCATCGACAATATATATTTTTTTTTAAATTGTTTGATTTTTTTCTGTGTAAATCGGCAGTTTCATAATATATAGGTACCTATCTACTTAATGTAAAGTATTATCAACAAATGAATCGTTATTTATAAACGTCGGCGACACGTTTAAAAATAAATCGCAAATATTCCATGAGCGCTGATAAGAAAATGCGAGAAAATCTAATTATAATACCTACTGCTAGTTGACCCTATAATTATTATCTATTTGTTTAGATCCGGGTGAAAAGGTTCAATACTTACTAATTTGATGGCTTTTATTTTAATTGATAATTATAAGAAACGAGCGAGCCGCCCCTGCGCCGCACGATTTATAAGACTCGACCAAACATCGAGGTTTGTTTATTACGTATGTAAGTTTAACAAGTAAGTTTATCAACCTTCCGGAATAATTACCTAAGTGATGGTGAAAACCGCATCAAAATTCGTTGTTTAGTTTAGGAGAACATCGCGAACACACATACAGACATGAAAAGCTATCTTTAGACCGATAAAAAAAAAATACACAATATTTATTTTCTTTATTTGAGCCTGACCTAGAAAATCATGGCCAAAAGTAATGATTTTTATCATCCGAACTTGTCATCAGATAATTGAAGCATCAAGGTCTTTAAATTCCTATTTGTTTCAGATAGGAAACATTCACATTTCCATTCACTAAAATGCGTAATTTTTGTCTGAACACCTTCCTCCTAACTCAAATAACAAGTGAAGAGGCGGAAGAAATATTTATAAAACGCAATATTTTGATAAGATAGCCATTTTTGTTAAATGTGGAGCGAACTGCTAAAAATATCTGTAATTAATTTATTAGGACAACAGCATAAGTAATGTCAGTTTCATGTCAAACTTTTCAAGATTGATCGATGATCTTGTAAGTGAAGGTTTCAGGAATCCCTAGAGTACACCAAATGGTGTCCAAAACCACTTTATCGGTCCATTAGATTCGGAACAAATTGGCTGTGACAGACGGACAGACATACAGACAGACACACGAGTGATCCTATAAGGGTTCCGTTTTTCTTCTTTTGAGGTAAGGAACTCTAAAAACGGACCCCAATGAAACCTTCATTACCATAACTGGCCGCTTTGTGATAAGTTACAGGTGATCATTGAGAACTGCATTTGGCTAAAAAAATGATAATGAAATGTTGGTGGGACAATCCATAGATAAATAAAGAATTGTTTTTATTTTTTATGTTAAACAATGAATGAAAGTGTTACATAATAAGTACTTAATTAATTTTATTTTCCCAGTAAATAAAGGAATAATGTGGTTTACTTGTTACGGTGGCCTTCCATGGTCCACCCGCCTTATAGCTAGACCAGGGATCACTAATCATCAGTTTGGCGGAAAAATATTGCACATGAAACTGTAAATTAAGTACTAGAATTTTCCGGAATATTTAGTATTGATCTGGGATCCGTAAGAATATTGCAGAAGGTTCTCGAAACTATCACATCAAGGGTATATAAAGGCGCGCTAGTGAGGATTTGGTTACTTTGTGAAAATGATTAGTGAACATCAACTTCGAACGATCATCTTTTACGAGTGGCGTCATGGACACAACGTGAGTGTGGCTACCGCTAACATCAGCAAAGCGTTCGGTGAAGGTGTTGTATCGCGATGGAAGATAAGCCGCTGGTTTGCTCGCTTTGCATTGGGAGATATAACTCTTGAAGATCACGAGCGATCTGGGCGACTATCCACCTTCGACGATGAGGAATTACTCCGCCGTTTAAAGGCTAATCCAGAAATAAATACGCTTGATTTGGCAGAGACTCTTGGCTGTTATCATTCGACCGTCGAGGCTCATTTACACAAACTCGGCTATCGTAAAGTAATGGCACGATGGATTCCACATCAACTAACTGACAG
Source organism: Dicycla oo (assembly GCA_948252095.1). NCBI lineage: Eukaryota > Metazoa > Arthropoda > Insecta > Lepidoptera > Noctuidae > Dicycla > Dicycla oo. The sequence goes on from OX411730.1 coordinate 12,767,630, forward strand.
TCATCGTCAAGTCAGAGTTAGTATTTGTGAATCGCTTCTTTTTCAGCCACATCGGAAAGAGTTTCTTGAAGATCTGGTAACCGGCGATGAGAGCTGGATTCTCTATGATAACAACACACGCCGTCTGGCTTCCTTACGACACAGAGCCACCAAAGCCAAAGCGGAACCGTCACTCACGCAAGCATCTACTCTCCGTTTGGTGGGATGCGAAGGGCCCACTCTATTACGAGCTTCTCCCTGCGAGAAGGACGGTTACGACTTCCATTTATACTGAACAGCTTCAGAAACTGGCTGACGCAATAAGAGAAAAACGACCGAGACGTGTAAATGTTCACTTACTCCATGATAATGCGCGACCTCATGTCGCTTCGGAGACTCGACAAAAAATCGTAGAGCTTGGGTGGCACCCGGTTGCCCACCCACCGTACTCACCGGATCTCGCGCCATCCGACTATCACTTGTTCCGACCACTAAAGCTTTATTTGCGTGAGAAAAATTTTCAAAACTACGACCTCAAATGAAGTGGACAATTTCTTTTCTGCACAGCCTCCGGAATTCTGGGCGCAGGGCATCAACAATCTACCAACTAGATGGGCCAGAGTAATAGAGTTATTTGGGAATTACTGATGAATTATTGTAAATAACAAAGTTATCAATAAATTCATTAAGTCTTATACAGGGTGTTTGGTGCATCGTGTGCCAAATTGAAATGGTCGACTGGGGGGGTCACCTTCTATCCTTTCAGACCCCTAAACACTTCTCATGCCCTGTGGCTTTTTTTTCATCGACTTTTTATTTTTTTATAAAAAAAATACCCAAATTTTGCATTCAATTACAAAATAAAAAAAATGTGTAAGTCGTAGACTCTGAATTTTAATTTTATTTAGATGTGTATTGTATTACAGTACTTTTAAATTAAAAATTAGTGACATTAGCCATCTAGTTTTTTTTTAATTTACTCGCAAAGTTTCGGATTTCAATTAAAGCTGTCCATGTTACAGCTATTTACATGGCTATAAAAAAAAAAACAAAAGCGACCGGGATCTTCCAACTCTCTCAAAAATTCTCTAGTCTATCCTCTTGCTAGTGATGTGCCACATGCCATAAAAATCTTTTTACAACTTTGTGAATTCGCTAGAATTGTGAATCGAGTCACAAAATACTGCTGTAACATGGACAGCTTTAATTGAAATCCGAAACTTTGCGAGTAAATTAAAAAAAAACTAGATGGCTAATGTCACTAATTTTTAATTTAAAAGTACTGTAATACAATACACATCTAAATAAAATTAAAATTCAGAGTCTACGACTTACACATTTTTTTTATTTTGTAATTGAATGCAAAATTTGGGTATTTTTTTTATAAAAAAATAAAAAGTCGATGAAAAAAAAGCCACAGGGCATGAGAAGTGTTTAGGGGTCTGAAAGGATAGAAGGCGACCCCCCAGTCGACCATTTCAATTTGGCACACGATGCACCAAACACCCTGTGCAAGACTTTCCGCCAACCTGATATTTGAAAAGAGGTACCTACTTAACTTTGCGAATTTATTCTATCGAGCCAACTTTATCAAATCGTGTTTCCATCGTGTATACCGCTTAGTAACTGTAATATCCCCAATAATACCGATATAATTCCTAAGATTTTAATTTACTTATTACTACTTCAAACAAAGGTTATAAAAATGTGTTTGTGTGAACAAAATAGGTCGGCGGTCCGGATGCGGACCGCGGTCCGCCGTTTGGTGACTCCTGAGCTTGACCAACGAGCCAGTCAATTTTTATAAGAATATCGTAACCTTTTGAATGCTGATGACCACTCGTGACATTTTTAGCAGAATAATGATTTCCGTGTTCAAGTTATTATATTATTTTAGTAGGTTTTCAATTGATATCTGGGTTTAGGGTTCCGTACCAAAATGGCTTGGACTAAAAAACTTTTTAGCAAAAAATAAAACCGACTTCCAAAACAAAACACTACAAAGTGAAAAATAACTTTAGTTTCGGTACCTAGACGGTGTCTTTGGTTTTGTATTTTCGTTTTTTGCCACCGACTTCCGAAATTAAAGTTATTTTTCACTTTGTAGTGTTTTGTTTTGGAAGTCTTTTTTATTTTTTGCTAAAAAGTTTTTATTTTTCACTTTTTAGTTGTGGAACCTACCCCACACAAATTCGAATACATAATTGAGCACAATAATTGTAGATATAGCCATGTAAATAACAGTGATAGGAAGTTATTAAAACATCATCACATCATCCACATAAAATAAGTGGGCAATATACGCATTATTGAAGCTAACTCAAAAACTACCGCAGCAAAGTTAATAAAATTTATATGGTGGTCCTCGGAAGATACCCTTTCAAACAAAAAAAGAATTTTCCAAATCGGTCCATCCGTCTTTGAGTAATCGTGTAACAAACATAAAATGTAAAAAAATACCGTCCCCCCCCCCCCCCCCCCCCTATCTCCGAAGTTTGCATAGAGAATAATCTGAAATTATTCTGTGTGATAGAAGTTTTTGTAAAGATTACAGGAAAAATAAAACGATGTCTCTAAATAGCAGTTCTTTTTTATATATGATGGTACGGAACCCTCGGTGAGTCCGACTCGCTCTTGACCGGTTTTTTTTACACTATGCACCGTAAACCCCGCCCAGACTAGGTTTCGAAAGGTTCATAATCATAAATATTTATGATTATGAATGTTGTATATCTTGTTTCTTTGAGAGAATAAAAAAAGAATATCAACCAAACGGCCCTGCAGACAAGTGACATTCTATCAGCGATGACTATGATGGAAAAGACAAAAATGTATTGGATTGATATAAGCTACCTAAAAGCTTTTAAGGGTCAAACCACATATCGCCTATTCAGCCGCACGCACTCTATCTTTCTCGCTCGATCAAATGACGATCCTGAGAGATAGAAAGAATAGAGCATGAAAAATGCAATTCCGTGCTGACATAATATGTGCCTTGACCCTAACGGGCTACGGGATTGACATCTAAGCCACTGCCTGGACTCCTGCATTGCGTTAGACAGAGTTTACCGCGCGATCTATACAGGGTTATTAGTAAAACACCAACAACCTCTTAAAGGGTCATTGTACTCATCATTATCATTATATTTTTTTGCGATTTCAGGTTTGGTCCCATAGTAAAAGTTATTCATAATGATGAGTGAAGAGGTTGTTGGTGTTTTACCAATAACCCTGTATACATAGACGAGTTCATTATGTTTATTAAGGGGAACGCCTCACGTAGCCCGCGAAATTCAAATTTTCTTACGATTTTGTTATTAGGTTGTACTTATACATAATATGTATTTACAAAATTATAATCCTCAGAATCAGTAATACAATTTCTCAAGTTAGTATAATCCTAAATATCAAGATTTCATGAAATAGGTAGTCATTCCTCCATAGGATTACCTCCCAAGTAGCACAAAAGTGCTGTATATCAGCTGAATAACTGTCCACCATAGAATCCTGAGCTGTACAAGCCTGCTGAATAAAAGCGTTAGCAGCGCTTTTCAGCTGATATAACTCTGATTTGGGCACAAATTAAACAGCTGTGAGCTGAATAACTGTAACTAATTGCATTATATTAGCATTATAATTATAAGCATTATTAAGGGTAACAGTTACCCCAAGAGCTGAACAATGGCTGATTATTAGAGTGGGTGTTACCTATTATGCAGCACATGGCTGATATTAGACGCGGGTTACCTATTATTCAGCTCAAACTACATCTGTGGATCTTTTTAAAGCTTCGAGATCGTGCAGCTGTTCAAAATTTACAGGTGGCAGAATATTGTGAATACATTATAATTATTATTTTGGTGTTGTGTGCGGGAATCATTTTGTGACAGGTATTTGTGCGTATGTGTAGAGGGTGATTGGGAAAGCAAGTTTACTGTCAAATACCGTATGGATATAGGCGAAAATTTGCACGCGCTCTCAAAATATGACTGTTTACTTGAAATTTATAAAATAAAATAGGTTGATGATATAAAAAAAATGCTAGAAATCTCTTTATGTATGACGTGTAATTTGACAATAAGCCGTTTAATTGTAAATAATTTGAATGCTTTTCAAATCTAGTTGTTATTTTCGTTGACTAAACAAAAATAAATGGTTAATATTATGATAATACAAAGGTTGGAACCTGAAAAATGGCGGACACCCAATGTGCACTGCATTAACCCCAATTAAATGTTATGTGCTGAATAAGAGTTCACTTGTGGTACATAATCAGCAACAAGCTGACACGAGTAGTTCTCGTGTCAAACAAGTCAGCTACAGATCCATTTAAAGCTTAATAGTGGGTAACATTTACGCAAATATTTTACCCAATGAACCGTTAAACTTTCTGTAGGAATTGGCTTTTAGGGATCTGTGGAAACAGCTTACATCCTCACATTTTACAAAATTCAACGTCTGAATGTCTATCCGTTTATGTTTTCTATCTATAACATCAACTCATCCGATCAGTATGTCATCGTAAAATATAAAAATAAAAAATATTGACAACATTCTACATTATAGAATATTGTAAATTTTTATGAGTAATGAGTAAATACCAAAATAACTGTAAAAAAATAGCATACATACCAACAAAAACCAACGATTTATAGAGTGTATTAAAATAGTAATTTGATATAAATGTATTAAAATAATCACGAACAACCTGTAGAAATGCGACGCTGCCAGCCTGCGTGGAATAAACGCTCGAATGTTGACGTTGATATTGACAGGTTTGTAAAAATAAAATTTGTGAAGAAACAATAAAAATTTGAATGATGGCACCTGAATCGTTTATTTTCCACATTTTAAAATAAAATACCACAATATCGCAATGATGGCGGCGCGGAGTAATATGTACGGGGTACTATGATAGCTTATTTAACAGCACATAGTAGATTAATTGCTCATGTTAGTACAAGTATTCAGCTCCAACCAGGATCAATGGTAACATGTGATCTAATTTACAGCAGTCTGCTGTAATTTAGCATTACATGAATTCACACGTGGGCTAAATAAGTGCTGTTATAAGATTATGTGTAACAAGCTGATTGACATAGTAAAAGTTCAGCTATGTTCAGCAAGACGCATTATATCATGGTTAAATGAGGTCACAAAATAACTGATAGCATTATATCAGTTCACATGTTCTTTCTTAAAATGCAAGCATTTTAAGGGTACGTTTGAGGCCTTCTATTCAGAATATAGCTGCTTTTAAGTCCACAAAAATGCTATATTGCAGCTGGCAGTACTATTGATTGCTAAATGCTGATTAACACTGATCTGTACACATATATTAACGCTCGCAGCATTATACTGTTACTTCCGTGGTTGTTAATATAGCCAATAAATAGGCAAAACCTTAATTTTCAGCTTCCGCAGTTCGAGTGAACTCTAATAACTGTTTATAAAAGCTGAAGTTACCGATGTGGACCCTATGTGACATCTTATAATGCAGTTCTGTGCTACTTGGGCTGGTTTTAAATAATTGTATTGATGACTTTAATAATTATAATTCTGTAAACACATACTTGTGACGGTCGCGAATCGTATTTTGATCAACATACAACCTAATACTGACTTACAAATTGCAAAAAATCAAAGAAAATTTGAATTTCGCGGGCTACCTGGAGCTTTCGCCTTAACGAAGGGCGTTCCCCTCAACCGGTAATAGTATTGCGTTCTTACCGGTCTACAGAAATAATTATTTCCACTAAAAAATAATGTTTTTTTTTTTTTTCAAAGCTTTTATGTAGCCTATATCAATCCGTATTGGAATGATTGTAAAAGCTTTCAAAAGGAAATCCCTTTGAAAGCTTTACATACAATCCTGTTGAAAGTCGTTGTAAAAACACGAAACGCTTTGAAAACAATTGCTACTTGTTTAGGTCTTCAGATTTTGTTAATGTAAACTCGATTGAGAAGTCATAATAATATACATAAGTACTACATAGACTCCGAAAAATAATGCAACAACTCAAAAAGTTAAAATGTTCAGGAGAAACAAAAATGTTCAACTTATTTTATTGTAATTGGAATACTATGCATTTTTATTAATAATATATACATGTTATATAATATATGGTAATAATAAAAAATGCATGGTATTCGAATTAAAATAAAATTAGTTGAACAATTTTGTTTCTCCTGAACATTTTAACTTTTTGTGTTGGTACCTACGCAATTTTATCGGAGATGCCTAAATTGCCACTAACCTACCACAAATTTCAAAAACCGACTCCGGGCACATACTAAAAATTACCTAAACGTTATGATCATAAATGTCACTGCGCGATCTGGAGATACAACTAAGAAGCACATGCTTAGACGTCATCTAGCGTCCACAATACTAACGAGATAGTCTCGTGGCGACATCTATCTTCATAAAAACATGTACGTAAGTCGCAGTATAGATGGCGTTACTGACGACACAGAATCCTGCATCGTGCTAACAGAGTTTACCGCGCGATCTGTTTACCTGTAGTACGTCAAGGGCGTTCCCTTCAATATGTATATGGCCTAGATTGCGACTAACCTACCACAAATTCCAAAAATCGATTTCGGGTACATACTACAAATTTCCTAAACCTTATGATCACTGCTCGATCTGGGGATCCATCCCAGAAATACATGCTCAGAAGTCCTCTAACGCCTAAAGACAAACGAGATAGGCGCGTGTGGTGACATCTATCTTCATAAAAAACGTGCGTAGTGCATTGTTGCGATATAGACGGCGCCATTGGAGTCACAGAATCTTGCAAAGTTTTCTGCGCGATAGGGCGTTCAATTCAACCGGTAATAGTATCTATTGCGTTTATACATACCTACTAAAAACATATTCCCACTCAAAAATAATAAATAATAATAATAATAATATCCTGGGACATTTTCACACACGGTCATCTGGTCCCAAACTAAGCAGAGCTTGTACTATGGAAACCAGATAACTGATATAGTACTACATATACTACTTTTTTTTTTTTGTAAATACATACTTATACAAAGTGGTTATGATAATACGACAATAAATGAAAACATTGACAATACTAGTTCATATGAACAATTGTAAGCTATCAAAAAAACCCTAACAAAAAAATTAAAAAAATTAAAATTTCAAACAAACTAAATGACATAAAAGTGGAAAGAAAATAGAACACCATTTATAAATGGTTCACTAACCTGTGATAGAGTAGCAATAGCGCGGTCCTGTAGCGACTTGATCTTTTGGCGCCATTATTATTAATGCTCAGTAAAAATAATGTGTCTTTAATCTTTTGTTGTGCATACCGATGCGGGGGTCGTTAACCTGTCAGTACTTCCCTATTAATACATACATCGTGTAGCAAATGTTAAAAATGAAAAATAATTTCCTGTGACTAAACTACTGGATATATTCAAATGATTTTTTATATGTAGTCTGAGAATGTCTTGAGGTATACGAAGTTTAATTTATTGTCGTATTATCATAACCACTTTGTATAGATAATTACACCCAGACTCAGGACGAACAGACATGTTCATGCACACAAATGTTTGTCCTGGATGGGAATCGAACCCACGATTAAATAATATAAATAAAGTATGTATATTATTTTACTTAATAATTTAAATTCACCTCAAACAACACAGAAGCACGCTGCCTGTGTCTAGAAAAGCATGAAATTCTGCACAAGAGTTAAACAATGTGGTGACAAAAATACGACAATAAAAGAAAATACTGGCAATACTATAAGTATTTTGAAACTATCAAATTTTTTTTTTTTTTCAAATAATCTAAATAAGTAGTAGTAATGGGTTTGACCTATCAACTGACTGGTTATAGTGAATATACTTTTATTTTTTAGTCTTTTTTGACAATGTTTAATGAAAAAGTTATAAATCTTAAAATACCTATACATGCTAACACTGAAACATCCTTACCTATACAGGGTTACTGGTACCTGAAATTGCGAAATAAAATCAGCTGTTCAGTACATATATGTATAAGTTAGCATAATTCGTCAAAATGTACTGAACAGCTGATTTTTTTCGCGGTTTCAGGTAGGTCCCATAGTAAAAGTTGTTCATAATGATGAGTACAACGACCTTTTAAGAGGTTGCTGGTGTTTTACCAATAACCCTGTATAGGTATAACCTTAGAGACAGAGAATGGCCTGAGCTGGACAGAGCGTACCGTATTCAGTTATGCAGGGAATATACAGACGGAATAGTACGAGAGAGACAAAGCGAATCTGCGGCTAGTAGTAGTCTTTTTCTAGAATTCTGATTGGTCCAATGATTTGACTTTAATGTATTTCATGCTTGTAAAATATCAGTATAATATTGAAATTTAATCTACTTGATAGCTTTATTTGATTGATTATTAACAGTAGGTACAAAAATAGTTTTCATAATTCTTAATATAAATTGTCTCAATTTCTCTTGTGAAGAAAAGTCTAGAAATAATAATTAGTAACTTACAGAAATAACCGCTTTTTTTATTTAATCACTGTAATTTTCAATGTTTCTCATAATTAGAACCTTTACAATCAAGTTTTTTAACTGAACAGACAGCTGTGCTGCTGGGGAGTTTGTTGCGCCACTTCTTCTCCTCAGCTAAAGCACTAGGAAGTGGTGAAGGGCGGGCGTTTTGGGGGACTGTCTGGTAATTTTGACGTTCGAAAAGTGCTGATTCTCTGCCTAGTTTGAATAAATGACTTTTGTTTTTTTTTTTTTTTTTGATTGGCCCCGTTGTTGCTTGCAGAAAAAAAAAACAGGTAATATTGTCCGCCGTGTTGGCCGCAAAGTCGCTGTCTCTTTCTAGAGAGTGGTCACCGGTCACTTTTATATGGCTAACTAACGGGTTTTACTTTACCGGATGTTTGTCAATAACACTTTAATAAATAATAATTTATTTTGTTACAGGAAATCAAACTGTTGAAGCAGTGAACTGCAAAAAAATCAAAATGGTGTTCCTCTTTTCTCGAATAACTAAAAAGTAAGTGGTTTTATTTACTTGTTACTCTGAATGCAATTATCACGCCTGCTAGGCGATTGGCGGCCCGTCGCGGCCCGTGCCTGTCGAGGCTTGTCCCGCCCGTGCCGAGCATTCCACGGATCATCCAATAAATTCGATCGGACGGGCGACGACAGGCCACCGCAGGCCGCCTGTTCTCACGGCCTGTCGGCCTGGATGACGCGGTCTGGCCTGTGAGAAAGCGGGCCGTGGGACCGCGGAATAAGTCTTGTTCCGGACGTTTGCGGACCAATTAATGACAATAGCGATGATGCCTGGGTAAAAAAAAAGAAATTCTTTTTAGTCCGTCAGTCAGATAATAAAACAATATTAGTTAAGTATTTTTTTGCTTTATCATATTAATAAAAAATGACTTAGATAAGTTCGGGAGTGGGGGATACTTTTCTACGTATAAAATCTAGCAAGGCGTGACCTCATGCCACATTTAATTCAATATGTATCGCCGTAATCTTTTGATTACCTACGTGGAAAAATAAAAAATACGTGTCCAATACCTACTTTTTAATAATCTACATGATGGACAAAAAAGAAATTTTTACTCATCATCTCTATTTCAGACAGCGATATGTGGAGAAATTTTTCGACGTTATATTTTAGTTTGTTATCTAATAGTTTTAGTTAGGTTAGGTTAGGGTAGGTTATATTTTTATTTTAATAGTTTGTTTTTAAATTCATGTTCGCTGCAGGGGTCACAACCCCTGTGTAATCAAAACAGTATAACTAAACGATCTACCATGATGAAACAAACTCAGGATTGGAAATAACAAGGCCTATTATTTATTCTGTGACAGGGCGTCCTCATGAAATATAAAATAAAGAAGAAAAACCGCCCTCAATTGCCATTGCACTGGATTCCGCTCGAGATAAGTGCCTACAGCTCGCGACAACACAGTGTGGACTAGGGTCTATACGCGCTCAGCGAGACCTACACGAACGCGTCGTATTTATTTTATTTTTGATTTTGTGCACCCTTAGCAGGCCGGCAGCAACCCTGCCCTGACGTGATCAGAAGGAATAAGAGTTACGCGATAGAAAGAGAGGCAACTTGTAGGTGAATGTGACCGGAATTGCACTTTATTGTGTCGTAGCGAGAGTCGCTTTTTATTTAAATGGATTTGCGGAGTGCGGGGTCTATTAATCTATGATTAAGGTTTTTTTTAAAGAAAAATCAGGTATTTCTTCATAAATTTTTACAATAATTCATAAAATTTCTCAATAAAACCCCTTATTACCTACATTTTTTTGTTTCTTACTTTAAATTATTCTACATCGTATCAGCTTTCTAAAAGTAAAAATACCACGTTTTTATCTCAATAATAATCTCAATAGATTTTCAACTTTATCGCTAAAGTATTAGGTTGGGGAAAAAGTCTTTTCGCATTATAGTATGTATGAACTTGTAATAAAATCTCTTTGGCTATACTATTTGTATCTGGCTGGTTTTGGTATCATTGGTGGATTTACTACAAAAAGGTAAAAATGCAACGCAAGCCGCGAAAAAAAATTGCGATGTTTATGGACCTAGTGTAGTGTCTGTGAGAGTAGCACAAATTTGGTTTAAGCATTTTCAATCCGGAAATTTTGATGTCAAAGATGCACGTCGCTCTGGTCGCCCTATTACGGATAAAAAGGATGCCATTTTTGAAAAAGTGGAGCAAGATCGGCATATCAGTAGTTACGACGTAGCTGAAGAACTGGAAATTGACCACAAAACAGTTTTGGCGCATTTGAAAAAAACTGGGTACACAAAAAAGCTCGACATTTGGGTACCTCACGAGCTCACTGAAAGAAACCTAATGAACCGTGTACTCATTTGTGATTCTTTATTACGACGTAATGAAACCGAACCATTTTTGAAGAAGCTGATAACTGGTGATGAAAAGTGGATCACGTATGACAAGAACGTGCGAAAAAGGTCGTGGTCAAAGGCCGGTCAGGCTTCACAGACTGTGGCGAAACCCGGGTTAACTCGCAACAAGGTGATGCTGTGTGTGTGGTGGGATTGGAAGGGCATTATTCATTATGAGCTGTTACCACCAGGCAGGACCATCGATTCTGAACTCTACTGTGAACAACTGATGAGATTAAAGCAAGAAGTTGAGAGAAAGTGGCCGGAATTAATCAACAGAAGGGGTGTGGTTTTTCATCATGATAACGCTAGACCTCACACATCTTTAGCCACTCAGCAAAAATTAAGAGAGTTTGGCTGGGAGGTGTTAATGCATCCGCCGTATAGTCCTGACCTTGCACCTTCAGATTTCCACCTGTTTCGGTCTCTTCAGAATTCTTTAGGCAGTGTCAGGTTAACATCACGAGAGGACTGCCAAAACCACATGTCGCGGTATTTTGACCAGAAGTCCCAAAATTTCTATAGCAATGGGATCATGTCCCTACCTACAAGATGGCAAAAAGTTATCGAACAAAATGGTACCTACATACTTTAGTTAAATGTAAATAAACAGACTATATAAAAAAATGTTTCGAATTTTCTTAAAAAATGCGAAGAAACTTTTTCCCCAACCTATTATTAGGTTCAAGGTTGATTGGGAAAATTTTAAAGTTTCGGGTAGCATGACTTGCTCGCGTCTATACAAAAATACTTCAGCAGGGCAGACAACTTTTTTTGGTTTTTAATTTTTTTTTTAATGATAAATGATTTTTATTTCTGTAAGTAGGTTTGTACAAACACTTTTACAAGTCAATATATTTTTTTTAAACTAGATGAGGTCGGCGTTTCCTATCTGACTACTGAGAAGAAAGGCCGAAACAAACTCAGAGGTCACAGTCTCTTATAAAGTCCAGACATAATCTTGGTCACTTCATGTGAAGACCATGTAGATTCGTGTCTGAAATGGTCAAAATATATTTGTATAAATATATTTTATTATTATTATTGTTTAAAATAATAATAATAAAATATATATTTTACCGTCTATAAAATTAGGCATAGTTTCCTTCATTTCGATATGTGCACATTATAAAGACTCACACTGTATATTTTTATTTTCTTTAATAAATAGAAATACCTAGAAACCCCCATTAATGTTAGGTACACAATTTATAATATAAATATTTGCAGATTCTACAAACAACATTCTTTCGATTATGCTTTTGGCACAGGAAGCGAATCAATTAAGTAGGTATCCAAAAAATAATTTGAATTAGACTAAAATGCATTCCCACCACTATTACCGCCGCAACCTTCAAGCAGCATACTTCTTTAAAAAAAAAAAAAAAAATAGTACGCGCAGTTCGAGTCCGCGCCGTTTCTTTTCGTGAAAACTGATTGATCGGGTTCCAATACTGCCGTACCCATTGTATTCGCTCGACGTTAGACTTAGTAGGCTCATTGCATTCCTTATAAAGTAAACTGGCCCGATTACAACATTTTTCAGTTCTGAGCAGATGTACGGCCGATATGAGACGATATCTTAAACTTTTTTGCTATTTGCAACAGAGGCTCACTGCATTCCTTTTGATGCAAGTTTTCTTCGATTGAGGTTTTTTCAGTTCTGAGAAGATTTATGGCCGATATGAGACGACATCTGACAATATTTTGCTATTGTCAACTTCTTATTAAATTTTAGCCCTATTTTGGCCAATATTGTTTCTCTTTAGGTCCTGGTAGTGCTTTGTCAACTCTTGATAAAGACACCAGAATAACTGATCTAGCTAAACACGTTTTTGCGCTATACGAATTGATATTTCGACACATAGTGAAAAGTAAAGGGTCGCGCGCATGCGCGTGCACCCGCAGTGTGACGTCATAGGCAAATTATATCCGGCCTTAAAATTGTTATAAAGATGACCTATCTTTTGAATGCTCAACCATTACTGTAGCATTAAAAGTCTTGTAGTTATTAGCGGTTGAAACCTTACAAGTTTTTGTCGGTTAGAAATATTGAACTTAGTACCAGGGCCCCAAGTCTGCTATTTTTTATTAATTCGTCATTCCAACACGATCCCATTGTCATTTGGCTAAAAGTTCGTAATCTGCTAAATTCATAATGGTCGATCATTGGTAGGTCAGTGGTCTCGTAATAGAATCGTGGTACTGATCAAAGGAACTGTCAAAATTTTAGCAGATTACCGCATACGTCAGTCTTTCATTCTTCATTATAGAATAGAATAAACTTTATTTCGAGCCAACACATAATATATGATTAGTAACATTGTTTTTAACATTATGTAAGAAATTACCATTTTAAGCCATTTCTTTCAATGGAGTGTCAGTGGTTGACCATTGGAAAGTCATAATGACGCCATTATATTAGTAGATTACAAAACTTGTCAAAATCAACAATTATGAAATCAATGACAGACCATTCTGACACTATTGTAATAGCAGACTATTGAGGTCCAGTATACCGAGCGAAAAGACGTTTTCACGTCAAAAAAAAACGTTCAATATACCTAGGTACATTACCTACGATGTAATCAACGTTGGCCCATTCGCCGACATGTGTAACCGTCTCAATACGTGCCAACAGTTGCATACAAACTGTGCTGTGAGGTCGCAACTCTTCTATTTGTTATGAGTCTATTTTCACATCGCGATCGATCAGTCGTGACGCTGCTGAGTAGGTACTACTGAGTCCCAGTTCCGTTACCCATTGCGCAGGGAGATGGCAGTAGATTAAATTTAATGTAACAGTAGAATACGATGACATTTCTGTTTTACTTTTTTTTTTTTGCAATAAATTAATTTTAAGCCAAGGAACACATGGAAGTACAGTCACGGGCATAAATATATTACTATGGACAGGTCGGCAATAATATCTGATTTTATGATTCATCCATCAATATCATCGTCATCATTCTCCTGCCCTTATCCCAATCGATTTGGGATCAGCTTAACATGTCCCTTTTTCCATACTTCTCTATTAGTTGTCATTTCGGTAGTCACCCTCATTCTAGCCATATCATCTTTCACACAGTCCATTCAAATTAAAAATTTTCCTCACGACATTTTCCTCATTTCTCCGCATCAAATGCCCATACATCATTAATAGGTACCTAATAATAATTAATTAATTTATGACGGTAAATAATATGTGATCATTTGTGTAAAGCTTATACAAGTGGCAACACAAATATGTGACATCGAAGGAGCACCAAAACACTATGTGGCGAGACAAGCGATGCCAAAATATAGGATGCTGCATCGGCTTCAAAGATATGTGTCAATGCAATATTAACGGACATATCTTGCGTCATAAATATCTGCCTACTCAGTTAAATACAGAAGAATGTGGTACCTCGTCCTGATCGAAAATATCTGACATCACGGAATCAGATATTATTGTCGAGCTGTCTCTAGTATTATATTTAAACTCGTGACTGTACAGTCACGAGTTTAAATTACATGCAACATTACGTTGGGATTTGGAAACTTCTTACTTTTTAGGGTAAGGTAATGCAAACTCAAATTGGCTTAACTGTTCTAGAATAAAATACCTACCAAAAAAAAAACTAATACAGTAAAAGTACATAGCCAAATACGACTAAAACCACGAAACTAGGCCCTGCAAAGCCATGGCACAGATTAATGTAGATAGTTTAATGATCCCGGAGGTCTTTATAAGAAAAGGTTGAAACACGACAACACGCCCTTATTAAACTAGCTTCTGCCCACGACTTCGTCCGCGTGAAATGTCTTTTTCCCCCACCCCACCCACCGCGTCGCATGACATCTATTACTCAATTTTTACTTAGCGTTATTTTTACTTTTTCTTTTTGCTCAGCTCCTAAGCGTCCTAGCGTGATGTTAAATAGCCTATAGACTTCCTCAAGAATTGGGCTATGAAATGCAAAAAGAATTTTTCAAATCCGACTGGCAGTTCCAGAAATAAGCGCCATCAAAGATACAAACAACGACAGTCGCTCCATGTAAAATTCTGGTACTCAGGCGCATCTGGTTAGACTGCAAGCCGACTCCAACATAATATGGTTGGAAAAAGGCTAGGCAAATTGATTTGATGATAGTACTTCCACGGACTAAAACTATTTGTCCACTGCTCTGGGTACGGGACGTCAACGAGAAAACAGATGACGGCAGTTAAATCATTGGATTTTTGAAAAATCAACAAGATACAAAATCTTCAGCTTTAGTAGTACAGGTAGATAGTCAGATATAGCCCCCGAAGACTGATCAACGTAACGAGTCCTACTACCTACGGAATATCTATTCCGTGTGACGACTGAAATGCTTTATACACAAAAGACACAGCTGTGCATACGTTTTTCAGCACGACACATAAGCTTCAAGACAACTGATGTAATTATATGTACGAAAACGTAAACAAATATGTTTAAACTCATATCGGTGACGTAATCATAGGTTTATCGGACATTTCTTTGTTGCCATAACCAATAACTAACATTGTTTTTAATAGGCAAAGATTAAGAAAAAAACTTAATAGGTGAACTGTAAATATTATAGACATTTTCACGGCTGAAATTCGCTAGGCTTTCTGAATTAGTATTAGGAGAGCTCTTTGTAACAAAAGCCTCACACTGTATGCCCACCGACGTCAACGAGAAAACAGATGACGGCGCCGAAGTTAATGTTGCTTGGACGCCGTCATCTCTTTTCTCGTTGACGTCCCATTCCCAGTGCAGTGGACAAATCATTTTAGTCCGTGGAAGTACTATCATCAAATCAATTTGCCTAGCCTTTTCCCAACCACATTATGTTGGAGTCGGACATGGAGCGACTGCGTCTGACCTCCACAACCTACTTACTGAGTAACACGATAAGACAGGTTGTCAGACTCTTGGGCTTTTGGACTACTTACCCGTGGAAGTTCTATCATCATAGGTACCTATTACTGTCGCCAAGTAGCTTCGCTGTGTTGAGGTTTAAGACGCAGATATATACCAATGGCCTTGAGTGGTTAGCTTGCGTGTTCTGTGCTGAGCTCACGCAACGCATCGTACGTCCAGCCAGTAACAGGACTCGCCCATCAAGGAGCGCTGTACCAAATAAAAAAAAGAAAAGGTATTTTAATAAAACACGTATACTAAAAGATAAATAATTAATATTTAAGGTTTTATTAAAATACGCTTGATAGTTTTTGGGTGATTCTCAGTTTTTTATACGCGTTAGACATAACTTTACCAATTAATATAAACATAATATAAGTTATTAAAAAAATGCTCTAATTTAACATATATTTTTTCCATCGTTAACAATAGGTACCTATTCGTTTAGACGTGACCTTCTTTTCAAAATCATTAAAAGTCGGTTATCATCGCCTTAAAGAGGGTCGGTGTAATTTCAGGCACATTTATAGAAATTACAGCTTTGTATCTGTGATGGTAACGCTCCTCCGTTATTCTGCCGCCGTAAGGATACTACAGACACAGAGATTGTGATATAAGATACAAAGGCAGATGCGTCTTTGAATAGTAAGAATTATTAGGTTTACGTCAAGTTTACTCTAATTTAAAAATACTAGTAGATGCGTATTTTTTGCTGATTCTGAATATGTAAATAACTCTATTTCGAAAAAAATGTCAGATACGTTTTACTTTTTTCCTTATGACGGCAGAATTGCAGACGTCCACTTACCATATGGTAAGGTCGCCTGCTGGTTTCCTATCCAATAAAACCTACATATATTAGACACCCGCTTTGATATCTCTAGATTCAAGACATCCAATCACAGTACACACTTAGGCACGGATGTAGGCTAAACATACCAACATCCAGGCTAAAAATGCATTCTACAAGTCCCTACGTAATGTCTCTAAAAATATACAACAAACTACCAGACATAATAAAGAAAGAAGAAAAGTTCGATATATTTATAATAAAACTTAAAAAATTACTGATAAACAAATGCTATTATTCCTTAGATGAATATTTAAATGATAAACATAAATAATAGAAAAAAGTAAAAAAGAAAGTAAGATAGTATAATAAATGTTAAGGGAATTACTAATAATATAAGAATAATAATTGTTAACAATAATTAATGATAATCACGCAATTTATAGGTATGTTTGAAATATATGAATGATATGGTAATTATTAATAAATAATACAACAAAAATACTTAAATACATAAAATAGCAATAATAATAAATTAAATACCTAATACGGCAATAATTCATAATAATTAAATAATTCATGATCTCCGAAAACAGAGCTTCCTCTCTCCTACCCTTTTGCTGTGCCCTACAGGGTCTATAATGATCTCAATTAACTATATAGTTACCACCTAAAGTACACATTATGGTAAAGCAATAAAGATATTGAGTATTGAGTCAATAAATCAACAATACGTCCAATTTTATTTCCGTCCAAACGTTTTCCTATCTTCCTTGAGATGAAAATGCAATTGCTTGAAGCAATTGCATTTGCAAACACATTTTTTTTTGTACAAACTTTTTCTAATTTTTTTTATTTTGGCGGTCTCAAACGGCATCATTCCAAACATTTAAAGAACTTAACCTTCTCTGACTTATCTCTGCACACGCCAGTCGAACACACACAAATATTATTGCAACATACGGCGAACTCCGGATTGATAACAGTGATAAGAAGGTCACGAGATGACCCTCATCTCGGAGGCCTGGCCTCACACCCTCCGACGTAATCTTAGTTATAACAATATTTATATAGTCAATAATAAATGTGAATTAGCGGAGTAGTAACAACTTTTAGGAATATTCGTTGTCAAGCTCACTTTTTGTCATACATTCATAGAAGGGTGTAAGTGTAAACAGTGTCAATCTTTTACCCTTAATCATCATTGTCATTGTACTCATCATTATTAACAACTTTTACTATGAGACCGACCTGAAATCGCGAAAAAAAAAACACTTTGACAAATTATGTGAACATAAATGTACTGAACAGCAGATTGTTTTTTCGCGATTTCTAGTTTTGTGTCACACGAGTGATCCTATAAGGGTTCCGCTTTTTCCTTTTAAGAGGATTGTGAAGCTGTAAATTTTCATACAAAAAGAGATAACGTTTTTCTCCCCGTAAACATAATCTAATTTTCATAATTTTTGTAAATGTTGTAGGTATAATGAAAAACTAGGTCCGTACGTTTTTATTATAAAGAAATATTGTATAATATACAATATAAGTTATTAGCATCTAAATATCTATATTTTGACATAAAAACATCCTCGAGCATTTTTATTTTTTTTAATTAAATTCAATTCAATTGCTAAATACGAAAAACGTACAGACCTAGATTAAAGTATACTGAATCTAATGAGATCAAAGTTGTCTCATTTCGTAAAGGTTTAGGGGAGTGAAAACGTTATCGCCCGAAACAATATTTATGTAAATAATTGAATGAAATGTAGGTAATTGCCTCCAAAAATCGCGCCGCGTATCGACACCTCACAATCCTCTTAAGGTACGGAACCCTAAAAATATCGAAATTCAAATCATACGCACTACGCAAGATACTATTGTTCTTTTTGTATTTTCAAAAAAAGAAAATCTAGGCTTCAACTCCGTTCACCTATTATACCCTATTTTTATCAAGACGGTAAAAAAGTCATCTATTATAGTATATAAAAATCGATGTGTTGAGTTGAATTCATATGTTCCCTATGGACTCCAAAACGACTGGAGCGATTTTGATGAAATTTTTAGGCAATCTTCAGATTAGGTGATTCTGTGAAGTTTGGTAGCGATCGGGTTACAAGTGCGAAGCCGGGGCGGGTCGTTAATAATAAATAGAATATATTATATATATACCTTGTGTTCTGGAGTACATGATATAAATGTAAAATTTTTACACAATGGGCGGTCTTATCACGAAAAGCGATCTTTATTAGGTGGTTTAGAAACTATCTAGGTAATTATATAATTTATTCAGGAAGCTATTTTCATTCAGAAACTTAAATCTCAAAAAGCAGAAATCTAAAAAAAATAGCAAAAACAGAAAGCTAAAAAAATAAAATAAAAAAGAACGTGGGTGTCACACAGATTTAGGTGTGTCACCTCCGACGCACGACTGGAGTTTACTCCATACGTACGATTGTCTTTGAATATAATGGAAAGAGTGACCGCTACAATGAAGACTGGTCGAAAATAAACGTGACAACGCTTCGCTTATATTTCACTCCTCTTAATTGTTCCATACCTCGGTACCCATGCTCTCTTATAGTAAAATCGATTCTTAAGGAGTAACCTCCAAAAACGAAATATGCATAAGCCTCTTTGATATGATTCGTATATTATGTATTTAGGTAAGGCAAAAAGATTTTATCTCTTGTCAAAGAGGTTACACCCGTTAAATGGGCTCGACTGAGCTACCACCGAATCGCGGTAGGTGTATTTCATTGATAAAAATTATTGACTATATATAAATCAGTATGACCTTTACGGTTGGGTTCATACCAATACAATCTCGTTTCCAACCAAACCGAGCCAAGCAGTTTTATTAACGTATTTTTAACTGAGTCTATTATTATTGGCAGTTGGCACATTGTTGAACTCAAACGTCAGAACTTCTACATAGCAATCTTTATGAGTGCGAGCAGCATATAACCTTAAACCTGTGTAAAAACTTCAGTTTTTTTTTTTAAATTCGTAGATACTGATGTTTTCTTGACAAATGTTATTTAATTATTATCATCTTGCGGGGCAATTGAGTAACACACTATCAATCGGAATCGGTTTCATGTTGACCAGCAGACAAATTTTTCGAAAATATGATACTATTTGCTTCAAAATGATTCAGATTCTGATTGATAGTGTGTACGAAATTAGGGTGCTGATTGACCATCGCTCTAGCTAGACGACTGACCTGTCTAACTCTTTTAGAAAGTTCTACACTATAAGATTAGTACTTAGGTACCTAGCTTGTGTTATAATTATAAATAAACAAGGTTTACCATCTGACCCTTATTATCTTTACTAACGTACCTAGTTAGAAATAGAACAGGATTCTAATATTAAACAAATGAGGACCTGGCGAACAAATCCCGACTTATCCACACAGTCCATTTTTTATTCATGTCTTTTTTTCTGCGCTCTTTGTACACTCTTATATTTACTAACGAAATATTTTCAATCAAAACTGGCTCTAAATGTTTCATAACAAATGTTAAAAACGGTGTTTTCAATCAAAAATGGACTCGTCCTTGTCTAGTTGAATGAATTGAATTGAATGAATGAAAAAAAAAATGAATTCTTAAAAAAAATTAAAAATGGGGTTAGGGTTTCTATTGAACTAAAGTCAGCTCCGGGCAGAAATTTTGATAAACTGTTCATTTACTAAGGCTTAAAATTCATCCTAATTAACTTGTAGCATATTTTAGATTTTGACCTCTACCACAGATTAATACAGATGGGACACGCAAAATCATTTAAATAAAAAGTGACTCTTGCTACGACACAATAAAGTGCAATTCAGGTCGTACAATGCTTATTACCTACAGTTACATTCACCTACAAGTTGCCTCTCTTTCTAACGCGTAACTCTTATACCTTCTGACCGAGGCAGTCCTACTTGGCCCAGTGAGATAGACCCGCCGCGTACTTGTAGCTTCATACCTAAACTGCGGAGTGTCCCATCTGTATTAATCTGTGCCTCTACTCTAAAAAATCAGTTACAGGACAAGTCCTCCGGATGTATTTGCCAGCTCCTCAAATTAAAATTACTCGCTTCCATATCTTCTCACTGTACATTGTGGATTTATTAAGGGCGGGTTTTTTGATCCGTGGTTAACTCAACTAATGATTAAACATAGTAACTAATGGTTGCATTTTGGCTACCTAAATGTGAAAGGCTAAACATGAATGTATTCATGTTAGCTGATTCATATTAAAAAAAAGTAACTAGTGACACACTCATTCATGTTTAGTCTTTCACATTTAGGCAAAATTCAACCATTAGTTACTATGTTTAACCATTGGTTGAGTTAACTCCGATCAAAAACCAGCCCTTCTTGTATTAATCACACGTAACAAGTAATTAATCATGTGTATGTATAGCTAATGACCATTGTTTACTTTCTTTCGTCGTAAATACCTAGATTGAAAGTCCATCGCTATTCTCTATCAGCCAAGTCATAAAATATAATGAGTTGAGTAGCTATGTTTTTAATTAGCAATTAGTGTATATTTAAATGGTCTTCACAAGTGGCGTGGCGATACTCCTGCTGTTATATCTAACTGCCAAGCCTTAGGCGCGTAGCCCACACGAGCTAGAGTCGAGGGTGCGGGGGCTTTTCCACGCTACCCCCGCACTTCCCTTCCCCCACCCTCCGCACCCCTGCACCGCACGCCCGCACCTTGACGCCGCCTCGACTCTAACTCGTGTGGGCGACGCGCCTTAGAGCATGTACGGGTCAGCTTCCAGTCTAACCGAATGCTGCTGAATACCAGTATTTTACATGAAGCGACTTCCTATCTGACCTCCACAACCCAGTTACTGGGTAACACGATACCCCTTGGTAAGACTGGTTGTCAGACTTTTGGACGTCTGACTAACCGTAATGACTGTCAGAGAGGTCTCGATATGTATGGAATCACCCATCACGAACCGACCGCAGCAAGCGTAGCTTAACCTTCGATCGACCCGTGCAGCTGTTATTAGTTAGTTTCAAGCAAAGTTTCAAGCAATTCTCATAATCCTAATCCACTTGCTGCCTTTTTAATTTGTTGCCTTTCAGTGTATCAAATAAATACCAAAAACATTAATATTATTCGGTATATTTTATGAGCAAAATTAAATGACAAACTTTCTTTTTATTGCAACCCAACGTTTCGAGGAAATCGGTTGCTGGTTCCATTTTCAAGGTGAGCGGGAAATTCGAGGTATTCCTTGAAAGGAGTTATACTACTTAGAGGTCATTAGCAACAAATTAAGTCCAGTTAACTACTTTTTATTTTTATGTCTGTTTTATTTAATCTGTGCCCTCTTGAACTCCCTTTTTGTCAGTGTTTATTTGTTAAGATTATTAAATGGCGGTTATAAGCAGTTATTACTAGAATTATTTACTGCTCACCGGTGCTTTATATCAGCATCGATCGATAAACTTCATGATTTCCTTGAAGGCTCTTTGTAACAGGCGGGACTCGCGACGCGAATCGCTTTAATAAGTAATGTTTTTTAATTCGTATAATATTTGTCAGTGTTAAGAAGAACTGATAGATATCTAAATCTAGTTGCATTTCTCCATTAAACCCAAAGAAATCTGGTGGGCAATCTACATGGCACGGCTCAATTGATGCACCTAAGTAGGTACAGACGCCAGCACATCAAGCTACTTCAATCTGTCAAATTTCTTTAATAGATTTTCAACTTTATCGCACTTTTAAAGCATTAGGTTCAAGGTTGATTGGGAAAATTTGACAGTTTCGGAAAGCTTGACCTGCTGGCGTCTGTACATAAACTACAGTTACGAAAAAGACGAAGACGATACGTCGGTCGTCCAGCGGCGAGACGGGCGAATGACATTGTTACTAGAGATGGGCAAACGACCGGGTTTAAACCCAATAAAAACCCATTTATTCTAGGTTTTTACCCGTTTCCGTCCATTGGATTCCCTCTGCCCATCTCTAATTGTTACCATCGCGGATAGAACCTCGATGAGGTTGGCACAGGAGCGTGGTGATTGCACCGGAAAAGACAGGCTATCCTCAGCGAGTGCAGTCAGGCTGTGGATGCTGAAATGATGACTTATTAAGTTAGACAGCCTACTCAAGCAGTTTAGGTCTATTGGTCTAAATACCTTAAGCTATACGGGAGGTATAGAAAAACCTAGAAAAACCCTCAGAAAAGTTATTTTAGTTAGCTGCTCTCGCAGAAATTCTATTTTTCCAATAAACAGTTGATCAACTGTCAATCAAGTATCAATACTTTTGCTGTGGTTTATTATCCTAATATCGCAATAACACATCATAACATCACGCCTGTAATCCGCGAAGGGTTTGGCAGAGGTGTACCAGCTATAGTACTGCCGTAAGGAAAAAGGACGCATCTGATCTACAGAAATATTGAAATGGAGAAAAAACTATTGTGTCCTGTTTAAAATACAAGTTACAAAAGCAGATGCGTCTTTTAATAGTAAGAATTATTAGGTTTTCGTTAAGTTTACGCCAATATAAAAATACTGGTAGATGCGTCTTTTTTTGCTGATTCCGAATATTTAAATAATTCTATTTCGAAAAAAATGTCAGATACATCTTTTTTTCCTTATAATGGCAGAGTACTACACCCACACATTTC
Source organism: Dicycla oo (assembly GCA_948252095.1). Taxonomy (NCBI): domain Eukaryota; kingdom Metazoa; phylum Arthropoda; class Insecta; order Lepidoptera; family Noctuidae; genus Dicycla; species Dicycla oo. The sequence continues at coordinate 12,790,877 of OX411730.1, forward strand.
GCTATTTATGTCCCATGTAATAGAGGCCGAGGGTATTGCTATCAACCGGGCACAAATCCAGACTGCGGGCAGCTACTGAGAAGTTCCTACCCGATCTTACAAAATCATGGTTTCATAAAATTAATAGCTGGTTTGACCCTCAGATTTCAACGGTGTCAATCAACAAAGTTATCTTGAAATTACTCATAAAATCAAGCAAAATTTTCCTTATGCCTACTTTTGCAGTGTTTTGTAACAATATTATTTATTATTTTGTTTTGTTATTTGCTCATTATCGCGGAAAATCCCCCTTTATAAGATAACTAGTAAATAATAATTGTACTCTCTTAATTAATAATTAACAGATGTAGGGTCAGACATGAGACTTATTGTAAGATTATTCTCAGATAATAATTTATTGATACGATCATGAAATTGTTAATAAAGTAAGTTTGTTGAGTAAGTACCTATAAAAAAGGTAGGTAGGTATCCTGAAAATAGGAAGTTGAATTCCGGTTTCTGAAGAAAGCGATGTTTCGGTGAACAAACGGTCACACATTATCGGCTATCCAAATACAGAGCGGTTTTAGAAACCGAAAAAGACGGATATTCATGACGGCTATTATAATAATTATAACGGAATCGCTTTACTAGGGAAATCCTAGATTTATTAGGGCATTACAAGGAATATTTTTTCAAAGAATCGTCTGTTACTTAGATTGCACAAACAATAGAGACAATTTTTAGTCAAGCTTGAACTTTTAAGAGATATGAAAGTGGCAGAAATGCTGGAAAGTTAGGCGACGGAAAATTATATAAAATTACAGGAATTTTAAAATTATGTTATTAAACACAGAATATATTCTTATTATAGTATTAAGTAATTGTAAAGATAATTACGTTAGACAGTATTTTAATTACTTTATAGCCCGTATCTTGGTCTGTCTGCTGCAAAAGGTCGACCTGTTGCATCAGTGAGTGGCACTTGAATTATATTTTTATCTACAATCATATCGTACAATTCGAATTATAAACTTCAAAACGAGTTTATTTTGACATACCTACGTTATAAGCACAATACCGAAATTTAAAATATGTAGAATCATAAGTATTATAACACTTTTTCTTTAACAAAATAATGTTATAAAACATTTTTTTTAACATTACGAAGGGCAAATCCAAGAAGTTAACATCACCAAAGAGTTTCCATGAATTATTGTTTTCTAATGGAAAGCCTAAGCGGGACGCGCCATTTTTATAGCATTACAAAAAAGTTTAGATTCCAATTTTTACTGTCTGTCTGTCCTTTTTTATTTTTAATATCTGTGGCAGCGCCCGCTTTAGCTTATGCCCGTTGGTGTGCTGGGTTTTGGCGCCATTCATACATATTGTTGTACTGAGTTTCGTAGGACTGATTTTTTTTATTTAGGTTCACTGAGTTCAATCCCAATGTATGAGAGTAGATCAAGTAGTGTACGGAACTGCACATAACTCTCGTCATTATGCAACAGATTCATAAACTGCTAATTGAAACTTTATCTTTATTAAGTTTCCCAGTGTAATTAGCCGCTATTTCAGATTGTCTGCGCTAGTGTGCCTTTCTTTACAGTGATGTTTTTGTTATACCCACTAGGCTATATTCACCGTACAATACCAATCAATCTGCCTTTTCCGAACTATGTTGGGGTCGGCTTCCCATCTAACCGGATGCAGCTGAATACCAGTAATTTACAGACTACTGCCTATCTGACCTCCGCAACCTAGGTAACGCGATACCTCTTGGTAAGACTCCGTACAAGACCTGGAGCTAGACCACCACCTCTTAAAGCAGTGGAGAGAAAGGAATGGAGCTAGACGTCCTGTATAGCCCCATCTCTTCCTCACACTAAAGTAACATTAAAATAATACAAGATTTTTAGATATTTCTTTGTTTATTTACAGTGAAGAAAATATATTCAAGCTGTCATTTGTGGATCTTTGACAGTCGTTACGGGTCGTCGGGATGCTATTCTGTAACCATCTCACTGTGAAAATTTAAGTGCAGCTAACTTTACGCTCACTTGAGCGTGGAGTTAGCAGTTGTTAGCAGTTTGCACCCAATTCTCGTAGCCATAGCAACCACCCGCGCTGAAGTGAGTCGGCTAGGTGAAGTGTGGCGGTGAGTACGATGAATGAGTGTCAGTTAAACTGTTGAATTTTGTAATAGTATAATGATGATTTGATAAATATTATTTCATTATTGGCAACGACTGGGTAAGTTAGGTAGGTCATTTAAATAAAAAGACGTGCGGCTAATACGTACCTAATATTTTATTGTGGAAACCATATAACACATCGTTTAGTTTCCACATAGTTTGTGTGGGGTACCTACCCCAACAGAGTTGGGAAAAGGCTAGGCAGAAATAAAGACTCCTAGTGGAAAATTATTTTAGCAACTAGACAACACTCTAGGTATGTAATAGGAATTTTGGAAAAAAAGAATGTGGTAGTTTAAAACAGGTGCCTAATTGGTCGAAAAGGAAAAGGTTTGTATTGTACCGAAATTATACCAAGCGCCTAATGAGATATCGTTCGCAAGCAAGATACACTAAAATGTAGGCGCTTACGACTTATTTTTGGCACCGATAAAAAATAACTGAGTGCTTTTCTATCTACAGTGGTAAAAATAGAGAAATATATTTTCTACCTCAGACCAAATAAAAAACCAAGACATAGCGTTGTCAACAGTGACGTGAGGCCGGTTTCGTAAACATGTGTACACTTAGTGAGGTGTGTAGTTTAGTTGTAGTTTGGTGTAAATGTGTGCGTGTGAGCGTGTATGCACAGAGCGCGGTGTAGTTTTGCGCATGCTTCAGTTCGCAGCGCTCAGCAGCTGTCTTGGTTTTTTATTTGGTCTGTTTTCTATTAATAAAATTATCGAATAATATACTAGTGATTCCTTTTTTTTTAATTAAGTAATTTTACTGGTAAAAAATACAAAAACTCTTTTGCCACTGCAATCACCAATTTATATAAAAAAAAAATGAAAAACTATTGCCGCGTATTTTTTATTTTCATCCGGCAGCCTAACCGAGTTAAACTTCCTAGTTTAGTTGATAGACAAAGGAACCCCATTCTCTTTAGGCGGCAAGCCCCGCGACCTTCACGACCAGTCTAACAGGTGGTCAGTAGACAAAGAAACGAGGGAATTTACATTATCTACGACTCGATAATAAAAAGATATTCTGGTACACAAAGAGGGAGGTATATTAATAAAGAGTTCGTAATAAAAAAACAGTTTGTTGTCTGTTGTTGACTAGGAAATCATTAGTAAGTTAACAGGTTTTGTGTTTGCATCCTCATTCCAACAGAACTTATTAGATTATTTGAGACACGAGGCACACACTTCATCCGCGTGAAATTTCTTGTTTTAACATATCTAAAATATATCATATGACACTCGGCAATACTGTAGCTTCCCATTGGTGAAAGAATTTCTGGAATCTGATCAGTAGTTCCGAAGATTAGCCTCTGCATACAAACAAATACTTTAACAAACCTTTCTATGTAATCAATTTTTTTAAAACGTCAAACAGTTAAAAATCAAAAGAAGAAGTTTATTGACCATTTTCAAAAATCGTACATGAACTTTGACACTAGTTATCTCAAAAAAATACTATGGCATTAAACGTACAAATTACAAGACTATATTTTCATTTAATCAGCTATCTAAAGAGGTACAAAGTTTAACAAAAATATTTAGAGATGCCGATGAAACAGTCGATAATGCTGTCAAAAGTCGAATTTACAAATGGTTGATATATGTATTTAAATATTGTGTAATAAACGAATTAATTAACTTCCTTTGGTTTATGCTATCCCACTACTTCCTAACCTCCCAGCACAGCATCACACGTTAGGCACCCAGTAGGCCTAGGCAAAAAAGACAAATGGCATTCGTTTCGGAGTGATTCTGCTTCTAGTATCTATCGCTATCGACGCATCTCTATGGAAGTCATCGTTGGACGCTGTCAGTTCGTTGACATATGATCACGTGACATTTCGCTAGCTTATGTCAACCACATACATTTTTGGCTTTTCTAGTAGCGTCATCGCTAATCGAATGTTACTTTGTCTAGGCCCGCTGGTCGCCATGCATGACTCTGGTCACAAGTAGCGGAGCGGCTTTTGCGGCTTTTACATGACTTACCTACAGTCTGCTCGCTGGTCACGTTTTTTTTTTTCTTTTGGCTTCGCACGGTTTGTGGTCACGGTTTACTTGTCGCGTTTGCGTATATTTAAACATATAGCACACGTTCCTACTCTAATAGAGTGACATACGTTACATTTGAGGCTTTTAAAAAAAAATCCTCTATTTACCAGGACACTAGCCTTAGTTAAAAAAATCCCAGATTGCGTCATAAATAATGAATTATCATTTCTTCTCATTGCCTTTTAGGGTTCCGTACCTCAAAAGGTAACACGGAAAGTTATTTAAGAAAATTGACGAAAATTTACGATTCCCCCCTTTATCTCGGAAACTACTGAGTCTAAAAATTTAAAAAAGTACAGAAAATAGTTCTATACTTATAGATTACAGGAAAACCTATAAAATTTCATCCCAACTACGGAACCTTTCATTTTGCGTGGTCTGACACGCACTTAGCCGGTTTTTTATTTGAAAGCTTCCTAAGTAAAGAAAAAAAAATAGGGGGAGAAAATAGTCGATAATGCCAAAAAAGATAGAATTGGCAATTTAAAGCCTGAACCAGTTGTTCAAAAAGGAAACCTCTGGGCCTTATTCCGTTACTCATCTTCAACTTCTGTCATGGTAAGTTTTAAAGTGAAATTAGTTCTCATGTGTTCCGCTGAACTTATTATTCTTTGCCTCAGTACTTCTACTAAGACACTGGTGTCGAGAACACAAAAAAAATCTAGAGGACGGTAAGGTGACCACGCAGAAACAAAGCGACCTTTGCTAGCATTTTAGACTGTTTCATCGGCATCTCCAAATATTTTTTTAACCTTTGTACCTCGTTAGATAGCTGATTATAATGAAGATGCCTACTCCGTAATTTGTACGCTTAATGTCATACTAAAATTTTGAGATAACTGGTGTCAAAGTTCTTAAACGTAGATGATTTTTGAAAATGGTTAATAAACTTTTTCCTTTAACTTTTAACTGTTTCATGTATAAGAAAATTTGGTTACATCGAAAGGTGCTAACTGACCTGTCAGACGTTGACCTGTGAAAATTTCAATTTCAATTTTGCGGCTGTTCTTTTGGGTTTTCCTAATTTTCTTTTTTTTATAAACCGCCCCTGAAAAGAGGCGAACAGAACGTAGAAGAAATAATCCAAATCGGTCGAGCCATTTTCGAGTTTTTGCAAGACTAATGCACGGAAATTGATTTTTAAGACAGTACATCTATTATACATATAAAAATGGATACATCAAGGCCATTCAAATTGCGAGTTAGGAGAAATTCTATATGTAAGTATTTAAACTAGTGAATTCTGGGAAGTTTTCAAAAATACATGTAGGTATAAAATTGGGTTTTCTCGAATTTTCACCTATAATTTATAGGGTGCTTAATTGTTGCAAATAGGTTACAGTACCACGTCATGGAATGAATACGTAACATAACAAGTCACACTGTATAAGATTAGACACAATATTCAAGATAATAATACGATATGAGACATAATACCTAGTCATTAATTGTAGGTATAGGTATTACGTATGACTCTCCAAGGGGCCTGCCGGTGTCTTGATAAGTGTTATCAGAGCAAAGGTGTGTCAATTGTTTATGAAAATCCTGTTTTTATCAACATTACCTTGATTTTATTAATCAAACAGAGAAGTAAGATAAAAAAAAACAATATTTATAATTCTATAAATAATTATTAAAATTGTAAAGGTCTATTTCTGACTATCAATTTAAATAACATATGCGACTTCTGGAATTTTGGTGGATTTAATGTATCCCAAATTTAACAAATGAAGTTTAAAAAAATATTATAAACTTTCCACCCCAGACAATTGTAGAAATATGAAGGGGGTATCCTAACTAGTCCTAACCAGTCCTAACTAGTAATATTATGAATGCGAAAGTAAGTTTGTTTGTTAACTTTTCACGCCTAAACCACTGAACCGATCATCCTGAAATTTTGCATATACGTTGTCAGGTGTACAGACACTAACATAGGATACCCTTCATCCTGCGAAAAGTACTGTTCCCGAGGAAAACAACATTCTTATGATAATAGATGGCGCCACGTGTCTTTCGAATCATGATTGAATTATATTATTATAGAAACTTTAGTAGTGTGTTAGTTTTTTTTTTATTTTTTTATTTAAATACCTAATACATTTTGTGAGTAGTAGACTATAGGCCGGTTTTTCATCTACCTAGTTATCCTAAATAATATTATAAATGCGAAAGTGTTTGTTAGTTTGTTGATTATACGCTTTCACGCTAAAATGGCTGAACGGATTTGGATGAAATTTGGCACTTGAGTAGACCATGACCTGGAAAAGGACATAGGCTATTATTCATCCTGGATCGCAGACAAACACCTAGTATAATATAAATAAATGAACACCTACGCTGTTAAAAAGACACGTTATAGGGATTTTTAAGGAGTGTACTTACTTAAAAATCTCTTTTCCCTTATCAGTACCTAACACAATTTATTAGTAGCAGCGTCTTTTTTTTCTCTACCACAAATCTCTACCGTTCGTCAGCTTCCGTTCTAGCCTTAGGTACCTACTTATAATCATCTTCATCTGCCTAGCCTTTTCCCAGCTACGTTGGGGTCGGCTTCCAGTATAACCAGTACTTTACATGGAGCGACTGCCTCTCTGACCTCCACAACCCTGGGTAATACGATACCTCTTGGTAAGACTGGTTGGCAGACTTTCCGGCTTCTGACGACCTGTAACGACTGTCAAAGATCCACGAATGACAGCCGGGACCAACGGCTTCCGAGGCACGGAGGGGTCTTGGTAAAGTCGACGGACCAACCGCGGCAAGCGGCTTTTATCATTGACACAATTCATTTATTGTTTGGTTTGGTATCCCCCAGCTCCCTACTACCCCCATAAATTAGTCAGCGCCTGACGTATATTGACGTATTTTTAGCAGCCAATTTTTTATCACGTCTAAACATGTATAAGGAGTATCTTAATTTGACAGGACTAAACTAATATAATATTTATCGTCTGTCCTTTTCTTAATGAAATAGAAAGAAAAAGATGCACTGAACTAAAATTTAGTTTAGTTTGTGAACAAGGGAATCAGCGCCAATGACAAACAAACTCAAAACATTCCTATGTATACGGCAAGTCACTATTCCTCTGTGTCACAGGTTCATTATATAGATAGATCATCATCTAATCTACCATCATCATTCTCCTGCCCTTGTCCCAATTTATTTGGGGTCGGCGCAACATGTCTTTTTCTTCCATACTTCACTAAGTCTCATCTTTCTATCCATATCTTATTTTACACGTTTTTAGCTGATCAATACCTTAATGAACAATCCATACCATGACAACCGATTTATTCTCTCCTTTCTTTTTTTTTCCTTTTTCAAAACGAGCCAACCAAGACTGCAACATAAACAGGTGTGCCAGCATTTTGCAACAAATGTTAAGCAATTTAAAGAAGTGTATTTATTTTTATCAAACCATGGCGGGAATGACGCGGCGACGATAAAAAACAAAACAGTTTCACAATTTTTGTTTCGTAACATTCAATGTTTTCACACATAACATAATTCATCACGCCTTGTTTCCCGAAGGGTTGGGCAGAGGTATATTTATAGTACACTCACCAATTTCAATGGTTTCGTTTGTGTCGTATTCTAAAGTAGTTTTTGTGTTAACAATCTAGTCTTCAAATAAACCATGCAAATTTCAGACTTAAAAGATACCTATGTACTCTGTGCTTAAAATGAAACGGTTGAGGCCAAAGCCTTAAAACGTTTTTTATTAAATTAATACTAAAGGATGTTTTTTTTTAGAGGAAAACTTTAAACTGAAATAAAACACAGAAAAATGATTTTAATATCCATGAAGTTGGCTTTATTTGATAGATAGTTTTATACAATTAAGGGCTGAATATGATTTCGAGGATGTGGCCGCCGCGGCGGACGCGTACATGACGTAATCTGGAGGTCAGTCTTCACAGTAAATCAGGCTGTATTTCGGCAATAATGCGTCGAATGTTGGCATCAACGTGCTCAATTTTTCTGATTTATCGGAGTAGACAAGCGACTTTACATATCCCCAGAGAAAATAAAGTAATGGCTTCAAATCGCACGAACGTGTTGGCCAGATTTCGTGAAATTAATCGTTTGTCAAATGTACCTTTGTACATCTCTACGAGTACCTAACCCTTCATACGGCGACGTAATTAAGGCGTGATGTTATATTTATTATTGTTTATACTTGCATGTTTGTATATTATAAAGAACAGCTAGAGAACATTACAATAAAACAGAATAGAATATTATTTTTATTGATACTGCAGGGGGTTGACATTATCCTGCATTTCCCTAAATGAATGATCCTTTAGCTCAATAACTTATTATTCGAAATGCCTGCTACACGCTTCAGATAAAGAAATAACAAGTACTTCGTATGATCATCTAATAATTAGGTTCACTATTGAAAAATATGAACAGACTGAAATAGGCGGATACTCGATAGCCGTACGCTGTGAATGTGCTTCGTTAAATACTTTAATACTCGTAAATGGACTCAATGGATCGCGTCCTGTATCGGAGAAAAATTAGGATAGTTTTTATGTATAATCCGGGTATTTTGTGTGATGCTTGGGGGTTGGCATTATAAAGCCCTATTAACATCATAAATGGTACAAATAATAGTCACTAAGTATAAAATTCTCGCTTTGATAGATAAACTTACTTAAAAAAAAACCGTCTTCAAAAACCTAAAACGAATACCTAATACAACTTTCATAAAAAAAAAACTTACAGCTTCTGAAGTCGGTGCCAAGCTAAGGTGCATTGAAGAATTGAGGACGCGGACTTCAGAAGCTGCATATAATAATTTAATGCATTTAAGAATAATTACCTAATGTATTATATACTAAAACCTTCCTAAAAGTATGTAGATAACGTTAGTGAAACAAACATCAAAATTGGTTCATTAGTTTTTGAGAAAATAGTGGACATACAAACATACGTACTCACATACGGGTCGAACACAGAACTTCCTTTTTTGAAGGTTTTTAACAAAATACACGATGCACAGACGCCAGCACATCAAGCTACTACAATCGATCAAATTTTTTTTATAGAGTTTCAACTTTATCACTAAAGTATTAGGTTCAAGGTTGATTGGGAAAATATGACAGTTTCGGGTAGCTTGACCTGCTGGCGTCTGTACTTCGTACTTGACGCGTCGTACAAGGTGGAGCCTAGTCCAGAAAAATACCTAGTGCGCATACCTGTTCTAGTAAATACATCTCATCAAGGCTCATGTCTACATTCCACACAAAAACGTGTTCAGTGACGTCGCAGACACACCCAACTGTCTCGTCGCTCGCTAAATATCACAACATTAAAATATTCAAGACTTAAGTGGGTGTGTCCATACCAGTTTCGATAAATTTTCCACATCATTCTCTTTAAATGTTACGATTCAGGTCAAGTTCGGTTTTTTATAGTTGTTTTGATAGCTGTTACTAGGCGGATCGAGGATAATTAGGTGATGATATCATTATCTGGTTGTAAATATCACTGCTAAAGAGGGCCCTTCCCGGCCCGTCTATCGTCAACGTGAGCATGGTCGAAAAGCTTGTTGTTTCATCCAGCGCAACAAGTGAGAAAGCGATAAACATTGAACGAAAAATAGTGTGCGGAAATTTTATGAAACTTGTTCCAGGAAATACGTGTCTTTTAGCAAGCCTTACAAGTTTGTGAAATAAATTTTTGCCATTTAGTATCTCCATTACATGTGCGAGATTTCTTTCGATATGTTTTCTTTACTTTTACAATTTATGAATACATTATGAACGGCCAAAGTTCAGGCAAAAAAACTGATTTTTGGAAATACTGAATTTGTTTCTCCAAATATTTATTTTTCGCTTTGTTAGAAACCTAGATACAGTGCACAAAACACCTGTTAGTTCAAAAAAATCTTAGAAAGATATGTTAAAACGCTATAATCACGAACCAGCGTTTGTATGAAAAGTATGACGGGTTGACCTATCTACATTTAACGGTCAGAGGTGATAGTTGATATTGGGCCGAGGTCGGTGTCTCCTGCGCGTGTTTTCTCTACACATTACACAAAAACATCGAAACAAAGAGGCGTGGCCTTACACATTTGTGTATGCAAACACGATGTTTTTGTTTTCCGAGCTGCATGGGAAACATTCCCCGCGCGGGTGAAGACGGGAAGGGCTTGTTTCATTTCCAGACGCCCGCGCGCACCGCGCACAACTATCACTGTCAGTAACACAGGTTTTGAGTTGAGGTTATATTGTCTTGTGAACAGTTGTGAACAAGAACATAAATTCGTAGCTCTTGGTAAATGACAAAATTTCGAAGTTGTTAATGCGGTCTGTTTCGAAATCTGTGTCTCAGTTGACACCTCAATGGCCCATGAAATGACATCCAAAAGTTTTTTTTTTTTTTGTAAGCGTAACATGTTTCCTCTCCCTTTTCTGCAATCTTTGGTAGTGTTTCGGTGAAAAGGGACGGAAGTGTGTAACAGGTAGTGATCTCAAAATGAAAATCCAAGATACGCTATCTTGGATTTTCATTTTGAGATCACTGCGAAAATTTCATATTTTTCTTCATGGGTGTCGTTTTCATGGTTTTTAAGGGTGCTAAAGCCAATAGTGAAGTCAAAATTAAAATCCAAGATGGCGGCTGCGAAAATTTTCAAATTTTTCACCATGGGTGTTATTTTTTATGGTTTTTGAGGGTGCTAAAGCCGATAGTCAAGTCAAAATGAAAATCTAAGATGGCGGCTGCGAAAAAGACCCATGACGAATAATTAGAAAAATTTTGCAGCTGCCATCTTGGGTTTTCATTTTGACCTCACCATCGACTCGATACTTAAATAGTAGCTTTCAAATAATATAAAATGATCAATAGAATAGCATAAAAAAATATTATTAAAATCTCTATTATGATTGTATAAATGTGCTTGATCCATCCCTAGCATCAGCTAACTCCACGCTCACTTCACTTAAATTTTCACGGTGAGATGGTTACAGAAAAGCATAGCTGAAGCTTGCTTGTTTTTTTTTTTGTTGAGTGATTAGCTGTAACGAGTTGGTCGAACAAAAATTTTCCATTTGAACTGCTTAAGTTTTACTCATCAATCGGTCGTAAACAATATTTTAAGGATTTATTATGAAAAGAAACGTTTTTAATAAATGCGACACAGAAAGAGAAAAATTAAAAAATGTAAAAGGAGAATTTCTCAAAAAATATTAAAAGCCTTCAGCTTCTAAATTAAGTATAAATAATAATCCCTGAACATACCTACATGGGAGTGTTTCGGGAAGCCCTTGGAGAGAGGATTCCATAATTTGTGGACGTTATATCTTGGGCCTCCTTGTATTGTGTATGCTATCTCGGTCGGAAACGTCGGACCGAGGTAGCATACCACCGACACCAACAAAACTGTTTTGACTATAGTCTGTGTATAGCCTTAGTCAATGAACAATAAGAAATGGTGGCATAACAATAATAATATATTATGCATAATTTAAAAAATAAACAGTTAACCGTTAGGTACCTACACCTAATTTATAAAGTTGGTACAGTCTTTACGGGATATATTAGTTCTCAAAGCATTAATTAATGTTTATCTATGTTGCGTATAAAAACGTGTATTTTATCAAACGTGGCCTCCACAACGTTTGATAAGAGGGAATAAGGAAGGTGGGAGGTTCCGGGAGTAATGTTACGCCATATTTAAGTATTTATAATATCTTTATAGAGATCCGCTTCCTGGTTACAAAAAGGTTTGGTTTGTGATAATTGGAAGATTGGTTTTTTTACCCGACTGCGGCGAAGCCCATAAGGAGGGTTATGTGTTTGTTGACTACTAGCTTCTGCCTGCGACTTCGACCGCGTGATATTTCTGGTTTTAATATAAAATATATCCTATGACACGCAATACTGTAGCTTCCCATTAGTGAAAGAATTTTCGGAGTTGGGGCAGTAATTCCGAAGATTACCCCTACATACACAAACTCACTGTAGTAGGTACCTATTAGGTATAATTTTGCCGCTCTGAAACCAGGCTTTCCGATGCGCATGACATGGCACGCTGTTGTTTTAGTATATAGTGACTATTGTGCAGTCATTTGCGCGAACTTCAGAGCGGCAAGTTATTTGACGCGAACTATAGAATCATAAAAATATAAAAAAAAAACAGGGTAGTATAGATATCAAATATACCTCTAGAGAGGTAAGTAAAACCTCTCTAGGGTAGGTAATAAAAAGTAAAATATATCTGACGATACGAAATGTACGGACGCCAGCACATCAAGCTACTACGATCTGTCAGATTTCATTAATAGATTTTCGACTTTATTGCTAAAGCATTAGGTTCAAGGTTGATTGGGAAAAACTGACAGTTTCGGGTAGGTTGACCTGCTGGCGTCTGTACTTACATCTCTGCATAAATTTTGTGTTTTTAAAATTCCTATAAAACCAAATGTATATAGTTAATTCATTAGGATTTTCAATATGTGTTATTTGACTATATTTATTGTCTACTGCTGTACTAAAATCGAAATATGATTACTTGAAATTTTTTCGATAGAAAAAATTCCAAAGTTGCTCCTGTTCTGTGTAAATCTTCTTGAATTAGGGTAGCATCTTAATTTGAAAATATAGTTTTATATTTTAAGCACAAAATGTCGGGAAAAGACCATTCGGCCAATTTGGCTGAAAACTTGTTGTTTTTACTTGTTGAATTTGAATAGTTTTTAACAAAAAAGGAGGAGGTCATCAATTCGACTGTTTTTTTTTGTGTGTTTGTTACACGATTTTTCCGTCAACTGTGGACCGATTTTAGAAATTATTTTTTTGTTTGAAAGGGTATGCTCTCGAGGTGGTCCCATTGTCACCAAATTGGAATCTGATGAGGGGATCTCATGTAAATCGAGAGAAACCCTCAACTTTTATAGGCACACCTATAGCTATGTGGGTATTTTTTATAGTAACTCGTGTATTTGCAAAGCCCCATTTGGCGAAGTGGAAATGATGATGAAGACTACAGATGGCCATCGGAATTACTCAATTATACCTAAGTATTTCACGGGTTGCGATTATTTTTGATTAGCCAGCGGCTTCGCCCGCGTGGGTTTTAGAAATTATCCCACGAGAACCGTACATTATTCCGGGATAAAAAGTATTCTATGTGCTATTCCAGACTATAATCTATCTCTGTGCTAAATTTGATCCAGATCCGTACAGCCGTTCTGGTGTGATTGAGTAACAAACATCCAAACATCTTCACAAACTTTCACATTTATAATATTAAATAATAAATAGGATGTTTTTAAAGGGTGACTGGTAATTAGTGACCGATATTTAAGCACATGACTGTAACCAAACCTGAAATCGGAAAATAAAATCGGTTGTTCCATACATTCTGATGAGTTATGCGAACATGAATGTATGGAACTGTTTAATATCATGAGTTCAATCATGTGTGGTCACTAATTTCCAGTAAATAAAGTATGTAATTAAAAATTACATTTTCTGTACTAAGGATTCCATTTGCTATAGGACTCCGTACAAAATGTTGGGAAACAGCCGTTCGGCGAATTTCGGAACATACTTAGCCTGTCACATGCTGATTGAAAGTCTATATATATTTATATGGGCGCAAAAAGAAATAATGGCGAGTTTTAGAGATATAGGCATTTTTATAATTATTGTAGTCAGAAAGATGAATTTTATGTAAAAAAAAAAACTTTTTTACAAAAAAAAAAAAACAACCGACTTCCAAATAAAACACTACAAAGTGAAAAATATCATTAATTTCGGAAGTCGGTGTATTTAGACGTGTATTTTAGTTTTTTTGCCACAGACTTCCGAAATTAAAGTTATTTTTCACTTTGTAGTGTTTTATTTGGAAGTCGGTTGTTTTTACTTTTCACTTTTTAGGGGGTCAGTTTGTAATTTATCTTAGTTACAATAGCCTTAACTGCTTATCACCTTTTACAAAATATTGCTTTTCTCGATGCAGGGACGGTAATTGTTGAGGAGTTCTCCTAGTAAGAACCAGGAGAACTGGAGCTGATGGTGAAGTCACCATCACCATATGCATTGTAACAAGCATAAATTGCTTAGCAACCATAATACAGTCTAGGTATGCTATGTATGCAACCATATTTACCTACTTCAACGGTCGTTATAAATCGATGTTTCTAAACAAAGACGCTGTTCTTCGTATTCCTTATCACTTATCACTCAAGTAGTAACTTGAGTGATGATAAGCAATACGAGGAAAACAATACGAGGAAACTTTTAGCATCCTGCTTAGGAGAGGTCAGATTTCTTTTTCTTTCCTACGAACTTTCTAATGAGCGCGGGGCATTTGCTTTCCAGCCCAGTCCGCCTGCCATTAGGCAGACAAGCTACCTAGTCCGGGTAGTTTTGGGGCCCCTAGACTGCCTGGGCACCTAGGCCGGCGCCTTGTATGTCTAGGCGTAAACCTGGGCCTGACTACCACGCTTGCTCAAGACGGGCTGACTACTAGCTTCTGCCCGCTATTTGGCCCCAGACCTACCGCGTCGCCCGCTCTCGCTTTTACTTCGTTTTCGCTTAGCGTTCTTTCTCTTTTTTTTTTCTTTTTGCTCGGCACTTAAGGGTCACAGCGTGACATTATTATATCCTATAGCCTTCCTCAATAATTGGGCTATCAAATACAATAATAGTTTTTCAAATCCAACTGATAGTTCCAGAGATTAGCGCGTTTATACATATAAAAAAGAAACAAACTCTTCAGCTTTGTTATTAGTATACAGGGTGTCCGGTTCAATACGGTCCAAACGAAAACCATCGATGGAGTGCCCCACGGGCTATCCAAAAAACCCCCATGTATGTTCCGCGAAAATTGATAGTATTCGAGAAAAAAGAAAATGTTTGTCATCAATTGGGATTTTCGCAAAAATAACTGAAAATATTTTTTTGTGACTACTATCTGTCTGGAATCACCATAATTTTTGTGGTAATGTACCATTATGTGCTTTATCAAGGTAAATTATTAAGTTAGAAATCGAAGCATAACTTTCGCCACAAAAAAAGTTGAATCCATTTTTTTATTTAGACCATACTTGACTATCAACTTCAGATAAAGTTATTTTAAAAAAATCACATAAAAAAGGTTCTGTTCCTACCTTAAAAACTTCTCTGTTTTACTGGTAATTATTCTACAAAATTTTGTTTGTCTACGGTAAAGGCTTTAAGAATAAAAAGGGTTTCAAGTTGAAAGAAGATTGATTTTGTTATTTTTTATTTTGCTACAAAAGTAGTAAAAACGTTCTTAGGGTACTCGCGTCCCCATCCCAGTTAGTTAAAGCTTAAACATAAGATAAAAGTAATGTTGCTGTCTCACTCGCACTTATTAGTATTGTAGGTAATAACGTCAACCCGTCAGCTAAATAAAAAAAAATGATTTAATTCTTTTTTGTGGCGAAAGTTATGCTTCAATTTCTAACTTAATCATTTACTTTGATAAAGCACATAATGGTACATTACCACAAAAATTATGGTGATTCCAGTCATGATAATGTAGTCACTAAAATATTTTTAGTTATTTTTGGGAAAATCCCAATTAATGACAAAAAAAGCTTTTTCCCGAAAACTATCAATTTTCGCGGATCATACATGGGGGTTTTTTGGATAGCCCGTGGGGCACTCCATCGATGGTTTTCGCTTGGACCGTATTGAACCGGACATCCTGTATAAGTAGATAGAGGTTTCCCAGGTTTCCTCAGGATGTTTTCCTTCATCGAGTCAGTCATGTCTAAGTTAAACTCAGAAAGTACATATCAATTGAAAAAATCACCTCAGTGCCGGGATTTAACCCATAACCGCGTAATTAGCGTTTATTTGATAACAATTAATATAATGAGTTTAAAGTACCTATCATAATATTGCACTAGTATTGGACTTATGATCTTTATCTAGGTACACTCGATCTAGTTAGATCTAGACAGAATCTAGAGTCTGGACTAATAAATTAAACTTAGAACTATGATCAATAATAATTGTAGATAGTAACTTGTCACAGTTATCTGTTCACTAACTAGAACTACTAGAATTATGATAACGCTGGTTTCATCTTATTGGGGTTGTTTCCCGGAAGCTTCGTCGCATGAGAGCGCTGTGAGCTTGTTACGTGTCAAGTTTTTGATAAAAACGTATGCAATGTGTGGATGATTTTTAAGTATTTGGGTGATTTTTGTTTCATCTATTTGTGTTGCTTCTCAATTTATTCTCTACCTGACGTATCGTTCAGTTGAACGAGAAGTTAAAAAAAGAGGAGTATCGCAACAAGTAGATACGGAAAGCCAAGCGAACATATATTAAAAAGCGTAACATATATTATTTTATCGACATTTAGCCGTATTCTGGACAATATTATGGTTTTATAAGTTATACAATAAACTTAACTCATTATTCTTTTCTTTTTAATCATAGGTACTGATGATAAACAAGATGTAAAGTTACATGTTACAAAATGTATGGTTATTTGAAAAGAAACCATATTTTTTTTCACATGTTGGAAGAATAAAAAAATATATAGATGTTGTATGAAATAAACTTAGTGTGAAGCGATGTTAAGTGCAACGGTTAGTCAGAGTCACTTTCTGAATCGTGGAATAGATTCATATCTACAAAAGCCAAATTCTGTTTCTCGGTATCGGCCTCATCATAGTCATCATCCAAATTATCATTAATTATTAATAAATAATAAGCTTTGTGCAGCTGCTGATAAAACTTTGTGTTTCCTACGAAGTTTAGGTATATTTACCGATATATGAGGTATAGATGTTAAAATTAAATTGTGTATAACATCCTCATTGGTTGCCTTTCTGCAAAATTTTCGATTAAATGACTTTAAATCTTTCCCCTGATTTTCACTCACATGCATTGGTAATAACTCCGTTAAGGTATTGAATAAGTCTTCACAATTTTGTAAACTTTCTTTCAGTTTCAGAAAATGTTCTCGATTAGATAAACCTTCCATGATTTCGGAAACACACAAAACTTGAGTAAGGACGTCTGTCAGTCACAAAAAATGTAATATACAGACTGAACCAGTTAATGAGGGAAGCAGAACTATTTATCCGACTTTCAAAAAGGACGAGGTTCTCAATTCGGATGTTTATATATTATATATATATGTATATTATGTATGTTCGGCCATAACTCTGTCATACAGAGACGAATTTGCAAAATTATTTTTTGGTTTGAAAGGGTATGCTCTCGAGATGGTCCCACTGCCACCAAATCAGAATCTGATGAGGCAATATTTTGTAAAAAGTGATGAGCAGTTGACATTAGGCTATTGTAACTTAGATAAATTACAAACTTCCCGCTAAAAAGCAAAAAAATAAAAACTTTTATACAAAAACAAAAAAAATAAACAAACGACTTCAAAAAAAAAAACACCACAAAGTGAAAAATAACTTTAATTTCTGAAGTCAGTGGCAATAAACTAAAATACAGATCCAAAGACACCGACTTCCGAAATTAAAGTTATTTTTCACTTTGTAGTGTTTTTTTTTTAGGAAGTCTGTTGCTTATTATTTTGTGAAAAAGTTTTTTTTGTGGCATTTATTTCTCGGAAAATATGTATCTTTTGTTTTGCTACGCTCAATTTGGTCAATTCAATGTTGCAGCATTAACTTTAAACCCTTTTGTAAATTAATAATAATTAGTCAGAGAAATAATAATAACAAACAAAATTACATTGCATTTGTAAAAAATGTAGTAGGTAACCCTTAGGTGGGTGTAGAAGGATCTACATTGCAGTTAGTAACTTGCATAAAATATAAATTACCTACAATGTTCTGAGGGTTTCCGGGATGCAGGTTTTAGTGATATTACTTATAGCTTAAATGATACATGTTATGATACGGAAAGTTATATTTTAAGAAAGCTTAAGAATAAGGAATGAACTCAAAAAAAAACTGTTCAGCTCCATACAAAAAAAAAAAAAAATCGCAAATAACTTCATAAATAATAGTTTTATCAAAAAAGTTTGAGGACATTAAATATTGATATTCAGTAAAGGAATAATACGCTTGCATGATTCTTTTTTCAAAATTAGGTACTTGATTTTTGAGCGACGCTAAGTCTATGGAGCTTCATTTTCAGGCCACCGTGCGCCGGCACCCCAACACCAGTCCCATGTAATAGGAGGCGAGCGTATTGCCATCAACTGAGCACAAATCCAGACTACTACCGAGAAATTCCAGATGGAAAAATCCATTAATACGCAAGATACAGACTACAAATACAGCCTATATTGAGTGAACTGTTGGTCCTCAATCATCAGCCGAACCATTGTGACATTTTTTATTAAATATATGCTAGTCATGGCACGACTGTATAAATTAATTAAAAACTTGATCACCGTAATAATAACAAGTCTAGTAAGTGATATTAATTAGGCATTCTGGTCGATTCCAAGAATTGTAGAAAAATAAGTGACATTTTTGGCTAATGTGCTGTTTTCATAATTAACTAACTGTTGTCCGCGACTTCGTCTGCGATCCAGGATAAAAAGTAGCCCATGTCCTTCTGCAGGTCATGGTCAGGTCATCTACCCATGTGCCAAATTTCATCCAAATCCGTTCAGCCGTTTTAGCGTGAAATCGAAACAAACTCACTTTTGCATTTATAATTTTGGCTAATGTTTTTATAATAAATTATTATTGTGATTAAAAATATAGATACAGCTTAGGAATTAAAAGCTCATAATAGCTAAGAGGCTATAACAAGTTAAAAGATTTATGTAATCTCTTTGTTTACATCTATGACGGACTTTGACTTGCTGACACACCCACAGTTTTAGACAAAGATGATCGAGAGAATCATTTGATAATAAATTAATTAATAATAAGTAATATCTACAGACAATTGAGGTGCTGGCGAACAAATGAAAGAAAGAAAAAAAGAAAAATAAGTTTATTTGTCACTGAAACACGTGCATACAAAAGTTTTACAAAAAGAAAAATAAAACACACAAATCACGAGCACAAAACAAAAGTCGGCAGCTGCTGACACGCCATGACTGTGACAAGAAGGCTTCCACTCAGCATGATGCTGTGCTATGGGGGGCCCACAGCACAGCGCTGATTTTCAGTGGTCACCCGAAAAAGACGTAGGTACGGAAACCAAGTCAGGTTAAATGATCTGTACATGAGTGACTAAATACGTAGGTCACGGCATAAGTCTTGTCGTTAAGCCCTCAAACATACCGCAGCGTTGATTTGTTTACGTTATTACAAAGTACCCTCTTTGTTTAGTCTAAGTACAAAATATAAACTATGAATTATTGACTCAATTAATTCAGTGATTTTTTGAATACGTCGCTATGGAGTCGTTCCCAGCTGTCGGATATCGTGCTATTATTTTCTACAACTTTCGCCGCGGATTATCTACTAAACAGTGTGAAGAAGAAATGAAGAAAGTGTTTGATAAGGATTGCCCGACCTTAAGAACTATTGAGAGATGGTATTTAAATTTTAAGCGTGGGCTGTTTAATTTAGAAGACGATCCTCGTTCAGGCCGGCCGACAGAAATCATGACCGAAAAAAACATTGAACTTGTGAGAGAAGCTATAACCAAAGATAGACGAATAACTTATAAACAATTAGCTGAAACCCTGAAGATCTCTGAACGAAGTATTGGAAGAATTATATCAACATTTAAATGTTAGAAAACTTTGTACCCTGTGGATACCCCACGAGCTAACCGACGCTCAACGGGAGGCACGCGTAATTTGGTGCAAAAAAAATGTTGAAAGACTTCGAATCGGGAGAACACGGTGCTGTAAATTCAATCATCACAGGTGACGAAAGCTGGCTGTATTTTTTTGATGTACCATCTAAGTCACAGAACAAGGTATGGGTCTTCGAAGATGAAGTTCAACCTGTACAAGTGAAAAAATCACGTTAGGTCGGAAGAAGAATGATTGTGTCTTTTTTTCGTAAAACGGGTTTAGTGGCCAATGTTGTGCTAGATAAGCAGAAGACAGTCACAGCTCGTTGGTATACTGAAGTTTGTTTGCCACAGTTATTTAGAGCGTTAAAAAATCTCAGACCGAAGTCCCTTATGCGCTCATGGTATCTTCATATCGACAACGCTCCAGCGCATCGTGCCCAGCTAACTCAACAGACTTTACAAGAAACTGGAATTCGAGTATTGGACCATCCACCTCACAGTCCTGACTTGGCACCATGCGATTTTGGTCTTTTTCCGTTTGCAAAATCACAACTAAAAGGACGTAAGTTTGCTTCGGAGGAGCAGTTAATCGAGGCTTGGGAAACAATATGTGATTCCATTGAAAAAGAAAAATGGGAGCATTGGTTTAATGACTGGTTCTTGCGTATTGGAAAGTGTATTGAGTGTGGTGGAAAATATTTCGAGAAACAGTAAATACTTTTTTCATACGACAAGACTTATGCCGTGACCTACGTAAATAAATAAAATAAAACAAACAGTACTTAGAATATTGTAACGCAATTATTCTTACAAAGCTACAACCAAACATATATAATTAAAAACAAATTATAGATGAATAAATATATTAAATAACATTAAAAAAATGAATCTGCAGTCACCGTGCGTACCTAAACATATTGCTATTGCTACACATAGTACACATCTATCTACACATCCAGTGCTCGCCGTGAGTATATGCGCGGTGCGGGGAGTGGCACGGGCACAGGGCCGCGGCGATCGTAGACAGAGAAGAGAATGCTACAATTGCTACACATCTAGTTAGTTCTACACATCCCCAGTGCGTTGTCTCGCTACGTCCCTCGCCATCGCGTCAGCGCGGTGCGGGGAACGGCACGTGCCCCGTGCACGTGCCGTTCCGCGCCGCGGGGATGAACTTGTCCACACAGTACTCGTATTTTTATTTTTTTATTTGTTTGCGCTCTTTGTGCACGCTTATATTTACTAACGAATCTTTCATCAAGACTGGCTCTAAATGCCTCAAAAAAATGTTAAAAACAGTGTTTTCAATCAGAAATGAACTCGTCCTTGTGTAATAGGATGAATTGAAATTGTCCAAAAAAAAGGGGGGTTAGGATTTTAATTGAACTAAAGCCAGATCCGGGCTTAAATATTGATACACTATTCATTTACTAAAGCTTAAAATTCATCCTAATTATCTTATTTTTAGACCTCTACTCTAAAACATCAATTAAGAACAGGACAAGTCTGGATTTTTTCGCCAGCTGATCAATTATGCTGATTCTTTGATGTTCCTAATTCGAATTCGTTAATTTTAAAACAATATCAAACTTTTTCATTTAGATTAGGCTGAAAATCAGCACTCTTTGACTGGCAAAAGATGTAAAAGACAGCTCGCAAGGCGAACACCCACTGTCACCCACTGTCCTTCTAGCATTTGGCTAGGAAGAAGACTATGGATGCGAAGCCGGTTGACGACATTGTCAACCACGCAGTTGAAAACGGTATTTTTCGATAATTACCGTTCAATACCATTTTCGACGGCTAAAATACAAAATCGGAAGCCCTATGTCCGACACGGCGACGTCGTCGCCCACGGTCACACGACGACCCGCGCGCAAAAGTTTGTACAGACGCACATCAAGCTACTACAATCTGTCAAATTTCTTTAATAGATTTTCAACTTTATTGCTAAAGCATTAGGTTCAAGGTTGATTGGGAAAATTTTACAGTGTCGGGTAGCTTGACCTGCTGGCGTCTGTACCTAATTATTTACGAGTTTCGTATTATTAAGAGGGCTGTCGCATTTTGTCACCTCTCTCGCTCACACGGGACCAATTTTATAAGAATGTTAAATGAAAAGGTGCTTTTTTGCAAAATGTAATAAATTGGCGAACTAATGAAGAATTATTAATTTAATAGGTAGGTAATTATTAAAACACATTTCTATTGTGTTATCTAATAAAATCAGCACAATAAGTATTATGATCTGTTTTTGAGATGAGTAACTTTTTTTAATTACTACATTTAATTACTACAAAATGCTACAATAAAAATGTGTTTTTAATAATTACCATTACAAACCAATTGATTACATTTTTCAAAACTTTATCTTTTCATTTAACATTCTTAAAAATTTGGTCCCGTGTGAGTACTGATGGGTAATGGAAAAATTTCGGAAGGAAAAGAAAAGAAAAAAAATATTTTTCCGAAATTTTTCCAATATTTTTCCAATACTTTTCCGATATTTTTCCAAATCATAAAGCTGACTGTGATTAAAGATTAGAAAAAAATAAGACTATTAATGTGTACTCTGACATCAAGCAATGAACTGACAATCAATGAATGACATCAAGCAATGAATAGACTGCTTGAATATCTACGAGACTTTTTGCTGCAGTTATTATTCTAAGGTCTTTTGCCTGCTTTGCATGTGTGTCATTACTTTAGGTCTTTTTTTTTGTAACGTGCGTTTTGTTTGTGCAGAATAAACAGATTTTCTTTCTTTTCTTTTTTTTCTTTACTAAAAAATTATAAATATCTAATCTTTAATTTTTTAATTTTTTTTGCCATAATGTTCTCTTATTGGAACTTATATACATAAATAAGAAAGAAATTACAATGTGCACTATAAGTATGTACACAAGTAGTTCTTTTTGGCCGGGTAGACGTGAGCCGACGACGATGCGCAGAATGCACAATTGGGAAAATACCATGTGCAGATGGCGCAAGATAGCGGTTTCAACCCGCGGAGCAAATTGCGTCATTGGAATCAGTTTCTTTTTGACAGTTCAAAAACATTCACTGTATTATTTACGTTGTCGAGCAGATAATATTTCGAACATGCGATGCAATGGATTAGCAATTTGCTTCAAAATGATTCAGATTTGGTTGATAGGTTGTAACGCAATTAGGATGCTGGCCAAAAAGATTGGGGACTAATTGGACTACTGTACTTAATCACGTCCAGGCGGAGCATTATACTGAACTGTTACTTGGTCCAGATTCACATGTTTTTCTTTATAACCGTCTACAAGTTTTAAAAGATAGTTTCTCATGTACGGTAGTACATATTGCAATTCTTCTAACATTAAAAAGCAAAAATCATTTTCTTTTGTCAATATTTCCTTGTTTCTTGGCACAAAAATCAGGGCATAATTAATCATACCTCTAAAATGAAAGTGTATGAATTTCATACTCTTTCATTTTAGAGGTATGATTAATTTTGCTTGTATTGCGCTGTTCTTCTACAGCTGACTTAATTTTGGCGGGTTCTTTTCCTGGGTTTGGTTGATTTTCGGGTTTGTATAACTAGATCGGTTTTTCTCTGAAACTTGTTGGTGATATAAAACCCACCAACTGAAGATTTATTGTTTGTGTAGATGCAGTAGAAAATATTGATCATGATACTTTTCGCCAGTGATAATTCGGATTCTTCAACAGAATAGATGTGTTAATGCAATAAAACCTTTTGAATGTAAATAAAACCCTTTAAACTCTTTGTTATTTTACTTCCTGAAGTCAAAATTTTACAGTAAACAATAAAAAAAACACATATCACAATCACTCCACTTCTAGTTCTCCACAATTCAATCAAACGCTTCGCAAAATAATAATAGATCGCTTAGATTAAGAGGATTGCGATTAAAATAAAACGTCCACCGACCACGAGTTCACTGCTGCTCGTTTTACAAGATGGCCGCCTCACTAGTTCTCGATGTTCGTTTTTGAGGTTGACATTTGTACAACAAGTCAATTAAGTCTAGAAAAGCGGAGGCGCTGACCATGTTCAGGTAGGCGTAGATTATCGGGTAGAAAGGCAGTATTTCAAAAAATAACACCTATCACAATCACTCCACTTCTAGTTCTCCACAATTCAATCAAACACTTCGCAAAGTAATTATAGATCGCTTAGATTAAGAGGGATGCGATTAAAATAAAACGACCACCGACCACGAGTTCACTGCTCGTTTTACAAGATGGCTGCCTCACTAGTTCTCGATGTTCGTTTTTGAGGTTGACATTTGTACAACAAGTCTATTAAGTCTAGAAAAGCGGAGGCGCCGACCATGTTCAGGTAGGCGTGGATTATCGGGTAGAAAGGCAGTATTTAAAAAAATAACACCTATCACAATCACTCCACTTCTAGTTCTCCACAATTCAATCAAACACTTCGCAAAGTAATTATAGATCGCTTAGATTAAGAGGGATGCGATTAAAATAAAACGACCACCGACCACGAGTTCACTGCTCGTTTTACAAGATGGCTGCCTCACTAGTTCTCGATGTTCGTTTTTGAGGTTGACATTTGTACAACAAGTCTATTAAGTCTAGAAAAGCGGAGGCGCCGACCATGTTCAGGTAGGCGTGGATTATCGGGTAGAAAGGCAGTATTTCAAAAAATAACACCTATCACAATCACTCCACTTCTAGTTCTCCACAATTGAATCAAACACTTCGCAAAGTAATTATAGATCGCTTAGATTAAGAGGGATGCGATTAAAATAAAACGACCACCGACCACGAGTTCACTGCTCGTTTTACAAGATGGCTGCCTCACTAGTTCTCGATGTTCGTTTTTGAGGTTGACATTTGTACAACAAGTCTATTAAGTCTAGAAAAGCGGAGGCGCCGACCATGTTCAGGTAGGCGTGGATTATCGGGTAGAAAGGCAGTATTTCAAAAAATAACACCTATCACAATCAATCCACTTCTAGTTCTCCACAATTCAATCAAACACTTCGCAAAGTAATTATAGATCGCTTAGATTAAGAGGGATGCGATTAGAATAAAACGTCCACCGACCACGAGTTCACTGCTCGTTTCACAAGATGGCCGCCTCACCAGTTCTCGATGTTCGTTTTTGAGGTTGAAATTTGTATAACAAGTCAATTAAGTCTAGAAAAGCGGAGGCGCCGACCATGTTCAGGTAGGCGTGGATTATCGGGTAGAAAGGCAGTATTTCAAAAAATAACACCTATCACAATCACTCCACTTCTAATTCTCGATAATTCAATCAAACACTACACAAAATAATAATAGATCGCTTAGATTAAGAGGGATGCGATTAAAATATAACGTCCACCGACCACATGGTTGCGTGCGCACCTTACCAAAAATCCGAAGTTACCTACCTGCTCATTTTACTAGATGGCCGCCTTACCAGAGTGCTCGGTGTTCGTTTTTGACGTTGCCATTTGTACAACATGACAATTGACAGTCTTAGAAAAGCGGAGGCGCCGTCATATTATTTACTTTATGTAAAACAACAAACTAAAAATGATAACAACACCACGACAATTATGCTGTACCTACTGTATAGGAAAATAAACATAAAATGGCAATTTTAGTTTAGTATTGCCAATCCAACCAACAATTTCCTAACCTTTTAGAACGAAGTAGTAAAAATTTTCATTGAACATGTTTTTTTATTTGGCCTTAATTAGATAATATGATAGCATAAAAGAACATAGATAATTAATTGAATTTATTTTGTATAAATGTCACTTTTAGACGTTCAAATAAGAATTCGCCATTGTTCTTTTCGAGTTAATCAAGCCACGTAGTAGTATCCTCCCCTGCAAAATTTACTGCCCATTTTCACCCCGTAAGTATTCTTTATTTTTAGTCTTATGTATAAATAGTGAGTTTAGAGTTAATTGGTCAGCGCGTTAAAATTTTGACACACCCAATTCCCCTTTAGCCCCCTAAAGGGGAATTCGGTGTGTCAAAATGGGTAGTTTAGAAAAACGAAAATTAAAAAGTTCATAATTAACATAAATATGTATTCGTGCCAAGTTCAAGTTTATTAACTCAAGGAATAAGATTTTTCATACAAACAAAAACCCCCCTTTTCACCCCCTATAAGATTGAATTTCCAATAAACTCTTCTTAGTGCTCCCCTAAATTATAAAAGGAAGCCGTGTGCAAAATTTCACGTTCCTAGACCCAGTTGTTTCGGCCATGCGTTGATTTGTCAGTCGGTCAGTCATTTTATTCAATCAATCAGTTAGTCATTCATTCGGTCAGTCAGTAAATATGTTCAGTATAAATAAAACCCTTCAATTCATATGTATGGGCGTGTATGCCACACGCCCAACCATCCATCCGCCAGTGGCGAACACAATGAGGGGCCCGTGGTTACGGGCCACCGTATGGCTTCCGCGGTCGGGGGGCTATGCCCCGACGCCGCACGCCGCGCCCCCTTACGGGGGCGTAGCGACATCCCGCAAGTATATGTTATTTTAATTCCTGTAGTCAACATTTTACAGTAAACAATATTTTTCCATTATT
Organism: Dicycla oo; assembly: GCA_948252095.1. NCBI lineage: Eukaryota > Metazoa > Arthropoda > Insecta > Lepidoptera > Noctuidae > Dicycla > Dicycla oo. Next base: position 12,817,354 of record OX411730.1, read on the forward strand.
TTTCCATATTGTTATTTTTCGGAAAAATAAACGGAAAAATTTCCAAGTTTTGAAAAATTTCCGAAAATTACCCATCACTACGTGTGAGTGAGAGAGGTGACAAAATGCGACATCCCTCTTAACGTAGTATGGTACTTTGTTTATTACACAAGGTAATTACAAAAATCTTAATTTTTATTCAGTAAAAAAATTCGAGTTCAAAGGCAACAAATATCATTTTCATTGTAGTGAAATACCATTTTAAAGTTACAAATAAAATAATTTAGCCTCAAAAACTTAACCAACCTTTTTAGCTTACAGTCGGATAAACGACCGGAAATCACCCGTTGTTTATAACTATTTTGGATAAATATCCGATGACAACGTCACGTTCTTCAACCTAGGTACAAGGTACATACCTACTAAAATAACAGAAATATTGAATGGCATAAGCAACAAGTTCACTACTCACTGTTCTTTTCATTTCATAATATGCCCTTTTTCGCTCAGAAACTCGCTTTTGTCCGTCGCATCTGAAGGGCGTGTCCTTTGATTATTAATACGTGTCCTTTATATATCTCAGAGATAAAACTACAAAGAATAAGTACGTGTCTAGATTATCTATGGTTATTATGACCTATATCCCAAGCGACCCCAAGTCTCTAATTCAGATAATTTATGTAAACAAAAAAACGTCAAGAAATGTCACATTTAAAATGACAGGACAATACTGCATAACATTTTATCATTTTTTACTAAGTACACGTAATCATCTATAATTTTAATGTATGTATATATATGTATGTAATGTATGCATGTATACTTTTACTGAAGTCAAAATTAGATAACGTCAAAAAAAACGTAGGCATCAAAATATTGCGCCCAACTTTGCACTCATCTTTTTATCTCAAATACACACGACTTGTCATATGACAGTCTGTTGTCTACTTTTTGTTTACAAAAAACTGATGTAAACTATAAACTAACAGAATATACTAGGTACCTACACTTCCAGCTTATCTCTCCGAACTTATGACCTATTGGAGTCACGTAATGTAGCAGAATGTAGGTACTAAATGGTCAAGACTTGCATCAGAATTTTATCGTTAGATTCAACAACTTTATTTTAAATAAACAGGCCTTTTTTATTGCTGGCCATACTTATATGTGTAAGGTTTATTCTACGTCTCGAGTCTTGGTTGATGAAATGCTCTAAGGTTTTTTATTTTATTTAGGTATTTGTATGGTTACGCCGTTTTCCTTCTCAGCTTAAACACTAGGAAGTGGTGAAGTTTTGACGTTTTGGGCGCTGAATAATGATGCTTTTAACTTTAAAAAAGTGCTGATTGTCAAACTAATTTGGATAAATGTGTTTTCGATAAGTAACTACATATTTCATTAGTTACTGTATATTTGACCCTCCGTACAATATTGGCTTTCTTAATAAATAAGAAAATAAAAAATAAAGAAAAAGAAAAGAAAATAATAATTTGTTAGCGATTTTATTGCAATAGCAATAAAATCGCTAACAAATTATTATTTTGACTTAATATCACAAGAGAGATTATTTTGTTTTCTCTTCATTAAAAAGTAGCGCTGTTTTTCTCTTTACACTAGCGAGTTTCGGGAAATTTAATTTAGCAGAAGTAGAGGTTACATTACAGACAGATTCCTGGAGAGGAAAATAGAGCTCAAAGCTATATGCTTGTGGAACGGACAGTTCGTGGAAATCGTGGAAATACGAACGCTGGCTTGCCTGTTGCAAGGTTCACTTTAATATTTAGTTTTGAGGAGGTTGAGTTAACTATGGATAAAAAAACTGGCCTGGTCGAGGGCTTATACCATAGTCACTAGTTTGTAAATACGAATTTCCGCACGGTATGAAACAAACATCTTCATTAGACTATTTTTTAATAGCAAATAAGAAATTATCCAGATAGGTGACAGGTGACTCTTGCAAATGAATAGTAAAATTTGAACAATTATTGAAATTCATTGAAATTTGCTGTTTTGAAAGCTTAACTTGACATTATTATATAAGTAATATGTTGAACGGGAGAATGTGACATAAGTGTACGACCCGAGTGGAAAAGCGGCCAGCGGGGCGTTCAGCGTTGCGTGCAAGCGGCGAAGAGTGTTCACCGAAAGGGCCGCTCGGCCGTCACTCAGGACACTCGCAAGTGTTTGCACGTGTTTAACACGAATGTCGCACGCCCCGCCGGACGCTCGAGTCGAGCGTGCACTTAGGCCGGGCGGTGGCGGCAGGACTTGCAACAGCGGTGGCTGGACGTTTTCGCATGAGGTAGAAGGGTGCGGTTCCACAGCATTATTTATATTTATAGACTTTGATATCTTGTCGCCTATTTTAATTTTATTGTGCACGTCCGAGTCTTCAATATAACCCTCTGCAACATTATTAGAGCGCCATCCACCGTGGCGTTTCAGTGTAATGATATCAGCTCCGGAATTCGCTAGTAATGTTGCAGAGGTGCTTCTAGAGTTGTGACCGGTATAACTAGCCGGATTTTCAAATTTCAAGAACGTGGCTATTTCTTTTGATACACTACCGATTTTGTTAACGCCAACGACTTGTCGCATGCTTTTGCCGTTTTGGTACTTCTGAAAGAATCTGTTACTCTTTGCGTTTGTAATTCTTAGAGCTTGATACTTCTTGACAATTGCGTAAAACTCACCATGTATGGTGAATGTATACGAGGGGTTTTGGTTTTTGTGTCAGGTATCTTGACAAGCAATAAGTCCCCATGGTTTTCGATATCGCTCATATTTATGTTGTTGGCTTATTCTTATCGTCTGCACGCCCCAAATATAAGTACCAAAAATGAATATAGCCTGTAATAAAATACAAGTAATTTAAGTATGCTTTATGTAGTTCTATACAGGTAAATTAACCTATCAAATACAGGTACCTACCTACTAAATTAAGCATTGTCTAATAAAAATATCTATGTCTAATAAATAGCAAGTAAGTGCCTATAAAACGTATCGGCATTTTTCTACGTTAGCTGCAGAAATACTGTTGATTTCTTCTTCATTTCTTGTATTTCTCTTATTTCTTCTTTCTTCACGTATAGCCTCTTTTCGTTTCAAAAATAGGTGCATGTAATTTTATGTATTTTGTTAAATCTAAGTGTCATTATTGGTTTTTAGAGTCCTTTTTCACAGAAAATATTGACCACATTGAGGACGGCTTTATACTTTCATCAATTCATTGAAATAAGTCATCAAAACATTTTCAGAGAATGATTTAGTATTTGTTTGAGTCTTCCATGATATAAAATCATTGTAAATAAATCATTTAATAGCGCTCTCGCGATTTTGGCGGCAAGAGACTATTTTCTGCAATTTTCGCCTCTTGTTTGCGCTCTGTGTGGAGTGGATATGGGATTCCTCGCTTGAACTCATATTATTATTTTGGTTATAAATATCAGTCGGAAAGTCGCAACAATCTTTGACGTTTCTAATATGAAAATGTCGCGAATTTGCAAATGGCGCTACGTGTGCGTAGTGAAAATTAGAACTACATCTTTCGTCCCATTTTGTCTTTAGTATTAAAGTGAGACAAACGTATTAAGCAAAATCACTTCCAAGGAGGTTCGATCATTCAGCTTATTTATTCTCGTAATGTGAAACTCCTTGGTGGAATTCTTAATATTTTTTATGGAAATTAAAATAAAAAAAACCGTAAAGGATACACACGGCGCGGCGCTATCTATACAACGAACGGTGCATGCTGTAAAACAGGTACTTAGGTGACAGGACAGTATATCGATATTGGCAAACCGGCTAACTCCATATTAACAAATTTTTCAGGAGACACTTAAAATCTTATTATATTTTTTTGTATAAGTAGGTACTACTCATGAAAAAATCCAAAATACCGTAGGTAGATATTATCGTAAACTGTTATTTTTGATACTGTATAATACTTTAAAGCTTTTCATTATAATACTCAGTTGCGTACAGTCTGAACCAAAAAAAAAATAGTTTTGACGAAAAGTGGAGTACAACTTGATTCTATAGTAAAAGAAGAAATCTAGAAGTCTACAACAAAAGAGTTAGGTAAGTAGATATTGTCTAAGGCTCTGATTTAAAGCGGCAGTTGTTTACTGTAGTTTTGGTGAGTAAAAATTACAAAATGCATGTTTACTAACAAGTTTGGCAGTAAAAACTGAACAGTAAACTAAATAAAACTGAGTCATCATAACAAATACTATTTAAAATTTTAAATGCATAATTAAATAAACAATTAAGCAGTAAAAGAACTGAAAGGCGGTTACGTGTAGGTAGTTAACAAATCGGAATTGATAAAAAATCAAACATGGAAGTAGCGCTCGCCAGCCGCTACCGCGGAACCGCTCGCTTCGCTCGCTCGGCTCGCGCGCAGTTGGTCATAGTTCTAACCTAACCCATTTGGTTGGGGTGCTCTGGCTTAGTAACTGCGACCAATTTGGATCGCGCGTGGTTGTTCACAGTTCCAACTTAACCTATGAACTACCGTGGGTACCCACGGGTATTTAGTATTTATCTAACAGTCCATTCCAACATTTTTACTGGCCATTTATTATTACACTACTTAAGTATTTTGTGTACTGACATTGTAGGATGAAATCACCGATCAGTTTTAATAACTGTCAAAATTTTACTGTCACTCTAAATAAAACCAGCCGCCGAAAAATTCAAAGACTGCCCGTTAATTTTTTCAATTGATCATAAGCTCCCTAATGATTAAATAACAATTGTTAAAATTTATATAGATATGGACATAGATATCTACTAAGGGCCGGTTTTTTGATCCGTAGTTAACTCCACCAATGGTTAAACATAGTATGTAATGGTTGAATTTTGGCTAAATGTGAAAGGCTAAACATGAATGAGTTATGCCATTACTTACTATTTTTAATAACTATGTTTAACCTGCCTAGCCTATTCCCAACGATATTGGGGTCGGCTTCCAGGCTGACCGGATGCAGCTGAATACCAGTATTTTACATGGAGCGACTGCCTATCCGACCTCCACAACCCAGTTATTGGGTAATACGATACCCCTTGATAAGACTGGTTGTCAGACTTTCAGGCTTCTGACGACCTGTAACGACTGTCAAAGATCCACGAATGACAGCCGGGAGCAACGGTTTAACGTGCTTTCCGAGGCACGGAGGGGTCTCGGTATGAAAAGATGGTCACCCATCTACAAACCAACCCCGGTAAGCGTAGCTTAACCTGATGGATCGACCCGTGCGGCTGTTATTACTTAGCCACACTTTACTTAACTGTTGATGTGTTAAGTAGGCCAAACACTAACAAATGACCATAATATTATGATATATGACGTAAACAAAACACATTGCAAATAATTAACTAACAATGACTGCGGCAAACAAATAAATTACATTGAATAGAAAAACTTAAACATTAAATTAGTGACGTCAATTGACGTCAAACATTAACGGGAAGAGCATGAAATCAGTCATTCACGGTTTTGTCAAATGAAGGTCGTGTTAGTACCTACCGAATTCTTTTCTGACACACTGCTGGGAAAGGTCTCCCTCACTGCTGTTTGTGGCCAAAATTTAAGAAAAGAGTCGAATTAATCCCACCATCTCCTACAGGGCCCGCCGCGTTGCATCAGCAATTTGAATTTTGGAACGCAATATCGCGTCACCTATAACTGGAAACGCAATGAGGAAGATGACCAAGAAAGCTTACTAATCTACCTATAAATAGATCCTTAATAAAGTTATAGTGACATTTAGGTCAAATTGTCTCGCGCCAGCATACACACGACTCTTTCATTTTGGATGCTCTGAAGGCCAAGGTCCACCGTCCACAGACAGTGTAAGTGAATGTGTGGTGTTATCGGTCCCAAGTGCGTCAGATCGATTGTGGTCCACTTCCCACAAGTAGTACTTACTTGCGTATTCCGTTCATTGACGACAATTTTCATTTACTTCAAATAAATCTATCGATCAAATTAAAGATATTGTTGAGTGCAAAAATTTTATGCCTAGTGATCTAGCTATAAAAGTCCGTAACTTTAAATATTGAATGTTTTTGGTAAGATAGTCAAAATCACTACATATTATAATATAAAACAAAGTCCACTGCCGCGTCTGTCTGTCTGTCTGTATTTTTGCGATGATCTCAAAAAGTGCTGAACGGATTTTAATGCGATTTTCATCAATAGGTAGAGTGATTCAAGAGGATGGTTCATACGTATAGTTTTCCGACATCCACGCGGGCGAAGCCGCGGGCAAAAGCTAGTTATTTTATAAATCAATGGTTAGATCTGCTGTCTTGTATGGATAATGGATCTGAATGTTGGACCACAAGTGGGATGAATGTAAGGCAATTGCAGGCAGTTGAGATAAAAATGCTAAGAGGGATGTGTGGTGTTACGCGAATCGATAGAATAAGGACTCATTCCTTATTCTATCGACTTTAGAGGAAGTCAGAAAGTGACACCGGTGACTGAAAAGTTGTGTGGGCATCGGTTGTCATGCTATGAGCATGTGATGCGGAGGAATGAGGAAAATTTTGAGTAGATAAGTATGAATGTCGATGGCTATAAGAGTAAGGGAAAACCAAAGAAACGATGGACGGACTGTGTGAAAGATGATATGGCTAGAAAGGGGGTGATTTCCGAGATGACGACTAATAGACAAATATGGAAAAAAGGGACATGTTGCGCCGACCCCATGATGATGATGATGGTATGATAGCGTTAACGCCAATCTACACTAGATTAGCGCTAACGCTTAGTAGGTAAACAGGAAAACGCTGATACATCAATTTCCAAACCAACTCTTTTTTCTTGTTTATTATGTTTTCAGTCCTTTTATGCAGTAGATATAGGTGAGCAGATAAAAGTGCATACGTAGAATTATTAACAAAGACAAAGTCAACTAAATGTAGAAGTACCTAGTTATTTTGAACTTGAACTGCAATCAGAAGATATGTGTATGCCGTACACGCCTCCGATGACGAAATTCACCTTGAGCTTTACAACTTGCTGACGAAATAAACGCTTTCAGTTACATTATAAACACTTGGCTCTACTACTCATTAATTCAAAAAACCTTACTTTCATAAGATCATAGAAATTTAAAAGAAACTATCTATTTATTTAAAAAAAAAATGTAATCCTGGCCGTATATTTTGGTGATCATCTACAGTGACAAGAAAGTTATCTATGGATGAAATAAAAAAATAAAATAAAAAAGATTTGGCATTAAAATTGGCGGGAAAGTATTTTTAGATTAACTAAAGTCCGGCCTCCGGCCCTCGATGCAGCGTTGCATATTATTAGCTGATGCAACAAGGCTTCCATCTCGCCTACATAGCACATGGAAATGATTTTTAGTCTGACTGGCCTACATAAAGTGTATTGCACTGATTGCACACACGTAGAAGGGATGCTAATTTATTCTACCGGATGAAATGTACCTACCACGGAATTTACCATTGAGAAGTATGGGTATGGTGTGCTATGGAATATTTAAGGTTCGTTATATTTTCTTACTTTGATGTCACTTATCTATGCAACAAAACCGTCAAATCACGATTAACAAGGAACTAGCTAGGTACCTAACAATGCCGAATCTTACAAATCACGATATTATTTTGAAAAGCAAGTAAACATTATCATCCTTACAAAAACAAATCGATGAAAAACAAGTTGTTCCAAAAGTGACGTCTGCACACGTCACGTTTGGACACACCCGCGCTCCCGACCAATCAGAGCGCGCTGTATGAACACTCCTCCGGTATTAAAGCGTGCGCGCAACATTCTAAAATCACTACGTTTCTGAAGCTTCATCATCACGCATAGAAACATTAAATGGGTGACAAATTAAACACCATAGCATATTATAGGTGGCTGATATTTCTGTTCAGTTTCAGTAATTTTGATAAAATTTAGCTCGCGATTTTATTTTATTTTAAAGTATTAACTAATTTTATTGTTATTTATTTGTATTAATTTTAAATTTAAAATGTTGCACTTAAACTCTATCCCTGAAGATTACGTGAGGAAGACCAACCAGTGAGTATTTTATTATTTTTTCTTCGTTTACTTTTCTTTACTTTGTCTTGACATCTTTCTGTTTTTTTAAATTCTAACTCTTAATTCTTTTTTCAATTTTTGTTCTTTATTTTGTTTTAGAACCGTTTCAATTTCCAAATCATTTGTGTTATTCTATCACTTCAAGTCTCCTTTAAACTTGGAGTGCTCATATTTTAATAATTATTCTTATTCACTTTAAAATAAGACAAAGCATTCAGTTTCTGATAGTTATAATCAGAATTATTCCACCACCACTTTTTCTGGGTTGGTATAATTCATTAAAACCTACTTACATATTTTTAATAATATTATCAGAGTTACAATAATTTATTTATCTCTACTTTAAATACTACTAGATACAGTACCTACTTAGAAAAAATATTCCCTTAAATCATTTACCTAGTAGCCTACAGATATTTCTCATCTAAGCTCACGAGAAATATAATCATACTTACTTACCTAATAAGAGTAAGGTAATTTCCTCCTCCCTCATCGGAAAAACTCCACGTTCATATGTGGCACGTTTATACCGGACATAATACAACCTATTTTTATCTAAGAAAAAGAAAATCCCCATGGCTACCTACCTACTAATTGGCAATTATTTAGTCTACCTATTTATTGCTAGGTACATACCTACAGCTAAAGTTGAAAGAAGCAACAAGAATATACCTACCTACCCAGGATTTTCTAATATCTTTTGAGTTTCTTGCCCGTTCTTGTCTATTTGAGTTCTACGTTTTGGAATGGGCAACTAGCTTCAACTGTCAGACTAATTGACCGATTCCTTGACAATTAAAATGGTTTATTTCAAACCTTGAATAGAGTTAAACTTCCTGTAGGTACAGAAAAACTATGGTTTCTTTTTTAATATTGACCATCGTCGGCTTCTACGTTACTTCCAGAGTCGGACACTTTCAGTATAAAATGCGTTTCGTTTATAGTCACAACAGCATTGTTCCAAATTGATTCAAATTACCAAGCCTCCTAGGTACCTACTGTTCAGTTCTTTAATAAAAATTAATCAATCTGGCACGCGTCACGAGGCGTTGCTTGTAGGCCTTACATAGGCCGTAACCGGTATCTGCGATATAAACGCGATGCGTGCAAATTAGTTGCCTACGCAACTAATTTGCACGCATCGCGTTTGAACACATTTTGGCCTCCTATAGATAATGGTCTGGCGGTCATTGACCAGGACGCGGCATAGCCAAATAACCTTTCATTAAACGCGCACTGAAAGATTTTGTGCTTCCTCCGTCCAAGATGAAAGGATAAAACATCTGTGTGGCTGATAAGCAAGAGGTAGATACTCGTACCTACGTCGATTTTTCCACGTAAATGTCTTTTACGCCTCATTTCCGGCGACGCGGGGCGCGTTGGGCCGCCGCCCGCACTAAATTCAATTAAGGAGAAGCGTCAGGGTAGCCCGCGAAATTTAATTTTCTTACTTTTTTGCAATTTAAAAGTCGGCATTAGATTGTACGTTGATCAAATTATAATTTGCGGCCGTAACAAGTATCTATTTACATCTTTAGAATCATTAAAGTGATCAATACAACTCTTTAAGACAGGTAATCCTAATGAATGACTATTTCATGAAATCTTGACATTTGAGGATTATACTAACTTAAGAAGTTGTATTACTGATTCTAATGATTATAATTCTGTAAATACATATTTGTTACGGCCGCAAATCATACTTTATTTAACATACAACTTAATACTGACTTGCAAATTGCAAGAAACTTAAGAAAATTTGAATTTCGCGGACTACCCTGACGATTCCTCCATAAGTACATGGCGTTGTAAGAGAGCGTTTACGAAGAAGCGATTTTACACGCATCTGCTTGAAATGCAGGCGGGCGGGCTCCGCCTCGAAAAATGTAGTGTATTAATACTAGGTTAGGCATTTATTTCATTCCATAGAGCAAAACGTGCCCGTGTTGTTCTGTTTCAATAGAATAATTTATTTTACGTACTAACAAGCTCAAATTGTTATTGTTTTAGGAAGATCAGCTATAACCATTCATATGATACAACAGTACGCGCAAAACTTTATAATGAGCCCTCTGAACCGTAGGCCCGAGTACGAAACCACGCATGGTACAGACGCCAACACACCCAAAGTTGTCAAATTTTCCCAATCAACCTTGGACCTAATGCTTTAGCGAGCTTGATGTGCTGGCGTCTGTACAATGAGTGCACAATCATTATTGTACAGACGCCAGCAGGTCAACCTACCCGAAACTGTCAGATTTTCCCAATCAACATTGAACCTAATGCTTTAGCAATAAAGTCGAAAATCTATTAAAGAAATCTGACAGATTGTAGTAGCTTGATGTGCTGGCGTCTGTACAATACTCAATATTTATTTACATTCCACAATGTGAACTTACATGGCAGGTTTTACAAAAACAAGATCATTATGGTTCCTGTCGGGCACAGAAAAGTAGAAGTGAGGAAGTGGGATTTCATTTGATGAATTAGTGTTAGTAATTGACTCTGTAACAATCAACTGTGTGGAACTTAATAAAACCGGCCAAGTGCGTGTCGGACCACGCACAATGAAGGGTTCCGTAGTTGTGATGAATCCCAAAAACAAACTTAACATTGTAGTTGAAAAACATGTTCTCCCATACATTCCTACTGCAAATGTAAGTTTGTACGCATAATATTAAGAGATTTACCATGTTGTTTTAAGACTACTTATTTTAAGTTTTCCTGTAATTAACTATTTTCTGTAATTTTTTTTTTTTTCAAAATTTTAGGCTCAGTTCTTTCAGAGATAAGGGGGGATTGTCAGTTTTAGTCTATTTTCTTAAATAACTTTATACGATTTATTTTAAAATTATAAAAACATATATATTTGAGACCCTCACAGTAAGCCCTTTTTAAAGTCAACTTTTTTTTAATTTTCTTATCCACCCCCTAAAATTGACCCCATATTCAAAATTCATTTATTTACGTTACACGTCCGTGTTTGGGTCACAGAAATACATACGTGTACCAAATTTCAACATTAGATTCGGACGAAATTGGCTGTGACAGACAGACAGACACACGAGTGATCCTATGAGGGTGTACGGAACCCTAAAAAGGAGCTATTAGGTACTCTCGTTTATCCGTAAGTATCCCAATTTTGCCCCACAGTCGTTAAATCAGACACTATGTCTAATTACAATCCTATGATCCGATATGTATACATATATTTATATCCTGAGCATTCTACTTTAGCCGCCCTTTAACAATTGTGCAAGATTACTTATTAATTAATCCGTTTATCTAAATATCTAATTAAAAATTACGAAGTTGGAACAAAATGCAATAGGATAATAAATATCACCTTTACTCTCAATGGCCGACATTTGTGCCCGGTTCAAAGTTTCAAACGTCACACTAAGTAATGGACGGTGCGCAATAGATAACGATTTTATTGTTAATTTAATCATTATTTGATATCAAACAGCAAATATCGAATTCGACTAGGCTGGGCAGCGTCCGGGAAGCTACGCAATAATTTCTTGTCTCACATACCGCATTGTCTCAAGACGAAAGTCTTTGACCAGTGCATGTTGCCAGTGATGACCTTCCGCATTGAAATGTGGTCGGTCACAATAGGCCTTTATTAGAAAGCTAAAAGTCACCCAACGGGCAATGGAGAAGGTTATGCTTGGAGTTTTCCTACGTGATCGAATCAGAAATGAAGAGATCCGCAGGAGAACCTAGGTAACCGACATAGCCCGAAGAATTGCCAATTTTAAGTGGCAGTGGGTAGAGCACATTGCTCGCAGAACAAACAAAAGTGGCGACCATGTACCGGAAGACGTAACGTTGAAAGGCCTCCCACAAGGTGGACCGATGAGCTTATGAAGGCCGCAGGAATCCGCTGGATGCGGGAAGCACAGGACCGGTCGAAGTGGCGGTGCTTGGGGGAGGCCTATGGCCAGGTGGTCCTTCGGCTGAAATGATCAATGAATAATAGAAATTAATTGCAGGACTCAAGGAGTCAGATACATGATTAAATTAGAACGTTTTTTCCGGCATTTTGTTACAAGAGGGTTTGTTTGATACATCGTAGATAACTACTAAATCTATCTTACAAAAAATCTGATATCATCTCTTTTTTTTCCTAATTTAATATTTCATTTGACGAGGTTTGACGCTATACAGGATAATTTTTTAAGTAGTGCGCAAACTTTCACTGGTTATTCTACCCATGAATATGAACAACTTTCACTATGGGACCAAACCTGAAATCGCGAAAAAAAAATCAGCTGTTCAGTACATTTATTTTGGCATAATTCGTCAAAATGTACTGAACAGCTGATTTTTTTTACTACTTAAAAAAATATCCAGTATAACGTCAATCATTACTATTTTTAATATCCTGTCAGTAATGGATATTCAAAATAGTAATGCTTGACGTCAAAATGTGAAGTTTTTACAACATTTCCCATATTTGGATAGGTAATAGGTATGGAATCTAATATGGCGACAATAATACATACATCAAAATGAGTTCTTCATTTCAGATATTTTCCATATTTAACTTATTTTACTAAACAATTTTTCTCATGTAGTTATTCCGTTGTCCCCAGATATGCCCAAGTGGCACTGGCTTGCGGGCGCGCAGCCCACCAGACTGCTCTCCGTGGGGCCTCCAGCCCCAAACCTCAACTCGCTGCATTGACTCCTAAGGTAAATACCTATATTTACTTCCCTATAGAAAAAAAATCACAGATCTCGTGCTCTACACGGCCTTCGGGTACATTGAAAAGGCACTAGGCACTTAGGCAGGCTTTTCATTTTATACGATGTCTAATCTAATAGATTTAGACCTACATAATAGGTTTTATACCGTCTTTGAAGTAATAGAGCTGAAATGCACGAAGTAAAAAAATCCGTAAGGTAAAAATTACGCCATGCAATCTACTTAAGTAGCCTGTACCAATCTTATACTGTCTGGCCTATTTCTTCACGACAACATTAGCTCTAGAGTTCCATTTACAAACGTAACAGGATTTAAGATAGACCCTTGAGGGATGCCTCAAAGTTCGCGCCGAGAAGAATAACCTAACATTCCTTTCACCCTCTCAGGTTCGTGCATTCGTGGAGCGAAGCGCTGTTCTCTGTCAACCGGAACATGTCCATGTCTGTGATGGATCCGACGCTGAGGCGGCTGCCTTGCTGCATATAATGCAACAGCAGGGAACCTTGAAACGTCTGCATAAGTATGACAACTGGTAAGTACAGCTGTAACTGCTTTTGAACTTCTTTTGTTTTTGGTAGAAGCTATTCTTATTTGATCTCAAAATTAAAAAAAAAAAGTTTCGATGCTATAAAATGGCGGCCACAAGCCATTAGAAATACTCCAGTATGTTCTCTTAACTAGTGTACTTGTACGAGTTAAAGTGAGGATGTCGTAAAAATTAAAATCATTGAATTCTTTCCAAAACATCCCAGCGTTGAAAATCAAATCTCCATAGATAGAGTGCTCTCTTAGTAGTAATTACTGTAATCAACTTATCATCGGAAAAACATGACGCAAACAAAGCCTGTTCTAACTCTATCAGTGTTTCAGGCAGAATAAAAAAAAATGTTCTCATTGCGTGATACATTTTAAACACAAAAACTAACCAATGCCTTTTCTCCCCAGCTGGCTAGCCCGCACAGATCCCGCCGATGTGGCCCGCGTAGAATCCCGTACGTTCATCTGTTCCGACAAGGAGAGGGATGTAGTGCCCATAGCACGCGCGGGACAAAAGTCTGCGCTTGGTAACTACATCGCTCCCAATGACTATGACAAGGCCATCACTGAGAGGTTCCCAGGATGTATGCGAGGTGAGTCTTGGCTGTTTAGAAAAAAAGGTGGAGACTTAAAACTGGTGGTGGATGTTATCATTTTTTTTTTACACTATAGCGGAATTTACAGTTGTTAAGATGATGAAATGCAGATTTATCTTGTGTGCTTAGGACAAGATAATTTTAATCATATTTTTTTACCGACACACCAGTGTTTAAATAAGTTCGGCTGTCGGTTAGTGAATAATTTGCACTTAGACAAACATGACCTTAAAGCAATGATAATAATACGTCTAGCACAATATATTAACATCGCTAAATATGCAATGTGATATATTATTACAGACCTTTTAATCAAACACGGAAGAATACCGTCGAAAACCAGTAATTTTTATCCAGGAAACCACCAGTATCACAGCAAAATCTTTGTTTGAAACTCGTAAACAATGTTTCCAAACAACAAAAAAGTAAACTATTTTGCAATACGTCGAAAAAAAAACAAAAGAGTGTTTAAGTATTCACATTTTCACGCAATCAAAAGTCTCTTCTATTTTCAAACAATGAGGACTCGTATGAATTTCCCAAAATCTGCGTTTGCCCAACGGATAATGATCGAGTACCAAGTAGCTATTCAAAGGGGTTCATTACATTACATTGATTGATATAATGCCTACCTATATGGTTGCATATGTGCGTATGTCTGGCACTCAGACTCTGCTCAAAATCAATATGCAGCTACCGGAGGCTCGAGAAATCCGTTTATTGATGCAATTAGGACAGGTACGCAGTATGCTAGGCAAATTAATTGTCGATGGAATCTGGACATAGATTAAAAATATTCTGAATTATTTTATCAAGTATTTTTTTTCCCTTTGTAACAAAGAGAGGCAAACCAGCATGTCATATGCGCAATTCGAATTTAGAGCTATAGAATATTAATAGGCATAAGTAGTGCATATTGCTCAGAAAAAAAAAATTGATGAAAGATTTTAATAAATCTTTCATCGATTTTTTTTTAAATCTAATGATTTAAAAAAAAGTCTAAATTAAACTTCAAACAATGTTTTAATTTCGTCTTTCCTATTTACAAGTATCCGACCAAAAGACTTTCCTACTTTTATAATTAATCTGATCACTAACGGCTTTATTACAAAACAAGGTTTATCTTTAGACTAAGGTTTAAAACATCAGCTATTTTATCATTTCGAACACTATACCGACAAAGTTAATGTTCTAATTACAAAAACTGAAGTCAAACCAGAGTCTAAGTTGTCTACTTTGTATTAAGAACTTTATCGTGTTCTGAATAAGGTTCATAATACAATAACGAGTTCAACGGTTTGGGCTTAAAGTTGGGACTAAAGTTTAAAGATGGTAAGTATTTAAGCAAATTAACCAATTAATATTTTGTCTACAGGCCGCACGATGTACGTAATTCCATTCTCCATGGGTCCTGTTGGCTCTCCGCTATCCAAGATCGGTGTAGAGATCACCGACTCTCCGTACGTCGTCTACTCTATGCGCGTCATGACAAGGATGGGTACGTTGTACTTCAAAATATCAATAAATTAATACAATACGTACATACGTACAAAACCAGCCAGACAGGCCGATGTAAACAGTATATCTTGACCGTGCAAAGCCGGCGACGGCTAAATGTCAAAGAGCAACACGTACAGTCCATAAAAATCGGATCTATTATTCAAAACTCGAAGGCCAATTTATACTGGTTACATCGTAGTCTGCAAAGGGCTTTTCGTCTCGTCGTCGGTTGATGGACAGAGAGGGCGATATGTTTGATCTCGCTCTAGCGGCCAGCCCTATAAATTGTCTATAAATAAATTGCGTATTGATGATTCGTGGTTTTCAATAGCTTTGTTGGCGCAACTCGCTTATAGCATGTCACTGGCAGCCTTATTCTGGAATGTGCTCGCAATAGTCGCAATAGATTCTTCAGTGAGTTTAGAAGGAAGTTAACGAACGAGCGATTGCGAGCGTGTTAAGCTCATTTCAGACTACGCTATACTATTCTGCTATAAGCTATATAGATACACTATGTAGCATTGCGTTCACATTATGCGATATAATCGCAAGCAAATATGCTACATGGCAAGCTCAGTTGACCAGTCGTGTCGTTTCGTTCGTCCCGTTTGCGTGGCGTGCGGGGAGGAGAGCGCCCGGCGCTCTCCTCCCCGCACGCCGCACGATCATAGCATAGTGTATCGCTCAAATTCATTTCATAGCGGATAGCAAGCCAATAATAAATAGTTTAGCAAAGTGTGAAGGAACGTGTTCTTAATTAATGTATGGCGAGCGATATTGTTGTGCTATGAACTATATGCTATATGCTATTATATTATAGCGTAGTCTGAAATGACCTTTTTACAATAAAACTGCGCTGTGTGTCGCCAGCTTAATGCAAATACAGTCAAGAGTAAAAGTTGCAAAATATTTCAGCTTGATTCTTATTTGAGCTTTTTTTGTTATAAAATAAGACAAAAATGGAGATTACAACATTTATTTAAAAAAAAAACGCACAGCAATCAATGCCTACATAAATATGTACCTATAGGCTACAAACTACCACATAAAATACAATATAAAGAAACCGATACCGATTCGCAATTGCCCCGCACTTTTTAGAGGAGCGTAAACTCAGCGTAATTTTCGCCGCTCAACGGAACTTATCAATATACAAGAGAGAGAGGTTTTCTTTGTGTGCCTCAAACCAAAATGTATAAAATACTGTGTTTTGGAAATAAAATTGTTCTGCGAACAGTAGACCTCGCGAGCACAAACTTTTTTGCAACAATGAATATACCACTAAAGTTATTTAAAACGGGATATTTACCATGTTTTTTTTCGTCAGACCTTCGCCAAATTGTTATAAGATCTACTTTTCAATTAAAAAAGAACTATGGAAATCGGATCTCATAAAGCGGAGATATTCAGTAGCCCCCTTTTGCCCCTTTTTGGAGGAAGGACCCCTCCAATCAAAAATCCCCGACGACAAAAAAAAATCTCTAAAGTCGTAAAACCTGTATAGGTACCAAGTTTCGTCCAGATCGATGGTAAAATACGACCTGTAGAGAAATAGCAAGAAACTGACAGACAAAAACAAATGCCAGACTTGAAGCAGATACTAACTAAGCGAAAGAAATAATGATAATTCTGCGCCAAGCGTGGTGAACAGTGCAATATTGTAGCAGCGTAATGTAAGTAAAGTAGGTGGCTCACTTTTAACAGCGTAAATTACGCTGGGTTTACGCTTAATACCAAGAATTTTGAATTACTTTTAAGCGGTCACATCATCTAGGCCTCGTCAAGGTCCTCATGGTCTGTCTCCGGATACATTATATCTCCTTCAGCGTTGGTCGGCCTCCCGTAATGAGATGGGTATACAGGTTCCGTCTCCAAAGCCTCCTCTTGTTCTGGTTCGGGTTCAACAACGTTTTCTTGAACCAAATTGTCTGCACTTTCTTGCACTCCAGGAGGATAAACTAACTCACTCTGAAGAATAGATAACCTTTTCGCCCCCTCAGCGTCTTTGATAACTTTTAAAATTTTAGGCCATGCTGAAAACATTTCTTCTTGAGTTAATCTATTTAACTAACATGAACGCGAAATGCACGTTCGGGTTCGGGTCAATCTGTGGTGGTACTACTATTTCCGGTATGCGGATGAAGAAGGGTGCCTTTTGGACTTTGTAAGTCTTTGCGAAGTCGCCGACTTGTTCCGATGTTGAGGGCACCGGCGACTTATTAGGGAATTGGACTTGGGCTGTCTCTGGTGGTTGCGGGATGTCCATGGGCACACCGTCACCAATATGAGCACTCACCGCATCGGTGTTAGTATTGAAGCCGCAACTACCCACGTCCACGTCGCTACCAATGGTTGATGAGACCAGGAATGTCATTTTATCCATACTATTTTTGCTTCCTTCAGGTATATTGTCGATTTGAACTCATTTGTATCTCTTAAAAAAAATATCCTGCTGCTTCTGCCATTTATTCTGTACTGCCTTAACTGAAAATAAAATTAAAATAATTTGAATTTGATTTCCTTAAAAGTCTCTTCCATTACTTATTAGAATTTCTTATTTTTTAAGAAGAACCTCTTAAAAAATATATCCTGCTGCTTCTGCCATTTATTCTGTACTGCCTTAACTGAAAAAAAATAAAAATAATTTGAATTTGATTTCCTTAAAAGTCTCTTCCATTACTTATTAGAATTTCTTATTTTTAAGAAGAACAGAAATAGAAGTAAAGTATGGCCCAAGAATAGACGTCCAAGAAGGTTATAAATGCCTGCTATTTGTATTGTTTTGATCCGTGGAAGTTTTTAAAACTCATTTGGAGGCATTGCCAACCTCCAGATTTTCTTTGTTACCGACTTCTTAGCGCGTCGATAACAATAATCTGAAAACCCGGAACGAATTTTGACGTGCAAAAATTTTCCCTTTCAGTTAAGTTTTAGTCAGTTTCAGACAAACAGTATTTTTATGAACAATAGAGATCATGTTATAAGGAATTATTATATTTTTTACAAAAAAAAGTCAAGTGTGATTTTCCCAGAAATAAATTGTGTTAATACTCGTTTAGCTCCCTGCTCCTATACCTGATATAAATAATTAATCGCTGAACATAGGTAGGTACCTACATGGGGTGTTGCGGGAAGCCCTATAACCTATAAAAGGGGCTCTTAACTTATTTTTAGAAGTCTATTCATGAGCCACCTATTTATTTGGAAAGACGTATTTCAAATTTATTTGCCAGAAACACGTTCCGATTATGTCCGTGTAAAGCTTAGACCGAAGGCTTGGGATTGGTGGACAAACTAGTCTATAAAGATGCCAATAATAGGTACCTACATACCTACATATTACCAATCACCACATAAAGAATCTAATTATTTAAAACTACGTAAGCCGACAGACGTTGTCCTGTTCAAATTCTATAGAAAAAGGCAATTTCACTTTTTCCCAAATTTTTAAATTTTCCGGGCACCTTTTATAATTTTTCTTTTCTTATAAACCTAATGCGGACTATTAGGAACATTTTAAAACAAAAAATAGCCAAATCCGTACTGCCTTTCTCAAGTGATGCGCTTACCAACGCTATGCATTGTATTTTTATTACCTACTAGCTGACCCGACAAACCGCACCTTTAATAATAAACCGAAATAATTAAAAAACACGAGTTTTTAACATTTAATCAAAAAACGAACTCAGTCCGCGTAAAGACTAGGTACAGTCTAACGGGCGCTTGATTCGGACAACCACAAGCGAAATAGAGGACTTGCTGTTTCTTTTTTAATGTCTGCTGCGTCGTATTTCCAAAACTTTATACGCGATTTCCCAACAATCGTAACTTTGTAATTATTTCACTTTATTATTAAAGGTGCGAAACGTTGTCTTGTCAAAATTTCAATAATTCATACAAAACTCCCATAGAAATTGCACTTTCAGTTTTCCCGAGTTTTCCAATTTTCTCGGTAAGTATTCAAACATTTTCTTTCATACAAACCTTGTCCTGACAATTACAAACAACAAAAAAAGAATTATCCAATTTGGTGCATTCGTTCGGAAGTTATGCGCGTACATACATTTCGGCGATTCATTTTTATAGATAAGATTTTTCATAATAATTCTTCCCTTCCTGACCCTACCTAGGAATCGAACCCGGGCACTGAATCGCTTCAAACGCCCAGCTTTGCACCCTAACATTCGAAGCGTGGCTCAATCGATTTTTAATATAGCACAACTAGCTCTTGCTTAGCCCGCGTGGATGTTGGAAATTATCCCACGGGAACCTATACTTTTCTGGGATAAAAAGTATCCTATGTCCTATTCCATACTATAATCTATCGCTGTGCTAAATTTCATCCAGATCCGTTCAGTTATAATATTAGTAGGATAGGATAATTCTAGGAATCACGTAAATAATTGGCATTTATATTATACGTAAAAAGTTGAGCGAACATAAAAACAAGCAAAATAACTTACTTTTTTCTCTCCTCTTTTTTGGGCAGAACTCGCTCCACTGCTTGAACAGAGATTTACAGACTTTATTCCACTTTTTTAATCTTGAGAAGTTTTCAAGATATTCGGTGTACCTACGCCGTATTATATAGGATGGGGTGTTTTTTCACCTCCGCAATTAGCAACTCGTCATCAATAACGGCGGTAGGAGCGCCGTCGTTAGGGCTGCTGACTCCCTGTTCGGCCGGGGCTGACGAGGCGGCTAAGTGTGACGTCTCATCACTTCCACGTTCGGTCATTTTCCCGGCAGAATGCCGCGCGACAACTCCAGTCACCACATCCCTACACAAATCACACAAATGCAACGACATCGAGGGAAGCACTCAAAAAGGGCGCGTTTTTGAAACTCAATTTTCATATCACTGTTTTAACGACGCGACGTCACATTTATAAAAACACACCGATGTTCCTATTTCAATTGTTTATTCTTTTTTTTTAAGAAAATTGAACTGTCGTCGCAAAATTGTCGTTTCAATGTTGTGTGTGTAGTCTCAAAAACATGGTTGTATAAGGTTGTGGACAATGTCGGATTGATGGGGTACTCATCGTTCACGTTTTGCATAGAAACGCCAATCAGAGCGCAGGTCATAAAAGGGCGCGAACTTTTAGCTTAGGTTATCTGTCAAATATTTATTGGTTTGTTTTATTTTATGATTATTAGGTTCCTTTCAGCTTGATACTCACGTGTTGCGACATGAATGGATGAAGTTTATCTTTATTTGATTTATAAGGGACTGTTTGTGTTGTGCGATGTAGCATTTTAATTAGTCCATCTTTTGTGACTTGTAAATACTTAATTAGGTAATTTGCTTTCATAATTTGTACGATATAGCCCATTTTTTCAAATACTTCTCCCACAACCTATAGACACAGATTTAAACGGAAAACAACAACAAAGACATTGAAAATCGCTAGTTTTTAACCAAACAAAAGTGTACTGGATACATTAGGTAACTCCTTTACAAACAGCTTATCCCTACAAACGCCCACGTGGAACAGCTGTTTTTAGTTTTCCACCAGTGACAGAGACCACATATCTCCCAGGATACATTTAAACAATGATAGAAAAAGACACAAAAACTAAAAGGCTCTTTTTATTGTCAACAGGTGCTAAAGTTCTGGAGGCTTTACGTCAAGATGAGCAGTTTGTACGTTGCCTTCACGCAGTTGGTAACGGCGGCATTACTGGATGGCCCTGCGACCCGCCCCGTACTATAATCCTGCATAAACCTGCTGATAATGAGATTGTTAGCTATGGTGCGTATTTCTTCGCTTCTTTCGGTTGTAAAGTCGCTGCTGACTATGTGGAGCTGGACTAAACAGTGATAAAACCAGAGAATTATCCGAGAACATCACTAGTTTTCAATGATGATGTGATTTCGACGTGTCAGCATAAACCTTCATAAATGATTGATGAGGCGTCATGCATGCGCGATTCCTTTCATAATAGTTAATTGCTAGCAAAGCATATAAATAAACACACAAAAAGCGACGCAGTACATTATCTAGGAAATTCTGAAACCAAATTAAGGTTATTTTAAACTCAAAATTGAAGTAAAAGTAATAATTATTCAAGAAAATTCTCGACTACTAACGCCATCTAGTGGCGCTAAGGAGAAACTTTTCTCTCACACTTAATATATTACTGTAGCTTTTAGACAGTTTTCCGATAATATTCCAGACGTTTCTAACTTTATTTTTCGTATGTTAACAGGCAGCGGTTACGGCGGAAACAGCTTGTTGGGCAAGAAGTGTTTCGCCCTCCGTCTGGGATCAGTTATCGCACGCAGAGAAGGATGGCTCGCTGAACACATGCTGGTAAGTTTAAAATGTTATTTGTGGTTAAAGAATCTTAATTACTCACTAGCTTTCGCCCGCGGCTGCGCTCGCGAAATATGTCGATAAAAAGTATATGTCCTTCCCAAGGATTCAAAGTATCCCCATGCCAAATTTCATCAAAATCGTTTCAGACGTATAGCCGTGAAAGCGTAACAAACAAACAAATTATCAAATCTTTTCTTTAGATAATATTAGTTTAGTAAAGAAATTCACAAAAAAAAACATTAATGTTTAAGTATAGTAAATTAAGGATAAAAACAACAGTAATATTATTTGGAGTTTCACAATGTTGAGCATGAGTGCCTGCCTACATATATATTAAAAAATATATTAAAAATATTGCTCACAGATTTTGAATTTCAAACTACTCTCATAATTATGACAGTTTATTAGTCAGATGACAAAATCTCTAGAATTCATTTTAATACATAAAACCGAACGTTTTTCTGTTGGTGATAGTCCGTTCGTTCGTTCATTTTAATTCAAAGATATGTTCTCTGCTATCCCTGAAGAAGCCTACGAAGAAGTCTCTTAGTAAAATATATTTCTACTACAGTCCGGCCGTCGAGAAAATGCATTCCTGACACTTCAGTTGGACAATTTCTAATAGTAATAAGGATCAAATTCGCAAAACAGAACGCATTCTCTCGACGGCCGGACTGTAACCAAATAGCAAATACTAATCAAATATCCTTCTAGATCGTAGGAGTAACCGACCCCAAAGGTCGTAAGCGCTACATCGCAGCCGCCTTCCCCTCCGCTTGTGGCAAGACCAACCTCGCTATGATGACGCCGTCCCTGCCAGGATACAAGGTGGAATGTGTAGGCGATGATATCGCCTGGATGAAGTTCGATAAGAATGGCGTACTGAGGGCTATTAATCCGGAGAATGGATTCTTTGGAGTTGCTCCAGGTAGGGAATAGAAGTTAATAATTATAATGCTTGCTGTAATTAGAGGGAAGATTTATTTATTTATTTATAAGTCATTTTTAAAGGTACACCAACAGCTTCTGTATACAAAATATCAATTAACAGTAGGTATTATAACAGTTTTGGGCTTATACAGTTGCAAATAATAGGTGACCCAACATTCTCAAATACAGTGATAACCTAAACTAAAAAAGAAATGTATAAAAATTAAGTGGTAACAAACAATAGAATTATAAAATGACACAAGTTATGTCACAGGGGTTGCAAGAAATACCTACATACTAACACAATGATGAGTCTTTAGATTGTGTGGGTTGCGTGCTTAGGGACCTTAAAATTTGGGTTATAAAGATATTTGTGGGATCATGATATATGTCAACATCTCGAGTGGATAAGAATTCATCTGTCGGCTGAGCCTATTGAGAGATGAGTTTATTCCTATATTTGTGTTGGATAAATGGGTAATGGGATATCTAGGTAATTTATATGGGAAGATAAAGGCAGACGGTAAAAAAAAAAACAAAATTAGCCAAATTTTTTTAGTTATAAGTGTCATGTATTCGGGCCTGCCTATTACTATTACCAGGGCATAAATCCGAACTCTAGACTGCTACTAAGAATTTCCTTATAGACAAAGCCAGAACATTTGCCAGAACCGATGACTGAACTCGAGAACCTTGCATTCGTTAGTCCAACTAAGCAGATTTTGAATTAAGTCTGGTGAAACGTGGGCTTTGTAAGCCCATCAGTAACTCGTTTTATAAAAACATTCACAAAGAAGTCTTACTATATAGTTCCGCTATATAAAACCTAATTTTATATTATTTCCACAGGAACCTCAGAAGCAACGAATCCCATAGCAATGTCAACAGTATTTAAAAACACGGTATTCACGAACGTAGGCGAGACCCAAGATGGTGGCGTATGGTGGGAAGGCATGGGTACCAATCCTGGGAAACTCACCGACTGGAAGGGTCAGTCATGGGACTCTAGCAAGAAGACTCCTGCTGCTCATCCTAACTCCAGGTAGGCTGAATGAAATGTTAAATGGGTCAGATAAAAAATTGGGAAAATTGTCTATGGTTGAGTATTGCAGGTAAAATACACCAGAATATGAATTACTGGTAGACAATAATATATCGAGTGTTCACGGGCTATTTGTATTAGGCGACATTTTTGGAACTTTACAGGAGAGCATTTCAAAGTTTCATTTATTATTCGCTAAAAATAAACATTGTAAAAAAGTTTCAATATTTTTTTACGCATAAGTGGCCTATCGACGGTTAAGAATCAATAGTGTCTATCTCCGTTTTTACGTTTTTCACTTTTTGATGCAGGTAGATAGGGATAGGTTCCGATAGCCCGTGAACCCTCGATATGTTACCCATTTTTAAGGCAAATATTGTGACAATTATACCTTTGTCAGAAATTAGGAGAATTTTCATGGATTGCCAGGTTTAAAGAAGTTTACCCATTTTAAAGGTGATTTCAAGCATTCAAGCATTCGATTATTGCTGTGATTTTAACGAAATATTTTTGTCACAGATTCTGCACTCCAGCGGAACAATGCCCAATTATTGACGATGAGTGGGAGAGCGCTGAAGGAGTGCCGATCTCCGCCATCTTGCTGGGCGGGCGCCGGCCTGCTGGCGTACCTTTAGTGGTAGAATCGAGGGACTGGCAACACGGAGTGTTCATGGGTGCTAGCATGAGATCGGAATCCACTGCTGCGGCTGAACATGCTGTAAGTATATTTTTATTTCACCAATACCAGTATTTTATAATGATTGAAGAATTTGTTAAGTTTCCATCGATGTAAATCAGATGGTAATATCAGGGACTGCAGTTGAAAGTGTTCAATCCGTCATAGTGCCGTTGCAAAAAAGGGATGCATGGTGCTATTCATTCTGTCTACCTTCATCTCCTCTCTTGACAATGATGGTTTTAGACTTCTATAATACATCCCTAGTTTTATTTAACCTCTGACGCGTCGGACGAACACCATTGGATCTTAAGAAAAAATGTTCGAAGTCCACAGATATAAAATATATTATATATATAAACGTAAAATGGCATCATCCAACGGCGACCGCGGGTTTATAGTAGTTGTGAACCTACGGGGTTCGGTTGACATTCGAGCACACGTTGACATGAACCTACGCGGTTGTTTATAACCGCCGCTTTCGTTTAAGATAAAAATTGGATCCATATCAGCATCTTTTGGTAATTAATAACCGCTAATGGCAGTAGATTCAGGGACCTACCGCAGGGAGCTAACCGACGAGTGACAGCCGATAATCCGACAATTTTACAAGTTGTTTTCAATAGTTTTAGTGCTTTATTAAACAGCACTTGTCGTGAAAATGTCAATTTTTGACAACTATGCCGCATTGTCAGAAAAACCAAATAGGCCCCTGGGGCTGCAGTCTCGACATAGATAGCGATCGCTTTATAACCGAATTCAGTCGCAATATCCTAACGGGGTCCCTAGACAGTCAAAATTGCTTGACAAGTACGAAAAAATCACGTGCTTGTCAAGCAAAGTTGACCGTCTAGTGACCCCATTAGGACTTTGCGACTTATTGGTCGTAAAGCGATCGCTATCTATGTCGAGACTTCAGCCACATAATTTTAACCGAATTCGATTCGATTTTTGTGAATACTTCTTGAACATTGTTCTAAACCCCAATATTTATTACAGGGTAAAGTAGTGATGCACGATCCCTTCGCCATGCGTCCGTTCTTCGGCTACAACTTCGGCGAGTACATCAAGCACTGGCTGTCGATGCCTCAGGCTGGCCGTCAGATGCCCAAGATCTTCCACGTCAACTGGTTCCGTAAGAATGACGAGGTATGTACCATTCACTTGATTCGCTATCGAATTTTGGTTAGAAATAGCTGGTCTAATATAACATACCATACCACTACACTAGTGGCTAATATATTATCGGAGAAACGAACATCTATACACTGTAAGGACTATTCTTGCTTGCAGCGCTCAGCCGGTATAGTACGCTTGCTAACAGATGTGGTCATCGTGTGCACGGCATTTTGTTTTTTATGGTGCATCGATGTCCGTTTCTCCTATGGTACAATCAACCTCACATCACTACTAAAACCATTCTCACAGCTAGGACATAGAAAGTTAAATTATGGTCATTGATGAGCGGCTGAGGGTAATCACTACCTAATATTTTTAACATTGCAAGGTCTATTCTTATATTATACAGGGTGTATCAGAAAGGAGTGGTCAAATTTAAGGGTGTTGTACACAGACCATCAAACTGAACAACTTTCTCTATGGGACCAAACCGGAAATCGCTAAAAAATCAGCTGTTCCCTACATTTACGTTTGCATAACTCGTCAAATAAAGGGAACAGTTGATTTTTTAAAGTTGTTTATAATGATGAGTACAATGACCCCTTAAGACATAGGTTCTCAAACTTTTATGGACTACTGCCCCCTTTACAAGAAAAAAATCCAACGCCCCCTTTACATAATAGTTAATTATACCAATTTTATATGTCTGTCTATTATCTATTAATAATCACAAATTAAACATTAATTCTCTCTGTCTCTCTCTGTAATCGTGTCACACGAAAAGATCCAGCGCTCACAAGGGGGCGTTATCGCCCACTTTGGGAAAGGCTGCCTTAAGAGGTTGTGCGTTATTTTGGTTACATCTTGTATTTAGTCCATGTCGAACGCGAATCCATTTTTTTTAAACCTAATTTGACGTAATTATTCTTCCTAAAGTTGAAATTCAAGCAAGCAAGCACTAAATATAATCCAAAATAATTTCTATTTTCTCTCTCCAGGGTAAATTCCTCTGGCCCGGTTATGGCGAGAACTCCCGCGTACTCGACTGGATCCTTCGCCGCTGCGACAATGAACCGTGCTTCACCGAAACTCCCCTTGGAAACATCCCCACTGAGGGCGATCTCAACACGCAGAACCTAGGCCCCATCGACATGAAGACCCTCTTCAGTATACCTAAAGACTTCTGGCTACAAGAAGCTGACGCAATCGAGAAGTATTTCAAAGAAGAAGTTGGAGAAGACCTACCAACCGCCATGTGGGAAGAACTGAACAAACTCAGGAAAAATATTCAACAATCTTAACTTTTAAACCAAAGATTCTTAGTTTTAAGCTTTAACGTAAGTTTTGGAATGTAAAGTACTACTTATATTTCTTTTTCGTGTAGTCTTTGCAAACATTCCCGAGATTTTATTGTATTTTTTTAATTTTAAACGAACGCTGGTCGTAGTATTGAGATGTTCACGAAAGTTCTAAAAAGGATGGTTTTGAAGAACGTTGGTAGGAAGAACAAGAAGGCTGTGTTATTTAAGTAAAGTAAGATTTATGTATAATACGATAATGGATTAATCATCAAATAATGGATAAATATTTTTGTAATGAAGTTAATGTTTAAAATAAAACGTATTATTCAATGAGTAACTTTGAATTTTATTCATTTGTAACCCACAAAATATCCTATCCTCACATACGGCGCTCAAATCTGCACCCTAATTGCGTAACACACTATCGATCGAAATCTGAATTATTTTGAAGCAAATTGCTAATCCATTGCTTCATATGTTCGAAATTTTTTTCTGCTCAATAACGTAAATAACGCAATGAATGTTGTTGAACTGTCAAAATGAAACCAATTTCGATTGATAGCGTGTTACGCAATTAGGGTGGTCTTTGACGGTTCGGCAGAGGTTTTAAGCTCGAAGTTTGCCAGCGAGCAATGGACAGCACAGCATTCTTGGAGTCAGATTAACGGGCCGTGTTAGGGCCACAGTGCTGCGCTCCAAAACACAAATCGCCGACATCACCCAAAAAGCAGCCAAGCTGGAGTGCGACTGGGCCGGCCACGTTTACCGTATGGCGAATGTCCTATGTGTCATGGGCCAATCTACCGCCATGTGGGTCCCAGAAAACGTCCGTCGACCTCGGAGCAGACCCACGAGAAGATGGCGAGCCGAGCTTGACACCTACATACAGGATTAGTCCACTAGCTCAAGTCAGAGAGGAGTGGAAATGAGAAAGGGAGGTTTGCAGTGGGTGGTGGTAAAAATAAAAATAAATCACTCACTCACAAAAGTATATCATCTCGGTAAGTACCTTATTTACTGTATTCTACTTACAAATTACATATACGCTATTTCATATGTTTAGCTGAGAACACTCTAACACCATCCTGTGTTGAAGCTCTGGCGTATTTCGTCAAGAGAGCGTTGACGTTCAATTTTTCTGTTGCGTAGCATCTGGAAAATGCAAAAATATAATAAGTGGATGTTCCTCAAGAGCGTAAAGTCTAATTTGAAGGACCCAGAACTGTAAAAAGTTATAGGTGAGGTTGAGTTTTGGTTTCCTAATGCAGGCCACATACGTCACGATATACTTGCGCAGAATTGGCCTTGCGCAAGTATATTGTGACGTGTATGGCTACCATAAGAAAGCGGTGAACGGTCACATACGTAATAACGGCTGTGCAAATACATAGCGTTTTTCAACACCTTATTGTCAAATACCTACTGGTGAAAATAACAGAATTTTATGATGGTCGTTATAATATGAAGGATACTAAATGGTAGCTAGTACCAAACCTCGATGGATGAATATTTTCGTCAATGTTACAGTTAAGACCCTACCGAGCGCGCAGTGGCGCCCTCATCGTTTGTTTTGTTATTTCTTTTTATTTAAAAAGAAAATGCAGAAAATAAGCACGTTAAGTTGTACTCCACAAGACTATACGTTATTATTATTATAAACAGTAGTTTTATATTGTTAAGTTTTATTGTAATCATTAAAACGGGAAATGGTCGCCACTTTTTTCCGTTTTAATGATTACAATAAAACAAAATTTAGTTATTCTTTGATATACAATTAATGGGTAAAGGTAGTATCTCAAATTTAAGAACAAAAAATTTAGCAAGATGGCATTGAAACGATTTGACACATGATGCAAGTGGGGGGACGCAGCTCAAGCTAAACTTATGTGACCGCTAACTGTAATTCCAGCAATTCCTTTTTACGAAGTTCACGGTGGTCCATTTTCCTCTATAAATTGGACATCATCCATTAGCTTGCAGAAAACATTCCCGGGCTGCTAGTTTAGGGACGGTTGGGTGAAAATTTCATTATTTTTGACCTAGGATCTAGGTTTATGAGATATTTGCGAAAAACTCAAAAACGGATTCAAGGTTAGGAATCCATTTTAGGACGTTACGTTAGACAAAGGTCGTGGTCAAGGTTAATTGAACATCATCTATGAATCTGTCGACAAACATCCCGGGGGTGTTATACAAGGTAGGGATGAAAATTTAATTATTATTTATTTTTGACGTACTTTTTGAGATATTTGCGAAAAACTCAAAAAAAGGATTTTAACTTATTCATTTTAGGACGCAACACACGTTCGACAGTGTCATGGTCAAGTCACGCCGCCACTTTGGACTAGTTTGGAAGTTCGCTGAGTGAAATGCTAAAATCTTCGTCCACATTATGCGTAACATAACATGATGGCCACTTTCTTGGGAGTTGTTGGCGTGTTTGTTACAGTGGGTACGCAGATGAGACGTATTCTTGGCGAACATTTTTTAAGAGGGACGCAGCTTTACCCTGCGGCCTTACCGAAAGCAACTGTCGCTAGTTCGTCACGTTCATATGACACTTTTTGTTCGGAAAACCAGCTTTACGCAATTAGGTATAATTGCGTAAAATTCACACACATGCTCACTAGTAGCACGAAAGCATGCTTTTATTGAGAAATTGGGTGTTCCAATTAGAAAAATCCCTAAGTCCACTTTTTTACTGTGTAAAGCACAAAATTTATTAAAAAAAAAAAACACACATGGCGTACAAAAATGAAAATACCATCAAGTTATAGTAAAACGTATGTCTTTATTTAAGTATAAAAAAGTAAAGTTTTGACTAATCATGAGTAAGTAGGACTTCGGGATTGTTCGAATGGGGGCACATCCATTATTGCTACTTGCATGTGTGTCACAACATTGCTAGTAATGAGCATGCTTATTTCGAGTATGTTTTTGAGTACCTAAGCGTGCTTTTTAGACACATGTGTGTCAGTACACACACTGCCAATCACAATCTGAATGATTTTGAAGGATATTGCTAATCCATTGCTTCATATATTCGAAAGGTTTGTCTGCTCAACTACGTAAATAACGCAATGCATGTTGTTGAACTGTAAAATGAAACCGACTCCTACTGTAAGTTTTACGCAATAACTCCGCAGAAGGCGCCCTCTTTCGGCGCGACCACGGGTTTCGGTCCACGAGGGGTAGTGACGTACACACGGCTATCAAGCCATACATTTCCAATATAACCTGTTCTCGCATTGTATAGGATTTCCTTACAATGAGAGATCGGCTTATACTGGAAATTCAATCTCATTCTCGTTTCAGCGCAGGTGCGGGATACGCGACTTTATTGATCGCACGACTACGTTATATTCATACATAACGAACGCGACGATTCTCGCAACAATCGCTTTCGGTTAAGATACCGCTTTAGAAGACACAAAAAATAAAGGGTTTACCAAATCCTTCGATCAACAATAGAACAGTCCGCGCGCGAGCTAGGAATCGGGGCTGAGGAAGCGGGCGGTTTTCAAGCACATACTATATTCATATAATTATTTCATAATTAATTAGATGCGTGGCGCGCGGAAGCGAAGGATGTCCGTAGGTACTGCGGATTACTACTATTTACGCGGATTAAAAATAAGAGCACAAATTGTGATCTTATTTTGCAACATAGTTTATTCAACCTTATTGCTTAGAAATTATGTTTTATTTTTCCATAAATATTGTTATTCTTATTTTAAAAATACGTTTAGATACTTTTCAATCGAAGTAGTAAATATATTGCAAACGATAATAAACTTTATGTTTGAGTGTTAAGGTTTATAATCAAGTTATATGCAATCGCGGTCAGTGCTATTGTTGATCGCAGACCAAATCTCCGGAATAAAAATAATAGATACTTACTCAATATAAGGTGAAATTTGATCAACAGTCCATTTCGGTTTAGTTTGAAATAGTATTTTAAATCGCTCGTTAATGTCTTCAGGTAAATCGCTTTCAGCGAATCCCCATACGACCTGCGGCGTGCTTGTTTTGTCCACTAATGCTATTCCTGATAATAGTGATTCCTGAAATAAAAAACAAAACAAAACAAATTAATTTTTGATCCAAGTCAAACATTTAGCTACCTATTTCAGGGAGGTACGAGTATAAAAGGCACTTTCGAATGTTAAAATTTACAAGAAAACTGGATTGATTCAAGACGAACCTTTCAAAAGCTAGTTTTTATGTGCGGTATTTAGACAACTGATAGCTGTGTTCCCTATTTTTAATCTTTAAAAAATTTTACTTTTCCTTGTTTATATACGGAATGACATTTTTACCGTCTTGAAAAAAATAGGGTACAAAGTAATAGGTGAACGGAGTAGAAGCCTATGGCACACCTAGATTAAAAAACAAAAAATTAAATATCGAAATTCAAATCATATGCCCTACGCACCCTGCGTAATGCGTATGATTTGAATTTCGATATTTTATAATATATACGTCAATCAATCTGCCTAGCCTTTTCCCATCTATGTTGGGGTCGGCTTCCAGTCTAACCTGATGCAGCTGAATACCAGTATTTTACATGGAGCGACTGCCTATCTGACCTTCAGAACCCAGATACTGGATAATACGATACCCTTTGGTAACACTGGTTGTCAGAATTTCGGGCTTCTGACGACCCGTAACAACTGTCAAAGATCCACGAATGACAGCCGGGACCTACGGCTTAACGTGCTTTCCGAGGCACGGAGGAGTCTCGGTATGAAAAGATGGTCACCCATCCACAGACTAACCACGGCAAGCGTAGCTTAACCTGATGGATCGACCCGTACGGCTGTTATTATTTAGCCACGAGCTCCTCTATAATATATTAGGTTGGGGAAAAAGTCTTTTCGTATTATAGTATGTATGAACTTGTAATAAAATCTCTTTGGCTATACTATTTGTATCTGGCTGGTTTTGGTATCATTGAAAGTTTAAATTTTAAAGAACATAATTCCAAATTCAAATTAGGAAAATGTGTGATTTTCATTTGTTTTTCGTACCGTCAAGATGAGTGAATCTAATGAAGAAATTCGATACATTTTAAAATTTTACTACAAAAAAGGAAAAATGCAACGCAAGCCGCGAAAAATATTTGCGATGTTTATGGACCTAGTGTAGTGTCTGTGAGAGTAGCACAAATTTGGTTTAAGCGTTTTCAATCCGGAAATTTTGATGTCAAAGATACACGTCGCTCTGGTCGCCCTATTACGGATAAAATGGATGCCATTTTTGAAAAAGTGGAGCAAGATATATCAGTAGTTACGATGTAACTGAAGAACTGGAAATTGACCACAAAACAGTTTTGGCGCATTTGAAAAAAACTGGGTGGGTACACAAAAAAGCTAGACATTTGGGTACCTCACGAGCTCACTGAAAGAACCCTAATGAACCGTGTACTCATTTGTGATTCTTTATTACGACGTAATGAAACCGAACCATTTTTGAAGAAGCTGATAACTGGTGATGAAAAGTGGATCACGTATGACAAGAACGTGCGAAAAAGGTCGTGGTCAAAGGCCGGTCAGGCTTCACAGACTGTGGCGAAACCCGGGTTAACTCGCAACAAGGTGATGCTGTGTGTGTGGTGGGATTGGAAGGGCATTATTCATTATGAGCTGTTACCACCAGGCAGGACCATCGATTCTGAACTCTACTGCGAACAACTGATGAGATTAAAGCAAGAAGTTGAGAGAAAGCGGCCGGAATTAATCAACAGAAGGGGTGTGGTTTTTCATCATGATAACGCTAGAGCTCACACATCTTTAGCCACTCAGCAAAAATTAAGAGAGTTTGGCTGGGAGGTGTTAATGCATCCGCCGTATAGTCCTGACCTTGCACCTTCAGATTTCCACCTGTTTCGGTCTCTTCAGAATTCTTTAGGCAGTGTCAGGTTAACATCACGAGAGGACTGCCAAAACCACTTGTCGCGGTATTTTGACCAGAAGTCCCAAAATTTTTATAGCAATGGGATCATGTCCCTACCTACAAGATGGCAAAAAGTTATCGAACAAAATGGTACCTACATACTTTAATTAAATGTAAATAAACTAAGTATATTAAAAAATGTTTTGAATTTTCTTAAAAAATGCGAAGAAACTTTCCCAACCTATTATATACCTATAAAGTTTTTTCAAAATTACTGTTTTTATTGTTCTAGTTTACTTCAAATGTGTAGTGTTTATTGAGACAGCAATTTCTGTCTAAGCTATTGAATAAACCGGCCAAGTGCGAGACCGGCCAAGTGCGAGTCCGACTCGCGCTGTCTATAAAAACAGCAAAAAATCATGTCTGTTGTATGGGAGCCCCTTAAATATTTATTGTATTCTGTTTTTTAGTATTTGTTGTTATAGCGGCAACAGAAATACATCATCTGTGAAAATTTCAACTGTCTAACTATCATAGTTCATGAGATACAGCCTGGTGACAGACGGGCAGAAAGACAGACGGATAGCGGAGTCTTAGTAATAGGGTCCCGTTTTATCTTTTGGGTACGGAACCCTAAAAAAAAAACTAAGTATGCCATAGGCTTCCACTCCGTTCACCTATTATAACCTATTTTTTTTTTAATCATCCAGTACAATGGAAACGGCTTTGTTTGTGAAATGTAACCCTCATGTATTTAAAAAATTATCAGAGGTCAGAAAAAATCCAATACGGACTCAATATTAATCAATTATGTCAAGTAAAATGTGAAACCGCACTAATCAAAAAAAGTCTTTTTGGTTTTGCCCCACTCATATATAACCTAGAGTACCTAATATTATAAAAAAATATGACGACATTAAAATTTAAAAGGGCGCTAAAAGAATTTTTAATTATGAAAACTTATTACACGATTGACGATTATTTTATTGATGATTCACTAACTTATTGACATACTGTTATACTGACTGAAATAATTATTGTGATCCTCTCATTTTTTTTATTTTATTTAATTTTTAGGGTTCCGTACCTCAAAAGGAAAAAACGGTACCCTTATAGGATCACTCGTGTGTCTGTCTGTCTGTCTGTCACAGACAATTTTCTCCGAATGGAATGGACCGATTAAGTTGAAATTTGGTACACGTATGAATTTCTGTGACCCAAACACGGACGTGTAACGTAAATAAATGAACTTTGAATATGGGGGTCAAATAAGAAAATTAAAAAGAAGGGTGTGTGTGTCAAATATATATATTTTTTTTACAATTTTAAAATAAATTGTTTTAAAATTATTTAAGAAATTAGACGAAAATTGACCATTCTCCATTATCTCCGAAACTACTGAGCCTAAAATTTTGAAAAAAATAAAGAAAAAAGTTATATACCAGTAGATTACAGGAAAACTTATAAGAAGTCTATGGTCTCAAAATAACATGGTACATCTCTCAATAATGTGCATACAAACTTACACTTGCAGTTGGAATGCATGGGAGATCATTATAATTTATTTATTTATTATACAAATCAAATCAAAAGTCATTCATTCAAACACAGGTAGGTAGGTGTTGCAACCAGCACCCTTACTAAGTTATAAAATAACTTGCATTAAGGGCAGTGGTACAAGCCCATACATAGTTCAAAAGAATTGCAGGAGAACAAGTGTTTTAACCAAAGTTAACTTATGACCATAATTGCAGAATTCAGAAACTACAATTTCCTTACTTGACATTTGGATTATTCGTGTTTGTGTGTGTGTTTGTGAAGTGTGTGTAGATTATGGTGGCTCTGTGTGATTGTTTGTTATGCGTGGTATGGTGATAGCGTGTGTTGTGTCGGTGCAGAATGTGTGTTATGTTCTCGGTGATAGGCATGTATTTCAACTATAATGTTAAGTTGGTTCTTGGGATAAATTCATTCCAACTACCGAACTCTTCATTGTGCTTAGTCCGACACGCACTTGGCCGGTTTTTTTATTGCTATTGACCACGCTGACATTTTTTTTTTAATTTGTAATTCCAATGATCTGCTACTTATTTTTGTTTTTTTTTTATTTGGAATTGTAAACCTTTGCATGCCCATGTGACGGTAAAATACGTAAAAAAAACACCTACGTACTAAACCCATGTTTGCAAAGAAATAAATGATTTGATTTGTATGGGGCAGAATGGGCAAGATACTTATTTAAAATGTTTTGCAAAATTTTGTATAAATTATTGAATTAATAAATGTGAAGAAGATGTACCTGGAATAAAATTACTATGCTACAATAGATGATTTTTTTAATTCATACAGGGCCAAATTGAATTAGCTAGCGAAACTCCGCAGACGTGATGGTAATCATCAATGATATCATAAGTAAAAAAAGACGTAGATAGGTTATACACGCTCCGCAAGTGGCACGTCAAAATGTGGCTAATTAGCCACATTTTCGTCGTCTTGTCTCTTTTTCGCTCCCGATAATTACGACATGCCGTCCTACTTCTACGTGCCGTCTGATAGTTCGCCATTGTGTCGTTTTTGAACATCGAATGTTGGGTAGGTAACCTATCGTTTTTACTTATAACATCATTGGTAATCATTATGTCAACATGATAAAACAAAAAACAAATTAATCTGATGATGTTTTTATATACTTTTATGATTAAGCCATATACTTTTGCGATTCCAGGTAAAAGGGCATTTTAAAGCCCTTTGGTATATTTAACAGACTTTTACAAATTTTGACATTTATGGTCCTGTCTTACCGAAGGTGCGCTGTATTTTCCCGTCCGAAAAATTGAATTTGCCACATGTTTTTAGGGATCAACTAGAGAGTGCGTTTCACAAAAAAAAATTCCCTACACCGTAATGTTGGTACCATTGCTTTTCATTGACTATTCTGTTTTTTCTATTTGTTGTAATTTTATTCTATTTGAATTACTTCCAAAAACCGGCACGGCAAAGGGAATTCTTTCGTGAAACGCACTATACTTTCGGACGAGCCCATATCTTCGTTGACTTCTGATGGAACGCCAGCTTGTTAGCTACGGAATAAGATGAAAAAATAATAGTTAAAGACACTTACATCTGTAACCATTCCTTCAGGAACCGAGTCTCTCCAGGCTTGTAAAAACTCCGCCAAATTGAATCTTCCGGCGCTCTTCAATAACACTCTAGCCAAAAACCTGCACACTTTGTCTTGCTTATACTCGTAGTACTGCACGCCATCCTCAAGAATGGACTTTGTAGTATAAAACCTGAATGTTGCCTCCAATATTGGTAAAGGAACCAGTTCTTTGAGACTTTCTATAGTAATTTCCTTAGAGATTCTATCCAATTGCCAAGAATTCTCATCTACAAGATCCAACATATAGGATAGAACACGGAATTCGTAATCAAATTCTAATAATCTGTAATAGCCTTCAATTTCTATTGCCTGAATCTTCTCCAATTCTTCATTTAGTTCTACTTTCGACGCCTGTACTTGATTACATAATGCGTCATAGTTTAGTAGTTTTGTTTTGTCTATCGCATATTCTACTTCTAATCCTTGATATCTTGTAGGTTCTAGTAACTTTCTTAGCTTTGATAATCTTGGTTTGCATGGTTTTAATTCGTAATATGTGAAAAAGGTATTGATAATATCCTTATGTACGATATTTCTTGGCGGTCTTGCCCCTTCGTCAGATTCAGTGGATTTGTTCAAACTTGCGTTGGATTTATCAAATGATGAATCTGATTCCATGGACTCATTTTGTATTGTTTCGTCTAGTCCTGTTGATGCTGCAAACAATAGTTCTGGTACTAGCAGGAGACTATTTGAAGTTTCTGCTTCTTTAACATCATAAGTTTTGTTGTCTGTACACAGTACTACGTTCTCATCAGGATCACCTGTAATGTACATTAAAAATATTCTATTATAAGGTCAGGTGGGGTAAGTGAAACGAAGAGGTAAGTGAAACACCCAACCCAATACCATTCAGCTATAATAGTCATCGGTCGATAAAACAGGATCGACGAAGAGGTTCCAATGCTCTAGCACAGATGTCGCTACGATCATTCTACAAGGTTATATAAAAAAAAAAATCTGACACCTTTGAAAGTGATTACAAAAATTGATTATTTTAAATCACAAAATCAATTTGAGTATTGCTATAATTATGGCTGAATGAATTATGTTCAGCTGCAATCGAGGATACAAAGAAAACCGATATAATTTACTTAAGTAGTTTAATTAATGCAATAATTACAATTAGAGCGGTAAAATTAAGGTACGCGACAATTGTCCGATGTCAGAAACAAAAGTTATGTTACACGATCCTCGGTCCCACGCCAACGGATTGCTGAGAAGGCGAATCTCACGGTGCAGCGCGCGATGCGGTGTTAGTCATCGTCTCAGGAATTTAAGGTTCCGCGAGTAGCAACATAACAAATGAATAAATATTATGATCATTATCAGCCAAAAAAATTGTCCCCTATTGGACTAGACCTGCCCCCAAGAATCGCCATAAAGACCGGGTTGAGGTTTCTGGACTTCCGAATAGAGATATTTATTTTTCTGTAAAGTCAAATAAATGTTATTTTACTTAAAAAGATAAAGGGCAGCATACCCACGACTTGGCCCAAAGTACGTAAACCAAAACCATACAGTATGTTAAATAACAGAGGGCGTTCCGCTAAGGTAGCCCGCGAAATTCAATTATTCTTACGTTTTTTGCAATTGGCAGGTCAGTATTAGGTTTTATGTTAATTCAAATATAATTCGCGACCGTAACAAACATATACTTTGTGTAGTATGTTTTACAACTTAATAACCACATTAAACTGCACGACCACCAGTTCGGATTCCGAGCTGGGCTGTCCACTGAGAGTGCCATCCTGTGTCTAAAGTGGGCTATTAAGTACTATACAGACCGGTAAACGCCTATATATGCGTGCTTCCTCGATCTATCCAGAGCTTTTGATCTGGTCTCCTACAGTATTCTTTGGAGTAAGCTTGAAAAAGCTGGAGTTCCATCTGAACTGATTAGCACTTTAAAATGCTGGTATGGAGGCCAGATATATCAGGTTCGTTGGGCTGGGGCTTTGTCGGAGCCGTATGGATTGGAGTGCGGTGTGAGGCAGGGTGGGCTGACCTCGCCTACGCTCTTCAATGTATACGTCAATGAACTGATTGAGACGCTCAGCAGAGAGCGAGCCGGCTGTTACATTGATGGAGTGTGTGTGAACAATATTAGTTACGCCGATGATATGGCTCTGCTGAGCGCCTCGGTTTGTGGCCTTAGGAGGTTGGTGGCCATCTGTGAAGACTATGCCAAGCGTCATGGTTTAGTCTATAATGCGTGTAAGAGTGAGGTCATGGTCTTTGGTGCCAGCGGAGGACGGTGTCCAGAAACTATACCACCAGTCCATTTGGGTGGAACTCCGCTCACACGGGTATACAAGTTTAAATACCTGGGCCATGTCTTGACCGCGGGCATGAAGGACGATGAAGATATTGAGCGAGAGCGGAGAGCGCTGTCGGTTAGGGCTAATATGATAGCTCGCAGATTTGCACGTTGTTTACAGGGTGTAAAAATAACCTTGTTTCGTGCATACTGCACTTCATTTTACACGTGCAGTCTGTGGGCCGATTATACGCAGAAATCGTACAGCGTCTTTCGCGTTCAATATAATAATGCATTCAGGATATTAATGGGGTTGCCCCGCTTCTGTAGTGCGTCAGGGATGTTTGCTGAAGCTCGAGTCGACTGTTTTTATACAACGATGAGAAAACGATGCGCTTCCCTGGTGCGCCGCGTGCGGGCTAGCCCCAACCTTATTTTGAGCTGCGTTGCGAGCAGACTTGATTGTTTGTACGTGGGTCGCTGCTGCAAGCTGTCCACCTCGGTGGTAGGCGTGTGGCAGTGACTCGCATGTATTCATGGTTTTTTTTTTTTAGGTTAAATGATTAGAATATGAATACTAACATAGGGGTAAGGAATATTGTTACTAACATAATTGAGTCTTGTTACTTGTAAATAAAGATATTATTATTATTATTTAAGGTTTAACAAAAGTATGTAAACTGTTTTTTTTAATAACAAACAGTTAAAATTTAAAAAGTCATTTAACAAGTACGGTTTTGAACTTATGAACGATGTTTACTATTGTTATATGTATGTTTATAATAGGTTGGGGAGAAAGTTTCTTCGCATTTTTTAAGAAAATTCAAAACATTTTTTAATATAGTTTATTTACATTTAACTAAAGTATGTAGGTACCATTTTGTTCGATAACTTTTTGCTATCTTGTAGGTAGGGACATGATCCCATTGCTATAGAAATTTTGGGACTTCTGGTCAAAATACCGCGACAAGTGGTTTTGGCAGTCCTCTCGTGATGTTAACCTGACACTGCCTAAATAATTCGGAAAAGACCGAAACAGGTGGAAATCTGAAGGTGCAAGGTCAGGACTATACGGCGGATGCATTAACACCTCCCAGCCAAACTCTCTTAATTTTTGCTGAGTGGCTAAAGATGTGTGAGCTCTAGCGTTATCATGATGAAAAACCACACCCCTTCTGTTGATTAATTCCGGCCGCTTTCTCTCAACTTCTTGCTTTAATCTCATCAGTTGTTCGCAGTAGAGTTCAGAATCGATGGTCCTGCCTGGTGGTAACAGCTCATAATGAATAATGCCCTTCCAATCCCCCCACACACACAGCATCACCTTGTTGCGAGTTAACCCGGGTTTCGCCACAGTCTGTGAAGCCTGATCGGCCTTCGACCACGACCTTTTTCGCACGTTCTTGTCATACGTGATCCACTTTTCATCACCAGTTATCAGCTTCGTCAAAAATGGTTCGGTTTCATTACGTCGTAATAAAGAATCACAAATGAGTACACGGTTCATTAGGTTTCTTTCAGTGAGGTCGTGAGGTACCCAAATGTCGAGCTTTTTTGTGTACCCAGTTTTTTTCAAATGCGCCAAAACTGTTTTGTGGTCAATTTTCAGTTCTTCAGCTACGTCGTAACTACTGATATGCCGATCTTGCTCCACTTTTTCAAAAATGGCATCCATTTTGTCCGTAATAGGGCGACCAGAGCGACGTGCATCTTTGACATCAAAATTTCCGGATTGAAAACGCTTAAACCAAATTTGTCTACTCTCACAGACACTACACTAGGTCCATAAACATCGCAAATTTTTTTCGCGGCTTGTGTTGCAGTTTTACCTTTTTTGTAGTAAAATTTTAAAATGTATCGAATTTCTTCATTAGATTCACTCATCTTGACGGTACGAAAAACAAATGAAAATCACACATTTTCCTAATTTGAATTTGGAATTATGTTCTTTAAAATTTAAACTTTCAATGATACCAAAACCAGCCAGATACAAATAGTATAGCCAAAGAGATTTTATTACAAGTTCATACATACTATAATGCGAAAAGACTTTTTCCCCAACCTAATATTTCTTTTAAAATAATAATTAAGCATTCTTTGATGCATTAGTGACTAAAGCAATAAAATCCTTCGTTCAATTGTTAATTTAATCACAATAATTAACAATATGTGTACCGCAACATACTTAGTATAAAATAAAGTTAAAACGAATTTAAATCTTTCATGTTTTACAAAATTAAATTACGACATTCTTTTTAATTATTTGGTAACTCAACACAAAGTGTGACCGCCTCTGTTGTTTAAAACTTGCAACGATTGTTCATTGAATTTATAAGATCGTTTATATGATCCTGCGGCAATCGCTCACAAGGGAATTTTAACAAGTCTTTCAGTTGTTGGGTTGTCAACACTCCGCCCAGGTTCTCTAAAACACGTCTCTGGAGCATTTCCCATGCCTGCTCTATGGGATTGAGGCCTGTCGATTGTGCAGGCCACGTCAATACCCGGATGTTTTCCATTGCCAAGTACTATCTGGTCCTCCGAGCTGTGTGTGAACGCGTATTGTCATGCATTAGCGTGAAATCTGAGCCAAGACTTTGTGCAAATGGGTGAACATACGGCCCAAGGACATCATCAACGTAACTTTGAGTGTTCATATTGCCATCTACAAAAACGAGATCAGGTCGTCTGTTCTTCATAATACCCGCCCACTGTGGAGCAACTGTAAGGGTGCACTGGCGCATCTCAGCCTTTCAGCATTTCCGGGACAACGATTCACTCTTACCCTTCTCGTATCAGGCCTAAATCCAAATCGGGACTCATCGCAAAATGAAATTTTATCCCATTTCTCCTGGCTCCATGTCAAGTGTTCCCTACACCATTCGTTTTGCCGGTTGGTTTTTATGGCGTATAGGTGGGCACCTAATTGGGCGTCGTGCTCGTAGGCCGTATTCATGCAGCCACGGTTTGGTGGGTAACAACAATACTGCTTGAGAATTGTAGCTTTAAACCTATCTCCCGGGCGGTTAACATCGACTGACGTATTGCAGTCAGTTGTACGTATCAGTCCTGTTGAACAATTGTAGGTACTCCTTCCACGTCCTGGGTGCTGCTCAGCAGGATCGTAACGCTGCCAAAGACGACAAATCACGCTCCTATTGACACCACGATACCGAGATAACTGGGACTGATTTCTTCCCGCTTGTAGCATTCCTACAGCTCTCTGCATTTCATCAGCAGTTAAATGGCGTCGCTCCATGATATAACACAACTACTCACCACTCATTTTTTTCAAAAACTATATATCTATCAAAATTATAAAAGTGAGATAAATACCAAATTTATCAAGCAACGAAAACACTTGATATTAGGGAAAATAATTAGCTAAAAAAAGACAATCGAATACTTTCTTTCTATTTTTAAAATCAGCAAGTATTTATGTTTCAGAGAACAAAAATATTGTATACCAATCTACTTTGTTAAGAAAAAATAAAGTATCAATTACATGTAGTGTATTTACAGAATTATAATCATTAGAATCAGTAATACAACTTCGTAAGTTAGAAAAGACCTCAAATGTCAAGATTTTATGAAATAGTCATTCAATAGAGTAATATGAACTTAAGAGAGTTGTACTGATAATTTTAATTACTTATAAATAAATCTAAAAGTACAGATTTGTTACGGTCGCGAATCATATTCAGATCAGAATACAACGGAATACTGACCTGCAAATTGCAAAAAACATACATTTGAATTTCGCGGGCTACCCTGGCGGTTGATCTGCTGTGGCACAGCCCGCGAAATTCAAATGTTCTTACGTTTTTTGCAATTTGCAGGTCAGTGTAAAGTTGTACCTATCTTGATAAAAAAATATGATTCGCGACAGTAAGAAATAGGCTATTTAGATTTGCTCCGGTTTCGTCTGATTTCGGAAATCAGACGAATCCGGAGCAAAACTAACTTAGAGAGATGTATTGATGATTTTTATGGTTAAAATTATGCAATTACTTTCCCTAGGTCTCATAATACAATTTTATTTTTAAATTGACAACTTCTTTATTACATTTGCGTGTGATAGCACATGCATTTCACAATTAAAAAAATAATGTAATTTATAGAAGATACAGCCAGATTAGAAAAGCAAGGTGTCAATTTTTCAAATAATAGTTTGTGGTATGATAGCTAAATATACGGTGTATTAAACCACTATTTACGACACACCCTGTATATTAAATCTTTAATTGTTATTATTATCCTACTAATATTATAAATGTGAAAGTTTGTGAAGATCTTTGGATGTTTGTTACTCAATCACGCCAGAACGGCTGAACGGATCTGGATGAAATTTAGCAAAGAGATAGATTATATTCTGGATAGTTTTTATACCGGAAAAATGTACGGTTCCCGTGGGATAATTTTCAACATCCACGCGGGCGAAGCCGCTGGCAAAAGCTAGTAAATAAATATGTTTCATTTCTTATCTACGCTACCTACGAAATATCCGCTCTATTCAAGAAAATCATAATCTTTGCCACGAGAAAATAGTTGAAGCACAATCGTTCAAAAGATACCTATCTCTTTTACTTACGTAGTTATCCTATTATACTTGTCAATATGTGACATGTGTGCACATTATAATACAGCACGGCCAGATTTTAAGAGTCGGTTACTATGGACGGAACATATTATCTTGTGTATACTTGTTATATGAAGATAAATACGAAACGTCCTGTTTAAAATAAAAATAGTAGCGCGGAATAGTACCTAGCGACGTTGCCCAAACCAGCAACGTCGAAATTTTTGTCTCGCTCGGGTGGGGTGGCGGGCGGCGAAATTGGTAAAGACGGCAAAATTAATTAAAAAGACACATCGCCGTACGTCCACGTTGAAATACAAGTGCACGTGTACAGAGTGTTTCTTTTGTGTATCAATTTAATATTTTTTGTGAATATTTATTATTGAAAAAAATTAAAACATTTTGTTTTTGAATGGTACTTCATTTTTTGTAGCCGATACATTGGCGCAGATTCCCTTGTTCACAAACTAAACTAAAAAGTTCAGTGCATCTTTTTCTTTCTATTTCATTAAGAAAAGGACAGACGATAAATATTAGTTTAGTCCTGTCAAATTAAGTTACTCCATAGACAAGTATATACGTCATTAAAAAATTGGCTGCTAAAAATACGTCAATTTACGTCAGGCGCTGACTAATTTAATTTGACTACTATTTACCTCCTGTCCTTTTTTTAATGAAATAGAAAGAAAAAGATGCACTGAACTAATAATTAAATTAGTTTGTGAACAAGGGAATCGGTGCCATTACCGTACTACCGTTTCTATTGACGAGTTGAATTCTTTCTGCAGTAAAAAAAATACACGAATACAAATAAACAAAGAATTGTTACCTTTAAACAGCAGTTCGTTTCCCGCTTCTATTT
Organism: Dicycla oo; assembly: GCA_948252095.1. Classification (NCBI taxonomy): domain Eukaryota; kingdom Metazoa; phylum Arthropoda; class Insecta; order Lepidoptera; family Noctuidae; genus Dicycla; species Dicycla oo. The sequence goes on from OX411730.1 coordinate 12,860,913, forward strand.
CCTTCAGGAGTGTGGCATCCAGCAACATGAGCTTCAAATTATCATTATGTTTGCTGTTATCTGGGAATCTTAAAACTTGTGTGATTTCCGTGAGCTCTGACTCGTGAAGTTTGGCAGTTTTTATTATTTTTCTTACCTCCTCTGGGGTTCTTAATTCACTGGAATTAATAAGAGGATAGAATATTAAAAACTATTTAACTTCAAATTAACAGAACGCACCTAAACAGAACCACCCTGAAATAATGTCGGACTACCCGCGCAAATATTAGACCGTTTCGCTTTTTACCCGACTGTCCCAGAATAAGGGTAATGTTTTTCGAGAGAATGTATGTCTATTTATTTGAAACGCTGTGTAGCTTTAACGTATGAAGTGTCGTTAGATTGTCTTAATTGTGAGAGTGACATAGGTTATGTAATATTTATATATTGCATCTGAAAATACAAAAAATGGGAGAGGAAGTTTTTTTTTTTTTTTTAATAAATAGTATTACAATATTGGTATCTAATAAAAGCTAGTAATGAGGCAATTCCAAATATATAATATAATATACCGATTAATAAAACTAGAAAGCTTGAAATGCAAATTAAAAAAAGAAACATCGGGAAGAACAAACGGGAAATGGTGGCCACTTTTTTCCGTTTTAATGATTACAATAAAACTTAACAATATAAAACTACTGTTTATAATAATAATAACGTATAGTCTTGTAGAGTACAACTTAACGTGCTTATTTTCTGCATTTTCTTTTTAAATTAAAAGAAATAACAAAACAAACGATGAGGGCGCCACTGCGCGCTCGGTAGCCTCTTAAACACTGTATGCCAACACTCGCGAGTGTCCTGAGTGACGGCCGAGCGGTACTCGATGAACGCTCTGCGCCGCTTGCACGCTACGCTAAACGCCCCGCTGGACGCTTTTTCACTCGGGTTGTACACTTAGACCATTCTACTTCGATCAATAACAGCACTAGATAAAGGATAAGGAAGAAAAATAAGTCGCTCAAATGGCCACGTTTGCACATAAATATTTATATTAAATATAAATGTTTGTGTGCAAACGTGGCCATTACAAACAAATTTTTCTATAATTCGTAGTAAGAAATTTTAGCGAAGTTTAATTGAAACGATTGCAAAATATCCTTCTGTCATAAAGGTTAAAAAATGTCGCTTGAAAATAAAAAAATCATTTTTATAATAAGTACAAAAATATTTATTCTAAAATGAAACTTAAAATCTTAGCAATAAGGTTAAAAACATTTTGTTAACAATTTCGTGCTTACTCTATTATTGGTATTACATTTCAATACTCAGAACACAGTAAGTATTGAAAGACGTAGGAGTTGCAGAATATAATATATTTTATAATGCATGTGCTCGAAAAGAGCGTTTTCCAAGCAGCCAAACTGTGCGGAAAGTGCCACTTGTTCGCACTAGAACTTTTTACTTTTCAGTTCTTTTTTTTTAATTTTAATTTTGTCGTCAGTCATGCGCAAAGAGTTTTTATTATTTGAAAAAAGTTTTACAAATTAGTCAAGTAGGTACAGATTATCATTCTTAAAACTAATACTTCATTAAACGCGTTATTACTTACTCTAGATTTAGATTTTGAGCAATAAAATTATTTTAAATATTAATTAAATATGTTTAGCTTAACGTATATTTTGCTCGTGCCTTTTTGCGATACGAAGTGGCAGCTATTTGCACATGCGCAGTAGTAAATATGCTGAGCGCGCATGTATTTAAAATAAGCCCTCCATTTTACTAATTGCTTGCTTAGTTAGGAGTCGATTTGTGTAAATTTGCTAAAAATGTCGAGTTCAAGTGAAGAATCAATCAATTTAACCCCAGAAAATGTTATTCAAGAAGCACAAAATGCCAACAACAGCCTCTTACCGACTAAATCAAAAGACAAATACTTTTTCAATATATACAATATATTTTGATTTCCTCGCTCAATGCTTAGTAAAACGTTGTATGATACACGTGCGTAAGATGATTTTCCTGCCTAAATAGTCCCGCGAAATATATCTAAAAATTTATAATATTTTTAAGCAATGGAGACTTATAAAATCAAGTGACGTACACATTGAAACCTATTTCAAACTTATTGCTATCCCAAACTTATACCAAACTTATTTACTTACTTATTAATATGTTCTCGCTGCTATAGATGCTGGCGGGAAAAATTCCGAATCATTCCCGTCGAATATTTCGGAAGTATTCCGAAATATTCCGAAACTTTGGGAATATTTCAACGTTTATTCCCATTGAATTATTCGGGCGAAAGATTCGGCGGAAACATTAGATTGCGGGGTACGAATGTTTCTCGCGGGGGGGAAACTTCTCCGGGGAGCATCTCCCCTCTTACCGCACCCCACACCGCCATCGCCTGCACGCACGACTCGTGGCAGTCGCCAGTAGGGCGTGCGCGGCCGGCGCGGCGGCAGCGGCCGGCGCACAGAGGGGCAGCGGCGGCGGCGGCGATCGACGATCGATGCAAAAATGATTTTTCAGCAAAAAAAATAAAAACCTTAATTAAATTCATTTTGAATAATTCTGATTTAAAGAAACTTTCCCAGAAGTATTCCGGAATTATTCAGAATTTTTCGGAAGTTTTGCAACTATACTCGCTGCTGAGGTGAAAAGTTGTATGTATTACACGAGACCAAAGTTATTTGCATCTTGTCTTTGAATCCCTCGCTGCACTCAGGATTCAAAATCAACACTCGAATCAAAAACCAACCTTGCTCTCCTGTTGCACAAATAACTATTTCACCTCACAACCTGGGAAAAAGTCTGTTAATCATTCGAAATCTGAGTGCAAAAGTGCATTTTATCCACTAGCGTGGAAATATTTTTTTTTTAACTCGAACCTTTCTATTAAATAATTTTCTACCCAATGAATTCATGTCAGTACGCCAACTACAATTTTAGAATAAACGCACTGGCCAGTAACAACTGCATGAAAAAAATACTTTTTCCAGGGCTAAGGCGCAGGAGAAGTTGCATTGTGTTATCTATGCTCACTGGACAGCTCTTAGAATAATAATATTCTAAGGGACAGCCCAAGAGGCCAGAAGGAGATATACCCGCAGGCTTATTACGTATCTTGCAGAAGCGTAGCGATAGTAAAGGAGATCGACCTCAAAAAAAACGAGAAAAATCCGTAGAATTCGGGAAAATACAGATAATTCATTTAGATGTATACTGTCGTGGTAGGGAATTGATATTTATCAATTATTTTTATCTTCTTTCAACATGGCGTCTCACCGATTTAGTCACTCTGTGCATAAAAACATTGACAGTAAACCATAGATCGACCACTGATCATAGAAAGAGGACTGTCAGCTGTCACAACAGTGTCACTTCAGTCCTCTTCTTGAGTATTAAACATGTCAAACGTCATTAATCAATCAAAAAGACAGCTTACCCCCATGACGGGTTTTTGTTATGTATTGCAATTTCAAGTGTAATTAATTGTTATTTACGAGCAAACAAAGTCATTTTAAAGTAATTGGACAGTTGAGAACTGTTTTAAATATATTTCCCTATTTTTATGTATAGTGTACACGTACCTGGCCCAAGGACATTTTGGAACATCTCCTTTGCGCAATAATTGCTTTTCAGTCGCATTTCAATCGCAAATCAGTATGACGTATCGCTGATACAAAATACCGATTTACGATTGAAAAGCAATTATTGCGCAAATTTTGCTATCGCTAAGCTTCTGCAAGATACGTAATACGCCTGCGGATTACAAAAGCAAGAGAAAGGAGGAGAAGAGATATACACATAAAGTGTATGAAAGATGACGGCGGTAAGGTTTATGTTGAAAAGCTAATGAAAACCTTAGAAAGAATGAAATGGTGTGCTCAAAGAGGTACAAGCAAATATAGATTTGGTGAGAGAAATTAGCGTGGATGAAAAGAAGATGGATATACATCCATCTTACTTATCTTAGTGGCTGACTTTATTCTTCAATAAGTTTTGTATAAAGGAGCGATTCCAGGAGGTTTTCCAGGACTGCAACAACTATCGAGGGATAAAGCTCATGTCCCATAATATGTATGGGAGAAAATAATAGAGAAAAGATCGCGAGAGGAGAGTGAGATTACCCCAAACCAGTTTGGGTTTATGCCAGGTCGATGAGCAGTGGACGCCACTTTTGCACTCCACCAACTGCCAAATGTGCGAGAAGTACAACAACTTACACATTATGTTCATTGATCTGGAGAAAGCGTATGATAGGGTACCTCGGGATAGGTTCCTCTCTCGTGGTAGGCCTTGAAAGAGAAAGGTTTGCCCGGGAAGTATATAAAGTTAATTCTTGCTATGTACATTCAATCTTATACCAACGTCCGGTCGGCTGCTGGCAACACGGACGAGTTCAGTGTGGCGTTAGGCTTACACCAAGTGTCGGCTTCAAGTCCTTACATCTTCCTGTTGATTATGGACGCTCTGACGTCGGACATACAGGAAGAGGCACCCTGGTGCATGCTATTTGACGATGACATCGTTCATTGTCGGTGAAGATGGACCTGAGATCCAGAGCAGATTGGAGAAATGGCAACGGAAGCTGGAGAATGTTGGCTTGAAAATCAGCAGAACCAAAACCGAGTATATAATGTTCTGCGATTTCAGCGGTTTCTCTAGTTCAAGGGCCATAGCGCTTGATGGCGCGCTTCTCCCGGTCTTGAATCGCCTGCGAATCCATCTGTGCCTCCAACATTCACAATGGAATCCAATTCACTTGAGCAATGTTCCGCAAAGGAGAATGGGCAAAAATGTATGGGAGTTGGTCTACCTACTCAACACTAACGCCAATTATGGGTGTTAGTAATAATAATAATAATAATAATAACCCCACCGCTGTATCTCTACGTTGACGTCGTGGTGGGGCTTGCGTGCTCCAAACTTTAGGTCTGTGCAGGTAGAGTTTGCCGGAACGGGTCTAGGATGAGGAGCCAGACCAAGAGAGATACAAAAACCCGCAGGGCAGCATGTGGCGAGCTGATGGGCAGTAGCGACCCCATGGACCCTATCTCCCGGGAGAAATCTTGTCCTCATCTCTGGCTTGCCTTTATTGGCCGGCTGGAGTGAACACTGACGAGGAACAGAGCTCCCACCTCTTTCTTGCCTTTATTGGCCGGCTTGAGTGGAGATTCGCAAGAGCAAACGTGCTCGGAGGAAGGAAGTATTCCAGTAAGATGCTGGTAGGGATCTTGACCGTACTTCCGGGATTGTCCTGATAGCCGTGGAATACCTCTCCACTCCTCAAGCACCTCAGGAAGTGTTGCCCCCCTTGTCGCTACGTCACTATGTGCTAGCGGCCGTCTCCGGGGGCCCATTATTGAGTGTGCAAGTCACCCCTTGCCATTTTATCCGTGTATAATACGAGTATATAACATTGGTCAGGCAGGGGACATAGTTCTTCCATAGTTCAAGTTACCCAATCCACTTTAGCCACCCAAACCCATAGCCCAATATGTGTCCGTATTTATGCAAAATGGAACCACTCTATTAATTACTTAATGTTTAAAGGAACCACATGCACGATTTCTTAATTATTTTGAAAGTTTACCAGTAATCAACAAAAAATTATATACACATACTAAATTTAGTAATTTATCAACATATTTAAATAAAAGAAATAGTAATTTTACTTCATTTAACAGTGCTGCACATGTTTTTGTAAACCCTTTGATATCTCAAAAGTGTGTGTTTGCTGTGTGGTTCCGTTTTGCATAAATACGGACATGTTTTGTTTCCACGTACAACAATAGCAGGACCAACCGGGGGTTGGGTGCACTTGCATAGTGCATACAGGGATAATCAATCCTCGGTTGGTGCCTCCTCATCATTTAAAATTATCTAAGGGGCCTCTGCGAGTTGGCTTCGGCTCCTCGTACGCCTTCGAAAGGTCCGGGACCCCAGTGTCCCGAGAAATATCAAATAATAATAATAATAATTTATTTGACACATAACATATTTTACATTTGAACAGATATACAGGACACATTAAATTTTTCATAATTTTATACTGAAGACATCTGTGTCTGAATCCAAGCCAAAATCTATGGGAGATTTACAAAAATAAATAACTAAGATATTTACAGGGTGACTCAGAAAACCTCTTTTGATCCAGCGGCCCCATATTCTGTTGTGCATTATTAATCATTAGATGAAGTCCCCAACAATGTTCATTAAAGTTTTTGAATGCTTTCGACATGTCAAAGTTTTCTTCATATTTTGATGGAGTCAACCCTAAATTTGGTTGACCTCTATTCTCTCTTCTTTGATATAGGGATGAATGCGTCAGATAAGACACTTAACACATAATAGTAAAAAGCCTATAATTTTCTTGCATCAGAGAGGCAAGTTGATTTTTTTTTTTCAAGATTGAATTAAGTCTTGAATACCAGTATGATATGCGAAATACCTACGCAGAGTAGAAGTAGACGTAGCTACATACATCTGCATAAAACTGCAGTTTAAACCCAACTACAAGGTTTTTATAAAATACAAATACCTAGTAAAAAGTTTAATAAAATTGTCGTGGATAACGATATTGTCTTAATAAAAGTTGCTCAATTGATTTGTCGTGGATAACGATATTGTCTTAATAAAAGTTGCTCAATTGATTTGTCGTGGATAACGATATTGTCTTAATAAAAGTTGCTCAATTGATTTGTCGTGGATAACGATATTGTCTTAATAAAAGTTGCTCAACTGATTTGTCGTGGATAACGATATTGTCTTAATAAAAGTTGCTCAATTGATTAAAATAGCAATGGGGAAAACGCCGTGACGTGATTGAGGAATGACGGCACGTGGACAGAGTCGTTTTGGAAAATGGGGATGGTCGAACGGGCACTTCGCATCAAGTCGCGGACCAAGTCACTTCTCCAAAACGAAACTGTCGGTTTGCCCATTTTGTTTTGAGTAATTATTTGTAAGTGATATTTAATGTGAATTTGTGTTAAAAATAAACTGTGATTTTTGTGTGCCAAAACCGAAACTATTATTTTACCATGAACCCGGTACCACCGAACCCTAATAACAACAGCGATATCGCTCAGCCATCGCTTACGCCGTCATCAGAAGTGGGATCTGGACTCGATTCCCACTGGCGTGCTATGTTCGAGATGCAACAGAAGAACATGATGCAGCTGATCGAAGCCATCAGGACACCAGCAGTGGCACCTCAGATCACGCTGCCAGAAATTAATCCGGAGCTACCAGATACCGATCCACGTGCTTGGTGCGATACCATCGATATTTGCCTCGATGAACGTCCACTGGAGGGTGCATCGCTTATTATAGCTCTGAGTAAAGCCCTGAAAGGTAATGCGTCATCGTGGCTGTCGCAGATTTCGCATGCAGGTATGACGTGGCAGCATTTCCGCGACTTATTCCTTGCGCGTTATGCATCCACTGAAACTCTTGCTGCATCGCTTGTTAACATTCACAACGGCCGGCCGAAGGAGGGCGAATGTCTCGCAGCGTACGCCAGCCGCCTAATGACTACCCTGTTGGCTCGATGGAAGAATCGAAGCCATGAAGAAATAGCCACGTCGTATGTGCTGGCTCATGTCTCGCAGTTCGACTCTCGGCTTAATCGCTTGGCCTTTACTAGCGAAATAACGTCACGCAACAAGTTACTGCAGGAGATTAAGGCGAGTGCAAGTCTGAAGCGGAAGTTCGATCGCAGTACCGGTGATGGCGCCACTGATGCAAAGCGTTTTAAGCCACAAACTTCCACTATGTTCACGTGCCATAAGTGCGGAAAACCGGGACACAAAGCGGTGAACTGTCGTTCGAAGTTTACGCAGCCTGCTGGAGTTAACGTCCAGAAAACTACACCGGCGGCGACTTCATCGGGTTCCAGCAAGAGAGTAACGTGTTTCCGTTGTGGAGAAGCCGGACACATCTCTACGAACTGCCAACGCGGCAGTGCGGGTGGTGCGTCATTGTCTGCGGGCAGCGCTGCCAACGCAACGGCGGAGCGACGCGTCGATAGCTGCGAAATAGCAGGTGTTTGCGGGCAATTGGAACAATCCAGTGAGTCGTACTATTTTTATTTTGATTCTGGTGCCGAATGCTCTCTTGTCAAACAATCTATTAGCCGTTACTTCAAAGGTCAACATGTTTATTCGATAGTTCGTATAAAAGGTATCGGTTGTGCTAATGTAGATTGTACGGAACAAATTCTTTGCGACGTTTTTATTAATAGTCATTGTTTACCGATTTTATTTCATGTTCTACCCGATAATTATTTGAAATATAATGTAATGATCGGACGCGAAATTTTAAAATTAGGTTTTACAATTAACATGACCAGATCTTCCTTAATTATTTCTAAACAAATAAGTGTAGCGGTTTGTAGTTATGAAAATAATCGGTTACTTTGTTTTAATGATGTCGATACCGATATGCAAAATAGGGACCCTTTGATATCGTTGTTGAATGAATATTCCCATGCTTTTATTAACGGGTTACCCCGTACACGTGTTACTTCTGGTGAACTGAAAATTAGGCTTCAAGACCCGAACCGTACTGTTTATCGTCGACCTTACCGACTCAGCCCAGACGAAAGGCAAGTAGTGCGATCTAAGGTTAAGCAATTATTAGACGCTAATATCATTCGGCCTAGTCAGTCCCCTTTTGCAAGTCCTATTCTTTTGGTTAAGAAACGTGACGGTTCTGATCGTATGGTAGTAGATTATCGGGAACTAAATTCCAATACTATCCCTGACCGGTTTCCATTGCCTCTTATAGCTGATCAAGTGGTTAGGTTATCAGGCGCGAATTTTTACTCCTGTCTAGACTGCGCAAGTGGTTTTCATCAAATTCCAATTCGGGATCCCGATAGTATCGAACGTACTGCCTTCATTACGCCTGATGGGCAGTTTGAATACTTGGCTATGCCGTTTGGTCTTCGAAACGCACCTAGTGTTTTCCAAAGATCGGTGTCAAATGCCCTTGGTGACTTGGCTTTCTCTTACGTAGTCTTATACATCGATGACATCCTCATACCGTCAGTATCTGAGGAGGAAGGTATCAATAGGCTGCGCGAAGTTTTAGAAGCACTGACTAAAGCCGGATTTTCTCTTAATATTTCGAAGTGTTCATTTTTGAAACGTCATGTAGAGTTTTTAGGCTATGATATCACAGCTGGCGAGCTGAGGCCGAATCCCAGAAAGATTGAAGCCCTAACTAAACTACCTCCCCCTGACAATATTCATCAGCTTAGACAATTCATTGGCCTTGCTTCATACTTTCGTAAGTTTGTTAAAGGTTTCTCTCAAATTATGTCCCCTCTGTTTTTATTGACGACTAGTAAGAAATTCATTTGGAAATTAGAACACGAGCAGATAAGACAGCAAGTTATTTCAATTTTAACTACTAAGCCTGTCTTAATTATTTTTAACCCTGAGCACCCAATTGAATTGCATACTGATGCAAGTGCTGATGGGTATGGCGCTATTCTTTTTCAAAAAGTAAATAATGAACTTTTGGTTGTCGAGTATTTTAGTAAACGCACCTCGAAAGCCGAGTCAAAATACCACTCATATGAGCTGGAGACTCTGGCCGTAGTAAACGCAATTAAACACTTTCGTCATTATTTACAAGGACGATATTTTGAAGTTATTACCGATTGTAATTCATTGAAGGCTTCGAGAAACAAAATTGATATTACACCACGTGTTCATCGTTGGTGGGCTTTCCTCCAAGCATTCGACTTTCAAATCTTTTATCGCGAAGGTCGTCGTATGGCACATGTCGATTTCCTTTCCCGAAATCCATTGAGTAGTACTTCTGAGCAAAAAGGTATGCAAAAAATCGAGCAGAAACGTGTTGATATCGCTACTTTATCACAAAATTGGTTATTAGCCGAACAATTACGTGATCAAGAGATTCAATCGTTGGTCACCAAACTTAAAGAAAGTCAGTTTCCACCGGACGTTGTCAAGACTTACGAATTGCGTTCGGGTGTATTGCATCGCAAAGTACAACGTAACAATCGTACTCGCTGCCTCCCTATAGTCCCACGTGCTTTCAGATGGTCGGTTATTAACCATGTGCACGAGTCACTTATGCACCTTGGTTGGGAAAAGACACTTGAAAGGGTATACGAACACTACTGGTTCGAACATATGGCTAAGTATGTTCGTAAGTTTACCGATGGATGTATAACCTGCAAAGTGTCTAAATCTCATTCCGGGCGTATACAGGCCGAACTTCATCCGATCCCCAAAATTAGTGTTCCGTGGCATACAGTTCACGTTGATATAACCGGCAAGCTTAGTGGTAAAAACGATTCTAAAGAGTACGTCATAGTTTTAATTGATGCTTTCACTAAATTTGTTCTTTTGTATCACACTCTTCGAATCGATTCAGCTAGCGCAATTAAAGCTCTAAAGTCTAGTGTATCGTTGTTTGGAGCACCCACTCGCGTTATTGTTGACCAAGGTCGATGTTTCGCCAGCAAAGATTTTAAAGATTTTTGCGAGTCCCACGGTATAAATTTGCACTTGATTGCGACGGGATCAAGCCGCGCTAACGGGCAAGTCGAAAGGATTATGAGTACACTCAAGGGCATGTTGACTTCGGTAGAGACATCCGATCGATCTTGGCAAGACGCTCTAGAAGACGTCCAACTTGCATTAAATTGTTCTGTCCACCGTGTCATAAAAGCAAGCCCCCTCGAACTTTTGATAGGCCGCGTAGCTAGACCCCTAAACCTTTTAACGTTAGACGATACCGAAACGGAGATTAACCTTGACGAGACGAGAGAGCAAGCGGTAATAAATATTGACAAAAGTGCAAATTATGAAAAATCTAGATTTGATAAAGGTAAAGCTAAGTTGGTAAAATTTGATGTTGGTGATTTGGTTTTAATTCAAAATGAAGAACGGAATCAGACTAAATTAGACCCCAAATATAAGGGACCGTTTAAAGTTGTAGAAGTACTTGACGGTGATCGTTATCTTTTAAAATCTTTGAATGGTAATAGAACCTACAAGTACGCTCACGATCGTATACGAAAGATGCCTCTAAGTAATGTTCCTAATGAGTTAAACGTAGAGGACGGTGATGAAAGTACCTCCACCGAGTAGTAGACACATACCATGGCTATTTGGTCGCACCGTACGCACTAGTCTGTAGTCGTAACTGCAGCTCACTTGTGAGCTGTTCAGGGGGCGATGGGCAGCTGGTGGTACGGCGGGGACCTGGGTCTCAATGGAGACTATTGTTGTTTTGGTCTTGTACTGACCTGGGAGTCGCAGACTCTATGTGATGTGTGTGGTCGTATCACATGAGGTGATGACGATATGGGTGGCATAAGTGTCACTAGCTGCTGCGGCAGCTGGGCCATGAGCGTTGTATGTGATCGAAGTTGATTTAGTTGCTGAGTAAATATGATGGAGACTTAGAGGAACCTTTTGTTTGACAACTGTTATTTTCGAGTTATGCGCTTCCTTAAAGATGTGGTCAGGTTGACCGAGCCTCTATTGTTGCTCCAAATTTGACCGTTTGGTTACAGGTACTCACGAGGACGTGTAACTGGTCAGGCTGGCCGTGTCGTGGATAACGATATTGTCTTAATAAAAGTTGCTCAATTGATTAAAATAGCAATGGGGAAAACGCCGTGACGTGATTGAGGAATGACGGCACGTGGACAGAGTCGTTTTGGAAAATGGGGATGGTCGAACGGGCACTTCGCATCAAGTCGCGGACCAAGTCACTTCTCCAAAACGAAACTGTCGGTTTGCCCATTTTGTTTTGAGTAATTATTTGTAAGTGATATTTAATGTGAATTTGTGTTAAAAATAAACTGTGATTTTTGTGTACCAAAACCGAAACTATTATTTTACCATGAACCCGGTACCACCGAACCCTAATAACAACAGCGATATCGCTCAGCCATCGCTTACGCCGTCAAAATAAATATTAGCTCCCTATGAAAATTAATTCCATTTGTTTAACAGGTATCTATCCTCAAAAGTAAGATATCGAACGACCTAACTGTTTTCGTTACTCTTTGGTGAAATACATTTTTATAAGAATTAATTGCAGTTTTAATCCTCCGATTGGTAGAAATGCCACCAATATCTTGCAATTTCCTACACTATACTGCACGCCCATTGCTTCCGGCTTTCTTATTGGATATCGGCATCGGTTGAAGAATGCTTCAAATCCGAAAGATTTTTTAAACTGAAATGATTTTGAATGTTATTTAATCATAAAAATAAGATTCAAAATCATTTCAGCTTACAAAAATCTTTTGGCGTGCCGCCGTGCCGCCGCGCGCGGCCTTTGAGCTCGCCGCCACCTTTGAAAGAAAATCACTAAAAGATTCCGTACATGTGTAATAATAACGCGATCCTATTCTAAGACCGAGCAATCTTTTTGGGGTTTTTGGATACTGTATTCGATTATTTTGGAATTATATTTGTTTCATAATTATGGCAATGTATTTTATTTCTTTATCATTTAAAAAATACAGAAAATAGGTAAACCACTAAGATTTGTAATTAATGCTACAAATACTAGTCAACCTCGATAATACAATTTTAACTGGCCGCTTATCACATCATGGGACAGAAATACCGTAAGCAAAATGTAGGTGCACTGCTATCACTAGGTACAATATTTTATTTTATAAATAGTACCTATTTATTATCGGAATTCACTTAATATCTTATTGATCCCTAAAATTGTGTACATTTTTATTATTGTAGGCTAGTTAAGTAATTAGGCATTTATTTCGCTAGTTCACTTCATTCTTTCGAGTTGGATGCATGTCGTCTAGTTTCGCGTTGGATTGCAGTGAATTTTGCGAGGAATCATGACCGAATATGCGAACAATGAATATTATGACATGATAATGTGTGTAGGTGCGACTGACGGTAATCTTGCAGCAGCAAGACAACTGTCTAAGTTCTGTGTACCTTTTGTGTTTGTTGTCCTTATTGTGAATAAGTTCATGTGCTAAAACTATGAGTGTACTTACGTGTACCTACGTGTGTAAAGCTGCGCAGGATTTGAAAAGGAAAATGGTATGTACAAACTTAATAATTACCGTACTGATCATTTCACTCGCGCGATGAGGCAACAGCTTGCCAGGTCAAAGGACGCGACAATACCTAGATACCTACGGCCTGCGGTCATTGATTTATTTGGCTCCGCCTATCTAGGGTTGCTACGACATAGCAAAATTAAAATATTATTTGTATTTTGTAAGAGAAAACCGAAATTATTTAAAGTTGAGATATGACCATGGCGACCTTCCAGAATAACTAATAGTGTATTAAACAATACACTGTTTTCGGTATAACAGGGGTATTTTGAATCACACTGTATACAAAACCTATTTATTTATTATTCTTTATATATTTTATAGAAGACTGTCGTCTAGTATGACATGACTGAGAAGGGCAGCAGGCAGTGTAAAACCATCTTGATGCAGGGCCCAACAAAAATACCATAAAATCGATATCACATGTGCACATGTACCGCGATCTATCACGATGTAGCGATCTCAAAAGTAGTTCACTGGTTCAGTGTTAATAATTTACTCCTTAATGAAAAAAAAACCAAATGCATTAAGTTTACACTACCTCACGTTAGGCAGGTGAAAACTAACGTGTTGATAAAGGGCGAAGAGTTGAATCCCAAGATAGCACAGTATTCTTGGGCTTAACTTTGGATGCTAAGCTTCAGTGGGGCCCACATATAGATAAATTGTCAAAAAAGCTAAGCTCCGCAGCATACGCTGTTAGGAAAATTCGTAATTTAACCAACATAGAGACAGCCCGTTTAGTGTACTTTAGCTATTTTCATAGTATAATGTCGTACGGTATTCTGTTGTGGGGAAATGCAGCCGACATTCAGACTATCTTTGTTTTGCAGAAAAGAGCTGTTCAATGCATTTATAAATTAAGTCCGAGACAATCTCTCAGAGAGAAATTTAAGGAGATTAATATACTGACTTTGCCTTCTCAGTACATTTTTGAAAATCTTTTATATGCCCATAAAAACATTAAATTGTTTAAAAAATACAGTGATATCCACAATATAAATACTAGGAACAAACACAAATTTGTTGTACCTCCAACAAGGCTCAAGAAAATAGGTGGCTCATTCAGGAGTCAATGTATACGCTTTTATAATAAACTTCCAAGCCACGTTCAAGATCTGAGTCTTAATAAATTCAAATCATTCATTAAACGCAAGTTGTGTCAGAAAGCTTTTTATACCGTTAAATATTATATTGAGGACAAAAAGGCTTGGGATTGAACTGCTCCAATTTTATTTTATATTATTTTTATTTTTGCATACTGAATGTTGACATTAATATTTACTTTGTAAGTATTATATTATTTTACTTTATTGTGAATGTGAAGACTATGTAGGTCATTGCTTTTTTTTTTTTTTGTTTGTTTTATTTTTTCTCTCAGTTATTTTTAATCATGGTCTGGCAGTTTGAGTAATCTATGCGGCCTACCCCAATGTCCTTTCTTTGGTATTGTTCGTCGAATCGTTGAGCTCCTTAAGTTCTGAGTTGAGCTGCGCGATTACTGACAAATGCGTGCACTGACTGGACAGGTCCTCTCAATCTGTGTGGTTCTTTCCTCAAAAGACCATTTCAGACACCAATCTACATGGTCTTCACATGAAGTGACCAAGATTATGTCTGGACTTTATAAGAGACTGTGACCTCTGAGTTTGTTTCGGCCTTTCTTCTCAGAGTAGTCAGATAGGAAACGCCGACCTCATCTAGTTTAAAAAAAAAATATTGACTTGTAAAAGTGTTTGTACAAACCTACTTACAGAAATAAAAATCATTTATCATTTATTTATCATTTACCGATTGTGCGACGACCCGTCAAATACGTGAAATAATAATATTTAAACGCTTCTCGTCCTTCCGCACCTTTATTTATTAATATATACGTGTAGTACTGCTTAGCTCTGCTATGACGCGACTGGATCCGTGCCCTCAGTAGAGACATATTACCAGTTTCTGCTTCTATTCCGAATTCATTCAAATCCTGTAGGTTATAGTCCCTGTAAACTTTTTCGGTTTTCCAGTGCCGTTTTATAAATTGATATTATATCTAGTATGTGATCATTAGTAAAATCTTGAGATACGTTGTTATTTACTAATGTGTCTCAGTCTTGATTCATCAAGTGTTCATTACAAACGCGAGCACACTGCGGTATGTAAAAGTTGAAATATGAAAGCATGTGAACTTTTCTGCTGTTGGGTATTCGAAGCCGGGTCTCATTTAAACAACCCCTAAATATGCAATGACTCGCCGTATTTGCTGCTCTTGCAAGTTGTGGTTGGTTGGGTGAAACCGGCACTTCATCCACTATGATGTTCGCATCCTCGACTAATTCAACAGTTCCTGTGGATCTATGTGCTCTTTCAGCAGTATTAATTCTCTGCCAACATCGATGACACGTAAAAACAACTTGATCGAAGGATACCTGAAATGTAGAATAGAATATGGTTTTATTGTTGTATAAAAAATGCGTCGGTGGCGCAGTTAGATTGGTTTATATTGATGAAGATATTGTTGCACGCCACAATTAATGCCTGGTATATGGTGACATTAGTTACCACTAGCGCCATCCAGTATCGAGTAGTAGAACTAGTAGAGTAAAGATCCTTCTAGATTTTTCGATGCTGATGTACTCGAACATTCTAGATGTTCCTACAGTAGAAAGTTCTGGAACTATCTGAGGCCCTGTATAAGGCCGGTATGACCGCGACCCGGGTCAGTACTGGATAAGCGATACAAGGGAATACATCGGAAGCGATCTTCAAGTGCGACTTAAAGTGATCAGTACTGCAATTGTGTCACTTACCTCGCGTGAAGAATTGCTCCTCATATATTCTTCAACGAAAGGTCTGGATTGTATTATATTCTGCGTTATTAAATGGCGGCACTGTCGCAAAACAGAACTTAAGCACACAACACATAACTCTCGTCTGTTTTCTTCCATGTTGTTCTTAGTATAGGAGTCCAATTAACACACGCACAGGTTCAAAAGCAGTAAAACTCAAAAGTCCGATAAACACGCTAAGATCAAAAAGTGTAGCAAAACTCAAAAGTCCGATAACCACGCCAGTCAAAATAAAATGGATTAATTAATAATAATGGATAACGGAGGAATACACAGTACACAACGACAAGCGAATGTGGTCTGCGCTCGCGCCGCTCACTCTTTCCAAAAAAGCGCACGCGACGAAAGGCGTGGGGTAGCCCCCCTTCCCCCTCCCCCACCCTCTCCGGAATGGGCTCCGTCAGTTCGACACGGTCGCTGGTTACTTATATAGCTATAGTTAATGAAGAATTACATTATTGTTCTATTCGGCGTAATTATTTTGTTTTAACTTGTTTTTGGGAAATATCTCTGGAACCCCATTGCCTACACCTTAACGGCGAAGTAAACACAATAACCTTTTCAACGACGTATGTGACGTTACTGTTGAATAGGTAGACCGCGATGCCCATTCTCCTTTGCCAAATAATTTACCTAGTAATATTACACAAGTGACAAACACAAGCATAACAGTTCCAAAGAAAAACTAGACTAAAATAGTACATAGTTATTTTATTAAGGCATTGCTGTTAATTGTGTGGGGGTTGGCTCATTGTAATCAACCCGTATAAAAAATTGGGTGCGTCTACTTATGTAGGTACGCGATTTAGAAGTTATAAAAAATATTTGTATTAAATCAATTTCTTTTAAAACAAAATATTTTTGCATTTAAATTACCTGCAGTTTTGGAACCGCTGTTTTTAGTAATCTGCGCCTTTGCGTATTTCCAGTTATTGGACATAACTGGAAATCTATCAAAATTAATCGAAGATATTGTCAATGTTTATAAGGTTGGTATATTTCTTCTCCTCTTTCTTTCGCGACAATAGCTACCAACCCATTCTGCACAGCGAAATGGGTCGCTAGGAAATCTGCAAATAAAAATCACTACAACACAACGTCCCCCGCCGCGTCTGTCTGTATGTTCGCGATGATCTCAAAAACTACTGAACTGATTTTAATGCCGTTTTCATCAATAGGTAGAGTGATTCAAGAGGAAGGTTTATACGTATAGTTTTCCGACATCCACTCGGGCGGAGCCGCAGGTAAAAGCTAGTAACATATAAAATAAATACTACTCCATGCATTCCCTGTTCCAACACATTTGATGTTTGTTACTAAAGTCGGCGCGTTCTCGCAACCATTGGTCAAACAATCATATTTACTATTTAATTCAATCGGCCTCGCCTTTTTCCAACTATGTTGAGGTCGGCTTACCGAAAACAAGATATTCCTACCAAAATCTTGGTGTTACGTTACACCATTTTTGATTGCGCGCTTGGCATTTGACGTCTTTAAGATTGGACCATATTAATTTGAAATAACATCACTAAAGTCTTTGAGCTCTTATTTCGCATCGTTTTTGAAGCGCTTATCGGGAATCGAGTACTATTATTGATCAAAGCCATTCATCAGAATAAACATCTATCTTTTTGTCTATTGCCATTTTTTCGATACTGACAACATTCACATCATGGAAACGTCAAATGGTGTTGCCATTTCTTAAACCGAATAAAACCCCATCTGATGTTTCTTCATACCGTCCCATAGTGTTGTCTTCAATTCTAATGAAACTAGCGGAACACTTAATTAAAAATCGCCTGGAATGGTATGTTGAAAGTAAGGGTCTTTTGGCAGAATCACAATATGGTTTTAGAAAAGGTAAAAGTACAACTGACTGTTTAAGTATTTTAACATCGGATATTCGATTATCCTTCTCTAATAACCATTCCACTATTGCAGTTTTCCTTGATATTGATGCAGCTTATGATAATGTTGTATTATCAGTTTTACAAAATAAATTAAAAGCCTTACAAGTTCCATTGAATTTGTCGAATTTCATTATTAATATTCTGACTGAACGATCTGTTAACATGATAATAGGAGATCATGAGGTATCCCATCTTGCTTGGAGAGGCCTCCCGCAGGGTTCTGTGCTCAGTCCCCTCTTATACAATATTTACACTTTCGATTTAGACTCGTCCTTAATTACTAACAATGTTAAGGTTCTTCAATACGCCGACGACGTATTATTATATTCTTCAAGCCAATCTGTTGAACAAGCCAGCTGTGCTATCAATTCTGCTTTATCTACTCTGGAGTCATGGTTACATCTAAACGGTTTGGATTTATCCACGTCTAAATGCGCGGCTGTTTTATTCACTCGGAAAAGAAATATTCCCTTGGTAAACCTCTTTTATAAGGAAATACCTATTCCAGTTACAGATAAAGTCAGATATCTTGGTATAATACTTGACTGTAAATTAAGTGGTGTTCCTCATTGTGATTATATCGTTA
The DNA here is from genome assembly GCA_948252095.1 of Dicycla oo. Taxonomy (NCBI): domain Eukaryota; kingdom Metazoa; phylum Arthropoda; class Insecta; order Lepidoptera; family Noctuidae; genus Dicycla; species Dicycla oo. Next base: position 12,879,330 of record OX411730.1, read on the forward strand.
ACAAATGTGAAAATCACCTAAACATGCTTAGATGCCTCTCTGGTGTATGGTGGGGTGCACATCCATTTTCTTTGAAACTTGTTTACAACGCAATTATCAGAAGCACTCTAGATTATGGATTGTTCGTTCTAGAGCCTGGTAGTGTTATGGCTTTTAAAAAATTGGATCGCATCCAGTCTAAAGCATTACGCATTATTTCGGGTGCCATGAAGTCTAGTCCCATTAATGCACTCCAAATTGAATGTGGGGAAGCTCCTTTATATCTTAGAAGACAATTCCTATCTGACAAATATTTGTTCCGGATTCTTCAGCTCTCAACTCATCCTCTCATTCCTAAACTAGACTCTTTAGTGTTACAGATTGAATCGTCAGATTACTGGTCCCATAAACGTGCTCCTTGTTTAGTTGTAAGCTATAAAAAATTCCTTTCACTTTCTTCTCCAATTCACCATTCCAATAAACTTCCCCTGTTTAACAGTAGTTATGAGAGTCTACAATTCAGCCCTATCATTAAATATGACTGTGTAAGTAAATCAGATCCCGATTGTCATATAAGTTTTAATAATTTTCTGGCTAAACACTCGGAGTATCACTACATATTTACTGATGCTGCCAAGCGTTCGCCGACGGGTTGTGTTGGGATAGGTACTTATCATTCTCAATACAACATTGTCCAAAAAATAAAACTGCCTCCGGAGACTTCAGTTTTTACGGGGGAATGTTTCGGTATTTTAAAAGCCATAGAATATACTCGTGTTCTTAAGCTCAAAAAAACAATAATTTTTACCGATTCTCAAAGTGCTCTTCTAGCCATCAATAAATCCCCTTTTGAACACAAATCACAGCTCCCAATCATTTATTTAATAAGAGAATTTGCGTTCAGAACCATTTCGGAAGGTAATACTTTGCAATTTGCATGGATTCCGGCCCATTCTGGAATCCATGGCAATGAAGTTGCTGACACACTTGCCGGTGATGCGGTGCAGTGTGGGGATTTAGTTCCTTATACTAATTTTAGTAGTGACCTTGTGATGTTACCTAAGACTTTTCTTCGGGACACCTGGAAGGTAGCTTGGGATATCGGAAGTAAATTAAAGGGCCGTTATTTTTCAATTATTCAGCCCGACGTTCCGGAAAAACCGTGGTTTGGCAGGGCGAAGTTTGGCAAGGTGGAGACCTCCGTTTTAATACGTATGAGACTGGGTCATGTTTGTTCTCCAGCCCATCTTGCCAAACTTCATATCATCGACGACCCCATCTGCTCGTGTGGTACAGACGTAGGCGACCTTAACCACATTTTTTTCTCCTGTCCCTTATATGACCGTTCTTCTTTTCTCAGTAACCTCTTGTCCCTCCGTATTCCTTTTCCTACCTCAATACTTTCTTTACTTTGCACAAATAGCTTTCCTGTATATAAATGTATAGTATCATTCATCACTCTAAATAATATTAAGTTGTAAATTTTCCTCATTGTAATTTGCTCATTATTTACTATCTTCACCTTTATAAATATACTGATCATATATCCGTCCTATCCTAAATCCCGTTAAATTATTCATTCTAATATTTTCGTTTCCCTAACTTTGAAATAACTATAAACTTGACATTGGCTAAATGCACAAACCGTGCGAAGCCAAAAAGAAAAAAAAAAAAAAAAAAAAAAAAACATTCACATCATTTTGTTCATCAATTTTGTCTATACTTTTCTAATCAGGGTCCGTCCTTTTGACATTGACATTTCAGCAATAGTTCGTAGATTCGGTTCCTTAAAATTCGCTTTGTGATAGCCACATCAGGTTTTAGTTTTAGATTAGTTAAAATAGTGTCAAAACTAGCAAAATGTCCTTGTTCGGCGATATACTATCTGTAAACAAGAATGAGGAGAAGTCACAGCAGGCGGGGGCGAGTCTATCCCCATATTTGAATTTCGATCCGCAAATCATACCGAAAGTGCAGCCAGAATTCTTGTATCCTGACGACAGTCACATGGCATCTACTGCTCGGAGGTCTAATGTAGCGCTACCTATCATTGGAATGTCCTTCATGACCGGATCAGGTAATGGGATGATGAAATTATAACATAACCTCAAAAATGTTAGTAATTTTTACATAACACTGCGTACGGCCGAATATGTAAACAGTATGTATTTGTTATAGACATCAAATCACGATTTTATCTAAATTAGTCTTAGTCTCAAACAGTCTTCAAAAGCAATCAAGATGCTCTTAATTAACGAAACTTTGTAATGAGTCACGAAATATCGCGGTTTTTATACATTATGGGCACTTACCCAAGTTAGATTGCAATAATAAATGCATACATATACTGACAAACGCAATAGAGATAGCATCTAATTCATAAATTAATAAAAAAAACTGATGCAACCACAAAAACAGTGCAATCATTAATAAAATAAAAGCACTGAGTTCAAGTGATTAGGATAAGCTGCATGTTCTTTAGAGCATGAAATCTAATCTGAATTACTAATAAGAAGTTATGTTGCCAAATGTTTATGTAGTTCGGTCTAATTTGTAGTCTGCTGAACAACTTTGAAATTATGTAAACACCATGAAAAATAATTTCGAAGTGTTGAAAACTAAAATACATACAAATTTATTATTTATGCATTTAAAGTTTTTGTACATAAGCTTACAAAAGAATTAGTTCTCTCTGCTAATTATTAGGTATGGCTGCAGTCTAATCCTAATAAAATTCTTTTACCAAATATCTAGTCCGTTTTGACTTATTTAAAAAAGGAATGTCTTTCATGTTTACATGATTATTTCTGAGAGCAGGCGTCACCGCTATCATATTTTAAGAAGTAGGTCTGGGTATGTAATTTGAGTCACAGTTTACAGATTCCTTGAGCTACTGCTGCTAAAGGCACCTACTATCTAAACTACAAACAGCCCCAGTGTATGTCCAATATGTGCCCACTCTTGACATTATAAATACTACTCTGTCGCCGTAACGAAAAGGGATGTATCTACACAAATATTGAAATGGAGAAAAAAATATTTTGTCCCGTTTAAAACATAAGTTACAAAGGCAGATGCGTCTTTTAATAGTAAGACATTCTAGTTGTGATTAAAAGTGTACAATCTCCAAAAAGTTACGAAATTGAGATAAGTATACAGAAATGTTTAGTAATGCAAATATTTTCTCTTAATTGTGACAAAAGAATGTAACTCAACCATTTATTTTTAATTTTTTTCAGCTGCTATTTAATCAAATTAAATTTCATTGTTGCATTTTCAAGTTTATTGTTCATTAATCCTTTAAAACGTCCTCCTGTAAAATTTGTAAGTTCTGAGATTACTGCACTTTTAATGCGAGAAGACAATATAACCATATCTGGTCTGAACGAGGCTTATATTACTTTCCACTGAATTATAACTATTTTAGGCCAAAAAAATTATCTGTTACTAGCTTTATTCTAAATCATGTGTGAACTCTGTTCCAGGCTTAGGTGGTGTGACAGGCTTATACAAAGGACTGAGGGCTACGACACTAGCAGGACAAACAGGCAAAGTGCGACGAACGCAAATTATCAACTATATTATGAAACAAGGTTAGTATAAGTCAATAATAAATTAATAACTATACACATAATTTATTTATAACAATACAAGTTATCTTTGTATATTTGTCATCCTTGTATACATAGTGGTGCCGATTCTGTTGTAAACTTAATTTAGGCTATTGCCAACATTTTCTCTCTAATAAAACAAGAGACGGAGTAAATTAGAGTTGTCAAATTTAGTTGAACTAATATTTCCATACACATGATACGTAAAAACATGGTGAAGTGCAAGGCGTAAACTTGTTTGACATCTCTAACTCACACATCCTAACTAACTCGCCCCACCCCACCTTATCTCTAACTTAGTTCATAGCTCTAGCCGTCCTTTTCTCACGCTGCCTGTTAGTAAAAGATAGCGATTCTCTAAGTTTAGTTTGGTTAATCAACTTGGATGGTATTAGAGAAAAGGTTTTTTTGAGGACCCACTGATTTGGATAAGAACTATCATGACCATTTCAAACTAATTTTTTTCATGGTCAAATGTCTAAATGCTTATGAAATGCCTAACATTTTAATGAAGTGCATCCAACGTAAGCAGATGCTGCTTGATATTCATACTGTGAACAAGTGTGCTTGAACTGCCATAAGATTCCTCAAAACTCCACATACTAAAAGTCCCTAATTAAAACTTTTAATGTTCCAGGCACAAATACAGGCTGTACCCTCGGGATCATCGCATCATTCTACTCGTGCATCGCGCTGGGCGTCACATGGGTACGCGACAAAGAAGACACTGCAAACACCTTCATAGCTGCCACCACCACTGGCATGATCTATAAAAGCACCTCCGGATTCCGCTCCATGGCTCTAGGAGCCGCAGTAGGCCTCACTCTCGCAGGAGTATACACCCTCATAACCGATAATGACAACATATGGAGCAAAGCTAGATACAACAGATTGTGATTCAACCCGCCTATAGTTATGTAAATACTTAATAGACTGTTATGTTTAGTATTTTGTTAAGGACGACGCCAAAGGATCTGTCGGGACGCAGGGACTTATTTGTGCCATGTCCCCCGTACCTGTTTAGATTTATGTATAGTGCTTTCTGGTATCCATAAACTGTGAAAGTTGCATTGTTGTGTTAGTAGCTCTTGCCTTAGTCGCAATTGTACTTAATAAATATTCTTCCTATTGCCAATGCCAATATGCGTATTATTGGGTAAATTTTGAGCTATTTTATGTGTTCTTCTATAAATTGTTATAGAAAGTTAGCCTCTAGACTACCAAAGGGCTCCCTACGCCAAAACTAAAGTGGGTACTTCGTAAATTATTGTGGAAGTCAAAAGGTGCAAAGAATTGCTCAAGTTTCTAATCACACTTGGGGTTTCTGTCTATAATGAAGGTGTACTATGTTCATATCATCATTCAGAAGACGGCTAATCCAGCAGATTGAAGATTTTCTCGAAGTTTTATTTACTATAGGGCTAATTTTTCAATCGTTAGATAACTTTTATTTATGGAATAAATATGGCGGTTTGACAGCTTTTGTATAGAAAATATGTCAAACTGTCATATTTATTCTTCAGATAAAAGTTATCTGACTATCGAAAAATCAGCCCTTATTCAAATATTTACTGTGTATGCAGCCTTGCATATATATTTTTTTAATCACTTACAGTTTATGGATACCTCACCCCCTGTATTACGTACATATTCCCGCCTTGTCGTATCAGGACCGCACAAATATGCATAAGCGTTAATAAATGAGTTATTTGAAAAATAATGTTTATTTATTTCATTTACGTTGTTTTACACAGTGCAGTTTGTACAATAATGTATTTACATGTGGCGATTACGATGGGATATGTTATATACTAGTGGAGTCTGTGATAACAGTGACAATACATGACGTAATGGGATGGGTATTGCAATATCCCATCACTTTTAGTCCAGCCGAGCTAATGCGAATCGTGGGTGATGTGTTGTGAATATACTACTGAAAACAACACATTGTGCTAATATTAGTAGCAGGTAATTTAATTTTGTGACAATGAAGAGTTACTCGGTCACTATTCTAGTCTAGCTGGTTAACCTTGCGTGTGGATCTTGGCATAATCAATGACGTTTGTCGAGTTGGTTTTTCTACAGGGTCAAATTAAATTAGTTAGCGAAACTCCGCAGACGTGGTGTGTGGCGACATCTAAACAGGATAAAACAAAAATACATTTTGCGAGTTTTATTTTTGAGTTCATCAACCGCAGTAGTTTTAAGTTTTTAGACACTTGAAATATTAGTTTTAAAACACATTTTTTTTTTTTGTGTAAACTTCACAGACGTGTTGGGTGTCGATATCTAAACACGAAAAAAAAAATTCCTTAATTCGTACTTCAAGTAAGTAACAACACCACCAGCGATCGTTGACCCAAAAAAAAAACAACGAAATCTTTTTTTTTTATTTATCGTGTTTAGATGTCGAATCGATACCCATCACGTATGCGGAGTTTCGCTAGCTAATTTAATTTGACCCTGTATATTGAAACAAGCCGACGGAAAGGCACATCTGATAGTAAGTTGTCACCGCCGTCTATGGACATCTGCAAGCTGCCATTCCAGAGAAAGCTGAAATGTTTTAAGTGGCGGTAGGATGTGGAATGATCATAGACTACTGAATTCACGCATTCTGATCAGACCTACACGGGAAGCCATAAATAAATATCCACTTGGAAGGGCTCTATTAACTTAATGTCTATTATGATAAGTGGGTCAATCCAGTTTGGAACGTCTGCACAAGTAAACTGACGTCGCATTGGCTTGACTCGACCCTGACACGTCGCATTGGCTCGACTCGTCCTTGACCTCCCTTGGGGTGTGTACATATTGGCGAACACTTGAAAACCTTGCATGAACTGCGGCCGCGGTAATCTTCACCAGGTAAGAGAGTAGGGTAAGGGTGTATTCACGGTGAAAGCTGGTAGCCGGCGCCCATATAATACCAGCTTTTGTCAAATCAGCGCTTCTCAGCGCCAACAAACACTGATCGACGCCGGTTACCAGCTTTCGACGTGAATACACTCGCAGAGCGGCAGCAATATGTCGCGCGATTAATTCCACTTCTCAAGTTTTTTTCACCCAGACTTTCAGAACGCGAAATACTGCCCCATTTTTTGGCCCTGGCCTAAGGAAACGCGATATATCTGCGCATCAAAAGCGATTTCGCCAATATGGCCGCAACCTTTCATAGCTTAAACTTTCAAACAATTTTATTGAGCAAACAGGCCCTTCATAGAGTATATCATAAAACTAGCTACTTATAAAAATAAAATCGCAATGCCATCATTATCATCCAATATTTGAAAATAATACAATTTGGCACCCAATTATTTACAAATATTCGCGTAAAATAAACATTCAGTTCAAAATTATACGAACATCGATTTCCGGGCGGCCGGTGTTTGAGCCTGTAATGCATTTTTAACCTTGACTCTAGGGCCATGTAAACGAAATTTTATTTATACCTTACTGATTTTTAATAACATCCGGAATCATGTTCGTCTTGCTTACTGTAACAGTAAAGCGTGCGTCACAGTAGGCGGAGGACGAGGGCGATATTATTTTAATGTTCAACTTTTTATAAACCATGCCAGGAAGTAACATATGAAACCCCGTTCTTTGCCGCCTACAGTCATAGCTGCCATTTTATCTAACACACACTTGACTTTTCTAGTATGGATGCGTTTCACGCAATACATTGGTTAATTTGACTAATTTCTAAACTACAATACAGTCGATGAATCAGGGCCGGTCCGAACTTTGCGCAATAACATTTTTTAGGAACCAAATCGCGACATGAGACTTGTGGAACATGCACGAAAGTTCGGAAAGCCTATGTTCAGGCCGGTCATAATTCGACGGCTGTATTGTCATAGATGATCAATTGGTGGTTGCGATTCGAATTTGAAGACAATGGGAAAGAAAACTGTCAAATTAGTTCCGCGTAGTGGCGCTAAGTGTTTGTTGCTTTCATTCAGTTTTTGTTATTTTCATCACATATTAATACAGATGGGACACTAGTTTAGGTATGAAGCTAAAAGTACGGGGCGAGCTCCACTTGTCGGGCCAATTCAGTGCGGGCTGCCGCGCACCGGCCGGCTCGCATGGTCAGTTCGATACTCACTCACACGCTGCGTCGTAAAAGAAGACGACCCTAACGTGTCAGAAGGTATGAGTTACGCGATAGAAAGAGAGGCAACTTGTAGGTGAATATAACTGTAGGTAATAAGCGTTGTGCGACCTGAATTGCACTTTATTGTGTCGTAGCAAGAGTCGCTTTTTACTTAAATGATTTTGCGGAGTGTCCCATCTGTATTAATCTGTGCTTTCATTCAGCTATCAGTGGAGTTCCTAACAGAAAACTGCCGCGAGATGGCGCTAAGTGTTTTTCTTGTCGCCGATTGGTAGCTTCGTCTTCAAGATTACTGACAAGTGACAAACACACAGCGCTCTCTTGCGGCGAAGCTTCCACGAAACAACTCCAATTTTCGGGCTTTTGATTATGTACTTAATTAATATATCTCAATTAATTCAGGAATCCAAATTTTGTCCTGAATACAGACACGACTCAAAAATACCAACAATCGATCATCTTTTCCAATTTTGCATAACATTGTATAGGAAATTACTTTTTAGTATATTAACAAGCGCGGTCCATTTAATATCATATTATTACATTAACTGTAGTCTCAATAAAATATCTTAGAAAAAATCCTTTAAGCGATAACAATGTAATTTATCTTAATATTCATTACTTATCTATGTTCAACAATACAACCGTTTATTATTTAGCGGTTTTAAAATAAAGTACAATTGGATGGACTTTTGTTTGATAGATGAGTTACATAATTGATAGAGCTGTTGCGATTGTCAGTTTGTTATAATCTAATCATCTATTTAAAGTCTGAATGTTACTTTTACGTGATACCAGCATTGCAAAATCCCTATGAATCTAATCTGGCTCTGTTTTTGCAATTGAATCGTTCGATAACTCTTACCATAAACGGAATTTCAAATCGATACATTGGTTTGGTTAGTATCTGTATACACATTTAATGACACGGCCTTGTGGGGATCACGGTCCTATAGATAGGTAGTTACAATTTGATAATGAAACAGTTCACTGTGTGATATGATTTCTTATTGAAAGCTAAGGTGCGATGCAAATAATATTCGTATGTGATTCCACCTGTACGGTAATAATCTGTTTAAAAGCGATCAAACTAAACCCGATGTTTTTGGCAAAATGTATTTACTATAGTCCACCTATTGATTATGACGATTACCGTCTGAAAATAATGATGATGTTGCCGCCCCTGACAATCGTAACATACCGTTTGCGACACATAAATACACAGATAGGACAGATACACATACAATACAGAGATTCTAAATATACATTCTACTAAAATAGTATACTAAAATATACTTCAATGCGAATAGCCCCCGAATACAAACGATATACAACGTTCTTTTAAAGGTATTTCTATCGCTACAATAATCTTTAAAGTGAAAGGGACAGCATGAGACTTATGAGAGGCTTGAAATTGAGTAGCGTTTTAGTAATTGGCCGTAAGTAACTTATACTTAACTAGACATAGCACGAACAAGGACAATTACGTATTTTCAGGCTCATTTTTACCACACATCACTCAACGCGTTTAACGCTAAACGAGTTTAAAACATCATTCTGTCATCTTCAAACCATTGAAAGAAATGGAGCGATGTTTTAAACTCGTTTAGCGTTAAACGCGTTTAGTGATGTGTGGTGAAAATGAGCCTTAGAATGAAAATTGGACTGTTTTCTGTATGATTAGCTCGAGATTTAAATCGCAAGTGTAAAAGCCATTACTTTCAAGTTAGAGTGATATTTTAAGCACTTTTCAATGAAAACCGGGTACCGGGCTGGAGATATTAACCCCCGCGATGGAGAATCCTACTAATATTGTAAATGTGAGTTTGTACGTTTGTTACTCAATCAAGCAAAAACGGGTGAATGGATTTGGATGAAATTGGCACACAGATAGTCTATGACCTGATTTAACACATAGGATATTTTTTATCCCGGTTTTACGTTCCCGTGGGATATTTTCCGACAACCACGCGAGCAAAAGCTAGCAGGATAAACTGACATTAATTTAGAAAGATATCTTTTACACGATCGATGTAACCATTGAGCTATAATTTTAGACATTCCATTGCACTAATTAAGTTCAGCAGATTACTGAATTTATTGTTTTTTTCGCTAGATCTGATAAACGACTAATTTAGATTACAGCTAACCAGAGCCACTTCAGTCATTGATAGTTATTTTATTTTACTGTGAGACAATCATGCTCATTCAAACGCATGACTGACACACTGAAATATTTCTCACAGAGATTGAAATAGTTTACTTGCTACTTGATTCATATTACTGAGTCAGCGCGAGCGCAGGTATTATTGTGACGACTCTGGGAACGGTAATTGTACCGTAGTGATAGGTACCTGCAGGGACCGAAACCGGTACGAACAATACCGGTATTTTTCGGTTACAACCTTTATTTTTTTTACAGGTATTTTCAAAGGTTACCTTAATTCTTAAACCTTGAATACAACCGGTATTATACCGGTTACCGAAATAAAAATTACCTATATCTTACACGTGCCGTCGGTATTAGTCAAAGTCGCCGCGTTTAACTGTTCATATCGTCAAACGTTGAGTATTCAATAATCTGGCCAGCACCCTACTGGCGTAACACACGATCAATCACAATCTGAATTTGCATTGCTTCATAAGCTCGAAAAAATTGTCTGCTCAACAACGTGAATAACGTAATGAATGTTGTTGAACTGTCAAAATGAAAGCGATTGGGACTGAGCGTGTGTTACGCAATGGGTGCCTGCGCTGACTGCTGACCACATCCACATCATGATACAACCGTTTCATGAAATGGTCGAACACTTCACGATAGTGTTTTGATATAAATAAGTGTAGGTACTGTGCTAGCGCGCTCAAACAAATTGCAAGCAAAAAGTTATGCGCTTTCATTCTTTTTTATTTATTTTTTTTTATTTGTGATGGGTTTGCTCTTGACTCTAGTCTAGGTCACAGGTGACAGAGACAAAGTCGACGATGGAGTGAGCTTACCCAGAAGAAACCTGTTTACTCTCACTTTGAAGAGATTAGGGTTGTATGCGCTCGGAAACACACGACGCAGGTAGTGAGTTCCACTCCTTTGCTGTGCGCATTATAAAAGACATTTGGAAGCGCTTAGTGCGAATTGGTGGAATAGCAACCAGGTAGGGATGGTAACTGGCAGTGCGTCTAGACGCACATCACCACCACGGCACGACATCTAGATGTCCGATGGTAGAAGGGGGGCGGTGGAATGAGGTCGTGGAGTTCTCGGGCACACTCTCCGAAGTACAATCTGTAGAAGACCGACAAGCAGGCAACCTTGCGGCGATGAGCCAAGCTATGAAGCTAGGCATCCACCAGTTTTACGTTGCCAATGAGCCTCTTAGCTTTGCGTTCCACCGAGTCAAGCGGGGCTGATCCATCCCAAAGGTGACTGCAATACTCCATGCACGATCGAACTTGCGCTTTGTAAAGGGTCAAACGCTGTCCAGGCGTAAAGTATCGCTTCACCCTATTTAGGATGCCCAGTTTCTTGGCCGCAGTTTGGGCCTTGTATTCGATGGTGGCGCCGAAGTTGAGACCAGATGTCAACTAAATGCCTAGGAGCTCAAGTCGATCAGTTACAGGAACAGATGTACCCCCAGAAGTAGGAGTTTGGGCGAAACGACTCTTTTTAGCGGTAAAAAGACACGCCTGTGTTTTGGTGGCGTTAAAAGAGACCAGATTATCATCACCCCACTGGGAGACAAAGCTTAAGGTCAAATCTGTCCGCTCTACCATGGCCTCTCTCAAGGAGCGAACTTCGGCCCCGCTGGTTTTTGCGCTGGACAAGTATCTCTCTGAAACTGTACTGTCATCTGCGTACCCAACAATACTAGGCCGAAGCAGGTCATTGATGTGCAGTAGGAAAAGAGTTGCAGAGAGAACAGACCCCTGAGGAACTCTGGCATCAATAGCCATAAGGTCAGAAGAGCAGCCGTCAACAACTACTCTGATCGACCGTTCACTAAGGAAATTTGATATCCAGCAACAAAAATCAGCTGGGATGCCATAAACAGGAAGCTTGCTGAGCAGAGCAGCGTGCCAGGCCCTGTCAAAGGCCTTCGAGATGTCAAGCGATAAAGCCAGTGCTTCGCCGTGTTTCTCTATGACTTCGCCACAGCAGTGCGTGACATACACAAGAAGACCGCCAGTTGACCGTCCCCGGCGAAAGCCATATTAACGGTCACTGAGGAGATCATTGTCTTCAAGGTAGATCAGCAACTTATTGTTCAGGACCCTTTCCATTACCTTGCAGAGAATGGAGGTAATGGCGATCGGACGGTAATGGGCAGGGTCTGCACGGTCGCCCTTTTTGGGCACTGGTTGTACATACATTTTCAAGCTTCCAGGATTTCGGCACCGTTCTTTTTTCAAGAGAGAGGCGGAACAAACGTGTCAATACAGGAGACAGTTCAGGCGCACACTGCCTCAACACTCTCGCTGGAATGCCGTCAGGCCCGCTGGCCTTGTTCACGTCTAGACTGCACAATACTCTTCGGACCTCTTTAATGTGTACTGCGATCTCCGGCATCGAGGAGTCACAATGAGGTACAGTAGGTAGTTGCTTTGAGCCAGCGTCCAGACGTGAATTGCTTGCAAAGAGAGATGCAAATAAATTTACTTTCTCAGTTGCAGAGTGAGCCAGCGACCCATCAGGTTTTATCATAGGAGGTAAAGTGGGACGACAGAAATTTGTTTCAACCGCTTTAGACAGGGACCAGAACTGTTTACTACCCGGAGGGTGCGAAGCCAGCCTGGCCCCGATACGTCCGACATGGTCAAAACGTGCCCTACGTAAAACCTGCTTGCAGAACTTGGCGGCAGAATTAAAGGCTCTTTTCTTCGCGCGAACCCTACGCGCTCTAAATTTGCGGTCGCGGGCTTTGACCCAGGCTTGGTAGGCAGTCTCTTTTCGGGCCTCAGCGTGGGCGCATTCTGCATTATACCAAGGCCGGGATTTGTGACCGAGCGGGATGTCGGAGAATGGAATAAAACATTCCATCCCCTGCCGAATCACGTCCGCAAGCGAGTCAGCACAGCACGAGGGGTCACCCGAGGAAAAGCACACTTGCTGCCATGGATAAGGCGCAAAAAAGTGCCGCATCTCATCCCAGTCTGCTGACCCGTATCGCCATACTTGCCTCGTGCCTCTAGGGCTCTCATCTGGAGGAGAGCAGGTCGATATGGATTTCACCAGACAGTGGTCAGACGTTCCCAGCGGGGCTGAGACCGATACTGAATGACTGTCCGGATCAGATGCCAGCAGAAGGTCCAAGCAATTGGGTGTATGGCCGTCAACATCCGGTACCCGCGTTGCCATATTCACCATCTGGATTAGATCTAGCGCTAAAACAAACGTGCGCACCTCCAACCCAGCATGGTCAGTTTTCTGGTATGGGAACAACCATTCTTTATGATGGGCGTTGAAGTCCCCCAGAATAATGAGCTTCGCCGTTGGGTACCGTTGCTGGGCTACGTCAGTCGACTCCACGAGGAAATTAAAGAGCGCTGTTGTGTCCTGGTCACCGCTGTGCGTTCGGTAGATGCCGATGTAGAGAGATTTCTCCACGCCAGTATCCACAAGTAGCCAAATAAAATATTTTTCTTTCTTTCTTTCTTTCCATATGGCAGAGAAACCCGATTTCTCAAAGCAGCGGAGACGACGACAACAAATGTCATCGCGAACGTACACACAGACCCCAGCTTGCTTCTTGAACTTGTGTTCAAGAGAGTAACCCGGGTAGTTGAGGTACGCCACGTCCGATGGGGTTGCTATCTTCGTCTCCGTTAGGAAAAACAGGTGCGGCTTCTCGGTCTCAAGGTGGTGATGGACCGGATCGAGATTGGAGTGCAATCCCTTGATATTAGCGAGGTGCATTTTTAGTGGGAGGAAGTGCAACCGTTGTTTACCCTTATTTTTCTTTACTTTGGTCATTTGAGTGGAGTTGTTGGGGAAAAAGTCGATTGTCGAGGCATAGCTTAGTGACCCAAGTGGAACACTAGAGCCAACCAAACCTATGGGAAACTCATTTGGAGACTGCGGGGACGCCCGAACCCCCCTCGGATATGGCCACCAGGTCCTCCCATCCAGTCGACGGCTGGCACGGTGGAGCATACCGGGATTTTTCGCGAGTTGGCGGGGCAGCCTTTGGCACGTGGCTAGCGTGCTACTTGGGCGCCCTACTGACTGCGGTCGGCCAACGGCTGGCACCGTGCTTCGCATCCCGCTACCCTCCAAAATGAGTTACCCGGCTAGCCGACTCAGAGACCATGACCGGTTCCAAACAGCGCAACTGACAATCTCCTTCTCCCCCAAAGGCACTGGCACTCCCACACACCGACGGAACACAGCAAGCTGCTTGGCGCCAGACTCCGGTGGGATGGTGGTCGCAAGCCAGGCGGCCCCTAGCGGAGCCTACCACCGCTAAGTGAGATCGTTCAGCCTTACCACAGGCAAGCCTGTGGTGCCGTTGCCCGGGGTGGACCAATAGGAGGTAGATCCCAAGCCACCCCAAACGAATAAGTGCTGCATTCTATTAGAAAATAGGGCGTGTACGTTTCTCCGCAAGTTAAATAAACAAACTACCGAGTTGTTTTCTATGATGAGGGAAAAAGATAAACAAATAGTATTTTACCAATTTACAATGTAATACTCGTATTACTTACCTTGTTCATTTCCTTTTTATTTTCTCCGCAAAAAGGCGAACTAAATAAACGTAAACAATACTGGCAGGACGCACGACAATCTCCCTGGTAATGTATTTTTTCTAATGCCAACAAATTGTCGGCATTGCGATATTCTGTCTTTCTCGTAATCGAGGTCATTTTTAGGTAACTGGTATTAAAACGGTAACTTAAATAAAGGTAACATGTTTCTTCTTCTTGGGTTACCCAGATAGCGGTTACCTTAATCATAGAGGTAACCGAAATTCTTCGATACCTGTACCGTAATTTATAAAGGTTTTCGGTCCCTGGGTACCTGATATCAGGTCTTCTTATTCTGACTTAATATTTTACATTATACGAGGTAATTTTATGCACAAACTAAGAATAAAATTAAAGCCTGCGACAGCTGGAATAGAGGATGTTGCTTGCAAAGAACCAGTATCAAGTTTTTCAGTTACATTTAAAAATCCATTTTTTTTTAAGTCGCGTGAAACTTAATATGCTAGTAAGAAACAAAAACTACGCGTTTTTTATGTGACCTTGCCCACATCGCTAATAAAATAGCAGACTTACAAATGTCTCACAAATTGGATTACAATGTTTTAATTTTAACATAATATGATAATTATCTAAAGAAACGCGTTCCGACATTTCTCTGGTTACCTGATAGATTACGATTAAGTATTAATTTTATAACTATAATATTTACAACACCTTAATAATCGACGTAGTTTCATAATAATATCGTGCCTTTATCAGTGAACAAACACCAACAATCCAACCAGGCGTTCTTGGCAAGATTTTCAACAGTTTAAAATATAAACTGAATTATTATGCAGAATTATGGCCGTTATAATTGTACATTGCATATTTTGGTCATAGTAATATAAAAACAATTTTGATTGTCAGTAATGTTGACATGGTTAACAATGAGTTGGTCAAAAGTATCTTGATTTGACTTCATTATTGAGTCATTACAAAAGTAAATATAACATTATATTACAGGAAAATGCTCTGCAGTAGCATCAAAAACGTCTTTTAATTCCTCCACCAACTTGAATTTGGAACTTTATACATATTACTCCTGAATGTATTAAAACCCGAAATTAACAAAAAATCAGTCATTCCTAATGGGATACCCATTTTGTCATTACTATAATAATCACTACTTGATTAACATCAGATACCTAATATCAGAGTACGTAAATAGATGGAAGCAAAGATTCTCAAAACAATTCATAGGTCACATGGAAATAAATTATTAAACAAGCTAGTATTACATTTCTTTGACCAGAATATTGTTTAAAAACTTATTACATAATTACAATAAAATTGTAAGTCAACTATAAATAATTTCTGGCCTGAGATGGTAAAATCAAAGAGTGTAAAATAAAGCGAACTCAGTGGCTTATTATTGTTTTTTTTATACCACATTAGTAATGCAAATTGGCTTAATAAAAGTATTGCAATGAAACAGTTGATATTCACAACTTGTTTGCGCAAGCGACCCCGTAAATGCCATACTATTGCACGTAGATATAAAAACCTTAACATTTCACATGCACACAATAGGGTGACCATGTCTTAACTTCCTGTATTGTGTCTTGCAGTCGTCGCTGCATCCTCGCAGGTTTGAGGCGCAGCATTGCTTCTGTCACGTGGCTGCATTCAGTATAGACTTCATATCCTCTGGCAGGACACAGTTAAGGTCCTCTAATCGTCGCGCAAGCAAGGTCCTGGTATTATCCGCAACTGGGGGGTTACTCTTCAATACTTCTCTCAGTTTCAAGACCATATCTACAATTTCAACCTCCTTCTTGCCAACTGACCATTTCTTTAAGTCACTCTCAGCCAATGCTTCGAGCTGCAATGCATGTAATTTATTTGTCAAATTGTTGTGTCTTTCATGGAACCATGCACTAAAGTTGGGTGTCCTAAAGTAGTTCCTGTATAGTCCAATCCAATCACCTTTGATACCAGTAGTCAGTTGTGGACCTGATTGCTGCAGAGTAGCAAAGAAATCTTCAGGGTTGAATGGATTTGGTACTGGTGGTGCTCTAAATGGAGAAATGTTCTTCTGTAAAGGCATGAGAGATGCCATGTACCTTTCTAAGGGTATCATAAAACTTTGGGTCAGTTCAAGCAAGTGTCGCTTCACCATAGCAGTTTGAACTTCAGATGGGCGATCAGTTCGTATCCCATTATGCAGTTTCTTTATAATAGCTTTGTCTTTTTCCAAAAATGGTTTATACTGGGTGTATACACCAGGAGCAGTGTCCAAAAGCTTGAGGTTACCCACTTTTCTTAGTTTAGTCTTTATTGAAGTCGCATCACCCAACTTAATGGTGTGTGGCCAATGTTGCAATGTTTTCGTAAAGAATGGATTGGTCACACCTAGTATTACACAAGGTGGGTTGAATTGTTTCCTTGTAAACTCTTTGAATTCACTGTCGTGTATTGTGAAATATGGTCTATATTCTGCCGAATATGGCAATGGCTGTATCAAATATGTCAGGGCTTGAACTAATGCAGAACATTCTGTCGGTGAACTGGCCATAACCACTATTGGTTCTGCAGTCAACACTAACTCCCATAATAAATGTAGGTGTGAAATAACACTAGATAACACATCAAATACATTCACATCTTGTATTGATGCTAAAATATGAGGTACATTCGGAGAATGCACCTGTTTGGCTATGTCTGATCGAGTGATCTTTCCGGTCTGTTGATTAGGAATGTATGATTGAAAAACTGTACCGAGCACAGGTAACAACAAATTCTGGCCGGCGTCGAGTGAAGGCCATCTGTTAATATCATGACAGGCGGCTTCTAAACTCCTTTCCCCTTCTTCAAAATGCTTAGGCGCAATTAATTGGATTACTTTGTAGAATAAGTTTATAAAAGGTAATCTAGTAAGTAAAATTATACTTTTCTGGAAGTATCCTCGCGGCAGAGAGGGGTCCTTGACTTGTCTGAAGTACACGAAGCCCCAGTAGTGCGTGGAGTCAGCGCGCAGTGTCGGCACACTGTCGTCGTTGTACACAAGTTGCTGCCCCGTGAGCCCCGTTCGCGAACGCAGACGAACATGGAACTGGGTGTCTCCCATACACCCAGAATTAGAGTCAGGGAACGCCAAATAACAAATATTACACTTCTCTTGATCACTAAGCTTCACACCAGGAGGATACACGCTTTCCATAGCCTGTCCGAGCTCCAAGTCGAACGTAACCACACAAATGCAGTGTAACCAGTCGGAAAACCTGCTCCATTTCGCTTGAAACTCAAGTTCTGCCGCGGGCATTTCACTGTCCTCGTAATTTTGCAATCCACAAGCCATGGTATTTTCTGATTACCGAAAACACATCCCGACCAACCAATTTGTGAACGCTTATTTATTAAACACGTTATTGACACTACGTTATCATTGTTTATTACGATGTAACGAGTTTATACACATTTTTTTGTTAATAAAAACCACAAAAACAACGGAGCGTACAGAAGTCGTCCCGCAACAGCTGTTTGACACAATATGGCTGCGGGCGCCAAAACAAAAGTTTAACATGTTTATCGATAAAACTAAACAAAAATCAAAAGATCTACGTATTGTTTTTGGCACATTAACTTACCCGCAATCCATGATTTTCTATTTTGCAGCTATTCACTTCGTTTCTCACATAGATTTTACAAAAATCAGTTGCAAAATACGATTTCTGGCCCAAGCTTCTTCTTGAATACGTTCCGTTTTAAGCAGAATTAACTTTATTTTGTTGATCAACAAATTACGTTTACACAATCAACTTTTATTTTAATTATTTTATCGATCTTATTTAAAATACTACATTGTGAGAATAATGTGTTAATATTGGTTGTATTAAAAAAACACGATCACTCTGCTTTAGTGGCAGCAACTCTTTGGCCCTCCCCGTCCCGCTTTCCTAACTAAAAGTGATAAACGAATCGTTTCGTCACAAAAAACTGTAGTTTCACTCGGCGCCGGCCGTGATACACGGTACAAATATGTACAGTAATTTATCTTCATATAAACGGTCGGAACGCGAGTCACATAGGTATGACTCGCGCCTCGAGTTTAGTCTGCACTAAGTCGGCAAACATTCGCGAATGCGCCGCAGTGACGAACGGACTGTATGATGGTTTTGTAAGCAATAAGCGTGCGATTTGTGACAAATGTTCATTGAAATAAGTACAAGTACTTACTTTAATATGCAAAGAGCGATAATAGACGATGTAGTGTTGTTTTTGGTTGCTTGAAGTCGTTAAAAACGCACCCAGAAATAACTTTTTTTATATTACGTGGAAACTCCGAAAGGTAAGATTATAAACAAGTTTTTTTATATACCTACTACAAATTACGTACCTACTCGTAATTTGTTTCCTTTTTAATAGGTAGCTAATTCGCTTTGTCCACCGTGTAAAATGCCCAAGATTAATAAATAAATAAGTGGATATGGTGAAAAAAGTGACACACGAGTGACCTACCTACGCTTGCGTTAAAAAAACTAGTAGGTAGTTTCCTAGGCTAGGCTATCTAAAGGGTCTTTCAAATAGGGCGGGTCGAAGTTGACAGTTTGTGGCGGCCATGTTGTTTTGGCGGCATCTGTCAAATGCGTTGTTATTTCTTCCGTTACTGATGCCAAATCTCCATGGCAAGTTACACGATTGAGCAGCACGTCCAAATGATATAACTTTATTATCAAAATGAGTGTTCGTTAGTGCAAACGTTGCGCGCATTAAGTCCATTTTACGGCAGACGCGGTGGCCCTTCAAAGTCGACTCTCCAACGTTTGGTGACCAAATTCGAGACGACTGGTTTGGTAAACAACCAACTAATACCCTTACGTCAAAGGAACGCCAGATCGGCCGAGAACATCGCTGCTGTCCGTGAGAGTGTGCAGGAGACTCCGAGGCAGTTTCTCGCCGTGCACAAGAACTCGGCCTTTCGCAGACTTCAACTTGGCGAATTTTGCGTTGGGACTTGGGCCTACACTCGTACAAGATCCAACTGACCCAGGAGCTCAAAGTGAATGACCATGACAACGCCGTTTGTTCGCTGACTGGGCTACAGAACGTTTGGAAGATTTTGGCCGAAAAATCATCTTTAGCGACGAGGCGCATTTTTGGATGAATGGTTTTGATAATAAGCAAAATTGCCGTATATGGGACGACCACAACCCACATGAGGTTCACCAGGTGATAAAAAGTTAACGTTTGGTGCGGATTTTGGTCCGGCGGCGTCATTGGTCCGTACTTCTTCGAAAACAATGATGGCGAGGCCATTACTGTCAACGGCGAGCGCTACAGATCAATGATTAACAATTTATTTTGGCCTGAATTGAACGATATGTACGTGGACAACATGTGGTTCCAACAAGACGGCGCTAAGCGCTACACAGCCAGCGACACAATGGACATTCTGCATGAACGGTTCGAGTGTAGGGTTATCTCTCGCAGAGGTGACGTGAATTGGCCACCAAGATCGTGCGATTCGACCCCGCTAGAATTTTTCTTGTGGGGTTTTCTCAAGTCGCAGGTCTATGCCAATAATACACAATCAACCGATGCCCTGAAAGTCAACATAACACAGGCCATCGCTCAGATTCGGTCGGATCTATGCAGTAGAGTAATTGAAAATTGAACCTCTCGGATCCGTGCCACCGTTCGAAGCTTCAGTGGACATTTAAACGATGTCATATTACATAAATAGGTAATGGCATAAATGGGCCTTTCAAATAAAAAAAATAATTTCTTTAATATCTCACATACAGCTTGTTTTATTTAATTTCAACATCGACCCGTCCTTTTTGAAAGATCCTTTATTTACTTAGCTACTTACATATATTACTGAGTTAGACGAAGTATCGTTATGAAATGATAATAAGAGTAAGAAATGGTAGGTACATACCTACGTAGTAATATTTAAGTACATTATAATTTACTTCATAAGATTTTGTAGTACTCGATGAGATGGTTGATAATGGCGCCGATTCCCTGGTTCACAAACTAAACTAATTTTAAATTCAGTGCTGAAGATAAATATGAGTTTAGTCCTGTCAAATTAGTCAGCGCCTGACGTAAGTTAACGTATTTTTAGTAGCCAAGTTTTTGGCTTGGTATATCTTTTTATAACAAGCTACCCTCTTCTTTGCTAGATTTGCCCTTTTATGCGTTCAAAGCTAAAGTAAAATCTAACCTTTGTTCAAAGGCATACTATTCTATCAACGATTACTTAAACGATAAGAATAGTTGGTCGCTGTGTTTAACTTAAGACAATGTTTATGTTCTTTCTCCAGAATTAGCATACCTACTGACAGGTTATATGAGTTCATATAATTATTTATTTTGTTTGACTCTCAAGGTCAATTTATTTTAATTTTATTTTTATTTATTATTGACATAATCTACTCATTTCAATGTTTATTTATTTTTTATGAGTGGTATTGCAATATGTGGTTAGCTAGTGACCTCGACAATTGATCATAGTTTTTCTTGCCCGAGCAACCGGCAGCAAGTTCATCATGCTCCCTTAGATGTCACTGCTTGCGGTAGCGTCGGGGGTCGGGTTGTCTCCTTCCCTCAAATATGGCGAGGGGGGTAATGGCTGATCTTTGCGTTATACTCGTGAACGGGTGCTGCTTGTGGTGACAGGTCGTCTTGCTGACCTTGGTTTTGTTTTGTTATTAGTAACTTAACTCGTTGTTGATTTTACTTCGATGGTCCTAGTTTATCATCGGTGACTTTGAGTTACGACTACATGTACGGCTATATGTAAGTGGGCACGCCCTTTATTACTGGAGGCTTTTATTTGGGTATAAAGTTCTGCTTACGTTTTTAGTTTTGTATTTTGTTTCTGCTTGAGTAGGTATAGTTTTCGATTTTTTTTTTTTTTTGGTATATTGGCGTGTGCTAGCTTACTTATAGCAAATAATTTAATTTAATGTTTTGTATTGCGTAATGTACCTAAATTATTATGCGCAGTGTTATATAGAATCATTTTTTTTTTTTTTGAACTGAACAGACAGCTGTGCTGCTGGGGAGTTTGTTGCGCCACTTCTTCTCCCCAGCTAAAGCACTAGGAAGTGGTGAAGGGCGGGCGTTTTGGGGGACTGTCTTATGTAATTTTGACGTTCAAAAAGTGCTGATTCTCAGCCTAGTTAGAATAAATGATTTTTGATTTTGATTTTGGTTTTGATTTAATCACGTCTAAACTTGTCTATGGAGTATCTTAATATGATAGGACTAAACTAATATTTATCGTCTGTCCTTTTCTTAATGAAATAGAAAGAAAAAGATGCACTGAATTTAAATTTAGTTTTAATTAAGTAACGTTTGCAGAGCGGTTCGACATCGGGTGGGTGACCAAAATGTAATGGGGACGTTAATAAGCTCAATAACATATTATATTATAATTACTCGTCAGCTGTTTCTTACATTTTGGTTGAGTAGGTAGGTGTTGAAGTTTGTAAGGATTGGCGTTTGGTAACCTTCGACGGCAGCAGTTAGTTTTTTAAATAAAATATTCTTATAAATAAAATATTTAACACATTAAAAAAAAAAAACTGCAATAATTACATGGCAATATTAAAAGAATTTAAAATAATCACAAAATGGGCAGAGGAACAATGTTGATCGACCGTCGGCAAAATGGACGAGTCCTTTTTTTTTTGTTTAATACCTACTGACCTATTGCAGTTGACTTCGGGAGTCTAGGCTGCTTAATCGAGCGTTGGCGGGGCCTGAAGAGCCTCTCGCCTGGTTAGAAAATAAAACTAAAACTAAGTAGCACAGCTAAGGGCGTCCCATAGTGGGACTCGAACCTAGGCTTAGGGTGCTACTGATTACTGAGCAAGTGGGAACTTGTTGCATCTGATTGTTATTATTATTAGGGACAATGTTTTAAGCTACTTGCTCCGCGCAAGGGACGGGGGGAGGACGAGTCCTCTTTTTTTATAAATGGTATCTCGTAGTTGGCCTAGAGAGGCCGTGATTACTTAACCGGTCAATCCTGTGGCTGCCTTAAGCGAACTCAAAGCTTCCAGCCAGGGGCATAAAACTTACAGACTAAGCGACTACACGCTAAGGGAACCTGTGGGGAACGAACCTCGGCTTAGGGCATCGCTGGGGGGAGGACAGCAAGATGGGACAGGCTGGATCGAATTAGAGTGATTATTATTAACTGGGGAGTTTAAAGCTACTGGCTCAACTGCGCCACCAGCTGGCACTTCATTCCCGAGCAAGGGACGGGGGGAGGACGATTACTTCGGGGTCGTCGCGAGAGACCTCAGCGGCGAGGTCGGAATGTCGATTTGTTTTTGTTCCTACGGTCCCTACTGCTCTCCTGGACAATCTCCTGGACAAGAGTTATGGGGTCGTCGGGATCTGAGAGGACAAGCCTCGGGCGGCGGACCTTACTAATACGGGAGGGGACATAACTAGCCGTCTCGACAACCAGAGGGTTGCAATGGTTTGTGGCTGAGTCGAAGAAACGCCTGGAATTGCGTTTCAAGAACTGGGAGATGGTGGGAATGTCGAGATCTACGTGGAGGATTTCGTTCCGATCGAACCAAGGGGCTCCCGTTGCCTTTCGGAGGAAACGGTTTTGGAGGGCCTGTATCCTATAAATGAGGTGAGGTTTTGCGTGCGCAAACACTGAACCCGCATAGGTCATGATGGGGCGATTGCACGCTGTATAAATGCGCAATTTGCACCTAAGTGACAATTTGCTTCGTGCTTTCAGAACGGAGTGGAGTCTTCGCATCTAAAGCGGCGCGCGAACGCATCTGCTTTATATGCTCAGCAAAGAAGAGGTGGTGGTCGAGGGTCACACCAAGGTATTTGGCTCGCGT
The DNA here is from genome assembly GCA_948252095.1 of Dicycla oo. Taxonomy (NCBI): domain Eukaryota; kingdom Metazoa; phylum Arthropoda; class Insecta; order Lepidoptera; family Noctuidae; genus Dicycla; species Dicycla oo. Next base: position 12,902,600 of record OX411730.1, read on the forward strand.
CTCCCAAGGGATCGGCTTGCCGAACATGGTGATCGGTCGGGGGACGAGTCCTCGCAGGCTTCTTCCTTTTATACGCGCGGCGGCGCATCTAACAATATATAATATTTACAATCACAAAACAAGAAACTCAAGTAGGTGATGGTGGTAGGTAGGATGAACTTAAAATGCGCGGGCAGCCCTATCACGTGTTTACATACCGCACGGCTGTAGGTAATTATTTCGAGTCACACTACTGGTGGGTAGATATTTATACTGTGGGCGTATTGTAGCTGTGTCCTAACAGTTATACAAATATGAGGCATATCGACGCCATAAAAATACTAACATCTCTTTTAACTTTATTTATCGTAAGTGAAAAAGGATGTGTTTTGACAGCTACTAAAATGGCAGCCCTTCATTCCTAGCCGGAAATACCTATTTGCGGCCATTTTGTCTGCTCGCTGTTTGGTACCAAAGTTAATTGAACCCTATGTTAGACAACTTGGTGTATTTTTAAAGGTACCGGTACCGTGACAATATGAAAATATTCTCATAATCTGTTATCGATTTTATAATATAGAAATATCGATATGGGCTGCCCTATTAATTCATTGGGCGCGGCCGACGCGCATGCGCGTTTTCGGACGTTCACCATGTGCTTGACGGCGCGTATGCGCGTCCATACAATTTACACAACTTTCTTAGAGTGCGGCGCGCCGCACCTTTGCGTTAGTTGTGCATCTCTATTGTTTCGAAAACATCGTAAAATAAGGGACGGTAAGGGTGTCTACACCCAATATATTTTTTGCACGCACCTGAGCGTTTGCCACACAGGATTAGTGTAGCATAAAGAAGCGTTTGCATACATTTCACTAATAATTAAGTAGTTAATGTGTTAACCGCCATTTTATCCTCTCGATAAGGTGTAGGGTGTGTGTGTGTGTGTGTATGTTTTTCTTTTCTCTTCTTTTTCTTGTACGTTTGCAAAGTCCATTATAGTCCAATATAGTCAGTCCATGTCAGTGATCCGTATACTTATTTCTTCGTGTAGTACTCGTAGATCGAGGACAGTGGTTGGATAAAGTTAAATAAAAAATATTTCTATTGGCATTATATTTATTTAGGTATGTAAACGAAATACAGGCTCAATCAGGGCTACATTCAGCCAATATGACTAATCGCCCGTTAATTTTACTATATTACATATTCACTTAATAAAGAATCACATTTTATATTTCAACTAAATACATCAAAAGTGGATTTTATGAATGACGATCTAAAATAATACAGATTATCAGTATAAATTGGGCATTATATATGGTCATCACAAAGACACAGATTACCTAGTAAGAAATGGAGTGCACGAGTCATTCACACAAACAAATGAATCTACACTTGACATATTTATACGTGCATTGACATCTCGTGGTGCTCTGTCGCACATTATGTACCACTTTATTTCTTGTAGTTGTTAATTCTTACAGACATTTGACGGAATTGATCTAGAATACAGAGTAGTAAGTAAATGGAGTACTCGTACAAAATACATTTCTTTTTTAGGTTTGCTAAGATAGGAATCCTCCGTTTTTGCCTACTTATTCTTCTTCCATGGACTCACAATCTCTATTAACATCACATTTATAAATATTTGATTAGATATCAATAAAAGTATTGTCAACTTCTCGTATCAAGTGACGTGTAAATCGGCCAGCCATATGAATGCCACTACCATTTGTTCAATCACATTGATCGTGTATTGCATTCGTCATCATTCGTGACGCGTACGGTGTTCTTTTTTTAATTCATTATGAAAGTATGACGCATGACTTCCGAACTACCTATATATAGTACATACTAATTCCATGCTTCCGCATCTTTTATAAGTTCACGCGCGTCGCGGCGCGGAACTGATATTGGAATGTGGAGTGATATGATTGAAATGAAATCGTACTTTCAGAATAAATTATATGCCCGTAAAAATACCGTGTTTCTCTCAAAATGTGAATAACATGCAGAGAAGTAGCAAATAACATCGCGTTAATGTTTTAGAAAGAACAGTCGTACCACATCACGAGAGCGTGTCAAGTGACTTTTAGGTATATTGACATACGGTTTAAATTGCAATTATTGACATGTGGTCTTGCAATGCATCAACTATAGTTTGACAGCTATTGACTTTTGAAACAAATTTGCCACTTTGAAAGAAACTCGGGTTGTAAAATGGTTAAGGAGTACATCCTATCAAAATATGTATAAATAAATTGACAAATTATTAATTTATTACTCATGTTTATGCAATACAATATGACCCTGTTCCAAAGGAACGATGCACGAGAAATCAGTCTTTTATGACAAAGTTTAACGTGCACAGGCAGAAATTGACAGTATCCAAGCGTTAAAAGGACACATCGAAGTTAAAAAAAAACTGTCACACAGGATTAGTGACAGAGACAACGCTCTACAAAGCCAAACTCTAAAACTCGATGGGCTATAATTATTTATGGCCGGGAAATACATACTCTTTGTATACTAAAATTCAAGTTATTAAAAAAAAAAAACACTGTTTTCCCAAGAAAGCGGTGAACAGTCGCATAATATAATTTTGGTAAAATTTTTGTAATACGCATGATCGCAGGAAACGTGGACGAGATGCTCCGTTTGCTTATTGTAACGTTTTTCATTATCAAAGAATCACATTCTTTCATAGCATATGAATGCGCTGACGGTGCTACGAATTATACAGCGATCTCACTGCTAGATGTCGCCAGATGTAACGTTGAAACCGAAGTGATGGAAGAAGAGCCGGTAACCGTTCAACTACTACAGCCAAGAGAGGGAAGGCAGGTACACGCAATTGCTTGCAAAATCTCCATTTCTTACATTGCCGTGTGGTGTGGAACGAGTAGCCACAACTCCATACTGAAGAATGGAGTTGTATCACGCATACTCGAAGTATCAAGGAACGAATGCGAAGATATCTACAAACGAGGTACATGTGAAACTTTAGGAAAGTCCTGGAACAGAATTCGACCAAATTCGACGATCACCGTTCAAGTAACATTTGCCGGGACTAACTCCTACGATGGGAGTTGCAACGGTGGATATTTCTCCGATGGAACAAACGCATGGGATAACGCACTGGTAGAGGGAAGCATTACTATATCAGTGCTTGATTATTACGCTACCCTGCGTTTTGATAAGAAAGAGGTGCGCCTCCAAAATGGTTACGTGTGTGATATGGACGCCCCCACATGCATGGATCCTGACAATGGATACACCTTTTGGGACGTCTTTACCAACGATGAGTGCGACGAACGGGCCCTTCGTGTTCTATAAAGGGGCTCTGCAAAAAGGGCGAAGGTATATGACAGGAATAACCCCTCGTTGGTAACATATATGTACTCTGTCTCCACAGAAAACTCACTTTTCACACTCAGCTCCACCTCTGCGCGGAACTTCTGTTATTTCGAATTACGAAATACCGACCACCCGAAACTCATGATTCATGAGGTTCAAGGTGTTACTTCGAAAAAGAGAAAGTGGATACAGCCGAGCTCGACATGTTCCTATATATCAACGCGAAGTTCGTATATCTCGACAACGTCGTTAAACGGGCCATGAAGAAGATGTACCAACAGATAATGGAGCAGAAATGCGAACTGGAACGCACGACTCTGAAAACCCAGCTAACATTGGCGATAACCTCGCCCCTTGAATTCGCCTATACTTACATGGGTGGATCTGGGTATACTGCGGCTGTGCTGGGCGAGACCGTCTACGTGATTAGATGCCAGCCAGTTGAAGTCAAATCTATAGAACATGATGAATGCATTAAAGAACTGCCAGTATCGCATAAAGATAGAACGCGGTGTATGCTTCCCCGGAGTCGCATATTGCAGGATAGCTCGACTCCCATTTCATGCTCGACGATTCTGAAACCCCAATATCTCAACGGGAATAATTGGTATTACTCCATCAATGCTCTTCATAGAGCCGTAGCCCCCGAGACTCTAAAACCAGGCATCATTCCTAAATGGAATGCTTTCGGTCTCGATGCTGTGGCTACCGCAGGTATAATAATATACTCTAACAATCAGCTTGATGATTTACGACACCAGATCATGTCTCCCCTTGAGAGACGCGCAAAAACGGAACGCATCGCTGGAATCGTGAATGGCGAAGCTGTGAATAAAGACGGTTTAGACTTGTCCTCCCTAATCGATAAAAACTATATAAAGGAGCTTGATAATTTCTGGAGTACAGTCTGGAATGGTTTTTGGTTCTTCGGAACTACGTCCGCAGGCATTATTGGGCTAATGCTTATCTTTCGACTAATAAAGTTCTGCTTCGACACAATCATACATGGAATCGCGCTCTTTGAGATATATGGCTTCACCTGGCACTTACTCGGTTCTATGTGGGATGCCGTTACAACTTATTTAATACACAGGCGGAATAATACGCGCAGAACTAAAGATGTGGACGTGAACCCTTCTCTGGCATATTCCGCGATTGAAATGCCAGACCGCAATTTTTCACTCGTCGACCATATTGGTCATGAACGCATATACCCTAAATTGAGTTCGGCACAGCCTGCCTCTTTCACAGTACCATGTGTTTCTGATTCTGAAGAATAATAATAGCACATCACGGATCAATCGGCCGCCCCTCCCCCCCCACGAAATGAGTCCCAGCGCCGGGATAACGTAGTACAAGAGAAAGTACATTAAATAACGGCTGTCCAAATATAGAGCGTATTTGACACCTTAATGTCAACTGGTGAAAATGATAGATTTGCATGACGACCGTTATGATAAGACGGAACCGCTCCTATAGGAAATCGCAGCTTAAGTAATACTTGTAAACCTTGGCAACACCGAAAGAAATGTCTAAAGAAAAGCACGACATGGGGATAACCTCCTATTTGTACATAGTTATAATATAAAAACTTTGCAATTTAGATAAAACGGTTACCAGATTTTATTTAACATTTTAACTTCTATAAATAAATAAAATATAAACGTTGAACACGCACCAATTTTTGAGTAGGTAGCAAACGTCCCGAATTTTTTGTTTTGATGATTAAATACTTTGTATTTTTTTTATTTCTATGATTACTTAAATTAAATATAAAAATAAAATATCTGTGAACTTTTTTAGCGTATTTCAAATCATCATCATTATTCTCCTTGTCCGTATCCCAATTTACTTATTTCAAATATATTTTTTATATTATTTTGTCGTAATATAGAACGAATCCGGGACGCCTGCGTTTCACAAAAAAAAAAAAATATAATAATAATAAATCTACTTAAAATGACTGCGAATTAAGATCGTTACACAAACACAAATTAATATCTGTGCATAAATATTTAAAATAGTGATAAAAAAGTGCTAAATTATTAATTAAAGTGTAAACGTTTTTTGGATACACAATATATAAATACAAATTATTCAATGAAAATAAAAATAAAATAATTAAAATATCATCAGATTTACATAGTTGCACAGGTCGAATTATAAGATTGAGCTTGGTTGGTTATTTCAAGTTGTTTTCAGGCGTTTTTAGCTTTATAATATCAAAACGTTAATTTACTATTCCCTCTAATACTTAAAAGTTATTGAAATGAACATATATAATAGTTAGTATATTTAGAATAGAATACATTGTGCACTATGGCCCATCACTAGAGGACTGTTTAATTCAGCTTTTGACGTTTTAGCCATACCGCACGTATAATGAACACAGCTTGAAATAACTAGGTCTTTGCACACATGTTTTTCTATTATTATTATGTCTAAAAATAGAAACTGTATTTTGGCATTATGAACTATATTTCATATTACATAAAGTGTAATTTCAATTTCTTGAAACTGCCGTTAAGACCAATATCGATTCGGCCAAATCTCAGCCAATGACACCCCAGAATGTAGTCAATAATTTCATTTGCTTGTAACTGGCGTTAAATCCAATATTGATTCGGCCAAATCTCAGCCTATGTCACCCGAATGTAGTCAAGGGAATTTCACACGTAGACCAAACCTTTTTCGAACTATACTTTCCAACAATCAGTTGTGCAGTGTCTGTACCATAATATACAAATCAAAGGACACTTTTAACCTTCCCTAAACATATGTTACAACCGAACATATGTGTGCATAGACCGTTACAACTTCAGAACAAGTGGAAACTGTTGTCTTAAAACATTTAAAAATTGGAACATAAAGAATCATTTATTTACAATACTTCCGATGAATCATGACAGGTCTGAACATAGGCTTACCGAAATTTTGCGCATGTCCTCTCTCTCACATTCGCCACATGTCACCATTTGGTTCCTAAAAAAATGTTATTTCGCAGCCTTCTGCACAAAGTTCGGACCGGTCATGATTGGTCGGCCGTATTGTACGGTTTCGAATCGCGATGTAATAAGTTCATACAAAACCTTGGCCTTCAACCAGAAGGGTCCCACGCAGCGATCATCGATAGTTCACCAGCGATATCTGGTACGTATTTTACGTATAATTTTGGGATCACATGGCAGATTTGGCATTTGTTTTTAACCGTATGAACAGTGGGATACCGTACAGGCGGCCAACCTTCACCTCTTGAAGCAGCATTATTTTAGTATTACTTCAGTGTGAGAACGAGATGGAGCTATACAGGACGTCTAGCTCCATCACTTTCCCACACTCAATGCTTTAAGAGGTGGTGGACAGCGCCATGTGAAATATGACGGACGCATAGAGTGGAGGTATAGAAGCCAGCAAATCAAACTACTACAATCTGTCAAATTTCTTTAATAGATTTTCAACTTTATCGTTAAAGCTTTTTTAGGTTTAAGGTTGATTGGGAAAATTTGGCAGTTTCAGGTAGCTTGATGTGCTGGCGTCTGTACCTTTTTTTATTGATAGCCAAACATCGTCGCGGTTAATACCCATAGGATTTATGGAAATAATACTACTAAGTACTTCACCTTTGCTCCACTTATTCCGAAGCCCCAAGCCTCATAACAGTGTTAGGAGCTGCACACATCAGGCGCGGTGCGGATTAATTTTGATTTTTTGTTCCTTTTTTAAAATAAAAGGGTAAAGAAGGCCCTCGATGTTTATGCTTACGTATGAATAAATCGGTATGATTTGAGTAGGTACTAACATATAAATTCAAAAAAACTGAAATGAAAGTACGTATATACTTACCACTCGCGAATAGACTTACATTGTAAGTTTGTACGCATTCGGATTGAGTGGTCAACTGATTAAGTCCCTTTTTGCAAGGTTTTAATTTCTTTTTCAATACATTTGATAACATAAAAAGTGTTATTCCCTGTAGAATTAGCTTCCAATAGGTATATGGGAGTCTTGAAATAAACGTGATTTTTATAGGGGCCAGATTACCACGTTTAAAAACAAAACAAAACCACCACGACCGCACCCAGTGAGTGCAGCCTCCTCAGTTATCTGAGCATTATAAATAGGAACAAACTGCTCAAGAAGCCGATCGAGCCATCGCTCACGCTAACTTATCTACACGTGTTATCAACTCCCGCGCAGATGTACTCAGCTTTAGAGTCATGTAGTGTTGAGATCGATTTATTTAGATATTTACTAGTTATTGCCTTGGCCCAGTGGAGAAAAAACGCTTCAGAATTTGGGGTTCGCAAACCACTCAACATCTTTCCACTTACGCCGAGATTGATAAACGTTACTTAGCATGTTCTTGCAGATATATTCCCGTCTCTATCTTACACTTGTATTTTTACAGTTGTGCGACAGTGACGGGTAAAGTGCGTAAGGCGTTTTTTTAGTTTCTTTCGGCAGTGTCATGTCTATTGAAGATATGACTGCCAGAAAAGTCTATGCTTGAAGAGTATAGCATACCCAGCCTATAATGCTCCCCTTTTTGGGACACAGGCCTTCTCTCTGTGAGAAGGAGTAGGTCGTAATCCACCACGCGGGCCCAGTGCGGGTTGGTACATGTCACATGTCTTCGAATTATTGGTTCTAGGACATGCCGGTTTCCTCACGATGTTTTCCTTCACCGTTTTGAGAGCAGTGATGATGAAATAATTTACACAAAGTAAAGCGCCTGTCTGGGTTCGAACCTACGACCTACAACTCGTAAGTCGCGGCTGTTACCACTGGGCCAGCACTGCTCTCTCTGTATAATAAATAAGATTTTTTTTTTTTTTTATTTGTGATGGGTTTGCTCTTGACTCTAGTCTAGGTCAGAGGTGACAGAGACAAAGTCGACAATGGAGTGAGCTTACCCAGAAGAAGCCTGTTCACTCTCACTTTGAAGAGATTAGGGTTGTATACGTTCGGAAACACAGACGCAGGTAGTGAGTAAGATGCTATACTCTCTCTGTATAAGAGTATAGCACCCTGTTTATCAGACATTAAAATTTAATTACGGCCAAGTAGAAAATAAAAGACCAACATGAGGTAATAAGTTACTAAACTATGGCAAAACTATTTCTATGGCATCAGAATACTAAATGTTGTATAAAAAGCTTTCTTGAATTCAAATATGAAAGGTTTTCTGGCAGTTTTTAATAAATATTATTTATTATAGACAAAACTTCACTACATGACCGCACAAGCTTCCTTACATACAAAATACATCCGCGGTAAATAAAATAAAAAGTCTAAACCAACACATACCTACTGCCATGTCGTGTTGCTAGCAACGTTCGCGTTCGGTTGCGCGAACGCGTTCGGAAAACTCTGTCCTAAGTTCAAACTATTAAACTGTTGCGCCAACGGCTGTTGCGGCTGATTGAAGAACTGATTACTCTGGAATGGTTGACTCTGCAACGGTTGCTGTACCGGACCTCCGAATGGTTGCTGGAATTGATTAGGCATAGGGAATTGATTGAACTGCATACCGTTCTGTTGCACGGGCTGTTGCACCATGTTGCTGAAACCTTGTTGGTGTTGAAACACGTTTCCGAAAGGGTATGCTGGTTGCACCGGTTGTACGGGCTGTACGGGATTGAATTGATTCCCTAAATTATTTGATGGAGTTTGACTGTACAGAGCTAATATACTGTCCTTTGTTAACTTTGACTTTTCTTTCTCCGTTGGTGCGGCTTGCTTGAAGAAGTTCTCTTCTTCAGTTTTGAGGTCCGGTTTCAAGTCTTCGGGTCTCGTTTCAGCAGGTTTTTCTGACGGTGCTGAGAAGAAGCTGGAGAATATGTCGTCGTTGGCTGGTTTGGGGTCCGGTTTGGTACTTGTGTCGAGGCCGAGGAGATCTGCGGCTCCGTTTGAAGTCTTGCTGAGGTCCGGTTGTGTGGGCGGAGTATTCCTGCCCAATTTTGGGCTAACTGACGATTTTGGTTTCGGAATGCTGGGGATGACGTCAGATTTCTGAAATCGGATGATTTTTGTGTTATATTTTGTTGTTACATACAAAAACAATAATAGATGGACCTTGAACGAAAAACCATAAGAAAATGTATCGTAATTGTTTCTTGTAAACCCTTATCAGAAAGTGTATTGCTTGTGTGCATGTAATGGCGCCTTGGTAGTTACAAGATTAACAAGTGACTTTTACCTACATTATTTCTAAGAAGAATTTAAAATACAGAACGCATAATATTCGATTTACCATAAAATAATAACCCGTCAACTAGATAAGATAAGATAAGATTTATTTATTTGTTTAAACATGGTATACATACAAGAGCATGCAAGATATTATATCGTTTGAAACCAATCATGTTTAGCCGATACTTAATCGGCGTACAAATATTTCCATAACATTGAAAAAAATTAACAATAAGAAAATCGAAAAATTACCAAGACTACGCATTTTTTTTTATAATTTAGAAATATTATGTATTAGAGATTATTATTGTTATATTGTCAAAAAATCAAAATAAGTTAAAAACTATAATGTCAATCAAATACTAGAAAAGTGTCAAAGTTACTACATGTATGTCAAAATTAAATTAGTTAGATTAAATTTACAAAATTGATGTCAAAATTACAAGATTAATGTCAAAATTTACACCATTTATGTCAAAAATTACATATAACTTAATTATTAGTGTCAGGAAAAAGATAACATTATTTAATCAAAAACTTTTTCGGCTAGAAATTCGGAGACACTATAATATGCTTTTTGAGAAAGGAACATTTTTAATTGACGCTTGAATGCACTACTATTTAGCTCCTTCCAACGTTTAGGCAATATGTTAAATATAGTAGGCGCCATGCAGGCAATACTTTTGCGCATGAGTGCTGTTTTTGCTGGATAGACACGAAGAATGGTCATATCCCGTCTGTTCCGCTGTACAACCTCCTGTAGACGTGGAACTGTTCGTTATATACATAAAAACCGCATAGATCATGTCAATGTGTGCTCGAATGTCCACCGAACACCATAGGTTCACAACTACTGTAAGCTCGCTCGCTTTTGGATGATCTTTTTTACGTTTATACAGGGTTATTGGTAAAACACCAACCACCTCTTAAGAGGTCTTTGTACTCATCATTATGAACAACTTTTAATATGGGAGCAAACCTGAAATCGCGAAAAAAAAATCAACTGTTCAGTACATTTATGTTAGCATAATTCGTCAAAATGTACTGAAAATCAAATTTTTTTTCACGATTTCAGGTTTGCTCCCATAGTAAAAGTTGTTCATAATGATGAGTACAATGACCCCTTAAGAGGTTGTTGGTGTTTTCATCATTATCAGTGATCGGATAATCAGGCGCTAACTTACCTAAACTTCACTTTTATTCCCACGAAAGAATAATACGGACCTGCCTTTCAGAATCCCTTCTGTTCGTATAAAATACAATAAATTAGTTGATTCGATCACTAATCTATTAGATAGATTTAAATCAATGTCCACCACTTGACCACATTGTGCACATTATCATTTTTTAATGATATTGAATTTGTTTTGTATAAAATAAAGATACTAAATGAAAATAACCACTGCTATAATTTAATTAAGTTTGTTCAACCCCGGGAACCTGGGATTACTTATTTATTCAGAAAGGAATATCCATATTATTCTTTCGTGGGAAGAAATTTAGGTATACAAGTGCCCGATTATCCGTTCACTGATCATTATGTCTCTGTCACCACGGCCCGTCCTTAGACTCAAAACTTTCGAAAGTTATTCATATTATGGGTAGAACACCCTGTGAAAATTTAGCTATTGATAAAAAAAATACCCTGTATAGAATAAGTCTTAGAACTCCAGTTGTCGTTACTATTGAGCATGAGGTCTTGAGTTCGATTCCCAGGTTGCGCAAAGTATTATTGTGTTTTTCCATCTGGAATTTCTCAATAGTAGCGCGGAGTATAGATTTGTGTCCGGTTAATGGCAATAGTCTCGCTCGCCTGTTACATGGGACTTAAAAATAACTAGCGAAATGTGGGTGTACTATACAGGGTTATTGGTAAAACACCAGCAACCTCTTAAGGGGTCATTGTACTCATCATTATGAACAACTTTTACTATGGGACCAAATATGAAATCGCAAAAAAAAAATCAGCTGTTCAGTACATTTTGACGAATTATGCGAACATAAATGTACTGAACAGCTGATTTTATTTTCGCGATTTCAGGTTTGGTCCCATAGTAAGTTGTTCATAATGATGAGTACAATGACCCCTTAAGAGGTTGCTGGTGTTTTACTAATAACCCTGTAGATACACCTCAGCCTAACACTTTGGGGAACAAGGCGTGATGTTGTGAAAGTCTTGCAACTATCTTCATTTACATAGTATAAAAAACATGATAATACTTACGTTGTATTTCTTATCACTCGTGGTCGGTGCTGGTAGAGGTCCTAGGCCTGAGGAGTTGGATTTCTTTTTCCTTTTCTGCCTCTCTATTTCTTCATCAATCTCTTTGTCCCTGTAACATTAAATAAACATGATAATATAACAAAATATTATGTATTTATTCCCCATTTTTGTGCGTTGAACCATAGATTTCGGCCCCCGTCATTATCCGATAATCCATTACTCCAACTTTCGTCTTCCTCAAAGATAAACTTTGGAGGAGTTTAAAATCGGAGATTAAGGTGGAAGCGCCAGGGTAGCACGTGAAATAAAATTTGATTACGTTTTTTTTTTGCAATTTGCAATTCAGTATTAAAAAACATAAGGAAATTTGAATTTCGCGGGCTACCCTGGCGCATTCCCCTAAAGGGGGAAGCGTCAGGGTAGCCAGCGAAATTCAAATTTTCTTACGTTTTTTGCAATTTGCATGTCAGTATTAAGTTGTATGTTAAATAAAGTATGATTTGCGGCCGTAACAAATGTGTATTTACAGAATTATAATCATTAGCATCAGTAATACAACTCCTTAAGTTAGTATAATCCTAAAATGTCAAGATTTCACGAAGTAGTCATTCATTAGGATTACCTGGTCTTAAAGAGTTGTATGGATCACTTTAATGATTCTAATTATTTAAATGGATACTTGTTACGGCCACAAATTATATTTTGATCAACGTACAATCTAATACCGACTTGTAAATTGCAAAAAACCTAAGAAAATATGAATTTCGCGAGCAACCTTGACGCTTTCGCCTTAATATAAGCTTCAATTAGTATGATAGGTAGACAAGTATACACACCCTCACAAGAGATCAAACACATAACTGCGAAAAGAGTTAGGCCTACTTAAAGTTGCATCGCACCTAGCATACATACATACATAAACTCACGCCTTCTTCCCATAGGGGTAAGCAGAAACTGCAGAACACCTACGCTACGATCCTTACATCCTTAAATGCTTCGCGCCCAACTACTGCAATTCATCATCATTCTCCTGCCCTTATCCTAATTTATTTGGGGCCGCCGCAACATGTCTTTTTCTTCCATACTTCTCTATTAGTCATCTCAGTAGTCACCCCCTTTCCTAGTCATATCATCTTACACACAGTTCATACATCGTTTCTTTGGTCTTCCCCTACTCTTATAGCCATCGATATTCATACTCAAAACTTTCCTCACGACGTTTTCCTCATTCCTCCGCATCACATGCCCATACCATGACAACCGATTTCCACACAACTTTTCAGTCACCGGTGTCACTTTCAGACTTCCTCTTATACAAGGTGTAACTAAAATAACGCACGACCTCTTAAGGGGTCATGGTACTCATCATTATGAACAAATTTTACTATGGGACCAAACCTGAAATCGCCAAAAGAAAATCAGCTGTTCAGTACATTTATGTTCGCATAATTCGTCAAAATGTACTGAACAGCTGATTTTTTATTTTCGCGATTTCATATTTGGTTCCATAGTAAAAGTTTTTGATAATGATAAGTACAATGACCCCTTATGAGGTGTGTTATTTAAAATACACCTTGTATACTCATTTCTTATTCTCTCCATTCGCGTAAAAGCACACATCCCTCTTAGCATTCTCATCTCAGCTGCAAGAAATTGCCTATCATTCATTCCTTTTCTGGCCCAAAATTCTGATCCATACAAGACAGCAGATCTAACCATTGTTTTATAAATCTTCCCCTTAAGTTTAAGGGGAATGCGGGAGTTGCAGATTGTTCCCGTGACCTGCCGCCATTTCATCCATCGAGTGTTAATTCTGTGCTTAACAGTCCGGTCTACTTCGCCATCGCTTCACCGAGATACTAAAAGTCGGAGCAGACCGTAGAGAAGCGCGCCATCAAGCGCTATAGCCCCAGAACTGGGGACATCGCCGAAATCGTAGCAGTCTTTAAAGCTAATCCAAGCAAAATAGGGTGGACTTCCAGAATTATTAGGCATTCACTAACTTAATTCATTATACGAATATGTACTTAATATTTATCAAATACAAACTTTAATCAACTTACCAGTTAACCTTAGGCAATGCTGGCGGCACCCACTCCTTAGCAATATACTTCTTCTGCTCATACTTAGCTCTGATGAAGGCTTCCAGCGAGGAGTCGTTCTGCGGCCTTCGGAAGGAATCGGGTAAGTTCGCCTCGTACACTGCGCGGGCGCGCGAGTTGCCCATTTGTTGGAGAGATACCTGGAACGTGATGGGAAAGCATCGTTGAGAGAAAACTGCAGGAAACTGTGACATTGTGACGAGCCGAAGTTTGGGCCGTGTGGTCAATCAATCTGCCTAGCCTTTTTCCAACTATGCTGGGGTCGGCTTCCAGTCTAACCGGATGCAGCTGAATACCAGTATTTTACATGCGAGCGACTGCCTATCTAACCTCCACAACCCAGTTACTGGGTAATACGATACCCCTTGGTAAAACTGGTTGTCAGACTTTCGGGCTTCTGACGACCCGTACCTAACGACTGCCCACGAATGACAGCCGGGACCAACGGTTTAACGTGCTTTCCGAGGCACTCGGTATGTAAAGATGGTCACCCATCCACGGACCAACCCCGGCAAGCGTTGGTTAACTCGATGGATCGACCCATGCGGCTGTTATTACTTAGCCACGAGCTCCTCTGTGCAGGTAATTGTATTACCTGGAAAATAAATGTAATTATATTTTCTAAGTATTTCTATTTCCCCAAGGAGCGGTCAGTAAAGGGGTAGATAGTAGGATAGGCAGGTATGAGTACATTATATTGATCAACAGTGTGAAAAGGTACCTCAATAGGATCGGTCACTAAGGTAATGTATATGTGGTCTGACTAGATAATGAGTAAATGAAAAATTGAATCGTTCACATTTCCGAAAGTACATCCCGTATTTTATTTAGGAAACATGGTCGATTAAATTTTGGGTCATTCCTAATTCTTTGCGATGTAAATGTCAGTATTTATGGGTTTCTGTGGTAAAAGCAGTACTTACCTAAGAAAACTCTGCACATACCAACTTAATTTATGACTTGAGTGGCCAATTTGCAAGAAAATAATTATAAAAAAATGAAACTCACACCACAGAGTTTATTTTTAAGTAAACGACCCCCACGTGTTTCGTTCATTGACGTCGGTTTGGTGAGTACTTTATTGTTACAAGTCACGCAATCCACGATATAAACGGTACTTAATAATTTCGCACGACACGAACACGATACGTCAATACAACGCGATAACATCGTATCAGGGTAATTTGTACAGGTGGACATGGCCAATGACCGGCATAAATGATGACGGTGCCATTGTCTAGGTTAGCAGTAGAATTGGTGTTTTTAATGCGCTGCTTTCAGCGGGTATAAAGCTTCAAAGACGCAATAAGGAAGACTGTTGGAGGCAATTTGTACCTACTGAGCGGCAGCTGGCTGTCGTTGACAACTAGGACTGTGCCTCTGTCTCGTAAGTTTCACAGCTGTGCTTATGCTCAGCGATGGCCGTTTTGCGTAGATGTGACGCACATTTTCCCCCAATTGTGGGTTTAGTGCAAAATGTATTGTGTTTCTTTCTATTCAATCATTATTATATGCGATTTTTGCGAGATTCGTTTTTTTCTGATACTATCGTGAAGGGCCAGAAAAATATAACTTACAACTTGTTCCGGTGTCCATGAGTCGAGGTTGACACTCTTCACTTTAGAGATGTGGACGCCCAGATTACGGTGGATGCCAGCGCACCTGATGCACAGGAATATACCCAGGTTCCATGAAGCCCAGCGGGGTCCTATGAAAAAGAGAATAAATAGTGTTATTATATAATACTCCATCAATCATCATCAATTTTGGTTAATATTTTAAAAACTAGATGACACCGGCATTTCGTTGCCGACTGATCCCTGAGAAGAAATGCGGAAACGAACTCAGAGGTCATGGATTCTTTCAAAGTCCAAGCATTATATTATTAGGTTATGTAAGTCCAACAATGCAGGGCCATGTCTAGAATCTAGAAGGGCCTTTTGAAGAAAGAGCCATTGCAACGTTGAGTTGACCTGTCCCGACAGAACACAAATAGTGTTAAGAGCCATAAGTTTCCGAGAAAAAATAACATAACTTCACGGCTGTGAAACTAAAAGTCAGAACATTTATTTCAATTGGGCACATAAAAAGAACTTTTGAATGCCAAAATTTACAAGAAAATTGATTCTAGTTGTCCCTTGCAAGTAGTTTCGTATAGAGAAGACTGGGCAAGAAAAGTTACTCTTTTAAAATGCTTTACAAGATTTCTGTATTTCCAGAAGGGCTAATAGTAACACCCAGATTTCGACAGATATGTTTCGATAAAAATTATAACCTACGGTTATATTCGCAATACCGCGGTCTTGCGATGATTCACCAGCGAGTCTACAATACCGCAGCAAAGCTCGCTAGTTGATAAGGCTCTTTATATTCACATAAATGGTAAGTACTTCATATATAGGAGCTTGTGGCTAAGTAATAACAGCCGCACGGGTCGATCGACCAGGTTAAGCTACGCTTGCCTCTGTTGATCCGTGGATGTGTGACCATCTTTACATACCAAGACCCCTCCGTGCCTCGGAAAACACGTTAAGCCATTGGGACCGGCACCCTAATGGCGTAACACACTTGCAATCGGAATCGGTTTCATTTTGACAGTTCAACAACATTCTCTGTGTTATGTACGGTGTTGAGAAGACAAATTTTTCGAACGTATAAAATAAACAAATGGATGAGCAATTTGCTTCTAAATTATTCAGATTCCGATCGATAGTGTGTTACGCAATTAGGGTGCGGCTGTCATTCGTGGATCTTTGACAGTCGTTACGGGTTGTCAGAAACCAGAAAGTCTGACAATCAGTCATACCAAGGGGTATCGTATTACCCAGTAACTGGGTTGTGGAAGTGAGATAGGCAGTCGCTCCATGTAAAATACTAGTATTCAGCTGCATCCGGTAAGACTGGAAGCCGACCCCAAAATAGTTGGGAAAAGGCTAATCAGATGATGATGATACATCATATTCCTAACCCCCAGCAGTGTTGGTATCGGCTTCCAGTATCTTATGAAGCCACTAATTCTTAGTTTTCGGGTTTCAAGACCATGTATGTAGCCAAGCAACATTGCACGTAACTTTGCGCAATATCGTCTTGCCTAGTAACGGGTACACAAGTATGGGTGACAATGTGCTCGGTATGTTTCTCGGTGTCTGTCAAGTCGCGCGCTGTTGTGCAATGATGCTTAGCGTTGCGTGATTCGCATTTATTTTTGTCAAATGATTACACAGGTTAAGAGCGTTGCTGAATACTTGGCCAAACAACTTTTTTTTTTTAAATATTTGCTATCGAAACGCTACGAAAAAAAAAAAGAAAGATTCAGGCGCTTCCCCAAGCAAACGACCTTGAACGTTCGGTACTTCTCTGTCCCGTCGCTTAGTCTCGCTCTGACCCGCTCCCTGCGCACGCCCCTTTATCATAGAATTGCAATTATTTGAACAAAAAAAGCGATCTTTTGAAATAAAATAAAACGTGATTTATTTCGATTTTTACATTATCTATCCATTAGTGTAAACCTCAAATGATCAGAATAATTTTAGTCACTTATTTACAAGATTTTAAATGTATTTATAACAGATTAAAACAAACCAATCAATCTGTCTAGCCTTTTCCCAACTATAATGGGGTCGGCATCCAGTCTAACCGGATGCAGCTGAATACCAATATTTTACATGGAGCGACTGCCTATCTGACCAACACAACCCAGTTACTGGGTAATACGATACCTCTTGGGAAGACTGGTTGTCAGACTTTCGGGCTTCTGACGACCCGTAACGACTGTCAAAGATCCACGAAGGACAGCCGGGACCGACGGCTTAACGTGCTTTCCGAGGCATGGAGGAGTCTCGGTATGTAAAAAACCCCGGCAAGCGTAGCTTAACCTGATGGATCGAACCGTGCGGCTGTTATTACTTAGCCACGAGATTCATAAAACAAATAAGTACGTGCAATGTGATGAGAGGATATCGAATATTAATAATGTACTTTTAGATGTAGTTTATTACTCTTAATTAATAAATTAACAGCCTGTGAATAATGCACTATCGCAAGGTTTTGCTCGGGGTAGCGCCTTAAGATTGGCCACAAAGGTTTGCGTGTATACAGTAGTTTTAAACAGGCATATTTCATTGGGAATAAGTAAACACCTCTGGAAATGTAAGACAATTATAATTTTCCTTGATCTTTAAATAGCATGTTGAGCTAACTTAAACCACTCACAATATTACGCGAATGGCGAATTGTTTAAAGTATGCAGCTTTAATGTGCCAAATAATGTTGATGATGTAGAAGGTAAAACACAATTGCAGACTTCCTGTTGTCCATGTTTCAAATTAATGCAAGGTCATCATTTAATCGTTTATTATTTTATGCGTATTAGCAAAGTTTTATCTAGTATGTTATAGTTTTATTTTAAAATAATTAATGCAAACAGATTGATTACGATGCATGTTATAAATTAAAGCAGCTTTTCGTGTCTGCTGTGTGACCGAGTTGTTGTTCTAAACTACGCAGCGGATTTTGAACGAATTCATTTCGGAAGGTTTATTAAATGTCAATAAGACATTAATAGGTATTAAGCTTACATAATACAGTATGTTAACCAACAGAGGGCGTTCCCGTTAACCCGCAATAGTATAGCATCCATACATGCTAAAAAAAATATTACCATTCGAAAACAAAATGGTTTTTATTTTTTTTTTATATTAAAATATTCACTAAAAATGTTAAATTGATACGTAAAAGAAACACTCTGTACACGCGTACTTGAAGGACGGAAACATCGCAATTTAGTTTTTATTTTTAGTGAATATTTTTAAATTTTTTTGAATATTTTTAGCATTTTTAGTGAATATTTTAATATTGAAAAAAAATAAAAACCATTTTGTTTTCGAATGGTAATATTTTTTTTAGCATGTATGGATGCTATACTATTGCGGGTTAACGGGAACGCCCTCTGTTGGTTAACATACTGTATAATAAGGAAATCTTGATGTTTTGTCAAGTAGTAAAAATCGTGAAAGCTGGGGGCGGGTCGCTAGAAGCATTAATTTATTTATTTAAGATATCGAGGGTTCACGGGCTATTTGTATTAAGCGACATGTTTGGAACTTTACAGGATAGCATTTCAAAGTTTCATTATTCGGAAAAGAACATTGTTAAAAAAGTGTCAATATTTTTTACGAAAAAGTGGCCTATCGACGGTTAAGAATCATAGTGTCCATCTCCGTTTTTTACTTTTGAATGCAGGTAGATATGATTATAACTCGATACGGCCAGGATGTCGCTTAATACAAATAGCCCGTGAACCCTAGATATATCTACTATTACATAACAGATTTAAATAAGTCTAATGCCGGGGAACCATGGCCCGCTGTTTCACAGGCCAGACACATGGCCATGGGAACAGGCGGCCTGCGGTGGCTTGTCGTCGCCCGTCCGGCCGAATGTATGGTATGATCCGCGGAAATGCCCGCCACGGGCCGCGACAGGCATCGATAGGCCGTGGGAACGCGGCTTCCAGTAACATTTCAACAAAAGTAAAAACGAGGGAAAGAAATTCCTATAAATCAAGCACATCTTCATTAGCAGATAAGGGTACGCTGCCATTCTATCGACTTCGTTTGCATATAAAAAGCAAATACTGTCTTTCACTATAAAAATAATATTTCCAGTAAATTACTTTTGACAGCTAGTTATGGAATCAACTGAGCTGAAATATTCTAGATAACATATCAGTGATTGTGATAATAGTGTTAATGTTGAACATTTGCCATTAAAAGCTATGTCATATTGATAAGTGGAAATTGGAGGATAATCAGGTTTACCTGTTTATTATTTTGTTAAAGTAATATTTAGTATCATCTTTATGTTTTAAAATTTCAGCATTAAAACATACTATCACAGCTAGTAAGTCAAGAGTGTTAAATTATAAAATTAAATATTAATAATGCCAGATAGAAATATGTGATGAAACACATGTGACTAAAAGTGTGATGAATATAAATGTTGATGGATTGAGAGAGAGGAAGGCCAAAGAAAAGATGGATGGATGGTGTGAAGAATGATTGAGAGAAGGGAGTGAATGATAACTTGACGGTTGTCAGAGGAGAATGGAAGAAGAACACATGTTGCGCCGACCCCAAGTAACATGGGACAAGGGCAGGAAGATGCAGGAGGATAAATAGAATTATACTTTTAGTGTTGTTCCTCTTTGCTGTTTGATATTTTAGTAGAGGTTTTCTAGGGGTGCATCCGATACCGATATATCGGCGATACTTCGGGTTTGTCGGCGGCATCGGCGATATTTATGGCATCGGCGATATTTATTGCATCAGCGATATTTTTATTGCCGGTACGATACTTTTCAAATTACACGCTTCAAAAAAGGAATGTAAACGCGCGAACTGTTTCGTCTATTTCGTTTCAAACGATGCACGAACAATCAAAATCAAGTCATTTATTCAAACTAGCCTGAGAATCAGCATTTTTCGAACGTCAACATTACGTAAGACAGTATCCCAAAACGCTCAACCATCACTGACATCTTATACAAAATTTGATAAAAATGGCGCAGAAATACTTAAGTTTCCAAATAAGTTATTTCGCATCTGAGAGACTTTTCTCCACTGCAAGTCTCATTCAAACAGACTTGCAAAATTGCCTATCTCCCCGCAAAACTTGAGAATACATGTTTTTTAAACAAACATCGTATTAATGGTAATTTTAATTACTAACACTAATAACCTTAATTATTAATTTTAATAACTAATAATCTCATCCTAAGTCTGTAATGTTTTATATTAATAAAAAATAAGAACCTAACTAGTGTTTTATTTTACCTTCATTTAAATTAATTAAGCGTATCCGGCATCGGAATTCATATCGCTGATATTTTTATAAGAGTATCAGTATTGGTATCGTATCTGTAAAAAGGCGTATCGATACATTCCTAGGTTTTCCATGCAGTGTGGTTTTCTTCCCAAAGTTTTTATTATTCTTATTTAAAAGTTTGTTAATGACATCATGCATATCTTATAACCAACATTATTTGCAACTGAAAGATATTATGTCATGCTGCATATGCTCAACAGCTAAGGAACTAATAACACATTTGTTATGAACTATTATTATGCAAAACATATGTAGCGCTGTGTAGGTTTTTATTACCCTATAACCTGCTTAACTACCCTCCAGATAAGTTTCGGTTAACTCATCTGAAAGATAGTTTACATTTTTCTTATCTGTTCAATAGTGCCTGCTTTGTGAAATAATCCTTTAAAGTTACAAAATAAACTTTTTACATCTGTTGTAGTAAGCATTGTTTTTGACTAGATAAAGTGTACAACCTTTTGGACATTGCATCAGTTTGTAATGCTAAAATTATTGCTGAAATGCTCAAAGGAACCAAAGCCCAGATGTATGAATGTAAACAAAGCAAGAGGAGTATGTAAGGATTGTAGCAGGTGACGTTAAGGGGAAGCGCTAAGGGAGCCTGAGAAATTAAAATTTACTTGCATTTTTGCAATTTGCATTTCCAATAATTTGGTTGTATTTGCAATATGAATTTTGCAGGCTACCTTAGCCCAATCACCTCAAGGTCTTTCTTCCCACCCCAATTGGAAGGTTTGAGTTTACGTAACGTACATTTATGTATGTATGGTCAAAGGAATAATATGTTTATTTCTATATATACTTAATATATTATAGAAAAAAACTGCCAATATACAATATAAGTTTCAGTTAAGACTGTTGGTATTCAATCATTGCTATTCCAATCACTTTTGTTGTTTATATTTAGCTGCTATAAAGTTCTATATAAAAGTATCTTTAGGTGAACAATTTTATCTACAAACATAAATTATAAGTGCTAAGTAACAATTTATGTGTGTTCTGAAAATAATGTCATCATTCACTTTTTATGAAATAACATAAATCAGACTAGGTAAGTTTTCCCAACTATAGAGGTTGGCTTTCTGTGGCAGAATGTGAGCGTACTTGGGTCTTTCCATAAAAATCGTTTTAGTAAAATAACAACTTGAATGTGACGAAATAATATGATTAAGTAGGTACATTAATCCATGAGCAAATACAGTGAATGACACAGTACTAAAACAATGATAAGTGGTATCTTCTTAATTTTACTGAGGTTAAAAGTCTTGAAAAGAAGATTGGGAGAGCTAATTAGGTTTGTAATAAATTCCAGCAGCTGTTTGCACTGAATACATTACCATTTTGAAACATTCCTTTAAATCATTCAACCAAGAACAAATTGTTTATCAAATACATACAGCCTTCATGAGCCTTCGTGATTTACTGTTCATTATAAATACTAACAAAGTGAGAGCACGGAAGCATTCGAAATATGAAATGTGAAGCGATAGCAAGACAGTTCTTACGAGATATCGTGAGTCATTTGAATAATTTTGATGTTAAAAATTGAGTTCAAGGACCTCAATTAAACTCACGAAATTAAAGTAAGTTGAGAAGAAACATACATTTAAGATTTTAATGACCTCATTACGAGTGCATTCCAAACAATACATCGAAAAATTTGCAACCAAAAAAAGAAAAAATCCGCGTACCTTTAGCATCGCAATCAACACAATATTTATTGTCCTCATCCTTCAACATCTGCATCAATATGTTCTGACATCTGTCCTGAATCTGTTTGGCTCGATCTTTTTCACTTTTAGAAGACATTTCTTTGAAATATTATTAGCAAACGATATCAAATTCAATGAAAATGGGTGGAATGCTTGTTTGTTGAAGGAAAGAGAAACCATAGAGCTAAAATGACAGCAGATTTGATGAGTTGTGTTGTCATTTTACTCTATGAATTTTGACAGAATGAGAAAGTTACGAAAATCAAAGTCGAAGCAAAGAAGACTAAAAAATTAAGACACTCAGGCAGATCCAAGATTGATGAAAATATCAAGAAATAATGTTTTTCTAAACAAAAAGTCATCATTTTTCCCTTTTTTGAAAAGAAAAACAAACACAATAGACCTTAGTGTATGTACGTTCTTGCACGCACCATCATATGTCAATGTTACGTTTTGATTGATTGGATTGACAGGCAAGCTCTAGTCAAAAATTGCAAATGCTTTGTTTTGAATACATACGTGCACATTCTCACTATTAATTTAACATAAATAAATCGCAGTTATTCTTATAGATAAAAAAGTAGAAGATAAACAAGTGTTCTTCAAGATCCCAAAGCTATATCATCGAAAATAAATAAGTTATCCTTGAGAAGGAAATGTGTTGAACGCAATTTCTTTTAAATTTTGTCATTACACAATGGGAAATCAGCTGGTGGGTGTCGCTCCGTCGCAGATATATCCCGTAGAACATTACCTGAGTGACCATGTAGACTTGTCATTCGATCAGAGGTATGATTCAACTTTATGTGTATCACAATGTCAATATTGATAAGTATTTTGATAAACATAGGTGTACAATATCCACGTCGTTTATAATATTATCATTTCAAACTAATAACTTTAATAAGACTGTAGGGAAAGCCAGAAACATATTTCCTTGATACTAAAATAAAATTAAGAGTTAGAACAAGCCCCAATTACTTTATCTTTACGTCTTTGTTTTGGCTATGACTGTTATTATTATAGATCGGATATTCGGATGTATATTTACCTAAAGTTGAGGTGTTGGCTATTAGGGAATGCACTTTAGTATCAACTATCCGGGATCAACAAATTTAGAGTTCTGATTATAGAATTGAATGTATATTTACTTACATTCAGGTGTTGGATAATGAGGAATGCACTTTTGTATCGATTGTAATGCTAGCTAATGTTTTAATGTAGGTTATCAAACTGGCATAGCAAACATCAGCATAGAGTAATGATATAAATTAATTTTAATTAAAAAAGTTTATAAATAGTTGTTGTGATCCCGGTATTTTTTAAATAAATAATACCACATGTTTAAGAAGTTGTTTCTATACCATGTATCCAATTATTTGTGCCCGGGATTTATATTAAGAAAAACAATTTACGAAGCCACTTCCATAGTTTCTTAGCAAAAAATAAGCTTTAGGTACATATGCATCTGATTATCCCATCTCTAGTGATCATGCTTGTTATTATAGCAAATATATGTACATAATTATTATATATAATATAATTTCCTTCTGTAGTGTTTGTAGTAGTTTAAAAACTGTAATTATTTGTTTTTTTTTTTTCTTTTAATTATTCTTTTTTCAATCTTTTAGCACTCCCCTTGGTTTGTAATAAACACTACTATTGCACTAAGTTAACTATATGTGTGGACTTGTAATTAGCTAAATAGTTACCTAAATTGTAATTATTTTAATTATTTGTCTGTAAGTCCTCCTAAAAGAAATAGATAAATAAATAAATAAATTATAATGACAATATACAGTCATTTATTTCATATACATATTATACATTAAAATTCTTACATACAATACAATATGTATAACACAACTATGTACACAAGATATTAAATTAAAATATTGGCTGCCATACATGTATACTCGTAGTAACTTATTTATATGCCCAATGCCACCATACAAAATTCTAGGTACACAAGTAGATATACATATACCCAAAAAAAATTCTATTAAACTTCTTTTTCTGCTTAAATAATGTCTTACTTCAAATGCCAAAGAATTTAACACCGCCCTCCTTCCACTGCCACTCTTCTAGAATTAGTTAAAATTGCATAAATCAACTACGAGAATACTCATAGTTGGCAGTGGAGATGGAGCAGTTGGATCTTGTACTACGAGTATACTCGTAGGTTGGCAGTTAATGTGTTAACTATACAAATAAATGCAAAACTACACCAAACAATGTACAGAATATAATTATCCTACTAATATTATAAATGCGAAAGTTTGGATGGATGGATGGATGTTTGATACTTAATCACAATCAATCAATGGATGAAATTTGCCACAGAGATAGATTATAGTCTGAAATAGCACATATGATACATTTTATTTTGGAAAAATGTATGGATCCTATGGGATAATTTCCAACAACCACACAAGCAAAATTGCTGGCAAAAGCTAGTTTGTCATACATACAGAAAATCCATTTTATTGAAAAGGTTAAAAAGATTCATTTTCTTTTCCTTCCAGCCTTGGCTCAACGCGTTTTCTGAAGGTAGCTCGGGCTAGATCTCGTGAAGGTCTAGTAGTTGTTAAGGTGTTTGCAGTCCATGACCCATCACTGCCACTAGCTGAACATAAGGAGAGGATACTAAAGATCAAAGAGCAGCTGGCTTCGGCATTCAACTGTTTGCCGTTCCAGAGGGTTATTGTAAGTATTGGTTTCTGAGTTAATTGTTCTTACTATGGAAAAAGAAGTATCTCAAAGTTGGCCTCTTGCCGTGGTCTCTTACAAGCTTAACACCCATAATATAAGTTTTCTAACGTGGGAGGCAGTCAAAATGTGGATATGGCTGATTGGTGTAGTAATTGTCTCATCTTTTCAACTGAAAGAGTTGAAAAGATGAGACAATTGCTACCCATGCATTTTTTTTACATTACAAGAATTTATGCAACTTTTTTTATTTTTGCTAGCCTATTTTGTGTCTCACTGCTGGGCCAGGGGGAGGCCATTTTTTTGCAATAAAAAATAGAAAATAAATGTTATTTTAGTTAGTTTTTTAGTATTTTGGTTCGTTTTGTAGGGGGTGTCTTGTAATTTATATTAGGACATATTTCAATATTTTACTAAAATAACTATTTTTAATGTTAAATTAATTTGCTAGCCCTACACAGGCAAAATATGGAGTGTCCGTAAAGCACCAACAAATTTATATGCAAATAAATTATTCTTATTCACAGAAACTGTCAAATTAATTATAACCATTTTTTTTTTCATCTTCTTCCAGCTCACAGACAAGGCAGGTCTCCTAATGCGAGAGTACTGTAAATGCAGCGTCTACGACCGCATGTCCACTCGTCCTTTCCTCACTACTCTTGAGAAGAAATGGATCACTTTCCAAGTGCTGTACGCACTGCACCGCATGCACAAACTTGGGATTTGTCATGGTGATATTAAGGTAAGGAGGTTTTTCAGTGTGGAGAACTTTCAAGGACAAACCTCATTAACATTTTCGCGGCAGCTTGACGTCTATAGACGTCATAACAACAAAACTTCTGTTGTGTCTAGTTTACCATCCGCAAACCGATTAAACCTTAATGTATGTTTGGAGAAGGAGAGGTTGGCTGATGCGGGGCAATTGGGTAAAATAGTATCAATCGGAATCTGTTTCATTTTGACAGTTCAACAATATTCATTGCGTTATTTACGTTGTCGATTATACAAATTTTGCGAACTTATGAAGCAATAGATTAGCAATTTGCTTCAAAATGATTCAGATTCCGATTGATAGTGTGTTATGCAATTAGGGTGCTGGTCATTCTTAAGCATAATCATAGTCAGCCTACAATGTTCCCACAGCTGGGCCTCAGGCCTCCTCTCTGTGAGAGGGAGTAGGTCGTAATCCACCACGCGGGGCCAGAGCGGGTTGGTAGATGTCACATGTCTTCGAATTTTTGTTCATTCTTAGCTCATAAAATGGTGGGGTTGCTAGGATATCGATTAATACACGCAAAAGCCTATCATGTGCAGAGCTATTGTGTTCTTGATGATTGCGTTTTATTAAATGCTTCAAAAAGCTACTCGGTTAATACTTAATACTGTTGTTACTAAGGCGAAAGGGTAGCCCGCGAAATTTTCTTACGTTTTTTTGCAATTTACAAGTCAGTATTAGGTTGTACGTTGATCAAAATGTAATTCGCGGCCGTAACAAGTATGTATTTACATAATCAACCTAACCTAAGTATGTATTTATATAATCATTCAAGTGATCAATACAACTCTTTAAGACCAGGTAATCCTAATGAATGACTATTTCATGAAATCTTGACATTTGAGGATTATACTAACTTGAGGAGTTATATTACTGATTCTAATGATTATAATTCTGTAAATACATATTTGATATGGCCGCGAGTCATACTTTATTTAACATACAACTTAATACTGACTTGCAAGCTGAGTTTCGCGGGCTACCCTGACGCTTTCGCCTTAATAGACAAGTATAATTCTGTCTTCATACAATGTGAACCTCGCGTTCCCGTAATCGTGTCTTAACTTACCAATCAATCTGCCTAGCCGTTTCCTAACTATGTTGGGGTCGGCTTCCAGTTTAACCGGATGCAGGTGAATACCAGTATTTTACATGGAGTGACTGCCTATCTGACCACCACACACAACCCAGTTACTGGATAATACGATATACCTTGGTAAGACTGGTTGGGCTTCTGACGACCCGTAACGACTGTCAAAGATCCACGAATAACAGCCGGGACCAACGGCTTGACGTGCTTTCCGAGGCACGGAGGGGTCTCTGTATGTAAAGGTCACCCATCCACGGACCGACCGCGGCAAGCGCAGTATCTTAACACATTATCTGCTTAATTCTTTATGCAAACGCTTCTTTATGCTACACCCTTACCGACCCTTATTTTACGATGTTTTCGAAACAATAGAGATGCACAACGAACGCACAGGTGCGGCGCGCCGCATTCGAAGAAAGTTATGTAAATTGTATGGACGCGCATACGCGCCGTCAAGCACCTGGTGAACGTCCGAAAACGCGCATGTGCGTCTGCCGCGCCTAATGTATTAACTTACCCATAATTCTAAAATTTTGGAAAATTAGACCATAATTTCGCGAGGTCCACTGTCTCATACAATAAATCCAGCTACCCTGTCCGGGAGGCTTTGATTTGATATTTTTAATTCCAAACTTCTCATTTTCCAGTTAGAGAACGTAATGGTAACCTCCTGGCTGTGGGTACTGCTCACCGACATAGCGTCGTTCAAGCCGACCTTCCTGCCCGATGACAACCCCGCTGACTTCAGCTACTTCTTCGACACGTCTCGCAGGAGGCTCTGCTATGTTGCGCCCGAAAGATTCGTGAGGGCTCCTGACCCACATAATAGGCCTGCAGTAAGTTTTAAAGAAATAAATAGTTATCAGTGGCGAAAGCACCATGTAACACGATTCCTACCGGCTTGCCTTCAGAGGCTCCCGCTATTGAAAAATGGTACAGTCAATAGTGTTTACTATAGCCAAAACAATATAGAAAAAATAAGTCAGCGAAAACGAGATGACGGAAATTTCTCATTTTATTTAGTTTTCACCAGCTCACCTGTATTGTATTTGATTCTTTATATTCTTACAATAATTTTAGAATGATAGTAGGTACCTAATTTAGTTGAGTTTAAATAAACTCTCAGTGATTTAGTTATAAGTAACATTGACAGTTTTGTTCGTGTAGTGATAGCGTCTTTTTTGGTACTACTATTTGACGATAGATGGTGTTAAATTCATTAAAGAAAAGACTTCTGAGAGAGCTGCCGAGCGAAACACCACACAACTTTTCACCTCACTACTCGTACAGCGAGGAAAATGCTAGGTGCAAGAAAAATAGCTTAATTAATATATTAAATTAGTGTTTATTTATTTATTTAATCATGCAGTCGTTCGTGCTGGCCAGTGCGATTATTCTAAAAATGAGGTTGGTGCACTGACATGAAATTAGTATTAATGCATTTTCAGTGGACTGCTGGTATAGAAAATTATTGAACAGAAAGGTTCGAATTTAAAAAAATCTTCCCACGCTACCGGATAAAATGCACTCCCCCAGATTTCGAATGCTAAACAGAATGTTTACGAGGTTGTGAGGTGAAAATAAATTTATTTGGCTCTGGTTAAGGCACACACTATTATAGAGTAATGGAAGGTGATGAGTAATAGTTGCGTTAGAAGTTACTAGAGCGGTTGAACGAAACCAGTGACGTATGTCTAACTTCCTCACACTAGCAGCCACTCGCTTGTGCTGTCTCGTTACTGTGCAAGTGCCTGTTATTTTAAGATCCTATATCACCAAAAAGGTGTGTAAGGAAAGGTCTTACACTATAAAAAAAAAAAAAAACAGAAACACTTTTTCACGTTGCTCTGTGGTTGTATACTGCCCTTCGTCTAGCAATAATAATCTACCAGGAGTTGAATCAAGACGTCTCCTGAAAAATAAATAACAGAATTTATTTACAAAATTTGTCAATGGATACTGTACCCATATCAAGAGCGCGCGTGAAGCAAAGCAATTTCAACCTTATGTACCAACAACCAATGATATAAGTCTCATGATTTGCATACAAAAAGTCTTAAAGACAAACTAAAACCGTTTATTTATTAAACAAAGTTGTTAATTATCACATTATCATTTTACAGGGTGATGACCGAATGGGCGGTTTGTTGCTGAGTGAATCACCCTGTAAAGTTGGTGAACTTGTTCCCAGTATGGATATATTTTCGGCTGGGTAAGTTGGATTACAATACTACCTATATTATTAATATTTTCTTTGTGCTGTTCTTCGATACGACGATACTTAATAGCCTTGGGGGGCGGGACGCCGTCAGAGTTCGGCCCTTCCGTCTCGTCGCGTACATACCTAAGGCGCGGTACAGGAGAATCGGTCAAACTATAGACAATTTACATATTTTTAGGGTTCCGTACCTCAAAAGAAAAACGGAACCCTTATAGAATCACTTGTGTGTCTGTCTGTCCGTCTGTCTGTCACAGCCAATTTGCTCCGAGTCTAACCGATTAAGTCGAAATTTGGTACACTGAATTTCTGTAATCCAAAAATGGACGTGTAACATAAATACATTATTTTTGAATATGGGGGTCAATTTTGTGGGGCAAATAAGAAAATAAAAAAAAGTTTCGCAAACTGTACCGTGTGACAAAGATGCACGTCGCTCTGGTTGCCCTATTACGGATAAAATGGATGCCATTTTTGAAAAAGTGGAGCAAGATCGGCATATCAGTAGTTACGACGTAGCTGAAGAACTGGAAATTGAAACACAAAACAGTTTTGGCGCATTTGAAAAAAACTGGGTACACAAAAAAGCTCGACATTGGGTACCTCACGAGCTCACTGAAAGAAACCTAATGAACCGTGTACTCATTTGTGATTCTTTATTACGACGTAATGAAACCGAACCATTTTTGAAGAAGCTGATAACTGGTGATGAAAAGTGGATCACGTATGACAAGAACGTGCGAAAAAGGTCGTGGTCAAAGGCCGGTCAGGCTTCACAGACTGGCGAAACCCGGGTTAACTCGCAACAAGGTGATGCTGTGTGTGTGGTGGGATTGGAAGGGCATTATTCATTATGAGCTGTTACCACCAGGCAGGACCATCGATTCTGAACTCTACTGCGAACAACTGATGAGATTAAAGCAAGAAGTTGAGAGAAAGCGGCCGGAATTAATCAACAGAAGGGGTGTGGTTTTTCATCATGATAACGCTAGACCTCACACATTTTTAGCCACTCAGCAAAAATTAAGATAGTTTGGCTGGGAGGTGTTAATGCATCCGCCGTATAGTCCTGACCTTGCACCTTCAGATTTCCACCTGTTTCGGTCTCTTCAGAATTCTTTAGGCAGTGTCAGGTTAACATCACGAGAGGACTGCCAAAACCACTTGTCGTGGTATTTTGACCAGAAGTCCCAAAATTTCTATAGCAATGGGATCATGTCCCTACCTACAAGATGGCAAAAAGTTATCGAACAAAATGGTACCTACATACTTTAGTTAAATGTAAATAAACTATATTAAAAATTGTTTTGAATTTTCTTAAAAAATGCGAAGAAACTTTTTCCCCAACCATTATGGTTCCAAAGAAACAAAAAACAGTCCAACATTGTGATTAAGATTCGAACTCAGACTTCATTGATCGTGAAACCATTGCTTTTGCCCAAACAGCTACCAGCACATGTTATGTTTATGCGAATTTTAGCAATGCAATGGTAAGATCAAGTCGCCACTATGACGAGTATTCTAAATTCAACAGAAATATAATGTTATTTCGCGTAGTACGACGACATGCAACAATTCATTAGTGTGTGTTATCTGCGGAATGTTGGCTCATACACGCACACGTACTAGTTCGTGCTCGTACAGTTCATAGCAATGTAATCCTTTGGACTTTTGAGCGTTTACTGTACATACTTATATAGATAATTACACCCAGACTCAGGACAAACAGACATGTTCATGCACACAAATATTTGTCCTGGATGGGAATCGAACCCACTACCTGCGGCGTGATAGATGACACCTTAACCAACCACGCCAACTGGAATACATAGATTACAAGAAACTTATAAGCACTTATAAACGTATAAATATCATGGTTAATCTCTCAATATTGTGCGTACAAACATTTACAGTTGGAATGTATGGGAGAACATGTTTTTCAACTACAATGTTAAGTTTGTTCTTGGTATAAATTCATCGCAACTACGGAACTCTTCATTGTGTGTGGTCCGACACGCACTTGGCCGGTTTTTTTGTAAAGTGGTGTGACTTAAACCAATTAGTATTTTCCGAAATTGGATAGGAAAGTCCAAGTCAAATTATTTAAGTAAACAGACTGCCTACGAAATCGTCCATTTTATTCATTGATATAGTCAGCAAAATTCATACAAATGAATTTCATTTGGCAGTTGATGTCCAGGGCAAGTCAAGCTGACAGTTATTAGTGGTTACAAATACGCAGGACACTCCTCTTTTAGTGCGAGAATACACATGCCTGTAACTTGCACAAAAAAATGCAAGTAGCTTGCATGCCGTGGTCTATAACAACTTCTGATTGGTGAATGTCACAATGGCATGCAAGAGGCACGTGTATTCTCGTCCTTAAGCTACGGTTTCCTAGAAGAACCGTGGCCGCAATTAACGGCCGTAGAGACGGCTGTCATGAAAATGATGACAGCGGCAAAGATTTAAATCGTTAGATTCGCCTTGACGAATATCTGTTTCGTTTTGACACTGACACGCAATGACGACGCAGTGACTTCACTTGATTATCATGGAAAAGCGGTTCAATAATGTGTAAGCTCATTCTTCTCAGTATGGAGACTTTTTCTTGTGACTAAGTACTGTGAGGGCAAATCTAGCGATTTAAATCTTTGGAGGCCGGGGTTGGGCTTAATGTCAAATATGTTAACGGTTACGGCAACTTTCCTTCTCGTAGGAGAAGCTTTAGTCTAATACAAGCCCGATAGGGTTTCCCATCAGCAAAAATTACGAACTGTCATCCCCTATTTATCGTCTTTAGGGGATAATTTTCAAAAATTCTTCCATAGTGGTCAACTGCTTTATTTATGGAACTCTCGTGGAAATTTGTTGCTTGTAGGTAGACCCACCGGCTTATGCTGTGCTGCTGTGCGTTGTCTGTCATTGAATTAATGAATTTATGATTCTTATGAAGTAGAAGATAGCCAGTGCCTATGTAATAGGGGCTCGTGATTAAGTAATAACATCCGCAAGGGTCGATGGACCAGGTTAAGCTACGAGTGCCGCGGTTGATCCGTGGATGGGGGAACATCTTTACATACCGAGAACCCTCCCTGCCTCGGAAAGCACGTTAAGCCGTTGGTCCCAGTTGTCAATCGTGAATCTTTGACAGTCGTTACAGAAGCCCAAAAGTTTTGACAACCAGTCTTACCAAGGGGTATCGTATTACCCAGTATCTGGGTTGTGGAAGTGAGATAGGCAGTCACTTCATGTAAAATACTGGTGTTCAGCTGCATCTGGTAAGCCGAACCCAAAATAGTTGGGAAAAGACTAGGCAGGTGGCAGATGATAGCCAGTGCCTGTCTACAGAAAGTAATTCGTTCACACCTTTTTTTTTCGGAAGTATAACTATTTTAAATTAGTCTTTTAACTTCTTTTTATTCATCCTAACCACAATGTTTCCTCACCAGCTGCGCCCTCCTAGAACTTTGGAATGACGGCACGCCCGCCCTCGACCTGCCCGGCCTACTAGCCTATAGGAACGGCGAGGACCGGCCGCCCACCATGACGTTGACAACAGAAGAAACGCAGCTGAAGACCCTGCTGCACTCTATGACTGAAAGGAATCCCAGGGATAGGAGAACTGCTGAGCTGTATCTTGATGAGGCTAGGGGGAAGTGAGTGAAGTATTTTTTTTTCATTATCTATATACATACGTATAAAAATCAAATGCCGAATGTATGTACGCGCATCACTTCAGAACGGTTGCACCTTTTTGGCTAATTATATTATTTTTTTGTTGTGTTTGTAATTGTCAGGACATGGTTTGTTTGAAAGAAAATGTTTGAAAAATTGTACGGGAAAGTGCAAAAAACTTTGCTTAAAAATCTCCATATAAAAAAGTAAGTGAGACAGAAGACTGTAGGGAGGGACATCTTCAAAAATTTTGACAGATTGACGTTTAGTTTTTCAGTTTCATACTTTGTTTTACCTGTTACATCCGTATTTAAACCCGTATTTATTTATTTGTTATACCCGTTCTTCTGGGTAAGCTCACTCCATCGTAGACTTTGTCTCTGTCACCTCTGACCTAGACTAAAGTCAAGAGCAAACCATCTCAAATAAAAAAAAAAGAAGTAAAAGTGATTACTTCAGTAAAAGTAACAATTTTTATTCTACAGTTTAGTAATTGCTTGAAGTTAGAACTGTCGAAGGTTAGAATTCCTAGCCAAGTAATTAATAGTCACAATTTGAATTGAGAACTCGATAATTTTGCGTTTGATTTTCCAATAGAACGTTGATTCTTACTAAGCATTTACTCAAGTAAGTAACGTACATTACTCGACTATAGAATAAGATTTTATAATGATGACTATCCTCAAGTAATGACTTCACTGAGAAATTACTTAGCAGCAAGTAATTGCTTGTTTATAAATACGGGATTACATCCGAAAAAATATAATTTGTTGTTTTAGTTCTTTTGTGAAAAAAGTTGTAGAACTTTATATTATCTGATATTTAAAAAAAATACCAGGAATAGTAGTTTATAGAACTCGTGTGTTATCGTGGTGTCTTCTATCACTCAATTGCCTTCAGTCTAGCTTCATTTCATTGTTAAGAAAATGCCAACAATGAGGCGTCAAAATATCGAAAGGAAAAATTAGAAAAGTAGCCGGGAATATTGAAAAATTCGGGAAAAGTGAAAGTGCATTTTCTATATGAATCTTGTATAAATTATTGAAATTCGGACAGATTACGTCTGTCGGGTGAGAAGTTTATTAGCCCGTATTATTCCAATGCAGGGCATAGGCCTCACTGCTCCTCCTTCTGCAAAGCAGTAATGCTCGCGAAGGGGGAGGTGGAACGCGTGAGGGAGAGGCTAACTTTGCGCCCTCACACCCTTAGTCGCCGCAGGAAGCGCCCTGGGCGTCGGGAATTGGTAGCCGATGCCCAGCTACCGTAGGCGCGGACTTGCGGACGGCGAGCAATGGGTAGCTCGCCATCCGATAAGGACCAGGCCCAGGCCAACGGCGCGTTGTGTTCCACGCGCGCCTCAAAGAGATGTCAGCACTAGCTGAAGGGGTCCGCTAGGGCCGATGCCCGCCAGGGTTGCGGGTTGTTTGTAAGAGTTACCGTGGCTCCGGCACAGGCAACTGAAGGAACACGGGTGGGCTGACACGCCCTCCCGCTCCGCCCAGAGCGGGAGAAGTTATTTGATGATTTCCCATTAAAAAGAAAGGCCTCACTGCTGTCTTTACACTTCTCTCAATGAAATAGTTTTAATTTAAAAGTACACAATTCTTTTCAGTTTATTTTCAGGTACGGCTGTTACAAGACAGTGCTTTTAATTACTTATTTATCATGTATTTTCAACTTTGTGTCCCTGTGAAATATTTAACTTTTGCCAAAGTCGTCAGCATTCTCCTGCCCTTGTCCGAATTTATTTGGGGTCGGCGCAACATGTCTTTATCTTTATACTTCTCTATTAGTCGTTATCTCGGTATTCACTCCCTTTCTAGCCATATTATATTTCACACTGTTTCTTTGGTCTTCCACTACTCATATAGCCACATTCATACTCAAAACTTTCCCGAAAGCCTTTTTCTCATTCCTTCGCATCACACGCCTATACCACGACAACCGATTTCCACACCACACACACATCCCTCTTAGCATTATCATCTCAGCTGCATGCAATTCCATTAACTCCTTTTGTGGCCCAACATTCTGATCCATACAAGACCGCAGGTCTAACCATAGTTTTATAAAATCTTCCCCTTGAGTTTAAGGGGAATGCGGGAGTCACAGATAGTCCCCGTGACCTGCCGTCATGTCATTCATCCAGTGTTAATTATGTGCTTAACAGTCCGATCTACTTCGCTTTGCACGAGTGAACCGAGATACCGAAACTCGGAGCAGACCGGGAGAAGCGCGATATCAAGCTGCCTTTTGCCAAAGTTCCTACTGCTGAATATGTCTTTGTGGTCTTCAAAGCGAACGGTACTGAGGGACTTTACCTGAATCATCACCACCCTGGAGTATCATGATGTGTTACACATGAAGACATTAATTAATATATTATTGCAGTCCACTTTTGCACCACCAACGGCATCGTAAGGTGGTCTATATCTGTTTACTTTGGACACCAGTAAATTTTCTAGGTCTTTAAGTACCCCTTGTACTGACAAACTTTAATTTTTGTTCCAGATTATTCCCCGAATACTTCTACTCCTTCCTCCAGTCATACATGCTGATATTTTCCGCCCAGCCCATACTACCTCCGGACGAAAAAATACTCCGCATACATCAAGACATAAGAAACATCATCAAGATCTTCACCCAACCATCAGACGCCAAAAACTACCAAGACTTAGTAGAAGAAACCACAGATCATCAGAACATAGACAATATAGATAAATTAAAAGACAAGTTCAAAGTTTTGAACGTCAATACGACAGATTTTGATGAAGATGATGATAAAGCACCAGAGAGAAAAGATATGGGGCCCGATAGTGAAGGTTTGATACTGATTACGTCATTGGTGACGTCATGTATTAGGGGGCTGCATCATTGTACGTCGAAATTGTACAGTTTGGAGATTTTGCAGCTGCTGTGCGAGAATTCTAGTTCGGAGACCATTTTGGATCGGATTTTGCCTTATATTGTGAGTAATTTTTTGCCGCTGCACTGCCAATGTCGGTGGCACTGCCAATGTCGGTGTTAATCAGAATATTTTGGAACCATCCCGATTTCACGCCAGCGGCTATTTGTCAATTCTAACTAATATTATAAATGCGAAAGTGAGTTTGATTGTTAGGCTTTCACGCTAAAACGGCTGAACGGATTTAGATGAAATTTGGCACACAGATAGTTTATAACCTGGGTTAGGACATAGGATACTTATTATCCCGGTAGTATGTTCCTGTAGGATAATTTCCGACCTCCACGCGGGTGAAGCCGCGGGCAGAAGTCAGTATGTATTTTGATAGATAGAACATGGGATAATTTAATCAGTGGTTGTTACCATTCTAACTGTTGTATTTATCTAATGTAATTGGGCTATGGTCGTTTTAATTAAATTAAACAAATATAAAGAAGATAAAATATCTAGTCTAGTTCATTAAAAATGAACCCTGTCCAATAATCCTTAATATTTTTTTACTTTTCTGTCCTTAGATCCACCTATCCCACGACAGCGTATCCCGCGTCCGCGCATGCGCAGTAGCGACCTGCGCGCGCGCCGTCGCCCTCGTGCGATTACTACCCAACGCCGACTGTAATGTGTTCCCTGAATATATCCTGCCGGAACTAGCGCCCCGCGCTACGGATCCCAGTGTGCCTGTGCGCATCGCTTATGCTAATAATATTGGTGAGTTTAAGTGTAATGTGGATTTGAAAAATTAGGGCTCCAACAACAGTTTTATCGTACATGGTGAAGTAACGATTACCATGCTAACTCGGTTGATGAAAACAAAACAAAAAAAAAAAAATGTACAACGTTAAAGATAAGTTGGCGAAACTTCTGTGAAGTTTCTCTACTACAATGGCCACAGTTATATGCTCGTGCGACTCATATCACTATATCCTATCACAACCTCATAGCCAAAGCGCAGATGCGCAAAGTTAGCTCTGTATCTACACACGATAAAAAGAAAATAGGTATTTACCTATGAAATTGCCGATTTACATAGAAAATCATTAAAGATATATTGTCGAAGCACTTGCCATTTTAATAAAAGTTCTTTGATGCCTCTGCTATAGATATCCTGGGAACGGGAATCGATGAATTCTTTAAAGGCGTTTTTCACCGCCTCGTTGGATTTGAATTTTTTCCCCGGGGCTCATTGTTGAGATCAAAATTTCCAGAACGGAAACTATCAAACCAAAAACGTACAGGCGTTCACTTGCGGTACCTTGTCCATACTTGTCGTTAATATTGCGTGCTGTCCGTGTTGTGTTGATGCCAAGACGGAACTCGTATTCAAAAATAGCGTGCTATTTCGATTTTTCCATGGTTATACAGGGTGATTTTTAAAACATGCGACAAAATTTAAGGGGGTGTTCTACCCATCAATATGAACAACTTTTACTATGGGACCAACTCGGAATTCGCAAAAAAATTTCAACCTTTTTATACAAAATGGTCCAATCGGGTATGTGCTTTTACATGGGAAATTATTTTTTTTTTTTGCGAATTCTTAGTTGGTCCCATAGTAAAAGTTGTTCATATTGATGGGTAGAACACCCCCTTAAATTTTGTCGCATGTTTTAAAAATCACCCTGTATAGAGACACTGATGTTAAAAAAAATTGAACGGCGGGAAAACAAATGAACAACTGATTTTTTTTTAATGTCATTCTATATTATAAAATTAATTTGAATTCTGAATTCTAAATAGAATGAAAGATATTGATCTTCACACTAGCCGGTATCGAAAATCAGCAATTTCATAGATAAAGACTTACGTATTATTTAGTCTATTTTTCCTTTGATAGCTAAATTGGCGGAGACTGCGGTACGTTTCTTGGATCAAACGCAGAACATGGTGGATAAAGAAGCTGCTAACATTAACTATGAGACTGAACTGTCTGCGCTGCATGAAATGGTATGTGTACGAATTATTACCATTTCAAAACCTAGTAGGGGATACTTTTTACAAAAATCGTTTTATTGCATAATCTTGCTAACCTAGGAAGTCCCTAATAAATACAAAAACACAGCGTTAAAAACTCACAAATAAGCTC
Organism: Dicycla oo; assembly: GCA_948252095.1. Taxonomy (NCBI): domain Eukaryota; kingdom Metazoa; phylum Arthropoda; class Insecta; order Lepidoptera; family Noctuidae; genus Dicycla; species Dicycla oo. The sequence continues at coordinate 12,940,572 of OX411730.1, forward strand.
TAATTTTATGAATCGAAGCAGTAAGCCCATTCACTGCCCCGTGACCACTTTAAGTTTTTCCGCTCTCCTGTATAAATTTCGTTTTAAGTCCTTACTAGGTTTTGAAATTGGGCAGCCGTCATTCTCCTGCCCTTATCCCAATTTATTTGGAGTCGGCGCAACATAACCCTTTCGTCCATACAGTTCTATTTAGTCGACATCTCGGTAGTCATCCTCTTTCTAGCCGTATCTTCTTTCACACAGTCCATCCATTTTTTCTTTGGTCTTCCCCTATGTGTACGAAATTATCATAGCTTTAAAACCCAATAACCAGAAAATTGATCTTCATTAATATTTTTTTGGGTCAGAGAAACAACCACCTAGCGATTGGTGCCGATCCTCTTATTCAATAACTAAACTAAAATGAGAGAACCGCTATTTTTTACTAAAAGGCAGCGCGAGAAAAGGATGGCGATGGCTTTGAACTAAGTTAGATATGTCGAAACTTGTTTACACCTTGCGCTGCACCGTGTTTTTAGTTGACATGTTTTTACGTGTCGTCTAAATGTGTATGGAAATATTAGTTCCAACTAAATTTGACAGCTCTAATTTACGTCCGTCTCTTTCTTGTTTTATTAGAGGGAAAAAGTTAGCAATAGCCTAAATTAAGCAACAGAATCGGCACCAATGTCTTATATTAGATTCCTCTCACACGCTCAAATCTAGTCGAAAGTAATCTGATATCTCTTTAGTTAATGGCAAGATACGAGTACAAACCATAAATTTATCTTAGAGAGTTTATCTTATAGTCGGACTTTTAATTAACTGTAGTAAAATGACAGCTTATGTGTGACCCTTTTTTAACGAAATTTAAATAGTGATGTGTAAAAGAATCGATTAATTCAATTATCATTCATAAGGTTCAGTTTCAAATGTTTTGAAAAGTTTTGATTCCGCCTTCCAATCATTTGTTTTCCTTGCATCAGGTACGGTCAACAGTATCATACCTACTGACTGATTCCCAAGCGGTAGTGAAACGTGCGCTAGTCGAAAATGGCATCACCAAACTTTGTATATTCTTCGGGAAACAAAAGGGTGAGTAGTATTTATTTAATTTAGTTTAATTAATTTATGAAAAATATGTTTTTCTAAACTAAAAGCCACTATTTCATACGAGTTAAATTATATCTGGACTTGTTTTTTTTTTTTCCAAAATTACAGAAACTGGTAAGATTTATCATTTGGTCTATTCTCATTATCAGCTATTTGTCATTAAATTACTATAGCTTCATACTTTTGCGTACTTGGTCGTGGGTGCGAACCGAGGCAGGCGCTTTACTTTGTGTAAATAAATTCATCAGCACTGCTCTCAAAACGGTGAAGGAAAACATCGTGAAGAAACCGGCATGTCCTAGAACCAAAAATTCGAAGACATGTGACATCTACCAACTCGCACTGGGTCCGTGTGGTAGATTACAGCTCTCTTGAAGAGAGGAGGCCTATGTCCCTGCAGTGGGAACATTATACGACTGATTATGCTATCATGCTTTATGAGTTAGATATATTTCAGCGAAATGAGTTATGTCATAAAAAGTAGTCCTTTTGCTATAACGGGAGCTTGGTAGTTTTAAAAAGTAATGTATATGATCACATCATAGACCTTGGAATCAAATTTGAAATACAATGAACAATATTATAGTTTCACCGATACCGCTGTACCGCGCCATAGGTATACATATGCGTAGCGAGACGGGGGGCAGTGCAGGGTGCTCATCCACCAACGCTCACTCATGGCATCCCGCCCCCACGGTACAGCGGTATCGGTAAAACTACAGTCCTCAAGCGTAATGCAAATATATCGAGCCCCGACTTAGTGTAACCGACAAAAACCAAATTTTACAGGAGACGGTTTTTTTTAAATATTTTTACTAATAATTGCGCCATTAAAATAAAATTTAAAATAGCTATAACTTTAATAATTGTTGTATTTTGGCGGGAAAGTCGACGAGCCATTGTCCGTTATAGTTTGGAATGTCGTTTGCGATGAAAAACGCTGTTTAGGTAAAAATGTCGCTTACGATAAGTCGGCGGTATGTAAAGAAAGGAGAAAAGAAAGAAAATAAGTTCATTTGCAGAAAAAAAATGGCTGCCTTTTGGCGCCATCTTGTTTTTTCAATACATTTCACAAAACAGTTTCAACGTTATTTGAGCGCCAAAAAATCCTTGTTGCACTGTATGAACGTAAAAGCTCGCTCACAGTTTCCATTAAAATGCAGCTGTAGCAGCTACGCCTTAATTACCATTCTAACTAATATTATAAATGCGAAACTGGGTTTGTTTGTTTGTTTGTCTGTTACTTACGCTTTCAGGCTATAACGACTGAAAGGATTTGAATGTAATTTAGCACATGGGTAGACCATGGACTGGATTAGGACATTATGATACTTTTATCCCGGTAGTACGTTCCCGTGGGATAATTTCCGACCACCACTGGGGCGAAGCCACGGGCAAAAGCTAGTAGTTTAATAAATAATATCTCTATTACAGCCAACGACGTAATCCTATCCCACATGGTGACGTTTCTGAACGACAAAGAAGAAGCAGCCTTACGAGGGTGTTTTTTTGAGCGAGTGGTGGGCGTCGCAGCCTATGTAGGGCACCATGCTGCGCCCATACTTGTGCCGCTGCTACAGCAGGTACGAGATACTCGTGTCGTTACTATAGGTAGACTTAAGATAAGGATAAATCAGCCTTACGAGCGTTCTTTTTTATTTTATTTTTCTCAGCCCAGAAGGAAGGTAATGTTTTATATCTTATTTATTTTAACTTTCTCGTTGAACTACTAGCTGAGCATGCGGTCCTGGGTTCGATTCCCAGGTCTGGTACAGTGTTATTGAGTTTTTCATCTGGAATTTCTCAGTAGCAGCCCGTAGTGGATTTGTGCCCGGTTGATGGCAATAGGCTCGCCCCCTATTACATGGGCCTTAAACATAACTGACAAAATGTGGGTGTAAGCTGGCCCTCTGGTCTCTGCCCAACCCTTCGTAGAATACAGGCGTGATGTTAGATGTTATATTATGTTATGTGTTATTTTGTAATAATAAAAAATAATTATTAAAAAAACAAAAAGCCGACTGCACAAACACATACTTAACTGAAAAGAGAAAAACAAGCATTTGTTTTTATTTTTTTTTTTATTTGACCTATAAGCATTACCTATAATCTATTGAATTTCGGTATCGCAAGCGGGGAGAAACAAAAGTTACTCCATATTTCAGGTTATTGGTTTGTCCCCGCCTGCGATACCAACATTCAATAGATTATAGGTAATGCTTGTTTTTCTCTTTTCAGTTAAGTATGCGTTTGTGCAGTTGGGTTTTTTGTCTTTTTATTTTTATTTTTATTTCAATCTTTTTAGTATTTCCGGATACAATATATAAATGATATATGGCCATATACAATTTATTTGTTTCGTTTAAATATGATTGGGCTACGGATATTTATCAATTATTTAATTAACCAATATATTATTCCTAATTATTTTGTTACCCTACTCGATAAACACCATAATCCTTCCTTGGCAGTCGGTTAATAAAAGAAATTCATATTGTGTGCAGGGCCTAACGGATCAGTCGGAGTGGATTATAGCAAAGGCGTTAAGAGCTACGACCAATTTGGCAGAGCTGGGCTTGTTGCCCAAGCAAGCACTGTGTGACCTTGTGGCTGAGAGCGCTGTGTTCCTTGCTCATCCTAACTTATGGGTAAGTTTAATTAATTAATATAGTAATGATTTAGACAAGAACATTTTGAGTTCGCAAAATTCACGTCTCCACTATTTGGGTACCCCGCACGTATACCAGTATGTTGTATTAGGTTGACCTAGTAAATCAAATCAAATCAAAAGTCATTTATTCAAGCTAGGCTGAGAATCGGCACTTTTCGAACATCAGAATGACATAAGACAGTCCCCCAAAATGCCCGCTCTTCACTACTTCCTAGTGCTTTAGCTGGTAAGCTCACTCCATCGTCGACTTTGTCTCTTTCACCTCTGATCTAGACTAGAGTTAAGAGCAAACTCATCTCAAATTAAAAAATAATAAAAGAAGAAGTGGCGCAACAAACTCCCCAGCAGCACAGCTGTCTATTCAGTTAAAAAAATTGATACCATACAACAGTACTTACGCAAAATAATTTAGGTACATTACGCAACACACAACAGTATATTTGCCATAAGTCTGCTAGCACACGTCAATATACCAACAAAAAAAATAATCGAAAACTATACTCAGCAGAAATAAAATACAAAACTAAAAACGTAAACAGCACTTTATAAAGCTAAATTTAAAAAGCCTCCAGGCATAAATGGCGTGCTCACTTATAACTATAATGTAGCCGTAACTCGAAGTCACAAGAACTCCTCAACTGTTTTACGTACACACGGTGTACGTAAGAAAAATCTTTATATAATATATATATCGATGCCTAATAGCAAAAAGGGATAAGCGACATTTTTTGCAAAATCGACTTGTATATCGATATAGACGGAGAAAAAAAAGCCGAATCTAACCATATCATTGGCGTGCACAGAGTTTTTAGACAGGGTAGGCAGAACATTTTAAAAGCCAAAATACTTACTGCATGTTGGTTTTGGTTCGTCGTCTTGCCGATTAAATAATGACGTAGGTAATAGCCACCTCAAATATCCACACATTGACTGATTTTATAGACATATCAATTTACGGATATTCAAAGTGGCCTTTCGGCGCGTTTGTTTGATGTTCAGTATTTGTAAAATTATGTAATAGCATTGAAATGATGGTGGTGTGAGTATAGGTACGGACGAATCTATAAAGGCTCCTTCAAACAGGCGCGACTTGCATCGCGTGTCACGTCTGTTTGCAAGAGCTTTAAAGTTATTTTAAGATTTTTTTATTTGTAAATTAAATCTACACGTCTATCTTTCTGTAAGAATATCTGCAATATGGAATCGTAAAAGTTGGGAAGGCGTTTCATTTCCGTACGAAGTTTTTTATCTATTGAAATCATGGAAAGATCTGTAAGACGTTTCTGGCCTTGTGTATTTCTTAAGTAGGTGTGTATACGTTTTAGTGACGAGAATGACCTTTCAGTAGAAGCATTGCTCGCCGGAACTGTAACAATTAATTTTGCCAACCGCAGTACTTCGGGGAAAACTGTATTTATGTTATTTTCGTAAAAATGTTCTATGGTTTTGTAAATACTAAGGTTTTTGAATTCCGCAGATTTATAAACACATTTGAGCTCATTGATAAGGCGGTCTAAGTTAAAGTTGTGTGATTTATAAACATTTACGAATTGCGTTACTAATTCAACCGGAAAATTGTCATTATAATTATTGAAATTTTCGCATGATAGTAGTCCAAAAAATTTTAACTCTTTCAGATTTTTATAACGGTCGCGACATTCGTTCGATATATTGGCTATAATTTCAATAAAAATCCGCTTATAATTTATTTTGGCGTCCACAACATTACGTTTCCGTTTTGGCGGTCCGGTTATTTTTTTTACGCTTTCAAAAATGAATTCAAACCTAGATCTAAATGATTCTAAAAAAGATTCAAACTCATAAATTTTTTTTGACGCAATAAATCACATCCGACGTCTTTTTTTGCATAATTTCGTAAAGCACATCAGTTTCTGCGAATATTTCGTTAAATACATGGAGTAAAAACTGGAATTCAAAGTCTTTTAAATTGTCTAATAAAGAGGAAACTTGATCTAATGTCTCGCCATCCCAGGACTCTATGTGTTCAGCCATATCCTCAAATAAATCAATTAAATGTTAAGAAGAATCAAAATGACATTTACAGTACGCGAATTGTAAGTCCATCGAGTGTCAGCAACGCGAGGCAATTTTTTCATATCAGCCATTTTATTGTAGTGGTTTTGCCTTTTGGTACTATTATTAAAGAAATTGGCTAATGTTTTTATGCGACTGAAAAAACGTTTAGTTTCATGAATACGTTCGCACGACTTGGAAAGTATCAAATTAAGGACATGGGCGGAACACCAAACGAATTCAGCAAGAGGACATTGCTGGCGAATCATCGTCTGAACGCCGTTCCGTTCAGATGATAACACAGCAGCACCGTCGTATGTCTGAGCTATTAATTTCGCCAAACAGTTAAATTCTGATAAAATCTGCAGTATGATGGCACTTAAAGTTTTCGCGGTACGGTCGGAACTTACGTCAATATATTTTATAAATCGATCAAACACTTCTGACTCACGAAAATACCTTAAAACCAGTACTAGTTGCTCTTTTCCACTTACGTCTGGTGTTTCATCGACCATCACAGCAACAAAATCAGTGGAAGCAATTTCTTGTTTTATTGTTTGAATCATTACAGACGCTACACTGGAGATTAGGTCATTTTGAATTCGATTCGATAAACCCGTAAATGAGCTAGTGCAATTTTGCAAATGGTTTTCCAAAACTCCGTCGTATTTCGCGAGCACGTCGACCAGCTCTAAATAATGTCCCCTATTCTCTGACGAAGCAGATTCGTCATGTCCACGAAAAGCAAGCTCTTGTTTCCCCAAATAGCAAACAATGTCAATAAGTCGCTGTATTGAATTTACGATTGACTTTACCTTTAGTTTGTACTAATTGCAAATCCAGTGTACAACGACCTTTTACCATCACTTGTTTTTTATCACCGAATGATAGTTTTGAAAACGCATCATTTTTTATTTTCTCTATACACACACCACCTGAACAACTTTCACAGTGAATATTATCCATTTTTCACACTATTATCGACGTTAAACTCTTTAAATACCAATTATTATGGCTCACAACACAAATCAAAACGAATCAAACAAACAATGGCCACGAAACAAGTCACAAACTCGGAGATAGTGCAAAAAATAATACGACAAAAAAGAAATAGTGTAATTTATGATGCAATATAAATGAAACAATGCCACTTTTTAAAATAGTTGTATAGCTAATTTCGGTTCGGAAAACATCGGATAAATTCGTAATTTGTCGTGTTGTGAAAAAGACACTGCCTATTCTGTACGGTTGTGTGCGTTAATGTGACATTGTGTGCTACGTATTTATAGGAACGCACACCCATTCAATCCGCATGACCACGAGAGCACACATATAAACATTTAGAACCGAATAGTTTGTGTCTTTCCCGAGGCACTCCTGGTACTCAGGTCGACGCGGCGCTAGTGCCGCGCAATACAATACTGAACGAGCTTGCTTGGAGCGACTGTTTGTTGATTTTTTTTGTTTATTGTTAGTAAGTAGGTACTCGTCGGACTCGTAGATAAAATAATAATAGATATCAGAACAAGATTATACTGAATTAGGTAGGGTAGGCAGTGTCTTTCTGTCTTTATGAAACGCACGCCACTGAACCATATATATACGTAGAAGTCGATTTCGCAAAAAATGTCGCTTATCACTTTTTGGCTGTTAGGCATCGATATATATAATAGGTTGCGGAAAAAGTTTCTTCGCATGTTTTAAGAAAATTCAAAACATTTTTTAATATTGTTTATTTACATTTAACTAAAGTATGTAGGTACCATTTTGTTCGATAACTTTTTGCCATCTTGTAGGTAGGGACATGATCCCATTGCTATAGAAATTTTGGGACTTCTGGTCAAAATACTGCGACAAGTGGTTTTGGCAGTCCTCTCGTGATGTTAACCTGACACTGTCTAAAGAATTCTGAAGAGACCGAAACAGGTGGAAATCTGAAGGTGCAAGGTCAGGACTATACGGCGGATGCATTAACACCTCCCAGCCAAACTCTTAATTTTTGCTGAGTGGCTAAAGATGTGTGAGGTCTAGCGTTATCATGATGAAAAACCACACCCCTTCTGTTGATTAATTCCGGCCGCTTTCTCTCAACTTCTTGCTTTAATCTCATCAGTTGTTTGCAGTACAGTTCAGAATCGATGGTCCTGCCTGGTGGTAACAGCTCATAATGAATAATGCCCTTCCAATCCCACCACACACACAACATCACCTTGTTGCGAGTTAACCCGGGTTTCGCCACAGTCTGTGAAGCCAGACCGGCCTTTGACCACGACCTTTTTCACACGTTCTTGTCATACGTGATCCACTTTTCATCACCAGTTATCAGCTTCTTCAAAAATGGTTCGGTTTCATTATGCCGTAATAAAGAATCACAAATGAGTACACGGTTCATTAGGTTTCTTTCAGTGAGCTCGTGAGGTACCCAAATGTCGAGCTTTTTTGTGTACCCAGTTTTTTTCAAATGCGCCAAAACTGTTTTGTGGTCAATTTCCAGTTCTTCAGCTACGTCGTAACTACTGATATGCCGATCTTGCTCCACTTTTTCAAAAATGGCATTCATTTTATCCGTAATAGGGCGACCAGAGCGACGTGCATCTTTGACATCAAAATTCCGGATTGAAAACGCTTAAACCAAATTTGTGCTACTCTCACAGACACTACACTAGGTCCATAAACATCGCAAATTTTTTTCGCGGCTTGCGTTGTATTTTTACCTTTTTTGTAGTAAAATTTTAAAATGTATCGAATTTCTTCATTAGATTCACTCATCTTGACGGTACGAAAAACAAATGAAAATCACACATTTTCCTAATTTGAATTCGGAATTATGTTCTTTAAAATTTAAACTTTCAATGATACCAAAACCAGCCAGATACAAATAGTATAGCCAAAGAGATTGTATTACAAGTTCATACATACTATAATGCGAAAAGACTTTTTCCCCAACCTAATATAAACGTAAAAAATCATCATCCAATGGCGACCGCGGACTTACAGTAGTTGTGAACCTATGGGGGTTCGGTTGACATTCGAGCACACATTGACAAGACCTTTGCGGTTTTTTAGGGTTCCGTACCCAAATGGTAAAACGGGACCCTATTACTAAGACTCCGCTGTCCGTCTGTCACCAGGCTGTATCTCATGAACCGTGATAGTTAGACAGTTGAAATTTTCACAGATGATCTACGTAGTCTAGTCATAAGTTTTGTCATATATGGAAAGTTAAATAACTGACACAATGAGTTACGCACTACAACCATCTATACATCAAATGAAAGGCTATAAAATGCAGATTTACACCACATTAAAATTATTCGAAATGTCCTCCTCTTGCTTCGATACAATCCTTCAATCTGCAAGGCCAGTCATCAATCGAAGCACGCACGACGTTCATGATCATGATATTGGCGACTGCTTTAATCAGGAATGCTTTAAGTGACTCCAAGTTGCGATCGGGTTTAGCCAGACCTTCTTCTCTTAGTGCTGCCATATTTTGTAATCCAAGGGATTCAAGTCTGGACTGAATGAGGGCCAATCCTCATGCCTGATAAAGTCGATTCCACGGGTCGTGAGCCAGTTTTGGGTACTTTTCGCCTTATGTTCCGGCGCAAAATCCTGCTGCAATACCCAGTGCTTGTTTTCGAACATTGTTCGTGAAAGAGGTTCCACAATCTTTGTTATTAGGATTGTGTTTTGATATACAAGGGCACTGGTTTTCACTAATTTTTCACAAAAAAACACCACCGTTGGACCCAAATAGGACACCCCAAGCCAAACCATAAATGCCGAAGGGTGATGACCACGCTGAACACGTGGCACACGTCTGCTCGCTTCTTCACTAGAGTGTGCATACACTTTATCATTTTGTTTGTTAAAAATGTTTTCGTATGAAAAAAGTATTTCGCGGTATTTTTTTTCCCACGTACCGCCTTAACAAAACTCGGCTTCTTTCGAGTGTGATTTTCTTCAGCCGTGCGTTAAGAATATGTGCTGTCTTTTTTCTATAAGCACGAAGTCCTAGGTCTTCATTTAACACCTTTTTAACAGTAGTTCTGCTTAGTCCCATCTGCAGTGCCAACATTTTTTGCTTGCTTTGCTCCTTTGTTTATCTTCTAATCTTGATTTTTCCCGGAATCGTTTGATAGTACGATAAATAAATCTCAGTGGAATTTTAAAATTTTTCATCAGTTTGAAAATCTCAGTTGTCGCGTGACCGCAACGATGCAATGCAATTACCGCGACTCTGTCTTCTTTGCGCGTCCACTCCATTTTAGAAAATGAACAAAATTCCAGAAACCCTTTGTTTTTATTTTCTTTGAATATTTAAATTTCGATTGCCCATAATATTTTCCTCGCCTTGCATTCAGACTACGTATTTCTGTTGCCGCTATAACAACAAATACTAAAAAAACAGAATAAAATAAATATCTGAGGGGTCTCCCATACAACAAACGTGATTTTTTGCTGTTTTTATAGATAATTGTACGGAATCCTTCGTGCGCGAGTCCGACTCGCACTTGACCGTTTTTTAAATGTATATAAACGAACAGTTGACCTGTAATGACAATAATTATGTAGATTTGCTCATCTTCTACAGAGTAGCGATTAGGTTATCAATTGAAACCACGTATTCAGTACATGATTCTGGACCCAACTGCGTTGAAATGTCGGTTATTTAAAAAAAAAATCTGCTTTTTCATACATTTTGACGGCGTAGGTCTTGCACTTTTGTAGGAAACAGCAGATTTTTTTTTATAACTGACGAAAATTTCAACGCAGAAGGGTCCAGAATCATGTATTAGGTTGGGGAAAACGTCTTTTCGCATTATAGTATGTATGAACTTGTAATAAAATCTCTTTGGCTATTTGTATCTGGCTGGTTTTGGTATCATTGAAAGTTTAAATTTTAAAGAACATAATTCCAAATTCAAATTAGGAAAATGTGTGATTTTCATTTGTTTTTCGTACCGTCAAGATGAGTGAATCTAATGAAGAAATTCGATACATTTTAAAATTTTACTACGTAAAAGGTAAAAATGCAACGCAAGCCGCGAAAAAAATTTGCGATGTTTATGGACCTAGTGTAGTGTCTGTGAGAGTAGCACAAATTTGGTTTAAGCGTATTCAATCCGGAAATTTTGATGTCAAAGATGCACGCCGTTCTGGTCGCCCTATTACGGATAAAATGGATGTCATTTTTGAAAAAGTGGAGCATGATCGTATCGATCGTATCAGTAGTTACGACGCAAAAATTAAGAGAGTTTGGCTGGGAGGTGTTAATGCATCCGCCGTATAGTCCTGACCTTGCACCTTCAGATTTCCACCTGTTTCGGTCTCTTCAGAATTCTTTAGGCAGTGTCAGGTTAACATCACGAGAGGACTGCCAAAACCACTTGTCGCGGTATTTTGACCAGAAGTCCCAAAATTTCTATAGCAATGGGATCATGTCCCTTCCTACAAGATGGCAAAAAGTTATCGAACAAAATGGTACCTACATACTTTAGTTAAATGTAAATAAACTATATTAAAAAATGTTTTGAATTTTCTTAAAAAATGCGAAGAAACTTTTTCCCCAACCTATTATTTAAGTTCAAAATCCTTTACTCCAATTAATATAGTTTGAAGCAAATCTCAGTCCAGAAAATCTACGATAAACTTACGATTAGTTTGTTCAACACTTACATAATTTTTAGATTTTGTGATCAGGGACTTGGTAAGTACTAAAATTCATATCTTACGTCTATATTATTTCTGTTATACTAGATTCGGCACGAAGTGTGCGGCCTGGTGTCTTGTGTGTCGAGCCTGCTGAACCCAATCGACGTCAACTGCAAGATATTACCACTAGTATGGCCGCATCTCAAGCATAAACTAATACAGGTATCATACCATGAGTATTTTTTTTTTTTTTATATATTAATGGCATCTCGCAGCTCAGCCTAGGAGGTTGTGGGCTACTTAATCGGATCTTTTTGTGGTGCCTCAATAAATTAAGGCCTCCAGCCAGGGCATAAAACTTATAAACTAAGCAACTGCACGCTAAGGGCCCTATACTTCTGTGGGGCGTACCCTGCAAGTGGTACCCGTAACGTGCCCTTGGTAAGGCGTCGCTGGGGGAGGGTAGCATGGGACAGGATGGATTGGATTTAGTGTTATTTTTCTTCTTAACCTCTTTTCTTATATACGTCGAGCTGGGCTATGTCTCAATACTTACGGCCTGTTACATATTTTACCAGCCATTATAGCACCGATGACTGAAGAGTTGTGTGGAAATCGGTTGTCATGGTATGGACATGTGATGCGGAGGAATGAGGAAAATGTCGTCAGGAAAGTTTTGAGTATGAATGTGGATACTATACGAGAAGGGGAAGACCAAAGAAATGATGGATGGACTGTGTGAAAGATGATATGGCTAGAAAGGGAGTGACTACCGAGATGACGACTAATAGAGAAGTATGGAAGAAGAAGACATGTTGCGCCGACCCCAAATAAATTGGGACAAGGGCAGGAGAATGATGCATATTATAGCAGCCAACAGATTGTTTTTGTTTTATTATTGAACACGCACTGCTCGCTTCACTCGTTCGGCTCAAGCACGGTTGTTACATTTCTAACCTAACCTAACCTATTTGGTCGGGGTGGCCTAATACTTATCTTTAACTTACTTACTGCAACCTATTTGGCTCGCACGTGGTTGGTCACAGTTCTAAACTTACCCGTTTGGTACCATATCTTAGTTACTGGCAAAAAAGGCAGAACGTTAAAAAGAGGCTCATTTATTTTTTTTAAAGTGTGCAACATTAGAAGCACAAAAAGTTTTTAGATGTTCATCAATATAAAAAGAGCGTACATTAGAAATTCTATAAGCATTTTTTGGAGGACCATGTTAAATATTTCCCTTTCTAAGTCATAACAACCGCACGGGCAGTAATACCAATCGATTAGGTTAAGCTACGCTTGCCGCGGTTGGTCCGTGAATGGGTGACCATCTTTACATACCGAGACCCCTCCGTGCCTCGGAAAGCACATTAAGCCGTAGGTCCCGACGATTCGTGGATCTTTGACAGTCGTTACGGGTCGTCAGAAGCCCGAAAGTCTGACAACCAGTATTACTCAGTAACTGGATTGTGGAGGTCAGATAGGCAGTCGCTCCATGTAAAATACTGGTACTCAGCTGCATCCGGTTAGACTGGAAGCCGACCCCAACATACTTGGGATAACCATATATGCATATGACAACCATATAGGCATATGAAATAAATATCTTCCTTTCTACATTATTCAGGTGGAAAGAGCAGAACTTCTGTTAGAAAGCTTAGCAGAACCGATCCCGCGTAAAGTGCTGGATGCTGTGCTGCGACACGGAGATGTAGACCGACTTGTTCACACGTTACGAGAGAGAAGAAATACTAGACTCAAGGTAACTCTAACATGTTTGCTATTTTTAAAGTGCATAAAAGGCACCACCAGGCAAACTTGAAGAAAGTTTTCCTGGTGGAGCCTTCTGTGCTCACTAATTTGGTAAAAGTCATGACATGAGTCCGACAATGCCCCGTTACACTGGACGTTCTTTTCTACCGACAACACCTCCGTCACACTTTTTGAATATTATGTCACAATAATTATTTTGTAAAAAGCAGTAATAATAAAAACGAAGTGTTTAAGATTATTTTAATGGTTGTATTGACAAAAGAATTTTTGTGAACAAAAATATTGTGAAACTGAATATTTTGGAAGAATGACGTTCATTTTTCATTGTCGATGAAAAACAAGAACGACCCAAGTTCAAAATCATTTACTGAAACAATGATAACAGGTTGCGCAATGATGTCCCATGCCACCATGTATACGTACGTATGGCCGTTATTGGTCGGCAGGAACATTTTGACTCTTCTGGTTCTTTTATCAATGCATTTCGGTACTATCGCCAAGTCAGCCGTTGTATGTATAGAATTACTATTAATAGAAAAATCAAAAGATGGTAAAATGTTTATAGTCATATCAAAAATGAGATTATTGAGTATGGGCTAATTTATGCCTAAAAATATATGGACGGTGAATGATGTCCTTTGCAATGATAGCGTTTAACACATTATCTGCTTAATTCTTAGCGAAATTTATGCAAATGCTTCTTTATGCTACACTAATCCTGTGTGGCAAACGCTCGGGTGCGTGAAAAAAATATCTTGGGTGTAGACACCCTTACCGACCCTTATTTTACGATGTTTTCGAAACAATAGAGATGCATAACGAACGCACAGGTGCGGCGCGCCGCACTCGAAGAAAGTTATGTAAATTGTATGGACGCGCATACGCGCCGTCAAGCACCTGGTGAACGTCCGAAAACGCGAATGTGCGTCTGCCGCGCCTAATGTATTAATGTACCTTGACTAACTATAATTATTATTTCAGATTAAACAAGGCACAGTGCCACAGTATTCCGAAATGGGGCAGCAACTTAGAAACTTATTTAGAAGACTTGCATCAGATGGTATGTGTTCATCAGTTGCAGGCTCTTATGCTCTGAATATATCAGGTCCTAGATTCGGATAAATATTTGTTATTCATTATATTATTATTTATATTTATTTTATTTATATTCATTATTAACCAGCTGACCCGACAGACGTTGTCCTTTCCTAACAGTTCATACAAAATCTAAAAAAAAAATATTTCCATAAAAACTTAATTTAGACTATTACGAACATTTTAAAACAAAAAATAGCCAAATCGGTCCAGCAGTTCTCAAGTGATGCGCTTACCAACGAACAGACAGCTGTGCTGCTGGGGAGTTTGTTGCGCCACTTCTTCTCCCCAGCTAAAGCACTAGGAAGTGGTGAAGGACGGGCGTTTTGGGGGACTGTCTTATGTAACTTTGACGTTCAAAAAGTGCTGATTCTCGGCCTAGTTTGAATAAATGACTTGATTTTAATACAGTATTTCATTTTTTTTATTTATAAAAAATGATGAATTTTATCGATTGGATTTTGGTAGTAACATTTACTAAACTTATTTTAGGTATGACAGAGCATGTGGAAAATCAGCTGTTGGCTATGAGTGCGCATTTAATCAAGATACAAGGATCATCTACACAGGTTAGTAACACAAGACCCACTTGCACGTTTAGCCAAGTTAAATGAATAAATGTAGAGTTTGTAAACTCTACATTTCTTTTCACTCTACCTCCTCGTTAATTAACATTTTATGAATTGTGTCACTAAAAGGTAATACCGGGCTAGTTAACCTGACATTAGGTTTTTTTTTTTAAAGTTGGGAACATTGCAGTTCAATCGACGAAACATAAAATAGTAGTGCAATGTTTTTGCCCTGATTACATATCAGTGCAAAGACATTGCACTTCTATTTTCCGACCAAAAATGAATGAACGGAAATTGTATACCCATCTCTTTTACGATACGAATACTTTGTCTTTGAATTTTATAAGATGACATTTCATTTTAATCGTATGGTATGTGGTTTTCATGGAGATTTACTTTATTGATTGACGAAAACGTCAGTAAAGGAAAAATATGTTTTATATTTTTTTTAATAATTTGTATTTATTTTTATATGAGTTCATTAATGTTTTGCCTGCTGATATAGTACCGAATTTTCACTTACAATAACGTTGAACAATATAAAATACAAAATAAGTTATCAGCGGTACCACATAACGTCAATTTATTTTGACATACTAACACTAACCCAGAGTTTAGCGACAGCTTCCCCACATAGGTGGGTTAAATATTTGGGGCGAATTTTACCAAGGAAACTGAACGCGATCAGCACATAAACTACGTTGTAAGGGCTGTCACTGTCATTATTGTTATGGAATATTGACACTGACAGCTCTTGAACGTGGTTTAGATTGTGCTGATCGCGTTCAGTTTCGTTGGTGAAATTGGCACTTAATAGTTTAACCCTGGGTTTACCTCAACCTTGGTAGTGCAAGATGAATTATTTGATTAACCCATGAACGTGCAAGTGGGCCTTACTTATTTTCATTTATTATTATTAAAAATTTGGACACGTGTGAGCGAGAGAGGTTACAAAACGAAACAGCCCTCTTAAAATGCCCATAAATAAAATAAGAAAATAAATTGATATTTCCAGCACATAACAGAAGCGCCCGGTCGTTTAAACCTACAACAAACAGGTATATCGCGCGCCGTACAGCTGGACACCGGCGCCACAGATACCATGCAACATGTCGACAAACTGTACACTTCTACACAGAATAGGTAAGTCAACAAACAAAACATACAGAGTGTAAAAATACCCATAAGCCCACTTACGCACAGGCGCTTTTTTAACGCGAAGTTTTTGACCGTGCTCTCAACTCTCGGCGTCGAATCGAGCGTTGAGAATCCAACAGAGTCCATCTCTAGCGCGTTGAAAATGTGCACAATTGGATTTTCAACTCACGCCGCTAAGCTGAGCGCTGAAAATCCACTGCGCGACAAAAAACGTCGCATTAAAAAAAGAACGCCCGTGGGTCGTAGGCTCACTTAGGTAAAAAAAAGTTGCAACTTTGACCTTCAATATCTCCGTTGAAATCAAATGGATCGAACACATTTATTAACACCACAATTAATATACAGGGCTATTTTTAAATCATTAACTAAACTTTAACAGGGTGTTCTACCCATGAATATGAACAACTTTCACTATGGGACCAAACCTGAAATCGCGAAAAAAAAATCAGTTGTTCAGTACATTTTGACGAATTATGCCAACATAAATGTACTGAACAGCTGATTTTTTTTTCGCGATTTCAGGTTTGGTCCCATAGTGAAAGTTGTTCATATTCATGGGTAGAACACCCTGTGAAAGTTTAGTTAATGATTTAAAAATAGCCCTGTATAATACAACGACTTTTTCTCAATGCAATGACAGATTCTAAACACGAATCTTTAAAAATTGTCATGTGGGTATACAACCTCCATCAGGTACAAAAAACATTATCACAATGACGAGAAGTACAAGTGACTCGGCTTTGTTAAGCTTCTTTTGACACCTGTTATTTATATCCAGTGAGTGGGAGAAGCTCGTGGCTTAGTAATAACAGCCCCGCACGGGTTGATCCATCAGGTCATCATTTTAAGCTACGCTTGTGTTGGTAGGCCCGTGGATAGAACCACCTTTACATACCGAGACCTCCCCGTGCCTCGGAAAGCACGTTAAGCCGTTGGCCCCGGCTGGTATTCGTGGATCTTTGACAGTCGTTACGGGTCGGATCAGAAGCCCGAAAGACTGATAACCAATCTTACCGAGGGGTATCGTATTACCCAGTAACTGGGTTGTGGAGGTCAGATAGGCAGTCGCTCCATGTAAAAACTGGTACGCAGCTGCATCCTATTAGACTGGACAACATAGTTGGTAAAAGTCTAGGCAGATTGATTGATTGATTTGTATCCAATAAGTATAATATGGAGGAAGGCCTTTGCGTTACCATCCCACTCGTTCATAGGTGGCGTACTATATCATCATTATCCGCCTATATTGGGGTCAGCTTCCAGTCTAACCTAATGCAGCTGAATTCCAGTATTTAACATGGAGCGACTTCCTCTCTGACCTCCACAAACCAGTCACTGCCTATTGGTAAGACTTGTTGTCACACTTTCGAGTTTCGGACTATCTGACCATGACACCACTTTTTTTTATCAACCTGTATTGACCCACTCCTGGGCATAGGTCTCCCCCACAGCTATTCACTCTTCCCTGTGTGTTGCTTTCTCCGACCAATCCCCCATAAACGCTTGTAAGTCATCACGTCAGCGTTTCCTCTGCCTCCCGCGGTGACGACGCCCGTTTTCTGGGTCCCACGGCGTGATGACTGCCCCATCTGACCCGATGCATAATACATACATGGCCCACCCAATCCCACTTCAGCCTAGCAGACTTGTTGCCCATATCGATGTCGATGTGGCGGCGTATCGTGGCTATTAGGTTGGGGAAAAAGTCTTCGCATTATAGTATGTATGAACTTGTAATAAAATCTCTTTGGCTATACTATTTGTATCTGGCTGGTTTTGGTATCATTGAAAGTTTAAATTTTAAAGAACATAATTCCAAATTCAAATT
The DNA here is from genome assembly GCA_948252095.1 of Dicycla oo. Classification (NCBI taxonomy): domain Eukaryota; kingdom Metazoa; phylum Arthropoda; class Insecta; order Lepidoptera; family Noctuidae; genus Dicycla; species Dicycla oo. The sequence continues at coordinate 12,958,453 of OX411730.1, forward strand.
AGGAAAATGTGTGATTTTCATTTGTTTTTCGTACCGTCAAGATGAGTGAATCTAATGAAGAAATTCGATACATTTTAAAATTTTACTACAAAAAAGGTAAAAATGCAACGCAAGCCGCGAAAAAAATTTGCGATGTTTATGGACCTAGTGTAGTGTCTGTGAGAGTAGCACAAATTTGGTTTAAGCGTTTTCAATCCGGAAATTTTGATGTCAAAGATACACGTCGCTCTGGTCGCCCTATTACGGATAAAATGGATGCCATTTTTGAAAAAGTGGAGCAAGATCGGCATATCAGTAGTTACGACGTAGCTGAAGAACTGGAAATTGACCACAAAACAGTTTTGGCGCATTTGAAAAAAACTGGGTACACAAAAAAGCTCGACATTTGGGTACCTCACGAGCTCACTGAAAGAAACCTAATGAACCGTGTACTCATTTGTGATTCTTTATTACGACGTAATGAAACCGAACCATTTTTGAAGAAGCTGATAACTGGTGATGAAAAGTGGATCACGTATGACAAGAACGTGCGAAAAAGGTCGTGGTCAAAGGCCGGTCAGGCTTCACAGACTGTGGCGAAACCCGGGTTAACTCGCAACAAGGTGATGCTGTGTGTGTGGTGGGATTGGAAGGGCATTATTCATCATGAGCTGTTACCACCAGGCAGGACCATCGATTCTGAACTCTACTGCGAACAACTGATGAGATTAAAGCAAGAAGTTGAGAGAAAGCGACCGGAATTAATCAACAGAAGGGGTGTGGTTTTTCATCATGATAACGCTAGACCTCACACATCTTTAGCCACTCAGCAAAAATTAAGAGAGTATGGCTGGGAGGTGTTAATGCATCCGCCGTATAGTCCTGACCTTGCATCTTCAGATTTCCACCTGTTTCCGTCTCTTTAGAATTCTTTAGGCAGTGCCAGGTTAACATCACGAGAGGACTGCCAAAACCACTTGTCGCGGTATTTTGAGCAGAAGTCCCAAAATTTCTATAGCAATGGGATCATGTCCTTACCTACAAGATGGCAAAAATTTATCGAACAAAATGGTACCTACATACTTTAGTTAAATGTAAATAAACTATATTAAAAAATGTTTTGAATTTTCTCAAAAAATGCGAAGAAACTTTTTCCCCAACCTATTATATTACTTTCTGCTTTAAATATATTGTGTTGTATTTACAGACGCACCCATAAGACATCGGTTTCCCACGAAACGCACATGAATACAGAATGGCAACACATGTTCGGACAGTCGCATGAACAACATTCAAGAGGTAATATAGAAATATACATTTATTTATCTATATATATTAAAACTAGGCTTGTATTTCGAACCTCAAATCATTCCCATTTTGCTTACCTAAAAATATTATTGAACACTCTATATAATTAATGCGCTTCTTTTCTAAACTATCCTATGGTCTATTTTTTAATCTCGTAGACTAAATTGACATTTCAAATGTTCCATGTATCATTTTTTCATTTCATAGTTTGACATTTGCACCTGTCAAATTAGTCTTCGAGATTAAAAAAACAGACGACAGCTTAGTTACTGCGACCAATTCACGTCTCGCGCGGTTTGTCACAGTTATAACCTAAACGATTTGGTCGGGGTGCCCTAGCTTAGTTACTGCGACCAACTGTGAGAAAAGGCCAGAAATTTAAAAAGAGGCTCCATTATTTAAAAAAGTTTCCATCACTATAACCCCAAAAAGTTTTTAGAAGTTCATTCATTTAAAAAAGTGTACATCATTAGAAATTGAATAAGTTTTTAGAGGATCACTTAAATATTTCCCTCAAAACTACCGAGCAAAACTGATTCTACTTCAGAGTTTTGAAAGAGTTGAAGAGTTGAGTTAGTGCAAGAGAGTTCAAGTTGACATTATACAGTTTTTCTATGAATTAAGGCGAAATGGGTCCCAAAGAAGATATTTTGACGCATTTTGGCTGCACGCAAGATCATTTTTTGTCCTCAAAAACTAACCTAATTATTTTTCATGATTACAAAAAACTTTAGATTTTCTTTAGTAAATTATGAGGGCCCCAACACGATTAACACAATTTGACTTGATACAAAAATCCCAGTTTCAGAGGAGCTCGTGGCTATTTAATAACAGCCGCACGGGTCGATCCATCAGGTTAAGCTACGCTTGGCGCGATTGTTCTGTGGATGGGTGGCCATCTTTTCATACCGAGACTCCTCCGTGCCTCGGAAAGCACGTCAAGCTGTTGGTCGCGGCTGTCATTCTTAGATCTTTGACAGTCGTTACGGGTGGTCAGAAGGCCGAAAGTCTGACAAACAGTCTTACCAAGGGGTATCGTAATACCCAGTAACTGGGTTGTGGAGGTCAGATAGGCAGTCGCTCCATGTAAAATACTGGTATTCAGCTGTGCATCCGGTTAGACTGGAAGCCGACCCCAACAAAGTTGGGAAAAGGCTAGGCAGATTGATTGACAAAAAATCCCAGTTTCCTCAAAATTCGCATTTTTTTTATGAGCAAAAACAATTTTATTCAATTGTAACTAAACCAATTTCAGTAAAATTTCGTCTACACGTTCACCATTAGAGACATAAGGGGCTTATTATAATTTTTTAAATAAATATTTTTTTTAATTCTGTACATATGCTGCGTTTGACCATACCAATGCTCCAAACCCCGTTATGATACCATTTCGCCTTAAGCATAAAATTCTTATAAATTCCATTGGCTAAAGGATCTAGTAATAAGAATGCATAATGCAGATCGTACGGTTTAACGAATTTGTAAGACTCAGTCTCAGCAGTTTGTTTTGGTCGTTTTTTCAGAGGGTGTATCTCAATCACAAGTGGTGTCGGGTAGCGGTGTAGTATCACAAGCGATGTCAGTGCCTCCACATCACTCACAACTAGGACACAGCGCTAGCTATGTGCAGTGTATGTATATATATATACCAGATGATCATCATACATTAAGTCTTTCTTCATTATCTCTAGTTTGTTCTGAGTCTGGGTGTAATTATCTATATAAGTATGTATTTACAAAAAAAAAAGAAGTAGTAGGTATATGTCTGTGTTATCAGTTATCTGGTTTCCATAGTACAAGCTCTGCTTAGTTTGGGACCAGATGACCGTGTGTGAACAATGTCCCAGGATATTATTATTATTATTTTTTTTTACATTTCTCGGGACCCTGGGGTCCCGGACCTTTGGAAGGCGTACGAGGAGCCAAAGACAACTCGCAGAGGCCTCTTAAATAATTTTATATTATTATTTATTTTATTTTATATTTATTATTATTATTATTATATACTGGTGAGGGGTACCAGCCATTGTCATCACAAAATGTTTTACCTTCTATAGATACATTGTATAAAACTATACTACATCTGACTAGGTAAATAACTAAAGGTAAACATAAAACTCCGTGACTTGGTTAACACATTAAGTGCGGCAGACACTTTCATAACTTTCTTCGAGTGCGGCGCGGCGCACATGTGTGTTCGTTGTGCATCTCTATTGTTTCGAAAACATCGTAAAAAAAAGGGTCGGTAAGGGTGTAGCATAAAGAAGCGTTTGCATAAAGAATTCAGCAGAGAATGTGTTAACGAACTAAATGTAATATCTGTCACTTCAATTGTCATACTACGTCACAGTTGTACTCTTCAATTTAGCTACGTTATATGTTCGTTTCACCCGTCTTCTTGGGCTCTTTACAATAGACAGATTACAAAATATTATATTATTATTATTATAAATATAACAAAACATTGTGTTCAAGCAGTTACATCTACTAAGAGTAAAATTATATAGTTTAACGTACATTAAAGACGAAACTCCCGTAAAAATCAAAAATAAATTTAATTTGGTTATATCGTATTTTTAAACAAAAAAGTGTCATTTATAGAAACTCTTTTTACGATTAGTTCATCTTTAGTCAATTACCTAAACCGATGGAGTGTAATTCCTTTTTCGTGTCTGCGTGTGTGCTTAGTTTCTCTTAACTGCTCATTGGATTTTGTAGCGGTTTTCACCAACTATAGATAATAAGAAATATGCATGAAACTTTTTTTTCTCTTAATCAATAAAGCACAGTAATATAAACCCAAGAAAAGTATTCATAGTCAAATATTACTACTGTTTGTTTAACAAAACAATGATTAAACTCCAACAATTTTCTTCTACTACCTTCAAACATCCGTTATTGTCGCGGCCATAATGTAATGCCATAATTCACTATACTGCTTTGTAGCTAAAAAAGAGATGTACAGTACAACTATTTTCTTAAGGGGACTACAGGACCTAAAGCGCGGTCACTGTCGGACTGCATAGAACAGAAAGAGAAGCGCGATGACACAACCCTGGTAATTTATTGCAAAATATGAAGCAATTTGACAGGCCAGTTGGCGTGGTTGGTTAAGATACCACCTATCACGCCGCAGGTCGTGGGTTCGATTCCCATCCAGGACAAACATTTGTGTGCATGAACATGTCTGTTTGTTCTGAGTCTGGGTGTAATTATCTATATAAGTATGTATTTACAAAAAAAAAGTAGTGTGTATATGTAGTATATCAGTTATCTGATTTCCATAGTACAAGCTCTGCTTAGTTTGGGATCAGACGACCGTGTGTGAAATGTCCCAGGATATTATTATTATTATTATATTATACACGATAAATCTGATAATTTATGCACATAGAAATTAGCATTCGTTCGTATTCGAAAATGCGATGATTGTCGAGGGGCATTAAGAAAATAGTTGTAATGTAACTATTTTTTAGCCACAAAAATTGGGGTGGTGTTGGGATCTACCTCCTAGTGGTCCACCCCGGGCAACGGCACCACAGGCTCGCCTGTGGTACGGCTGAACGATCCCACTTAGCGGTGGTAGGCTCCGCAAGGGGCCGCCTGGCTCGCGACCACCATCCCACCGGAGTCCGGCGCCAAGCAGCTTGCTGTGTTCCGTCGGTGTGTGGGAGTGCCAGTGCCTTTGGGGGAGAAGGAGATTGTCAGTTGCGCTGTTTGGAACCGGTTGTGGTCTCTGAGTCAGCTAGCCGGGTAACTCATTTTGGAGGGTAGCGGGATCCGAAGCACGGTGCCAGCCGTTGGCCGACCGCAGTCAGTAGGGGGCCCAAGTAGCACGCCAGCCACGTGCCAAAGGCTGCCCCGCCAACTCGCGAAAAATCCCGGTATGCTCCACCGTGCCAGCCGGCGACTGGATGGGAGGACCCGGTGGCCATATCCGGGGGGGTTCGGGCGTCCCCGCAGTCTCCAGATGAGTTCCCCGTAGGTGTGGTTGGCTCTAGTGTTCCACTTGGATCACTGAGCGGCGCCTCGACAAGTCGACTTTTTCCCCAACAACTCCACTCAATGACACACAAAGCGAAGAAAAATAGGTTAAAACAACGGCTGCACTTCCTCCCACTAAAAGTGCACCTCACTAACATCAGGGGGTTGCACTCCAATCTCGATTCGGTCCATCACCACCTTGAGACCGAGAAGCCGCACCTGTTTTTCCTAACGGAGACGAAGATAACAACCCCGTCGGACGTGGCGTACCTCAACTACCCGGGGTACTCTCTTGAACACAAGTTCAAGAGGCAAGCTGGGGTCTGTGTGTACGTCCGCGATGACATTTGTTGTCGTCGTCTCCGTTGCTTTGAGAAATCGGGTTTCTCTGCCATATGGCTACTTGTGGATACTGGCGTGGAGAAATCTCTCTACATCGGCATCTACCGATCGCATAGCGGTGACCAGGAGACAACAGCGCTCTTTAATTTCCTCGTGGAGTCGACTGACGTAGCCCAGCAACGGTACCCAACGGCGAAGCTCATTTTTCTGGGGGACTTCAACGCCCATCATAAAGAATGGTTGTTCCCATACCAGAAAACTGACCATGCTGGGTTGGAGGCGCGCAATTTTGCTTTAACGCTAAATCTGACCCAGATGGTGAATGTGGCAACGCGGGTACCGGATGTTGACGGCCATACACCCAATTGCTTGGACCTTCTGCTGGCATCTGATCCGGACAGTCATTCAGTATCGGTCTCAGCCCCGCTGGGAACGTCTGACCACTGTCTGGTGAAATCCATATCAACCTGCTCTCCTCCAGATGAGAGCCCTAGAGGCACGAGGCGAGTATGGCGATACGGGTCAGCAGACTGGGATGAGATGCGGCACTTTTTTGCGTCTTATCCATGGCGGCAAGTGTGCTTTTCCTCGGGTGACCCCTCGCGCTGTGCTGACGCGGTTGCGGACGTGATTCGGCAGGGGATGGAATATTTTATTCCATTCTCCGACATCCCGCTCGGTCTCAAATCCCGGCCTTGGTATAATGCAGAATGTGCCCACGCTGAGGCCCGAAAAGAAACTGCCTACCAAGCCTGGGTCAAGGCCCGCGACCGCAAAGTTAGAGCGCGCAGGGTTCGCGCGAAGAAGAGGGCCTTTAATTCTGCCGCCAAGTTCTGCAAGCGGGTTTTGCGTAGGGCACGTTTTGACCATGTCGGACATATCGGGGCCAGGCTGGCTTCGCACCCTCCGGGTAGTAAACAGTTCTGGTCCCTGTCTAAAGCGGTTGAAACGAATTTCTGTCGTCCCACTTTACCTCCTATGATGAAACCTGATGGGTCGCTGGCTCACTCTGCAACTGAGAAGGCAAATTTATTTGCATCTCTCTTCGCAAGCAATTCACGTCTGGACGCTGGCTCAAAGCAACCACCTACTGTACCTCATTGTGACTCCTCGATGCCGGAGATCGCAGTTCACATTAAAGAGGTCCGAAGAGTATTGTGCAGTCTAGACGTGAACAAGGCCAGCGGGCCTGACGGCATTCCAGCGAGAGTGTTGAGGCAGTGTGCGCCTGAACTGTCTCCTGTATTGACACGTTTGTTCCGCCTCTCTCTTGAAAAAAGAACGGTGCCGAAATCCTGGAAGCTTGCAAATGTACAACCAGTGCCCAAAAAAGGCGACCGTGCAGACCCTGCCCATTACCGTCCGATCGCCATTACCTCCATTCTGTGCAAAGTTTTGGAAAGGGTACTGAACAATAAGTTGCTGAACTACCTTGAAGACAATGATCTCCTCAGTGACCGTCAATATGGCTTTCGCCGGGGACGGTCAACTGGCGATCTTCTTGTGTATGTCACGCACTGCTGTGGCGAAGCCATCGAGAAACACGGCGAAGCACTGGCTGTATCGCTTGACATCTCGAAGGCCTTTGACAGGGTCTGGCACGCTGCTCTGCTCAGCAAGCTTCCTGCTTATGGCATCCCAGCTGATTTTTGTGGCTGGATATCAGATTTCCTTAGTGAACGGTCGATCAGAGTAGTTGTTGACGGCTGCTCTTCTGACCTTATGGCTATTGATGCCGGAGTTCCTCAGGGGTCTGTTCTCTCTGCGACTCTTTTCCTGCTGCACATCAATGACCTGCTTCGGCCTGGTATTGTTGGGTACGCAGATGACAGTACAGTTTCAGAGAGATACTTGTCCAGCGCAAAAACCAGCGGGGCCGAAGTTCGTTCTTTGAGAGAGGCCATGGTAGAGCGGACAGATTTGACCTTAAGCTTTGTCTCCCAATGGGGTGATGATAATCTGGTCTCTTTTAACGCCACCAAAACGCAGGCGTGTCTTTTTACCGCTAAAAAGAGTCGTTTCGCCCAAACTCCTACTTTTCGGGGTACATCTGTTCCTGTAACTGATCGACTTGAGCTCCTAGGCATGGAGTTGACATCTGGTCTCAACTTCGGCGCCACCATCGAGTACAAGGCCCAAACTGCGGCCAAGAAACTGGGCATCCTAAATAGGGTGAAGCGATACTTTACGCCTGGACAGCTTTTAACCCTTTACAAAGCGCAAGTCCGATCCTGCATGGAGTATTGCAGTCACCTTTGGGATGGATCAGCTAAGTACCAACTAGCCGCGCTTGACTCGGTGGAACGCAGAGCTAAGAGGCTCATTGGCGACGTAAAACTGGTGGATGCCAAGCTTCATAGCTTGGCTCATCGCCGCAAGGTTGCCTGCTTGTCGGTCTTCTACAGATTGTACTTCGGAGAGTGTGCCCGAGAACTCCACGACCTCATTCCACCGGCCCCCTTCTACCACCGGACATCTAGACGCACTGCCAGTTACCATCCCTACCTGGTTGCTATTCCACCAATTCGCACTAAGCGCTTCCAAATGTCTTTTATAATGCGCACAGCAAAAGAGTGGAACTCACTACCTGCGTCTGTGTTTCCGAACGTATACAACCCTAATCTCTTCAAAGTGAGAGTGAACAGGCTTCTTCTGGGTAAGCTCACTCCATCGTCGACTTTGTCTCTGTCACCTCTGACCTAGACTAGAGTCAAGAGCAAACCCATCACAAATAAAAAAAAAAAAAATCATGTAAATTAAATGATTTTTTGTACTTTATTCATGCAGAAATCGTATTTAATAACTTACCTCAGTGAGAATTCAAACAGTTTGCTAAGAAAAGATTATTTAAAGATTTATTCACATCTCTTTTGAGATTACTTCCGGCATTTTCGAATACGACGCTTTTCGAATTTGCCTTCCGTTCCACCAAAAAAAACGTAACATAAAATAAATAAAAATAATGCGTTAAGAAAATATTGAAAAATAGCAATTGGTTTCTTGACACCTATACCATGTATATTTAAGTAATGAAAGACTGGAATTACATGCATATTCCTTATTCTTAAAAATAAAAAATAAAACACATGAAACATTCATCATTGTATACAGGGTTATTGGTAAATGTCGGCAATCCATTAAGGGGATTTAGGAAGAGGTCATTTGCAACCAAATGACCCCTTATTACTCCAATGCAAATGTCAACCACTTTTTTTGCAGAAATCGACCATTTTATTCAAAAAACTGCTCAAAATTATGAAAATTGTAACGATTTGTGGCTTTGATTTAAAAATTATTAAAGATAATTGTCGTTTTATGTTTGATTATTATACAGGGTGTTTGGCAGAACGTTGAACATACGAAAATGGTGGATAGGTGGGGTCATCTGCTACTTACTCAGCCCTAATTTATTTGGCCCTGGCCCACTGGGTATTTTAAAAATTTTTTTTTCTTTTTTCTTGTTTCACCACTTTCTTAACTTTAAAGTGTAATTTTTATTAAAAATGGGTAAAACAGGCAATATTTTGTTTTTTATTTTAATCTTTGATGTTGGCAGATTCTTATAAAATTATTGCTTTGTTCAGATGTTAGCTAGAAAAAAAGTTATGAGTCCTCAAACTTACAGAAAGATGTAAAAAATACTTAAATGTTAATTTCAACTTGCATTAAAAAAAAACAAAAAATGATTGAGGAGTTCCAATTCTAGCAAAACATCCCTAGTGTGTGAGCTTTCTAATGGTATGTAATTTGCTTTTATAAAAAAAAAAACTTTAAGAGTTATTTCATAATTTTATCAAGTAGGAAATTTTTGACGAAACTCTACCTTTACGGAAAGTTAAATGTTTTGCGAAATTTAATACTGCAAAGTTGGTAAAAATTAAATGATCGACGGCTTGCCAGTAGCAGTGGTGCAAATTGACATTCACTATTCCCTTGAGATGGTTACACAAAGCAGGTAGAAATTTTGTTTCACTCTTGCGCAGTCATAGCGTATTTTTGCTCTCTTTCGCTCTCGTGGCACCGTGACGCCTCAGAATGAATTCTTTTCTTTTATTCAGTCCAGACTTAACTGCCTCTGCGATCTCATGTGCCCGTTACGCTTACGTTTGTTTTTGTTCACTTCGTTTTATTTTATTGTTATCACTAGTTTTATAACCTGTTAGTTAAGTTTTTTGTTATTACTGTTACCTGTTGTTATTGGTAAAGAAATGGCTGCTTTTACCAGTGAGGAATACGCGGACATGTTGTTAGCGTATGGAAGCGCTAATACTAATTCGCGTGAAGCGCGAAGAATTTATCAAGAGCGTTATCCCAACCGCCGAGTACCCAGTCATCAGACGTTTGCGAGTACTTACCGACGTTTACGACAAACCGGTAACCTGAACTTACAAGAACCACGAGTGAACGCAGCACGACCCGATACTACCATTGACGAACAAGTTCTTGCCGAGTTTGACGCGGACCCTACCAAAAGCATTAGACAGATAGCTTCAATACTTGGCTTAAGCATATGGAAAGTGTGGTCTGTTCTCCGGCAAGATGGTAGGCATGCTTTTCACTACACTCCAGTGCAAGGTAAGATTAAGCCGTTTATGCACTGCATCTGATACGATTTTGTGGAATGTAGTAAATTATGAGACAGTTCAATTGATCGTTCCATTTAACCTTGATTTCGTCACTTTCTTTATTAGTTGTTTTGCCTCATGTTGTTTTTAGCGCATTCAATTCTAATTTCAAATTAAATTCGAATAAACTATTCCTATTCGGCCGCATTCACGTAACAATCAGGCGGCCAGCGCTTACAGGATTCGGATTTCGGATTCGGTTTGCGCAGGTGGTCAGCGTAGGTAAACTTGCCAGCACTTATGGCTCCTTTTTAGAACAAAATTGAAAAGTCGCACGCCCTTTTGTGAATGTGGTCTTACGTCTTTATGGCTAAGCCATAAAGCCAATTAGTGTACTTAAAAATTGAAGATAATTTAATTTAGATAATTGTAGAGTTTGAACTCGGAGGAAGAAAAGATTCAGTATTGAAATCGATTCTTAGACGTGTTTTGTTTGTTCTAGGTCTCGATGACAGTGATTTTGGGAGACGTGTGCAATTTTGTCGCCATTTGCTGCATACCGATGTGGACGACGTAAACTTTTTAAAAAGTATTCTGTGGACGGACGAGTCCAAATTTGACAAAGAAGGGATTGTCAATTATCACAATCTTCACCATTGGGCACTTAAAAATCAAAACCCACACGTGAAGAGACATAGGGGCTTCCAGAGGAGATTCAGTGTGAATGTCTGGCAGGAGTGATTGGCGATAAGCTAATAAGGCCTCATTATTTGCCCGACAACATCAATGCGAACAACTACTTGGATTTTTTGATAAATGATTTACCACCATTAGTGGAAGAAGTGTTCCAAGTAGACATAAACAGGCCTATTGTCTTTCAACACGATGGTTGCCCAGCTCACTTTAGTTTAATTGTACGTGAGCATTTGGATAATTGTTTCCCAAATTCGTGGATTGGCAGGGGAGGACCAATTCCCTGGCCTCCACGATCGCCCGACCTCATACATGTGCATAGGAACTAGTTTACACTACAGAAGTAGAAAGTCGAGAAGATTTGTTAAATCGAATTAATGCTGCTTTCGAAGTTATGCGACAGGAGATGCTGCTGCGCACAACTGTAGAAATCAGACGTAGATGCCGCACCTGTATTGCAAATGAAGGGCGTCAATTTGAACATCTGTGATTTTATTTAAATAAATTATTTAAATTTATTTAATTGTTTTATTAACGCACCTAACTGGTACAGCATAATTTCAATCGATCATTTAATTTTTACCAACTTTGCAGTATTAAATTTCGCAAAACATTTAACTTTCCGTAAAGGTAGAGTTTCGTCAAAAATTTCCTACTTGATAAAATTATGAAATAACTCTTAAAGTTTTTTTTTTATAAAAGCAAATTACATACCATTAGAAAGCTCACACACTAGGGATGTTTTGCTAGAATTGGAACTCCTCAATCATTTTTTGTTTTTTTTTTTTTTAATGCAAGTTGAAATTAACATTTAAGTATTTTTTACATCTTTCTGTAAGTTTGAGGACTCATAACTTTTTTTCTAGCTAACATCTGAACAAAGCAATAATTTTATAAGAATCTGCCAACATCAAAGATTAAAATAAAAAAACAAAATATTGCCTGCTTTACCCATTTTTAATAAAAATTACACTTTAAAGTTAAGAAAGTGGTGAAACAAGAAAAAAGAAAAATTTTTTTTTAAAAATACCCAGTGGGCCAGGGCCAAATAAATTAGGGCTGAGTAAGTAGCAGATGACCCCACCTATCCACCATTTTCGTATGTTCAACGTTCTGCGAAACACCCTGTATATTGAAGCGATAATAATAAAAAAAATATATATATTTCATGCGTTGTTTTTTTTTTATTATAAATTTATAAAATTGGGTACCACGGATATTTAAAAAAAAAAGTCAAATTACTCGAAAAAGGTTAACATTTGCATAGGGGTATTTTGGGGTATATAAGGGGTATTTTGGTTGCAAATGACCTCCTACATCCTCTTAATGGATTGCCGACATATTACCAATATTCCTGTATAATTCCTTGCTCTTGTTTCATGTTTATTATTGTATAGATACAGGATGTTTGGAAGCTGGGTGCAAAGCCTTAACCCCTTGTATCACGGAGGTGATAGTTGAGACCATTTTGAGCCATAAATGTCTTAGACGAAGTATGTTTTTTTTTTTTTTTTGAACTGCAATCTTTTACATTTTTAGATAGATTGATGGATAATAAATAGTAACAGACATGAGGATAATGGTACACATCTACCGGAATAATTATCGTGATTCTCAATTGTTCTGTTCTTTGCAGACAGCATGGCACCGTGTCGCGTAGAACTGAGAGATTTGACGTCACGGATGCAGCAAAAATATCAGAAGTCGTTGAGGTAATATGTCTTTTTATATATTTTTGTTGTTTTTATTGGTGATGTTCTTCAGAAAGGTCGGGTGTGTACTATTCGCAACAGACGTGCGTGTATCACCAGATGTAGGCATGAACGTAAATGAAACAACAGGAGTAGGTAGGTGGCGTTCTGTAGTATCTGCGTACCCCCACTGGAAGAAGGCATATTTATGTATGTACTAGCGGCGCCCCGAAGTTTTACCCGCGTATGTCGGGAACCCGTAGGAATATGGAGATAAAAAGTATCCTTTGTGTTAATCCTGGCTATAAACTATTTGTGTGGCAAATTTCATCAAAATCCGTTTAGTAGTTTTTGCGTGAAAGAGTAACAAACATCAATCTCTCCTCACAAACTTTCACGGTTATAATATTAGTAGGATAGTAGGAAGAAAATGAGTAGGTAGCTTTACTTTTATCTGTTTCGTATCCAAACGATAGCGAGTAGGATGCTTTATTAATTTGATTTCAAAATAGTTGGAGAATTACTCATTTGTTTTTTTTTTTGTGGAACGAAGATGTGCCAAGATTCACTTTTATGTACTTTAAATAATATAGGTTTATCGAGTTATATGCTGAATTTTATTTGCCCTACTATTCCCACATGTATATGCTTTTTAAACAATTAAAAATGCAATGAGAGTTTTGAAATGTTTTTTTTTTTTCAAATAATTCTATCTACGGTACAAAGTGAACGTGCTTGTTTTAATTATAATCTGTTTGTTATCAGGAGTCACGACGATCCTTTAGACAACAATGACGATGTGCTACCTCCACACGGATGGCGGCCTGGGAATCAACTGCTCGCGTACTTACACGAACACAAGTAAGTGCTATAATATGTTATATCGGGTTGGCTAATAAGTAATGAGCGTTTTAGTTTATAATTTCTAGAATTTTCGGAAAGCTTCGAGAACGTTCTGTAGCAGAGGATATATAAAGACCATGTCGCGCGTTTGGCTGTTAGTGCGTTAAAGTTCACAAAGAAATGAGTCACATTAAAACCCTCGTACGACATTGTTTATTATATGAGTTTCAATCTGGGCATTCTGCTGCAGAAGCTACATGCAATATATGTCAAAGGATAGCTCACGATGCAGTCTCCGAAGCAACAGCAAAGCGCTGGTTCCAACGGTTCCGCAATAACGATTTTTCCTTAACCGATCAACCAAGGTCTGGGCGCCCCGTGGAAATAGATATCGATAAATTAAAACTATTAATCGAAGAAGATCCTCGGATAACTACACGCGATTTGGCTGTTCAGCTCGAGTGCTCTCATGGCACCATAGAAAATCATTTACATGGTTTGGGAAAGACTTACAAATATAGTGTTTGGGTACCCCATCAATTAAGTAAAGATCAGCTGACCTACCGAGCTGAGATTTGTGTACGACTTTTATCTTTCCGCCGCACATTTAATTAGTTAGATCATCTTGTTACTGGAGATGAAAAGTGGGTTCTCTATGTTAATCACACTCGCAAGCGCCAGTGGCTGGGATGTAAAGAAAAGGGAAAACCAACGTCAGAAGGTGATCTTCATCCTCGCAAGGTAATGCTTTCTGTCTGGTGTGATATACATGGAGTAATAAACTGGTAATTCCTTCTTACTAATACTACGATTACAGCAACAGTATATTGTGATCAACTCGAAAAACTGAAGCTTGACATCCATCGCAAACGTCCACAACACGACAAAATATTTTTCCTGCACGACAATGCCCGGCCGCATATTGCTAAGAGTACCAGGCTAAAACTATTGGAGCTTAATTGGAAAATAATACCCCACCCTCCATATTCGCCGGACATAGCACCAACTGATTTCAGCTTGTTCCGATCACTTAGTAATAATTTACGGGAAAAAAGCTTTGACGACGAACCACACTTGAAACAATACATAGATGACTTCTTCAATTCAAAGATTTGTGTTCGACGAAGTTCTATGCGGACGCCATTCACTCTTTGCCAGATCGATGGCGAATGGTAGTAGAAAACGACGGTGAATATATTATTAATGATTAACAATTATTCATTTAATAAATAAATACAAATAAAATAGTTGTATGTCGCTCATTACTTATTAGCTAACCCAATATTATACTTTTTGTTTAATAAACACATCCAAAATAGATTTTCTAAATCATTAATTAATTTATTTGGTATGTTTAGGTCTATAAACATGTATCAGGAACTCTGAACACTCAGTGTCCCAAAGCATTTTCTGACATATATACACTAACACACTGAGCTCTGAAGGACTTCTGCGTGAAAAAAACATTATTTTACACATAATTCCTCATTACATTCACAACTGCTTTTCCGCTTTTATGCCTGTCCAGTATGGAACCGTTCTGCCCACGCTGACCTCAGCACAGGGAGTTTACACAGTTCCTACCCTAGGCCCTAGTCAGTGGATACAGCATTCGTACTGGGGTCGGTTTATGGCAACCACTGGCATTGCGCCTCCATACATTCGGATTATTCCGATCTGTCACCCTGCTTTGTCCCCTTAGGTGGACAGTTCGGAAAAAAGTTTGATCTCTGTCCCCCTGTTAGCAAAAAAAGTTCGAACTGTCCTCTCGCTGCTAACAGGGGGACAGATTTTTTTTTGCCGATCTGTCTAAGGGCACAAAGCAGGGTGACAGATCGGAATAATCCAAAAATTCGCAGGACCATAGCCAACCGCATCGAGGGCGAAGCTACAAGCTGACTTACGTCTCTCAGTGCCCCACAGGCTGAGTGGGCTCTTGGGCGCGTAGGTCCTGCTAGTCCTCCAAAGCAATATGTAACCTATGGCGGGAGCTGTGTAAACCCCCTGACAATTTTGTCGAACCACCTGAGCACGCGTTGCTGTGGCCGACTTGGAACCCAGGTCGGCCGGAGCAATAATTCAATTCAAATCATTATTGCATATCTCATATGTGTACAAGATCTTAATAATATTTATAAAGTATCACATGGACCCTGTCGGCCACAACAATTTATTAAATATGACAAGTAACATGTAGTTTTAAATATCGATAAAATATAAATCAATTGTACGTGCGTCATAATTAAAAAATAGGATACAATATAATTCTCATTTCAAAACTAATCAATTTAAATAAATAATATCACATTTTAGTGCTACACGTCATTAAAAATTGTAGTATTAAACATGAAACAATACTAAAAATGTAAGTCAAATTATAAAAAAATAAAAACAAATACAAACAAAATCAAATAAAAACAAAAGTAAAATCTAAATTAGTAAAATAATGGCCAAAATTTAAAAAAGGTTACAGTCATTCCATACAGATGCATAACAATCTCTACAGATGGGGGTTGGACGGCTGAGATCTCAAGTTCGTATGCGGTATCTCCCCACAGACATTGGCCCACCTTCCATCCTACGTCGTCAGCTGTACACTTAATGATCTTATGACTGCGTCAGAGAGCGCAGCTGAATTTTGAGTCAAACATACATATTTGAATATTTTGCCATCGATACGCTAACATTCACAAGACGACCGTTCAAGTAACACTTTTCTCTTACAACCCTGACCTCTATTGTTTCAGGGCTCGTGTGAACCAGCTAGTAACTCTCCCAGCTCACCGGTCATTATTCGGATCATGTTCAGACGACGGCACGGTTCGCTTGTGGGACGCGGCGCGGTTACACACACAGGCGCATATTAATAGGTAACTTAATAAAACCAGTCTATCCCACAACAGGACAAAGCCCTCTTCTCATACAGAGAAGGCATGAGCATTGATCATCACGCTTGGTCAAGACGGATTGGCGATTTCAGACTTATATTAACTGTAAGCGTTTCTTTAAAATAGCTTAGACGAGAGTGGCAATACTTATATGTAGAGTCCGGGAAACGGATACCTTTTTGTAAGAATACTGTATTACAGGGATCTTTCATTTTTTTCATCATCAATCTTTTTTTTTTTTTTGAGCAACGGCAAGAATATTTGCGTTTGGTATTCGCGGGTCGCAACACAAAGAAAAAGCCGGCCAAATGCGTGTCGGATTACGCACAATGAAGGGTTCCGTAGTTAGTCGTAACAAACTTAACATTGTAACTGCAAATGTAAGTTTGTACGCACAATATTGAGAGATTTACCATGTTATTTTTAGACCATAGACTTCTTATAAGTTTTCCTGTAATCTATAGGTATTGAACTAATTTCTGTATTTTTTTCAAAATTTTGGCTCAGTAATTTCGGAGATAGTAGGGAATGGTCAATTTTTTTAATGTATGTTCCGCGTTTACTCGAAGCAGGCTGGACCGATTAGAGAAATTCTTTTTTAAATTATAGAACAAAAATAAAGGTATCGCTGTACCGCAAAGGAAGAGACTTTTCCTATAGTAGAATAATTAATTAATTTAAATTTTTAATTTTGCAGATCAAAATCAATGTACAACAGGAATGCAGGTCCCGTACTATCGATAGCTGCGTGTGAAGGCGGGCAATCTCTGGTAGCGGCTACGCAAGAGTCTGTCTTTGTATTAAGGTACGTATGTCTATTGAAATAAGGTTCGATTTAGTTTGTATGTAAGAGATACTTTTACAACATTGAAATCAGATTTGAAATTATGTGTTTTTTTTATCCAATGCCTTAGTCTTATTAATCATTTTACATTTTTATTCTTACGTGTGTGTTTCATAAACTGTTGTAAGGTTGAAACAATAAAGAAATTTTTTCTTTCTTTATTGTTTCAACTTTCAACCGAAAAATATTTTTTGGTCGCGAAAATCGTTTGGCATACCTCACGTTATCGTCAAATATTTACTTGTATGATCAGTAACTGCACTGTGGCTCCATAGTCAGGCATACGAGTATACGAAAGCTAGTGTTGCTTTGTTTCATTTACATTTTCGTTTATTATTTTTATTTTTATTTGCAAACGAAATTTAAATAAAGATATTTTTTTGTAATTTATTGTTTTGTTTTTGATTATTACGTATTTATTTCCTTTTAACGCTTTGAAAGACAGTAACAAGACACAATAGAAGTTTTATTGTTATTACTGCTACGGCCCTATAGTATGCTATACAAAATAGTTTCGATGTTTCACATTGCCAGGCGTCCCGCAACAAAATAAAAACGACAACCATATTTAAACTTAACACCCTCGTAGAGTCGCGACTTTCTTGAATTCGCCTTCAGATTATTAATACTAGCTTTCACCAGTCTGCCAACATGTAAACTTACACTATATTTTCGTTCCAGGGTCGACGGCACATCCTCCCGTATGAACCTCTCCCAAGGTCGTCAGCTAGAGGGTGACGGAGACGATGCGGTTTGCGTAGCGGCACCATCACATGGCGCCATCATATCCTACGCCACGCTACTCGCCACTATTGTGGGGTGGGATCTAAGGGCTCCAGGTAGATATTATAACCCATCTTATATATGTGAGGTTGGCACAACATGTCTTCAATACTTTTTCAGTATTTACATTCACCCTTTTATAATCCATTTTTTATTTATACAGAATAAAACTAAGAGGAACTTCTTGACGCAATAAACGATGTTCTTTTTTTTAATTAATTTGAAATACCTTAAATAAATTGCAAGTTAAACAAAAATATACTTAAACAGATTATTATAAAATGGGATCGGTATCTGGAGGCTTTTGGCTAAGTCATAACAGCTGCACGGGTCGATCGATCAGGTTAAGCTACGCTTGCCGCGGTAGGTCCGTGGATGGGTGACCATCTTTACATACTAAGACCCCTCCGTGTCTCGGAAAGCTAGAAATGATAGAAATGTTACGCCATTGGTCCGGGCTGTCATTCGTGGATTTTTGACAGTCGTTACGGGTCGTCAGAAGCCCGAAAGTCTGACAACCAGTCTTACCAATGGGTATCGTGTTACCCAGTAAATGGGTTGTGGAGGTCAGATAGGCAGCCGCTCCATGTAAAATACTGGTGTTCAGCTGCATCCGGTTAGACTGGAAGCCGACCCCAAAATAGTAGGGAAAGGGCAATAAATGATGATGGGGTCGATATCAGGCTATTTTCATTTTTTATATGAAAACTTTTTTTTTTTTATTAATATCTACCTCATAAGTTTAGAGTAATCGAGAATCGAGATAGTATTTTTATCTATGATTATATATTTCCTGTCTAGGCAACGCGTGGAAACTACAAGGCGACTTAAAGCAAGGTGTCTACACCTGCCTATACGCGGACCCGTGCGGGTACCTCGCAGTGGGCACGTCCAGTGGCGCCATCTGCGTATGGGACCTGAGGTTCCAGCTGCCTATCACGTCTGTGCGGCATCCCAACTGTGAGTGTTCACATGTTACTTGAAGCAAGGTAGTTTTGGCCATAGTTAATATAGTGATTCCTAAAAACTCCCTAACCAACGTCGTAATTGTCCATAGTTAAATGAAAGGGATCCAACCCCCATTAGATGTATTGTGGATTGGATCCTTTTCATTTTTGTTGTTGAATGCCACCGGTGTGGTCGAATATCACTTGTGCGTTGTTAAACGTCAAGGTCTATTTTTGCTTTAAGAAGACCAATGTGACATCTAAGGAGGGTACACAAGTAACTGCAAGCGTGCTTGAGCGTGCATCATATTTTTGCAAGCGTGCTTGAGCGTCTTTATGATGATTTTTAGGAAGCATCTTGCGTGTGCAAGTGCCATGAAGATTGGTCGAATTTTTATTATGCGGCCTGAACAAGCCACGCCTGTGCAAGCATGATTGAACGTGTGTATCCAGGTTAATGTAAGTACCTGGGCGACCGAGCTCTGCTCTGATGAAAATAGAGAAAGCCCTTTTTTTCTCGGATATGAGACCTAGCTAGATGATTACAGATATACAAATGTTGCTCATTTAATATTTTTTTATCCCAGATATGAGACCGATAAATTTTCTTACGTTCTTTGCAGGTATTTGTCAGGTGGTATGTTGATAAAAATATGATTCGCGACCGTAACAAAAATACGTATTTACAGAATCATTAGAATCATCAATACAACTCTCTCTCAGTTCAAATCAAAGCCCGACAATTCTTGGAATGTAACTTTAAAATCTTTCTTTTTTTTTCTACAGCGGAACGCGTCCGTCGCATAGTTGGAAGCGGCAGTAGCGGTGGTATCTGGGCAGCAGGAGCCAGGGATGCAGCGGCCTGGAGCCTGGAGTCCACCCAGAGAACTCATGCGCTGTGGCCCAGCACCAACTGTGTGCAACCCCTGCACTATACACCTGCTGTAAGTACTCGGTAACTATTGTAAAGCTCGCTTGCACCACAAATCACTAAACATCATTCTGTCTCTGTCATCTTTAAACGTTTGACAGAGATAGAACGATGTTTTAAATTCGTTTAGCGCTAAACGTGTTTAGTAATTTGCGGTGCAAGCATGCCTAAACATCACTTCCAACGGCGCCTGATATCACGAGTTGCGCGCGCCGTTTTCATGGTCAACGTACAACGCACCTGGTTGGACCGCGTCGCTTCGTGCAATAATGCGTCGTGGGAACCCAGCTTAAGGTTGAAAAATCAGATCAAATAAGAAAACCCCAGCATTAACAGTATCTTGAAGCGCAAACTAGAAAGCGTGGCGGCGTGAGCGCGATCCAGGACCATCGTGAACGAAGAACTGTTTTGCAATCCAAGAACTGGGGCTGTAGTGTCGACATAGATAGTGATCGCTTTCCGACCAAATTCGGTCGCAAAGACGTTCGACGGTTAAAATTGCTTGATAAGCACGTGATTTTTTCATACTTTTCAAGCAATTTTTTATCGTCCGGGGATC
Organism: Dicycla oo; assembly: GCA_948252095.1. Lineage (NCBI taxonomy): Eukaryota > Metazoa > Arthropoda > Insecta > Lepidoptera > Noctuidae > Dicycla > Dicycla oo. Next base: position 12,978,810 of record OX411730.1, read on the forward strand.
CCATTTGGACTTTGCGACCAAATCCGGTCGTAAAGCGATCACTGTCTATGTCAAGCCTGCAGCCCCAGAATGTGCAAATATGCACTTCATTTCTCTAAAAATAACATGCATAATTATTAATTAGCGACCCGCCCTTGCTTCGCATGGGTGCAATCGTGACATGTCAAATCATCGATATTTCTGTTCTATATCTAAGTTAAATATTATGAACATCGCGACGGGGTACCGCATCCAAATCGGGTGAACCGATTTGGATGCGGTACCCGGTCGCGATATTCATAATATTTAACTTAGATAGACTTCGATAGCAAACCTTATTATGCCATCCATCAATTTCTATAATTAAAATATATATATATATATATATATATATAGGTATTACTCAATCGAATTTGATGGCTCAACGATAGGTATTATTGTTGACTTTTTAAATGTTCGCTTTTCTTTTTTGCGTTGGGGGTTTTTTAAATTTTACAATTACAGGCGATAGGTTAATAAATACTATTGACATTATTGTTTTTAAAATTGCATAAATCACTGACTGTCTCCACTGGTATCCAAGCTAATATTAAAATAGTGTTATGGGGTGCCAGAGCGAGGCCTATCACAAAATTCCGTTTTTACAGATTAGGTATATTGAAGCAAGGTGACGGATCAGTGGCATCACATTATGTAGCAATTTGGCAGCTGTAATTAATGTGACTCTTATACTATTTGTTTTTTTTTTAAGTATAAAATTTAAATTTCTTATAAGCAGTAACGTTTATTCTAGTAATAATATTAATGTAGCAAGGAGAAATTTAGTTAATGCTGAGCATTTTTAGTAGTTTTATGGTTTTTTTAATACATTAGGCGTGGCAGACGCACATGCGCGTTTTCGGACGTTCACCAGGTGCTTGACGGCGCGTCCATACAATTTACATAACTTTCTTCAAGTGCGGCGCGCCGCACCTGTGCGTTCGTTGTGCATCTCTATTGTTTCGAAAACAATAGAGATGCACAACGTAAAATAAAATAGGGTCGGTAAGGGTGTAGCATAAAGAAGCGTTTGCATAAAGAATTAAGCAGACAATGTGTTAATGGGATTTTTTTATAGATATTCCATACATATTTCAAAATTCTGAGGCCGCTATGAATTTAGAGATATTATTATATATTTTTCATTTCATTTGCTTATGGAACGTAGTCAATCTAAGAGCTTCAAAAAATGCAGTCGCGCATTTTATGGAAAACTCGCTCGGAATTTTGGCTTTATTTAAAAAGTGACACAGCTATAACTGTTCTCCATCACTCAATAATTCAAAGTGGTCGAAGTCGTTCAGTTTCTCAGAATAAGAACGCCAAAGTCGGCCAATTTACGCAAAAATCACTTTATTTATATTGGCTAAGTAGCTATTGTTGACTACAAAAAGAAAACAATGTTAACAAAATAAAGAAACAAATGATTAACACATTATCTGCGCGAAATTTATGCAAACGCTTATTTCTGCTACACTAATCCTGTGTGGCAAAAGCTCGGGTGCGCGCAAAAAATATCTTGGGTGTAGACACCGATATTTTCAAAACAATAGAGATGCACAATTAACGCACAGGTGCGGCGCGCCGCACTCGAAGAAAGTTATGTAAATTGTATGGACGCGCATACGCGCCGTCAAGCACCTGGTGAACGTCCGAAAACGCGCATGTGCGTCTGCTGCGCCTAATGTATTAAACTTTAAAATAAAAATAAGAATAAAAATGAACCTCTCTAGTGTGAATTTGGTAAGTGTATGTGTCGTGCAATGGTCTCGAACCTACCGATTTTTTGGTAGGTTCGAGACCAAAAAATTATCCCAAAAATAGACCATATCGGTAGAACGATATGGGATAATTTTTGGGATATTTTTTTTTACTTACCTATTTTGGGTACGAATCTATCTACTATATTTGTAGGCAACTCTACCGATTTGGCCTTGTGACGTTCGAGACCACTGGTGTCGTGTATGTGATGATAATTATGTATATAGATTTAATACTTATCTTCCAGGCTTCCCACTACATAAGCTCAATCTACTGCGGCGCCCGGGAAGGCAACCGGTTCGTAGTGACGGGCGGCTCCGACCTGCGCCTGCGCTACTGGAACCTTGAGCAACCAGAGGACTCCTACGTGCTGCTACACGCGCACAATGACGCGCTCAGGCATACACCCAACGCTATCAAGTATAGGTAGGTAACATTTTGTACTGTTTTCTGTACTGTTTTGCAGACACACCCACACCCTACAGTGAGGGGGTGTTGAAAAACGAAGCCGATCCGAAACAATGACTACATATATTCGGCTCGTGCCGATCGGTAAACTTCGTTCAGCATCTACCCTGAATCATGTTCAATTCGGCTCGGCACAATTCGAGCTCAGCTTTTCCCGAACTCAATCAATCTGCCTAGCCTTTTCCCAACTATGTTGGCGTCAGCTTACCGTCTAACCGGATGCAACTGAATACCAGTATTTTACATAGAGCGACTGCCTGTCTGACCTCCGCCACCCAGTTATTGGGTAACACGATACCCCTTGGTAAGACTGGTTGTTAGACTTTCGGGCTTCTGACGACCCGTAACGACTGTCAAAGATCCACGAATGACAGCCGGGACCAACGGCTTGACGTGCTTTCCGAGGCACGAAGGAGTCTCGGTATGTAAAGATGCGTCCCAAATACACCGACCAACCCCGGCAAGCGATGGATCGACCCGTGCGGTTGTTATTACTTAGCCACGAGCTCCTTTCCCGAACTATATCTACAAATATTCTATTTGGCCGCCCGGCTATGCCGAACCATATCGAGTCAAACGATTGTGTAGCAACAGCAAGGGCATAGTTTTCGGCATAAGATAATGGAGGCATACACTACACAAGTCTCATTATTCGTTTGCCTTGATCTAGACTCAAGGATGTGTGTGCCCTAAACCCGACCTCATAAACCAATGACTCTTAAGACAACGGCTTCAAAAAAGCGTTGTAAAATGTTAAATAATCATCTTCTTTCAAAGGATAAGAATATTCTGTATTAAAATCATCATCCCAGGAAATAACAAATGCACGCTTCATAGAGATTTCTTTAACAAAAGCAATTTACCAGTCTTGATCGAAAGGTATGAGGATCTATAAAATACCTACAACTACTATGAGACGCAAGCGCATGCTCACCGCTGAGCATGAGGTTGTGGGTTCGATTCCCAGGTCGGGCAGTGTTGGTGGGTTTTCTTTCCATCTGGAATTTCTCAGTAGCAGCCCAGAGTCTGGATTTGTGCCCAGTTGATGACAACAGGCTCGCTCCTATTACGTGGTACTCGAAACATAACTGGCGAAATGTGGGTGTACTTATACCCTTCGGGGAATAAAGGCGAGATGTTATGGAACTATGAGAAAAGCCTCTGTGAAAGTTGTTTTTTGTCTTAAAGGACCAACTTTTTCCACAGGAGCCGCATAATAGACGGAACCACAGTTATCCAAGAATGCTGTAAACTGAACCCTTCTGCGCCCGCGTCCCTAATTGAAGACAACATATACCGCAGCGTGGAGTCGCGCTCGTTCTACCACACGGCGCCCATCACAGACCTGACCATGGTGGAGGGAACCAAGCCGTATCTAGTGAGCGCAGCCGCTGACGGCGTTATTAACGTGTGGAAGTAGGCTATATTGCCCGCCACGGTGAATTAAGTCAAAATTATATTTCTTAAGGCGGAAGCGCCGGGGTAGCTCGCGCAATTCAAATATTCTCACGGTTTTTGCAATTTACAAGTCTGTATTAGGTTGTATGTTGACTAAAGTATGGTTCGCGACCGTAACATACATATTTTTATAAAGTTATAATCATTAGAATCAGTAACACAAATGTCAAGATTTCATGAAATATTCATTGGTCTTAAAGAGTTGTATTGATGACTTTAATTATTATAATTCTGTAAATACATACCAAATCGACTCGACTCTTAATCATGCATTTCGACTCAAATAGCAATTACTCGAAAACAACTGGTGGATCCGCAATGGTAGGTTTTTTTTTAAATTTGCAGGTCAGTTTCAGGTTGTACCTTGATCAAAATATGATCCGCGACAATAACAAAAATATGTATAACAAATATTTATAATTTCAAATAAGACCAAACCACGGCTAATCTAACTTAGAGAGATGTATTGATGATCCTTATGAATATAAATTATGTAATATATGTACATATTTGTTACCGTCGCGAATAAGACACATGAAAAGTCTGAATCTCGGTGCACGGTTCCAATTGGTCGTTTCCTATGGAGAAGAGATGGCAAGAAAGTCGCCTAATACACTAACCGTCTATTAGTTCATCACCGTAGGGGGAGGGGGAGGGGGGGGGGGTTCCTCTTACTTAGCTTCACACATGCTAAGTCAGAGAATTACACTCACGAGTTTCCTCACGATGTTTTCCTTCACCGAAAAGTCATCCATGAATCTGTAGACAATTACCCCGCAGGATGTAATAATACATGGGGGGATGGGAAATGTCATTGTTTGACCTAGGACGTCTAGTTTTAGAGATATTTGCGATTATATTAAGGGGACTACAGGACCTAAAGCGCGGTCATTATCGGATTGCATAGAAAAGAGAAGCGCGATGACACAACGCTAGTAATTTATTGCAAAATATGAAGCAATTCTCTATTTACAAAAAATCTACTGATTGGATTAAAAAATTAAAACACTATTCTATTACGTTGATAAGTTGCTTGTAGAATAATCTGAAAAAAAAAATAATATCTTAGGACATTGTTCACACACGGTCATCTGATCCCAAACTAAGCAGAGCTGGTACTATGGAAACCAGATAACTGATAAACTACATACACTGCTTTTTTTTTGTAAATACATACTTATATAGATAATTACACCCAGACTCAGGACAAACAGACATGTTCATGCACACAAATGTTTGTCCTGGATGGGAATCGAACCCACGACCAGCGGCATGGCAGGTGGTATCTTAACCCAACCACGCCATCTGGCCTGTCAAATAAATGATTACATGCATATTAGTATGGTTTTTAATCGTTAAAAGAATTTTTAGAGGTATCTTTGTGTTTTGTTTTTTCTAGCGTATCAAATTAGTTGGATTATTCCGATCACCCTGCTTTGTCCCCTTAGAGGGACAGATCGGGAAAAAAAAAATTGATCTGTCCCCCTGTTAGCAACGAGGGGGCAGTTCGAACTTTATTCACACCTATCTGGGACAGATAGGAGTGAATAAAGTTGCTAAGAAGGGGACAGATCAAACTTTTTCCGATCTGTCCCCCTAAGGAGACAAAGCAGGCTGGCAGATCGGAATAATCAAATTAATTGTATTATGTTTTTAACACACTATCTAATTAGTATATTTATCCTGAAGAATATCATATATTTTTCTGATTTTGTTTACTGCAGTAGATCATATACTTTTGGGCATTATAAAACTTGCGTTTAGGCCCCGTTGTCCCCTTAAAATGGGATGCGCTGCGGCTGTACGCTTACGTTTTGCGGTGCAGAATCATCGGGGTGATTGCGTAACGCACTTACAGTAGGAATCCGTTTCACTTTGACAGTTCAAAAACATTCATTGCGTTATTTGCGTTGTTGAGCAGACAAATTTTTCGAATATATGAAGCAATGGATTAGCAATATCCTTCAAAATCATTCAGATTGTGATTGAAACTGTGTTACGCAATTTAGGGTGCCCGATTGTGTATATATGTCGTGGCCGTATCGTAGATTTGCTCACTACACGAAATGCTCGAGAACTTCATGAAATGGTCGCATTTCATGAAATGTTTCACTGTCTATTGGCCACATCATGATGTGGTTTGAGCAGATGAATGATAAGAAATCGTTTCTCGATATGGGCAACTAAACGCACGGCTTCTTCATGAAATGGTATAGATTATTTGATCATATGGCAAAGTAGTTACATCTCATAAGGTGCTGCACCCACTGGCGGCACGGCAGGGGATCCTTCGGCATCACTACATGCAAGTGCATTCTGTCGGCAACGATACCGCGGTATCCTTACGCATGCCGCGACGTAAGGACGTCAATGGATATTTTAATGTCGATGCCTAAGGAAGGAGGCATCATCATTGAAATTTCAATTTTGTTGTCAAACTACACTCGCGAGCAACCAAATCGACTCAACCCCATAGAACCCGTGCATACGGTCGATTTTTATTTTCAAAAAGTTCTTATCCCATGTATGAAAAAGTAATTTTTCTAAGCGTCGGGCTTTCGGGTGAGGATTCGCAGTGGTATAGCCGGCACAATTCAAATTTTCTTGCGTTTTTGCAATTTGCAGGTCAGTGTCAGGTTGTATCGTGAACAAAATATGATCCGCGATAATAATAAATATGTACATATTTAAGAAAGAAAGTAAGAAAACATGTTTATTCGGCACATGCCCTAAGTGCGCACAACAACCAAATAGAAAAATATAATAATAATAATAATAAAAAAAATAAAAAAACAACTGTATATAATAAAAAGCTTAAAAATAGTCAGAAAAAATATATTACATAATTTATATCCATAAGAATCATCAATACATCTCTCTAAGTTAGATTAGCAGTGGTTTGGTCTTATTTGAAATTATAAATATTTGTTATTCATATTTTTGTTATTGTCGCGGATCATATTTTGGTCAAGATACAACCTGAAACTGACCTGCAAATTGCAAAAAAACGCAAAAAAAAAATAATAATAATTTCGCGGGCTACCCCTACCACTGCGGATCCACCAGTTGTTTTCGAGTAATTGCTATTTGAGTAGAAATGCATGATTAGGAGTCGAGTCGATTTGGTTGCTCGCAAGTGTTGTTATATTCCTATTCGTCTCATAAAAAACCCTTGCCGTGTCGTGCCGCTAGTGGGCACAGGCACTAGAGTATTTATCAAAATTAAAAAGTGATTTTTTCAAAGAAACTAGCTAACTAGCTGTGCCGACTATGGTTTTGCCAATCTTTGACTAGCTATAGTGACTAAACTATTGGATATATGAATTTTCGTATGCAGACTGGGAACGGCATTAGATATGTACGCAGTTTAATTTATTGTCATATTGTCGTCTCGACCTTGTATTTTATGATACGCACATATGTCGCACCTCTATTTTGAATCTGTTACTAAACAAAATTATTATAATTATAGAAAATATTAAAATATATGACTACACACCTAAAGAAACCAATAATTAAACAAATAATCTCAGAAATATCTCTTATGAGTTCCATCACTTTTTTAAATAATACTGCAAAAATCGTAAATTAATTCCCCTGTAAAATTTAGTTTTTTTTTTGTTTGTTTAATAACGGTTTCGAAATGAAGATGTGTTGCATTAAATTATTTTCACTTGCAGTCCAAGGAGTTACTAAAAATGACAACGACTGAATAATAATAAAATTGTATCAAATTTATTTTAAAATTCTAAATTCTTAGATAGTAATTAATATTACAATATAACATTCATATTTATGATTTTGTTCGGTATTAGTCACGTGCATGTATCGGTTCACGATTTCTTTAGAGCTCGAAACTAGTCGGGCTAACCCGAAACACGCATGTGAGTAAAACCGTACATAATCATTACAATTGTATATAATAAGATTCTATTTTTTACATAATAAATAATAAAAATAAATATTATCAGGTTTTTGATTTTTTTTACAAAATTATTTTCCTTGTAAGTACTACTGACATTTCAAAAATGATTTTAAATCACAAAAAAAAAATTCAAAACATTTCTATGTTCGTTTAATTGGTATTTTTGAAGGCATCCTCAAAGTAATCCCCTAGTTTCACCAAATTGTGAACTAAGATGGCGACAACATAATAAAGCCGGCAAAGTTAATTGTTAAGCAAATTGACTACCAAACTTGACTTGTCCGTGTTAAGAAATGTCTATCAAATTAAATTAGCTAGAGAAACTCCGCAGACGTGATGGGGTATCTAAACACGACTAAATAATAAAATTTAATTATTTTGATAACTACAATAACAATCACCGTTATTATACTCAATACAACAACAATTCAAATAATTTGTGCTCATAATTTACGATGTCATAGAACATTGTTCAATATGAACTAGATTATAAGCCAGTTTTTCGAACGAAAATTATCGCAAAATTAATGTGAAAAATTGTCAAACGAACATACACTGCTTTCATTGGTTGAATGATTTATCAATAGCCAATCGCAGCAGTATACGCGCGTTTGACAATTTGTCACATTAATTTTGCGATAAAGTTAGTTTAAGGGGGAAGCACCAGGGTGTACCCCGCGAAATTAAAATTTTCTTACGTTTTTGCAAGTCAGTATTTGGTTGTATGTTCATTAAAGTATGATTCGCGACCATAACATAATTATGTATTTACGGAGTTATAATCATTACAATCAGTAATAGCTCGTGATTTGTATGTAGATCTATTTTGTTTTATTTTTCTTTTTGTAAAATTCGAGTTAATTATCTTTTTGTCAAGATTTCAAGAAATAGTAATTAAGGAGTTGTATTGATGACTTGAATGATTATAAATTCTGTAAATACATGTTACGGTTACCATGTTACCCAATACTTGCAAAAACCTAAGAAAATTTTAATTTAGCGGGCTATCCTTTTGCTTTCGCCTTAAGGGCCGTAACTATCACAGATTATAATAATTTCTAACATAATACAAACCAACATACTATTCAATCAATTCCATACTTTCTTACAAACTAGGTACTTATGGCAAAATCTATAAAAATGTGATGACAACTGTAGTGTATGTAGATACGCTACAAACTAATAACAATATTGTGACGTTGCCTCGGGCGCGCACGTCGCTCGGTTATAAATACCGGTCCGAATGGTGGGGGAGTCAGTCGTGCTTGGACTGTCGGCCTATGCGGTGGTGCGTTGGCGAGTCAACAATACTATCAGTAAATAAGCATATTTTACATTGGCGACGAGGATAAAACCGGATAGGCAGAGATGTGTGGTGCAACCATGTTTCACCAATTACGTTGGGCATGCCTGTTGCTATTAACCGGGCACCGGTTCGGACTCCGGTCTGTTGTTGGGAGGTTCTCGATGTAGAAACCGAGTGGCGCTGCCCGACCTGGGAGTCGAACCCGGGACATCATGCTTAGTTACTTAAATTATGTGGCATGATTCATTCTAAAATAATGAAGTAAAGAGCACATCAATGAGAACAGCAGTAGAATATACCTACTGGTCATTAAATTGACACGTCATCAGAGAATGACAGTAACAGCAGTAGAATATACCTACTGGTCATTAAATTGACACGTCATCAGAGAATGACAGTAACAGCAGTAGAATATACCTACTGGTCATTAAATTGACACGTCATCAGAGAATGACAGTAACAGCAGTAGAATATACCTACTGGTCATTAAATTGACACGTCATCAGAGAATGACAGTAACAGCAGTAGAATATACCTACTGGTCATTAAATTGACACGTCATCAGAGAATGACAGTAACAGCAGTAGAATATACCTACTGGTCATTAAATTGACACGTCATCAGAGAATGACAGTAACAGCAGTAGAATATACCTACTGGTCATTAAATTGACACGTCATCAGAGAATGACAGTAACAGCAGTAGAATATACCTACTGGTCATTAAATTGACAGGTCATCAGAGAATGACAGTAACAGCAGTAGAATATACCTACTGGTCATTAAATTGACACGTCATCAGAGAATGACAGTAACAGCAGTAGAATGTACCTGCTGGTCATTAAATTGACACGTCATCACAGAATGATCACATACTAAAATACCCAATTAAGGTTTTCAATTGCCTCAGTAGTAGATAATTGTTAGTGCATAAATAAGTTCGTGTATTTTTACGACTTGCTTTATTAAATGGTTTAAATTACTTTAAAAAATAAAGGAGGAGCTTATGGCTAAGAAGTAACAGCCGCACGGGGTCGATCCATCAGGTTGGGCTGCGCTTGCCGGGGTTGGTCCGTGGATGGGTGACCGTCTTTACATGCTGAGACTCCTCCGTGCCTCGGAGAGCGCGTTGGGCCGTTGGTCCCGGCTGTCATTCGTGGATCTTTGACAGTCGTTGCGGGTCGTCGGAGGCCCGAGGGTCTGGCGATGAGTCTTGCCAAGGGGTGTCGTGTTGCCCAGTAGCTGGGTTGTGGAGGTCGGATGGGCGGTCACTCCATGTGGGGTGCTGGTGTTCGGCTGCATCCGCGCGTTACACTGGAAGCCGACCCCAACATGGTTGGGAAAGGGCTAGGCAGATTGATTGACTTTATTAAATAAAGTGAGGTTATAGATCACGTAGCGTAGTCAGACATATGTGTGTAGTGTCTTGGTTTATTACAGTTCTTTGGGAAAATTCAAACATCATACTATTCAAAGTATAGGCAGAGATGTTTTGTTAGTAATTACTTTGGAATACTTACTCCAAACACAATGAATGATTGGGTAGTGACTCGAAGTCTAATAACGGGTAGAGCCTAAATAAATGGGTATAAGGTACGTACCCCAGGTGCGGTTGCCAATTTTGTTACAAAATAAGCAGAATAATGCGGTTAAAGAAAGAAAATGAACAGTACCTACTTAATGTTTCGTATTTACATTACTACATTTTTAGAATTGTTGAACAGTACAAAAAGAGGAACATAAAGTAAAATACTGATTTAATCAGCATGGTTGGCAACCCTGACCCTGAGGAACCTACTTCCACGTAAGCTGGCGAAGTGCCTGCTCATCAGATTTACAATAGAGCAGTTTTGTAAATACAACAAAACTGATAATTAAATTGATACCAATGTTATTACTATGATGTGAAAGCAGCACTGCTGGTCATTAAATTGACTCAGATTGACAATGTTCAGTGGATAATTTATGTCCAAAATAGCATTAAATTGCGGAGATATACCGGTATAGCATTAAATTGCGGAGATTTACCGGTATAGCATTAAATTGCGGAGATTTACCGGTACAGCATTAAATTGCGGAGATTTACCAGTATAGCATTAAATTGCAGAAGGCATTCAATTGCGAAGTTTCCACGGTTTAAAATTGTATGTTTACACTTTGAGCACCCATTCGCCGCTTGGCGGCCGTGCGCTGGGTAATACGCACCAGCGCTACAGTACTGCACAGTATGACGACGCCGTGTCGTCATGTGCGCACAGGGTATGTTTACCATGACGACTACGTGTTGTCATAAGCGCCGAATTTGTACTGGGGACGTAGATACCTACGTAGCGTACTAAGTATAACAAAGGTACAGTCACGTCCATTAGACGCTTTATTACTAGCATTAGATTGCGATAGCGTGTTACAATCTACAAATATGCAACATGCAACATAGTTATTTACCTTGTCAACAGGTAGCCCCAAATGGCACATTACACCTTAGAGAAGAACGTACGTATATAGTGTATGATAATATAGACCTTCATGAAATTGATAACTATACGTTTTGTTTATGGTAGTATGGACCTTCATGAAATTGATAACTATACGTTTGTTTATGGTAGTATGGACCTTCATGAAATTGAAAACTATACGTTTTTGTTTATGGTAGTATGGACCTTCATGAAATTGAAAACTATACGTATTCATGTTTGGGACAAGTGTTCACATAGATGAAACTTGACAAGAAAGATTTAAGATGGTATGTCTCTCAAAGAATGTGGCTGAAAATAAAATACAAGTGTTCACATAAGATGAAACTTAGCATAACAAAGATTCTAATATGGTTTTGAGAATAAGATACTTTGCATAAATTAAACTGTGTCACAGAAATACTGATGTTAGATTCTGGTGGTCATGAATATTTCTTTTTAAAGATACATTTTGACGAAAATGGGGGAACTGATTAACATTAATCAAAATATTTCATAATATAGTTAGTAGGAAAACCAGAATTTAAAGTTGATACATACTATGTCTTATAGTAAATGAAACATATATTTTTCTTTGATCCGCTAAACTAAGCAAATGTCACATACATTGTTGATAAACAAAGAAGACAAGGTCTATGGTTAATAGTAATTCTGCTATTGGATTGTTTTTAACTTCAAAGTGCTCTAGATAGTGTTGATCCAATGCTGAATATTACGCTGAAACAATTAATTATTTGATAACAGTTACACTGTTGGTTGTCTATTTACTTGGTGCTATATATACGCCAGCAGCAGACCAGGGTGTTTACAGCAATAGTTATTGTCATTGGTCTTGTGTAATCAGATTACCTAAACTAGAAACTTAACATAAAAAGTTGGAACTTTTGAATCGGTCACTATCACTTACTTACTATTGGTTGTGGTCTTGCTACAGGAGTAATAGTGTTATGTGTGATAAGTACCTACATACTTGAGAGCAATGTACCAGTCAGTATGGCTGTGTTAGATTGTTCATATTTAAAGGATAATAACTAATTGATCATTGTATGGATAAACAATAACTAGATCACATTGTTGAGTTGAGATCATAGAACTATATATGACATTGACGTTTGGAAACGTTCCATTTCAATACTAATATATTATCAAATCTTACATAGAGATTCTAAACAAACAATAACTAATTTGCTAAACTATCGGATTAAGTTTTAAAATAGTCCCACTACATACGATTTGTTGATTATTGCCTGTGTTGGACATTGTTTGGCAATTATGCATGACCATCTGTGATTGGTCTTAAAAGGCGGCAATATATTTGAGGAATTGGCTATTCAAAATGCAACTGAATAAATGGCTCAATAATAATAATTATTATAGTATTAATGACTTATAAAATGAATTTTAATGTAATTAATTTCAATTTTGACATAATATTTTAATGTATAAATTTGCACACTTTAGTTTTGCAAAACATGTTTGATCAATCTATTTTCAATAACACCTTTTATACCATGTTTTAAGCAAATAAAATATCTTTATCTTTATCTTTATCTTTACTGAAAGACTATAAAAGTCAACGTCAACACTACCGCCAGTTAGGAGGACTCTTTATGCTAGCTGTCCAAAGGTAAAGACCCTGTGGTGTCTGCCATAATAATAGGTCCTCGAGCACAAAGATATGGTACACTGTAAAGTGGAAACTCTGGCTGGTAATCAGGCCACAGAGAACTAGTACGCTGTAACGCGAAAAACTCTAGCCAAATGATCCAAGTATTTTTGGTTACAACTGTTGGACGGTACAGATAGACCATAAGTGGTGTCTCATGTCCGTAACAAAAAGTTACTAACTTTGAGAAATTATTATGATCTAAGAGAATAATGTGATACTTACCTAACAATAATTTATTCTAATGAAAAGATGTGTTGATTAAGTAGATACTTTAATATCAAGCTGCCAGGGAGTTCTTGTCCTTTGTCTCCATGATAGGCCTGGTTTTGTCTCCATGATAGGCCTGGTTTTGGAACGGACAACTAACTTTGTCTCCATGATAGGCCTGGTTTTGGAACGGACAACTAACTTTGTCATTAAAGATAAATAATCGTTGAGAAGCCTAATATAGAAATAATGGATGCCTGGTCTTGTCTCTTTGTGTTTTTGTTCGTGAAATCGTTTCCCTACACACCATGTTCATAGTACTACAAGTGTAGTTTACAACTGGGAATACATGATGATCTATAACTCAACTCCACATTCAGTAACAGGTAACTCAACTGCTGAATTATTTTTGGGAGATAGAACAGGGATAAAATCCCTTCACTATTACAAAAGGATAATAGAATGGAAGAGTCGGAAGACAATCGGATTAACTCTTACTTTATAATAACTGATACGGAGTTGATACTTCAAAAAAAACTGATTTGATAAAGACGCCTGAGTAAATTGGGGTTTACTCAGTAAATAAAAGATGATTCACTACAGAAAAGTAGGTAATATTATGCAGACTACTTGTAACTTTATAAATACTAGATGGAAAATATAAAAACATATTATTTCTCCATAGAGATCCATATTATTTAATACAGGGGGTATTTAATACAGAAATAAAATAAATTAAAATAAGGAAGGGATGTAGTGTATGTAGATACGCTACAAACTAATAACAATATTGTGACGTTGCCTCGGGCGCGCACGTCGCTCGGTTATAAATACCGGTCCGAATGGTGGGGGAGTCAGTCGTGCTTGGACTGTCGGCCTATGCGGTGGTGCGTTGGCGAGTCAACAATACTATCAGTAAATAAGCATATTTTACAACAACCTACACAATTATTTTATTTTCTTCTTACATCAAACACATTTTTTAAAAGAAAGAAATTCAAAATTACGTTTTCTGGCATTGGTGCCGATTCTTTTGATAATAAACTAAAATTAGAGAATCGCTATCTTTTACTAACAGGCAGCGCGAGAAAAGGACGGCTATAGCTATGAACTAAGTCAGAGATGTCAAACTAGTTTACGCCTTGCGCTTCACCGTGTTTTAGTCGACGTTTTACGTGTCGTCTAAATTTGTATGGAAATATTATTTTGACAGCTCTATTTACATCCGTCTCTTTCTTGTCTTATTAGAGAGAAAAAGTTAGCAATATCCTAAATTAAGTTTAGTCTATTACTAGATAGTAGAACAGAAACATGGCATGTTTAGCCTTTTCCCAACTATGTTGGAGTCGGCCAGTCTAACCAGATACAGCTGAATACCAAAATTTTACATGGAGCGACTGCCTATCTAACCTCCTCAACCCAGTTACTGGGTAATACGATACTGCTTAGTGGGACTGGAGGAATATTACATCCAAACTAATATTACATGATTGAAATTTACCTTTATAAATTATTTATAAGTTTTTGATGAATATTTTCCCAATTTTAATTCTGAATAAATATTGATTACTTATTATTAGGAGTTAAAACTGTATGATAGTTTGGAAGTACTCATCCAATTACTCAAACTATTTCACTATATTCTGCCGTCATAAGGAAAAAAGACTACCTAGCGACTGTCACGTAACTGAATTTTTTTTCGAAATATAGTTATTTATATATTCGAAATCAGCGAAAAAAGACCAGTATTTTTATATTGGCGTAAATTTAACGAAAACCTCATATTAAAATACGCATCAACAGGACAAAATGTTTTTTTTCTTCTCGGTTTCAATATTTCTGTAGATACATCCTTTTTCCTTATTGCAGCAGTATTGTGCGCGCAAGTGCTAGTCACCGCCTAAGGTATGAGCAGAGAGACGGGGAAGGGCGCAATAACAAGATTGGCAGACTGAGTCAATGCTATTACGAGTACACTGGTACATTCCGCTCGAGATAAGTGCCTACAGCTCGCGACAACACAGTGTTGACTAGGGTCTATACTCGCTCAGCGAGACACGAACGCGTCGTTTTATTTTATTTTTGATTTTGTGCACCCTTCGCAGGCAGCAACCCTAACTGCCCTAACGTGGTCAGAAGGAATAAGAATTACGCGATAGAAAGAGAGGCAACTTGTAGGTAAGGGTAGGTAAGCGTTGTGCGATTTGGAATTGCACTTTATTGTGTCGTAGCAAGAGTCGCTTTTTATTTAAATGATTTTGCGGAGTGCGGGATCTGTACTAATATGTGACTAAGTTAGCTTCACCTATCTATTTACCACGTCTCACCGTTCACATACCTAAGACAATGACTAGCACTGGCGCGCGCACTATTTTAGAAAGCTACACTACTGCCGAGTGTCAACAAGAACTTTCTTGCGGACGAAGTCGTGGGCAGAACCTAGTGGGACGTAATCATAACTAGCAAAATATACCTAGTCCACAACCTAATATAAAACTTGGGCTCCATTAGGGAATGCTATGTTGATTTGCAATTCTTTCATTTCATTTGAGGATTTTGCATGAAGAAATGATGTCAATTGCGTCACCTTTATAGCTTGAATCGCACTGAGGGGAATCCCGCGCAGGACGCGTCATACAACGTTGCATGACGCGTCCTAGGAATATTATATAGAATTGATAGAGCCACTAACTCATCTGACCCAGTGGATTTAAAAAAGGAACTGACGAATCCACTATGAAAGTGGACAAGGTCTGTAATTTTTTGTTTGTTGACAGCAACCCCATCATCAAGCCTCTTGCTTGGGGCTGTGCCAACCCCACTTTAGTGGTAACAAATTGACATTAATTGCAACTTTATGTCGTAGCAATAAGAACCATTTTCTTAATGCAAGTATCACTGATGTGCTCACTGTACATCCCTCGTACTGCGCGAGATTCGCCTTAGGGAATACTATGAACAGACATTCAAAGCATAAAGTTTCACATTTTGTTCAGCATATACAACCTCATTATCTAAATAGCTAATACTACTTGCTATCAGGCGTATCTGCCAACAGTTTCTCAAGGTCCATACCTTCAAACTTGGGATCAGCTTTGTTTGCCGCAGTAGCGATGAAGAGCTCCTTCAATAACTCCAGTTCTTTTGTCAATCTTTTTGTGGTGTCTTCAAGCTGTTGGTTCTCTTCTTTTAGCTTTTTGACGCGTGAGAATGTGTCTTGTGTCTGCTGTTTTGATTTTACTCTGCTTTTTTTGACTGCCTAAAAAAAAAAATAAGTTAAGTGTTAGGCGGAGTAATGGGCATTGCCGTCGAGGGAGTTCGCTGCGAAGGTGGTGTGACGATCTAATCATGTTAGCGGGGCAACAATGACCCGAGATCGCAAAACAGAGATTTAAAAGGAAAAAGGGGAGGCATTAGCCCAGAGGGAGACACAATGTAGGGTTTCACATTTATGATATTAGCTGTTAGGATTAAGGATTATAATTCACCGGCTTCATAAGGTTCATAACTCATTTGTTGGGCTTGGTATATCTTTTTATAACAAGCTACCCTCTTCTTTGCTAGATTTGCCCTTTAGTGCGTTCAAAGCTAAAGTAAAATCTAACCTTTGTTCAAAGGCATACTATTCTATCAACAATTACTTAAACAATAAGAATAGTTGGTTGCTGTGTTTAACTTAAGACAATGGTTGTTCTTTCTCCAGAATTAACATACCTACTGACAGGTTATATGAGTTCATATAATTATTTATTTTGTTTGACTCTCAAGGTCAATTTATTTTAATTTTATTTTTATTTATTATTGACATAATCTACTCATTTCAATGTTAATTTATTTTTATGAGTGGTATTGCAATATGTGGTTAGCTAGTGACCTCGACAATTGATCATAGTTTTTCTTGCCCAAGCAACCGGCAGCAAGTTCGTCATGCTCCCTTAGATGTCACTGCTTGCGGTAGCGTCGGGGGTCGGGTTGTCTCCTTCCCTCAAATATGGCTGATCTTTGCGTTATACTCGTGAACGGGTGCTGCTTGTGGTGACAGATCGTCTTGCTGACCTTGGTTTTGTTTTGTTATTAGTAACTTAACTCGTTGTTGATTTTACTTCGATGGTCCTAGTTTATCATCTGTGACTTTCGAGTTACGACTACATGTACGGCTATATGTAAGTGAGCACGCCCTTTATTACTGGAGGCTTTTATTTGGGTATAAAGTTCTGCTTAGGTTTTTAGTTTTGTATTTTGTTTCTGCTTGAGTATAGTTTTCGATTTTTTTTTTTTTGGTATATTGGCGTGTGCTAGCTTACTTATTGCAAATAATTTAATTTAATGTTTTGTATTGCGTAATGTACCTAAATTATTATGCGCAGTGTTATATTAAATCATTTTTTTTTTAACTGAACAGACAGCTGTGCTGCTGGGGAGTTTGTTGCGCCACTTCTTCTCCCCAGCTAAAGCACTAGGAAGTGGTGAAGGGCGGGCGTTTTGGGGGACTGTCTTATGTAATTTTGACGTTCAAAAAGTGCTGATTCTCAGCCTAGTTTGAATAAATGACTTTTGATTTTGATTTTAAGGCGAAAGCTTCTGGTAGCCCGCGAAATTCAAATTTTCTTACGTATTTTGCAATTTGCAGGTCAGTATCAGGTTGTATGTCGATCTGAATATGATTCGCGACTGTAAAAAATCTTTATTTATAAAATTATAATTATTAAAATCATCAATACAACTCTATAAATATGTTCATATAATCCTAATGAATGACTGTTTAATGAAATCTTGACATTTAGGATTATACTAACCTATGGAGTTGTATTACTGATTCGAATGATTTTAATTTTTTAAATACTTATAATATGCTACGGTCGCGAATGATATTTAATCAACATACAACCTATGTATTACTGACTTGCAAATTGCAATATTATTATTACTTATTTTCCTATTGGAACAGGAATGCTTGGTTATCATAATCACAAAAATTTTATCATCTCTCAAAACAAACAACAACATGAGAATTTTCATTTAAAATTGTTATCAAAATACAGAAATGAAATAGATCTTATGTAAATATTAATAAAATAATGATAAATGATATTTATTTATGTAAATTCGTTAAAACAAACACTTTTGCACATCAAAATTTAATTATGTTTTAAAACTATGAGTTTGGTGTTTGAGACCGAAAAAGAAAAAGGTTACAGTTAGTTTAAAAGGCCAGACATAATCTTGGTCAGGCAGGCCACATGTCAAATCGTCAGCATCAATTTAGTTCTCCTAAAAGACAGCTTTAAGTCATGCATGATCCTAACTATAATATTATAAAGTGCAAAAGTAAGCTTGTTTGTTACCATTCACACCTAAACCACTGAACTGATCATCCTAAAATTTTGTATATACGTTGTCAAGTGTACAGAAACGGACATAGGGTACCTTTCATCTCGAAAAAAAGTACTGTTACCGAGGAAAACAACAACAACATTCTTATGATAATAGATGGCGCCACGTGTGCTTCGAATCATAATTGAATTATATTATTATAGAAACTTAATAACTTTAAGAGTTTTTTACTTTTTTTATTAAAGCACCTAATCACATTTTGTGAGTCGTAGAGTGTTGATAGACCGGTTTTTCATCCTCCTACCCATAATATTATAGATGTGAAAGTAAGTTTGTTTGCTTCATACCTTTTCACACCCTAAACCGCTATACTAAATTAATGCAAATGAAGCCGCAAGCAAAGGCTAGTTTTGAATAAACATCGAGATGAAAATCAAGATTAGGATACCTACAATCATTGCATCATCATTACAAGCTGTAAACAATTGCACAATATTTTTGCTACTTGATGCAGCAATGCTTTCAATTCAATTCAATTCAATTCAATTTTATTCATAAACAATTTACATTGTATTTGAAATCATAATAATAATAATAAAAAATAAATAATAATAATGGCATAAGTATAAATAACACATTCATAAGTCATAAGTTCATAACTAAACATTAACAATAAAAATTATAATCACACAAAAAATACAAATTAAAATCATGATCAAAAAATAAACAAAAATGCAATGAAATTATTAAATTGTTATTCATGTCCGCTTTTAAATACTTAGGTCATTTTAAAATTAAAGTCTGTGACAACAACAAAAAGGACAAAAAATATCAGTCGGCGCAGCAGTAACATAATTATAATATCTCAATCTTACATGTCGTCAACGGAGTAGAGACATTTATCCAGTAGGAATGCTTGAAGCTTTGTTTTAAATGAAGACGTATAGATTAAGCTTTTTAATTCTAATGGTAACCTATTGAATAAGTGCACTGCTTGATATTGTGAACTATGTTTCACAATGTTAAAATGAGGACTTATCTTATTCCTCAAGTCTTTCCTACGTGTACTCTCCCTGACTAGTCTTTCCTCATCAGTCTCATATTCATGTATGTACTTTTTTAAATTAGTAAGAAGGACCAGAACGTAGAGACTGGGAACTGTAAGGATTTTTAAATTTAAGAAATGCGGACGACAACTCTCTCTTTGTGAGATACGGACAATGGTACGTATAGCTCTTTTCTGAAGGACAAAAGCTCGTTGACAATTATAATTATAGCTGTTTCCCCAGAATTGTATACTGTATCTTAATTTAGATTCAATTAGTGCGTGGTATACGATTTTTAAATGCTCAATGTCAATTTCGTCTCTAAGGGTTCTTAATGCATAACACGCGGATGATATAGATGCATCAATGGCGGCTAATTCTTTTTTCCAATTTAGTGAGTCATCTATGTGTACTCCCAGGAATTTAGTTTCTCTCACGAGTTCAATATTGTCATCATTTAGTTGTATGGTCATAGTGTCTTTATTTCGGGCAGTTGTTTTGAATAAAATTACCTTGGTCTTTGCGCTATTAATTTTTAATTTATTTACAGTAAACCATGAATACAGATAAGATATAGCGGCATTAACTTTATCTGCAAGTTCTTTTGTATCATTTGCCCCAATTATGACATTCGTGTCATCCGCAAAAACCACAAGTTGTATGTCGGGTAGAATTTTATTTATATAATTTATTAAATCATTTGTGAACAAAATAAACAATATAGGACCTAGTATCGATCCTTGCGGCACACCGGCACTTATATTATAAAGGGATGATTTATACGTTTGTCGTTGTCCATCTTGTGTCTCACTGATTTCTACAAACATTTTTCTGTTTTTTAGGTAGGATAACAGAAGTTGGGAGGCTTTGCCCCTAACTCCGTAGTGGTTTAATTTAGCTATAAGTAAATCGTGATCAACTGTATCAAACGCCGAACTCAAATCTAGAAACAAACCAGCTACTTTCATTCTTTCATTCATTTTATCGACAACATCATTAACAAGAGTATATATAGCGTCTTGTGTGCCAACATTTTTTTGATATCCAAATTGTCTTCGATGTAGGACTTTGTTTAAGTTAATATGAAGTAAGAGTCGAGATTTTATTATTTTTTCGAATATCTTTGAAAGCACTGGCAGCAAAGAGATAGGCCTGTAATTTTTGGGATCAGTCTTTGAGCCCTTTTTATGGATCGGTATGATCTTGGCAATTTTTAGTTGTTCCGGAAAAACTCCCTCAGTGATGCACTTATTATAGAAGCAAGATAACGGTTCGGCAAGAATATTTAAATGATCTGTAATGACAGATATGGGAATTTCGTCATATCCACACGAACGTTTATTACCCATTTTTTTGACAATATCACAAATTTCGTTTGGAGTAGTAAGAGTAAAACAAAGTTCATTTTCAACCCGCTGTGTACTTTGCTCAAGTAATAAAATCCCTTCCTCATTAGTATTTTTACCGGTAACGCATTTATTTGTGTTATCAAAAAGTTTCACCAAGGTGTTAGCTACTTCTTGGGGATCATCAACTATTTTTCCGTCAATTTTAAGTAGGAGTGATTCTGTGTGCATAACTTTTGAACGATTTGTACATTTGTTAACAATTTGCCAGATTTCTTTACTCGAGTTTGTTGAATTATTAATTTTTTCCCCAACCGTTATTTTTTTGGCCTTCGTGATTACCCTTCTGTAAATTCTAATATAGTTTTTTTTGTAATTCCTAATACTAGCTTCAAGACTATTTCCATTATAAGAGCATAAAAAGCGTTTCATTTTACTAGATACTTTTACACCTTTGGTGACCCAATTTAGTTTTGTACTCTTTATAAAATTAATTTTACGTTTCTTTTTTTTATAACTAGTTTTAAAAATATCCGAGAACTTTTGTATGAATGTATTAATTCCCATATTGTTCCAATTGTGTGTCAAAATTCCCTGTTTAAAATATGAGCTGTTATTAGAATTGAACACTCTTTTATTTATAACAAACTGCTGGTTGTAGTTACTTGAGCTGCAAGTCAGAGATTCCAAACAAAATTTACCTAAAAGGCCTCCATGTCCATCGGCCAAACCATTATGGTCTACATCACATTCCTTTACAAAATGTTCAGGCAGATTTGTCAAAATATTGTCGATGCACGAATACGAGTCATTTCGAATAAAAGTTGCAGCGTCAACAAGATACCTAAAATTATAACAAGCTAATAAACTAACAAATTCAGTGCGTTTCTTATTATCTAAAAGTAAATCAATATTAAAGTCTCCGCATATAATGCATTTCCTATTGAATAAATGCTCCAGCAATTTTTCCATACGAGTCATAAAATGTTCAAAATTATTGTCATAAGGACTACGATAACAACAGCATATGTACAGACTAGTATCGACATCTTTAGTACAACATATTTCAAAGCTGTCCATCTTATACAGTTTGTTAATAACATCTATATTCTCTACTTTTCTACCCACATGTCCCAGTATCAAACTACCCCCTCTAGTCTTTTTGCGTCTGGTGTTATATGAAATTAGGTTATAGTTATCTAAAGAAAAAGAAATGGTGGACTTGTCGTTTAGAAAATGTTCACTAATGCATATGTAGTCTACCCTGGAGTCAAGAGATTGTATATAAACATTCAATTCATTCTTCTTATTACTAATACCACACAAATTCTGGTGAAATATGTTAATATTTTGTAATCTAGGTGTGCTTATTTCATTTTGATTACAGATACTACTTCTAGTGTTATGTAAACAAGAGTCTTCCATTCTAATACCTACGAAAAAAATCATCATCTTGCTGTACTATTTTGACACAAGTTTGAGTATTTAAAGGTTCCAAAATTATGTTCGGCACAGGTTTAGGAACTGAATGGAAGTAATATGGTATAGTGTTTTTTGGTGGAATAATCTTATTAATACTCCCAGTAAGGTTACATTTTTCGGTCTTCCAAGAAATTATGTTTTTGCGCACAATATTGTTGCAGTATTTCCTATAGTTGTTTCGATACTGAATTCTTAAAATTTCTCTTAAAAATAGTCGTGACTTAATTATGGTATTTTGCTTCTGTCCACTGTCAATAAATTCTACATGCTTCAAATTGTCCGCTACAAGATTAAGAATACAATTAATTTTTGATGTGTCAATGTATCTTGCGTTGTGTACATTTCCAACGAGTACATTTGTGTGTGACATTTTAAATAAATTATAATGTAAGAAGGATTGCATAGTCATCAGATTGTCATCGTTAGTGCCTGTCAATATTATAACAAAGTCACTTTCGTCAAAGTTTTTACATAAAGAAATACATGAATTAACTATTTCATCTGTTGGCGCCATCGGTTTTATAATAGACAGTACCTCATAATCCGCTCCTAAGTCACGCCGTAGCAGACTGCCAATATTGCTTTCCTGTTCATCAGTAAGAATCAGAACTTTGTACTTCCTCTGAATGTTGGTTTCCTGCTTCGTAGATGCTGGGATATCAGCAACCTTTTTATATCCCATAAAAGATGTTCTCTGTGACTGAGTTTGTTCAGGATCAAATTCAGAATTATCGCATAAGGTGGCGATTGTCGATGGTTGCTCAGTGTTAGTTAAGTTTTCTGATAGCCTGGCGGTCTTAACATTTTCTTCCTCGGTGTTTATAATACCGTTAGGTTTGAGAGGTGAAGCACAGAAACTGTTTGTCAGCCTACGTCGCACGCTCCTCTTAGAAACTGATGACATGTTATGATTGAAGCCAGTCAACGGACTTCTACACAATTGTTTTAGTACGCCGAGCTCCTGATTCATATTCAATACTTGTTTCTTTAAATCTAAGTTTTCAAGAACTATATTCTCCATTTCATTTTGTGTGCTTTCAAGTTGAGACTTTAATTCTTTTATTTCTGCCTTCAACTCCAACATGTACGTGGAACATATATTTGAAGATAGGTCTAAGCTTCTCCCTAGTATTTCGTCACAAGACATTAAACTTGTGTCAATGAAACTGTGTTCCAGAGACTCCATTGACCGTGATTTAATTTTAGTCATTGGTTGCTGTTTCCTCATGGTAACATTATTTACTTGATTCATGTTGTGTTGTGATCTAGTCAAAACGAACACAAACTGGTCGAGAATAAATCACGACTGTAAAGCACTCAAAAAGTACAACCGATCGCGGGGATCGAACTCGATGCCACCGATTCACCAGGCGAGCTGCTAACGTTCCGAACCAACTGGACAGTTAGCGTAGTGGTCGAAAATATAGGCCAGTTATTCCGAGTTTTTGTAAAAGTTCGTTATGATAAAAAGTTAAATGTCGGTATTAGTTTTTTCTTAGTCAATGTTCTTTGTTCTAGTACACAATCACTTTTATGTATTTTGTTATTGTTTTTGCACTTTTTGTCACTTTTATATTTAATTGAACACAGAGTTTTGCATTTTTATTAATGGTTTAGTCGTAGATTCCAGTCGCGATGCCTTAAACCAGAATTATGACAGTTCACAGTTCACGTACTTTAACACATTGATATCTTTATTGTTCGTTATTCTGTAACCTGGATAACGCTTGCACAGTTAGTTCTCACTGAATACTACACTTTATTTGCGTCTTTGGGAATATATTACACAGTTAACCATTTTTTAAAATAAATATGTACAGAGCTCGATGTTTACATGACGGGTGGCGCCATCTTCGAATGCCTAGATATGCAATGCCTATGATAAAACTACCAAATTGCACAATTTTGGAGGATCAGCATAATATAACAACACAGCTTTATTGTAATATACAAGGGGTAAACAGGAATACAAGTAAAAAAGTTGCTACATATTTCCATTTCTTGCATGAAAATATGTAACTAAGGTACTGTACATAATATTATTTATAATCTGCCTGGCCTTTTCCCAATGTTGGGCTCGGCTTCCACTCTAACTGGATGCGCAATATCAGTATTTTACATGGAGGGACTTCCTATCTGACTTCACAACCCAGTTACTAGGTAGCCCCTTGAAGTATCGGCTGTCAAAAATCTATGAATGGGCCAACGGCTTAAAGTGCTTTCTGAGGCACGGAGGGGTCTCAATATGTGATGGATGGTCACCCATCCGCAGAGTGCTCTCGGCAAGCATAGCTTAACCTTCGAATGACCTGTGCAGCTATTATCATTTAACCACGAGCCCCACACCTATAATACTGTACATGTGATTGAATATAATTAGATGATGATAGTGTTTGATTAGAGCATAATATCTCATGCAGTGTCAGAGTTTCTAAATAGATAGGTAATCATGTAGAATGGAATACTGCTTAGCCTAGAAACAATAGTTTAGCATCCTAAGATTAATTGGCCTGATTAAGGAGAGAAGTGTCCATACTAAAGTAAAAAAGTGAGCTAAAAAACAGTCTACCGCTGAAGTGATTTAGCTCACTTTTTTTATGGTTTAACATTTTAGTACTATACCTCATTGTTTCTCTCCCTCTTTTTTCTGTACTCGTCGTCTCCCTCATCAGCGTCGCTCGCCCCTCGTCTTCCTCGTTTCACAGGTGGCATATTAAGGAAGTCTTCCAAATCGAATAATGTCATCAAATTACAAACGACTTAACGTCGGGCACTCTTTACAGAAATTAACTGTAAAACACTTTTAACATACGCCTGCAATAAAACACAGAAAACAAAAAGTTAGTAAACGAGAAGTTAAAAGTTTCCACGAAATTATGACGCAATTTTGTTGTTGAAACACGACATCAATTCTTTTGAAATATACGTACCTAAATTAAGATGCTGATGTTTTACAGATACTGCTTTAGCTGACTTTAACTAATAATCAAAAAGTACTCTGTGCTAATAATCAAACAATGTTCATTTCATTTCGACATTAATTATCAATGCGCGATACTTGTTTGAAGAAAAGTTTGTGAATGAATTCAATGAATGAATATTTCAGAATCTATAGAAAGTTAATGTTGCTATTTTGTTTTTGGACTCCCAAAAAACCCTTGCTAGCATTAATTTTTTTTTTCTGAAACCCATAAATACTTGATTAAGCGATTCAAAAATAAATACTTTTGAAATGTTATAAAACTATATTTAGTATTTTATAAGCCGAGTTTGGACCGCAGGTACCTGGCAATTGTTATCCCACAAATGTGGGAACTTCCCTCTGATGGGCACAGGGCAAGACAGCTTTCAATCTGTCAGTCAAATAGATACGATGTCAATGATGTCATTATTACTGATAGGGACGAGTGTGGGGACGAGGTATACAAACGAATGCTGTATGTAAAGAATCCAGTTAGTTGAATGATAAAAATTACAGACTAATATCATTATTTTCTATTGAAAGCAAGTTCATTATCATTATTCTCTTTTTCTTTGTTATGGCCTAGTATAGTTTATTAGCGAATTACGGATTGATTATGAATTTTTTACCAATAGATTCAGACGATGCAGAAATGAAAAAGTACATGTCCATTGTCCAGTCTGTAGGTCAATGAACGATTGCCTAAGTAGCAAAAAATGAATGTTCAGTAAAGATTGTTATATTTTTATAACCTATATTTTCTAGTTTGTAGCTTTAGTAGTAACACGAAAACTGATCAATATATGGTATACTCCTAGGATTTTCGTATATTTGTTTTGCTATAACGCCATCTGTCAGTGAACACAGGTACTAACTGGCGGTACTCTTGTCATCTTGTGTGAGATCAATCAGTGAAACATTTTATATTTTGTTGGCCCGACCACATTTTGCAGATATTGTAACACGAAGCATTTATTCTTGCACATTTACTTGAAATGACATCACTAGTTCCATATTTTGGCTTCAGTCCTCAAAAACTACCTTTTTATTTATCTAACTGTTTGTTCCTGCTTATCTGGTTTGTACTACCACAGTACTACCTACCTAGTCAGCTGCATCCGATAAGACTCGAAGCCGATCCCGCAATAGTTGGGAAAAAGCATTTGACATTTGTTCCTACTGAAATATAATTAAAGTAGGTACCTAGGTAAGTAATTTTTGTAAGCAAAACAGAATGTAACTTGTTGACAATGCCAATATGAAACATAAAACATAATACGACAAAACAAAATACACACACATATAAAAAAATCCCTCCTATTTTAATATTATAAATGTGAAAGTTTGTGAAGATGTTTGGATGTGTGTTACTCAATCACGCCAGAATGGCTGAACGGATCAGGATGAAATGTGCACAGAGATAGATTATAGTCTGGAACTGGACATAGGATACTTTTTATCCCAGAAAATTGTACGGTTCCCGTGGGATAATTTCTTAACATCCACGCGGCCGAAGCCGCTGACAAAAGCTAGTAAAGACAAAGTCGATTTGTAACGATGAGGGTAGCATTATCTCCAAAAAAAAAAAAAACTATCACGTTTTATGTAATACTTATTAGATACAAATGTTTTACAAGATACCTAATCTTGGCGTATGTTACACTTAATTACGTTAATAACCACATAAAAAAAAGTAACCGACACAAAGTCGTTATTCACACATTTTAAAGGTAATTACTGGATAAAATGGAACGTCAAAATAATCGGAAGCTGTTGTTTTATTTAGAATGTTGTTCCGCAAGCTAAGATAAATCCATAGTAATTTAAATGTCTCAGCGTTTATTACTGTACAAACCACTAGGCTTAGTTTTCCAAATTATTAGGCACTTCTTCGTACTTTTAATATATGCTATATTTTTTTTACTTAGGGCGAAGGCGTCAAGGTAGCCCGCGAGATTCAAATTTTCTTACGTTTTTTGCAATTTACAAATCGGAAGACTAGATTTCGCGGGCTAACGTGATGCTTCCCCCAAGAGGATTGTGAAGCTGTAAATTTTCATACAAAAAGAGATAACGTTTTTCTCCCCATAAACATAAGTCTAATTTTCATAATTTTTGGAAATGTTGTAGGTATAATAAAAAAACTAAGTCCGTACGTTTTTATTATAAAGAAATATTGCATACGATATAAGTTATTAGCATCTAAATATCTATATTTTTGACATAAAAACATCCTCCAGCATTTTTATTTTTTTAAATTAAATTACTAAAAACGAAAAACCTACAGACCTAGATTAAAGTGTACTAAATGTAATGAGACTAAAATTGTCTCATTTCGTAAAGGTTTAGGGGAGTAAAAACGTTATCGCCCGAAACAATATTTATGTAAATAATTGTATGAAATGTAGGTAATTGCCTCCAAAAATCGCGCCGCGTATCGGCACTTCACAATCCTCTTAATGTATGTACTAAACACAAAGTTACATTCGTGAAAGTAGCAATTCGTAAGCAATTACTGATACAACAAACTTTTCAAAATTTTGCATCCATCATGCTGAACACGGAGGCCACCATCCATCCTGACGTCAGAATGGCTGGTCAAAAAAATATTCATTTTTCTGTGAATGTATCATATTTAATATAATATAAATAATATAACATTAATGTAATAAATATAATTATTGAAGAAATGTAGCAAACATAAGCAATTGCATTGCAATTCTTGAATATATTTTTCAGAGCCGCTTGCCATAGGCAACCAGCCGTTCTGATGCTAACTTTAGAACAATGTTACTAACCATTTATATGAGTTAAGCTCCAAATAAAATTTATTCTATTCTATTCTAAATATTCATTTTTGAATCATACTGTAAAACCCGCAATCCTGTACCATTACCCGTAACCAGAGGGCAGAAATGGGACATTTCCGGGAGACTTCAAGGGAAAGCCTTTTTTACATCTTCCGGAGTGTCACTGACTCTGGCAGGGCCACCATCAGGGATTTTAATTTTGAAAACGCAAAAAATTAGTCGCTAATTAGTCGCCAAATATCAGAATTAGTCGGTCACTGGTTCAAAAGATATAAGGGTTTATAGGTGGCCCTGCTGGAGTCTCTCCAGCAGGGCCACATTTATATCTCAAAAACTAGGACACCTAGCGAAGATCTGTTTTCTCCCATATTTAGTCGCCAATTAGTCGGAATCAGTTGCCAAGTTACAGATTTAGTCGGTGTGTAATTAAAAAGATATTAAAGAATTCAATTTCCCCATACAGTGGTACAAGCGAGTACAAAATACTTTATGTATTTTCTAGATAGTATCAATGACGTCTTATGGAGGAATGTTTGTTTCGAATTAAATAAATATAAACTTAGTCTATAATTTCAACCCACCATAGGAAAGCTGTATTCATTACTTATAAACAAATCTACAATAATGTACGATGTAATGTGTATGTGTGTGTGTGTATGTGTAATTATTTATCCAACACGATGTGCACTTACCACTTAGTCACTGGCAGATAGATCGCTGCGCTCCGTTTCATTTACGGTAAGTAAGAAAGACATAGATGCGCGTGTACAGACGAGCTGCTTAGAACGAGTTGCCCGTCACGTAAGTTAAAGGGTCAGCGCAGACAGAGAGGAATAATCCCGGCACGGTCTCGGGTATTTTCTTTACGGATCGCGTATGTTCGAGCTTGCGCGCGACCTCGTGAGCCTGCGCGAGTAAACCGTTCTAGGTTACAGCTACAGTAAACATGCTAGTTTGTCGCGAAAGTTCGTCAACGATGGTGCACTGGGATATGATTATAATTGTGCTTTTGGCGGAAGAAGAAGAAATGGAAGAACATGTTAATAAAACCCCTAACATCCAAACTCACAAACTATAACAAGAAAAACATTCAATTGGTCTTTGTTGTAAACAGACGTGTCGAAGATTTATTAAAATAAATAAATAATCACTTGCTGAATCGTGACCTGGTTTTACCAAATAGCCGGTAGTAAAGCAAACTGTGTCATACGTATGCAACTATGTGTAAATCGTTTCTGTGGAAATGTGTTTAAGTGATTTAAAATAAATAAATTGTATTACAATGGCAAGCAGTCCCTTCAGCCGGGGTGGCAGATGTGCTCGGAGTCCACCTCCTACACCTGTGCCCGCACCCGCACCTACACCTGCACCTGCACCTGCACCTGCACCCGAGCCCACACCTCACCCTCAACCGCCCAACCAAAGAGACGAGGTCATGGAAGTAATATCAACGCCGGAAATCCAGAACTGGATGTCGTCCATTGAGCAGTGCCTTAATGAAGTGTGCTCTATTGCATCAGAGGGAAAATTAAACATGGAGCAAAAACTGCGTGTAAGTACTTTATGCCGAAAAGTTAGTCACGGCACATCGCAGATGGCCGTCAGGTACCAGTCCCTTAAGATGAGAGCCGTCCAGGCCCACTCCACCGTCCAAACACTCGAAGACCAAATTGATCTGTCACAGCAACTGCAAGACCTTAAGATGTCAATCGGAGCTTCAGTTAAACCAGTTACGGGAACTTCCTTTGCTGACATGGTTAAAAAAGGTACCAACAATTTTATACAGCCGATAAATGTAAGCTCAGTGGCCATATACCCTAACGACAAACTGAAGTCGAGTGAGGAGACAAAAACACTTGTCCAAAAAATTATATGTCCCGAGCAAATGAAACTTCAGGTAAGAGGACTACGTAAGACGAAAAATGGCGGTGTCATTATCAGCACAGAAACAAAGGACGATATTGAGAAGGTGAAAAAATCGATGCAGCTATCAAATTCAGGCCTTACAGTAGACGAGCCCCCGAAAAGGAAGCCTAGAGTAGTAATTATCGGAGTGCCCTCATCCATGCAAGAGATAGAAGTTTTTACTTGTTTGTTCCACCAGAATCTAGCCGAGACCCTTCAGGATTACAGCCTCGAGACCTTTTTGAGCTCCATTAAGCTGAGCCATAAGTCAGGCAAGAAGGATGCTGAAACTTGTAATTATATAATAGAAGTATCTGCAGTCATACGAAAAGCCCTAGTATCTAAAGACAGAGTGTTTGTAAATTGGTCGTCGTGCCCTGTGAGAGACTTTACTCTAGTAACACGCTGTTATAAGTGCCAGCAGTACGGACATGCAGCCAAATCATGCCGGGAGACCACACATACCTGTGGTCACTGTGGTAATCAGGGCCACTCCATTAAGGAATGCACAAAGAAGGCTGAGGAACCAAAATGCGCTACTTGCTTGCACTTTAAAAAGCCGAGCAATCACAAGACAAGTGCTGCTGACTGCCCAGCAAAAATAATGGCTGAAAAGAGGTACATAAATTCTGTAGATTATGGAGGCGCCTAAGAGCGCCGCTAATTACGTATTTTTCTGGCACTTGTTATTGTTTTTTTCTTTTTTTTTTACAGTTGTAATTATGATTAATAATTTAATTAATGACATAGATAATTTCTCTGTATCTGAATCCCATGTTTGTGACGTTGAACACTGTAAGCAATATCTCTCCTCCCACACTAGTCCGCTAACCATACTAACCCAAAATATTCGTAGTGTTTTTAAGAATTTCGACAATTTTAGCATTTTTCTACAACGTCTAGACATAAACTGTGACGTTATTGTCTTAACCGAATGTTGGCTTTCCAAACAATATAACATACCACTAATTCCGGGATATAATATGTATAAAAGTAATATAAACTACAATCAGAACGATGGGGTGATCGTTTATGCAAGAAATCATCTCAATGTGTCTGTCGAGGAACCTAATATGCACGACTGTAACAGATTGTTAATTAAAATTGGGTCAGAAATAACGATACTTGCCTTATATCGACCCCCCTCTTTTAGAAATATAAACAATTTCACTGACTCTTTAAACGACACCTTGCAGAACCTGTCATCTTTTAAAAATACCATTTTAGTTGGAGATATTAATATAAATATTCTTCCAGAAAGTGCTGACGCATCCGCTGAGGCATACCTAAACCTATGCGCCTTCCATGGTTTGCTTCCCGCTCACACGCTTCCTACACATCAAAGTGGCTCCTGTTTGGACCATATAATACTCAAGTCGAATTTCCCTGCACTTGTCCTTATAACTAATTCAACAATAACTGATCAAAGTGCTGCCCTACTTATTTTAAATTGTAAATTACCAAAAGTAGTTACTCGCACCATTTCTAGTTTAAATGTAAATAAACTTGAAGAAGACTTACGTAATATCGACTTTGACCCAGTCTACTATTCCGCTGATCCGCAGTTTTGTATGTTGTACCTAATCAAAAATGTACAACATGCAATTCAGAAGAACACGGTCATATCTCGGCTAAATAACAAAAACTACAACATAAAACCATGGGTCACGGCAGGACTCATTCGTTGCATGAAAAATAGAGATAAACTGCATATGAAAGCAAAATCTAATCCAGATAATCTAATTTTGCAGAAGTCGTATAAACGATATCGTAACTTTTGTAATGATATCCTAAAGAAAGTAAAAAGCAACTACGATAAAATTGCACTAGAAAATGCTGGAAGTAATAGTAAAAAAATTTGGAATTTTATTAAAAGTGTAACGTATAACTCAAAACAAAATCAGTCATCTTCAGGTTTACTACAAGCACACTCATCACAGTTAACATCTGCCAACATTGTAAATAATTTTTTTGTTAATGTTGGAAAATGTTTGGCTGAAAAGGTTCGGGGCCAATCACAATATCTAACAAGCACACCATTTACGTGTAGCACTATTTTATCATCTTTTGTGTTGCTGGATACTGACGAAACAGAAGTTGAAACGATAATTATGAGTTTAAAGGACGACTGTGCGGTTGGCTGGGATCACATATCAAATAAAATTATTAAACAGTTCAGGCACATTTTGGTACCGCCATTAACTTATATTTTCCAAAAATGTTTAGACACAGGTCTTTTCCCCGAGTGCCTAAAAAAAGCTGTTGTTGTCCCTATTTATAAATCAGGCAGTAAAGATCAAGTGACAAATTATAGACCTATTTCCTTACTGCCTTCTATGTCTAAAATATTAGAAAAAATAATAAATAAAAGGCTTTTCAAATACTTGGAGGATAAATTAATATTATCTAAACGGCAGTTCGGATTTAGGCCTAAAATCTCAACAGACGATGCCGTACACCATCTGACTGACTATCTAGCACAGGAACTTGATAAAGGTAACCACACAGTGGGAATCTTCCTGGACCTCGCCAAAACTTTTGACACGGTTTCTATTCCTATTCTGTTGCACAAGCTTGAAGCCATAGGTGTCAGAGGCACCCAGCTGAAACTATTTAAGAGTTATCTAGAAGACCGTACCCAATGTGTAAAGATTGGTAATGTTCTCAGCGATAGTCAAAAAAACACGTCATTCGGAGTTCCCCAAGGAAGCATTTTAGGGCCTACTCTATTTTTGATATACATAAATGATCTTTGTAATCTAAATCTCAATCACGGCCAAATTGTTTCTTATGCTGACGACACTGCCCTTTTATTCTCGGCTGACTCAGAAAAAAACGTCTTTTTTTTTTTTTTTGGATGGGAAATCATCAAATAACTTCTCCCGCTCTGGGTGGAGCGGAAGGGCGTGTCAGACTTTTACTGACTAAAACCCACCCGTGTTCCTTCAGCTATATTGCTGATCCAAAAATAGTTAGACAAGTTTATTTTGCTCTGTGTCAATCGATATTAACTTACTGTATTACCACGTGGGGTGGAGCGGGTAAAACTATGTTACTAACCATCGAGAGAGCTCAGAGAGCGATTCTCAAAGTGTCTACTTTCCGCCCTTTCCTATTTCCCACTAACCTCCTATACAAATCTTGTGAAGTATTAACAGTTCGGCAACTATTTATAATGGGTATTGTATTAAAACAACACACAGCTCTACCCTACAGCACTGAATATACTAATAAAATACGTAAAGATTTGGTCTGCCCGCTAAATACAACAAAACATGCTTTTATATCCAGATTTTACCTGTACCTCGGTCCTCTCCTCTATAATAGACTAAACTCGAAAGCAAACATTTACTCCCTGAACTACACAGATTGTAAAAGAATTGTCAAGCAGGTTCTCCAAGGTATGTCTTACGAAGATACAGAGAATTTATTAACTGTGTTAAAGTAAATAGATTTATACTCATCTACGATAAGTATTTATCAAATTTAGAAACTAAGAAGTAAGCTACTCAACATATAATTAATTTGTCTTTTGTCAACTTTCTTCGTCTTTGATTATTTATTAATTTTATAACACTTTATGAGCTCTTTTCGCCTGAAACACAGGATTACCTAGTTCAGGCACGTAAGTCTTAGGATTATAATTAACATTTAAGCAAAACTTGTACAATTTTTATGCCTTGTAATTTTTGAATAAATATTATTATTATTATTATTATATCTGTTCATAATATTGAATAAATAGGTATTTGTAACATTTTCTGAAAGTACAATAATTTTAAGGTATATAATAAATCATTTTATATTTCGACAACAGAAGTTTTATTATTCTAACCTAAATTAAGATAAAATAAAAACTCAACCCGTCCATACCCACAACACAACACTCACAATCACCTCAAAATACACACAAACACAACACACATCAAACGAACATTTTGAAAATTCATTTATAAAAAATAAAATTTGATTACAATTGACAATACGTTTTCAACGTTTTAGTATTTTAAACATTTTACTAAAGGTACGATATTTTTTTATTATTCTAACGTTAATTAGAGGTTAACATTGTAAACTGGCAAAACAGTTGCATGCGACTGTAAATCTTGACACCAAATAGACCAAGAGCAAGGTTTAATGTTTTCAAAGAAGTTTAAGCCACTCTAAACTAGTCATTAAAAACATAAAAACATGAATTTAATTGAGAATTTATCTCTCTCGGACATTACTAAAGACTTTAGACCGATAAAACTAAAAGTATATTACACATATTAATAGAAATATATTTTCTTGGTAATTTTTCGTGAACTCTTCGATCTAGCTCTTGGACTATCCTTACTAATTGAAATTGAACTCATTATATCTCCTAAACTAAGACCCGACTAAATCTGTAACTTGGCGACTGATTCCGACTAATTGGCGACTAAATATTTGACAGGCCAGTTGGCGTGGTTGGTTAAGATACCACCTGCCATGCCCCAGGTCGTGGGTTCGATTCCCATCCAGGACAA
This sequence comes from Dicycla oo, assembly GCA_948252095.1. NCBI lineage: Eukaryota > Metazoa > Arthropoda > Insecta > Lepidoptera > Noctuidae > Dicycla > Dicycla oo. Next base: position 13,013,491 of record OX411730.1, read on the forward strand.
TCATTTGTGTGCATGAACATGTCTGTTTGTTTTGAGTCTGGGTGTAATTATCTATATAAGTATGTATTTACAAAAAAAAAAAGTAGTGTATGTAGTTTATCAGTTATCTGGTTTCCATAGTACAAGCTCTGCTTAGTTTGGGATCAGATGACCGTGTGTGAACAATGTCCCAGAATATTATTATTATTATTAATATGGGAGAAAACAGATCTTCGCTAGGTGTCCTAGTTTTAGTGATATAAATGTGGCCCTGCTGGGGAGAGTCTCTCCAGCAGGGCCACCTATAAACCCTTATATCTTTTGAACCAGTGACCGACTAATTCTGATATTTGGCGACTAATTTCGACTAATTTTTTGCGTTTTCAAAATTAAAATCCCTGATGGTGGCCCTGCCAGAGTCAGTGACACTCTTCCGGATAAGTTTCTACTTATCTGGAAGATAATTATTTTCTCAAACGTTCTAAATGTATTCGGTCAGTGGACACTGTGTGTCCAGAGGCGGTCAAACCAGGTTCTTAGACTTACGGGGTTATTTACAAAATAAAAACGAACGAAATTGTTTTGTAAAAATGTATGTTCTATTTTATTGTTTGTTTAGTTCAGTAAGATTCTTTTACCACAGTTGTCCGATATTTCATTTAGAACTTAAAATAATGTAAAGCTGCTATTCATATACCGTCATAAACCGATGATGCAGTAAGGTAGGTACGTATAAAGAAAACCTAATACAATCATTTTGTAACACTGTATACAGTATAAGTACGTAGTTAGTGTTCATGAAAAAAAACAACGCAATAAATTCCTTCTTACAATAATAAACTGTAAGGTTATATCGAGGGTTTACGGGCTATTTGTATTAAGCGACATCCTGGCCGATATTGAGTTGTAATCATATTGAGTTTTATTCTGTTATAATCTACCTATAAAGTAAGATAGACACTATTGCTTCTTAACCGTCGATAGGCCACTTTTTCATAAAAATATGATAAATTTTTTACAATGTTCTTTTTTCCGAATAATGAAAATTTGAAATGCTCTTCTGTAGTACCAAAAATGTCGCTTAATACAAATAGCCCGTGAACCCTCGATATAATTCCAAATCTGTTACACTAAAGAATAGGCTGAGCTCATAATTTCAAGTTGCACAATGACAACTATGAGCGGTTTTCATATTAAATCCGTAATACAAAGAAAATGTCCCTACACACATACAAAAAAAGGTTTTATTCTAAAATGTTTGCGAGATTTTCATCAAAGTAAACATTACACATTTTTGGTATACCTATTTTCCTAAATTATAAATTTTTCACTCAAAATACAAAGAAATATAAAACCACATTTTTATAATTAATTGTTATGATAATTGAATTACTGATCACAGTATTCACAGTCCACATTGTTTGTACCATTTTTAAAAATAAATTGTCTTATATAAATATTGCCTCTTGTACTAGTGTTACATAGGGTAAGGAACTATAAATATTAACAACATTCAGCATTTAGCTCTGCTAAACGTGCATTTATTGGAAAAAACAGCAGCTCTAACAAAGAGATATCAAAATCCATTAAAATAACAAAATCAGTTTTTTCAGCAATACAAGTATATCTAAGCCAGATAAAAGAAAAAGTTTTGTAGAAACTATAAATTAATTCATTAATTACAAAATGCTTTGTTTGTTTATATTGCAATTGTCAGGTTTAAAATCATAATATGATTTTAAACTACGAACTAAGAATCACGTAGCGCTATAATAGGTACAGATATTATCTGTACCTATTATAACGCTACGAGGCGCGTGGCCAAAATCAGAACTAACACCGCCATCTTTTTTTGTAATAACAGCGAGTGTCAAGTGTCAACGTCATTCGTCGTCAACGAGCGGGAAAACATCCTTGTATCTTGTAGCAGTGTACAGTCGCCAGCACATCAAGCTGCCGGAACCTGTCAATTTTTCCCAATCAACCTTGAACCTAATGCTTTAGCGATAAAGTTGAAAATCTATTAAAGAAATTTGACAGACTGTAGTAGCTTGATGTGCTTGTGTCTGTATATGCATTTCATAAATGGACTATAAAGACACGTCAATTATCAATAATATCAATTTATCAGCCAGAGGTGGTTATCAAAAATGCTACGTAATTCACTTGTTATGAATTAAAATAATAGGTATTATATTTTAAGTCATACTTCATAGATGAACATAATTTTAATAGGCAAGCATAATAATATAGTAACTTTTGCTTTTATATTGTTGATTGACATTAATTATATGTAGTAAGTTTCAATTTTTATTTAATTACTTCTCTAGCACTCTATTATGTAAACAAATCATTCTACTTATTTAAATAAATTAGTAATTAATGTATCACTTCTGTAGTCAGAAAACTTCTACTTTGTTATTAAGAAATGTAGAATGACCCTTTAATGAAACAATTGTAATTTAATACAGGGTTATTGGTAAAACACCAACAATTTGACGAGTACATTTTGATGAATTATGCAAACAAAACAGATGACTTTTTTCGCGATTTCAGGTTTGGTCCCCTAGTAAAAGTTGTTCATAATGATGAGTACAATGACCCCTTAAGAGGTTGTTGGTGTTTTACAAATAACCCTGTATACCCCATGGTACAAAATGAGTGTCAGTATACATAGTATACAATAATCCTGGTTTTTTGCCACCACGCACTTGCGACCTTATCTCTGTTGACTGATAAGGTATATATACTTTGTTGTCATTACATATAGTATAGTCGTGTGGTTTACATTACAGTCGCCAGTACATAATAGCTATTAACTTCTTCTAATTGTGCCAAAGAACACTGAATTTAGCTGTCCCGGTGATCACTTTCTCAATATTTTGCAATCTCAATCACTACTTTCGGCAAGTCTATAGAATAAAATTAATTAAAAAACTATTTCTTATCCTCTGGTATATCTTCTAGCAGCTTGTCCAGGTCTATCCCTTCAAGTTTTGGACTAGATGCATTTGATGCGTGAGCTAAGAACAGTTCTTTAAGAAACTGCAGCTCTTTCGTTAGTGTTTTCACTTTTTCTTCCAACATTTGGTTTTCTTGTTTTAGTTTGGTGACCCTTGAGAATGTTTCCTGCGTTCGCAGTTTAGTCTTGAATCTGCTCTTTTTTACTGCCTGAAAATAATACAATTATTGATTATTATCAGTTTTAACACTTCACTGAGCACAGACCACAATAGTGTTGCATCACTATTGTGGCCTGTGCCTCTGTCTGTCTATTTATCATCGTCTTTGTAAACAATATTAATGATGTACATAAAAACAAATATACATATATATATAAGTACCATTATTTTTTGATAAGAAAACCAACACTAGCACAAGTACTATATCTTACGATTGCAATATCACAAAAACAAATGGTCACTATTATTAATTACAAAACTATCACAAATAGTAAATCAAAATTAAAGCAAACTCTGGCATTGTACAAGCCTTGTAGTGCCATTTTGAAATAAGTAATACTATGATAGTAACACAAATAGTTATAGTAGAAGTATTGCATAATGATTACGGAACATACACAACAAATTGCACAATATTTTTCATAATCTTTTTATAGTAAATAGTTCCAACAACTACTCTATATTATGCCAGAGTTAAGGAGAATATTTGGCTTTTATTTATATAAAAATGTCTGGGTTTTTGAAGTTCTTACACAATAATTATTATTGTCAGGCTATTAAGGGCTCATCATTTATTTATGCACATTAATTTCCTTATTGTTTCCTTCCTAATTAGGTTGGGTAATTCCTGGAATTATTCATTCAGTAAAATCCAATGAAACACGTATTTTTTAGCAGTATTTACTGGCTGGATTCATCTTTCTTTTTATACTAAAATAAGTAAAATCTTACCTCATTATTTCTGTCCCTCTTCCGTCGGTAGTCGTCGTCCTCATCGTCAGCGTCACTGATTCCTCGTCTCCCTTGCTTGTTAGGAGCCATGTCAAAGAAATCTTCGAGCTCGTCTAATATCATCAAATTGTTTATACGACAAAAGCCGCGCTTTGCTCACAAATTTTGCTAAAAAACTACTTTGAACACGCTTCTGAAGGAATCACTGAGATATTAAGGAACTATAGGACGAATTTGTAATAGTTTTAACGAGAAGTTGCGACACTGTTGGTGAACTGTATCACTTTTACACTGTTATTGCACAACTTCACAATGCAAGACAGTTTTGGCGTTCATAGCTAGGAAACTCTTTAAACAAAATCTTGTTTCATTGGATTTGAAAACACAAACAAAAATAACACGTTTGCAAACTGTTCATTTATTTACTCATGTTTACTCAGTTCTTGATGCGTAATACTCGAAAGCAATATTTATAGCTCAGGAAATGTCAGTTGACGTCAAAGAGTAAAGTATGACGTCATTTGAACAGGTTTTTGACGTCAGCACGACACTAGAGTAGGGATTTCATCGTTCGTTTCTTGAAAACATCCCAATCGAGATTACTGATGGGTAATGCAAAAATTTGGGAAGGAATAGAAAAGAAAAAAAATACTTTTCCAATATTTTTCCTATACTTTTCCGATATTTTTCCGAACCAAAAACTGACTATGATTAGGAAAAAATATGACTATTAAGTTTAGTGTACACTGAAAAATTATCAATATCAATTTAAAATTCTTGCGTAAGCTTGCCATAATCAATATTGTTTTATTGGAAACTAGCACTTTGCCCGAAGTCGATCGACGATCTTTATAATTTTTTTTTCATTTATTTAGCTAAACCTAGGGAACCTAGGAACCTAGGAAGAATTACATCCGAGATCTGGGGGTATATCACAATTCTAAGCTTACGTTTGAATTTCATGTCGGTGCCATAGTCGCTAAAGCATCTAAAGCACTAGGTTTTATAATGCTATCCAGGTGCTTCACTCAAGCCAAAATATTAAAAATTCTTTACTGTACCTACTTTTGTTAGAAGCCACTTGGAATACGCATCTGAAATCTGGAATCCATGCTATCACAAGTACATTGATCGTATAGAGAGTATCCAGAAAGTGTCTGTGTTATCATCAGAGAGTGCCCTAACGGTCCAGTGTTGAATAAAAAGTTTCAATATAAACTAGCAACACCGAATGATTTTTGTCGAAGTTTTGTGTTTCAAGATGTCGCTAACAATAAACATAAATAATATCCAAATAAACAAATAATCTATGAAAAGATATCATCTTCTTCTTTGGTTTTTGGGAACAGGACTTTGTCACCTCCGACCTAGACTAAAGTCAATAGCAAACCCATCTAATAAAAAAGCAAATATTACAATGTTTAAGACGGCATTATTCTCTAAAATATTGAAATTATCTGTAAGAGCCAGTGACGTACTAACGTTGCGGCGCTTCGTGCCGTACTAACTCAAGATTGTATTCGCTTTTGAATTTATATTTGCTTTGTTGGCCGCACTCTCGGTGTTCCTCGCGGTCTATCTGCCTTCTGTTTTATAAGCTGTGATTATACTGTCCTCCCTTTTCATCACGACAGAGCTTGTTTTTTTTATTAAAAAAAGCATTTGGTACCATTCTTTTGTATGACTTGATACCATCTTGATTCGGAAGTAGAGCGAATTATAATCAACTTGAAATCAAGTTCTGTAGCTGGAATTGACGGTATTTCTGGACATTTATTGAAGTTAACGCGCAATATTTTAATCCCCTACATCACACGTATCTGCAATCTTGCAATATCTACCGGTGTTTTCCCAGACAGTTTTAAAACAGCTCTAGTCCACCCTATTCATAAGGGAGGGGACAGAGTCAGTGTCAAGAATTATAGACCTATATCTATTCTACCAACCATTTCAAAGATTCTGGAGAAGATACTGAACAACCGTTTGCTTAAATACATTAATGCTCATAAACTTCTCTCCGAAAACCAATATGGCTTCAGAGCCGGAATTGCAACAGAGGATGCAGTTGTTGCACTCTCTGAAAAAGTGACTCACCTCATAGATAAAAAGCAGCGGTGTATTGGTTTATTTCTAGACATCTCGAAAGCTTTTGACACTGTGTCTGCGCCCATACTTCTGTTGAAACTGGAACGCATGGGAATTCGTGGTCCTGCACTTGACATTTTTTCAAGTTATCTGGAGAATCCAAAGACATTAAATTTTGCTAGTATAATTTTAATCTCTTTGGGAGAATCGTTTCCAACATGTTCAATTGGGTGAGGTAATAAGCGATAAAGCTAGAATAGAATACGGCGTCCCACAAGGCAGTATTCTAGGTCCAACCTTACTCCTCATCTACATTAATGATCTGTGTTCACTTCCATTAACTAACTGCTTCATATTTACCTACGCTGATGATACAGCCTTACTGGTTCATGGGAATGATTGGAGTGAAACAGAAAAATATGCTCAGATGGTGTTGGACATTGTCATGAACTGGTTTAACAATAATTTATTGACCCTGAATGCAGAAAAAACGAAGCTTGTTTCTTTTTCTATAAGTAACAAGACTCAGCCAAACATAACCCCTATTGTTAAAGTACATAGTTGTTCTCCAAACTCCTGCTGTACCTGTCCCACTCTGGCAGCCACATCTTGTATAAAATACTTGGGCGTGCAAATTGACAATCACCTAAACTGGTATAGTCATATTGATAATCTAGTCATCCGAACGCGTAAACTCATTACCATCTTTAAGAAACTCCGTTGTTCAGCTGACTCGGAAACACTTATGATGGTCTATTATTCACTCTGTCAGTCTCTTCTCCTACATTGTTTGCCGGCTTGGGGTGGCGCTTGCAAAACATACTTTCTGAAATTAGAGAGAGCTCAGAGAGCAGTTCTCAATGTTATATTCAGCAAGCCCTATAGATACCCTACTTTGGAACTTTTTAGGGAAAGCAGGGTTCTGACAGTAAGAGGCCTATATGTGCTACAAAGTGTATTAAGGAAACATCGGCTGCCGTTCACAGCAAGTTCTAAACGACGCGCAGACATTGCTCTTCCACCAGTTAGACACAAAACCACCTTCGCACAACACCAATTCACCTACCTTAGCTATATTCTATATAATAAAATCAATAAATTTCTCCATATCCACAGTTTAAATTATCACCAATGCAAAATCACAGTTAAAGAATGGCTAATTGAGAAATCATATGACGAGACCGAAAAACTTCTCCTCCCACATACCTAAGACAAATCCCCTCTTATTCAAGTATTTTCACACACAAACTCTCATACACTGCCCCCACTTTTATACTTACTCTCACATACACCATTACTACACCTACCAGGACACTTTCACACCATACACAAACCACACTTTCACATTACTTACACATACACAACATGCCTACTACACCTACCACGACCAACTCAAACACTCGCAAACAGTTTTATTATTAATTATTTTTTTATTATTTTTACTTTCCATCCTTTCTTCACATGAATAATAATTATATCTCTTTGTTAACCATGTTACTGGTGAAAACAGTTTTAATAAAATATTTTTGATCATGTATCTACCCTTATGGAATCACTTCACTTCACATCAAGTCACAGGCTATAAACCTAGTTTGGGTGCCAGGTGATAATACTCAATGCACTTTTATTTTGAAGCATATTACTGTACTTGTAACCTTTGTGAACATTTTACTGGAAATAAACATTATTATTATTATCTAAATCCTCTGAATAACCCGTTTAGAAAAACTAAAAGTCTTCTTTATTATTTACTGAGGCAAGTATTGCCCAAATTTCAAGTTGTTTAACCAAAGGAATAAGATTTTTCATATAAACTGTATCCCCAATTTTCACCCCCACAGAATGGAAATATGAAATATCGTTCCGGATGTTTCCATAACTTGGCTCAAAAATTATTTATACCAAGTTTTGAATTTATCAAGCCACGCAGTAAAATCCTCCTCTTAAAAATATAATTACCCATTTTCGCCCCATCAGGAGTCGTTTTTCCAAAAACCCAAAACTTGTCAATGTTTATTTTCTGTCAAAAGTATTAATACTGAGTTTAGAGTTAATCTGACTGCGCTTTAAAAATTTTTTTATTTTTTATTAATACCCCTGAACTCCACTGTTTATTTTTTGTGGTGCATTTTTGAAAAACTAATAATACGAAACTTTATTGCTTACTTAGGCAAATATTCGTGCCAAACAAGATTATTAACCAAATGAATAAGATTTTTCATATAAAATGTATCCTCGCATTTCACCCCCTCAGGGGTGGAATTAATTTCAAGATTATTAACCAAATGAATAAGATTTCACAAAATGTATCCCCGCGTTTCACCCCATCAGGGGTTAATCGGCCACGCAGTTACATTCTCCCCTGTAAAATTGACTACCCCTTATCAACCCGATAGGGGTAGATTTTCGAAAAACTCTGATACAAGTATTCTTTACTTTGGTCTTACGTATAAATACTGAGTTTCGAGTTAATCGGACTGCATGTTAAAATTCTTCCATACAAACTTTGACACCCTGCAATTCCTCTTTAGGGAGTAATTTAGAAAAATAAAAAATGACAAAGTTCATAATTTACTTAGATATGTATTTGTACCAAGTTTCAAGTTTGTTAACTCAAGGAATTAGATTTTTCATACAAACAATATCCCCCCTTTCACCCCCTTAAAGCACGAATTTCCATCCCCTTCTTAGTGCTCCGCTACATTATAAAAGGAAGCCGTGTGCAAAGTTTCATGTTCCTAGACCCAGTAGTTTCGGCTGTGCGTTGATATGTCAGTCAATCAGTCATTCAGTCAGTCAGTCAGTCAGTCAATCAACCAGTCAGTAAATAAAACCCTTTAATTTATGTGTTATTTTACTTCCTGTAGTCAGAATTTTACAGTAAACAATATTTTTCCATTATTTTTCAAAATTTTTAATTTCCAAACTTTGCAAAAATTCCGAAAATTACCCATCACTAATCGAGATAGATACTCGGAAGATTTATTATCGATCAAAACATCATCGATGGTATACATTTCTTTTTCATTTTCCTTTCACAGGTCTGCTGGAAGAAATTTCTCGAGAAATAAGCAGTACCTCTGTGCTCAAACTTATGTTGTTTTTCTATGTATTTTACTGTCATAAAAATTTATGAAATAAAGTTATGTGGGGAGGCTATTATATTAGAAATGAGCTAATTTTAATAGTTTTATAACTAGTTTATTCTTTTTCTTAATGTTTAAAAAGATTTTTCAGTTCATTTATTTTATTGTACTTAAATAACATAAGTAATTGGTATTCATTTAATTTATTTGATTCAACATTAATAACGGCACCATTGGGATCGATAGGAAGTCACTCTAGCTCAAAGAGTAGAATAGCTATCTCTAGCTCTAGATTACTCTAAAACATATCCCACACTCCCACAGACTACATTTTACGTATGTTTTTTATTTATATACAGACGTCAGCACATCAAGCTACTACAATCTGTCAAAGGACATGTGATGAAATGGGCTTGGAACATGAGCAACTATCATGTGCTGTTTTTCTGATAGGGAAAAATATCCAGGATGGCCTTACAAAAACAAAAAAAATATTAGAACCACCATTATTTAATAAATAAATATTTTAAATCCAGTTATTTTTTATCGCAATATTATTTTTGCACATTGAAACACTCCTGTCAGTTGTCATTTCGCTTAAATTGTCATTGTCAAAATCGCTATTTTCCCGTTTGCTTAGGAATCTTAGGATTTTAATATGTTTATTGTATTTCTAATTTACTTGATAATCACAGAGCATGTAACTTTATTGATAATAGCGAAATCATCATTTGAGAGGGCCTCATAAGGCAGTTGTCCCACTGCCAGCTAGGAAGCGACTAACTATCGGCAATTTTCTCGCTCAAGAAACGTACAATAGTTATAAATTCCGTGTAAACAAGAGATGCATAAATTAATAGTTGATCGCCGACTGTTCACACTGCCGGCGAGGACTCCCTCCACTGGTTTTTAAAATAATACCCGCTCAGCGATGCTCGCTTGGCGGTCAGAGCTCACGCCGAGACCAACCAGCGGTCATTTCTGCCTAGAGTGCAGATCTGAGTGCACATATTACGAATTCAGAACAATTACTAGAACTATCACTGTTTTAGTAGAGATGAGTTTGAATATTTACTTGCTTTAGTCGACTGAAACCCGTGTGGGACTGTGGGAATCGTCCGTCGCACTCGGACACTCACTGTTAGCCCAGCGACAAAACTAACGGAACTACACACTCGCTGCTCGCTGTTCCCAACTTGTTTTCAGTTGCTAGTTCTACTCGCTACTCGTTCATCGCCAGTGGGACAATTGCCAAAGTCCTCAGTGGTGTGTAGTCCGCCAACCCGCACCAGGCCAGCGTAGTGGAAGCCTAACACTCATTCTGAGAAGAGGCCCGTGCCCAGCAATCAGACAGTAATGGTCTGAATTTATTTTATTTATTATTAGCGAAATTGTGTTATCGCAGAAGCGCTATTATTTACAATATAATGATTTATGATAAGGATAATGAATTACATGTACAACACATGTGCGATAGATAAGTTTAGATCTGAGCGCTGTTTAATATACTAAACATTAATATTTAGATAATACAAATATAATGCTGCACTGTTCCCGAGTCACATAGCCTGTGTTAAAAAAGAAAAGTAGACACTAACTAACATAGTTAATCTTACTCGGGAACAGTGCAGCATTAGAATGTCTAAATCTTTATATTTAAACCGCGCTCAGGTCTCAACTTATCGCGCACGGACTGTACCAAATATCCTTATTTTCTCCTACAATTTGGGACTTTGAAGTTGGTAAACTGTGTGTAAAATTACTGACTACTGATGGTTATATGCATCTCTTCCAAGGCGGATCATTATACCTGACACAGACTAGACTGGATTGGATCTGTTAGCCTTTTGTTAATAGTCGCTCCAGCAAGCCGGAATACGTGAACAATTTGTACTAGGTAGAGAAATAAAAGAATATTGTATTTGCTTATAATCAAATCAAGTCATTTATTCAAACTGGGCTGAGAATCAACACTTTCAAAATTACATAAGACAGTCCCCCAAAACGCCCACCCTTCACCACTTCATAGTGCTTTAACTGAGGAGAAGAAGTGACGCAACAAACTCCCCAGCAGCACAGCTGTCTGTTCAGTTAAAAAAAAATTGATTCTATACAATAGTACGCAAAATAATTTAGGTACATAGGCGACACAAAACATTAAATTAAATTAAACTAGCACACGCCAATATACCAACAAAAAAATATCGAAAACTATACAACTATATTCAAGCAGAAATAAAAATACAAAACTAAAAACGTAAACAGAACTTTATACCTAAATAAGCCTCCAGGCTTATAGGGCGTGCCCACTTACATATTATAGCTATATGTACCTAGCCGTAACTCGAAGTTATAAAATGATAAAATAATAATAATAACATCGTTTATTTATAAAAATGGTGCAGATTTACAATAACTTAAAAATTATAGAGGGCACAGTTGCTCATTTGCCTGAACTAGATAGAACCTATGTTTCAGGCTAGAATGGTGCTTAAAAATTTAAAATATAAGATTAACAAAGGAGAAGACTAAAATAAAAACTAATATTTATATTAACACTTACAAGACTAACATGTTTTATTTACAGACAAGAAGTAAATCCTCTGTCTCACTGTATGATATGCTAAGTAAAAATTGCAGAATAATCTTTTTTCAGTCGTAATTATTTAATTTATATATACTTAATTTCCTATTTAATTTATTGTACATAAATGGGCCTAAAAATGTATAAAATCTGTTTATAAAAACATATTTAGAGGATGCATTTGACTCACATACAATATCATTCCGTCTCTTATTAGTACTTTCAATGTATGTAATATAGGCGAGCATGGTGTGCTGTTTTAATACCAAGTGCGTTATAAAAAGCTGGCGAACAGTCAGCACGTTACAGGATTTGCGTAGCAGATCTGTAGGATAGAGAAAGGGATGGATGTTTGCTACTTTTAAAATTGCTGTCTGTGCTCTTTCAAGAGGCAGTAAGTATTAAATAAAATAAAGCAAGCAGTGACATCTAAGGGAGCATGACGAACTTGCTGCCGTTTGCTCAGGCAAGAATAATATGAACAATTGTTGAGGTCACTAGCTAACCACATATTCCAAAACCACTCATAAGACATTGTAATGAGTAGATCATGTCAATGATAAATAAAAATTAATTTAAAATAAATTGACTTTTACTGGCAATTAAATAATTATATGAACTCATATAACCTATCTGAAGGTAACGTAATTCTGAAGAAAGAACATAAACATTCTTTTGAGTCAATCACAGCGACCTACTATTCTGCCGTCATAAGGAAAAAACCGGTCAAGAGCGAGTCGGACTCGCGGCACCGAGGGTTCCGTACCATCATTTATAAAAAAATGTGCTATTTAGAGCCATCGTTTTATTATTCCTGTAATCTTTACATAAACTTGTATCACACAGGATAATTTCAGATGTTTCTCTATGCAAAGTTCGGAGATAAGGCGGGGAACGGTATTTTTTTTACATTTTTTATCAAAAGTCGAAAACTATCCGGCCTAAAAAAGAGAAAAAAATGTTTGAGAATGTGCAAATAGCAGCCCTAGTAGCCCCCTTCGAATTTTTAAGACCCCTTTTCAGTCCAGTTTGTTATAAAAAGATATATCAAGCCCAACAAATGAGTTACGAACCTTATGAAGCCGGTGAAATGGAGCACGCAATTTGTCCTTATTTCTGGTGTTAACATTGTGAATATCACTGTTTTTAGTGTATATATGTATATTTTGTCTAATACGTTAAACTGGGGTTACGGGGTTATTTTGATAACAACTTTCGACTTAAGAAAAACTTATTTTTATAATATCTACAATGCCATATCAGAAGTGCAAATTACTGATAAGTTTCTTTTTGATATGGCATTGTAAATATTATAAAAATAAGTTTTTCATAAGTCGAAAGTTGTTATCAAAGTAACCCCAGTTTACCGTAAACATATAAGATGTTGGCAAAGATGACTTGTGATGCCACCGTGAGAATACCAATATATTTAAAAAAATTCTCTCAGAAACTCTGGCACCTAGCTGGTAAATTGCTCGAACAGCTTGTTTTTTTTAAGAACAAATAATATTTTGAATGTCATCGGCTTTGCCCCAGAGCAGAATACTGTAGGACATAGCGCTATGAAAATAACTAAAATAAATATGTGTTTCAGCAGAGCAACACCCGCATCTTAGTGAACGACCTTTTGTGCAGCCATATTGTTCGTCATGAAGGAGGCTATTTAAATTAAAATGTCTTACACCCGTATTTATAAACAAGCAATTACTTGCTGCTAAGTAATTTCTTTGTGAAATAAGACAAGACAAGTAATTTCTTTGTGATAGAATTCTTCATTTTAAAATCTTATTATATAAGTAGTCGAGTAATATACGTTACTTACTCGAGTAAATGCTTGATTAAGAATCAACGTTCCATTGCAAAATCAATGGTCTCTCAACTCTCAATTATTAAGTAAAGACAATGGTGACTATTACTTGGCTAAGAATTGTAACCTTTGACAGTTCTAACTTCAAGCAAATACTAAACTATAGAAAAAAAATCATTACCTACTTGAGTAATTACTTTTACTGAAGTATTCACTTTTACTTCTTTATAAATATGGGTGTTAGGATAGAAATAAGCCTAAAATTGCCAACGTCATTTTTATTACCTGATTTAAACAATGGTATGATCTTACTAGTTTCCATGAAGTCACGAAAAGTTCCTAAATCAACATATTGTAATTAACAGTAATTGTAACAGCTAGATAGGGGGCTACGATGTCTATTACTTAATAGTTTAATGAAGATATATTTATTCTACCTCTTCATTTCCTACATCTTCCCTTACAATTATATTGTCAAGAAACTGTGCAGGCGGTAACATGTTGTTTTGATGCCGAGCCCACCCAAGATACCATAAATGATCGTCATTAATACATTAGGCGCGGAAGACGCACATGCGCATTTTCATAACTTTCTTCGAGTGCGGCGCGCCGCACATGTGCGTTCGTTGTGCATCTCTATTGTTTCGAAAACATCGTAAAATAAGGGTCGGTAAGGGTGTAGCATAAAGAAGCGTTTGCATAAAGAATTAATAATAAGCTGACAATGTGTTAAATGAGCACAGCTTCCAACAGTTCGCTTCCCTACTATACAGCTGCAGTAGGTAGTAATATTCACAAATTCTCTCCTCCCAACTATTTCATTTGGTTAATTTTATCAAGACATAAGTACTTATAATATTTTTTATTGCTTTGATGTCTTGACCTGATCCTGCCTCTTAGTAATACTGTCTCATGTGATGGCATTATGCCTGCTGGGACATTTGTGATTTCTAAGCTTTCACTTATTTCAACCAAAAATGTCCCATTTGCACGAATATGCTCCCCATAATATGACCTGGTTTGCTTTATTTGGTAAATTCCAAGACTAAACAAAATCAAGTCTGACATTTCCATTACAGGGAAACTATTTATTTGTGGTAATTGGGCATCATCTATTCTTATAAAACTGGCTCGGCGTCTATGCTCAAGCACATAGTCACCTAAATAGTTCGGCATGTTAACTCTTTGCATTGCTCTGTCTAAGATTGCTTGAGCATCAGAACGGTTGGTTATAAGAGGATGGAAATTATTCAATATGGCTGCGCAAATTCTAAAATCGTTCATTAAGTTTCTTGATGCAACATTAAAATATTTATTTCTGAACATCTTGAAATCACGTTTAAACCGACCATTCACTACTTCAATTACCCATATGCAAGCCGAGATTTATTTGCTTTTATCATGGACAATTGTGTTTCACCTACATCTAGAGTCTCTGTCTTGTGTACTGAGAATCCTAATGAGGTAAGTAGTCCTATAGCATCCCGAAACCATCTATCTAGCAAAAACACATCATTGTCTCTAAAATAATTTCTGAGAGCACCACTGGGTGAAAAAAGTTCATTCATTATCTGGGCATCAGATGTTGTAGCAGCATATGGACCATAAACGTCTAAAATAAATCCATCTGTGGTTGCCATTATAAAAGATTTCAATAGATTGGCATATTTATATAAGCTATAGGTTTTTTTGGAATAGGTAATTAGACGACTTTTGCAAATATATATATACATGTATATGTGCCATCAAAGATTACTATAGGATTACTTTCCTGTGTGCCAAATAGACCCTGTGGAATCAGAAGATTTCTGTCGGACAAGCTTGTTCTTGGGATATTACTAATGCCCAAATGTAAAGGTACATATGATTCGAATAAGCAGCTACGGGTCTTCTTTACATACTGGCAGACTGTATAAGTTGATAAAAGAAACAAAGAGGCAATGCATCAAAAAGGTTCTCCAGTCCATATTCTTATTAAATACATACCAAGTGCTGTTTTAGGTTTTCTACATAAATTGGACAATTGAGCTATGCAAGTTAATATTGCCAGAAAGTTCAAAACGGTCAAGCCTGTCCAGTATCGACAAGTAGAATACTATTTGTCGATACTAGACAGGCTTGACCGTTTTTAAAGATTTTTCAACATTTTCAAAGTCTATAGTGTTATTTACATTCCTCCGTTACAAGTCAAGCATTTCAGTAATATGCACCTGGTTGAATTCAGTTACGAATTCAAATTCAGCAAGAAAGTCCCAATTGTATTAACTTAAATGTTCTTCACACAGCCGAGCATTTTTAGTGATGTACAGTTTTTGATGTGTGAGAATATTTTCTTTAAAAACAATGGCACACGTTTCTTTTCCTGATTCATACAATCCGGAACAAAACAATGAGTAGTGGTATCTGGAGTGCGCCTATAACCATCTAAATTAAGGCTTACACCGTTCTCGGAGAACATTTTCAATGTCTGTACTGGCAGAACTGGGAGCCTCCACTGCAGAGCTAGATCCACAATCCATGAATGGATTTGGTTCTTGCGGAATCTCATCATTATCTGTGCTGGCAGTACTTATTGTGAATAATACGGATCCACATTCTGCAGGTGGTGGTGGTTGCCGATGAGCCCTTAGCCAACAAGCATTACATGCACGGGCGTTAGAAGGCATCTGCAATTGAAGGCACAATTAGTTTTAGTAATTCTAATGTGGGTGAATAATAAAAACAGTCACAGTCACACAAGCTGCTCAAGTTAAGCTTGAATTGCTACTGAATTATCTTGATATTACTATATTATTTAGAGTTATATTAGTTGGAATAAACTATACAACAAGCAAGTACACTTACAACAAGAGGGCTGATTATATTGGCGGAATAAATCTATTCAGTAGCACCATAATTTAGTTGATGAGAGCGTCTCCCAGTTCATCTGGCAATAGATATGCCACAACATACACAAACTGAGTCATGGCCAAATTGACGTTCACCTACATTGCCTTCATTCCTGTTATTTGATTCAAGAATCAATAGGCTAACACACTCGTGACATAGGTAGTCTTCATCGATTACCTAAAACAAGAAATACTTCATATATTAATCTAAAAGTACATTAATCTATAAGTACAGGAATTTGTTAATATTTTATACTCTTTTTCAAGTTGATGATGGTTATGACTATGCTAATAAGGTAACTCAACGTTTGCATGAGCCTGAGCATAACCCAACCCATTTTCTATTGTTAACGTGCACAAATGAGGAATGATAAACTGTAAATAGACTATGCAAATGAAAATCAGTATTATAAAACTGCTGAATGGATAACCTGGTACCTTGTTTTCAGGGTATGCAGATTTTAGCTACATAGGTACTTGTCTGACAATCCATTCTTCTGATACAGAGATAATCTCAAGATCCAAATGTGTTGCATTGTACTGATATGGTTGTGTAATTGGAATAGCAATCCAGCAATGAATGCAGCGGGGCATGATGGTGAGGATTATATGAAAGATAAAAACATTAGTGTGGTACTATGGTTTCAGAGCCTGTGAAGAGTCGGTCTACGGAAATCAATTAATTGTGTTACGGCAAATCTGGACGCAACAGATCTTATGAAGTACTTGCTATATAGCCACAAGACTATGGATTATTCTAGGCCATACCTCTTGATTCGATCGTTTGTTAGAATCCCATCTCATAGAAAATAGGTACTAACCTTAAACTCGTGTGCAAAATCCAAGTTCGAGGGAGAAAATCTCAGGTTGGTCAGTATCGCCGGTCGTGAGTGTTAAAATCGTGTCCAGTCAGTGTATCCAAATTAAAAAAAATAAAAGGTCAATGGATCGTCTTCTGAAATAAGATAAAACAACAAACTTGCTTGCAAACAAAAAGCAAACAAATTCTTCTCCTTTGTATACTTAGTTAGACGCATTCAGTATTGCCATATGGAGGAGGCTTGAAATCTACATTTTCACTTTAAAAAATCCGTATAAAATCCGTACTACCAATCTGAATAAAATTCCGTATGAATTCCGTATAAAAATGAAACTACTAAGATTATTTATACACATCATTTAAACATTCATCATTTAAACATGTCTGAATTATTCTTTTAACTAATTTCCCTAAAAGTTGTTTTTATAAACATATCTCCCTTTTTGCTACGTGTGAGCCAAACCTTGATTTAAAGTAGATTTTGTCAAGCAATCTTCGTTGAAGCGCTGCATTTTGCGTGATTTTTTTTGCACCTCCAGGCATTGTTTTCAAAGTACACTTATTTATTTCACTAATAGGTACTACAACGACGAAGTAAAATTCGGTCCTAACAGGTAGGTGCTGCTGAATAAAGCCCACTTTCCACTATGGGATATAATACATATTATATCCCGCGATCGGCCTTTCCACTGTGAGAAATATATCTTTCTCCAGTTTTTGTTCCTTATTGGATCACGCCACACGCGTCGTTCACAAACCAAATCGATCTTCTAAACTAAACGCATAAGTATTGTTTTGCTAGGTACCCTCGACAGTACAAACAAATAGAATAGGTTTGCGAATGAGCATACGGACAAGGTCACTCAGGTAATGATAGACATGAACTGAGGGTAGCGACAGCGCACGGCGTGGAATGGTGTGCGGGGGGACAGGAGGCGAAATATAATATGAAAGTATCACAACACAACAACCTCTTAAAGGGTCATTGTACTCATCATTGTGGACATGTTTTACGATGGCCCAAACCTGAAATCGCGAAAAAAAATCAGCTGTTCAGTACATTTATGTTCGCATAATTCATCAAAATGTACTGTAACAGCTGATGTATTTTTTCGCGATTAAGGTTTGGTCTCATAGTAAAAGTTGTTCATAATGATGAGTACAATGACCCCTTAAGAGGTTGTTGGTATTTTACCAATAACCCTGTATATTACATCTCAGTGGAAACGGTTCTATTTAAAAGTACGGTGAGCGATATTAATCTATATCTCGAGATGTAATATAAGTTACATTATATCCCATAGTGGAAAGTGGGCTTGAGAGTTTTCGAAACTATAAAGATTGAATGAATAAACTAATAGCCTTTCTCTTTCATTTCGCATAAAATAGAACAAGACAGCTGTTAGAGCTATTGTCTTGATTCACGGTTTCGAACGTGAACTATGGCACGGGATTCTCCACATTTCATTTTTATTACGGTTACGGCTCTATTATGTGCTATTGCAATGAAATGAAAATAATAGTTCCGACAGATAGACTAAACTATGATTAATAATGAATACTACGAAAAAAATATCGGAATATGCTCTGCTCTGTACTGCATCTGCCTGAGGTCGATTCTATCTGTACGTAAATCCATATAAAAATCCATGCATGATTTATTTGTATTGGGCTTTCAAAATCCGTACAAATACGGACAAATCCGTATAATATAGCAACACTGCGCATTGGCGTTTAATTGAATTTGACACTTGATAGACGTTTGAATTTCACACTTGATTGACGTTTGAATTTGACACATGACAGTAATCCAACAGAATAATGTTGCCAAAATTAATAATTACTGTGGGTTGCAATTTAATTTTTTATTTATAATTATTTAAAAATATAATAACTAAAGATGGGTGATCCAAAAAAAATATTAAAAAATACCGTAAGTCTCCTTAATTTATGTACTTTCATAAAAATATAATCCCTTCTCGTTTCTAATTGCAAGCCCAGCCTCCATACAAAAAAATTACATGTCCTTTCTTTAATATATTTTCAACTTTATCGCTAAAGCATTAGGTTTAAGGTTGATTGGGAAAATTTGACAGTTTCGGCTAGCTTGATCTGCTGGCGTCTGTTCATTGCCAAACGTGACTGACATTACAAAAGCAGCGCTCCTTGGCGTTCAGAAACAAGATTTGTAAGCTGAGTTCACTTTACATACTTTGACTAGGTCTATGGTCTACACGGCTGCCCCATTTCAGAACCTAGTAATGGACACTTTTCACAAAAATCGTTTTATTGCATAATCCTGCTAACCTAGTAAGCTCCTACCAAATACAAAAACACAGCGTTAAAAACTTACAAATAAGCAGATATATATGTAGGATTAATGTTACTAAAACATTTCTGAACGATAAAGAAGTTTGTTTCAGAACGAATGAATGTGTGAGTGAAAGGGATGGAATGAATGAAAAAAAGATGGCGAACAACGAGGAATAAACGGTGTACGTTTTATGTCGAAGGTGAAAATTAAAAATAGTAATTAAAGTGCAAGATTGTTTTTATTCTGGATATCCCACTCTACAACTTGGGGGCTCGTCCGGGATACCAGAAAAAACAATAAATAAGATTGCCTTGTGTGTGCATCGCGATAAGGTGAGCCGCGACCACGTGCGCCGGGCGGCAAATTAACGACGACGAAGATTCAAAGTTTTATTTTAAAATACGACGATGTCCGACGAGAAGAACCCCGCTCCGACATTCAACTACGCCGATATAATCCCAAAATTTAACGGCGTCGACAAGACGTACTCGTCGGCAAAATGGGCGCAGGACATAGAAGACAACGCTGAGATATTCGGGTGGACGGCGCAGCAGAAGCTCATTCTAGCGAGAAGGTCATTAACGGGCACAGCAGAATTATGGCTCAAATCGGAAAAAGCCTTCAAAAGTTACGAAGAATTACGGACGGCATTACATAAAGAATTTCCGGAAACCGTCAACAGCAAAGAAATGCACGAGCTCATGGCGTCCCGCAAAAAGAAAAGCACTGAAACATATTACGAGTACATGTTAACTATGAAGGAGTTGGGTAAGCGTGCTAAATTCCCGGATTATGTGGCGATACAATATATCATAGACGGAATACAAGACTATGAATCGAATAAAACGATCCTGTACGGCGCGAACACATACTCGGTATTAAAAGAAAGAATCATCATCTACGAAACCATGAAGAGTAAAAATAAGAAAAGGCAAGATGATACGACGAAGCAGCAGAAGCAGGACCTGGAAAAGAAGGGTCATACGGAGAAGTCTAGTCGCCGGTGTTTTAAGTGTGGTGAGACAGATCACGTCGCCAACGCGTGCAAGAAAGGTGTAAAATGCTTCCGGTGCAACTCGTTCGGTCATATCGGACGAGAGTGCAAGGAGTCAATCTCAAATACAGATTCGCAGGGTAAGCATAAAGATGGCGGCGGAGGTCATAGTTCTCGTACTTCCATGTTGTGTACGAAGATTGCGCCGGAACTTGGCGATGGCATCGCGGATCCGGAAGGAAAACATGGCGGCCACGATGAAGATGAACGAGGAAAGAACGATCGAATGAAACATGTGAACGAGTCAGTGTTAACGTCAAACTTCTGTCAATCATGTCAGTGTCATAAGTGTCAAAGTGAAATGGTGTTAAGTGTAAACAAAGACTTAGCGAGTAACAAATCAGTTAAAAACATTAAGATTAGTGGAATAAATGTTGATAGCCTTGTAGATTCTGGTAGTGATTTGAATTTAGTAGCTTCTAACTTGTTTTTTGAGTTGAATGTAACATCCTACGAAAAGGTAAGAGTCACATTGTCAGGACTCGGTTCCGCAAGCGTGTTTTCTCTTGGAAAGTTCAATGTAAACATAGAAATTGATGGTTATTGTTTTGATGTGTGTTTTTACATTGTTCCACAAGAAGTAATGCCTTATAAAGTTATTTTAGGCCAACCATTCTTAGTAAATGTTACTGCTGTCATTGATAAAGGTTCAGTCACTGTTAAGCCTCACCATAATGATGTTTTGCTGCAGTGTATGCTTGCCGAGGTTCTAGAACCAGTGTGTTATGTACCTGATCCACAGATACGAGAGGTGGCTCAGAATTTGGTTGACAACTACCAACCTAAGAGGATAAAAGAGGCTCCGATAGAAATGAAGATTATATTGAAAGATGACATTCCTGTTGCACAGCGTCCACGAAGGTTGTCACTCGCTGAGCAGAGGGAAGTAGAGAAACAAGTAAGTGAATGGTTACGAGATGGTATTGTTAGGCCAAGTTTTTCTGAATATGCGAGTCCATTAGTACTTGTAAAGAAGAAAGATGGGTCTACAAGGGTATGTGTTGATTATCGAATGATTAATAAAAAGATGGTCAAGGACGAATTTCCACTTCCAGTCATAGAAGATCATATTGACAAGTTATCAGGGGCTAAGGTGTTCAGTAAATTAGATTTAAAAGATGCATTCTTTCATTTGAGTATAGAGGAAAGTTCAGTTGGATATACCTCTTTTGTAACACACCATGGTCAGTTTGAATTCCTGAGAGCACCATTTGGATTGTCAATTTGTCCTAAGTATTTCACAAGATTTATAACAATAATTTTCCGTGATCTTATAGCCAAAGGTCACATTCTTATATTCATTGATGATGCCATAATTCCAGCAAATGACTATAAAGAAGCAGTTGAGAGGTTACGAGAGGCACTCCAAGTAGCATCAGATTATGGACTTGAAATAAACTGGAAGAAGAGTGAAGTATTGACTACGAAAGTTGAGTATTTGGGTCACATGGTGCAAGATGGTGAAATCAAACCCTCCACTGAAAAAAACTGAAGCGGTTGTCAAGTTCCCTGAACCCAAGACGGTGAAACAACTACAAAGCTTTATGGGGCTAGCATCATATTTCAGGAAGTACATACCTCATTTTGCTAAAATAGCTAGTCCATTGACTGACTTGCTAAAGAAGGATCAAAGTTTTACATTTGAAGATGAACACAGGTATGCATTTAATATTTTAAAAGAGAAATTAGGAAGTGGTCCGGTACTGAAGATTTTCAACTCAATAAGACGAACAGAACTACACACAGATGCCTCGAGTATGGCTTATGCAGCAGTATTAATGCAGTGGTGCGAAGACAGTGGCTTACATCCTGTATATTATATGAGCCGGAAGACCAGCGATGCAGAAAAGAAATATTCTAGTTACGAGTTGGAAGCTCTTGCTATAATAGAAGGAGTAAAGAAGTTTCGACACTATCTATACGGCATTCCATTTAAAATTGTAACAGATTGCCAAGCCTTTCAGATGACGCTACAAAAGAAAGATCTCTCAACTAGAGTTGCCAGGTGGGCATTGTTATTACAAGAATTTGATTTTCAGGTTGAACACCGGTCTGGTACAAGGATGAAACATGTAGATGCATTGAGCCGCAACCCATACATAGGATTAACTACTAATAGCCTACATGAACGAATAAAGAGGGCACAAGAACAAGATGAAGGATTGAAAGCTATCATGGAGGTACTCTCTGAGAAATCCTATCTCGACTACTACTTGGAAGGCGGTCTGCTGTATAAAGGCCTGGAAAGAAAACTGATGGTACCTAAGAACATGGAGATGGAGGTCATAAAAAGAGTGCACTCAAATGGACATTTTGGTAAAAAGAAGATGACGGAGCTTATAAATAAAGATTATTATATTAAAGATTTAACAAAGAAATTAGAAGATTTTATCATCACTTGTATCCCATGTATACTTGGCAGCAGAAAAGAGGGCAAGCAAGAGGGATTTTTACACCTTTTAGAGAAGGAAGATACACCCCTACATACTATCCACATTGACCACCTTGGGCCAATGACGGAGACAAAGAAGATGTACAATCATCTACTCACAATGGTGGATGCATTCACAAAGTTTGTGTGGATATTTCCCACAAGAAGTACTACAAGCAAGGAAACCATTGAGAAGTTGAGAATCCACCAGCAGCACTTTGGGAATCCCACTAGAATAATTAGTGACAGGGGAACAGCATTCACTAGTCAAGAATTTCAACAATATTGTGAAGAAGAAGGAATCAAACATGCCAAGATTACTACAGGAGTGCCTAGGGGAAATGGGCAGGTAGAAAGAATGCACAGAACCATAATATCAATCCTTACGAAGCTATGCATTGAAGACCCTACCCAATGGTACAAGCATGTTAGTCATGTGCAAAGAGCATTAAATAGTACTTGGCAGAGGAGCATAAATTGTACCCCATTTGAACTACTTGTAGGAATAACTATGAAAACCAAAGAAGACATTGAACTCTACGACTTACTAATGCAAGAGGGAAGAGATATCTTTGTTCAAGATAGAGAAGAAAACCGACGAAAGGCAAAAGAGCACATTTTGCAGGTGCAGGAAGAAAATATACAAGCTTTTAACAGAAAACGTAAAGAGAGTCCTAAGTATAAAGAAGGTGACCTAGTAGCAATCAAACGAACTCAGTTTGGGTCTGGGATGAAACTTAAGCCTAAATATCTTGGACCTTATAGCATCACTAAGGTCAAAGGGAATGACCGGTATGATGTACAGAAGGTGGACCCCACTGCAGAAGGACCAGGTAAGACATCCACTGTAGTTGACTTCATGAAGAAATGGCCCAATGACTGAACCATTATCATTTATGCTTAAAACTTTATTATTTTATTTTGTGAATTCAATATAATTTAAGTTGTTGAACCTGTAACAATGTGTAAGACTATTCTTGTCAGTATTAGTGTGTTATTAGGATAAGATGATGAACCTGTAGCAATGTGTAAGACTGTATTCTAGTTAGTATCAGTATTTTGTTAAGCAGGCTAAGATTGTGTTCTGTTAGTGCTGTATCATTTCTGAGGCCAGAAATAGCGGCAGGATGGCCGAGTTGTAGGATTAATGTTACTAAAACATTTCTGAACGATAAAGAAGTTTGTTTCAGAACGAATGAATGTGTGAGTGAAAGGGATGGAATGAATGAAAAAAAGATGGCGAACAACGAGGAATAAACGGTGTACGTTTTATGTCGAAGGTGAAAATTAAAAATAGTAATTAAAGTGCAAGATTGTTTTTATTCTGGATATCCCACTCTACATATATAAGTATCGAAACATAGTAAGCCAATTCACTGCCCCGTGACCACTTTACGTTTTTGGGCTCTCCTGTAAAATTTCCGTCAGGGTAGCCCGCGAAATTTTTTTACGTTTTTTGCAATTTGCAAGTCAGTATTAAGTTGTATGTTAAATAAAGTATGATTCGCGGTCGTAACAAAATTTATTTGCAGAATTATAATCATTACAATCAGTAATACAACTCCTTAAGTTAGTATAATTCACAAATGTCAAGATTTCATGAAATAGTTATTCATTAGAATTACCTGGTCTTAGAGAGTTATATTGATCACTTTAATTATTATAATTATGTAAATATATACTTGTTACAACCGCGAATTACATTTTGATCAACGTACAACCTAATACTGACATGTAAATTGCAAAAAATGGAAGAAAATTTGAATTTCGCGGGCTACCCTGACTTTCGCATTAAGTCCTAGGTTTTGAAATGAAAAAAATCAGCTATACAGTCCGGCCGTCGAAAGAATGCGTTCTTGACACCTGTCAGTTTCATACAACGAACATGTGTTTTGCGAATTTGATCCTTATAGAAATTGTCAGCTGACAGGTGTCAGGAACGGATTCTCTCGACGGCTGGACTGTAAAGGTGGCATTCCGCCAACAAGCCCGGCGGCATTCCGGATTGGCGGGTTTTGAGCTGGCGGGCTTACCACACAAACGGCGCATACCCGGCATATCCGCACGTGAAAAACCCGCCAGCTGATCATTTTTTTTTTTTTATATCTTTATTTGGAAAAAAAGGCTTTAATCGCGCAGCGATTATGCCAGCCTCGTAGTTTCACAAAATTAATAATAAATAGGTAAGAACTAAGATCTTAACTTAATTAATTTAACAATCAAGTAATATAACTTAATAGCTAATTTGGATGTAGGATTAGACAAGATCAAATTACATACGCCAACATCCCTTAAGCTAAATCCTGCTTCTGATTCCAAAAATCTCCGTTCTGCCCCAACCCGAGCACATTCCACCAGAGCGTGGTAGGTGTCTTCCCTCATATTGCAAATGAGACAGTTTGGGGTATCAACCACCTTCATAAGATGCCTGAACGCATTCAATGGAATGTGCCCGGATCGTAGACGCATGCTTGTTACTAACAATCGTCTATTAATCTGTATTTCAGAGAACCACGGAATCCTTGGTGGTTCAGACTGAATTGTCCTGTACCATATACCCTTCTCTTCAGATCTTTTGTCAAAGTGTACTTTCCACATATTATTGCAAATGATTTTAAAATCTCTTAATATATCTGTAAAGAAGGGCAGATGATTGACAGATATTCCTTCATAGGTTCCTGTTTTTGCTAACTTATCTGCTTGTTCATTTCCCAACAGACTAACATGTGATGGAATCCATTGGAATTTAACCGTTTTGCCACTTTCCCTCAATCTTAAATAGAAGTCTAGTATAGAATAAGCTACGGGCAGACCTCGTATGCCCGAGGTGCACCGAGCTATATGCTGCAAAGCGCTCTTTGAATCACAAAGTATCACTAACTCAGTACAATTGCATGACATCAAGTACGACAGACATTCCGAAATAGCATACAATTCCGCCGTCATTATGGATACTTTGGGATTCAATATGAAACTAGCTCCCGTGTTAGATTGAGGATCAAAGAAGGCTGCTCCTGTTCCATTATCGTCCTTGGACCCATCACTGTAAATCTGATAGAATCCGTCATAATTTCGTGCAATAGTTTCTACAGATTTCCTGAAAAGTGCTACAGAAGTATAAGATTTTTTAGGACCTGTCAGATTATTAATATTTAGGTTAATGTGTGACTTAATATCAATATTTGCCATCCACGTCGACAGTGAGAACATCTCTAGAATTTTAGAACGGTGTAATGTTTGATTAGACATCTCACTGTAAACGATGGTTAGTAACGGTCTTTTCTTATTGCGCCAGTATGATTCCTGCTCGCATATCGATGTTAATTTGGATATCATTGAAATGGTGTCACCGTCAACAATAGACATAGCTTTTAAGCAAAATTTTGCAGCTAAATATTTGCGTCGAACAAACAATGGTGACAGACATAACTCCGATTCCATCACGTGGATTGGGCAACTTTTTAAAAAACCGCCAACCACTCTCATGGCTTGGTTTTGTATTTTGTCTAATCTCGAAATATTGGTCTTAGCGGTATTATCGAATAAAAAACTTGCATAATCTAACCGACTGCGAATTATTGCAATATATAGTCGTCTTAAATGCAATGGATGGACTCCCCATGACGAACCTGCTAGCACCTTGAAAACATTTAAAAATCTCATACTCCTTTCACAGGTTTCATTGATCTGTTTGCGCCACCTCAAAGATGAATCTAGCCAGAGTCCTAAATATTTAACCACTGGAACATTTTCCAAACAGACATTGTTGATTTTGATATTTGCCGACTGTACAGTTTTTCCCTTAGAAAATAAACATATTTTACTTTTCGTGGGAGATAGTTCCAGACCCAATACTCCCAACAAATTCGTCAAACTGTGTATGGCTTCCTGAAGAGTTGTAGTCATAAATCTAATGTCTTGGCCAGAAATATAGAGGACGAAATCATCGGCGTACTGAGATACATACACACACATAATCTCTTTGCAAATATCACTAGTAACTATGTTAAATAATATTGGAGACATAGGGTCTCCTTGGGCCAATCCCTTACATGCCCATCTTGTAATCGAAACATTACTCCCTATTTGTGACACAGCTAAATGTCTCTCCCTTAAGTATTCCCATATATATCTACATATAGAAGCCCCTACCCCCATCTCATCCAGCTTAGATACTACTTTCAATATATTGACATTATTATATGCGTTGTCTATGTCAACGAAACATCCCAATGTCTTTTGATTATTGGTGAAACCTATTTGAATTTGTGACACTAGTCGTACAAGATTGTCCAGGCTTGACTGAGATCTTCTAAATCCCACTGTATTCTTAGAAAGAAGACCTTTATTTTCAAAAAACCATTCAAGACGTCGCGTAATAATGTTGTGAAAGGTTTTGCAAAGACAAGATATGAGTGATATAGGTCTCAAAGTTGTTATATTGCTTGGATCGCGCCCAGGTTTTGGTACAGGCACTACTTTAACATTCCTCCATTGTCTTGGAACCTCACCTTCAGACAAACACTTGTTAAATAAATCAACTATCAAATGTTTGCTGGGAAAATTATAAATCATTGAATAAGAAATATCGTCCTCCCCTGGAGCGGTATCCTTCATCTTCATTACATTAGAGAGTTCCTGTTCCGAAATCTGTGCCTCCAATTGTAAATTAGTTGAACTAAAGACAGGACATAGGGGCAGAACGTAATCTGGCGTTAGTTGTCGTAAGAACTCACCAGCTTTCTCTGCATCCAAACAAATTCTACTAGTACGATATCCTTTGAGCCATCGCATTTTGTTCCACAACTCGCTACTAGACACCATCTCACTCACACTGTCACAGAACTGATGAAAAGATTCTGCACTAGCTTTACGTATTAGTCTCTGTGCTGTAGCTACCTTCTGTTTAAGAATGATAAAATTGGTGGGGATGGGGTTCTTCCTCACCTGTGCTAATGCCAATCTACGCTCCGCCACTGCCCTAGACAACTCGGGGGACCAATATGATCTTGGAATAAACTTACTGGTGGGGTTTTCACAAATCTTAATTTCTGGAATTGATGCTTGTGACGCGAAATTAATTAAATCTGTAATAGCATCATACATTTGTTGGGTGTCGCCTGTTAAACTAATACTACTAATTTTACTTGAAATTGTTTCCTTATACTTCTGCCAATCTCCCTTTTTAAAATTACGTTTCGATTTTATTAAGTTATTACATGTTATTTCTGTATTTATAACCACCATTAAGTGATCGCTACCTAAGTTTTCATGTAAAACACTCCACTTAAACCGAAGTGCAATATCTGATGATGCAAACGTGACGTCAGGCGAACTTTTTTGTAGCTGATTTAAGACTAACTTAAGTCTGGTAGGGTCTCCAGTATTGAGGGAAACATACTGCCAATCATCAGCTGCATTGTGAATTTGTAAACCCCTGTGATCGCTTTTGTATGACCAGTTTGTATGATGCCCGTTGAAATCTCCCCCTATAATAGTTTTATTTGGCATTTTAGAAAATAGGATTTTCCAATCTTCATCTGTAGTGTGGATATTAGGAGGACAGTACACCGCAATAATGTTTTCTAAGAATTTACAGTTAAATATTTTAATATGGAGAACTTGAATGTTTCGATTACGTAAATTAAAATTAGTGATCTGTGCTTTGATGGAATTATGGACGAGAATTGCAATTCCGCCGTATGAATCGTCCCGGTCTTGTCTAAAAATATCATAATTACCAATTTTCAAATGACTGTCTGGTTCAAGCCAGGTCTCAGATACAATGCATATGTGAATTTTACCTATCAATAAAAGGTTCTCAAAGGCTTTAATTTTTGGTCTTAAACTTTGTGCATTCCACTGTAACAACTTTAACTTAACAATTTTATTTTTAGGTGCCATTACTTATTAAGTCCGAAAAAATACTCTAAACACTTGTTCAAAATAGGCCACTCAGACATATGATCTACCACAACTAGTACTAACCATTCAATACAACTCTTAATAACATTATTAAACTTTTCTTTTATACTCAGATCTCGCAAATAAATGATTTCTTTCAATCGAGTAATTAACTCGTCAAAATGTACCTGCCGCTTATTGTTTACGTTGTCTCCGAGATCGTTATCAGTAGCAGCTAGTCGCTCAGGCGTGCGCTCCGGTGACACCCGCTGTCCCCACCACTCCGTTTTACCTATGTTTTTCGAATGTGACTGCTTATTTTTATAACTTGCTCGCGGTGATTTCGGTCGATTCTGCGTAAACAAAGGTGGGAATTGACTTGGAGTATATTTATTAATGTTTTCCGATTCTTCCAATAGTAAACCACTAAAGCTGTTGTTATTGTTGATCATCGGCTTATTGATATCTCTTACTGTTTGTAAACCAATTGGTGATTTGGGTCTAACATACATATTGCAGGCTACGTGATATGTACAGTTGAATTCTGCCATAAGCTCCCTCACGCGTTTCTCCCGAGCAAATACTGGACAACTTCTATTCAACGCCATGTGGTTACCCCGACAGTTCACGCATTTAAATATTGTAACTTCACAGTTACTGTGTTCTTCTGTACACTTAGGGCATATAGTTCTTTTGGACGTACATCTTGCTTTTACGTGACCAAATTTCCAACAGTTTGAACACTGCGTTACCGGGAAAACATAAGGTTCAACCTTGACACGTAGACAATCCACATATATAAATGCTGGCAGGTGTGAACCCCTAAAGCCCACCTTTGCTACCTCACTAGGTACCCAGCCACCTTCATCATCTCGTCTTTGTAGCCTTTTTAATGTTATGATTTGAACGTCATTTGGACACTTGATCACTTTTAATGCCTCCTCATCAGACAGCTCGAGGTCCACATTCCGTATAATACCGTAGGAAATGTTTACGTCCATTGCACTATAAACCTTCCACTCTTTGGTTTGGAGTTCCTGACAGTTCAACAAATTGACCGCACATTCCTCGGTTGAAGTCTCAATTTTTAACTTATATGGGTTAATATACTTAATATGGTTTATCTCAGTCAGTCCCATACTGTTAAACAGTTTTGCGATAGCAAACTGTTTAGGTAATTTCTCTTTGCTCCAAATAAAAACCTCTTTCTTGACTTGTTTCTGTTTCTTTCCTCTGTTACCCTCAACTTTAGTCCAGCTTTGTTCTTCCTCTTCTCTCTCTCGTTTTGTCGGTTTATTTATCCCTACATCTTCCTCCATAATTTGTACTTCATAGCAGTTCGATTCATTAATATTATCCAACGAACCACTTTTATTTTCTTCATCTTCTACATGTGACATCCAACTATCTAACTGACTCACTTCTTCCCTATCAATCTGATCGAAGTTAGTTTTTTCTTGTCCACCATCATGTGTGGCCATTATTAGGTATAATCCTGCATCACCGATGAGCGCGCAATATAATTAATTTGCAATTTCTACACCGTAATATAGTCGCGTGCGGGCGATCTACACGAGTGCCGTGACAGAACTGCAGCTGATCATCTCGATTTAAATCAAAACATTTATAAAATCTAAAGAGGAGCAACGAGGAGGAGGCAAAGAGGAGCAGTAGATGGGCAACATAATTTTGAAAAAAAAAATAACATTGTTCATGGGTATTAGGGCCAATTACTATATTATCAGTGATGTGATAATATTAGTTGATAGAATTTGGACCAACGGCCTGGGTCTTGGCAGCAGGCCGTACTGTTACTATCCTTAATGGTAGCAGGAAAGAGGACGATGCGAGAGGCCCACCCAAGGCCTGGAAAAATAACGTGCAATGGGTGAGACCTCCACTAAGCATTGTATGGAAGGATTGCAGAACACATTTTTGACATTCACCAACCCGCAATGGGCTTACATGGTGAATCACGATATGATATGGCCCACTCCCTCTCTCACTGAAGGGGCCCGTGTCCCAGCAATTTAAATGTTATAGGATAATTTATGCTTTATACTTATTATGCGACACAGGTTTATGGCGAATCAAATAAAACAACAGAATATCAGACCACAATATAATTCTTTCTTCACGATAAACTTCTAACAATTTACGTAAATCTTATTTACACAATTAATGGAAGCATCGAATGCTAAACATGCTAATACTGTAATGCTAACCATTGTCAATACATTTTAAAACTATACAGAATAATTAAATTGAAGGTAAAATTTCGGATTTCATAATATATTGAGTAAAAAAACAATCAAATAGAAATGATTCATGTTACATCACAGAAGAAAACGAGAAAACATAGTCATAATCGAATATCGATTAGGAATCGATTATCAATCGGAAACAATCGTCTAATCTTTAATTTAAAAAATATGTAAATGCGAAATGGAAAGTATAGATAATTCGGAATCTAATGTCAATGTATCCCGCTTAGAATAGTGAAACACATTACGGTATCACACCGAGACAAACCTATCTCTTGTAGATCGAAAAGTAAAAGATCGCGTCAAGTAACTTTGCCGCTGGTATAGATATTGACTATTGCGCAATCATTTGCGTGAACTTCAGAACGGCAAAGTTATTTGACGCGAACTATATAACACTACAACTGGCTTTCAAGATATTCTATATGAATTGAGCTATGACAGTAGTTTTATTTCTAGGTAGCTTTAGTAATTGAAATCTGTCGATAAAGTAGGGCCATTTCAAGACAGTAGAGTTTTAATAAAAGTCCAATAAAATTATAAAACAATATTTATAATTTTATCGGACCTCTCGCTTGCACTTACGACCATAAGGAGCAGTGCTATGTTGAGCATAACTGTGTTATTGTTATTGACCTAATGTTATAAGACAAACAACTTTGCGTTTGTAATAGCTATCAATAGTAATATGAATTAGCCAAATGGGTTCCTTCTGTCTTGGAACGGCTTAGTGAGTTAAAATTCACACAAAAAGGCAGTGATCGTCATATAGCAATGTCTACACAAAATCTAGATTCGCCTATCATTATCACAGAACATACAAATTGAAATTCAAATACAGAACCATTCATTGGTTAAAAATGAAACGACAATCTTTATTAACCAGAAATTCTACAACGGATTGAAAGTAGGATCAGTAACTGCGTTAATGGAAGAAAAACAATGGATTCTTACCTTCTAATGTTAACCTATTGAGATTAGACCAGTCTAATGGTTATTTACATATTATTATGAACGATTAGATATTTTAATTGTTGCGTTATTGGATCTATATTTAAATATTATGCTTAGACGTATAACATATTTCGATCTTGTTATAATATTGTCTTTAGTCCACGATTTTGAATGTAACGGTTTTAATTTTGTTTGACAACTACAATGATTTGAGAAAACATGAGGAATTAAGTCGATCTAAGCTTAATTGTAAGCCCAGTAGGCCGTTAGTGGTACTATTAGATTTTTAACGCGAAGCTCAACGCTGAGAGTTGAAAATCCAACAGTGAAATAATATTTATGTATTACATTTCGGTCAGTGATAGTGAAAACAGGCTTGAGTCATTCAAATCGAAGCAGTTGTCAGACATATTAGTAAAATAATGGCGTTTTTGGTTGAAGACAAATTTTATATTTAATATTACTCCACTATAGTCGGTAGGTAATAGTTTAGGCCTCTGTGGCATTTTACGATGAAATGCAATATTGCGAATACATATAATTATATTCAAAGAGTTGCGTGGCAACACTTACAAAGACCAGGTTTAGTCATTCCATCGTGGAACGCAGCACAAGTTGTTCCGAACAGCCTGTGCTGCGAACAACTTGTTCGGTATAACATACATGACCGATTTGAAACATTGGAAATATGTTAAGTTCACTAATAACAACTGAACTAAGTCCACTAACACTGTATTTAAGTCAAAACATAGTAAATAGTTAGTTATGTAAATATTTTTGGCACAAAAATACAGCATCAGATATTTTGATCCATTTTGTGCTCCCAAACCGGATACTTATGAAGGTAGGTACATACCTTATGCCATATATAGCTAGAATAACATTAATAAATAAATAATATAGATAAATACAGACTTGAAAATATTTAAGACAAATCCATAACAGGAACATTTTTTTACAAATATTTCGTATGTCATTTTGGTTTCTACTGCGTCTGTGTGAATTTATTTTTAGATTTAGAACTTTTTTCATTATTTTTAGCTGTCATAATAACAAAAAGTTACAAAGTATATTGCAGCTATTCTTTTGATTAAAACATGAGTAGAACTTCAACATTACAATAATAATATAAAAGCCTAATAGAAAAAGTAATACAATTTGAATATCTATTTATCTAGACAAATCAACAGACACAATTATGAGGCTATAATAGTTTATTGTACAGATGCCAGCACATCCAGCTACTACAATCAGTCAAATTTCTTTAATAGATTTTCAACTTTATCGCTAAATCATTAGATGCAAGGTTGATTGGGAAAATTTGACAGTTTTGGGTAGCTTGACCTGCTGGCGTCTGTACATTAAGGCAGTCATAATCGACGATAGTTACGGTACAGTATTTTTTATCTCAAGAAATGACGCATGCTGTACTTGTGTGGTAACCAAGTGTACAAACACGCTGTGAATGTGTGCGTGTAGACGAGTAGCGTCAACACATAACACACACAACATACACACATACACAGTTCCGAGTTCCCGTTGTGTTGGACGGTACCGAGAGCTCGTGCGCTTTCACAGCGGCTTTGTACATTTGGTAACCACGAGTAAAGCGAGCGTCACTTCGTGAGATAAAATTACTAAACCCATACTTAGTCAACGACCTTTAGGAAAAGAATGGTTCTGTAGAGCGTCGTCTTTGTCACTCATACTGTGTGACTGTCTGTTCCGAAGCTCGATGACATGTGTCATATTAACGCACGGGTACTGTAACATTAGATCGAAATAAGACCTAACAACAAGTAAGTGACATTGATGAAAGAATTTACGTATTTAAAAAAATATATAACATAGGTAAATGAATTACTATTAAAACAGTAGAAACCGTAGGATAGGCATACTATCGAATAAAATTCTGGCCACACTGAGGCGAATACCACGCGGGACACGGAACGCGCGCGTAATAGCAAGCTAAGAAGTCACGCAACTATATTTTTATTTTCTCTTTGGCAACTGAGCCGTTGTCGACTATTCTGCCAGCATGCAAAGGAAGTTAGTTGACACAATGGGGAAGGCAACTGTCATAATAGCGCTGTCGTAGCTAGTTCCCAACATAAGCTACAAAGATACAAGGCGTGAGGTGGTTTTATTTTATTTTTGCGAAAATGACGCGTTGTTGTCTTCCTAAATGCTCCGAAATTGGAGTCCACCATTTCTAGAGAGACCCTAAAATTAGAAAATTGTGATTTTGTAAAAATTAAACAGAGTTCGAGGTTATATCAGAAACATTTTGAATCACCGAAAATATCGAAATAGTGAAATAAATCCAATCTCATGAATGAATCAAATGTCAAATTTATTATAGGCCGGACGTAGCTATGATCACGCCATCTACTACTATCAGCTTTGCGCAACCTTCCCCTTTGTCGCGAGCGAATTTCGTCCAGCATTGCGCGTGAGATTCGCTTCAGTTTTGCCAGAGCTTGATGTTTTTCGTTTCGAAAATAAGATTCTTCTTGCTTTTACTAAGCTTGCGACTTGTACGTAGTTGTCGAGACAAAAATACATTTTACTATTTACAATCAAAAACTTTCAACTCTTTATGGCCGTTTGACCAAAAATATTGGAGATAATTAAATTTTTACGTACGTATTCTTATTTTAAACTAAATAGTAATATGGTTGGGCTAATTAACTTAATCGATTTCTAGACTAATAAATATTCCCATCAGTTAAAAATCGACTAACTAATCGATTGTAGTAATGAGAAAGCCTACATCTCTAAACTGTAACACACATGACGAAATTCGAATAGGGTCAAAAACTGAAAACTCGTCATAGGTGGCAGCACTATTGTTAGTTCAGAAACTGCAATTGTTGTGCATGTAAAGTAAAAAGAAGTCGCTTGTTTACAAAAAATGTATGGACAGTGATAGCTAACTTTCCAAATCTTGGACTAGTGATAGTAGCAACATATGAAGTGAGCAAATGGCAGTTTT
This sequence comes from Dicycla oo, assembly GCA_948252095.1. Lineage (NCBI taxonomy): Eukaryota > Metazoa > Arthropoda > Insecta > Lepidoptera > Noctuidae > Dicycla > Dicycla oo. Next base: position 13,048,570 of record OX411730.1, read on the forward strand.
TATCCCCATTATATCGGTACACAGTTTAATCTAAAAACGAAGACGTTAAAATCGAGCATGCTGCATTAGATGCTAAATACAGACGAAGAATAAAATTGCAAAATGCATTGGGGTCTTAGTAAGGCCAACTCATATTAGGCCTCGTCTTTTAAAATTCCAACCATGCTATTATTTAGTCTCGTTATTAAAAGGTTTAAACTTTAGAATATTATTATTATGTCGTTGCTTACTCTAAGAACCGTACAGAATAGTGAACTAGTATCGCTTAGTTACCAAATACCAGCAGTCGACGGCGATCGCTCACCGTATCACTCGTCTAGATACGCACAGTCTTCTCATAAAAAAGTTATACCTGTTTTCACTAACACTAGGCAACACCGAATTGAATGCCTCAATAAAAGCGCGCTGTTGGACTTTCAACTTTTTGCGTTGAACCGAGCGTTGAAAATCCAATAGTGCGCTTTCACCTAGTGTTCGTGAAATCGGGCATTAGTAATTTGGGCGCACTGCTCATTTGTTTGTGATTTTTGGTCGGTCACGAATAGATATAAATTATGTGTGGAGGCTAAATTGAGTGAGGTCTTGAGTTAGAACCATTCACTCATTTTACCCCAATGGGGTTGTTTCCCGGAAGCTTCGCCGCAAAAGAGCGCCGTGATTGTCACTTGTCAAAGTCATCTTGAAGACAAAGCGACTAAAATACACTTAGCGCCATCTCGCGGTAAAGTTTTCAGCAAGGAACTCCTTTGACAGCTGAACGAAAGTAACAAACACTAATCAACGTTATCTACGCGGAACTAATCTGACAGTTTTCTTCCCCATTGTGGAATATAAATGGGCATAAACCACATGATTGAATTAATAGAGGCGATATCACGTCGGTTTTTTTTCGGTGGTCAAACTGTGCGAAGCAAGAAAGAGGATTTTCTCACTTCCAGCCCTCTTTTTATATTATAAGGTGGTAATTCAACAGGTGGGCCTCTTACTGATTAGTGGTTACCTTCGCATATGGCCACCTGCAGAAACAGAGGGATCGCAGATGCGTTGCCGTCATAGAGACAAAGCTGAAAAGTCACAAGCGGCACAAATAACTGACAGTCATATCAGCCGGTAAAAATATCATCGTGAAAACTTAGGTGAAATGAGCTTTAAGTGAGTTGTCAATCTTTAGCATTAGCTTGAATGACATCTCACTTCACCTAAGTTTTCGCGGTAACATATTTTCAGAATACACCCGCAATTCTTACATTTTAGGGCTGATATTTCAATAGTCAGATAACTTTTATCCGATGAATAAATATGACAGTTTGACATATTTTCTATACAAAAGCTGTCAAACCGCCATATTTATTCCATAAATAAGTTATCTTACGATTGGAAAACTAGCTCTTAGTTGAGTTTTAAAGCCTGTGTTATCTGGACCAGATCATCTCAATATTAAAACTTACTTATTTATTATCATTGCGAAGACGTTAATTTATAAATGAAGAAGTCATTAAATATCGAATTCTAACTTTTATTAATCGCCTAAATCTAGTCTTAGTTTTAGGAATTAGAATTAAGCGTCATTTAGACTGACGTATGAGCAACATTTGGTTCTCTCATTTTTTGTTATAGTAACATTTCGATAGTCGATTATTTAGTTTAGTCGAATGACTTTAGTCGAGTAGCTTAATTAAAATTTTAGTCGCATCCTATTAGGTAATTCACATTTCGATTATGATGAGTATGAATATCGAGTACACGTATGAATCTCGTTTCTGACATTTCATAGTCATTCATAAATCGATTATTACAAGTCAGTCATTGAGCGTAGGTATCTTTAGAAATAGATTTCAAGTTTCAAATCGATTCGTGAGTATTAAATCGATTTTTTCTACATCCTTTATCCTGAAATCTAATTAATAAAATAATATTATAGCATCTTTAGCAGGGTTTACAAACACTTCTACAACGGGACTATACTTGCAAATTTTGCTACGACAGGTTGATCTAAGTGTACTAGTGTTGTACCTATCTAAATCTTTCCTTGGGGCGGTGCTATCTATGTGTGCTAGTGATGTTCACTGTGGTGGCGGCATCTGCGTCTTCCGGCATTGACAGAGCCACTTAATTATGCGTGCGTTCCGTTCTACGACGCTAGGGGGCTCTGTGTTGCGGTAGATCGGTTTCTGAACGCCTGGGCCTTGCACCTGGAATATTATCATAAAAATAAGTGAGTGGGTAAACATTTGGTGAAGCCGTGGAAATCTGGAACCTTCACATTGCAATCTAGAAAATAAACCCCTACCAATTTATAAGACTTTTTTTCAATTTTCCTACAGTGCTGCTTTAAAGTTTTTGGCTTTTCCCAAGCTTACTTATACAAGTGGATAGCTGATCAAAGAAAGCAGGACCTTTGGTCAACATTTGTGAACAGAATGGTTATACATAATCATAACTATAATAAGCCTATACTTTTCCACTGCACATCCCCATCCCCTTTTCATGGTTTCTTATCCACTACGGTTTTAGACCAATCCTATAAGGAGTAGTTTAGCTCGTCCCGCCAATTCTGTCGCGTACAATCAGCATGTCGCGGCGGCATCTGCAACTCCACATGCGAACTACGCATCAGACCTGACCTGACCTTTCTGTGGAAGATGAGTGAACTTAACACCCTGTTCCTCATACCTCTATAAGCATATTTTATATTATATTGTAATTCCTCACCGTATAATCAGCAGTAGCAGCTAACTGGTTGCTGTCCACAGTGGAAGCGGACGAGAAGAACACGGGACTGTCAGGCGGTGCATCCCGCACGAGCGCGTCGTACTGGCGCGGCTCCAGACCTAGTCTCTCGAAGAACTCCTGCAGGCGCGAGGCCTCCTCCGAGGGACTGTCGGGGGAGTCCTCGCCCTCGCACGGCGCGGAGGCGGGGCTGCGCCCGTCGGAGCGCCGGTATCTGGAAGGGATGGAGAAGGTTTTAGAGTGCGGAACTAGTAATGGAATAGAACAAAATGCTTTAAGTATTACGTACACCGGTGAAGAAAATCATCGTGAGGAAATCTGTACTTATACCAATCCTACTAATATTATAAATGTGAAAGTTTGTATGTTTGGATGTTTGTTACTCAATCACGCAAAAACGGCAGAATGGATTTCGATGAAATTTGGTGTACAGATAGTTTATAACCTGGATTAAGACATAGGATACTTTTCATCCCGGTAGAACGTTCCCGTGGGATAATTTCCGACATACACGCGGGCGAAGCCGCTGGCAAAAGCTAGTATTAATATAAGTCTGAAATCGCCAATCCGTCTTGAGCAAGCGTGGTGATCAGTGCTCGTGCCTTCTCTGTATGAGAAGAGGTCTTTGGCCTGCAGTGATATAGTGATACAATTTTGTAATGTGCTCTTATTTGTGCAGCAAACAATATTTCTTCCTTTTCTTTACCTGTTCGAAGCAGTGCCTAAGCAGTACCTAATTATACACCCAATTAAACACATGTAATAATTTATAATAATATTGAATTGCTTGAACTGCTACTTAGCCCTCTTCCTCTCTCCTAATTTTGTTGTGCCTGACAGGGTCCATTTAATGATCTTTTACATTGTAATACTATCTGTGTAATTCATATGGAATGCAATAAATTATTGAGTTTTGAGTAACTGTGGAATCGTTCTATTTCCCAGTTATGCGGTAGTATTTAAGGTTATGGTTTCTTTCCACTAACCGTTTCCTATCCTAAGAGTCCTCACCAAGTTTGGAAGGATTTTGGAGATTAATATTTCAACTTGCTGTTATTTGATGGTATTGTATGTACTACAGTTTATTATTTATTTATTTATTATTAACTAATTACAACGGTTATACACCAGTAAAAGTAATTTCTTATGTATTATATAAATTACAATTTTTTTTTGGTTAGGTGGGTAAAATTAAAGGAGACTGGAACAGTCCTTTTGGTGAATCTCAAAAGGACTGCTCCCGTCTCCTTTAATTTTATTTAATACTAGCTTTTGCCCGCGGCTTCGCTCGCGTTAAGTATTATTATTAATTAGGTATATTTTTGCGGCTTTACTTTTGTTAAGCATGTGTAAAAAATTTGGGCCTACAAAACTTCTTTGTACACAATATTCTTAACTAATCTGTCATTAGGCGCTAAAACTATCAAGCTATTGGGTGAACTTACTCGTGAGCAAGCAACATAAAACTGTCCATGAGAGAAGCAATGTTCTCTCAAGTCAATACCCGCAAATTTGAGAGTTTGCCCCTGAGACTTATTTATTGTCATGGCAAAGCAGACTTTTAGGGGAAACTGTAATCGTTTAAATTCTAACGGGATATCATTCGGTATTAATGGGATTCGTGGTATAAATACACATTTAGAACTAAACATTATTTTGTTCATCTTAATTTATTCGTTCCATTAGGTACTGATAGTTCAAACTAATACATTTACATCCTCGATCATCCCCTATTTTATCCCCTTGGGGGTAGAATTTATCAAAATCCTATTTAAGCGGACGTCTTCATCATAGTAGCTCCAATCTTTAATTTCAGTTCAATCAGTCGAAAATCTAAGAAGATTTATACAAACTTTCATCCCCTATTTTATCCCCTTGGGGGTAGAATTTATCAAAATCCTTTCTTAGGGGATGCCTACCTCATAGTAGCTATATGCATGCAAAGTCTCAGCCCGATCGGTTTAAAAATGACAAAGTTTCATACAAACTTTCATCCCCTATCTTATCTTCCCCTTGGGGGTAGAATTTATCAAAATCCTTTCTTAGCGGATGCCTACGTCATAACATCTACCTGCATGCCAAATTTCAGCCCGATCCCTCCAGTGGCTTTGCGTTGATAGATCACTATGTCAGTCAGTCACCTTTGAGTTTTATTTATATAATAGATTCATGGTTTGTCCAACTCTATGAGAAGACCTTCCATTATTTTCCAATCCTAGCGATATAAGCTTACTAGGAAAATTACGTATCACAGGGTACACAGGTATTACAGGGTAAAATTAAATTAGCTAGCGAAACTCTGCAGACGTGATGGGTATTTATATCTAAACATTATTTAATAAAGGGGGGGGGGGGGGTTCAACGACCGCTTGTATTCTTATTACTTGAAGTACGAGTTGAGAAAATTTATTTAATTTTGTTTTATCGTGTTTAGATATCGATACCCATCAAATCTGCGGAGTTTCGCTAGCTAATTTAATTTGACCTTGGTATAAGGTTTATATTTTACAAGAATGTATGTGTTACCTATCCGAGATATCAGATTTGGAGCGCAGTATGGGTCGGGGTCGCCGCTGCTTGTACCGCAGACATCGCTGACGCTTGAACGTGCCCAGCGGTGACGTCACCTCTTCTGAAGGCTGGCATATCTATAAGAGGAAATAATTATGTTAGTATCTAATCAAGCAAGGCTTGTGGCGATTTAAGAAGAATGATGTAGTTGCCAGAGTTGCTGCCAAAACGTACTATGAATCAATTTCTGTAAAAAATCTTTGAAATACAAGGTGTTATTTAAATAACTGACCACCTCTTACGGGGTCATTGTACTCATCATTATGAACAACTTTTACTATGGGACCAAACTTGAAATCGCGAAAATAAAAACAGCAGTTGTTTTTTTCGCGATTTCTGGTTTGGTGCCATAATAAAAGTTGTTCATAATGATGAGCACCTAAAGTTACCCTTTAAGAGGTGGTCGGTTATTTAAATAACACATTGTATTCAAATCTAGAGCGATTTTTCTTCGGAAATGAGGCTCTCAATTGAGGCTCATAATCATTTATAATTTGTTTTCGACATGAGCATTGTTTGTGGAGTACTATATACGCTTTGGAATGGGCAACTAGCGTCATCTTTCTGTCTGACCGAGCCCTTGATATTTTTAAAGTGCCTATAACTGGTTTATCTATACATATAAAAATTTACTTTAAAAAAGTAAAAAAAAAAACCTAAAACGAATAAAATAAATTTCTTAAAAAACTTAACAGCTTCTGAAGTCGGTGTCAAGCTAAGGTGCATTGACATTGAAGAATTGAAGACACCGACTTCAGAAGCTGTTAAGTTTAATCGTTTCAGGTGTTTGAAGGCGGTTTTTACTTTTTTTAAAGTAAATTTATTTTCCACTTTTAGTTGAATCTACAATTACATAAGCCCTTCCAACGAAAAGAAGAATCATCAAAATCCGCTTGGAAATGCTGGAGATGCAGTACATTTATGCATATAACATCGTACATAAGAATAATTACCTAATATATTATATACTAAAACCTTCCTGAAAGTATGTAGATCACATTAGTGAAAAAATCATCAAAATTGGTTCATAACTTTTTGAGAAAATCGCGGACATACAAACATGCATACTGGTTGAATAGAGAACCTCCTTTTTGAAGTCGGTTAATAAAAGTGTAACTGATCGTTGTCTGTACATGGAAGATATTTGAGAAAATCTGTTATTGGGGGTCTTTATTAACGCAACAGAACCCAAAACACTGATTTGTAGATTTTTTGTCTGTTTGTCTGTGCGTTTGACTGCGCTAATCTCAGAAACGTCTGAACCGATTTGAGTGCGGTTTTCACTAATATATTTTTGTATTTAGTGTTTGTTTTATTTTAATCAGTTCATAAATAAGAAAGTTACGTCAGTCAGAAAAAAATGGTAAAAAATGCTATAATATAAAAATACCTATCAAGTCGAAAAGAAATACCTCTGTAACCAAAAAAAAAGTGCTCGGCTTGCATGAATTAACGATAATATTTGAATCATTAGTATTATGCTTCTAAGTAATAGGATTTAGATGAAAGGCACACAGATAGTTCATAACATGGATGAACACACAGGATACTTTTTATCCCAGTATAGTACGTTTCCGTGGGTTAATTTTCGACCTCCACGCGGGCGAAGCCGCTGGCAGAAGCTAGTTTGAAATAAATGCTTTGTGTTTTAATAGCGCGTGAGATATTATCATGCATATCTAACTATACTTCTAAACTAAAGTTCTAAACTGATCATTTTATTTTAGTAAGTAGTTTAAAAAGATCTGTAGGGTTGCTGTTTGTAAAATTAAAGCCCCGTTGAGCTTGATGATAATTTATTGGCAAAGTATTACGTTATACGTTACAATAACTAATATATCATGTGAAAACCCTGAGGGATGAATGGGACTGCGTGGCTATCGCCCTTCAGAACTCCCCTCGCTGACTAGTTCCTGAAGACTGCTAGGCTATCGAAACAGGAACTAGTCGTACTAACCGTAACGTACCGGCCTCAGAACCTCTAGCTAGTGAATGATGATTTGTTAGAAGACAACTCTGCCACAGATTAATACAGATGGGACACTCCGAAAAATCATTTAAATAAAAAGCGACTCTTGCTACGACACAATAACGTTCAATTCAGGTCGCACAAAGCTTTATTACCTACAAGTTGCCTCTCTTTCTATCGCGTAATTCTTACACCTTCTGACTCGTTAGGGTTGTCTTTTTTTACGTGGCGGCGTGTGAGCGAGTATCGAACTGACCGTGCGAGACGGCCGGTGCGCGGCACCCGCACTGCATTGGCCGGGCGACAAGGGCCTGCCGCGTACTTGTAGCTTCATACCTAAACTGCGGAGTGGCCCATCTGTATTAATCTGTGGGTCTGCTTATAAAGGCGGATAGTTGACACGTGTGCACAATATCTACACGTAGTCGTCTGTAGTTTTGGCGCTTGCGCAGATGGTTACAGATATCGTTTATAGTTGCTGTCTTCGAAGCCGCTCATCGTAGTGCTTTGGATAAGTTACACTAGATGGCGCTGTATGTTTGTTACAGGTCTACTTAGTTTATTCTCTGTACTGACCTGCGTGGCATTGACGTACTCCTGTTTATCATCAACACGTGGTCTCATACGTAGCTCCTGGTACTGCGGCTGTTTGTTCACTACCTCTGTGCTCGGCTCGTGGTACCTGCACAATAAATAAAATAATTAACTATGTAGGTAGTCCTTGTTAATACTTAGACAAAAATATACTTCCAACAAAAAAAAAAAAAAACACTGCAAAGTGTCTTTGGTTTTGTATTTTCGTTTTTTGCCACCGACTTCCGAAATTAAAGTTATTTTTCACTATGTAGTGTTTTTTTTAAGAAATATAAACTTTTAAAATATACACGGACGAATTGAAAACCTCGTCCTTTTTTAAGAAGTCGGTTTATAATAAAAATACAGTGCTATCAGTGTCTCCACTACATCCAAAATAGTCCCAAATATAAAGTATCTACAAATCTACCTTTTTACATTAATTATATCTGTAATTTATATGGTGAACTAACGAGTACATATTTTCTCTAACTTCGTACATATTTTCGTTTTTAGAGTGTTGTCAAAAAGAGATATTGCCTTTTCGGTTTTCATACCCGAAAGTTGCCAAATGGAGCCCTATTATCCGTCCGCACTAAGCCTCTACTGTCCGTCCGTCCGTCAGTCTGACTGTCAGCGGGCTGTAGGTACACATGAACCGTAATAGGTAGAAAGTTGAAATTTCCATAGACTATGTGCTTCTATTGCCACTGTAATGACAATAAAATAATGTTAAAAATTAAATACAAAAGTAGAAGAATAGTGTTTTTTTTTTAAACTGAAGTAAGTATTAAAAAATAAATGTATTGTATTGTAGTACGGAACCCCGCATGTGCGAGTCCGACTCGTACTTGGCAGGTTTTTAACATCTTAAAGCTCCTATATAGAGTAGCTACTGCTGAAGACTATGGTTTGCGGGAGTAAAAATCTAACATAAATCCGGGGAAAAGTAAGTGTTCGCACCTTGCACTAAAAGGAGGTCTTGCAGCAAAATGCTTTAGTACTATCGAGGAAACTTATACCGATACACCGTAAGGACTATTTTTGCTTGCAGCCCTCAGCCGCTATAGTAACGCTTGCTAACAGATCTGCCGTCATCAGGAAAAAAGACGTATCTGACATTTTTTCGAAATCGAGTTATTTACATATTCGGAGTCAACAAAAAGACGCATCTACCAGTCTTTTAAAATTGGCATAAACTGAGCGAAAACATAATAATTCTTACTATTAAAAGACGCGTCTGCCTTTGTATCTTATAGTTTAACCAGGACAAAATATTTTTTTTTCTCATTTCAATATTTCTATACGTCCTTTTTCCTTACGGCGGCAGAGATGTAGTAATCGTGTGCACAGGATTTTGTTTTCAAATTGGTTAGATATAAGTTTTCTCGATAGTACTACAGGTATTAGTTGGTTTTTCAGTCCTTACCTAGTATACTCCCTGGCATACTCCTTGCGGCCCACGTTGAGGCACTTGAGCGGCGTCTTGTACGTGCACTCGTAATCGCCGTAGTCGTACATGGGCGGCTCGTCCTGGAACTGCGGCGGGGGAGCGCTAGCCTGGAAAGGCAACAGCAATGGTTAAAGTACGACAACGTTCAAAGGTTCCATCGTTTATTTTCGGAAAACCGAACTTTGCCGAATTAAATGTGACTGATCCAATAATGGAGTGACGGAATTACTGCGTCAGTATACATTTGTGACTCTTAAGGGGTCATTGTACTCATCATTATGAACAACTTTTACTATGGGACCAAACCTGAAATCGCGAAAAAAAAATCAGTTGATCAGTACATTTAGGTTCGCATAATTTGTCAAAATGTACTGAACAGATGATTTTTCTTTGCGATTTCAGGTTTGGTCTCATAGTAAAAGTTGTTCATAATGACGAGTACAATGCCCCTTAAGAGGTTGTTGGTGTTTTGCCAATAACCCTGTATGATTAGGCAACTAAATTAGGTTGGAGTATAAATCAATTTGTATTGGTCGATAGTCACATTTTATTTGTTATATTTCGGATTTGGCATCACTGTCAAAATCACAGTGATCATTATTGTCATTATAATAAGGTTGCTGCTGCCAGAGGCAATAAATAAATATGAAAGGATTGTAGCAAGGTTTAATAATTGTTATTGAATTAAAAGAAATAATCTCTCATTCTAATAAAATAATTATATTATCTATAATAAAAAAATATAAAAATAAACAGATTTAATATTTTATATTATGTATTAATAATTTAAAATGAATTTGAAATTTTCACAGATGATATATTTCTATTGCCGCTATAACAACAAATACTAAAAAACAGAATACAATAAATATTTAAGGGGGCTCCCACACAACAAACGTGATTTTTTGTGGTTTCTATAGATAATGGTACGGAACCCTGCGTGCGCGAGTCCAACTCGCACTTGCCCGGTTTTTTTTAATTATTTTGCCGCAAAATGCATTTTCAAATTCATAATGGCTGGGCAACATAGTGATCTCTATAAGTATTTTATTTAACAACAACACCTTTTACACCTATAAATAAAGAAATAAAGTTTTGACTTTGACTTTGGATTAGTACGTTTTCATTCAGGTGTAAGTAGGATTCCACTAAATGATTTTGTCTGAAATATTAGTTTGAACCTTGGTTTTTGATGGGCTAAATCTTAGATACCTGGAAGTGTATCCCAACCCTAGGCGCATGGGCATAGTGATGATGATGTGCGTGGTGTTGTGGGGGAGCTGTAGGGGCTGGCGGGGCGGGGGGCTCGGGGGCTCCGTCCTGGAACTGTGGGGGGGCTGACACGTAGCACTCTAATGATGCGCCGTACTCCGACACGTAGGAGTTGTAGCGGCTGTGGAGATAACACGGAGTTAGTTTTATGTATTTGAGGGTGTTTAGAATTTTATTGATAGATTAGAAGACGTTGGTTTAATGGGAAATTAGTGATCCTTTTTTAATGACATTTTGTAGTCCCTACTATCTTCAATCGACTTACTTCACAATTGGTCAACTAGGAATCATTTTAAGGATTTTAGCTGTTTCGTTGTCGCCTGCTACTTAATTCGCTTTTTGGTCCTTCGAGCCGGATTAGCGATCAACCTAGTTACATTATTATACGTTTGTGTAGTGCTCACCTGGCGTGTTCATGGTCGTGTTGCGTGGAAGACCCGGAGTCAGTGCGTCTGTGTTGATGCGGCGCGTTGTGTGCGGGAGCGCTGCGTTGCGTGTAGTGACCGCTCGAGCCGCCTGAGTCGCGTGCGAATGATGAGCCGCAACGACTGGGTAGACAACGTAGTTTATTAAAATCATGTTTATTTTATAAAATGCGAGTTGATGATTCCATTCTGGCAAGCGTTTAGTAAATGATTCTCGAGTGGTGACTGAGAAGAAGTTATTGCTTGGGTAGGCCTCCCAAAAGGTGGACCGATGACCTGGAGATCGTTGCGGGAATCCGCTGGATGTGAGGTTCACGGCCCGGTCGTTGTGAAGATATTTGGGAGTTCTATATGCAGGAGTGGAGGTCGTTCGCCTGAAGGATATACAGGGTGTAACGGACATCGAAGCGCAAACTGTTTCCATTAATTCTAGACCCACCAGCGTGAAAGGTATTGCACTTTTATATGACACAGCAATATTTTTTTTTATAACCGTCTTAAAATTTATGCGCTGGGGCGCGTCGATGTCCTTACACCGTGTTTATTTAACCATAATCACCTGTTATAAGATTGATAGTTGTCCTCTCCTGGCGAGGGATGCTCTGAGAAGGCATCACACGAGGACATAAGTGAGGAGTGGTTGGAGCGCGTGCCCTTGGAGGAGCACGACGCAGTGCGCTGGTGCGTGGAGTGGCGTCGGCGACGCGGAGAGCGCCCGAGTGTGTCTGTGTGGCCCACGTTGACGCTAGGGGTTCACGAAAATGATGCGTTAGGAAGTGTTCAAGAAATATCTAGGAAAAGTGCAGGGAACTCAGAAAATCCGTCTCTAAACATAGATCTCTACGATTTTGAATTAGTGGTTTATGAAACTGATTTTAGTAGAGGTTTCAAATTCAAATCACATTTTTTAAAGACCCGTGTGTTAAAATGAAATTCATTACAATGAAAGTCATTGGAATGACTTATTTTAGAGGTTTGCATGACATCAGGGTTTAAATTAGCTAGCGAAACTGCAGATGTGATGGGTATCGTTAACCTAACGACAAAATAAAATAAAAAATAAAAAATTTCGGTTCATCGACTGTTCTTAGTGAAATCACTTGAAATATCATTAAAACGCCATTTTTGTGTTTTCTTCACAGACTTATTGATATCTAAGCACGATAAAACAAAAGAAAAAGTTTATCGACTCATACTTCAAGTAACAACATCACCAGCAGACGTCGACCCCCCAAAACAAAATCAAATCTTTTTATACCCATCGCGTCTGCAGAGTTTCGCTAGTTAATTTAATTTGGTCCGGTATAATTGGACGTTATCGAGCAGGTAGTATGAAAAGTTAGTTATACTCACTGTTCAGGATAGCACCTGGTCTGCGTGTGCAGATCCGGCAGAGACTTGTGACTGTTGATGTTGGGACAGCCGCTGTCTTCCTCTCGCATGCTCGGCTGTGAGTGGGAGTTGGACCTGCACATACAACTGCGCACTTATTATTGAAGAAATGCTTCGAATAATTACAAAAAAAACGATGCAATTGGGAGTTTAAAAATTTTCTTCTGCTGTCAAAACCTCGAATCATCACATCGACGCTTGAAAGGCAAGAATGGGTTTGTTTCCCGGAAGCTTCGCCGCAAGAGAGCGCTGTGTGTTTGTCACTTGTCAAAGTCACTTTGAAGACCAATCGGCCACAAGAAAAACTCTTCTCACACGCTCCATCTCGCGGCAAAGTTTTTAACAAGGTGCCTGAATGAAAGTAACAGACACTTAGCGCCATCTACGCGGAACTAATTTGACAGTTTTCTTCCCCATTACCAAGCGACGTGTTGGGCGATATTGAGTTATAATATTATATTGAGAAAGTTCATAATCTATGCCAGTTTATTAAGCCTTTAAATTAAACTGCAATTAAAATTCGTTGGAATCAAGTACTTATGACTACTTAATAGGCGATTTTTTACAATAAAAAAAAAAAAAACTTTAAAATGCTCTAGTGTATAGTTGCCAACATGTCGTTTGGTAAATTACCTTTTAAACGTCGATATACACGGTGTAAGGGGCATTGACGCGCAAACTGTAACCATGAATTCAGCACAAGATTCTAATGTTGAAATTTTTCGTCAAAAGAAAACAGCTGTTCCACACATTTTACCGCACCGATTTCTGAATCCGTGATTGATTGTTTGAAGTGAAAACTTCTTTAGACGCGATTATTGGTAGGCGGAAATTTTACGGGTTCGCGTCAGACACGCTCATCATCATCTTCCTGCCCTTATCCCATGTTACTTGGGGTCGGCGCAACACGTTTTCTTCTTCCATTCTCCCCTGTCAACCGTCACGCTATCATTCACTCCTTTCTCTTTCATAGCATTCCTCACACAATCCATCCATCTTTTCTTCGGCCTTTCTCTCCCTCTCCATCGATCAACATGTATATTCATCACTCTTTTAGTCACATGCGTTTCGTCCCTTCTCATCACATGCCCAAACCAAGCCAAACGATTTCCTTTCAACTTTTCTGTCACTGGCGCCACTTTCAAACTTCCTCTTATATACTCATTTTTTACTTTATCCATTCTCGTCACTCCACACATCAATCTCAACATTCTCATCTCTGCTGCATGTAATCTTTTTTCATCCGTCTTCTTCACGGCCCAGCATTCAGACCCTTATAGTACGACAGGCCTTATCACTGACTTATAAATTTTCCCCTTTAACTTGAGGGGCACCCGTGGGTCGCAAGTTGTTCCTGTGACCATTTCATCCATCCTGAGTTGATCCGGTGCGTTACGTCTCGGTCTACTTCGCCATCTCCTTGGACAAGCGACCCGAGGTACCGAAAGTCGGAGCAGATCGATAAGGGCGTTCCGGCGAGAGATATGGGCACAGGACTGGAGAGACCGCCAAACTCACAAAACAGATACTCAGCAGTTTTGGACCGACTTACTCTTACTTACCCTATGCATAGTTTTGCACTTTTATATGAACAGCTGATTTTTTTTTACAACCGTCGTAAAACTTTAACGTTAGAATCTTGTGCTGAATTGATGGATACAGTTTCCGCGTCGATGTCCTTTACACCCTGTATTATGGCTACAGAATTTTAAAATGAAAAAGACTTTCAGTTAAGTACCTACCGAAGTTTAATCAAACCGACACAATTTTATTCTGTTATGTGATGCCATACCTGATGTACCGTGGCGCAGAGTGTGCGTACTGTGCCGGCGGACTGATGGCGGCCACAGGGTCGGCGGGGGAGCCCGAGCCACTCACTACTGGCTCAGGGAGCTCCATGTTCTCGGGACTGGAGTGGGAACTCGCTGGAACATCAGAAATAACTTGTTAGATCAGATAAAAAGATAGGTTTACACTAGAAGTCTAGGTAAACTCAAAAGGACTCAATAACAAAAAGGATTTGCAGTATTGTGATCTCACGAAGCGATGCGCGCTTTACATATTGTTACCAAGTGTACAAACTCGCTGTGAATGTGTGTGTAAGTGCAGAAGTTCTCGGTACAGTCCGAGACAATGACTAAATTGGAAGTGTGTGTGTGTGTGTGTGTTATGTGCTGACGCTACTCGTCTTCACGCACACACTCACAGCGTGTTGGTCTACTTCGTAAAAACAAGTAAAGCGCGTGTCGCTTCGTGAGATAAAAATACTATACAATGCGTGATTTTATGACAATCAGAGATTTCTGCCGGATAACCATAGGGATGGATGCTCCACACCCATCCATTTTTATGAAAAAATTACATTCATGCACAACAACACGCCTGTATTCCTCGCAGCAATTGGCAGAACTGTACCTAGTACACCCACATTTCGCCAGTTATGATTAAGTCCCATGTAATAGGGGGCGAGCCTGTTGCCATCAACCGGGGACAAATTCATACTCCGGGCTTCCATTGAGAAATTCTAGTTAGAAAAACCGGCCAAGTGCGTGCGCACAATGCAGGGTTCCGTAGTTGTGACGAATCCCAAGAACAAACTTAAAATTGTATTTGAAAAACATGTTTTACCATACATTCTAACTGAGAGTTTAACCATGTTATTTTAAAACAGACTTCTTATCAATATTCCTGTAATCTATAATTATAGAACTATTTTCTGTATTTTTTTTTCAAAATTTTAGGTTCTGTAGTTTCGGATAAGGGGGAATGGTCAATTTTCGTCTATTTTCTTAAATAACTTAAAAATAAAAATATTTATTTGAAACCCTCACTGTAACCTTTCATTTGATATATTACACGGTACAGTTTGCAAAACTTTTTTAAAATTTTCTTATTTGCCCCTCATAATAACCCCATATTCACAAATAATTTATTTACGTTACACATCCGTGTTTGGGTCTCAGAAATTCATATGTGTACCAAATTTCAACTAAATCGGTCCGTTAGATTCGGAGCAAATTGGGTGTAACAGACGGACGGACAGACAGAAAGACACACGAGTGATACTATAAGTGTTCCGTTTTTCCTTTTGAGGTACGGAATCCAAAAAACCAATAACTTAACACTAATGTCAGCTTTAACAACTATAATTTTTTACATCTATCTGAAGTTCGTACCCCAAGGACAGAAGGGCCAAAACTATCACAAGTCATTTTATCAATAACCAAAAGGGCCAATATACTCACGCATAGAATATCCACTTTTAATCACCACCTCATTGGGCCTCTGCCGAGGTATTACGAAAGATTCCGGAAAGAACACCCTTGCATCGCCAAAGCTCAAGGGCCTGTTCATCTTCTCTCTATGGTCAGGGTCTGACTTCTGGGCTTTAGACCCTGAGGTTCCTGATGAGGAGGTTCCCGAGAATGTCCCGGAGAAGGTCCCTGAGTTGTGCTGCGAGCGAGGAATGGTTTCTCGGTCAGGGTAGGAATCCTTGAGCCGTCTTGTGTCAGCGTATACTTTGTGCGCTGAAAGTGTACCTGTTAGCGAAAATAGCAAGATTTAACAGAAGTCCTTTGCTATCATCATCTGTCTAGCCTTTTCCCAACTATGTTGAGGTCAGCTTTCTAAATTGTTCTGTGACTTACAAACAGCAAAAGGCGGCGAGTAGACATTCTCCCTGCTGTCCGCATGCTCCAGCAGTCTGCGCAGTGTGTTCTGCAGCCCCTCGCCTGCGCTCACGGCGCGGCGGGCGGGGCCCATGCTGCGGGTTGTCGCGTCTGGAAATAGTGGGGGGAGACGTTAGAATACCCGTCTCTAGGATCTACGGTAGAATCTACCCTAGGTTCATAAGGTCGCCCTAGGGCCTAGAGGGACCTTATTGGTTGAGTTATTCAGAAAGGACAAGTGCGTAGTACTCGTAACTGGCGTGCGTGTATGACCAGATGTATGAACGTAAACGAGGCAAAAGGACATACACCTTTTGCCTCGTTTAGGTTCATACATTTATTTATTTTTAAAAACACATACAACTATCATCACTAGCTACATCTGGTCATCACAAGGATCGTAGCAGGTGGTGTTCTGTAGTTTCTGCCTACCACCATGGGAAGAAGGCGTGAGTTTATGTATGTATATGTAAGTTAGAATACTGTGTGGCTTCTGTATTACTGGTTTTTTTATAGTAATTAGAGGAAAGCATCTAGACTATAGTTTTATAATCGTATATAGGTATATGTGTTTTGGGAGGTTAGTTGAATTAGGTTATGTAAGAAACTCTTGGATATAGTTAACATTTGTTTCATCATCCATCATCATCATCATCACATTAGTCGGAAGACGTCTGGTGGATATAATCATCCAGCAGGTAATAAGTATTTTCTTTAAGTCTAGCAAAAAGTTAAAGTCTATAACACGTTTCTGATAGATGTTTCATAATTGTTATATCATCATCACTTGGGCTTGTAGCTAAGTCATAACAGCCGCTAGGGTCGATCGCAGGTTAAGCTACGCTTACCAGGGTTGGTCCGTGAATGGGTGACCATCTTTACCTACCAAGACCCCTCCGTGCCTCAGACAGCACGTTAAACCGTTGCTCCCGGCTATTATTCGTGGATCTTTGACAGTCGTTACGGGTCGTCAGAAACCTGAAAGTTTGACAACCAGTCTTGCCAAGGGGTATCGTGTAATGTTGGAGGTCAGATAAGCAGTCGCTCAATGTAAAATACTGGTATTCAGCTGCATCCGGTTCGACTGGAAGCCGATCCCAACATAGTTGGGAAAAGGCTAGGCAGATAATGATGAGATATCATCATCCAAAAAACACGTTTAGGATTTAAAAGGTAGGTAATTGCTCACAGAAACTAACAGCTAAGCTAAGCTGTGCCAGATAATAAATGATGTTTACAAAAACAGATGTTTATCAAACTCATAATAAAAATCTGAAAACATCATCAAATTACGAAAGTACGTACGTACAAATCTGTTCTGATTCGAATGCGGTTGACACTGATTGATAGTGTACGTGGCATGAATTAACGATGCGGAGACGATATGCCAATTAATCTTAGACGAGATGTCAAAACAAGGCAGTTTTATGCAGTGCCACAGATTAATACAGATACTCCGCAGTTTAGGTATGAAGCTACAAGTACGCGGCGGGCCAATTCAGTAGGACTGCCGCGGTCAAAAGCTATAAGAGTTACGCGTTAGAAAGAGAGGCAACTTGTAAGTGAACATAACTGTAGGCAATAAGCGTTGTGCGACCTGAATTGAACTTTATTGTGTCGTAGCAACAGTCGCTTTTTATTTAAATGATTTTGCGGAGTGTCCCATCTGTATTAATCTGTGGCAGTGCGTATCGAAGCAAGATAGATTTTTCTATTATTGTCGTCATATCATCACGCCTGCTTTTCCCAAAGGGATATTTCACAAGGTATGTTTTAATGCCATGCGATTAGGGGTTATTCAATTGCCTTTACAGCACCCTAATTGCGTAACACACTATCGATCGGAATCTGAATCATTTTGAAGCAAATTGCTAATCCATTGCTTCATATGTTCGAGTATTTTGTCTGCTCGACAACGTAAATAACGCAGTCAATGTTCTTGAACTGTCAAAATGAAACCGATTCCGATTGATAGTTTGTTACGCAATTAGGGTACTGATCTCTGCCAGGGTCGCAGGTTGTTTGAAAGAGTTACCGTGGCCATGGCACAGGCAACTGAAGGAACACAGGTGGGTTTTAGTCAGTAAAAGTATGACGGCCTCCCGCTCCCACCAGAGCGGGAGAAGTTACTTGATGATTTCCCACCCAAAAAAAGTACTGATCCCCCACAAAATAGAAAATTTTGTCAAAATACCCGTCAACTTAATATAACTACTATAAGAATGTAATTAGTGGAGCTAAATAAACAAAATTTTATTATACATACAGGGGTTGCAGCAGGCATCATTGTTCAAAGTGCCGGAGCTGACGAGGTGGCAGCCACCGGCCGCTATCGCCTGCCCCAGGCCACTGCTCATCTGTGATGCAACACGAAACTATTAAAGTTCTCGTAGACATAGAGAATCATTTTTCAGCAACTGTTTGTCTTTAGTAATAATTTCCACTTTTGACTCTTGTTATTCCATGATTCAAAGCCCATGTTCCAATGTATGTCGATCGTTCACATTTTGCCATTTTATAATTCTGAGTCTCTTGTAGAGTTGGGGAGTTTATATCGCAATTAACCGACTCCTGGCTACTACTGAACTTTCTGTTCGAAAACACTAACACTGTCCGACCTGGGTATCAAACCACCACCTCCACCACCACCACCACCACCTCTTAAAGCAGTATTATTTTAATATTACTTGAGTGTAGGAAAGAGATGGAGCTAGACGTCCTGTATAGCTCCATCTCTTTCTGACACTGAAGTAACCTTAAAACAGTACTGCTTTAAAAAGTGGTGGTTGGCCCGAGACCAACGATAAAGACGTCCACTGCTGGACATAGGCTTCCCCCAAGCACCGCCACTTCGACCGGTTCTGTGCTTCCCGCATCCAGCGGATTCCTGCGGCCTTCATAAGCTCATCGGTCCACCTTGTAGGAGGCCTTCCAACGTTACGTCTTCCGATACGCGGTCGCCACTCCAGAACCTTTCGGCCCCATCGGCCATCTGTTCTGCGAGCAATGTACCCTGCGCACTGCCACTTAATTTTAGCAATTCTTCGCGCTATGTCGGTTACCTTGGTTCTCCTGCGTATCTCTTCATTTTTGATTCGATCACGTAGGGAAACTCCAAGCATAGCCCTCTCCACTGCCCTTTGACCACTGTTAATTTCTCTATAACTTCTCAAAAGCCTTCCTAATCTGACTTCATTAATCAACTCACCCTCAACGGCAACTCCTGCTTCCGATCCAGCACTGTTTCCGACTTCACATAAAAAGCCTTAGTCTCTGCCAGCAGCTCCACAGCCGACTTCCGTTTCTGCTGCTGCGGCTGCGCAAGAGACCGCGGGGCCGCCATGCCGTCCCTCGACTTGCGCGGGAGTTTGAAACTCGCGAACAATGAGTCTGCGAGACGACGCCTGGGGAGCGATGAGAAACTGTGATCATTGGATTAGTCTGCCTAGATTCTTAGGTTCGCTCCTGGGCAAAAGGGACTGAAATTGATATCAGTGCTTTAGCCATCATTGTTTTGTTGTGAAAAAGGGATGGTGCTTTATTCTTTATAATTATATATTTCGCTGTCGCAAAACAATATTGATGGCTCCAATATAGCTTAAAATATGGTACCAGTATTTTGATCTGAATGATTTCGTTTTATGACAACTAGTTCGGGATATTCTTCACTGATAAAACGTGACAGTGACCTAAGGTCTTTACTGGCTAAAATTATGAGCACTTGAGCAACAGTGGTTGAATTGATCATAATTATGGGTGGATTCTGAAAAATACAACTTACTACGTAAATAAAGACATATCAAGATGTTGAATTTTCTTACCTGGGCGGCGACTCAAACGACCTCGAAAACGCCGGACAATTGGCAGCACCCTCAAACTTCTTCCGTACTTCCTCGACCTTAGACCAGCCGGCTTCCACGTTGAGCCGGCGGTTTAGCGGTGTGGCTTGCGACGCATGCTTCGCCAGCTCTTCCCTGGTCCTCTTGACCGACACCTCGGGGATGGTGTCACGGGGGCGCAGGCCCCGCGCCTCGTGGCATCTCTCGATGAACTGCTGTCGCCGGAGCGAGAAGTTCACTGATTGGTGATGGTCTTCGTCGTCGTCTAGACACCTAGAAATGGGAATTGGGGTTTCTGTTTAGCATATGCATAGCATATTCAGCTTATAACTTAGTTACTGCTGGGAACTTCGCCTCTCTGCGAGAGAGAGTGGGCCGTAATCCACCAAGCGATGTCACAAATCATCGATTTTTTGGTTCTAGGACATGCCGTTGTCCTCACGATATTTTCTTTCACCGTTTATAGAGCAGGGGTGATGAAATATATAACACAAAGTAACGTAAGTAACGTGCCTGCTTGGGTTTGAATTTGAACCAACGACTCGTAAGTCGGGGATGATACCAGCGGGCCACCACTGCTGGTTTCTATTTATTGAAGTGAAAACATGAGTAAATGTCTCCGATAGAGGGAGTTGAACAGGTGCATAGCTTAGATAGCTATGCACCTGTTCAACTCCCTCTATCGGAGACATTTACTGGGCCCAGAAATTGTGTTCAGTTGACGAAACCTGATAACAATGGGCTAGTTAGCATGCCGAAATAATTGCGTTGATCTAGATTTTTTCCACAATGTTACTGGAACTCGGTAGGTATTCGAATGCCCAACTTAAGTACTTAAACCAAACGTTTTTGTATTCTACGCAGCAAGGCGTGTTAGTGTTGTGTCATTCAGTAACTAAGTACCTACTGCAATCGACTGGCATCCACGGGTTGTGCAGTGTCGCATGGCTGCAGCTTAGCCTTGATACTTGAATTACTTTTTTAAGTGCTTCAATGTAATTTTATAGCCATCTAGAGACATTACTTAGAAGTGAATCGTCATGATTTAATTACCGTAAGTTAGGTTCGTTGCTATAGAAATTGAATTAATTTCCGTTCCTTTGAAAGAACTTTAACTTCACGAGCATTAAATAAAAAGAGGACTCAAAAAAGTCAGGCGTAATTTCAGAGGCTGGGATGTGCGGTCTTTGATCGGTTTTATCCTCAGACAGAATACCAAACGGTTTTTGTCCTCCCAAGTTTTATGCAGGGATTGCAAGGTGCAATCTGGTCCTTTGGGAGTTCCAAAGCACATAATATTGTTGGTCCTTCTAAGTCATACGGGATGCGCTAAAATAGCCCGCGAAATTCAAATTTTCTTATGTTTTTTTTGCAATTTGCTGGTCAGGGTCAGGTTGTATGTTAATTAAAATATGATTCGCGACCGTGACATGTATTTACAGAATTATACTCATTAGAATGATCAATACAACCCACCTTTAATTGGTATTTGGTACGTAGAATCGTTGAGCTCTTTACGTTCTGAGTTGAGCTGCACGATTACTGACAAATGCGTGCACTGACTTGACAGGTCCACTTAATCTGTGTGGTTCTTTCCTCAAAAGACCATTTCAGACACCAATCTACATAGTCTGACCAAGATTATGTCTGGACTTTAAAAGATGAACTCTGAGTTTGTTTCGGCCTTTCTTCTCAGAGTGGGCAGATAGGAAACGCCGACCTCATCTAGTTTTTAAACTTTGATTGACGTGTAAAAGTGTTTGTACAAACCTACTTACAGAAATAAAATAATTTATAATTTACCTAGCAGGCTGTGCGAGGTGCGACCTGCAGGGTTGGTAGCAGGAGAGGGCGGCCATGTCTCGGGCGGGGCTGCCGGGGGAGGCGCGGGGTGCAGGGGCCGCAGCCGGCGCCGCTCATCATTCGAACCGCGCACAGGAGTCACCGCCGCTACTATCACTGGCTTCTGCAACAAAGAAGAGGTTATGTTAGAATGTTAGAAGCTTCAAGAATACTGCCAAAAAGAAGAATCAAGAGGATTGAGCCAATGAAGAAGAGTCTTAACCACAGGAGGAATCCATTATGTGCTAGCGTTAACAACTTAGCAATTAAATATTTCTCAAAATAGGTAAACCTGAACAACATTGTAACTCCTTTAAATAAATAAATAAATTAAAAACACAGTCGAAAGAACTACTTCCTTTTTTTTGAAGTCGGTTAAAATGGATTCATCTAATCATCTCATTTGGAAGAGGTTTTCCAAACAAGTAGTTAGTTAGCGTTTTGTAAAAAATTAAAAATCAATGTTGCCATCACCATAAATATGATTTACTTTTTGAACAGGCGTAGACAACCATGTTTATACAGGGTTATTGGTAAAACACCAACAACCTTTTAAGGGGTCATTGTACTCATCATTATGAACAACTTTTACTATGGGACCAAACCTGATATCGCGAAAAAAATCAGCTGTTCAGTACATTTATGTTCGCATAATTCGTCAAAATGTACTGAACAGCTGATTTTTTTTCACGATTTCAGGTTCAGTCCCATAGTAAAAGTTGTTCATAATGATGAGTACAATCACCCCTTAATAGGTTGTTGGTGTTTTACCAATAACCCTGTATACTCGTAACTACAGAATACAGTTAATGATGACGCAATTCTAATATGATGTTATTGAGGTGTTTGAAGAATGCATCACGCATCATAAAAATCACGCTTCACAACTCTGCTTACCTATACCATATTACCATAATCATCACGTTCGAAAACCGCTTTACTTTTAATTAAACTCATTAGTCTTTACATAACCTGTCCTATGATGTTACAAAGTTAAATATTTGAACGCAGTACTTTCACTGAATGACGCGACTATTTTTTACCAACTGTTAGGTAATAGTTAAAAGACTAAAACTAATACAATACTACGCAGAGAAAACTACACTGTAATGTTTAAAAAGTGAGGAGATACTGATGTTTTATGTTCGTTCGATGACTGTCTATTTAAAAGAGCATGATTTGCGAAATAATGTGAAACTGCCAGCGAATGCTGTCATGTCAAATTGGAGATATCTAATTACCTACTGACAGTACGTATTGTATTAAATGATTATATAGCCAATTATTAGCTAAGGCATTACATAAAAATGGTAACGTCATTATGGAATTCTATCAAAATTCTGGGTGGAATATGATATGACAGATAAGAATCTATGATCCGGGACTAACAAATATACAGCCGGCATCATACTGCCGTCATAAGGAAAAAAACCGGTCAAAAGCGATTCGGACTCGCGCACCGAGGCTTCCGTATGTACCATCATATTATATAAAAAAAATCTAAAAAAAGAAAAAATATTTGAGAATGTGCAAACAGCGCTCTTTCATATCTCACATGCCCTAGTAGCCCCACTTCGAATTTTTAAACCCCCTTACAGTCCCTGTTGCAAAAATATTTATATAATAGGTTGGGGAAAAAGTTTCTTCGCATTTTTTAAGAAAATTCAAAACATTTTTTAATATAGTTTATTTACATTTAACTAAAGTATGTAGGTACCATTTTGTTCGATAACTTTTTGCCATCTTGTAGGTAGGGACATGAACCCATTGCTATAGAAATTTTGGGACTTCTGGTCAAAATACCGCGACGAGTGGTTTTGGCAGTCCTCTCGTGATGTTAACCTGACACTGCCTAAAGAATTCTGAAGAGACCGAAACAGGTGGAAATCTGAAGGTGCAAGGTCAAGACTGGTTCAAACATTTTTTAATATAGTTTATTTACATTTAACTAAAGTATGTAGGGACATGATCCCATTGCTATAGAAATTTTGGGACTTCAAGGTCAGGACTATACGGCGGATGCATTAACACCTCCCAGCCAAACTCTCTTAATTTTTGCTGAGTGGCTAAAGATGTGTGAGGTCTAGCGTTATCATGATGAAAAACCACACCCCTTCTGTTGATTAATTCCGGCCGCTTTCTCTCAACTTCTTGCTTTAATCTCATCAGTTGTTCGCAGTAGAGTTCAGAATCGATGGTCCTGCCTGGTGGTAACAGCTCATAATGAATAATGCCCTTCCAATCCCACCACACACACACAGCATCACCTTGTTGCGAGTTAACCCGGGTTTCGGGTCTGTGAAGCCTGACCGGCCTTTGACCACGACCTTTTTCGCACGTTCTTGTCATACGTGATCCACTTTTCATCACCAGTTATCAGCTTCTTCAAAAATGGTTCGGTTTCATTACGTCGTAATAAAGAATCACAAATGAGTACACGGTTCATTAGGTTTCTTTCAGTGAGCTCGTGAGGTACCCAAATGTCGAGCTTTTTTGTGTACCCAGTTTTTTTCAAATGCGCCAAAACTGTTTTGTGGTCAATTTCCAGATCTTCAGCTACGTCATAACTACTGATATGCCGATCTTGCTCCACTTTTTCAAAAATGGCATCCATTTTATCCGTAATAGGGCGACCAGAGCGACGTGCATCTTTGACATCAAAATTTCCGGATTGAAAACGCTTAAACCAAATTTGTGCTACTCTCACAGACACTACACTAGGTCCATAAACATCGCAAATTTTTTTCGCGGCTCGCGTTGCATTTTTACCTTTTTTGTAGTAAAATTTTAAAATGTATCGAATTTCTTCATTAGATTCACTCATCTTGACGGTACGAAAAACAAATGAAAATCACACATTTTCCTAATTTAAACTTGGAATTATGTTCTTTAAAATTTAAACTTTCAATGATACCAAAACTAGCCAGATACAAATAGTATAGCCAAAGAGGTTTAATACAAGTTCATACATACTATAATGCGAAAAGACTTTTTCCCCAACCTAATATATTTATTTCTTTTTTATTTGCAAAATAGTTGGGCAAACGTCATCTAAAACTATTCCAAATTTCAAGTTGATAGCATTAGTGGTTCTTGAGATATCCAGCAGTGACAGACAGAAAGACAGACCGAGTCGCACCATAAGGGTTCCTTTTTACCATTTTGGTACGGAACCCTAAGAAGATGTATCTATCATATTTTTATTAAAAATAAAAACAAAAGTTATTTATTTATTATATATTAATTTAATATTTGCATCTATATTTCGATAGATCAAACTGTAATCCTCAATTTTGCACTACAATGTTATTATTGATGTTATTTTCTTTCGTACAGAGAATTTTGTATTTTTTTATTTGAGATAGGTTTGCTCTTGACTTTCGTCTAGGTCAGAGGTGACTTAAAGTGTACGATGGAGTGAGCTTACCCAGAAGAAGCCTGTTCACTTTGAAGAGATTCGGGTTGTATGCGTTCGGGAACACAGGACGCAGGTAGTGAGTTCCACTCTTTTGCCGTGCGCATTATGAAGGATGTTTGAAAGCGCTTAGTGCGAATTGGTGGAATGGCAATTAGGTATGGTAACTTGCAGTCCATGCCTAGGAGCTCGAGCCGATCTGTTACAAGAACAGATGTACCCCGAAAAGTAGGAGTTTGGTCGAAACGACTCCTTTTAGCGGTGAAAAAACACGCCTGTGTTTTGGAGGCGTTAAAAGAGACCAGACTGTCATCACCCCATTGAGAAACAAGGCTTAATGTCAAATCTGTCCGCTCTACCATGGCCACTCTCAAAGTCGTTCTTTCTTCGAATTTCAAAACTTCGAATTTTAATAAGTATAAAACATTTCTTTTACTCCATTTCAATATTTCTGTACAAACGTCCTT
The DNA here is from genome assembly GCA_948252095.1 of Dicycla oo. Lineage (NCBI taxonomy): Eukaryota > Metazoa > Arthropoda > Insecta > Lepidoptera > Noctuidae > Dicycla > Dicycla oo. The sequence goes on from OX411730.1 coordinate 13,074,186, forward strand.
TTTCCTTATCGCGGCAGTATAAGTGTGGCCAAGTGACCTGCTAATTGACGATATACCTACAAAGAGTATTTAACATTAATCTCTTCTGTATATTTTTGCTGCTCGCGGTTAGCTTAATATGTTTTCCACTTCCATTCTCCCCTGTCATTCGTCACCTTAGGGCCTCTCCCTCTCTAACCATCTACATCACTCCCAGGTCATTGTTAAATAGGTTAAACCTTCAGCAAGCCTGAAATAATGCAAACTGAACTCGGGCGTACGAGATTCCCTACAGAGTTAATTTCGGGGTGGATGTACCAGTAAAACATATAAACACAAGTGCCCCAATTGGCCGGTATTCGGGCCACGTCCCGCAATTCGGGCTGGCCATAATATTGATGAATAGTATCCGCGCATACATTTAGCTTTATTAAGCCGAGTGACAATACTGACCGCTGCATAATGAGGTTATTGTGCGCCATTACTGGTTGGGTCACGTTAATATGAACGCGGTTGCAATTTAATTTTTAACCGGTTTTTGTGGATCGGCGTTAACATTTCACTGAGTACAGTCCAATTAACTTTGGCTTCCATTATCAGAGCAGCCCGGTTTGAGTAGTTTTCACTCTTACAGATTAGTTTACCGCAGTCGACTGCTGGACCTGGCGTCTCCCAGGCTTCGCCAGAACACCTTGTCCGCCGCCTTCCGCATCCAGTCTGTCCCAGCCACTTGTCCCACGCTATGCTTGCCGATACGCGGTCTCCACTCCAGGACTCGTCAGCTCCACCGGCCATCGGCTTTTCGAGAAACATGGCCAGCCCACTGCCACTTCAGTTTGCTTTTTTCTCACTCTTTGCTGGTATATACGAGTATGTATGTACTCTATTACTCCCCAAAAACATTTGAGATCAAAAACATGTTTTTTTTTTAAATATATTTAAGATGGGTTTGCTCTAGACTCTAGTCTAGGTCGGAAGTGACAGAGACAGAGTCGACGATGGAGTGAGCTTACCCAAAAGAAGCCTGTTCACTCTCACTTTGAAGAGATTAGGGTTGTATGCGCTCGAAAACACAGACGCAGGTAGTGAGTTCACTCTTTTGCTGTGCGCATTATTAAAGACATTTGGAAACGCTTAGTGCGAATTGGTGGAAATAGCAACTAGATAGGGATGGTAACTGGCAGTGCGTCTAGATGTCCGATGGTAGAAGGGGGCCGATGGAATCAGGTCGTGGAGTTCTTGGGCACACTCACCGAAGTACAATCTGTAGAAGACCGACAAGCAGGCAACCTTGCGGCGATGAGCCAAGCTATGAAGCTTGGCATCTACCAGTTTTACGCCGCCAATGAGCCTCTTAGCTCTGCGTTTCACCGAGTCAAGCGCGGCTAGTTTGTATTGAGCTGATCCATCCCAAAGGTGGCTGCAATACTTCATGCAGGATCGGACTTGCGCTTTATAAAGAGTTAAAAGCTGTCCAGGCGTAAAGTATCACTTCACCCTATTTAGGATGCCCAGTTTCTTGGCCGCAGTTTAGTAAAAAGTGCGAATAAAAGTAAAATTTTAAACAAAAGAGGATAGTCCTATCCAAATTTCGATTATTTCTACTTCTAGAGTAAAAAAAACAAGCGTATTCGAGAGTTCATCATCTGCCTTTTCACCACTATGTCCAGTCTAACCGGATGCAGTTGGATACCAGTATTTTATATGGAGCGACTGCCTATCTGACCTTCACAACCGTATCTGGGTAATACGGCCGTGCTTCGAAAACTCTGGATGCTTATTTTTTAAACGTCATTTTGTAAAACCGTATACGTAAGAAGTTGGCAGAAACATCTCTGCGCTGATTTGTTGGATTCATTTTCTCCTCTACTGATTATTATTTCTCCTGACAAGTTTATTCTGTTTATATGTATGTGTGTATGTTTGTTTGTATGTATGTATATATTGATGTATTTATTCTTGTATTTTATAGTTATTTTCATGTTATCTATCCTTTATATTGCACCTGCCATGTTTTTCTCTCTGCATTACCCTAAGGTTGACTGGTAGAAAATGCCCCAGACATTAAGTCCGCCTTTGTACGGTATTTGTTTTTTTTACTCGTGCATAAAGATTTAATAAATAAAACCATTTTTAGATTCGTAAGTTCAGCAGCGCATTTGATTGCTTCTGTTTCAGCGGCAGGCTATAATCAGGGATGTTTGCGGAAATGCGTGTTGATTGTTATTATGCATTAATGCGTAAAAGATGTGCGTCCTTGGTGCTCAGGGTGCGAGCCAGTTCCAACAGCAACCTGGGAATGATTGCTGATAGGCTGGATTGCTGTATTGTAAATCGTTGCTCCAGTATCTCGGCTGAAATGCTGAAGCAATGATTATTTTGGTACCTATGTGCGTTTATGTAATTGTATCGCTAACATTATGTAGTTGTAAGTTTATTTATTCTTACTAACACTTAGGGTACGGCCTGAGTGCACGCTCGACTCGAGCGTCCGGCGGAGCGGGTCGTGCGACGTTCGGCCAACACTCGCGAGTGTCCTGAGTGACGGCCTAGCGGCGCTAGGTGAATTTGCACGCAACGCTGAATGTCCCGCTGGACGCTTTTTCACTCGGTTCGTACACTTATGAGTGTCATTGTTACTCTCAATAAAGAATTTCAAATAAACATAATCGGAACTAAATACTCATAAAAATAAACCTTTATCCACAACACCATGCGGTATAGAAAGTTGCCACCAGTTACCACTCACGGGAAAACGAAAGTAGGTACACAGTGTTTATCTAGTTTTTTCCTCACAAATTACCCGCGTTTATGAGAAACTTCTTGGTAAACAAAGGCGGCTAATGCCACGCTTGAGTCAATTGAATGAGTATACTATACACACAGTAAGTGAGATTACAAGTCTTTAGAGCACTCGGTATGAAGTATTTTTTTGATAATGTAAGCTTTTTGAGGCAACGAGGTAAAAGGAGTAATTAGAAAAAGTTCCGTTTATTTTAAGAAAGTAGGAAATTACTGATATTATGCTCAGCTTATACAGGGTGGCATACATCAATCCGCAACCTGTTATTATGGATTCAGAACATGAGTCCGCGGGGCAATTGCGTAACACACTATCAATCGGAATCGGTTTCATTTTGACAGTCCAACAACATTCATTGCGTTATTTAAGTTGTCGAGCAGACAAATTTTTCGAACATTATGAAGCAATGGATTAGCAATTTGCTTCAAAATGATTCAGATTCCGATTGAGCGTGTTACGCAATTAGGGTGCCGGGACCCCATACGTTGAAATTTTTCATCGGTTATTAAAAAAGAAATAGCTGTTTCATACATTTTGACAGCGTTCCTAGGTATTGCACTTTTATATGAAACAGCTGATTTTTGTTTTGATAACCGACCAAAAATTCTACTGAATTCGTTACAGTATGCGCGTCGATGTCCCTACCACCCTATACAGCGGTATATGATATTGTGAGTTGATGGTTTTCTTAAGAATGATTATTAATTAAGTAGAACTACTTACAAGAACCATCCAAGAAGTAGAAATAATAATAATAATAATATCCTGGGACATTTCACACACGGTCATCTAATCCCAAACTAAGCAGAGCTTGTACTATGGAAACCAGATAACTGATATACTACATACACTACTTTTTTTTTGTAAATACATACTTATATAGATAATTACACCCAGACTCAGGACAAATAGACAACCTTGCTATAGATATTAAGGGCGAACCGAGCTTTTGCCTTTGTCGCTTTTTCTTTACGTGTGCATAAAGAGTAAATAAAATAACCACACTTTTGCACTTTTTGAATATTTTTCCTTGTTATTTTCATCATATTGCTCTTAAATAAAATAAAAAAAATCTATCGTGTATAAACGCTTCAGTCACCTATGAACTTTACCTTAGTAAATTAATGATAATATCAAATTACTTATTTACCTATATAAAAAAAAAAAATACTCGAAATCAGATAACTTTGCGAATTTGTTCTATCGAGCCAACTTTATCAAATCGTTTTCCATCGTGTATACTGTCTAGTATATATACAGGGTTATTGGTAAAATACCAGCAACCTCTTAAGGGGTCATTGTACTCATCACTTTGAACAACTTTTACTATGGGACCAAATCTGAAATCGCAAAAAAAAAATCAGCTGTTCAGTAGGTACATTTTGATGAATTATGCGAACATAAATGTACTGAACAGCTGATTTTATTTTCGCGATTTCAGGTTTGGTCCCGTAGTAAAAGTTGTTTATAATGATGAGTACAATGACCCCTTAAGAGGTTGCTGGTGTTTTACCAATAACCCTGTATATCCCCAATAATACCAATATAATATTTCCTTAGAATTTAATAAAAATTAAAAATAATTCATTTCTGGTAAAGTAACATAAATAAATAATTGAAATGATTCAATTGTTTACTACTTCAACAACGGTTATAAAAATGTATTTGTTTCTATGAAAAGCTCGGTGCACCGTTAAAGGATATTTTCCGGAAAGATTGAGAATCTGGTTTGGATTGGGAATTTGGTCTGCCTCCAGAAACATCAGCTGATCAGCCTGTATCAGTCCACTTCTGAACATCTGCCTCTCCAATCACTTTATTTATCTCGACCCTCAGCTATTCTACCAGCGAATCAAATATCTGGCCTTACTAAAATTGTAATTATCCTCAAAGAAATTACATAGAAATTATCTACATTAAGTTACTTTTGGCAGAATAATAAGTACCTACAGGAGCACAAAATGGTCATACTTTGGCTTTTTCATACAAATAGCTATACGTGGTAAGCGATAGACCCTCCCATGAATAAATGGGCCGGTAAGATTATTTATTAGGTATTTGATAGAATATTGGGACGTTAAAACCATACATAGATAGGTTTTCCTATATCCATTATGCCAAAACTGGTCCTAGATAGGTTATTGGGTTCGGCCGTTAGATGCTATAGATATCCGTACAATGAATTGTAAAAATAGATTAATCGCCCTTTGTATCAAAATAATCTAACTGTGCTATACTTACAGAGCTCTTTTGTTATTTCCTCGGAACTGTTTTTGATGAATGACGCTTCATTGTCGGAGAAGATCACGTTATGTAACAGAGGAAGTTACTATCGATATCACTGTCTTTGTATAAAGAAACTATTATGAAGAGGAACGCGGATAAAGCATAGAGTTGTGGGCTCATGGCGTACCTAATAGATAAACTTTTTGAAGACTTCTACCATATTGATGGCATATCTAATTGAATTATTGATGATATATGATGACACCAATGCTTTAGGTACAGTTAATTTCAAACTAGCCTCTACTGAAACACAGAAATATCATATATCTGCGTTAGACTCTAGGCCGTTGCCATCTACCATATAATTATGCCAGCGGCCTAAAAGCCATAAAGGATGATAAGTACCTTAGATTTTCAGTTAGTTTAGTGTTTTTTTTAGTTTTTCAAGGCGACAAAATAATTATCAACCGAATAGTGCACACAATTTCACCAAGAGGGTAGGTAATCCAGAAACCGCGGAACTAATCAATAAAATTGCTAAGTTAACATATCTATCACAGATACTGGTCAAGGAAATAAAAATAAATAAAAAAAAAACAACAAATTACGTATTCAGCAGTAGCTCAGTAGTTTGCGGTGACACCCGACTTTACCCGAGGCTTGCGCAAGCGCACAGACGTGATGCGAGCGCGGCGTCATCTATAACGGTAATCATTGTGGCTAACAATTTATTAGTAAATACTTGTGCCTCATTTGTTTTTATTAGGTGCCTAACTAACGAATGCAAGCGCTGTCTTGAATGTATCTAGTATTTTTCGGATTTTGTGTGCTTTGATAAATATTATATCCACTCACGCGTCCCGCTTCCCGCGCAACCCTGGGTGATTATTGTCACGGAACATATTTTTCTCCGCGCGGCTTAATTCCGGGGCACTTTAACTCGGCTTTTAAACAAATAGATAGAACTTATAGTACACTTATGACTGTTTCCTCAAGTGGACAGACCAGGCTACAACACAACTTATTTTGTAACTTTAAATGACTTTGTTTTATTTAATACGCCAATAAAAAAAACAAAACTCGTATTATTTCAAAATCTAAAACGATAACCCTATTTTTTTTAACCTAAAATATAGCGCAATTCAGTTTGCATCAAATAACATCATAATATTTATACCAGCTCCATACAAAGCTTTGCCATATCTTCTATATTAATAAGAAAGCGTTAATCTCTGGAACTACCAATCGGATTTGAAAACATCTTTTTGCATTTGATGGCCCAGTTCTTAAGGAAGGCTATAGGCTATTTAACATCACGCTAGGACCCTTAAGTGCCGAGCAAAATGAAAAAAAAAGTTAGAAAGAACGCTAAGCGAAAACGAAGTAGTTAATAGCGCGGGCAGCAATGCATGCGATGCGACGGGGTGGGTCGCGGGAGCAAGAAATTTCACGCGGACGAAGTCGCGCGCAGAAGCTAGTGTATAAATATGTCTAGCTAGTATTTGTTTGATATTAGCTGCCAGTACAGCTGTAAATATCTCACGGTGATAACTTAAGCGTAGTGAGCTTGAAGTTACCTGTGATTCCATCTGATGCTTGACATTGACACTACTGGCACTTCCAGCTCACTTCACTTAAGAGCGGCCAATCCGTCATACTTTTCATACAAACGCTACGAGCGTTTGTATGAAGCGTGATTATAGCGTTTTAACATATCTTCCTAAGAAATTTTAGACTAATAGGTATTTTCTGCAATGTATCTAGGTTTTGTATCAATGCGAAAAGTAAAATTTGGAGAAACAAATTCAGTATAAGCCTCCAAAAATCTGATTTTTTGCACAATTTTTACCTGAACTTTGGCCGTTCATAATGTACCCATAAATTGTAAAAGTAAAGAAAACATATTGATTGAAACCTCGCACATATAATGGAGATTCTAAATGACAAACATTTATTTCACAAACTTGTAAGGCTTCCTAAAAATCACGCATTTCCTGGAACAAGTTTCATAAAATTTCCGCACACAATTTTTCGTTCAATGTTATCGCGTTCTCACTGATGTTTAGGCTTTCATCGTAGGAAAGGATCTACCAACTTATTAAGTACTTAGGTAAGTACCTATATACCTAAGTATAGGTACTTAATAGATCCTGTATTTTCGGGAATAAATTGCTTGTCTGATTAAAGATTTAGCTTGCAATCCTCACTAAAAAGTTTTTGAAGAACCAGTGTTCTTTATTTTTAGGTTTCCGTACCAAAATGGTAAAAAGGAACCCTTATGGTGCGACTCCGTCTGTCTGTCTGTCTGTCACAGCGGGATATCTCGAGAACTACTAATGCTATCAACTTGAATTTTGGAATAGTTTTTGATGAAGTTTGCCCAACTAATGTGCAAATAAGAAAGAAATAAAGTGGGGCTACTAGGGCATGTGGGGTATGATATGAAAAAGCTCTGTTTGTAAATTTTCAAACATTTTTTCTTTTTTTAGGCCGAATAGTTTTCGACTTTTGATGAAAAATGTAAAAAAAATACCGTGCACCCCCTTATCTCCGAAGTTTGCATAGAGAAAAATCTGAAATTATTCTGTGTTATAGAAGTTTATGTAAAGATTACAGAAAAATAAAACGATGTCTCTAAATATAATACTTTATTTTTTTGATAGTACGGAATCCTCGATGCGCGAGTCCGACTCGCTCTTGGCCGGTTTTTTCTAAAACTTTTCAGTGCTGATCGTAGTTACTGCCAACATGTGTTGGCTTATTAATCTGCGTACCCTTTTCCCAACTATGTTGGGGTCGGCTTCCAGTCTAACCGGATGCAGCAGTTATTACCAGGTCAACAAATACTCATATCATCAAAATAATGTAACCAAATATAAAGATTATTAATGCAAAGATTACTCACATTTTAAACTATCCTTGACCCATACGCATGTAAATGAGAATTTCAAACAAGATGTCACGAGTTTGAAGGTACGATCGTAACGAAATTGTGCAACTTATTGGCTTTCATTGTTATATAAAAATGTTATAGACAAAAGATAAATACTTCTTGAAGTCTTTTTTAGGGTTCCGTACCTCAAACGGAAAAAAACGGAACCCTTATAGGGGTCTCGTCTGTCTGTCTGTCTGTCCGTCGGTCACAGGCACAGCCAATTTGCTCCGAATCTAACGGAGCGATTTTGTTGAAATTTGGTACACATATGAATTTCTGTGACCCAAATAATTAATAACTTAAATAACAACACCAGCGCAGGTTTAGAAGGTATCACTACAAAATCACTAAAATGTGTTGCAAATCTAATTCTTGATGAACTTACTAGTTGCATAAACAAATGTATGAAATCAGGAACATTTCCAAATAGTCTTAAGGTTGCAAAAGTTACGCCAATTTACAAATCCGGAGTTAAATCAGAGCCGGGCAACTATCGTCCTATTTCAGTGCTCCCCGTATTATCAAAAATTTTTTATCAAAAAAGTCTTATACAATCGCCTCGAAAAGTACCTAATATGTCTAAACTTCATATATGAAAAACAGTATGGTTTTAGACCGAAATCAAATACACTCTCGGCTACTATAGACCTGGTGACAAATATAAAGCTTAATATTGATAAAAAGAAAGTGGCTGTGGGTGTCTTTATTGATCTAAAAAAGGCATTCGGTACTGTCAGTCATGAATTGTTGCTAAGGAAACTAATGGAAATCGGGATACAAGGACCTGCCCTTGAAATTTTTAGATCTTACCTGTCAAACCGATATCAAATAGTTAAAATTGCTGACACTCACAGTGATCCCAAAATTATTACATACGGTGTGCCCCAAGGCTCAATTTTGGCACCCTTGTTATTCCTACTGTACATAAATAGTGTCCACAAAATTGGTCTGAAAGCTGACCTAACATTATATGCAGATGACACATGTTTGTTTTACTTCGGCCACTCAATCGATACTATTGTTAAGCAAGCACAGAACGATTTGGACATACTCAACCTGTGATTTCAACAAAATTTTCTCACCATTAATACAGCTAAAACAAATTACATGATATTCACAGCAAAAAATAAAAAAAATCGGCAATTATACTGCATTAAAAATAAATAACCAAACCCTAAACAAAGTAAATCAAGAAAAATATTTTGGACTAATTTTGGATAGCAAATTGACATGGCTACCACATATTCAGAAAATAAAATCAAAAATACAATCACTCATGGGTAGCCTACGAGGTATTGTTTGTTGCTTGCCACACCAGGTTCGCTATTTAATCTACTTCTCCCTTGTTAAGCCGCATATTGACTACCTAGTGGAAATATGGGGTGCCGCTGCCAAAACACATACCAACCTACTACAAACTGCTAAAAACGTTATTTAACTATGACTATCTAACTCCAACAGTAACTCTTTACAAAAAAAAATAAAGTAATGAATATAGCACAAACATACATACACTGGTCAGCAAATAAACCGAGCCACCCGCTACCTAGGAACTCTGATTCGATTTTCTCAAAAAGTATAAAACTTACAACTATCAAAGTTATACCTACAAAAAGTGCGTTTCATGGTGATTAAAATGACTACAAATTAATTCGAAAGTACCGTCAACTCACATTGTAATCAAGCAACAAACACAATGCTAACGATTTGCTCTGTTTTCACCAGAGTTTGAAATTAGCGTTCTTTTTCTCTACAATGAGGGTAGTCGGATATTTCTTATCATTTCTTTAGTTTTTGTCCATCGTTTGCTCAGACGCGTGTGTTTTTGCTACTTTTTTCGATTAATAATGGATACAACACCTCAGGAAGCAGCTCAAGCTGTAGCATTACTTCAAGCAGGCATTGCGCAACGTGAAGTCGCTCGAAGGCTTCAAATCAGCAGATCTTCGGTGCAACGAGTTTACAGACGATACCTAGAGACTGGAGCATTCGATCGCCGTCCAGGTACGGGCAGACCTAGGGCTACATCAGCAGCAGATGATCGTTATATCCACCTTACTGTTCTGCGAAATCGCCACCTCAACGCAGTTCAAGTCCAACAAAGTCTGCGTGACGAACGCAAAGTGGTCATAAGTTCAGATACCGTCAGAAGGAGACTTGCTGAACGGAACCTGACCCCAAAAAGAGCTGCAACAGGCCCAGCATTAACGGTAGCACACTGTCGAGCACGACTTGAATTTGCTCGAGAGCATAGGGATTGGACATTAGAGCAGTGGAGTAATGTACTCTTCACTGATGAGACCAGGGTGAGTCTACATGGAAGTGATCGACGTCAGAGAGTATATCTTCGCCCTGGAGAACGTTATTCTCAGTGTTGCATCGAGGAAACTGTTGCTTATGGAGGAGGATCTGTAATGGTCTGGGGCGGCATCTCGTTAACAGCACATACAGCGTTAGTTTTCATCGAACCGACGGGCCATACACGTGGACTGACTTCTCATCGCTACATTACTGAAATCCTCGCAGACCATGTGGTACCTTACGCAGGATATATCGGACAGGATATGCAATTGATGCATGATAATGCACGGCCTCATGTTGCTCATGTGGTGACCCAGTATCTACGCGACGTCAGCATTCGTACGATGGACTGGCCAGCTCGAAGCCCGGACTTGAAACCGATAGAACACTTATGGGATGAGCTGAAACGTCGGGTTCGAGCCCGGGTACTTGCTCCAACAAGGCTTCCAGAGCTGCGAATCGCAATTGAAGAGGAGTGGAATACAATTCCTCAAGATTTTATCGTCAGGCTCGTAAGGTCGATGAATACAAGGATGCTGGCAGTTATCCGAGCAAGGGGAGGGAATACGGAATATTGATCAAAAACTTTTTTGATTTTATCTTTGTTTTTGGCTTTAATTTTTTTTTTCACTTTATCATTACTAACGATTGTCACGACTGGAAAACGACTCTTCTTTGTAAAATCCTTAATAAACACTGAAATATTGATTAAACCCAATTGAGTTTCCTTTCATTTTAATCACCATGAAACGCACTTTCTGTAGGTACAACTTTGATAATTGTAGGTTTTTTAGTTTTTGAGAAAATCGAATTAGAGTGCCTAGGTAGCGGGTGGCTCGGTTTATTTGCTGTCCAGTGTATATAACACATGCATACTAATTCGAAAAATACTAAACAAAAATATACACACAAATTTAACCTTCACAAAAAATATAAAAAAAAACAAAATGAAAATGAGACGTGAACAAAACTTTTTACAACTACACCCAGCCCGCACAAACTACGGAAGAAAGACTATCGTTTACGAAGAATCTAAAATATTTAATAAATTACCGAGAGACCTTAAAGAATCGAAATCCAAAACCACTTTTAAAAACCTACTTAAACAATTTGTATTAAAAAATTCACAGTCCCTACAATAGTGTCGAGCCACATCCAGTTACCCTTTATCTATGTTACACGGAAACTTGTTTACATGACGTATCGAACGAACATTTTGTCCATAATAATTTGTAATCTACCCTCAAAACATTTACGAAATCGACGTCTAATTTTTGTAATACCCCCAACTTTTTGTTCTTTTTAAGTATTTAGTTTTAATATTCTCATGGAAGTGAATAGTGTAATTCTTATGAGAATAAATGATCTTAAACCTCAAATACGAAAGTGTAACGTAAATAAATGAATTTTGAATATGGGGGTCACTTTTGAGGGCAAATAAGAAAATTTAAATTTTTTGCAAACTGTACCGTGTGACTTATGAAATGAAAGGGTTTACTGTGAGGGCCTCAAATTGATTTTTTTTTAAATGTTTTAAAGTTATTAAGAAAATATACGAAAATTGACCATTCCCCCGTTATCTCCGAAACTACAGAGCCTAAAATTTTGAAAAAAATAAAATACAAAATAGTTTTATATTTATAGATTACAGAAAAATTGACAAGAAGTCTGTGGTCTTAAAATAACATGGTAAATCTTTCAATATTGTGCGTACAAACTCACATTTGCAGTTGGAATGTATGGGAGGACATGTTTTCAACTACAATGTTAAGTTAGTTCTTGGGATACATTGGGATAAACTACGGAACCCTTCATTGTGCGTAGTACGGTACAATACGCACTACGGTTTTTTAGGTATTGGATGGCAAATTAAATAAACCCGATGGCCTGGTGGTCAGCGGTTGGTTAGCTACCACTGCTTTTGAACCTCTCTATGGCATTCTAGCAGTTGCCTAGTTTTGAGAGAAGAGAAGCTACTAACTTGATTCTAAAATATCATTATCCTCTTGCTTATCCCTACCTATATGGTGACTGGTAATTAGTGACCGATACTTAAACACGTGATTGTACTCATGATAACAAACAACTTTTACTATGGGACCAAACCTGCAATCGCAAAAAAATATCAGCTATCCCATACATTCATGTTCGCATCTCATCGAAATGTTTTACGGCTACTGAGGGAGCAGCTCTTTTTTTTGCGAGTTCAGGTTTGGTCCCATAGTTAAAGTTGTTTGTTTTCATGAGTACAATCATGTGTTTAAGTATTGGTCACTAATTACCAGTCACATTATATTTGGGGTCGGCACTGGCTTTATCTTATATACATCTTTATCAGCCATAATTTCAAGGTTCGTTTCTATCCTATCCATATCTTCTTTCACACAATTCAATAATATTTTATTTGGTCTGTCTCCTTTCTTATAGCCTACGTGATACCTAGGTACTAAAGTCTACATGCGATTAATTTTTCTTGGGTATCTAATCATCGTAATCTCATGGCAAAATAATAACAGCCGCACGGGTCGACCGCAGGTTAAGCTACGCTTGCCGCGGTCGGTTCGTGGATGCGTGACCATCCGGCTGTCATTCGCAGATTTTTGACAGTCGTTACAGGTACTCAGTAGCCAAAAAGTCTGACAACCAGTCTTACCAAGGGGTATCGTATTACCCAGTAACTGGGTTGTGGAGGTCAGATAGGCAGTCGCTCCATGTAAAACACTAGTATGCAGCTACATCCGGTTAGACTGGAAGCCGACCCCAACATAGTTGGGCAACGGCTAGGTAGATTGATTGGGTATTCTAATCTCCTAAACATCGTTGGATAGTTACTATAGTTGGATACTTCTCTAACACACATGTAAATCCTTACCAATATATCAAGATTACTCTCATAATGCTAAAGATGATACTTATTCAAATTGTTTCAAAAGCAATAAAATGGAGATTTCAATTAAAAGAAGGGACTAACGGTCCATATGATAATAATGTCGGATGTTACTAAAAAGATTAGCATAAATAAATAAAAATCTTTAGCGTATGATATGTTCGTAACGTGTGGGTTGGGCCTCGAAATCAGCGGTTGAGGAAATACAGAGATCTATGAGATTTGGTAGCCAATTAGTTTATATTATTCGCGACCGTAACAAATCTGTATTTATACAACTAAAATTATTAAAATTATCTATACAACTCTCTAAGTTCATATAATCCTAATGAATAATAATAATCATAAAAATATCCAGGGACATTTCACACACGGTCATCTGATCCCAAACTAAGCAGAGCTTGTACTATGGAAACCAGATAACTGATATTACTACATACACTACTTTTTTTTGTAAATACATACCTATTTAGATGCACACAAATGTTTGTCCTGGATGGAAATCGAACCCACGACCTGCGACATGATAGGCCAACCACGCCAGCTGGCCTGTCAATGACTATTTCATGAAATCTAGACATTTATAATTATACTAACTTAAGGAGTTGTATATTCTAAGTATTATAATTTTGTAAATACATAGATACTAGGTGACTTTTTAACCTCTTTAAAAAAAATAGGATATAATAATAGGTGAACGAAGTAGAAACCTATGGAATACATAGTTTAAAAAAAAGAACGAATTGCGTATGCTTTGAATTTCGATATTTTTAAACGATCTATAAAGTTTTTCAAAATTTCTGTTTTTATTGTTCTAGTTTACTTCAAATGTGTAGTGTTTATTGATAGAGAAATTTCTGTCTAAGCTATTGAATAAACAAAAAGAAACTAGGTATGCCATAGGCTTCTACTCCGTTCACCTATTGTAGGTACCTACCCTATTTTTTTCAAGACGGTAAAAAAAATCATCCATTATATGTTACAGTCGCGAATTATACTTTAATCAACACACAAACAACATACAACGTACTGGTTCGCAAATTGCAAAATACGTAAGAAAATTTAAATTTCGCGGGCTACCTGGAGCTTCCAGCTTAAAAAGCCTCCTCATCCACCTTTGGCTGCCTCGTTGGTCTAGTGGTCGCATGCGCTACTGCTGAGCATGAGGTCCTGGGTCCGATGGGTTTTTCCATCAGGAATTTCTCAGTAGTAGCCCGGAGTCTGAATTTTTGTCCGGTTGTTGGCAATAGGCTCGCTCTCCATTACGTGGGACTTAAAAACACTCGCGAAATGTGGGGTACTTACTGTGGTACGCCTCTGAATAACCCTTCGGGGAATACATGCGTGATGTTATTTTTTTATGTAGTTTAATAAAGTTTGCTCTTAATTTGGACAAAAGTATTGATTGTACCAGAAGTCTTCTTAAAGGTTGTTATCAGAAAGCCTCACGAAATGGAAAAAGCAAGTGGAAGTGCCCACGCAGCTATCACAATTATGCGGAAAAAAATGTAAAATAATAACCTTCGCCAGTTTGTAATAAGTCTTAATTTTGTATGAACAACAAATAAGTTTTTCGTCAAAGTTAAATTTGTTGTTCATACAAAATTAAGACGTAATAGTTGTTATTATTTTAGATTTTTCACTTCCACTTATTTTTTTTATTCCGTGGGAAGCCTAATTTATTTTTGAAACTCTATAGACTCATCTTTTAGCGTTGCTCGAAGGACCAAATTCTTGAACCAGCAAGACTATAACTTTAGATACATTGCTGTGCTTTAGATACATAGGCTAAGGCTAAGGCTACATACTTTAAACTTTAGGACCAAATTCTTGAACCAGCAAGACTATAACTTTAGATACATTGCTGTGCTTTAGATACATAGGCTAAGGCTAAGGCTACATACTTTAAACTTTAGGACCAAATTCTTGAACCAGCAAGACTATAACTTTAGATACATTGCTGTGCTTTAGATACATAGGCTAAGGCTAAGGCTACATACTTTAGATACATAGGCTAAGAGACAGCACAGAAGTAGTAACAGAATCTTCGCCATTTTGCGGCAGCCGTTTCTTTCATGAAAAAAGTGGTAGATTTTCGCCAAAAATCTTTTGGAAGAACAAAATCAGCACAGTACAGTGGGCTCATTACTTAATGACCAAAAAGATTTGACTTTGAAGTAAAAAAGTTCCCACTTTTATCGGCTAATGAGTCATTAGCAAAAAAAAAAAAACTTTTTGAAGAGGTGAGTTGTCGATTTACCATTCGTTTTCTCTACGGAACCCTTCATTGTGCGTGTCGGACCACGCACAATGAAGGGTTCCGTAGTTGGGATGAATTTATGCCAAAAGCAAACTTGTAGTTGAAAAATGTGTTCTCCCATATATTCCAAATACAAATGTAAGTTTGTACACACAACAATGAGAGATTTACCATGTTATTTTAAGACCATATACTTCTTATAGGTTTTCCTGTAATCTATAGGTATAGAATTTTCTGTATTTTTTCAAAATTTTAGGCTCAGTAGTTTCGGAGTTATCTCCGAAACTACTGAGTGGTCAATTTGTGGGCAAAGTGGTGAATGGTCAATTTTCATCTATTTTCTTAAATAACTTTACAACAATTTAATTAAAAATTAAAAAAAAATCTATTTGAGACCCTCACAGTAAGCATTTGATATATTTTGCAAAACTTTTTATTTTAATTTTCTTATTTGGCCCCAAAAATGATCCCTATATTCAGAATTCATTTATTTACGTTACACTATGAATTTATACTTAATCGGTCCATTAGATTCGACAGACGGACAGACAGACAGACAAATGAGTGATCCTATAATAAGGGTTCCGCGTTTTTCCTTTTAAGGTATGGAACTCTAAAAATAGAACTTTCAAGATCTAATTTAGGTACCTGTTGTACTTTTTTTTAGTTAAAATAAATTAGTAAAATTACTCATACCAAAGACAACGCAACATCTATATTTTAATTACCGCTTAAACTCGCGCTACCGCTTCTAACTTCGCGCTTATTTCACAGCCCAACAAGTATGTATGTTTACGTTCACATTATTCACATTATAGCATTATGAAAAGCACTGAGCATCGCACTTGCTGTTAATATTACCTAGTTAGCAAGTGGAGCACTGCACACCATTTTATTAATTTCAAATGTGGAACACGACTTTTTTCACGTATGATCGGAACGAATTGTAAAAAGTAGGTGCTTAGTTTGTTAATATGAAACATATTTCACACTTGGTTTTCTTCACTTAAATCTATCTATTGGTTATCTTTCCTGAACCTAAGGTAAAGCCCTAAATTTGTTATGTAGCGTCTGAGATTATGTATTTTCAAGTCACTCAAAATAATTGCAGAATGGTACATAATTCTAGCGTTTAGAAGACCAATGAGACAAAAATCTGCATCTAGTATAAGATTTAGGCGGGAATGAGGGTTTAACAACTTACATTACTTCCAAGCTCTTTCGACGATTCCGTAAACACAAATCACACAAAATTTACCTATGGTATTCGAATTTAAATTTAGAACATCAAAGTATCCACAAAGATGCTTTGTGTTTTTTTTTTTTGTCAATTAATTGCACACAAACATCAAAGATTCAATAAGCGCACCGAGAATATCAGTAGCGACTAGCGGGTGCGTTCACTTCAGACGCAAAAACGTTAATAAATGAATGGTCAATTTGCAATATCAATTTATGTAGGGAACAAATAATGCACGAAAGACCATACAATAATTAGGGTTCACTAAGTACTCTAATTAGTACCTTCTGAACGCAGTTATTAGCGCAACAAAATTCTTCGATGTGTTAATTACGTACTATTAATTTGGGACGCCTAATTAGTAGAGATCGGAATAGGTAGAGTATATTTACCTAAACTTCGAGGGAGTAAGTAACTTAAAGTAGAGAATACCTCCTCTAAAATCCCGGAATAATGATATACAAGTTTTAATCCCGGGATTTAAAAATCACGAATTATTTTTTGGACTTTATAATATATGTAGTTACTATAATATTGATTTGAAGAATCGTATTATATTTTCTAGGGTTCTGTACTAAAATTGTGTCAAATTCAAATGTTGTGTTTTAAGTAGGTAAAACCAAATACAGAATAAACAAACAATTATTCAATTTTATTATTAAAGATACTTACTTATCCCAAACTTGCAAATTCCAGTTAACATCAAAATCCAAAAGAAATGAATTCATCGGTGACCGTAAAATCAAGCGAAAATATTCTGGTAAAGTAGATACAATTCCATTAAAATCTAGCTGGGGTCAAACGGAGGTTCCACAACACTGATTTAAATAAGTTCGCACACTTCAGAATATCATTCAAGAATGCACTCACGTTCATTTTACAATAGAAAACGATAGTTGCTAACTCGTTCATGTAAAGAACGCTTACAACCCGAATCTCTTCAAAGTTAGAGTGAAAACGCATCTTCTGGGTAAGCTCACTTCACCGTAGACTTTGTCTCTGTCACCTCTGACTTAGACTAT
This sequence comes from Dicycla oo, assembly GCA_948252095.1. Lineage (NCBI taxonomy): Eukaryota > Metazoa > Arthropoda > Insecta > Lepidoptera > Noctuidae > Dicycla > Dicycla oo. The sequence continues at coordinate 13,091,839 of OX411730.1, forward strand.
AGTCAAGAGCAAGCCCATCTCAAATAAAAAAAGAACCCTATAAATGTAATATGATTCTTCAAATCAATAATTTGTAACTATACCCGCTGCTTTTTTATTGGCTAGGGAGCTGCCACCATGATAGTGTTGCACTCATCATTATGAACGACTATTACTATGGGACCAAACCTGAAATCGTGAAAACAAAATCAGTTGTTCCCTACATTTTGACGAGTTAGTTTCGGTTTCCAGTTGAAATTCCAAGTTTTATATTTTATGAATTTGTAAAATGTGTCCTATTTAAGGAATATCGGCTTTTCAATGCTATGACAACTGATAATGATAAGTCGCTTGTTAGGTGGTATCGATTTCAGGGCGGAACTGTCGCGATTCCGAACGGGATTCTCGTCATTTCAGGAATTTCGTGAGCGATGTAAAAATTGCAGGAGCATTGAAATTTTGTACGGAACCGCAAATTAGGTACTCTATAGAGTACACTATTTGCTCACCGCACCGGGAACGGGACGTCAACGAGAAAACAGATGACGGCGCCATAGTAAATATACTGTCGCTACTTCGGCGCCGTCATCTGTCTTCTCGTTGACGTCCCGTTCCAGGGTGCGGTGGACGAACAGTTTTACGCGGCGTACATTGAAAAACACGGCATTTATACCAAATACCTGTTGCTTATAATATGTAAAAATATCTTCTTAATAAAAATATTTAATTAATTTTGGGATAGCTCAGCTAAATACCAACCGCGCGCTTGCCTCGGTGGAACGCAGAGCTACGAGGCTGATTGGCGACGTAAAACTGGTGGATGCCAAGCTTCACAGCTTGGCTCATCGCCGCAAGGTTTATGCTTGTCGGTCTTCCACAGATTGTACTTCGGTGAGTGTGCCCGAGAACTCCACGACCTCATTCCGCCGGCCCCCTTCTACCATCGGACATTTCGACGCACTGCCAGTTACCATCCCTACCTAGTTGCTATTCCACCAAATCGCACTAAGCGTTTCCAAACATACTTCATAATGCGCACAGCAAAAGAGTGGAACTCACTACCTGCGTCTGTTTCCGAACGCATACAACCCTAATCTCTTCAAAGTGAGAGTGAAAAGGCTTCTTCTGGGTAAGCTCACTCCATTGTAGACTTTGTCTCTGTCACCTTCGACCTAGACTAGAGTCAAGAGCAAACCCATCTCAAATAAAATAAAAAAAAACATTCATTCATTCATTCATTCACTCACTGACAGATCACGCACAGACTACTAATCCCTTGGGTCACACAAGTTCCTTTTATATAACGAAAGTGTATTCATAGATTTATGAAAATTCATCGCTTAGAGGGGGTGAAAGATTGTATGGAAAATCGTAATTTTTGCCGATGGTAAATCCCATCGGGCTCACGACTTGTTTATTTATATATACTCCATTACATAGGGCACTGGTTCCCTAAGTGGTCCAGGTGGACCCCCAAGGGTCCACGGGAGACTCGACGGCGGTCTACGTTGGCGTGACACAGTCGACCTCGTAATATTTCGCTTTACCACTTTTGACCAAAACTCAATAAATTGAAACTTCACTGAGGGCGAATTTCACCAATGAAACTGCACGCGATCTGTACGTCTTTATTGTTATGAAATATTGACACTGACAGCTCTTGAACGCAGTTTAGATGTGCTGATCGCGTTCAGTTTTATTGGTGAAGTCAGCTCTAAGGTTAACACTCTCTGTGAAATAATAATAGACCTTGAAGTTTTATGACGTGCAAGTAACATTTAAACTTAGGATAGTAAACTTATTAAAGGGTTGCCTATATCTGACCTAAGTACATATCTTTTATTTAGAACTAGCTAACCCGACAGACGTTGTTCTGTCCAAACAATAGTTAAAAAATCCCATAGAAAAAGGACTTTAAGATTTCCCATTTTTCCAATTTTCCAGGAAACTTTTCAAATTTTTCATTCCATAAAAACCGGACTATTACAAACATTAAAACAAAATAGCTAAATCGGTCCAGTCTTTCTCAAGTGATGCGCTTACCAACGAACAAAATTTCATTTTTATTATATAGATTTTCAAGATCGTAGGCTTAACACTGCGTGGGATTCTGACGTCTGCATCGATGATATCTCTATGCATTAGTTAATAGAGGCATTGTGTTTTGTTGCCTGTGCGTTTAAATATTAATTGTACGCGAGGAACTATTTATAAAAATAAGTAAGTAGATGACGGCGTCGGCGTGTGGGACCGGCATTAAATTATTCCATTTATAGCTATCAGAATGATTGTTTTAAAGTGGACTTACGTACGTCATTTGTCGTTCTTTGGTGATCTGTAATCTAGATCATAAACCTCACTGTATCTAAATGTATGTAGGTATGATGATCTAGATACAGTGAGGTTGTAGTCGGTAGGAGCCCCACAGACGGAGGGCGTCCATGAGGATTTCCCCAAGGAAAAAAACCGAGTGTTACAGTAGTCGCATATGATGACATCTGTTTGGGTTGGTATAGGTAGGTACTTGGTATCATCTGACAGTCAACTCTAGCACCGCGCGTGCTCTTTGGTCAAATCATCAATAGCCCTCTTCCTGTTACACACTTCCGTCCCTTTTCACGAAATCACTGCCACAGATTGCAGGAAAGCGAGAGGAAATATATTACACATCAAAAAAGAAAAGATAGAGCATGCTTTATAATTGCTAATAAATGAATCGATATCCGAACGGAATCAAATCTGATGCAGTTAGCTAGTTTCAATCTGATCTTACCTTAGCCTACTTTTCTAAAACCCCTTTTCTCAGCTTCAATTGGTTTCTGTTTAAACCACGGAGGACCTGTCCTCCGTGGTTTAAACCTTATGCCAGTCCATCCTGCTAAGATTTGCGATTAACAACAGTAAAAGTGTTACATCTCGCTGCTTTGCATGAATACCCGCACAAACCAAAATTTTTAAATTACTGGTTTATAACACAGCCAAATGCAAAATAGTCCTTATTTCATGGTCAGTAAGACTCACATTCATAACAGCATGATCGGCGGTTTTGCCGTTATGAATGTGAGTCTTACTTCCATGAAATAAGGACTATTTTGCATTTGGCTGTGTTATAAACCAGTAATTACAAAATTTTGGTTTGTGTGGGTATTCATGCAAAGCAGCGATCTCCTACGACTGTTTATTACAGCGCGGCAGCGTTATTGAGAACACTATGCTGAGCACGAACTATAGAACCTTATGGAAAAAAAATAGCTTCTGAAAAGAGGTATGTGAAGGAAAAGACATCGTGAGGAAACCTGAACTTTTAGTTAATAATTATTATGAGTCAGCAAGCGTGGTCGTCAATGCTCGTGCCTTCTCTTTATGAGAAGAGGCCATTGCCCTCCAGTGGGACAATAATAGTCTGGTATAACTTATTCCGAAAAGAATTTCTAAGTACACTCACAAAAATAAACAACCTGTAAAACCTAGATTCATTACCCACGTAACATATTACGCCATACGGACACAAAATTATATCACACACACTCACACACAAACACAGAGTCACAGAGTAACTGTACATTGCGAAATACAGCACGCGCGCAAGCATGAGATCTAACTAGATACAGTCTATTATGTATGCGACTAGTGTAACGAAATGACGAACGTAGATCAAAGTACTCATAAATATACGTATACATGGCGTATTGATTGTTTAGGAAGATTGTTTTGGTTTGTGGAGAGAAAGGACTTATAAATTAAAGTTCACCACATAAATAAAAGCTGATACTGCTAGTAGAAAACATCGTTAGGACATCGGCATATCTTAGAACAAAAAATCGCGTAGTGTATAAACTAACCGATTCCTCGTATAGAGGAGGCCTGTGTCCCAGAAGTTAGAACATTATAAGCTGATTATGCTTCTATGCAGGGTTAAATTAAATTACCTAGCGAAACTCCGCAGACATGATGGGTATCGTTATAATTATTAGGTTGGGGAAAAAGTCTTTTCGCATTATAGTATGTATGAACTTGTAATAAAATCTCTTTGGCTATACTATTTGTATCTGGCTGGTTTTGGTATCATTGAAAGTTTAAATTTTAAAGAACATAATTCCAAATTCAAATTAGGAAAATGTGTGATTTTCATTTGTTTCTCGTACCGTCAAGATGAGTGAATCTAATGAAGAAATTCGATACATTTTAAAATTTTACTACAAAAAAGGTCAAAATGCAACGCAAGCCGCGAAAAAAATTTGCGATGTTTATGGACCTAGTGTAGTGTCTGTGAGAGTAGCACAAATTTGGTTTAAGCGTTTTCAATCCGGAAATTTTGATGTCAAAGATGCACGTCGCTCTGGTCGCCCTATTACGGATAGAATGGATGCCATTTTTGAAAAAGTGGAGCAAGATATCAGTAGTTACGACGTACCATGTAATGGGGTGAATAGGGATGCAGGGGTGAATCGGGACGAAACTTAAAATGGATTTTAACGTTGAAATAATATACTTTGTTGTCAACAAGGACACTTAATCGTTAATTATAATACAGTGAACACATTAGACTTCTTTTTGGCAACAAACTATATTATTTCAACGTTAAAATTAATTTTAAGTTTCGTCCCGATTCACCCCTGCATCCCTATTCCCCCCATTTTACGGTAGCTGAAGAACTGGAAATTGACCACAAAACAGTTTTAGCGCATTTGAAAAAAACTGGTTACACAAAAAAGCTCGACATTTGGGTACCTCACGAGCTCACTGAAAGAAACCTAATGAACCGTGTACTTATTTGTGATTCTTTATTACGACGTAATGAAACCGAACCATTTTTGAAGAAGCTGATAACTGGTGATGAAAAGTGGATCACGTATGACAAGAACGTGCGAAAAAGGTCGTGGTCAAAGGCCGGTCAGGCTTCACAGACTGTGGCTAAACCCGGGTTAACTCGCAACAAGGTGATGCTGTGTGTGTGGTGGGATTGGAAGGGCATTATTCATTATGAGCTGTTACCACCAGGCAGGACCATCGATTCTGAACTCTACTGCGAACAACTGATGAAATTAAAGCAAGAAGTTGAGAGAAAGCGGCCGGAATTAATCAACGGAAGGGGTGTGGTTTTTCATCATGATAACGCTAGACCTCACACATCTTTAGCCACTCAGCAAAAATTAAGAGAGTTTGGCTGGGAGGTGTTAATGCATCCGCCGTATAGTCCTGACCTTGCACCTTCAGATTTCCACCTGTTTCGGTCTCTTCAGAATTCTTTAGGCAGTGTCAGGTTAACATCACCAGAGGACTGCCAAAACCACATGTCGCGGTAGTTTGGCCAGAAGTCCCAAAATTTCTATAGCAATGGGATCATGTCCCTACCTACAAGATGGCAAAAAGTTATCGAACAAAATGGTACCTACATACTTTAGTTAAATGTAAATAAACTATATTAAAAAATGTTTTGATTTTTTTTTAAAAATGCCAAGAAACTTTTTCCCCGACCTATTAAAAAAGAAATTAATTTGATGATGTTTTTTTTAGAGTCCACCGGTAGTGTGGTCACTTAAAATATCAGTTTAAAAATCAGTCTTTTTTTTGTGCCAACTTCACAGACGTGATGGGTGGGTCCTGTCCCACCGCTGAAAAGGAAACGACTAGCCATTAGATTTACCACTCAAGACATGTACAAATTTGTAAAAAATTGTAGGTCCCGTGCCATTAAAAGACTACCTACCTACCTACAGGGCCAAATTAAATTAGCTAGCGTAACTCCGCAGACGTAATGGGTATGGATATCTAAATATGATAAAACATATAGAAAATTATTTGAATTAAAATTCAGTTGTTTTTTTTTTGGGTAGGTAAACTACACAGACGTGGTGGTCGATATCTCAACACGATAAAACAGATTTCATCAACTCACACTTCAAGTAACAACACTATCAGCGATCAATCAATCTGCCTAGCCTTTTCCCACCTATGTTGGGGTCGGCTTCCAGTCTAACCGGATACAGCTGAATACCAGTATTTTACATGGAGCGACTGCCTATCTGACCTCCACAACTCAGTTATTGGGTAATACGATACCCCTTGGTAAGACTGGTTGTCAGACTTTCAGGCTTCTGACGACCCGTAACGACTGTCAAAGATCCACGAATGACAGCCGGGACCAACGGCTTAACGTGCTTAAAAAAAGTCAAATCTTTTTTATTTTTTATTTTGTCGTGTTTAGACATAGATTACCCATCACGTCTGCGGAGTTTCGCTAGCTAATTTAATTTGAACCTGTAGATATTAGTTACAGGGAGATGATCAATGGAATCAGGGTGATATCTACCTGAACAATACCCACTGATTAGCTTCCTTGTTATGTATCTATCATCCAGACGGAATAGAAAAAACCGGCCAAGTGCGTGTCGGACTACGCAGAATGAAGGGTTCCGTAGTTGGGATGTTTATCCCAAGAACAAACTTAACAATGTAGTTGAAAAAAATGTTGTTCCATACATTCCAACCGCAAATGTAAGTTATACTACTAAGTACTAGTCTAGTTACTATTTTCTACATTTTTTTTTTTCAAAATTTTAGGCTCAGTAGTTTCGGAGATAAGGGGGGAGGGTAAGGAAAAAATCAGCCGCTCCCTACATTTTGACCAGTTATGCGAACATGAATGTATGGGACAGATGATTTTGTTTTCGCGAATACAGGTTTGGTCCCATAGTAAAAGTTGTTTATTATCATGAGTACAATCATGTGTGTTTAAATATCGGCCACTATTACCAGTCACCCTATAAGGTCTACAAACTCTATCTACTCCTCAAATGAGATCAATCTACGCGCTTTCAAATGTTCACCTGCCTCCACAAACAATAAGTTATTTGATAGTGTACAAGTGACTACAATCTTAGCACTTACCGTTTATCTGTTACCTACATCTAACGTTCGAGTTTGTTACAAACAATAGATACCTGTGTTCCAATTTTAAAGTTATTTGCGTTACACTTTTGCACTGAATGAGTTGGGCTAAATTTAGAATGGCCTAAAACGTGTTAGTGATTTATTATGTAGGTATTTGTAAGGTATAGTCACCATAACAGCCGCACGGATCGATCGATCAGGTTAAGCTATGCATTCTGCGGTCAGTCCGAGGATGGGTGACCATCTACATACCGTGACCTCTCCGTGCCTTTGCTCCTAGCTGTCGTTCTTGGGTCTTTGACAGTCGTTACGGGTAGTCAGAAGCCTGAGTCTGACCACCTTACCAAGAGGTATCGTGTTACCCAGTAAGTGGGTTGTGGAGGTCAGATAGGCAGTCGCTCCATGTAAAATTCAGCTGCATCAGGATAGACTGGGAGCCGATCCCAACTAGTTGGGAAAAGGCTATAAGGCAAGTTGATTGAGTCGACAACGTAATAAAACAAACACCAAGTAAACACTTTCCCCAGTAAATTGTAACTTCAGGTTGAAACTATCTACCTGTCACATTGGGTTTCATACAAAAAGAGACCGTGACGTTTTATGACGTGCAAGTGATACCTATTAAACTTTATGCGTGATGGGTCCTGTCCCACCGCTGAAAAGGAAACGACTAGCCATTAGATTTACCACTCAAGAAATGTACAAAAAATTGTAGGTCCCGTGCCATCAAAAAAGAACCTACAGGACCAAATTAAATTAGCTAGCGTAACTCCGCAGGCGTAATGGGTATTGATATCTAAACATAATAAAACAAAAAAGAAAATTATTTGATTTTTTTTTTGGGTTCTTCAACCGCCGCCTGGTAGTGAGTCACTTATAAAATATCAGTTTAAAATTCAGTTTTTTTTTTTGTAGGTAAACTACACAGACGTGGTGGTCGATATCTCAACACGATAAAACAGATTTCATCAACTCGCACTTCAAGTAACAACACTCACTACCAGCGGTCATTGATCCCAAAAAAAAACATCAAATCTTTTTATTTTTTATTTTGTCGTGCTTAGATATCGATACCCATCACGTCTGCGGAGTTTCGCTAGCTAATTTAATTTGACGTTGTATATTAATAATTGCTCGCCTACTGTTCACCACCGGTGAGTAGGTACTTGTTTGCGTAGCGACACAAGCTAGAGTCTATCAAGCGAGCCGTATCCAAGACCATTTAGCTGATTTCTTATAATGGCAATACTATTATCTGTCAAACGGATTGTCACAAGTTCTGGGTAGGTTGGCTACAACATTTTGATACTTTTAGCTCAGTTATCTATTTTTATTTAATTTCAACAAGATTTCTGATTTAGATTCAGACGTCATAGCCATCACGTTGAATCTTACTGGGGCACATGATAGTGATAGCCGCTCTAAGATATTGTTGTTTGAACTGAAACTTACTACATTACACTATTAATGTAGAAAACAAATATAAAGTAAGGGACAGGATAACCAAAACGGAGTTGGAACCCTTCATCATTTCTGGGCGTAATGATGATACTGACAGTGATTTCTCTTATGAAGTTTCATCGTTGAGTTTCTACATTCTCAATTTAGTTCTGACTGTGACTAATAAATACACTTTTATGAAATGCACTTTTATAAATTTATATCCCAAAGAAATGTTTTATCTACAAAGGTTCAAATCACTCTAGCAGTGTTGCCACCTGTGAGATTTTTGAATTTGCCGCCTTTTTCATGGGACACGACTCGCTTGACAGATAGATCACTGACAGATCTGGTTTGCGTCTACTGTTGTTCTGCGTTCAAAATGTCTTGTGGCAAATATAAGTGATACATAACGTAATACATTTTTTGACGAGCACTTGAGCGTTCGCTAGAATGATCGTGAAAATGTTCATAGCGATGTTTGGTTCTGTTCGTTGTTCAGTTCGACAAAAAAAACGGCGGATGCTCGATGTCAATTACAAGTGAATGCTAAGTCTATCAGCACCTTTAAGTAAAAAATCACAAATGTCTTAACTTACCGAAAGGATGTAAATTCAAATGTCAAAAGTTTATTCATAGCAGCAACACGGTTACCAAAACATGGAACTAGATGGCAGCACTTCCCATTAATTGAATACTTTACTACGTAATGTCATGGTTAATTTGTACGCCGTTTATTTACTTCATAGTTTCATGGTGGTTGAATTAGTGGCAAGGTCAAAACCGCGATGATCTTGGTTTATGGACAGCTTTTAATCAATTTAAAAGGGACCCGTGTCATTTAGTTTAGTTTTGACCTTAGAGGAGTTGGTCAATGTAATGGTTACTGGGTTAGTCTTCCACGGAATTCAATATTTTGTTTGATCGTTTAAATTCTTGCGGCTTCGCAAAATCTACCCATTTCAGCTGATGCACAATTTATTATTTCCACTCAACATCATATGCATTAGTGAAATTTCTTGTTTTATCAAAATATATCCTATGACACTCGGCAATACTGTAGCTGTCCATTAGTGAAAGAATTTTCGGAATCGGATCAATAGTTCCATATCTAGGCTACGTAGGTAGGTATGTTTTCGTTTTTCGCGAGCTCAGCTAAAGTTCATTATCAACTTCCACGGACCATCAAAGTAATAGTTTCAAGCACCTTCTTCACGGACATAACATAAACTTTCATCACACCGTAAAGTCCCGTTAAATATAACAAGCCGTAGCAAAACCATGAAATAATGTACCTAGTTAAAATTAATAAATCGGTTATATGGTAGTTAAAATTAAGCATCAGTTATTCTCAGTATAATATGACCTTGAAACTGCTGTCCATAACTATTTATTGTCCTTGGTAATTGCGAATTTTTTAAATTAAAAGACCAGTTAAAAAACATACTTGAAGACTGCATATGCACACATCAGTAAACCCTTTCATTTTTATTCCATATACAAGGATTCTTTGTTAGGGACACCGTTCTGTAGTTGTGCAGTCAGTAACAGTGATGGAAGTTTAAAGTGCAAGTATTGAAACAGGGGCGTAGCTACCGCCGTATCAGCTGTATCACTGATACGGGGCCTCCAATCTACGAGCCTAACCTAGTATCCCAGCCCAGTCAGGAAGTTTCCACTTTAGAGCTCGCTTCGCTCGCTCTTGCATTCTTAGTAGCAGTCAGAGTGCTCAAATGTTCCAGCCTGACGCTTCCCCCTTAAGGAGGAAGCTCCACGTAGCCCGCAAAATTTAAATTTTCTTACGTTTTTTGCAATTTGTAAGTTACTATTAAGTTGTAAGTTTATTAAAGTATGATTTGCGACCATTAACAAACATGTACCTATTTACAAAATTATAATCATTAGAATCAGTAATACAACTCCTTAAGTTATTATAATCCTAAATATCAAGATTTCATGAAATATGTAGTAATTAATTAGGATGATATGAATTTATCGAGTTGTATTGACAATTTTAATGATTACAATTCTATAAATACAGATTTCTTACGGTCGCGAATCATATTCAGATCGACATACAACCTGATACTGACCTGCAAATTGCAAAAAACGTAAGAAAATTTGAATTTCGCGGGCTACCTGGAGTTTTCGCCTTAACTTGCCATGTCAGTATGCTATTTTGTAAACAAAAATACCTTCGTTTGGAGTTTTTCGGCGCAGTCGTGTATAAAGGGACCAAAACAAATGGACCCTTTTTTCTTTTTGATACAGGGTCCCTTTATGACTAGTTACCGTTACTGTTTTGAAACAATTGCATAATACATCAAACTCAGACTTACATTTACAGACTTTCAGACGTTTTATTGACATTTATTTATTTCAATTAAACAAATTATAGGCACTTTTGGATTGTCAAGAGCTCGGTCAGACAAAAAGATGAAGGTACTTACCCATTCCAAAGCATAGTAGGTTCCCATGGAGTAGAAAGGGCAAGAAACTGCACGGATACTCTTTTACATTTTAAAACATATTTCTGGAAATGTGCTTTATCCCAGTAAAGGCAAAGGCGCAGTACTGCGTTTAGATATCTGCCTGCACAAGTCGCACGCTTAGGTAATAATAGACTGACCTAACTAAAAAATCTGTTTTTTGAGAAATCGCATTTACTATTTTGGCAATCATGACTTGTCTTACATAATGGCTTTTAACTCGGTCAAAAAACGTAGGTAATAATAATGTATTGTAGGAATAATTGCTCATACAAGATTTTTGGCAAAAACAGCCATGTCGATATCTTTATTTACCACGGAGATATGAGCCATCAAATACAGCCTTGTCCATAAATCCATAATGCAACCATCAACAGAAAAATGCTTATTACTCTGTTTGTACTTTTCCCGATATGGCTACTTTCTGCATAACACGGTCCAATTGATGAACTGATTATTATTATTGATACAGAAATGATATTTTGATGTAATTTAGTTGTTTTATTATATTTGAACCTGAATCGTAATCGGTCAGTTTATTACTAAGCCTGCGAAATGTCGTATGTCTGTCTATCAAGAAGTCTGTATATCATGTGTCAATAAGCCAAACGTCATCATTCTCCTGCCCTTATCCCAATTTGTTTGGGGTCGGCGCAACATGTCTCTTTTTCCATAATTCTCTATTAGTTGTCATCTCGGTAGTCATCCTTTCTAGCCATATCATCTTTCACACAGTCGACCCATCGTTTCTTTGGTCTTCCCCTTCTTTACCCCTACTCCGTGACTGGTAATTAGTGACCGATACTTAAACACATGATTGTACTCATGATAACAAACAACTTTTACTATGGTTACCAAACCTGAAATCGCGAAATAAAAAAAATCAGGTGCTCCCTACATTTTGACGAGTTATGCGAACATGAATGTATGGGACAGCTGATTTTTTTTCGCGAATTCAGGTTTGGTCCCATAGTAAAAGTTGTTTGTTATCATTAGCACAATCATGTGTTTAAATGTCGGTCACAAATTACCAGTCACCCTATATAAAACGTGTTTTTTGATATTCCATACATAACTCTAGGGTATTAATGAGACCATCATTTTGAACAACTTTTACTATGGGACCAAACCTGAAATCGCGAAAAAAAAAAATCAGCTGTCCCATACATTTATGTTCGCAAAACTCGTCAAAATGTAGGGAACTGCTGATTTTTTTTCGCGATTTCAGATTTCGTCCCATAGTAAAAGTTGTTCAAAATGATAGTCTCGTTAATACCAGAGTTATGGTATTTAAAAAAAAAGTTGTATAATAAGCAGTGATCGGATAATCGGGCGCTAATATACCTAAACTTCACTTTTATTCCCATGAAAGAATAGTACGGACATGCCTTTCAGAATCCCTTCTGTTCGTATAAAATACAATAAATTAGTCGATCCGATCACTGATCTGTTAGATAGATAAATTAATGTCCACTACTTGACCACATTGTGCACATTATCATTTTTTTTATTGATACTCCATTTATTTTGAATAAAATAAAGATACTAAATCAAAATAACCACTGCTATAATTTCATTCAATTTGTAATAGTTGTTTTTACAAAATTGTTCAATCCCGGGAACCCGGGATTACTTATTTATTCAGAAAGGAATATCCATATTTTTCTTTCGTGAAGTTTAGGTATAAGTGCCCGAATATCCGATCACTGATAATAAGCCAAACATACTATTTATATTGTATACCGATGATGATCAAAATATTTACATCTATAATTTCCATTATGTATATTTCTCACGTCTCGTTCGTCTGTATCTCATGTTTGTGTGTAGTCTAGAATAATAATAACTTAATAAACATTGTTTAGTGGTCGTGGAGTTACATTAGTTATGAACAAATAATCTGAATTCATTAGGACAGTTTAATTATGATGTCATAAATATAACTTTTGGGAATCTAGGTATAATGATAATCATAATTGATTATAAAAATGGAAATAAAAACTCCTTGGTCGATCCGAAGTGTAGTTTAATAGGAAAAAAGTTATTTCATAGCATTGTGTTGTCAAGAAATCTGTATCATAATAAAACTTTTTAATTTTGTTTGCTGTACGTGCATAAAGTCTGTCATTATGGTACTATTTAACCATTCGTAATCAGAACATTACGATAATAATACGATTGTAGACAAAGTTTTGTGATCCCTGTACAATCTACCATAAGGCATGCAAATAAATTACTATTAAAAAAAGCACGTTAGTCAAAGTAATATATCGTACTAGGTTGATCAAAGAGTAATGATAATCGGTTCATATATATTTTTTAAATAATTATTTTTGTTGCTTGCTTATTTACCCACTGAGTAGCATAAAAAATCATATACCAGAAACCAGAATTCCCGGGAGGTACAGACGCCAGCAGGTCAAGCTACCCGAAACTATCAAATTTTCCCAATCAACCTTGAACATTAGGTTCAGTAGGCTTTAGCGATAAAGTTGTAAATCTATTAAAGAAATTTGACAGATTGTTGTAGCTTGATGTGCTGGCGTCTGTACATTCATTTGAATATTTTTGTTTTTTATCATTACTTTTGATCAACCTAAAAGCTGAGGAGTTGGTTGCTTGAACGCGCTATACCTCTGGAGCTACCAGTCGGATTTGAAAAATATTTTTGCAGTTGATAGCCCAATTCCTGAGGGAGGCTATAGGCTATTTAACATAACGCTACGACCTTTAGGAGCCGAGCAAAAAGAAAAAAGTCAGAAAGAACGCTAAGCGATAGCTAAGAAACAGCGCGGGCGGGCGACGCGATGCGACGCGGTGGGTCGGGGCCGAGGGAGTTTTGTAAAAAAATAATTAAAGAAAACTTAATCGACTTCCAAAACAAATGAACTCAAAATTATGAAATAACTTTAATTTCGGAAGTTGGTGTCTTGGGATCTGTATTTTAGTTTTTTAGACTTCCAAAATTAAAGTTATTTCATAATTTTGAGTTAATTTCTTTTTGACGTCGATTTAATGTTTTTTTTTTTTAAATTTCGTCATTTTTAGTTTTTAGTAAACACTGGAATATTTGTTTGTATTTAATAGTTTTGTTATAAATATTGCACTAGAATTTGACCAAGGTTTTGATGAAACTTTCATGCCCTAAGTTGAAGTAAATGTAAGCCAACAAAAAAGAATGGTCACGATCCGATTAATAGTTTCGTAGAAATACGTGGACAAACATACATCTATGAAATTTTGTATATTTGTTTGGAAGCCCTAATAGATTATCATATGTGAATATCTCGCAGTTCCAATACCAAACATACATACTTGTCGAATTGATAACTCCTTTTTTTGAAGTCGTTAAAAATGAGATTTTTATTTTAGTACCTAGTAGTGTGTATATTACGATTTTCATGCAAACTAAGTCGCGGGCAGAAGCTAATTAATTATAATTATATGCTGTGTGTTTGCGAAAAGGTTTGGGCGTGATTGACCCAATTCTAAGTTCGTCAAATGGTCACAAAAGGTCCAATTTGTATGAGACGATTTCCCGAATGGTCCACCAAATTACAAATGCTCAAAAATTCATTTTTCATCCATGATTAGGTCATAATATTAGACATGTCATCTCTACTAGCTCTACCCATACGTGTCAAAAAGGACGAAATTCTCCATGATATTACGTTGCTTAGCTCTTTCGATAAAACTTCAACAAACGTTAACATTGTTCCTATCGTACTGTGACATCCCTATTTTTAGCTCACCCCACAGGCTGCAAATCAGTTTATTAATAAGTACATTAAATTAAATGATAAATAACATACACATGAACCATTGATCTGTTTTCAATGGGACAGTCTACACATAAATCTCAGTGAATTTATTGTGTGATTACTTCTGGGAACAAAGATAATAATTTCATAATGTGGGAATTAGTTTATAGTCCTTGATATTCATATTTATAATCGTAATAAAATTACTCATCTGTAGGTTTTAGTTATGGTCTAGGGATGAATATTTTTCTCTGTATGTGAGTTTTTTTTTACAAGTTTTTATTTGTTTTAGGTTCATCTATCCCGGTGTCTGTCTGTCTAATCTAATCTAATCTAATTTTGGAGGTTAAATTTGACCCACTTCCCGGTTTCCGATTGAGAAGAACTTTTAAATGCTTCATATTATGTAAATCGGATGACAATGCAATATTATTTTGACATGGAGCTAGTCTGATGATGAAGCCGGAACGGTGGCCATGGGAACTCAGTAATAAAACGACGCAACCCTATCGAGTTGGGCTCGTTTGATTCGTCTTGACAAGGACTCTGCAACCTAATTGCGTAACATACTATCGATCGGAATCTGAATCATTTTGAAGCAAATTGCTAATCCATTGCTTCATATGTTCGAAAAATTGGTTTTCTCAACACCATAAATATCGCAATTAATGTTGTTGAACTCTTAAAATGAAACCGATTCCGATTGACAGTGTGTTACGTAACTTACTGGTCCTAGATGATGACCAGACTAAATAAGCTTGTAAAAAAAAAAAAAAAATAATAAAAATATAATAATACACTTGTTATTTACACTGCTACAAGGATCTTTTACTGCTCGAATGATGTTGCCAGGGGGGCGCTGATGGTAAACATTTGTGCAATTGTTTTGTGAATTAATGCCAATTGAAACGTATTCAGCAAACAAGATCGCGGAGTTAGTTCCGATTTTGGCCACGCGCCAAAACATCAATGTGGCGCTATAGGTACATATTTTTATTTTTACGGTGAGTTGCACGAAACCAACATTGGCTATTAACGGAGACTTTAAATTGATGCTATCACTTCTTTTTGATACAAAATGTAAGGGATTGCATGAATTTAAAGTCTCCGTTAAACTAATGTTGGTTTCGTGCAACTCAACGTTAATCAGCCACGTATATCTTAAATCCTGTGTATACTACCATTCTCTTTTATTTATTCCATTTATTTATTATTACCTATTCAAGTGGCTATCGAAAACCTTTAAACCTCTTATAAACGGAGTAGTTTTTGCACAGTTTCGTAATTAACAACTCCACCTTAGCGTTCATAATATAACTGGTAAAGCCCCCAGCTCAAACTCGTTAATTATATCAGAGCAGCACACAAGGCTTATCGGAGTTATCGCCGCATGTCGCTCCACAGCCTGGCAGACCGATAATGATGTTTAAAACAAACTTACGTCCCTTTGGCTTGTTTACGTAGGTTTATAATAGTTGTATACAGGATGAATATTATTATATTTACTGTCGGTTAGAACTTGATAAGTAAAAACGAATGAAAACATTTGAGAAAGAAAAAAATTCTGGAGGTGGCGTTGGACACCAGCACCCTAATTGCGTAACTCACTATCAATCGGAATTGGTTTCATTTTGACAGTTCAACAACATTCATTGCGTTATTTACGTTGTTGAGCAGACAAACACCATTTCAGACACCAATCTACATGGTCTTCACATGAACTTACCAAGATTATGTCTGGACTTTATAAGAGACTGTGACCTCTGAGTTTGTTTCGGCCTTTCTTCTCAGATTAGTCAGATAAGAAACGCCGACCGAAAAAAATCATTTATCATTTATTTGTCAAATTTTTCGAACTTATGAAGCAATGGATTAGGAAATTGCTTCAAAATGATTCAGATTCCGATTAATAGTGTGTTACGCAATTAGGGTGCCGGTTGGAACGAAGTATCTTTCGCTGTATATTATGTATTCATACAGAGCCGTCTAGTATCAGTTTTTTTAGAAGCTAAAAACTTATACAAGATGACTCTGTATTAAAAAACCAAAAACTTTTGACACTTGAAACTGACTTTTTCGGGCATAACGCTTTTTCGTTACGTGACGATTTCTACCAGTCAACTCCTACCGCAAGCCACGTTAAAGAACTTCGTTCCAATGAGTTTGCAAAAGCCTTTGCAAACTTGGCTATTGTGTTTTCTTCTTTTATCTTGTCGGGACGAACTAGGATAATATTGGATAATATGAGACTAGCTCATGCCAAGGTAATAATCTGTCAGCAAGGTGGAGCGGGGCTGACTGCACACTTGTCCAGGGTGTTCCAGAAATCCACCGTAATATGACAAGTGAACCAGGTCTTCTGGCATTTGCAATTTTGTTTGCTAAACATTTCTTTATTCCGCATTCCAAGATGAGCTACCTTGGAATGCGGAATAAAGAAATGTTTGTTCGCCACTGTACCTACCTTACTTTTTTTTACTACTGTATCGTCCATTCGTATAACTTTTCGTCAACCTGTATAACTTTTCTTTATCTGTACCTATAGGTAACTTTCTGCTTCACAGCAATCTGTCGTCAACAAAAATAAGCTACTTCTTTGTCCGGTATCACTGGGTTTTTTATTAGGCTATGGAGCTTTTTTTCGTAGCGGAATGCTCATGCATACTGCACTACCACGGGGAGATAGTGCAGTTATGTAAGACTCCAACCCACTAAAACTTCACGGGGTCCTCATCTGCCACTTATGGCGGGAACACGGGCACGCGTTAGCACTCACCGCAAACCCGCCCAAACCCATGGCCCAAACTAGCACATGGGCGCTAGACGACCCCGTGTCTAGGCACCCTTGGTCCCCCTGCGACCGGACAAATCAGTGGCCCGGCCGCCTACCACTTTCCGGCCGCAGAGGATAGGGAGAGCGGCCAACGAAATACCGACACTCCTCTTCCCCTGCAGCCCCACCGCGTCCGCCATCAGACGGTGGCAACCCCGTCAAGGCCGCGGAAGGTAGGGAGAGCGGCGCACCGTAATACCGGCACTCCTCTCCCGCCGCGGCCTTCAACCCACAGCCGCGATGCCTCCCATACGACTTCGCGGCCCGCCTCAGTTGCGATGCCGCCCTGTTGGCCGCTACGTCGTCGACTTCTGGGAAAAGCCCTGACGAGCGGCCCCTCCTCGGGTTCCTCTTCGCTTCACCGTGGGTGACCAATCCACGGCTACTGAGCCCCCCCCGCCTCGACAATGTGGGTACCCACCGAGGTTATGGGGCTTAGTGATAACTTCGCAGTTAAGTTTCTCATTCCAATTACATAAATCTTTCCAGAAGAGTTGGGACGCCACGACTCCTTAATCTCTTAAGTTCAGGCCGCCAACCCGTATAACTAACTAGATTTTCGAAAGCTCCAGGTACCCCGCGAAATTAATTTATTTAATGTTTTTTTGCAATTTGATCTTCTTGTTGATCTGAATATGATCCGCAACAAATCTGTATTTATAGAATTATAATCATTAAAATCGTCAATACAACTCCATAAATTCATATCATCCTAATTAATTACTATTTCATGAAATCTTGACATTTAGGATTTAAATACTAACTTTGAGAGTTGTATTACTGATTCTAATGATTGTAGATACAATATGTTACGGTCGCGAATCATACTTTAATCAACATACAACCTAATACTGACTTGCAAAAAACGTAAACGAAAATTTGAATTTCGCGGGCTACCTGAAGCTTTCTCCTTAACGAATATATTTTCGAAAGCCGGAAAATATCCTGTCAAAAAGTAATTTGGCTGTAAGCGCCGATTTGTAATACAAAGGCGACCAATTAACGACCTGGGGAAGCGAAAAAGCGACAAATTAAATCCTGCTCCGCAAATATTTTTACTTGGTTTTCATTTACATAATAATGACTAGGTACCTAACCTAGTCGTTATTTATGTAAATGAAAACCTTAAGTGTGTTTGTCTACCGCAGCCGTTACTGGGACGTCACCGAGAACGATTTGACGGCGCTGAAGTAGCGATAGGTCGTTTACTATGGCCACGTGTTCACCGTACGTCTGTAGTCCGTCACCCAGGTGCCCCGTCATCTCGACCGCCGGTTTCAAGTAGTTCGGCACGACCGCGACCGCTAGAACTCGGCCCGAGATTATAAGGCGCATCGCTCACACGAGCTAGAGTCGAGGCGGCATCAAGGCGCGGGCGCATAAGCGGTGCGCCGCATCTACGTTTTCTATAGGAATAAATGGCAGTGCGCTCATATACCAGAGTCCCGGCACGGGCGAAGGGGTGGCGGCGCGGGGTCGAGGTGGGAGCGCGGCGGGGGCGCTGTGCCCGACCGCGACGCGAGTCCACCGCCATTTTGTCATATTGTTTCGGAAAAAATGAATTGGAACGTGAGAAGCAAGCATCTCCGCCCGTGCCTCGACTATAGTTGCAAAACTTCCGAAAAATTCTGAATAATTCCGGAATACTTCTGGGAAAGTTTCTTTAAATCAGAATTATTCAAAATGAATTTAATTAAGATTTTTATTTTTTTTTGCTGAAAAATCGTAGGTATTTTGCATCGATCGTCGTTCGCCGCCGCCCCTGCCCCTTGGTGCGCCGGCCGCTGCCGCCGCGCCGCGCACGCCCGACTGCCACGAGTCGTGTGTGCAGGCGATGGCGGTGCGGGGTGCGGTAAGAGGGGAGATGCTCCCCGGAGAAGTTTTCCCCCCGCGAGAAACATTCGTACCCCGCAATCGAATGTTTCCGCCGAATATTTCGCCCGAATAATTCAATGGGAATAAACGTTGAAATATTCCCAAAGTTTCGGAATATTTCGGAATACTTCCGAAGTATTCGACAGGAATGATTCGGAATTTTTCCCGCCAGCATCTATAGCCTCGACTCAACATAGAGACCACGCCTCGACCGTGCCGCGACCTCGCCTCTACTTACTTACCATTACCACCAATTCCACCGCAACGCCCGTGCCGCGACTCTAGTAGGTATATGAGCGCACAGCCATTTATTCCTATAGAAAACGTAGATGGTGGCACGCCGCTTGTGCCCCCGCGCCTTGACGCCGCCTCGTCTCTAGCTCGCGTGAGCGACGCGCCTAACGGGCCGACGCGCGACCATGTGCCGGCAATATAAAACACGTTTGATCTTATCCACACACTGCCCCCCCCGTCCCTTGCTCGGGTATGATGTGCCAGCTGGTGGCGTAGCTGAGCCTGTAGCTTTAAATTCCCCTGACAATAATAATTCTAATCTGATCCAGCCTGTCCCATCTTGCTGTCCTCCCCCCAGCGACGCCCTAAGCCGAGGCCCGTTCCCCACAGGGGAAGCCCTTAGCGTGTAGTCGCTTAGTCTGTAAGTTTTATGCCCCTGGCTGGAGGCTTTGAGTTCTCTTAAGGCAGCCACAGGATAGTCCGGTTAAGTAGTCTCGACCTCTCTAGGTCAACTACGAGATGCGTTTTATAAAAAAAAAAAAAAAATCCACACACTGCCGTGGCACCAGCGCTGTTCGTCCGGCTTTTGTTTTGTCTATCATCATAACATAACGTACTGAACCACCGAGTTCGGTTGCGGTGGACAAACGATTGCCATCACCGGGACGTCACGCCCGGTTCGAATCATCTCGTTTCTCGGTGACGTAGCGGTGTTGGCTGCGGTGGACAAACGCAGTCTGCCTCATTATCGGCATTACGGATAGTTAACACGGTTATTGGTTAATGATAATCAACACTCTAATTGCGTAACGCACTATCGTTCGGAATGGATTTTATTTTGCCAGTTTAACAAGATTCATTGCGTTATTTACATTGTTGAGCAGACAAATTTTTGGAACATGTGGATGTGACGCAATGGATTAGCAATTTGCTTCAAAATGATTCAGATTCCAGTTGATAGTGCGTTTCGCAAATAGGGTGCTGAATTTACCTTAATAGTTTTGTTACTATTTAACTGTTATTTTTTCGCCAGAAGTAAAATAGTTTTAACGGGACATACGGGTGCAGTGTATCAATTTAAACTGCAAAGGGAGTCTTTAAAGAACCATAAAATGTCCGAGTTTTTCGATTCTGGATGTCCCGTTAAAACGATTTACCTACTTCTAACAGGTGACTCAGTAAGAACTTGAATTTTAAAAACTTAAATGTGTTATTTACCTGTTTTCTTAATACGAGTATGTACAAATGTAGTAATGACATTTAAACATGAAACAGAATATCAGTTAAATGCCCACCGTTGCTTTGTTGGCAGGAATCACGAAGTAGAGGTAGGAATGCATTCCTTTGACGAAATTTTGCAGTACATTTTGCGGTTCACGAATTTGGCGCGCATTTTCTTATTTGTGTTCCTCATTTGTCTCTAGGTGGGTTGCCTTACTTTTCAAAAAACCCTACAGAAAATAATTGAAAGAAGTTAATTCGCAACTTCTTGGCGGCCAGTTTTGTTCTCTAAAACGAGAGATGACACGACCGCAAAACTTGGTTTGCAACTACGTCATTGTTACTCGTGCAGTGTGGTGGCGCCATCCTGTTGAAACCACATCTCATAGAATTGGACGGAATGGACTTATCCATTCCGTCCAACTCTGGCCAAAAAAGTCTGAAAGTCAAAGGAAAAATTGCACGCGAAATTCATGAAAGCCAGCAGCCCTTACTGCAAAATTTCGTCAAAAGAGTGCATTCCTGCCAACAGAGCAACAGTAGGCATTGTTTCATGTGTAAATGTCATTACTTAAGAGGCCCCCGGAGCATGCGTAGTTCATACAAACGAAATACCAAAAAGGTTAAAGGCTAGGTTAAGGTAGTGTGCATTTATTCCGATTGGATTACATAATATCTAGGTTCCCAAACATATATTTTGAAAGGACACTGATTTAAAGACGAGATATGAGGAATTTAAAATTTCTATAGAAATCTTATTTTTCTCATATGTCATGTTTAAATAATTATTCTTATTTAATATTTATTTGGGAAGCTAGATATTCTGTAATCCAATCGGAATAAATAAACACTTATTTTGGTATTTCGTTTGTATGAACTACAACATGCTCCGGGGGCCTCTTAACCTCAGTATATATATAAAAAAAAATTTTTGATTAATATATATTTTTAGGTTTTTAAATTTCAAGTTCTTATTGAGACATCCTTTATCGTTTTTTTTTTAATAGTAACAAAACTATCGAGTTAAACTGCATATTCCAGTAGGTACCTGCCTAAAGTAATAATTGAGGAAATTAATTTAAATCACAAAGGTAATTAGCCCCGAAGTGTTAAATGTGTCCTAAATTATGTAGAGCAAAGAAATCGAATCTTCATTCTCTCCAATCAATCTGCCTAGTCATTCTTCCCAACTATGTTGGGGTCGCTTTCCAGTCTAACCGGATACAGCTGAATACCAGTATTTTACACGGAGCGACTGCCTATCTGACCTCCACAACTTAGTTACTGGGTAACGATACCGCTTAGAAAGACTGGTTGTCAGAATTATGGGCTTCTGAGGTCTCGATATGTAATGGTCACCCATCCACGAACCAACCGCGGCAAGCGTAGCTTAACCGTCAAAACTGACATGTGCGGCTGTTATCATTTAGCCACGAGCAAATCTTGCATTAATTGAGGAGATTAATTTATATCACAGAGGTGCATAAGCTCAGTGACTTAAGATCCGAGCTATAAGAAATCGATCTTCATTCTACCCATCAGTCTAAATTGGTGCAGGAAAATATAGCACGATTTCCTCCTAGATATAATTAAATTATACCTGACAATCACAATTGCTCCGAAATACGCCTAAATTACCTGAAAAGAGAAGAAAATATTGATTTAGACACTTAGTTTTGTATAAATAAGTAGTATAGCTACCTTATGCCGTGTTCCCACGGCCTGTCGAGGCCTGTCACGGCCCGTGCCGAGCATTTCACTGATAATCCCATACATTAGATCGGACGGGCGACGACAGGCCACCGCTGGCCGACTGTTCCCACGGCCTGTGGGCCTGGCCTGGCGCGGTCTGGCCTGTGAGAAAGCGGGCCATGGGACCGCGGTATAATAGGCAAGTCAAATTTATAGCCTGCTCATTTTGCAATGGTTTTCGCAACACATCCCCAAAAATAAAGATTCACAGTACAGTATTATATTATTTTAATTTATTGTGAATGTGAAGACTATGTAGGTCATTGCTTTTTTTTGTTTGTTTTATTTTTTCTCTCAGTTATTTTTAATCATCGTCTGGCAGTTTGAGTAATTTATGCGGCCTACCCCAAAGTCCTTTCTTTGGTATTGTTCGTCGAATCGTTGAGCTCCTTAAGTTCTGAGTTGAGCTGCGCGATTACTGACAAATGCGTGCACTGACTGGACAGGTCCTCTCAATCTGTGTGGTTCTTTCCTCAAAAGACCATTTCAGACACCAATCTACATGGTCTTCACATGAAGTGACCAAGATTATGTCTGGACTTTATAAGAGACTGTGACCTCTGAGTTTGTTTCGGCCTTTTTTCTCAGAGTATTCAGATAGGAAACGCCGACCTCATCTAGTTAAAAAAAAAAAAACATGATTGGCTTGTAAAAGTGTTTGTACAAACCTACTTACAGAAATAAAAATCATTTATCATTTATCACACTTTTTTGCTGTCTGCATCCCTACAGTTAACTCATTATCTAAGTAATCAATAATTGATTATCGAAATAACCAACTTTCTACACCATCAAATTAAATTAGCTGACCCAAAAACAAAAGAACAACATATTTTTTATCGATACCCATTACGTCTGTGGAGTTTCGCTAACTAATTTAATTTATGTCATGTCATAGATCTAAAAATAAGCCTTTGGGATGTGTCATGCAACCCATCCTTTCTTAAACAGACTAAGTATAGCACTAGCACATTCACCGCAAGCCAACGAGACAGTAACATAGTAACATAAGTGTAGCATGTAATACAAATCACGACAAACGTCAGATAACTTACATACGAGTTTTATCTGTGACACACAACACGGAAGCTGCAGGATGTAATCGATACTATTTCTGAGCAGTTATCGGTGCTCGCCCGGTTCCGCGGGGTGAATAGGAGTCCATGTGCACTGCGCTAATGGGACAGATACACAGATTACCACGTTCACTGTCCGTGACCCACATGTGGGTCATGTTGGGTTCGAACAAGACGTCCGTGCCATATATGTGGGTCACTGCACTTTTCGTACATAGTGGGTTCTTACTTCGTGGAAATAAAAGAAACATACCTACTAGTCGTGAACGTATGAGCAATTATGTAGGTAAAATATAAAAGCAATGAGCCATCGAATTTTTTTATTTAGGATTTACAAAGCTTTGAAAATTGAACTTCAAAATAAATTTAAAAGGGTTCCTTCAACTTTTATGGGGTCCATAAAAGTTGACTAAGGACCTGAAGAGGGTATTCGCAAATTAATAATATGCAGTGCGAGACAATAATGACACAAGAAGGTACTTATTAGGCTCAAAACTTTTCTGCCCCCCTGGTACTGAAGTTTTGAGCAAATGGATAAGTGGATGAAAATTAAGTGGGCACTCAGGTGTTTGCAATTATTATTGCGCCTGCTGTTTAATTAAGTACTGGGATAAACTGCATGGATACTGACATGCTGTTATAAAGCTATTGATCATTTTTTGCAAAGCTGCATCTAAGGGCCTGTTTTTTGATCCGTAGTTAACTCAACCAATTGTTAAACACAGTAACTAATGGTTGAATTTCGGCTAAATGTGAAAGGCTTAACATTAATGTATTCATGTTAGCTCATTCATACTAAAAAATAGTAACGAATTGCATAACTCATTCATGTTTATCCTTTCAAATGTAGCCAAAATTCAACCATTAGTTACCATTTTTAACCATTGCTTGAGTTAACTACGGATTTAAAAACCGGCCCTAAGCCATCAGTGCTTAGACAAAAATTCAAATGACTCGCAAAAATCCTACCTAATAATCAATCAATCTGCCTAGCCTTTTCCCAACTATGTTGGGATCGACTTCTAGTCTAACCAGATGCAGCTGAATACCAGTATTTTACATGGAGCGACTGCCTATCTGACCTCCACAAGCCAGGTACTGGGGAATACGATACCCCTTGGTAAGACTTTCGGGCTCCTGACGACCTGTAACAACTGTCAAAGATCCACGAATGACAGCCAGGACCAACGGCTTAACGTGCCTGGTCACCCATCTACGGACCAGCATACGGCAAGCGTAGCTTAAACTGATTGATCGAGCCGTGCAGCTGTTATTACTTAGCCACGAGCTCCAAAGCCAAAAATCCTTTTTAAAAAATGCATTCCAAAATCAAGTTGGACTATCCCATGAGTTCATGTCCCATGGTGTCCACAAACCATGACACAGATGCACGTTATATCTGGATGTGTACTGTACAGGCGACACGACGCCACACTGCGGCGCTTTTATTACTTTTGTTCGTTTTATTAGTATTCGTATCAAAATAACACCACATGGGATTCTTTGAGAAGTTGTGGCCGTTTCGGTTGCATCTTGGTGGAATAAAGAAGGTTTGTGGTGCTGCAATAACACATTGAGAGAGAATGACGATATTATGCACGCTGATTGGCTTGCTTGCTAAAAGACGCACACTGAAGGGTTCCGTAGTTGGGATGAATTTATCCCAAGAACAAACTAAACATTGTGATTGAAAAACATGTCTACCCATACATTCCAACTGCAAATGTAAGTTTGTAGGACCTCTATTGAGAGATTTACCATGTTGTGTAAGACCATAGACTTTTTATAGGTTTTCCTGTAATCTATAGGTATAGAACTACGTCTTTTTTGTACGTTAAAAAAAATGGGTTCAGTAGTTTCGGAGATAAGGGGGGAATAGTCAATTTTCGTCTATTTTCTTAAATAACTTTAAAACAATATATTTTAAAATTATAAAAAAATAATCTATTTCAGACCCTCACAGTAAGCCCTTAAATTCGATATGTCACACGGTATAGTTTGCAAAACTTTTGTTTTTTATTTTCTTATTTTTTTTTAATCGGTCCATTGGGTTCGGAGTAGGTAAATTAAAATTAAGGGGTTAAGGAAAAAAACGGTATCCTTATAGGATTATAAGAGTTCCGTTTTTTGCTTTTGAGGTACAAAACCCTAATAAAAGAGAGTTAGGCAATCTAACATCAAAACCTATGACTAATTTCAAAGAGCCTACACTAGAAGTTCATGTAAATTGTAAGATCTCAGGCCACCTATATTAATTTAATAACTGGCCCAACTTCAAAGTCTACGACTCTAGATTGCAACTTGATAAGCCTTTTTCAAGAACTCTATGGTCTCGGAACCATAGACAAGACTCCAAAGATGTTCTAAAATTAAATCATCACAACAATCGGCCAGTCCATCGCTCTCGCTTGACCCCAGAAGACATTTAAAAGGTATTTTTTGTCGCCCGTTGCAAACGTGACCGAAATCAGTCGCGGGGCTTTTGACAAGCAGTAAGTTACGACATAAAGTACCGTTCTGATACTCTCGCTGTGTGATGCAGTAACTTGAGATGTATATATTATGAAGAGGAAAATAATATAGGTACAATGTGGAGACGAAAATACGACAATAAATGAAAACACTGGCAATAACATATGTGCATATTTTGAAACTATGAAAGAAGTCGAATCAAAGAATCGAAGTTAAAATGGTAAAATTTTCAAATAAACTAAAATAAAATAGTAATGGGCCGACTATGGTTTTGCCAATCTTTGACTAGGTATATAATAGGGTGACTAGTAATTAGTGATCGTTACTTAGACACATGATTGTACTCATGATGACAAACAACTTTTATTAAGGGACCAAACCTGAAATCTCGAAAAGAAATCAGCTGCTCCCTACATTTTGACGAGTTATGCGGACATGAATGTATGGGACAGCTGATTTTTTTTTGTTTGGTCCCATAGTAAAAGTTGTTTGTTATCATGAGTAAAATCACGTGTTTTTAAGTATCAGTCACCCTATATAGTAACTAAACTATTTGGTGAAATTTTGTATGCCGACTAGGACCGACATTAGAAATACGAAATTTAATTTATTGTCGTATTCTTGTCTAACAAGTTAAAAGTTAAATTTAAAGTTTAAAAAACCCCTGACACAAACCCTCATTTCTTTTTGCTACTCCATATCAGACTCTGCTTGCTTTCTATCTATAACGTATTCATTGCGACCATTTCAATGAGCCCAAACACGATACCTCTGCTGTAAGTTGGTGAGGAATTTGGGTATTCTGCAAATTCCAGGTAATGCTGCAGCATCAGTTCAAGGTTACTATGTTATTTTAATATCATTGAAGTAACAGAATACCAAATTGCGACTCGATCGTGTGGAAGAAGCTCACATCCATTCATCAACTAGAAATGAGCTGATAATCTTTAATCGGCTGAATAGATTTTCTTGAATCATAGCTAAGAACAAAACAAACAAAAAAAAAAAATCTAAACCGGTTCAGTCGTTTGGGAGCTACGATGCCACAGACAGATAGGTACACAGATACACACGTGAAACTTATAACACCCTCTGTTTCCGTCGAGGGTAAAATTAAACTTGTAAAAATCCACTTACATATTTTTACAAATTTTAATATGAAATTGATGTTATTCGATTATGTGATTCGATTTGAAACGATCTCAGTTTCACTTCGCTCAGAAACTTATGGAAATTATTTGAAAATAAAATACCAATCCTAAATCCATAATTTATATAGTAGTTTTGCTTGTCGTCAAAATCAGCACCAGTGTTTCTTACAAAGCGACAGAAAAAATATTTAAAACAACGTAAAAAAAAAAAAAATGTTGTTTCTGCCTGCAGAAGTATTTTTGTACGTAGCAGTGTGCTAGCCTTTCTTTAACAGTTGATAGGAAATGTTGTAATTAAGTTATTAATGTGGTATTTTTACTTGTGGAAAGCTAATACGATGTAAAATAATTTAAAGTAATAAAAATGCAGGTAATAATAGGTTTTATTGAGAAATTTTACAATGATTGTAAAAATTTATGAAAAAATACCAGATATTTGTTAAAAAAAAAACACTAATTGTCAATTGAGAGCGTTTTTTTCTCTTTGATTTTTATTTTGCGAGGATGCCAATCATAACTGAGTTTGTTTCATCGTGACCGATAGTTTAGTTTAAAAGGTTATAAGTACCGTTTGGTTTACAGAGACGTCACAGCAGCGAACAAGCATTTAAAGATGCTAGTATAAAAAGTTTTTTTTTTTAATATTCTTTCTGGCGATAAAATTAAGCATAGTTCATTTCGATAAGTGCACATTATAAAGACTCACACTTTAGTCAAATAACAGATGAACAAAGAGTAACCCTTACTCCAAAGTGTGTTTAAAAGAAACGCAGACACTTGTGATTTGCGACCGACAATCTTTCTTGTGCACTTCTAACAATATTCCTGTTTAGTTTATTTTAATGTTGTGTGGTCCTGTGTTGAATAGGATACAGTGTGGATAATGTTTAAGATGTCCTTTGATATAGTGTCATAAATGTAGTGACTGTTTTTTTTTCCTCGTGTGTTGACACACGTGTTATGAGATCTGGGTAGGTGCCGTTAGAAACTGGAACCCTGATAACTGGTTATAACTGATAACTGGTTTTTATCGTAAAATGCACGTTACTATTCTGGTTATAAAGTGCAGGCTCTAACTTTACACTTTGTGCAACTGCACTCTTCACCATGTGCTTTTAAATGAATTTTCATAAACTATAGTCTTCCCGGCAGGTTAAGGAGTAGAGTTTAAAGGTATTATAACACTTTAAAAAGCTTAAAAAAGTTATGTAAATGACTTACGTATTTGGATCAATCACACTCAACCCATCACCTCAAACATAAGAAAAGTCACAAAATTATTTACAATGTATGTGCTCGAAAAGAGTATTTTCCAAGCAGCCAAATTGTGCGGAAAGTGCCACTTTTTCGCACAGCTGCTTTTACTTTCAGTTTTTTTTTTTCAACTCCGTCGTCAGCCCGACGCAGTTTTCATTATTTGAGAAAAGTTTTACAAATTAGTCAAGTACAGATTATCATTCAAATAACCTAATAAACCAAATATACCTTCGCATACCTAGTCGCTCCCAACGTATTCGTGATACTTACACTCACAGTCTATTCGCGCCGAAGTGGTGCAGAACCAACGCAGGAGAACGAGCTCCTTTAAGTCGACTAATGATAAGTTACAACGATAACTTTGCTGATATTGACATATTTGCATTGTCACTCGCACAGTATAAGAGTAGTATTCATAAAAAATCCCTTCAAATAGTTACCACACAGTTTTAGTTGTTATATTCACACATCTAGTTTGTAACATGTTAGTTCACTAAACCTAGTTATTATATGATAGACAATAGTTGTTTGCTAAGTTTGCTTGGATCTTGCTCAAAATACTTTTACTGTTGTATTAATTTGTGGATAACGATGCTGGTTGCGTGATTACTTAAGTGTTTTATAAAATATCTGTATCTAAATATTATGCATTGCGCAATTGTTTGTTATCTTGAAGAAATAAAATAAAATAAATAAAAGGTACAATAAAACTAATACTTCATTAAATTACTCTAGATTTAGATTTTGATCAATAATTTTAGATATTCACTAAATATGTTTGACTGAACGTATATTTCACTCGTGCCTTTTGTTATACGACGTAGCAGTTATTTGCGCATGCGCCGTAGTAGATATGCTAAGCGCGCATGTATTTAAAATAAGCCAGCTATTTTACTAATTGTTTGCGTAGTTTGGAGTCGATCTGTGTAAATTTATCTGCTAAAAATGTCCGAGTTCAAGTGAAGAATCAATTAATTTAACCCCGTAAAATGTTATTCAAGAAGCACAAAATCCCAACAACAGCCTCTTACCGACTAAATCAAAAGAAAAGTACTTTTTCAATATATTATATTTTTTTATTACCTCGCACAATGCATAGTAAAACGTTGTATGATACACGTGCGTAAGATGATTTCCGACTGGTGTCGACATATACTCGTCGGAAATCACCTACTTTCTGCACTTGTAGCATAAATAACTATTCCAGTCTCAGACGAATATTTATAAGATTATTTACAAATCATTTTCCTCTATTTATTTATTTATTTATTTATTTATTTAATACTTTAAGCACACAAAAATGTACAGAGGCGGACTTAATGCCATAGGCATTTTCTACCAGTCGACCTTTGGGTGATGCAGAGACAAACAGTGGTAGGTGCAACAGCGAGAGATGAGGAATAGATATATATTTAAATATAAATATAAAGATATAGATACATATAAATATAATATATACACCTAACTATATATAAATATAAACACAATAAATATACATAAATATACTAAAACAAATAAGACAAACCATTGGGAAACATTACCGTTGTGATGATACTGCCAGCTTCTTGCGAATGTGGTCGCGAACTTTAACTTTAAAGGATAATCGGTCGGTTGCCATCCTGATTTCCTGGGGGAGTGCATTCCACAGAGAGATAGACTGAACGAAGAAGGAAGAGTGAATGAAGTCTGTGCGGTGCGTGCGGTGCGTGCGCTATTTCATTTGTCATAAGATTACAATCAGCTGTACCAACGTACGCTGCGTGCGAGTGTACACGAAATGCATTATTTATTCACTGCGACGCCTCTCCGTTCGTTCACATCGCGACAAACATTGTGTACCCGGCTTTACATGATTACAGCGACAATACATCTGTTTTACATAAGACACTACTTACCCGACTCGTTTTAAGTATCTACTGAGTTTAGATTTACATTATTTTACCCCCCAAATAGTGAGTACAGTCGACCGCTTTATTTCTATCATTCTAAGGTTGAATGTCATTTGTTCGTCAAAATACGACAAGGTATATTGGTTCGCGTGACGGTTAGATATCTTCAACCTTAGTGAAGTTTAAATTTTCTGGAATTGTTGTCAAAAATGGTGAATTACGAGTTAGAATATAGCTACTGCATTTTTTAGATTCCCCGAATCGTGAGTACAATTGCTGCGAGTATTGACTTTGCACTCAATAATGGGGCGCTGACACGGGCAATTAATTGCCCACTTTTTAGTCAATTAATTCGTGTCGGCAACACCAAGAAGTTTACAGCAATTCCAAGATTGTATAGAAATTGCCCGTGAAAAAGAAAACAACACTACATTGGCGCCGATTCCCTTGTTCACAAACTAAACTAAATTTAAGTTCAATGCATCTTTTTCTTTCTATTTCATTAAGAAAAGGACGGACGATAAATATTAGTTTAGTCCTGTCAAATTAGTCAGCGCCTGACGTAAATTGACGTATTTTTAGTAGGCAATTTTTAATCACGTCTAACCTTGTCTATGGAGTATCTTAATTTGACAGGACTAAATTAATATTTATCGCATATCCTTTTCTTAATGAAATAGAAAGATGTACTGAACTTAAATTTAGTTTAGTTTGTGAACAAGGGAAGCGGCGACAATGTCTATACGTATTTTATGAAAGAGATATTTTTAATCAACAAGCAAACAAGTGTTTGGTTTTTTAAACAAGCTTGTATTAATCTGGATATCATCTAGAACAGAGTCCTTGTCAAGACAAATCAAACGAGCCCAAACTAGATAGGGTTGCGTCGTTTGATTACCGAGTTCCCATGTTATTTGGGGTCGGCGCAACACGTTTTCTTCTTCCATTCTCCACTGTCAACCGTAACGCTATCATTCACTCCCTTCTCTTTCATATCATTCCTCACAGAATCCATCCATCTTTTCTTCGGCCTTCCTATCCCTCTCCATTCATCAACATGTATATTCATCACTCTTTTAGTCACATGCGTTTCGTCCCTTCTCATCACATGCCCATACCAAGCCAAACGATTTCCTTTCAACTTTTCTGTCACTGGCGCCACTTTCAAACTTCCTCTTATATACTCATTTCTTACTTTATCCATTCTCGTCACTCCACACATCAATCTCAACATTCTCATCTCTGCTGCATGCAATCTTTTTTCATCCGTCTTCTTCACGGCCCAGCATTCAGACCCTTATAGTACGACAGGCCTTATCACTGACTTATAAATTTTCCCCTTTAACTTGAGGGGCACCCGTGGGTCGCAAGTTGTTCCTGTGACCTTTTCATCCATCCTGAGTTGATCCGGTGCGTTACGTCTCGGTCAGATAAGCTCCATGTCATAATAATATTGCATTGTCATCCGATTAAATATGCATGTAAAATTTGAGCTCAATCGGAAATCGGGAAGTGAGTCAAATCTAACTCGCAGATTCGAATTCAGACAGACCCCGTGAAACTAAATAAAAGCTTGTAATACAGTAATCTGAGCCAAACATTCATTGTCATTCATCAAAACGTACCGAACAACTGATTTTTTTTTCGCGACTTCAGGTTTGGTCCCATAATAAAAGTTGTTCATAATGATGAGTACTCAAACTCAAATAACGCACAACCTCTTAAGTGGTCTTAAGAGGTTGTGCGTTATTTGAGTTACACCTTGCCATACTATTCACTATTCGTGTCTGTCTGTCTGACCACATTATTCTTCTAAACTACGTAACGGATTTTGATGCGGTTCGGTTTTCACCATAATTTAGAGAAATTATTCCCGAAGTTATGTGTGTATATTACATAATATTGAGCCTGCAAATAAACAGGTAAATCGCGATGTTTTGTCAAATCGTAAAAACCATGCGCAGCAGTGGCGGGTCGCTTAGCTAACTATTACATTTCGCAATCCTTCAAGTAATTCTTCAGTCTTGATAAACATCTCGAAGCTCGCATAGGCCGCATACCCGCTTGACTGCGCGGGCGCCGCGTGCCTCTGTTCGGTAGCCATTGTCTCCCAAGTGACAGCGGAATGCATTCAGAGCTGAATATGTCACATAGTTTTGAACTGTGCTCGAGGTTACTGGCACTCTGGCTTTTGAAGATGACAAACGTTTTAAGCCGACTATTAAAAGGGCTATTGTCATGTCTCTATGCGTACACATACCTACGTATTTAAACTGTTTTGGTGTATTGAATGGGCCTGCCATTTTCTTAGGTATAAAATATTTTTAGGGTTCTGTACTTCAAAAGGAAAAAACGGAAACCTTATAGGATCACTCATGTGTCTGTCTGTCTGTTTGTCTATCTATCTGTCCGTCTCTCACAGCCAATTTGCTCCGAATCTAATGGACCGATTAAGTTGAAATTTGGTACACGTATATATTTCTGTGACCCAAACACGGACCTGTAACGTAAATAAATGAATTTTGAATATGGGGGTCGATTTTGGGGGGCAAATAAGAAAATTAAAAAAAAAGTTTTGCAAACTGTGCCGTGTGACATATCAAATGAAAGGTCTTACTGTGAGGGTCTCAAATATAATTTGTTTTTTTTTTATAATTTTAAAATAAATCATTTTAAAGTTATTTAACAAAATAAGACGAAAATCCACCTTTCCCCCCCTATCTCCGAAAATACTGAGCCTAAAATTTTGAAAAAAATACAAAAAATAGTTCAATACCTATAGATTGCAGGATAACCTATAAGAAGTCTATGGTCTTAAAACAACATGGTAAATCTCTCAATATTGTACATACAAACTTACATTTGCAGTTGGAATGTATGGGAGAACATGTTTTTCAACTACAATGTTAAGTTTGTTCTTGAGATTCATCCCAACTACGGAACCCTTCATTGTGCGTAGTCCGACATGCACCTGGCCGGTTTTTTTTTTAATTCACCATAGTTAAACGAAAATAATCCAACCCACATTACACCTAACGTGTGTTGGATCCTTTTCGTTTACCTAACTATGGACGTTTTCTGAACTAAGAATTTCTTTCATCCAAGAGAGCTTAGAAGGTACTGATAATAATAATAATAACCCCACCGCTGTATCTCTACGTTGACGTCGTGGTGGGGCTTGCGTGCTCCAAACTTTAGGTCTGTGCCGGTAGAATTTGCCGGAACGGGTCTAGGATGAGGAGCCAGACCAAGAGAGATACAAAAACCCACAGGGCAGCATGTGGCGAGCTGATGGGCAGTAGCGACCCCATGGACCCTATCTCCCGGGAGAAATCTTGTCCTCATCTCTGGCTTGCCTTTATTGGCCGGCTGGAGTGAACACTGACGAGGAACAGAGCTCCCACCTCTTTCTTGCCTTTATTGGCCGGCTTGAGTGGAGATTCGCAAGAGCAAACGTGCTCGGAGGAAGGAAGTATTCCAGTAAGATGCTGGTAGGGATCTTGACCGTACTTCCGGGATTGTCCTGATAGCCGTGGAATACCTCTCCACTCCTCAAGCACTCCAGGAAGTGTTGCCCCCTTGTCACTATGTCACTATGTGCTAGCGGCCGTCTCCTGGGGCCCATCGTTGAGTGTGCAAGTCACCCCCTGCCATTTTATCCGTGTATAATATAACATTGGTCAGGCAGGGGACATAGTTCTTCCATAGTTCAAATTACCCAATCCACTTTAGCCACCCAAACCCCTAGCCCCAATATGTTTTGTTTCCACGTACAACAATAGTCCTGCACCAACCGGGGGTTGTCCTTGGGTGCACTTGCATAGTGCATACAGGGATAATCGTCGGTTGGTGCCTCCTCATCATTTAAAATTATCTAAGTGGCCTCTGCGAGTTGGCTTCGGCTCCTCGTACGCCTTCCAAAGGTCCGGGACCCCAGTGTCCCGAGAAATATCTAAAAATAATAATATAATATTCAGCCTGTATTGTTCCACTGCATGGCAAAGGCCTCGTTTCCATCTTCCACTCAACTAGATCCTGAGCCAATATGGACCAATCCCTCTTATAAGCGTCAAGTTCGTCCCGCCATCTTCGCCTGGGTCTTCCGCGATGCCGTTGGACGTTTTCAAGAACCCATGTTGTGGTGGTCTTAGCCCACAATGCATCCGACATGCAAGAAACGTGTCCGGCTTAGTCCCTCTAGCTATCATTATCATTACACTACCTATAACCTATTATTAAAAGCCTGTGGTTTCCACTGTAGGACTGCGGCCTCCTTACCCTACTCTTTCCATTTCTCCATAAAGAAGGGACTAAAGCATTAGAAACCTAAGCGTCATTGGTGCAAAGACGTGCAAGACGTGCAAGACTTCAAGACATCAAGTATTATCTAGTGAGTGATACAACGAAATAAATTAAATATTAAATTAATACTTTTATGTGGCTGTTTCATTACTTAATACATAGTCAAACCAGTGCTCTTTGTAGATAGGTCATTGACATTAATAACGTAACAATAATAATAATAAAGACCGGGACCCCAGGGTCCCGAGAAATATCAAAAAATCAAAAAATAACAATAATAATAAATTTATTACAGACCATAAGTCCATAAACAAACACACATTAGGTACAATTTTATACACAAAACATACATACATATATGAAAACACATACTACACCAAAAATATGCTAAACAACTTATTTTAAATATTGGAACGACACTCGATGACTGGTCATCCATTGCCACATCATTGGACTATCCATCCTGTCGGCTACTATAGCCACCAAGCTGTTGAGCTGTCGCGCACTCGCCGCATCAGGGATGCTATCAGTGTCCGCATCACTGCGTAAAAATCTGGCACACCATTCTCCGCGAACATCCCCGATGCACAGCAAAAGCGCGGCAGCCCCAACGTAACTCTGAGGGCGTTATTGTATTGGACGGTTTAATTTAACGTTTTATTAACAGCACGCCTATAATCCTTGAAGGGATAGGCAGAGGTGTACCTATAGTAACTAAAACTCGGTCACTCACATTTTGCCAGTTATGTTTAAGTCCCATATAAAGCCGGGTCTGCTGCGCCAATTATTTATCTAACAAAACATGTTAAGCCAACTAGCCGGTCGGCTGTGACATGACAAGACAACGACTAAATTAAGCAGAGTATTAATTTGTTTAGAAATCTCTTCAGTCTGCTGTTTTAGCAATAGTAAATTTATTCCTACAAAGAAGAAACAGATTCCGTGTAATTTATTTATTCCATTCCATCATAAAAACTTAAAAAAAAGTCACCAAACGATGTTATCCGCTCGACGCGGTAACATGTTATGCTATTTTTGCTCAAATAGGTTAGCTATATAATAATAGCCAATGTTATGTGATAGTCAAACTTGAAGACATGGCGTCGAACCTATTTGCCATTAACAGGACAGAAATCTAGACTCCGGGCTGCTACTGAGAAATTCTAGATGGAAAAACCCAATAACACTGCGCCCAAACTGGGAATCGAACCCAGGACCACATGCTTAGCAGTAGGCAGTGCTTGCAACCACTAGATCATCGAGACAGATGAGATTAATGTGGCCAGGAAAGCATTTTGTGCCGGTCTGGCAGATTGTATAAAAACATTTGTTTCGTTAGATGAGATTCTGTTTTTCTAGATAGAAATAGGGTAGGAAAAAAAACGAAAACATAATCAATCATTGTCTTGTTGTTTTCGCTGTTCTCAGAGATGTTTTTGTAAATGTCTAGCCGAAACAGTTGGATAGAATAATGTTGATTTGTCAATATCATTTTGATTGAACTACCAGAAACCAGTATTTAATGCTACCAGTTTTAACATTAATTAGTTAATTATCTTTTAGGCCCGCTTGCACAACAAATCACTACAGGTCCGGCCATTGAGAGAATGCGTTTCTCACACTTGTCAGTTGGACAATTTCTAGAAGTAATAAGGATCAAATTCGCAATACACAATCATATTCGTGAGCATGAAACGGACAGATATCAAGAACGCATTCTCTCGACTGGATTGTTATGCATTTAGCGCTAAACGTATTACAAAAAGTTCTATTCCATTCAATCGTTTGAAGATGACAGATACGTGATTTGTGGTACAGGCAGCCCTAGGTCGGTCGTCAAATAATCACCAAAAGGCATTTTTTTTTATGATTTGCTATTGTATTTTGGTTGGACATACAATCACAGTACCTAGATATGACAGACGTATGACAGACGCAGTAAAGACGTTTCTTTACTCTGTGCCATGAGTCACTATAGCGCGGCTATTCCAATTTTAGTAAGAACCATGAGCACTTGAGTAAAGACGTTTCTTTACTCTGTGGCATAAGTCATTACACGGGAAAATAACGCGCTAATAAATTAAAAGAAACTCTTACTAAAGTTTTTTTTTTTTTTTAATTTTCTGGCCCTTTTGGAAGTGTCGTAAGCGACAAGGACGTCATCTTGATGATTTAATTTTCAGAAACTAATATTACATTTGATAAACTTTGTATTGTATAAAATTTAAAAAAAAAAAACTTTTAAATATAATAGTTTTGTTTTCTTTCTATTTTCAAAAATGAATTTATTTCTGGGCCACCCTGCATTTCTAGAAATCTTGAAGTTGTCGAACACTTCATGGAATGATTAATTCTAAGATCTGGCTACGACATCTCCATAACTCAGTATTCATATTCTCCTTCAAACGCACCACAAATTGTATCAATCCATCGACAATGGCCGACAAATGACAACAAACAATCAAAGTGTCAACTATGGCCGCAGCCGCCATTGCCATCTTTCGATGGCCACAAAACGATGTCATTACCGTTTCAAATGGATCCCGGTGAGTAATCGAAGGGGAATCGTAGATGGATCGCCGGACGTCCGCCTAGGTAGACGAGTAATGATTGTAAGGAAATTAGGTACTTTTTAGGGTTCCATACCTCAAAAGGAAAAAAACGGAACCCTTATAGGATCACTCGTGTCTGTCTGTCCGTCTGTTGTTGTCAAAGCCCATTTGCTCCGAATCTAATGGACCGATTAAGTTGAAATTTGATACACATGTGAATTTCTGTGACCCAACACGGACGTTTAAGAGGATTGTGAAGTGCCGATACGCGGCGCGATTTGTGGAGGCAATTACCTACATTTCATACAATTATTTACATAAATATTGTTTCGGGCGATAACGTGTTTACTCCCCTAAACTTTTACAAAATGAGACAATTTTTGGTCTCATTACATTCAGTACACTTTAATCTAGGTCTGTACGTTTTTCGTTTTTAGTAATTCAATTTAATTTAATTAAAAAAAAAATAAAAATGCTCGAGGATGTTTTTATGTCAAAAATATAGATATTTAGATGCTAATAACTTATATTGTATGCAATATTTCTTTATAATAAAAACGTACGGACCTAGTTTTTCATTATACCTACATTATTTCCAAAACTTTTGAATATTAAACTAAGTTTACAGGGAGAAAAACGTTATCTCTTTTTGTATGAAAATTTACAGCTTCACAATCCTCTTAACGTAAATAAATGAATTTTGAATAGAGGTCAGTTTTGGGAGGTAAATAAGAAAATTAAAAAATAAAGCAAACTGTACCATGTGACATATCAAATAAAAGAACTTACTGTGAGGGTTTCAAATATATTTTTTCTATAATTTAAAATATATTTAAAATAAAATGTTTATAATAAGTATTATTTAAAATAAA
This sequence comes from Dicycla oo, assembly GCA_948252095.1. NCBI lineage: Eukaryota > Metazoa > Arthropoda > Insecta > Lepidoptera > Noctuidae > Dicycla > Dicycla oo. The sequence continues at coordinate 13,129,888 of OX411730.1, forward strand.
TTGTTTTTAAGTTATTTAAGAAAATATGCGAAAATTGACCATTCCCCTCTTTATCTCCGAAAGTACTGAATATTGTGCGTACAAACTTACATTTGCAATTGGAATGTATAGGAGAACATGTTTTTCAAGTACAATGTTAAGTTTGCTCTTGGGATAAATTCATCCCAACTACGGAACCCTTCATAGTGCGTGGTCTGACACGCACTTAGCCGGTTTTTTTTTTGCTTCTATGATGTGACAAAAACATATTAAGTTTCACGTATTTTAGTTTGGTTGGATAACATACTATAACTAATAGGCTGACGTTGTAGTCATTAGCAACCTTGCAGGGGGTGGAATTACTCATGAATATGAAAAGCCTTTACTAAAGGAGCAAAGAAAGAATACGAGGTGTCGGTCGTGCGCCGGCGACGAGATGGGCGGACGACATTGTTGCCCATCGCGGGCAAAACCTGGATGAGGCTGGCGCAGGAGCGTGGGGATTGGTACTAGAAAAGAAAGGCCCAGGCCCAGCAGTGAGGATGATCAACAAAATATATCTATAAAAAAATCTAGTGTTTCATTCATACGAACATTACATAATAACCTCCATCAATCATGGTAATAACAGGGTCGTCGAGCATTTATATCAATAAATACAGAGATAGGTATCACCAACAAGTCCATGCTTGTCAATACGCATAGAGATATTATACTTTTATAAAAACCAGCATAGATATCAGAGAGGCAATTCAGGCAATAGATGAATGACCGGACTTCCGGCTGGAGGCTAAGCAAATAATACATGACGTGATACAAATACAATCTCATCAAAAGAACTTTTATTTGATTTTTATAAACCTACATTTTATATTGAATACGGGTAAAGCGGATTTAAAAAAAAAGTCTGCAATACCAAAAAGGATTAAAAAAACATGTTTAAAAAAGGAAAACAAATAAAAAAAGCTCTGTTGAGTAAAAACGCGAACAAATTGAATATTTAAATTACGAATGTATTTTTATTTAACGGACTTTGCAAACGAGCCTCTTGTTGGAGACGAGTTAAGAGCTTTTTGTAGCAGAAGCCGGTTTTGGACATACTCTAACGTTTATTCCAAATTGGATTGGTCCTAGCAGAGCTAATGATGAGGGGCTTTACCTACTAAAATTGAGGATAATATAACAGCACGGCAGGGTGCGAGGAACATAGAAGGTCGAACTGGAATCTTCTTAGTCACCCTTCCCTTAACAAAACCTAAGATTATCAGCCTGTATAGGTATTTTTCCCACTGCAGCGAAGGTTTCTTCTCATATAGAGAAAAAGCATTATCATAAGTTAGCTCAATCTCAGTTTTGGTGATTTCAGACCGTAATGAATCCCAGATTTCGCTTTTTCTTCACCTCCCGTAAGAATCCATGCACAATTTAGTTATTCTTTGATATAGAAATAATGGGTAAAGATAGTATTTGAGAACAAAAACATAATATTCTTCCATACTTCTCTATTAGTCGTCATTTCGGTAGTCACTCCCTTTCTGGCCATATCATCTTTCACACAGTCCACCCATCGTTTCTTTGGTCTTCCCTTACTCGTATAGCCCTCCACGTTTATACTCAACACTTTCCTGACGACATTTTCCTCATTCCTACGCATCACATGCCCATACCATGACAACCGATTTCCACACAACTTTTCAGTCACCGGTGTCACTTTCAGACTTCCTCTTACATACTCATTTCTTATTCTATCCATTCGCGTAATACCACACATCCCTCTTAGCATTCTCATCTCGGCTGCATGCAATTGCCTTTCATTCATTCTTTTTATGGCCCAACATTCTGATCCATACAAGACAGCAGGTCTAACCATTGTTTTATAAATTTTCCCCTTGAGTTTAAGGGGAATGCGGGAGTCGCACATTGTTCCCGTGACCTGCCGCCATTTCATCCATTCAGTGTTAATTATGTGCTTAACAGTCCGGTCTACTTCGCCATCGCTTTGCACAAGTGAACCAAGATACCGGAAGTCGGAGCAGACCGGGAGAAGCGCACCATCAAGCGCTATGGCTCCAGCACTGGAGAGACCACCGAAATCGCAGAACATATTCTCGGTCTTGGTTCTGCTGATTTTCAAGCCGACATTCTCCAGTTTCCGTTGCCATTTCTCCAATCTGCTCTGGATCTCAGGTCCATCTTCACCGACAAGAACGATGTCGTCGGCAAATAGCATGCACCAGGGTGCCTCTTCCTGTATGTCCGCTGTCAGAGCGTCCATAATTAACAGGAAGATGTAAGGACTTAAAGCTGACCCCTGGTGCAAGCCTACCGCCACACTGAACTCGTCGGTGTTGCCATCAGCCGACCGGACGTAGGTACAAGATTGACTGTACATAGCACGAATTAACTCTACATACTTCCCGGGCAAACCTTTCTCTTTCAAGGCCCACCACAAGACATCCCGAGGTACCCTATCATACGCTTTTTCCAGATCAATGAACACCATGTGCAAGTTATTGTGTGCACGTCTGTACTTCTCGCACAATTGGCGGAGTGCAAAAGTGGCGTGCACTGTTCCTCGACCTGGCATAAACCCAAACTGGTTTGGGGTAATCTCACTCTCCTCTTGCAATCTTTTCTCTATTATTTTCTCCCATACCTTCATACTATGGGACATAAGCTTTATCCCTCGATAGTTGTTGCAGTCCTGCACGTCACCTTTATTCTTGAAGATGGGCACTAGCGAACTATTGCACCATTCTTGTGGGATCGCTTCTTCATGCAACAACTTATTGAAGAATACAGTCAGCCACATACATCCATCTTCTTTTAAACGCTTCCATACTTCTACTGGTATGTCATCTGGGCTCATGGCCTTTCCATTTTTCATACTTTGAACTGCCTTCCTTACTTCATCCAAGCTAATTTCCCTCACCAAACCCATATTTGTTTGTACCTCTTTGAGCACACCATTCCATTTATTCTCTTCGTTCATCAGCTTTTCAAAATAAAACTTAGATCGTTCTTTTATCTCGTCATCTTGGGACAGAACCTTACCGGCTTCATCTTTCATACACTTAATATGAATTATATCTCTCGTTCTCCTTTCTCTTGCTTTTGTAATCCGGTATAGCTCCTTCTGGCCTCTTGGGCTGTCCAGTGAGTCATACAACTTTTCCTGCGCCTTAGCCCTGGAAACTGCTACCACCTTTTTTGCCTTCCTCTTCCATTCTATATAAATTCTCTTCTTATCTTCTTTCAGACTATCATTCCCGTTTTCTACACCCTGCCATTCTTTAAACGCAACTTTCTTTTCTTTAAGCATCTTTTGCACTTCTTCATTCCACCACCATGTATCCTTTTCTATCATGCCTTTCCCTTTCGATTCTCCAAAGACGTCTTTTGCTACTCTCCTTATACAATCCGCCATCTCTTTCCAAATTTCATTCACAGTTTTTCCTTCCATATCCTTCATTTCGATCATTTTGTCTACCACTTGACTCTTAAACATACTTGCAAATTCCTATTTTTCTATCATCCGCCACCTGGTTTTTGGTGGGGGCCGTTCTTTGTACTTACTGGACGAGACACTGACTTTTACTTCCATTATTATTAGTCTGTGTTGTGTGACTAAGCCTTCGCCTGGCAGCACTTTAAACATAATATATTTAATTTAATTTGATGGCATTAAAAAGTCGATTTGGCAAAATTTTGGATAGTATCGGATTAAGCGTGCGATATTTTTTCTCTTTAAATCTCCCCGGGTGTCAGCTGTCATTTTTTTTTATTAACTCCCTTTTCATCCCATACAAAATCCATTCATGTTTGCTTTGGTCTCTCTCTTCCATTCCATCAGTGTTGCCTTCATCACTGTTAGTGCTAAAATAGGTAGCCAATTATTTAAAGTAAGGTGCTTACAAACAAAATTATTCATCAAAGATTTAACACCACATAAACGTCAAATGGAGCAGTGGTGGCCCAGTGGTAACGGCCCCGATATACGAGTTGTAGGTCGTAGGTTCGAACCGAGGCAGGCGCTTTACTTTGTGTAAATAATTTCATCACCACTACTCTCAGAACGGTGAATGAAAACATCGTGATCAAACCGGCATGTCCTAGAACCAAAAATTCGAAGACATGTGACATCTACCAACCCAGTCCACTCCTTTTCGAAGAGAGGAGGCCTGTGTCCTAGCATTGGGAACATTATAGGTTGATTATGCTAAACGTCAAATAAGGTAAGTACACACAATTTAAATTTATAATAAGCATAGACTATAAAGATTTACCGCTATTTATATGCAAGTTGAAAGACAAAAGCTCTAACGGATATGATAGCCTTATCTGTCTGCGTAGCTGGCGTACTATGCTAATTTCGATTCTTTTATAGCAAAGGTATTATATTATATTATTTACAGGCCCGTAACCTATCGGCGTAAACTGGTTTTAACATTAAAATATATCCTATGATACCAGCTTTCTACCAGAGAAGAATTTTTGTAATCGGATCGGTACTTGTTATAAAAGGTATTTTACAAACATGTAACAAAACAATTTATCCTCTTTATAATATTAGTTTATACAATATGTAACAAAAACCCTGTTGTTCCTTTTAACATATGATTGTACTCATGATAACAAACAACATTTACTATGGGACTAAACCTGTCCAACCTATCCAATAAGGGCAGGACCAGGAAATCTGGCTTACATCCATACTGCTGAGTTCATACGGCTTCATTCATATCTATTCATAATATCTGTCTTGTAACGTGAGAACCCCAAGGAGTCTCATTCATTATAAACTGGTTTTTATTCTTGTCTTTGAAATTATAATCTTATTTTAATTTCAAGCTTACGTCTGTTACGGACAGAAAAGGATGCTATTATCATGATGGTGTTTTTTAAAGTCTTTTCGTGTAAAAGTCACGAGAAAGACTTCTTGAATTTTGCTTGAGAAAATATAGTTGAACTAGCTTTTGCCCACATGGAGGTCGGAAATTATCCCACGGGAACGTACTACCGGGATAAAAGTATCATATTGTGTTAATCCAGGTTATAATAAAGTATCTGTGTGCCAAATATCCAAATCCGTTCAGCCGTTTTTGCGTGATGGAGTAAAAAACATCCAAACATACAAACTTTCATATATGTAATATTAGTAGGATATAGACTTACGAATATGTAGGTGCAAAGGTAAGTTAGATAATATTTGGATAATATTGTCGATATTACAGGATAGAGATAAAGATAATTTTATTTTGCAAATAAAGAATAACAAAAATTATAACAAGTTCAGCCACATTTTACCATGTAGGCATGCAAAAGATACACAATCGTATGATTAGTTAGTGTATACTAACTTACTTGATACACAATCGTATGATTAGTTAGTGTATACTAACTTAAAAATCTTTTTCATTCAGGAACTCACCCTTACGCGTGTTCTCAAATGCTATGCAAGAAGCATTTGAACACTCGTAAGGGTGAGTTGCATCTCAACACTTGTATGGCGTTGTACTAAAGATGATTTTGGACAAACAAATTTTCTATACGTTTTACCAATGCTTCTTTAACACAACACTAAGAATAAGACTATGTTGACGCTTAGAAGGGTTTGCGTTGCGTTGGCAACTATACCGGCTTCCGAACGCTTCTATGAGCTAACACCCACCCACGACCCGCCCGCGCCCCTCCCGCATACCTTGTCTTTCGTTCCCAACAATGACTATACAGCCTCCAACATCGCGTCGCGTAGAACATAGTTAAGCAATTGCGAAACTAAAAAGCTTTTGAAAACTTCAATCCTCTCCAACTACAGCAACTTCACAAGCTGTGCAACTCTATTCAGAAAATAAAAACTCCTGCACAGGCGCTAACATTTATTTTCCACAAAAATATGCACAGGAGCTCCAAAACCATTAAGGCAACGTCTATTTCTAGAAGAAAAAACAGAGGCCTGGGCAAGGGCGGTAACAGAATACAATCTGGTCGTCCTACAAATAACGAAAAAAAAAACGGTTCCAAGCGTTCTCACAATTTAAGAAAAAATGTTGATCCGAATTTACCCAATCCTAAGTAGTTTAAGGCGAAAGCGTCAGGGGTAGCCCGCGAAATTAAAATTTTCTTACGTTTTTTGCAATTTACAAGTCAGTATTAGGTTGTGCGTTGATCAAAATGTGATTCGCGGCCGTAACAAATATGTATTTACATAATTATAATCATTAAAGTGATCAATACAACTATTTAAGACCAGGTAATCCTAATGAATGACTCTTTCATGAAATCTTGACATTTGAGGATTATACTAACTTAAGGAGTCCTATTACTGATTCTAATGATTATAATTCTGTAAATACATATTTTTTTACGGCCGCGAATCATACTTTATTTAACATACAACTGACTGGCAAATTGCAAAAAAAAACGTAAGAAAATTTTAATTTCGCGGGCTACCCTTTTTTTTTTTTTTTGTGGATGGGTAATCATCAAATAACTTCTCCCGCTCTGGGTGGAGCGGAAGGGCGTGTCAGACTTTTACTGACTAAAACCCACCCGTGTTCCTTCAGTTGCCTATGCCAGGGCCACGGTATCTTTTTCAAACAACCCGCGACCCCAGCGGCATCGGCCCTATTGGACCCCATCTTTTGCTGACATCTCTTTGAGGCGCGCGTGGAACACAACGCGCCGTCGACCCGGGCCTGGTCCTCACCGGACGGCGAGCTACCCACTACTCACCGCCCGCAAGCCCGCGCCTACGGTGGCCGGGAATCGGCTATCGATTCCCGCCGCCCAGGGCGTCTCCTGCGGCGACTGAGGGCGTGAGGCTGCCTCTCCCTCACGCGTTCCGCCTCCTCCTTCGCGAGCATTACCGCTTCGCAGAAGGAGGTGACGGCCTCCCATGCACTCTCGCTCCGCACCATGGCCTGGACCAGGCTCGGACGCGAGAGATCGCCGCCGCCGATCGCCTCCGTGAGAACACGGCGGTGCTCTGCCCAAGCCGGGCAGACCTCCACTGTATGCTCCACCGTGTCCTCTGGGCGATCCACACAATGGTGACACCCGGGCGTTTCCTCCCGCCTTATGCGAAACAGGAACCTCCCGAAACAACCGTGTCCGGTGAGGACCTGCGTCAGGCGGAAGGTGAGGACGCCGTGGCGCCTCTCTAACCACTCCTCAAAGAGGGGACTTATCGCCGCAATTGTGGCGTGCCCAGCGCTGGGCTGCGACAGTCGCACTCTCCATGTCGCCATGAGATCCCGCCGGAGCTCTGTCCGCTGTACCGTGATTTCTCGCGGCAGCGGAGTTACGCCCCGGCGTTTCGCCTCCTCGCGCCACTCCCACACGTGCGCGAGGACTTTCGCCTCCAGATCCCACGGCGGCAAACCGGCAAGGAGGCTCGCCGCCTCACCGGAGACCGTAACCGTAGTCCGGTAACCCCGGACTAGCCGAATGGCCATGACCCTCTGGGACGCGTTCAACCGGCGGACTGGCCGCAGCCTCAGGGAACGCGCCCACACCGGTGCCCCGTAAAGGGCCATGGACCGCACGACCCCCGCGTAAAGCCTCCGGCAGGAGGCGTTTGGACCACCTAGATTGGGCAGGAGCCGCTTCAAGGCAGCCCCAGCCCGCTCCAGTCTGGGAGCCAAACGTCGGAAATGCTCCACGAAGTTCCACCGGCTGTCGAGGACGAGTCCCAGGTACTTCATCGTCGACTCGACTCCAATGCGAACCCCTCCTACCGTTATTTGGGAACCCGACGGTGGCGCATTCCAAGGACCATGAAAACACATGGCCTCGGACTTGTGCAGGGCCACCTCGAGTCCCAACTGCCGGATCCTCGCAACGACTATCGCAACCCCGCGTGTCGCTAATTCAGCCGCCGCCTGGTGCGACCTTTCCTGCGCCAGGACCAGCGTGTCGTCAGCGTAACATACCACGCTGACGCTGCTAGGGAGGTCGGCGCGCAGCACCCAGTCGTACCCGATGTCCCACAGATGCGGCCCCAGGACCGATCCCTGTGGGACACCGCACGACATCTCTCGCCGGTTCCACTCTCCCTGATGACCGGGGTAGATGACGGCCCTATCCGTCAAATAGGCCTCAACCACTCGACAGAGGTAGGTCGGCATCCGGTGATACCGGAGTGCCTCCCTGATGCAACTCCAGGGCAGGGTATTGAAGGCGTTGGCGATGTCTAGAGACACCGCCAAGACGACCCCACCCCGGGCTACCCTGACGGTGTTAATTGTTTGATTTTAATTTTTACTATGGCCAAGGAAACATTTTGAGTTGGAATTTAAAAAGAAATTAATATAAATCATGTTTATCTTATATCTAGCTACATCTCTGACAATGGTTTACAATAAATTAATAACAACAAGTTTTCCAGGGTGTCCAGTCCAAGAAGCGTACGGAAGCAGGTATAGTTGCCAATGAGACGCAAACCCTTCTAAGCGTCAGCATGGTCTTAGGTGTTGTGTTAAAGAAGCATACGTAGCTCTTATAGAAAATTTGTCTGTCCAAAAGCTTCACAACGCCATACAAGTGTAGAGATGATAAGCATTTGGGAACACGCCACCCTTACACCACTAAAAAGCTTCAGTGTTTTTTTTAAATAAAGAAAGCGGTAGCTCTTTCCAACTCTTCGGTATTTTGTTGAAGATTACTGTAGCCATGCTTTTGCGCATAAGTGCTATCTTGGCTGCCTATAGACATAGCACGCTGTTATCTCGTCTATTGCGGGGAACTACGACGGCTAGACGTTTGGTTTATCGGGTTTGTCTTCACAATCACAGCTACTTCTAGGAAGTACCGACAAGGTAATTTTATACTTTTAAAAGTGCTGTACACAGCTATGGTTTTGAGTTTAAACATCCCTCGAATGGATCTTTTTTGTGCCTTGAAGGCGCTTTCTTTTTCAAGAGAATTTCCCCAAAATATTATGATCCCATACCGTAAGTGTGATTCTACTATGCCATAATAAGCAGTAAGAAGAGTGTGAGTGAAGAGCGTATATGCAGATTTGATAGTTTTCTTGCATAAAATATGAATGTGTGATTGCCAATTTAGTTTTTATCTATTTCGAGTCCTAGGAATTATGTACTTTCAACTTCTTCTATTATATCATTATTGTAGTTATGTTTAAGTTCATTGCTAAGGGTCCGTTGTCTAAAATGAATAATTTTAGTTTTGCTCCAATTTATTTTTAAATTTACCGCCTGTTTTAAACTATTATGAATTTCGCGTTTCTACACTTGTAATAGTGCTGTCATCCGCAAACAGTATTATCGGTTGTTCAATACATTGCCGTAGGTCATTTATATACAATATAAACCACAGTGTAACTACAAACTTAGTGTTTCATCGCCCACATTTGACAGGATCGGTGAATTTTTTTTTTACATTAATAGCGAAATGTCAAAAAAGTTGACATTACTTAAATGAGCATGAGGTCCTAAGTTCGATTCACGGGCCGGGCAAAGTGTTATTGGGTTTTTGCATCTAAAATTTCTCAGTAGCACTTCGGAGTCTGTATTTGCGCCCGGTTGATGACAATAGGCTTGCCTTCTATACATGGGACTTAAATTAAACATAACTGGCGAAATAAGGGTGTAGTATAGAAATACAGGCGTGATGTTTATGTTTATATAAATGAGAAATTTTCTCATTACCAGCAAGTTTTATATTAATGCAACCATGCATAGAAAGATGAAAGATTTGATAGATCACTTCTATCAAATCTTTCTACTTCCATGCATTACCTACCGTATTAATTACTAGTACTTCTGCCATAGAATAATACAGATGGGACACTCCGCAAAATCATTTAAATAAAAGGCGACTCTTGCTACGACACAATACAGTGCAATTATGGTCACACAACCCTTATTACCTATATTCACCAACAAGTTGCCTCTCTTTCTAGCGCATTTCTGACCGCGGCAGTCCTACTGAATTGGCCCAGTGAGATAGGCTCGCCGCATACTGGTAGCTTCATACCTAAACTGCGGAGTGTCCCATCTGTATTAATCTGTGGTTCTGCGAACAGTAGACCTAGCGAACACATACTTTTTTGCAACAATTGATATACCACTAAATTTATTTAAAACGGGATAATTACCATGTTTTTTTTATTAGATCTTCACCAAATTTTTATGAGACCAACTTAAAGTTACTAACGTTCAAATAAAAAAAAGAATAATTATAATTGGATCTCATAAGGCGGAGATATCCAGTAGACCCTGTTCGCTCCTTTTTTAGTACCACTCCATTCAAACAACCCCAACGAAATAACACCTATAGTCGTAAAACCTGTATACCAAGTTACGTCCAGATCGATTGTAAAATACGACCTGTAGCAACAAACTGACAGAGGAAAGCAAATTTTGCCAGACTTGAAGCAGAGGCGCTCCACTCGCTTCTCTCGCTCGGTCAATTAGTATGAATACAATGTTCTTACTACGAACGACAATACAAGGAAGAGTTTTTGGTGGCGTTACATCAGATTCTAATTCTTTTCGAGAGTTCCTTTCCGAAATTAAACAAATGTTTGCAGGCCTTCCCGATACCTAGTTGTTTCAGGTTTGGATAACCATTTGGTGGTAGGTGGACAGAATACACCCAGAGTTGAAAAAACAATGGAGTGATTTCGACCCTCGCCTTACAAAATCAACCTCAATATACAGCACACTCTAAGGCCCGCTTGCATCACAAATACGTTTAGCGCTACATAAACGTATTTAAAACAACATTCTGTATCTATCATTTCCAAGCGATTGAGAGTAATAGAACGATAATTTGAATTCGTTTAGCGCAAAATGCATTTGAGGAGCAAAAAATCAAAACGTGATTAGTCACAAAAAAATAAAAAAATAACTTTTGACTGTTTTTTATTCTCTAATGTCAACTTGATGCACTTGGCATCACTCATTTCAAGCAAAAAAACTTTTACATAACAATGACAAATCACGTTATGTTTTTAGGCTCCTCATTTAGGGATTTGTGGTGCAAGCTGGCTTAAATCCTTATCAAGCTTACTTCCTTACGAATTACTGACATTTCACACCGCCGCGCCGCCATTGGTTGAGAATGGCGTCGTTTCATTCACACAGGGATAGGACAGGCATGCAAACTGCTTGCCTGACCAGATATATTATAACATATACCGTGGGAACCGGTCGCACTGCCTGTAACCGTCCTAGAGGACTACTATGGGACCGCGAATTGGGTTTGTTTGAATTAATGGATAAAGGTATTTGAAGACTGGCTGGAAACTTTTAGATGCGAGTAGGCGTTACTGAGATAACAAAGAAGAACAGCGGGGTAATTGCGTAACACACTATCAATCAAAATCGGTTTAATTTTGACAGTTCAACAAAATTAATTGTGTTATTTACGGTGTTGGGAAGAGAAATTTTTAGAACATATGATTTGCTTCAAAATGATTCAGATTCCGATCGATAGTGTGTTACGCAATTAGGGTGCTGAGGGGTCATACTATCATACTCAACTTATATCGTCATAATATACGGCTTAATCTTAGAAGAGGTAAAGGCCATAATACTCGATTATTTACCTTAAAGTCGTAGCATAAAATAAATTGTTAAAATTGCCGTCTCATACCTATATCTTTTCTGAACTATCTTTATAGTTTTGTAATTTTCAGTCTATTACATCTTCTGAAACAAATCGAGTGTTTCCGCGAAATCGTTCAGCGATCAATAATCTGATAATGTTTTACCTCTTAGTCGCAACGAAGAAAATTTGCGTGAAAAATACAAGTCACAGTCCTCCAATGAAACACTTCACGCCTGTTACGAGATCAAATATAAAAGCAATACGAATTGTTTATGCAATGCTTAGAACATCGAGGAGAATGACCGATCAGATTAACTGTCATTCTTTTAAAATCAAGTGTTTTCCGATCGGGATTATAGACAAATATTGCGTTTATAATGGTCCACTACTGAGTTGGAATTGAATTAAGTAGATCTTACTTCGCACAAATTTCAAGATCTTTAAACAGGAGTTAGAGTGCTCTGAAAAGTTTGAAATCAGTGTCTGCATGCATAAACAAAGATGCCGAAGATTGAGTTTAGTGACATGCAATTGAAGAGGTTTATGTCTGGTCAGATGGCCTAGATAAAGTAACATTCGATTAGCGATGACGCTAGTAGAAAAGCCAAAAAATATAAGAGGTTGACATAAGCTACGAAATGTCAAGTGATCATGTCAATATCACTTTAAAGCTATAGCGATTGTAGAAATAGAATTGCTCCGAAGCGAATGTCATTTGTCTCTATCTAGTCCTCTCTTATATTTTGGGAGGAGGTTGCAGCAGGAATCAAAAATACAGTAAGAATAAGAATAATTTATTGGTCCATAGTTACGAAATAGATTTAAAAAATAATTATTATTTAACATATTTATTTAAACAGTGGTTCCCAAATTAGGCAGCGCTTGTATCTTGGGGGCCTAAGTTGCGTTATCTTAATTTTATTTCGAGACATGTCATGTTTGCGTTAATTTGAGAACTGAAACGTGACACTTTTGTTCAACTGTTCTGCCTTCTTAAAGATACTTGTTTATTTCCTAAAACTCTTGGTAGACCTCAAGATATCGAGTTTATGATCGGAATATAGACACTCGGTTTACGTAAATACTGGTCTGGTGCACTCTATTGCTTGCTGTCATCGGCTAATCGGCGATATAACATGGTTTCTACTGATTTTAATGTATTAGTCGGCAATCAAAGGCTATGCACTTATAATGAGAGTGATTGCGAGATTGAATAGGAAGTTGTAGGACAAAAAGTTTTATACTGCGTTCGCGATTTAGTTTCCAGACATGTAAACAAATACTTATGTGTTTTTGGAAAACAACTTGTACACATGAGGTTCAGTTTGCGCTACAACTATTAATATGGCTTTTTCAATGGTACTAGTCATTCTGAAATAAAATTAATTTACACTAACATAAAGTTGGTATTCGTTTAAGTGGAAATAACATACATAAATTGGAAACAAGAATTTGTATAGACTGTAGGAATAGAGAGAATAGAGAGCCTACTCTCTCCAAGAAAAGATGAGACAGACATCTGATCACAGGCTTTAGAAAAATTAAGATATAATAGATGTACTAAAAATGCTAATTTATGTATTTGAACTTTACGCAGAATTAGCAGATACACAGGGAGACCGAAAGCCTGTCTGCAATATTGATGACAATTGCGAAATAAACTTTTCAAAGCTCAACGTACTTAACCTTTTTATCCTTTACAAACTTTTCACGGAAAATTACCTCCGGAAACTTTTCAAACAACAGTTAGCGATTTCAAAACATTAATGAATATCATCAAGTATTTATTACAACAAAATAGGTAGAAAGATAATATAACATCACGCCTGTAGTCCCCAAAGGGTTGGGCAGAAGTGTACACTCACACGCCAGTTATGTTTAAGTCCCATGTCATAAGGGGCGAGCCTATTGCCATCAACCTGGCCAAAACACAGATTTCGCCCAATTGCTCACCCAGAAATCAAACCCAGGATCTCATGCTCAGCAGTAGCGCTTGCGACTACTAGACCAACGAGGCAATACAAATAAAAATTTGATTATTGATCAACGTCACGATTGGTAATTTAAACGATCCGTTTTTGGGTATTTGGAACCGCGCAATAGGGAAAGCATAGGCAGCAAGAAGCCAACTTTTTCCTAAAGGTCGTATCGACCACATAATCCAATGCAATGTGAGACCTGTCGGCGATCGGAAGTGAAAGTATATGACGTATTTACGGGGAAAATCGCGGAAAATATACATAATACCTACATAGGCACTTAATAATTTACATAGTGTTGATGAGTTGGACTGTGTGAAAGATGATACGGGAAGAAAGGAGGTGACTACCGAGATGACGACTAATCACATCACTAGTTGAGATAGTGTGGCAACATTTTTCTTACGAACTGACAGTAAGAAGTGTAATTTTACTGCAGATAATTAAAAGTCCGACTTTATTCCCGATTCTAATGCAGTCTGAAATGGCTTGAGCGGAGAAGATGTGTAAGGTCCCCTCTATATTATTATAATCTTTGTCATTATAGACACCTTATATACCATGTTATTACTTGTAATAAAGCCATTATATTCTCAGCAGTCATTGGTTTCATTTACTCTCTGCCTACTGTACATGGCGACCCTGCCCAAAGAAAGCTCGTAATGTCGCAAAGGCGTTTAGAGTTACCAGTAGTTATTTTTGTTACCAATTCCAGCCATGTCAAATACAGTGAATAAGGTTCAGTTTCAAATGTTACCGATAGTTTTGTAGCCTTGAAAAGTTGTGTGGAAATCGGTTGTCACGGTATGGGGATGTGATGCGGAATTGCGGAGGAATGAGGAAAATATCATCAGGAAAGTTTTGAGTATGAAGGGGAAGACCAAAGAAACGATGGATGGACTGGGAGATGATATGGATAGAAAGGAAGTGACTACCGAGATGACGACTTATAGAGAAGTATAAATTGAAGAAAAAACGTGTGGTGTTTGGAACCCAGAATTCGATAGGGTGACATCGAGAAGATTGCGGGGCTGCTACGCCAGACTGGGTAAAAGTGTACCCTAGGACCAAATATTTCTGGACTGGTCTTTACGTATATCGTCACTTGACTTCGATCTATTATGAATTATAGCTTCTTTGGTCTGTGTATGATAAAGGAAAGAATCATAAAGTAATTACGTTCCCAGCGGTTTGTCCGTCATCATAAGTATTGATTTGAATCAACAATGAGAAGATAACATAATTGTGAAGGTTTCTAGACACAAAATACATCAAAGTTACAACAATAGAAAGTAAAGTAGCCATGACTATTCTCAATGTTTTAATTAAGATTAGAGGTATTTCAGAATATTTCAGTTTCACAAATCTGTCATAGCCCCAGAAGGTGCGCGGATTGTGGGGTACCATTGATTAAAATTTAATTAAAAAACTTTAAACGAGCTTTAACAAAAGTTTTTCGCCAAAATGAAAATGGCGTAACTTAAATCCGGCTCCCCCCAAAATGGCTATTTTGGGGGGAGCCGGATTTAAGTTACGCCATTTTATGAAACGATAATCAACATTTTTACTAGCTCATTTTCCACATTCCAATGGTTTTTGTTCATTACATTTTTATAACAGTCTAGACGTTGGTTTTACGAGTATATGGCAGAATAAGAGAAACAGTTTTAGTCTCAGCAGAAGTTACATGAATCTAATGAAGAACTGTGCCCGCACAATTGAGCGAGCGTATGGTTTAGCATACGAATAAAATTATTTAATTCTGGTGGTCTATATTGGAATTAAATGGATAAAGCCAGGAGTCCTTGAGACCTTCTTGTGCTTACGTTTGACTGCTCGTCTGTGTCGTGTTGTCGTGTTGTATCTACATTTCTACCACTGCTTCTTAACTAAGTGTAACTCTTGTGTGTGTGTGTGAATTGAAACCTGTGACTGTGTACCTAATAAACATTCATTCTTCTTCATGTGTACTTAGGCTTTATTACTTCACTACGTATTTCTACCTACCACACACACCCCCCACACCAGGACATTTTTTTGTCTTTGATGAGAACTATTGAAGAGTATAAAAGAAATCTCCTAGAAAATGAAGGATACTATTCATTATGATAACATTACATCGCTATCCTCCTGTCCTAATTATAACTTACTTGGAACTGACTAATCAGCGTCTTTTTATTCCTAGCATGTTCACTATCAGTCGCCATCACATCATATGTGGTGCCATATCATCCTTCATACATTCATCCATCCATCCTGTCTTTTGTCTGCCTAATTTCGTAACTTCAATTTAACCGATCCCAGTTCCAAATCTAACTACCACTCAGTTAACCAAATACAGTTACTAACTAACCCAATAAATTACGGCGTCCTTGATAACCGACGGTACAAGATTCGGTTAGATTACTTCAAACAGGCCTACCCACATACGCCCACTTGGTGTCGAAACTTGATTTTAACTTATGATGATGTTATCACACTCGGAATTATCTTAAGCATTTTGTTTTCAATGTTACTTTACCAAACTTAGATACGTGAGATGATATAGGATGGAAAGAGTTTAAATGTAAATAAGGTCGAATTTTGTTAGAAGCCTGTTCTGTTAGTAATAAGATATCTAGTATCTACCATAACCGATTCTTGGGAAAAAGGCGATTTGAGACCTGGACGCTTATGTGTAAAAGATTGTGATAAAATAATTAATGTGTTGCATGTCAATGTGTAGGTGATCAAATAGAAGAAGCTATGAAAAATGGAATCGCAGAACATTTAAATGAAGGAACAAATTAGTGCGACTTCTACTGTTGCAAACTACAATAATTGGCCTAAATTGCTGAAATGATGCCGTGCCCAAATTATTTTGTTACGTGCCACCAATGGCACACGTGCCATTGGTTCGCCATCCCTGCCCTAGAATGAGTGAGTTAGTGGTGTAGAGATGCACTAAGAAATAATTGCAAAACGCAACTCCCTAGTCTAACAGGATTTAAAGTTTGTATGCAAAGGAAGTCGCCTTCAACGGCTTCAACAGTTAGTTTATTCTATAATTTATTCCACAACTGATCTCAACCTCAATGAAAGTCCCTGGGATGCAGAGTTGTTTACGCTATATCGATCTGTCGGGCGGTTGCTATAGCAACTGATCGCTCGATACTTATGTACACCACAGCTTAATTCGAACGAATAATCTGATGCCATTCATGCGGCTATTGTCCTTTTTTACTGGTTTTGGGTTGGTTATATGAGTTGCCTTAAAGCTGTGTAAAGGCTTATTTTTAGTACGTTTGTAATAAATACTCCTTTCATGTAGCTTGAATCAGTTTGTTAGATGTAAGGGCTTACTTATGCTAAACATCTCTATCCAAAACTTGCTTTCATTTAATTTCTGCCTAAAACTTGTTCAAGTTACTTCAAGAAAGAAAATCTTGCCTTGCCCGTTTGAAGTGTGCCTGTGCAGTTGTGCATTTCGGACCAAATAACCAAAAAGCGAGACTTCATTTTATGTTATCCGCTGACAAAAAAGCCCGCGGCCATGATGGATACTGGTTAATGCCAGTATAGTCTCTTGCAGCAACAACGGAGACTAGACCTCAGAGAACAAAATATTGTAAAACATTTTTAAAAGAGTAGGTAACTAATCTATGGAGTTTCTTGCCCATTCTTCTCCTTACGAGACTACTAAAGGGGCAACTAGAATCAATTCTTGTAAATGTTGAAGTTCAAACCTGCCTTTTATGTACCTGATTAAAACATATGATTTAACTCAAAAAAAATCAAAATCAAAAGTCATTTCTTCAAACTATGCTGAGAATCAGCACTTTTTGAACGTCAAAATTACATAAGACAGTCCTCCAAAACGCCCGCCCTTCACCACTTCCTAGTGCTTTAGCTGGGGAGAAGAAGTGGCGCAAGAAACTCCCCAGCAGCACAGCTGTCTGTTCAGTTAAAAAAAAAAAATTTAATCTATACAACACTGCGCTTTAATAATTTAGGTACATTACGCAACACAAAACATTAAATTAAATTATTTGCTATAAGTATAGCAGTATAGTAGTATATATAAGCTAGCACACGCCAATATACCAAAAAATAAAATAATCGAAAATACTCAAGCAGAAATAAAAATACAAAACTAAAAACGTAAGCAGAACTTTATACCTAAATAAAGGCCTCCAGTAATAAAGGATGTGCCCACTTACATATATGAAGATTGTATATGAAGCTGAAACTCAGTCACATATGATAAACTAGGACCATCGAAGTAATATAAACAAAATTAATTACTAATAACAAAACAAAACCAAGGAGAGCAAGACGACCAGTCACCACAAGCAGCACCCGTTCACGAGCATAACGCAGAGTTCAGCCATCACCCCCCTCGCCATATTTGAGGGAAGGAGGCAACCCGACCCCCGACGCTACCGCAAGCAGTGACATCTAAGGGAGCATGACGAACTTGCTGCCGGTTGCTCAGGCAAGAATAATATGATCAATTGTCGGGGTCACTAGATAACCACATATTGTAATGAGTAGATTATGCCAATGATAAATAAAAATAAAATAAAAATAAATTGACTTTTAGTCAAAAAAAAAAAATTAAGTATATGAACTCATATAACCTGTCAGAAGATAAGCTAATTCTGGAGAAATAACACAAACATTGTCTTGAGTTAATCACAGCGACCAACTATTCTTATCGTCGTTAATAGAATAGTATGCCTTCGAACAAAGGTTAGATTTTACTTTAGCTTTAAACGCATTGAAGGGCAACTCTAGCAAAGAAGAGGGTAACTTGTTATAAAAGGATATACCAAGCCCAACAAATGAATTATGAACCTTATGAAGCCGGTGAAACGGAGCACGTAATTTGTCCTTATTTCTGGTATTAACATTGTGGATATCACTGTTTTAGTGTATAAATGTATATTTTGTCTAATATATAAGATGTTCGCAAAGATGAATTGTGATGCCACCGTGAGAATACCAATATGTTTATAAAAATCTCTCAGAGAAACTCTAGCACCTAGCTGGTAAAATTGCTCGAACAGCTCGTTTTTGAAGTACAGATATATTTTGAATGTCAGCAGCTTTGCCCCAGAGCAGAATACCTTAGGACATAACGCTATGAAAATAACTAAAATAGACTAACCGAGCTGTATCAACGTCAGTGTATTGTCTTACTTTCCTGACGGCGTAAGCGGCTGAATTGAGCCTTCCCGCTAGGCTTGATATATGAGGGCCCCACTGAAGTTTGGCATCTACTGTTATGCCCAGAAAAACTGCCGAGTCTACAGTTTTAAGCACCTCTTTATCTAAGACGATGTTGGGTCCTAGATTTCTAACATTCGGTAAGGCAAACTTTATACACTTTGACAGAGATAAAATCTAGCTACTATTTTTGCCTTGTAATTTCACCAGCACTTTTCAAAACGACCTAGCAAAACTTGGCGACAGATTGTCGGGATGTTGCTCCCATTCTTCCGATAATCGGACACTACACCCACGCAGACGAGAAATGGGGCGATATATTACAAAGCAAAAATAGCGGCTTTCATCCAAGTACGGTTAGAATTAATTCCCGAATCAATGCGAGGCAGTTTGTTCACCGCTCAAGTCTATAAATCAAAATGATATCATCTGTTACGAAAATAGGAACCGTCTTTATCTTTAATTTATTGCCATTCGGTGTTATGTCAAGTCATATTGTTATTTGCATAACTGAAGATGGGTATTTATCTAAATAGGGTACTCCCTTCCTTAAAGTATACTTACTTTGATGAAATCTTTTAATAGTGTAAAACTTGTAGAAGACGGATAAAGTTCATATTGAGAATTTGTCAATTTATGAAAGTAACTAATAATTCTCATAACTTTTTAACACCACTGAAGCCCTGAAGCACCTTGTAATAATGCGATTAGCTAAGAATTATCAATATTAGAATTCTCTAGCATACAATTGACGGGGCAAGCACGACAAAATAGTCTTTTCCAATATAAAAATGGCAGTTCTGATAAAGAAAACGTGTTGTGCCGATCTCAACAGACATGGGACAAGGGCAAGAAGATGATCGTCAACAATAGCCACAGGCCGTAACAACCTATGTCAATCTTTCTTCTCATCCGTTTACACCAAAGTCATATTAACCTGTAGGTATTACCCCTAAACCTAACAGTACCATTTTAGTCCACAATCGGACATGCACTCTCTCCAATGTAAGCAATGGCCGCCGTTAACCGAACTAAAACATTTTACTATCGGTTCCCTGTCAACAGGAGCCAAAATATCTGATCGTAAATAGCTTTGTTTTAGCTTATTTAGATTGGAAATACCGATGGTTAAAGTAGTAATCACAACATACTGGGTGTAATTTTAATCACCGTGATCCTCTTAAGGAGTCATTGTACTCATCATTATGAACAACTTTTACTATGAAACCAAACCTGAATTCGCGAAAAAATCAGCTGTTCAGTTTGACCGAATATAAATGCACAGCTGATTTTTTTTTCGCGATTTCATAGTAAAAGTTGTTCATAATGATGAGTACAATGACCCCTTAAGAGGATAACGGTAATTAAAATTACACCCTGTATAAAATTCTTGGTCGAATTTGAATCGGATCGATTATTAGTTAGTAGTTAGTACAAAGAGTAGTAAGAGTAGTAGTAATATATGACCAAAATATTTACTTTGTAAATTACTAGATTACCTACTTTAATTATTGTGAATATGAGGATTATGTACGTAATTTTGTTCTTTTATTTTTTTCCTTCTCAGTTAGTTTTAATGATGGTCTAGCAGTTTGAGTTTTGAGTACTTTATGCGGAGTACCCAAATGTCCTTTCTTTTGTATTGTTTGTCGAGTCGTTGAGCTCCTTAAGTTCTGAGTTGAGCTATACGATTACTGACAAACGCGTGCACTGACTGGACAGGTCCTCTCAATCTGTGTGGTTCTTTCCTCAAAAGACGATCTCAAACATTAATCTGCATGGTCCTCATAATAATATGGCCTGGCCAATATGATGTTTGTTTCGGTGTTTCTTCTCAGAGTAGTCAGTCAGGAAACACCGAAATCATCTAGTTTTGGAACATAAGTTATGTGTGACGTGTATGACGTGTAGTGTTTTTTAAACCAATTTACAGGAATAAATATCATTTAACAAACAACCAACCAACATAGTTGGAAAAAGGCTGGGCAGATAGATGATGCCAGGTTAATGTCCTGGGATTGAATAGTGATGTTATGTTTACGACTAACCATGATGACTTGTCAGTTTTTGATGCTCATTTGTTTGCCAGTCTGAGCATAAATGATGGACAGACAGACAATGGTAAAACAAGGGAGCTCTACTGCCGTAGCT
This sequence comes from Dicycla oo, assembly GCA_948252095.1. NCBI lineage: Eukaryota > Metazoa > Arthropoda > Insecta > Lepidoptera > Noctuidae > Dicycla > Dicycla oo. The sequence goes on from OX411730.1 coordinate 13,150,782, forward strand.
CCCGAATTTTTAATCGCGTGATCAATTGATTCTAATTTATTGTCAAGAGGATATGATTGGTTGTTGGTATGATTAAATCAACCGACAACGGTTACAGATAACACGAGATTTGATCAAGCTTTCAAAATTCAGGGGTAGATAACTTTTTCATCGACGTTAGCTTGTTTCGATTTTGATCCTCTTATTGAATCGTCAAGGAACTTCATGGTTACTTTATGGTCTCTCCAATTATTACGCATTCCGATAGACTAAAATAAAGGATTTTTTAAAATTTATTTGTTTATTTTATCTACTTTCAACTACCATTACAGGACAAAGACATTATAGCACACAGGGTGTTGCATTGTGTTACTTTTACAAAACCACAGCAAAGCAGTATTGACGTAAACAGTCACAGGAAAAGGTATATACAGATAATTTCTTGGCAAAATAACAGGAAAATTAGATATTGGGGCAGCATTCTAATGTTGAAGTTGTTTAATACACCTAAATAAATTGTTAATATGATTTTCGTGTAGACTCAAGTGAGGTTTTGTTCGGTACAATGATGCACTTGGCATACCTACTTACACAGTGGTTAAATATTTCGTAGAAGACGACGATAATTCAAAGACGATGTCATGCAGAATTTTAAAATGTTGAATTAAATTTTCTCCCTGTCAATATTACAACAAAAGGTAATGACCGAAAAGTACAAAATCGTGACAATAGTAGTATTTTAACTTTCTATTCTCCTCACTTTTTTTTAAACAAAGCTTTTATAGAACTACATCTTGATTTACCTAAATTACCCACAATGTGCCTTGACATTGGATAGTAAAAACTATAACCCGCCGAAAACATAACCTCAAAAATATTTACCCGCCTTTTGGCCGCCATTATTGATTTCCACGACAAGCGGCGTCCATTTTGTAATATTTTTTGCGATTAGCGGCAGTCACGTTTGGTGCACCCACGAGTTGGTAACTTTTTGTAAAAACTTCGTTACGCCTCCGGGCTTTGATTCGCTCTGTGATTAGGGCTGCTAAATTGCAGTCCAGATTTATAGGATAAGGGGCAGAAAAGGACTCCTAAAAACTACAAAGTTTAAAAAAAAATTACTATTGGTACTTAGTTTTATTCAAAAACGTTACACTGGACTAAATTCAAATGATCATCGACAAATCTGTAACTAGTACGTATTGGTCCTATACCAATACTTTATTTAACACACATACTATATACAGGCCCCACAAAACCCAGCCGTAAAACTGAAGCCACATAACGAAACAGAAAACTGTTCGTAACCTACCTGAAGTCCTGAATTTCGTAAAACGCAAAATTAATCAGATTTCGGTGCACTGCACTCGAACAAATCACATTTAAACCGGATTATCCGGTTCAAACCGGATCAGAGTCAGCCCTATTCGTGATTGAAGCCTCGTACTGCCACAGTTTGGTAAAAAATCGATTAATGGCTGTGATACACTGAGTACACACGGAAGGTAACTGCCATTCGCGACTTTCTACCATAGTCATTATATCGAGCAGTATGGACTTTGAACCGATCGGAAGGCACTCAATAAATTGTCATTGTTATGGGCAGCTGACTTAAACGATGCAACTTATCTTTATTGTTATAAATTAGAAACAAAACAAAGTTCAATATGTTGCAGTAGACAGTTCATAAGGACGATAATTGATAGGTTTTTGATTTTTAGTTACAGTATGTTTGATAGGTATAAGGAATTGAATAAAACAGCCTCGACGTAATTTCTCCCCGACCATTGCTCGACGAAGAGCCAACCTGCGCCGTAACTGAGCCTGTATCTTTAAATTCCCCTGATAATAATAACTATCCAGATTTGATCCAGCTTGTCCCACCTTGCCTTCCTCCCCCCAGCGACGCCTTAAGCCGAGGTTCGTACCACACAGGAGGTGCCCTTAGCGTGCAGTCGCTTAGTAATATAAGAAATTCACCCCTGGCTGGAGGCTTTGACTTCGCTTAAGGCAGCCACAGGATTTACCAGTTATGTATGACCTCTCAAGGTGAACTACGAGATGCTATACGGAAAAAAAAGGCAAAAACAGCGGGTTCAATAACGTGGGCTTCTTGTAAGGGAGATGGAATAGGATACCTGCTGTGCATAGCACCTGTAAAGCCACTACTGCAAACAAAGTCTACTATCATAGCAACTGCAGGTGACAGTTCCTTGCTCTGCTTTTTAATGAGTGTCCGTTCCTATTATGGTGGAGGAATACCAGCTAATGAAATCTACCATCGTAGAAATAATAATGTGGTCATTTATGCACATCCGCCGACAAGGATTCACCTTCTAAAAGCACATTTTAAAGACCTTAAATATTACTCTATTCTCGTAAAACTATGAAGCAACCTCATTTTAAATAGTAAACAATACCTCTAGAATAGTCTTGCGTAACCTCGACGGACAAAACAACAGCGAAGAATTGCCACGTTAACCTACAATAATTTGGATCATCATAAAACAACGCAACGCAATTACTGGTATCGCTACAATATTATTCTACAATATTTTGACAATGGCAACAAATTACGTCATTAAAGTAATAGTAGGCAGTACCTAGGTAGTTTTAATAGGTGCTTTACACTAGCAACTATAAACGTTCACTGTAAAAAATAGAACAGTTGCATTTTGAATTCGAAATAGGAACAAAATTTTGACCGCCTAATTAGGCTAGTGGTTGGTTCGGAACTACGGACACCACTTCGGACTTCATCGGACGTAATTGGGATTTTCAGTTCGTTCCTAATCAGGGGCTTAAATTGTATCTAGTCCATCAATTCGATGTTATTTTATTGAACCTATTTACTGATACACAGGGAAGAGACAGTTACTAACTCAGTGATTAATGTCAGCTAGTCTGCTAAGTCCCTAATTCGCTTTACAAATTGTCTTGTTCTACATAACGACGTCTATTGAGAGTAAAAGACAATGCTCGCTGAATGACATCTAAAAGTGGGTTAACTCTGGACATTAGCACAATGAAATCAATGCTAAACAACGATTCTTTGAATGGAATACCTCTTTGGGAATGTCAGTGCTTCAGCTTCACATTCCGACACAGGGTTAAGGAATGGTTTTGACATTTCGAAAATTGATGAGACGGCATTAATATCAGAGTTTTTATAGGTACTGAAAAGATACCCGGCCTACTTGGTGCTTCCATGCGACCTTTGCGAGTTTGTTATTATAAATTGATGGCATAAAATGAAGCAAACGCTACTTCGTATTAAGAATATTAGTAGTTTTGAGTATAAATGTGGATGGCTATACGAGTAGGTGAGACCAAAGAAACGATGGTTGGACTGTGTGAACGATGATATGGCTAGTAAGGGAGTGACTACTGAGATGACGACTGATAGAGCATTATGGAAGAAAATGATATGTTGCGCCGCGACCCCAAATAAATTGGGATAAAGGCAGGAGAATGATGAATATTAGGAGTCAGCTGAAGAGCTGATAGTCCAGTCATCGTACAAAATGTAAAATTGAATTGAATAATTATGCAGAATAAACTATAAATGCGTGTTTTATTTGTTCCGGTACTGTCAGCACACCGTCGCGCGTCGCGTCGTTACCAATATGCATGACCAAGTTTTATGAAAATCGGTGTTAAAGGGCATTCATCAATGAAAAAGAACAAAAATAAGAAGGGTAGACAAAAGACGCGCTGCATTTTCGCGCATAATTAGCCATGTCATGTTTCTAGTAGCAGAGCTACTGTTTTATTTTTACCTCAACCATCGAAAGGGTATAATTCTAATTACTAAGGATCCTCCTAGCTCAGGTTGTAATGGGGCTTTTATTTTTACTGTTATTTTTTAGAAAAGTTTCGTCCAACCAAAATGGGTGAAGCATGCAAATCCAACCTCTTTCAAGGGTCTTACTTCCAAAACAATAATATCACAATAGATTTGGGAACTTTCCAAAACTTGACTTCTCATACCAACAAATCATTCTTTTATTTTGCCTCTACCTTAAATCCTTAAATTTTAATTAACAAAGTAAGTCAACTATTGCCCGAGTTACACGAGCCTAGATTTTTAAAGTTGGAATGGCAAGCAAGCCCGTTTGGATACTAGCTTTGCCAGTCACACGAGGCTAGTACAAAAGCCCGTATAGTAAAATCAGTGGTAGCGGTCGCTACTAGCTCAAAAATAGAACCCCGTTGACCAAGCCAGAGTGACTAGCTTGCTAGCTTACAAGCACAATCTTTATATCCTAGCCTCGTGTAACCCGGGCATTATTTAGTCACGCGTCGCAAAATGGCCGACTGACAGCGGCCGTCATCAGCCAAGGGCCAGACTGTTGTCATAACATCAATTGACAAGGACACCGTGTATTGGAAGATTCTGCTTCGGATAGATTGAGATTATGTTGGCAACCATTTAAACGGAACGTGATATATTGTCTTACGACGAAGGATAGTCTGGCTCAACAAAACCATGGTGGTCGCATGCCTGTATACCATGTGGGTGCCAGGAACTCCTACAAAATTATAATGACATACGACGATGGAACCCTAAAAATGGTCAAGGTAATGGCCTTGACCATTTTTAGGGTTCCGTACCTCAAAAGGAAAAAACGGAACCCTTATAGGATCACTCGCGTGTCTGTCTGTCCGTCTGTCACAGCCAATTTGCTCCGAATCTAATGGACCGATTAAGTTGAAATTAGATACACTTATGAATTTTTGTGACCCAAATACGGACGTGTAACGTAAATAAATGAATTTTGGGGGGCAAATAAGCAAGTAAAAATAAGAAAGTTTTGCAAACTGTACCGTGTGACATATCAAATGAAAGGGATAATTTTATAATAAACTGTTTTATAGTTATTTAAGAAAATATACGAAAATGGGCCATCCCCCCCCCCTAATTTCCGATCTAAAATTTTGAAAAAAATACAGAAAATAGTTCTATACCTACAGATTACTGGAAAACCTACAAGAAGTGTATGGTCTTAAAATAACATGGTAAATCTCTCAATATTGTGCGTACAAACTTACATTTGCAGTTGCAATATAAGGGAGAACATGTTTTTCAACTACAATGTTATGTTTGTTCCTCGGATAAATTCCTCCCAATTACGGAACCCTTCATTGTGCGTGGTCCGACATGCACTTGACCGGTTTTTTTGTGCCTACGTCTTGATTTCTGTCTGAAATATTTTCTTGTTGTGTACTTTTTAGATCACTCTTATTTTTCCGTAGTCGGGTTACAAATCAAAAATCAAAAGTCATTTATTCAAACTAGGCTGAGGATCAGCACTTTTCGAACGTCAAAATTACATAAGACAGTCCCCCAAAACGCCCGCCCTTCAACACTTCCTAGTGCTTTAGCTGGGGAGAAGAAGTGGCGCAACAAACTCCTCAGCAGCACAGCTGTCTGTTCAGTTAAATAAAAAAATTAAATATATATATATATTCTATACAACACTATGCAAATTACATGCAAGTACATTACGCAACACAAACATTAAATTCAATTTAATTATTTGCTATAAGTCAGCTAGCACAAGCCAATATACTTAAAAAAAGAAGAAAAAAAAATCGAAAAATCGAAAACTATACTCAAGCAGAATCAAAATACAAAACTAAAAACGTAAGTAGAACTTTATACCTATATTAAAAGCCTCCAGTAATAAAGGGCGTGCCCACTTACATATAGCCGTAACTCGAAGTCACAAATGATAAACTAGGACCATCGAAGTAAAAAAAAACGAGTTAAAAAACCAAGGTCAGCAAGACGACCAGCTTTTTAAACTTATTTTTTTAACAATTAAATCATATTTATTTACTTAAACTATATGCTATATTATTATATACATATTTGTAATGCGCTCGTCAAGACCTTTCTTTCGATACCAAACATGTCATGATTATCTCAAATTAAATTTTTTTCGAGGTCAGAAATTTTCGTGTAAGGACTTTACTTTATCATATTTTTAGGGAGAATTTATATGTCCCCCGGACCATTATTACGAATCTATTGATACCTCATCAATCAAAATCGGTTTAACGGTTTAGGCGCTACGGTGGAACATACGTAAATACAAACATACGAGTAAATAGACTGCTAAAATCATAACCCTTCCTTTTGGCTTTGCCGTAGTCGGGTAAAATCAAATACAAAAGTAATTGTGACAGGCAATTAAGCCAATCAGACGTCAATTTCCATGCTTTGGTAATCAAGTAAATTTAGATTAGCGACCGTCACGCAGAGGCAATTCTCCGTGCTTTATGCACCGCCCGCTAGAACTGTGTACAGTCATGAGCACTAATATGGATGCTCTGAGCAACTTTTAAAATTGATTTTCTCCTACTATATTGATAGTAATTTCATGTTGTTACAAACATAATATTTCGGAACCCAAACTATTGTATTATCAAATAGGTCTTATCTCAAACTTGCAATCGTTATTACACGAGAAAACGATTTTGAATTTTGTGTACATCTTTGTGCTCGTGACTGTACATAAATAAGCATGAGTTTAAGTTAAGTTACGAGATTTGAAAGAAATTCTTAGGAGAACAGTGAAACAAGGGATCATTAAAATGGCTTCTTATATCCTTGTAGATGAAACATTTTCTGGCGATCGCGTGGTTGACAAAAAGAGTAGCTTGAAGCGTAGGTACTATAATCAGGATTGTGTGATTTTTAGGGACAAAGAATAATTTTACAAGAAATCATTGTTTTGTCTCCCAATCCAAAAATCTTGGTATTTCTTATTATTTTAGACCACTTTTAAGAATAACGCCCACCATCTTACTAACTTATTTCGCCACGGAATCAAAGCTTTCGTTACCTACTTTTGGAAGTTATAAAACAGCGCCACCAAGCATGACTCACACCAGTCACAACCACGATCATGAATCAATGTACAAATCAGCAGTATCTATAATTATGGTAATATCCATACAACAAAATTGACCTAACACTCTTGAGACACAAAAAATAGAAGCCATTTATAGAACGGCCAACGTTCCCTGGGCCACTGAACCGATTTCCATGCGGTTTTCTCATGGCTGTCAACACTGATTGTATTACAATGCGTGCCAATAACACTGCATAAGTAGCAACAATTTGCGTTCTAACCTCTAGATACGTGTTAACTGCTTCCGAAAGGAGATCAATGGGAGTGGCCTTAATAGCTGGGAAAAACAATTGAAGATCGACAAAAAGTGGGTTTGTGCTTATACCACACGATGTAAGTGAAAACTAACGACTAGAGGCGAGTATAGGCGGTTCAGCGCCGAGTATACGTGATTCAGCGCCGAGAATACGCGATTCAGCGCCGAGAATACGCGATTCAGCGCGGAGTATACTTTTTACATAGTAGGCGAAAATTGGTCACAAGTCATACTCCAGATTGCTCCCGAGAAAATAAAATTCTGTAACTGAATAATTATAAATGGCAGGATACAAAGCAGCAATTCTAATGAACCCAGATAAGAAAATTAAAGTAAATAAAAAACTGCTACGAACAAAGCGTTCGCCAGACGGAAGGCAAGGGGGCGATCGGCGACTCTACCGCTCTGTAGGAGACTACTTTTTTTCTTTTCATGAATTTCTCTGAAATAAGTGCTTACTTCAGAGTCAGACGGAGATAGGTAGATCGCTGCAAAAAAAAATTGAACTTTTTAATTGAGAGAAAAAAGTGGAGTTAAACCTCATTGCGAATTGAATGGGACATGTCTAGAGTTGGAATCTTACTTTATCGATTCTTATCTTAAGTTCCGACGATTACGGAGTTTGAGAAGCTCAGAGGACCAAACGGGTAATCTTCAGTGGGTAACTTCAGGGGTAACATAAATCATGCATGACAACTCATGACAACAAAGAGGAGAAAGGATACGACCCTCCTTAGTTCTTCTATTATGTATGAAAATAAGTATAAGCTTTGTTGCTATACCTACTAAAATGAATCTCAACACCATTTTAAACACTTTCTTTTTATCCTCATAGTGACAAAACAGAAAGATAAAAAAGAAACAAAAGAAAATAAAGTCACAAACTCTCACCGCTAAAACAGACCGGCCAGTTTCAATCACGAATGGGTTTGACTGTCTGAATTCAATCTGCTATGCAATGAACTTTTTGGGACATGATTGAAAATCGACGGAGTTAGCAAAAAAAAAACGTGCTGGATGGAGTGTGATCGATTGAATAAGCTTTTTTGATAGATTTATACCAGTTTCCAGTATCACTAGGCGACACTCACGCCTAAATAAAAGCGTGCTGTTCAACTGTTGGAATCTCAACTTTCGGTGCAGTCCCATCCCATTCATCAGCGCGCTTAGTGTTTTGTGCATTAAATGCCTTATGGCGACGATAACCGACTTTTAATGATTTTAAACTAAAGATCACTTACAAACGAGTAGAGTTAATGATTTGGAAAAAATGTTAAATTAGAGCATTTTCTTAATAACTTGATATTTTACATTATGTTTATAATTTATATTACATAGTGTAATTAATTTGTAAAGTTATGTCTAATGCGGATAAAAACTGAGAATCACAAAAACTATCAAGCGTATTTTTATGAAATTTTCACCATTTTAAAGATGATTTAATTATTTATCTTTTAGTATTCGTGTTTTAATACAGGGCATTTTTAAATTACTAGCTAAATTTTCACAGGGTGTTCTGCCCATGAATATGAACAACTTCTGTGGGATCATCAATCACGAAAAAATCTGCTGTTTCATACAAAAGTTCAATCAATACATACTCGATCAAAATGAACAGCAGATTTTTTTTTCGTGACTTCACAGTTGGTCCCATAATGAAAGTTGTTCATATTTATGGGTAGACCACCCAATTTAGCTAGTGATTTAAAAATAGCCCTGTATAAAAATAAATGCCTTTTGTTTTAAAAATATATTTAACCCTCACAGGAAGTCCTTTCATTGGATGTGTCAGTCGGCACAGTTTGCAAATCTTTTTATTTTTTTATTTGCCCCCAAAATTGATCCCCATATTCAAAATTCATTTATTTACGTTGCACGTTCGTGTTTGGGTCACAGAAATTCATATGTGTACCAAATTTCTACTCAATCGGTCATTTAGTTTCGGAGCAAATCGGCTGTGACAGACGGTCATACAGACAGACATATGGGTGTCCCTATAAGGTTTCCGTTTTTTCCTTTTGAGGTACGGAACCCTAAAAAATTATAGACCAACTGTCTGTAGTATTAGCTGTCGGCAATTTACTTGAGTTTTTGCACATCATACAAAATGCAATGCATGTCTGTTCTAAAAAAAAAAACAATCTTGCAACAAATAAAGTACCAAAGAAATCAATGTTATACCTACCTACAGATAAAATGCCGATTTTGCTAATAGAATTTCTTCAATAATCAAAACTAAGCATTGTGAAATCATTGAAACCCGTGAAAGTTACGGCTGTATAATCATGATTTCGTGTTAATAAATTGTAATTGTCAGGTTTCCAATCAATATCTTTCTAAGTAAATTCGTTTTATAATAAACGGAAAACGGAAATTGGCGCCAATAAAAATTGTCGCAAATGGTAGGAGCTAGTTCACTTCCTTGTGAAAAATTGAAATTGTCATTGCCAACCTAACAAGCCAAATCAAATGTTTGGAGGTCAATCAATCTGACTAGCCTTTTTCCCAACTACATTATTTTGGGGTTGGCTTCCAGATGCATTAAAATACCAGTATTTTACATGTAGCGATTGCCTATATTACCTCCACAGATCAGTCACTGGGTAACAGGATACCCCTTGGTAAAACTGGTTGTCAGAATTTTTGGGCTTTTAACTACCCATAACGACAGTAAAAAAAAAACTACGAATGAAAACCGGGACCAACGCCGCAACGTGATTTCCGAGGCACGGAGGGGTCTCGCTATCTAATGGATGGTCACCCATCCACGGACCGATCTAGGCAAGCGTTGCTTAACCTTGAAGATCGACCCGTGCGGCTGTTATTATTTAGCCACGAGCCCCTTCCAATCTTTCCTTCAATATCTTTCTATATAGGTAATAAAAACTGTTTCAAATGGTAGGAATCATTATAGTTCACTTCCTTGTGAAAAATTGAAATTGGAAGTGTCATTGCTTGGAGGTCTAACCTCAAACCTATTATCAGAACCAGGAAATTTTTATAACTATTTAATATAAATAATATAACAAGAGAATACAGTTAGGTCAACTGCCTTTAAAAACTAGCGTGCTGAATAATTTCGACCAATTTATAAGAGTTATTTATTTTATCGTGGGTTGTCACGATAACTATTTTGAATGCATTACGAACTATTTTCTATGCAGTACGAACGAATATCACGCTATTAAATAATTATCAATGTTACCATAATGGTGACAATACATTTTCAGGCGATTTATAAAAAACATAATATATTTTTTCTTTCTATTACGTTTTTGGTCAAAAATGTTAGTTTACACAACTTAAATTTAAAAACTGTCTATTTTGGTCAAATACACTTGGACCAAAATAGACAGAATTTGGTTAGTAAAATTCACAGTTTCCATGGCCCTTTTAAAATTAATATTTCATAGAACTAGAATATGTATGGCTTTCGATAACCCGAACCCAAAACAAAAAAAAAAAAAAAAAACAAAAATCCCGCCTGCAAAAACACAAAACTGAAAAGAGAAAATCAAGCGTTATAATCTATTGAATTTTAGTATTGCAGGCGGGGACGAACCAATAACCTGAAATATGGTGTAACTTTTGTTTGTCACACAGTGACACCTGACAATTCAATAAATTATATAATGCTTGTTTTCTCCTTACAGTTTTATGTTTTTGCAGTCGGCTTTTTGGTTTATTTTTTTCAATCTTTTTAATATTATTAATATTTGGGATTGACTCATTACATTAGCTTTTATTTGATACCAATTATTGATGTAATTTATTTAAAAAAATACCTTCTCCCTTTTTATTGTATTTCATATACGATAATTATATAAATATTATATAGCCTATGTCACTCCCACAATTAAGATGAATATAACGACACCTCATAATGTTAAAATCCATCAAGCCGTTTAGGCTACAGAGCGAGCCAAAGAAATAGACATACATACAGTATACTCTCGAAAAACATTACCATCCTTCTGGGGCAGTCACGAAAAAAAAAAATATTTGGTAGGTAAACCTTCGGCCTAGTTGTCTCTAGGGTACGATACCAACCAGCATGCTCTGCTTGCCGATTGGTTTTCGAAAAATAATATCTACTGGTAAAACCAGCGATAAGGGGACAATGTGACTATATCATTAGCAAAAATAAAGACTCTTTGAAGATATAGAAACTGGCCAACTTATCGACACTCATGTAAAATAATACGGTGGTCTTCCGTCATCCAAAGACGACCACAGTCATAATAAATCAACGAGCACTTACTCTATGTCCCGGAAGCAGTTAACCTCTCGAATGTCTTATGTTACACAGTTTGACATAAGAAAAAATGCTCCAACTGTCTTAAGTCGGACAGTTACACTAAATTGACAAGTGAAAATATTAAAATGACCTTTATGATAATGTAATCCTAATACAGCTTGACAGCTTGACAATTTCAGTCAAGTCAATTTAGTCTCCGACATTCGAAAGGTTAAGTATAAAAAAATCGTTTTATTGCACTATATCTTTTCAAACTGTAAACATTGGCAGCGTGGAGTCCACTCACTAGCCACCCATCAATAAAGCACGTAACAAATTTGTAACATACTGCACCACATGACACAAACATTCTGCCAATAAACTCGAGTGCTGTGGCGTCGGGTGTCACAAGTGTGTCTTAAGTCTATGATGATTCATCGTGTATACTAATCTCTATGATCGTCCGGAGAACACGCGCCAATTCGACTGTGGCTAATCGTCTAACGTTGTTTGAAATGGAGCATTGGAGAGGCAAGCGGAATATACGAGGTGTATAATTGAATACAGGCACGATAGAGGTTTATGAGCCAGTGGCATGATTTTGATTCAATAAATATAAAACAATATGTATGGTTTCTCGTTATTAAAACATATTGAAAATCACGATAGATATTGGTTCATGATGTTAACGCACTTTTATTTCAGTTGAAATAAAAACAATGCTAGAAAATGTAGGTGGGTCAATGACCGCTATTGCCAAGCTCAAACGCGACCCGTAAAATAATGTAGCTTCAGCATCCCTAAGCGCTTTCTTAAAATTATCACGATTGTTTTCACTTTATGTTTACACAACTCCAACTTAACGTAATTTCAAGTTACAATATCGTGAACAAAACAAGAGTAACTTAGCACAACTTGAAACTTTCTGCAACAATATTGTACAAAGGCAACACTTTTTGTAATACATACATCTCCTGCCTTCAAACGTGATCAGCAACCGTGAAGGGTTTATATGCAACTACTCAAAAGTAGGCACCTACAATATTTGTATCTTACCTAACAACAAGCCAAGAAATATTAATGACTTCTAAACTGATAGTAGTTTAAAACATCATTTGGTAATGTTGGTCAAATTACTGCAATAAGTACCGTTGCAGAATAACCTCTTTCTGCCGATCAAAGCATTTAAAATTGGAATGTTGGATTTTGCCATCCAGAATAATCTCGATTTCAATAATTAATAAACTTATTGCACCTAAAATTGCCTAAATTTTCCAGTTCTAAAATAACGGAACGCACAATAGTTTTAGTCAAAAAGTCAGTTAGGTACTTACAATTAATTATTATTATTTATCCAACGCGTATCTTCGTGCTCTGCCCATATACGTTCAGTGACCGTGAAAGGTTTGTGCAACCGCCCGCCGCCGCTCATAAGAAATACGGTGACCACAGACAAGGGTCCAAAGAAGATTACATATTAGGTTGGGGAAAAAGTCTTTTCGCATTATAGTATGTATGAACTTGTAATAAAATCTCTTTGGCTATACTATTTGTATCTGGCTGGTTGTGGTATCATTGAAAGTTTAAATTTTAAAGAACATAATTCCAAATTCAAATTAGGAAAATGTGTGATTTTCATTTGTTTTTCGTACCGTCAAGATGAGTGAATCTAATGAAGAAATTCGATACATTTTAAATTTTTACTACAAAAAAGGTAAAAATGCAACGCAAGCCGCGAAAAAAATTTGCGATGTTTATGGACCTAGTGTAGTGTCTGTGAGAGTAGCACAAATTTGGTTTAAGCGTTTTCAATCCGGAAATTTTGATGTCAAGGATGCACGTCGCTCTGGTCGCCCTATTACGGATAAAATGGATGCCATTTTTGAAAAGGTGGAGCAAGATTGGCATATCAGTAGTTACGACGTAGCTGAAGAACTGGAAATTGACCACGAAACAGTTTTGGCGCATTTGAAAAAAACTGGGTACACAAGAAAGCTCGACATTTGGGTACCTCACGAGCTCACTGAAAGAAACCTAATGAACCGTGTACTCATTTGTGATTCTTTATTACGACGTAATGAAACCGAACCATTTTTGAAGAAGCTGATAACTGGTGATGAAAAGTGGATCACGTATGACAAGAACGTGCGAAAAAGGTCATGGTCAAAGGCCGGTCAGGCTTCACAGACCGTGGCGAAACCCGGGTTAACTCGCAACAAGGTGATGCTGTGTGTGTGGTGGGATTGGAAGGGCATTATTCATTATGAGCTGTTACCACCAGGCAGGACCATCGATTCTGAACTCTACTGCGAACAACTGATGAGATTAAAGCAAGATGTTGAGAGAAAGCGGCCGGAATTAATCAACAGAAGGGGTGTGGTTTTTCATCATGATAACGCTAGACCTCACACATCTTTAGCCACTCAGCAAAAATTAAGAGAGTTTGGCTGGGAGGTGTTAATGCATCCGCCGTATAGTCCTGACCTTGCACCTTCAGATTTCCACCTGTTTCGGTCTCTTCAGAATTCTTTAGGCAGTGTCAGGTTAATATCACGAGAGGACTGCCAAAACCACTTGTCGCGGTATTTTGACCAGAAGTCCCAAAATTCCTATAGCAATGGGATCATGTCCCTACCTACAAGATGGCAAAAAGTTATTGAACAAAATGGTACCTACATACTTTAGTTAAATGTAAATAAACTATATTAAAAAATGGTTTGAATTTTCTTAAATAATGCTTTTCAGAACCTTTTTCCCCAACCTATTAGAATTTTGGAATAATTGTAAACATTTACATATTATAACATTACTTCTTGTAGGTACTTAAATGGATATTTTCTACTGCGGTAAGAAAATCGATCATAAATTTATAGGTATCAATTGAAAAATCAATTTATTGGCGGCAATGTTGCTCGCTAAAGCATATGAATTAACATTTGGATTTGATGGATAAACTGCCCGATTTTTTGCACCCACCATCTGTTTTATTTTTTTCTCCCCATAACTTTCCATTAATCCTCGTGTGTTACTTTCAACCTTCTGTTAATAAACATAAAAATTCTTTAAATAAATATTTAGAGTCAATTTACGAAGCAAAACTACTGAAGTATTTGGTCTAGGTAAAAAGTCCTTGACATTACATTACGAGTATCCTTCACAATTTGAACGGTCATAAACACAGAGTCAATATCAATATGGTAAAGAAAACCTATTAGATGTAATAAAACAGGTTTTTTGCCCGCTCCGTAGGTTTTATAAAAACAATTATTTAGTGGCCTGTTGTCTGGAGCGATGAGTGAGACATGTTTGGAACGAAACCAATAATAAAAAAAAACCGGCCAAGTGCGTGTCGGACTACGCACAATGAAGGGTTCCTTGGGATGAATCCCAAGAACAAACTTAACACTGTAGTTGACAAACATGTTCTCCCATACATTCCAACTGCAAATGTAAGTTTGTACGCACAATATTGAGCGATTTACCATGTTGTTTAAGACCATATACTTCTTATGGGTTTTCCTGTAATCTACGTATTGAACTATTTTTCTGGTTTTTTTTTCAAAATTTTAGGCTCAGTACTTTCGGAGATAAGAGGGGTGAGGGGGTGGTCAATTGTCATCTATTTTCTTAAATAACTTTAATATGATTTATTTTAAAATTATTAAAAAAAGATATATTTGAGACCCTCCCAGTAAGCCCTTCCATTTGATATGTCAGACGGTACAGTTTGCTAAACATTTTTATTTTTATTTTCTTATTTGCCCTCCAAAATTGACCCTATATTCAAAATTCATTTATTTACGTTACAAGTCCGTATTTGGGTCACAGAAACACATACGTGTACCAAATTTCAACTTAATCGGTCCATTAGATTCCGAGCAAATTGGCTATGACAGACGGACAGACAGACAGACATACAGACACACGAGTGATCCTATAAGGGTTCCGTTTTTCCCTTTGAGGTACGGAACCCAAAAAATGGAAAATATCAAAACCTGATTCGGAATTTTACAATAGCTATGTGCTCGCCACCTATTTATTGTACATAGGACTTGATGTTACGTTACCGTTCCGATATCAACAACTATTTCCCAACTATTCAACTACACAACATTCAACTATTTCCCATAGCAACTTACAAAAAGAAGTGAAATCCCACCAAAAACATTTTCGTGTAAAATGTTGCCAAGACGAGACCATATGGCTCGCACTGTCAAAAAGTTATCAGTTGTCATTTAGGTAGAGCCAAGCTTCTAACTCTACAAGCCCTAACTTCACAAACTCTACATCTTAGTCAAAATATGAGGCTTGGCCGACAAGAAGAATAACAGAAAAGTAATGAATAGTGAATATATTTTTTACCTTACGCTCATGTGACGGTAGCAAATCGGCCTGGCCACATATTTTGACTAAGGTCAAAGTCAAGTTTGTGAAGTTAGGCCTTGTAGAGTTAGGGCGTGCAGAACAAGCTTGGCTCTACATGAGATCTAATAACTTTTTGACAGTACGAGCCTTGCGGTCTCGTCTTGCCAACATTTTACATGAAAATGTTTTTGGTGGGATTTCACTTCTTTTTGTAAGTTGCTTATTATATGGGAAAACTCATACAAACTTCCATCCCCTATTTTAAACGGTGGGGCGTGATATACTAAAAATCCTGAAATAATATGTATTTTATTATTTATAACAAGGAGTCCCTTCCAGCAGTGGCGGGTCGCTTAGCTAACTATTATGATATTTTTCTAATTATATTTATTTTGGCACCGTCCAATTCCAAAATCAATCTTGACACCTAACAATGACCTCAACGAAAAAGCTGTCCACACTCTTCCAAAAAGATGGCGGCCCTACAATCCACGGTCGGTTGCACGTCAGTTGAACGCGTTTCTGACACCTGGCTACCACACGTCGATCCATTTACTGGACTATGTTCTGAATTAACTGCCATAGTGCACATCAGCACATCGCACCTTGAAAATAAAGGTGGCGTTATACAAAAATTAAAATTTTGTCTGTATGTCCATTTAAAGCTTTTTTGACGCAGCATTTTGGTCAATATCTTAGCAAATAACTGAAATAAAAGACTGCAATTTGATCTTACTCTAAGTTTTTTATATACTGAAAATATGCCAGTAAATTATGGAGTTATTTAGAAAACATAGTTTTGATAATGCCACTTTTGTTATCAAGGTGCGACATGTATACCTAAAGGTGGATTCGAAGATATTGTTATCTAAATTCATGCTATAATAAAAACTGAGTTTTTATATGTTACTAATATACAAGAAGTAACTTAAATAACGTACAATCTCCTAAAGGGTCATTGTACTCATCATTATGAACAACTTTTACTATGGGACCAAACCAACGTCGCGAAAAAAAAGATCAGCTGTTCCCTCCATTACAGTCGAGTTATGCAATCATAATATTGGGAATAACCGAATTTTTTTTCGCGATTTCGCCTTTGGTTCCATAGATACAGTGATCCCTTTAGAGATCGTGCGTAACATAAATTACACCTTGTTTAGTACCTAGTACCTGGTCGACCGAGATCTGCTCGGGTGAAAATATACAGCCAAATTTTTAAAGACAAAATAAAAAACTTATTCCAAAAAAAACAACCGACTTCCAAAAAAATACTGCAAAGTTAAAAATAACTTTAATTTCGGAAGTCGATGTCTTTGGATCTGTATTTTAGTTTTTTGCCACCGAATTCCGAAATTAAAGTTATTTTTAACTTTGTAGTATTTTTTGGAAGTCGGTAGCTTTATTGAAAAAGATTTTTATTTTACAGTTTTATGTCAGTTTGTAATTTATTCTTACAATGTCCTAACGTCAACTGCTCATCACTGTTTACAAAATATTGCTTTTCGCAATGCAGGGACGTTAATTGTTGTGATTGACGAGTTCTCCTGGTAAATACGTGTACCAGGAGAACTCACCATAAGTATTGTGACGAGCATAAATTAATCGAATCGCAACCCGTGAAATACGTATTATTGAATAGTTCCGGTGGCCATCTGTGATCTTCATCATCAGTTCCACTTCATCAAATGGTGCTTTCCAAGAACAAATGCACGAGTTACTATAAAAAAGTACGCAAATTGCTATAGGTGCGCCAATGACATTTGTAGAGTTCCGTCGATTTCTCCAGGATCTCATCATGAGATCCTGACCTGATGACAATGGGGCCAACTAGAAAGTATACCCTTTCAAACAAAAAAGAATTTTCCATATAGGTCCAGCCGTCTTCGAGTAATCGGGGAACATACGAGTACATAAAAAAAAGAAAAAAAAAAGATTCCGACGAACTGAGAACCTCCTTTTTTTAATCGGTTAATTCGGTGTTGCCTTGGTTACAGTGGCTACATAACACAAGATACCGTAATTATTAAATTAATAGGTACTTAATTATAGTTATCTTTTTGGCAACAGTCGAGAGAAAACAATAGAACATAAGAAATTGCACCCAATCTTACCTATTTGTAGTGTTCATTGTTTTGACTCAAAAGGTAATCTCTGAAAAAGGCAAATCGTTTTTTGGTCTTTTTGGGCTTATATTGTAGGTGTTACTTTAGTAGAATATGCTTAAATTCCATAAAGAGTTTGAAAGGGCCAAACGGGATGGAACGAAAAACGAATTGCTTTCTGTAAGTGACAAGAGACTTGTCGCCAATGTAATAGGTTTTTTTTTTGCTTTAATGTGAGCCAAATTAAGGCGAGTTTAAAATGAAATGTTCGGTTTTCAGAGCCTAATGCTTTTGGCTAAGGAGGGGCTTGTGGCTAAGTAATAACAGCCGCACGGGTCGTTCGATCAGGTTAAGCTACGCTGGCCGCGTTTGGTCCGTGGATGGGTGACATCTTTATATTCCAATACCCCTCCGTGCCTCGGAAAGCACGTTAAGCCGTTGATCCCGGCTGTCATTCGTGGACATTTGACAGTCGTTACGGCTCGTCAGAAGCCCGAAAGTCTGACAACCAGTCTTGCTAAGGAGTATCGTATTCCAGTAAGTGGGTTGTGGAGGTCAGATAGGCAGTCGCTCCATGTACAATGCTGGTATTCAGCTGCAGCCGGTTACATTGGAAGCCGACCCCCAACATGGTTGGGAAAAGGCTAGGCAGATGATGATAATGCTTTTAAATGAGCCTACAGGAAATTCCACATAAAATATATGTGAAAACTTTGATAATTATGTTACTTCAATATGAGCATTAAAAAAAATTTAAGCAACATTAAATACTATTCAAAATAAAATTTAAATAAGGTTGTTTTTTAACTTTAAATTCGCTGCTGCTTCTAAACTACAAGTGATATTGTTGATGTTTTACAAAACATCACTTTAACTGCGGAAATTTAGAAATATTCGCTAGCGGGTCCTGCGACGACCGTATGAGACTACGGTTCGACGACTATACTCACCTTAGAGCTATGTACACCTGCCGTACAAATAATAACGGTGCATGTAGTGTAAAATTAACCATTTTATGCTTCTGAAAATTTTCGACGTTAATACACAAAATGCCGCTGGCCATTCAAAATCGCATATCGAAAAAAAACAGTCAGTTATGGGGACCGCCGACAGAAGTAAAAACAGCGCAACACGTCACATTAGCATATCGCGTGGCGCGAACGAAGATTTTTCCCTACCAAAAATCTCACTCCAAAAATTATTACGCAAATACAATGTTGCCAGACAAAAAAATACGTCACAACTTTCTATTTATTTAAAAAAAGGGGACTTTTATAAACAGTTGAATGAGATGGCAGACTAACGGCTTCAGAAGCGGAAGGACGCTCTGCGGTGTGGTCAGGAAGTAGCCTGTTACCGCGTCCTGCTTTCAGAACTCTTTGCAGAGCCTTCCAACTTATCCAAAGCCTCTTTACATTGTGGTTTAAATAGATTTCCAAGTGGTATTCATGGTTTAAAGTTCACTGGTCGTGGCAGTGATGAATTTGCACAGATAGAATCAAATTCACATTGGGACAGGGATTATTGTTACTTCTTAGTACAGGTTATTCTATAACCTAGCTAGGGGAACGGCACTTCTTCCACCTGATTAATGATAAGTACCTATTTATTGTGAATGAAGAAACTTAAGTTGTAGAAAACTTGCGTTTCCATATGTGGTGGATAATTAATGTCGGATTAATTATTTAATATTTCTGTATTTTTTATTTATTAGGCAATATAAGAATTCTAAACTATTTAAAAGTATGCTTCTGAATGAGTGATTGGATTAGTGATGGAACGAGTGTAAGGTGGAGTAAGAAAGTATTATGGCGATTCATATTTCCTAACTGAACAGACAGTTGTGCTGCTGGGGAGTTTGTTGCGCCACTTCTTCCCAGCTAAAGCACTAGGAAGTGGTGAAGGGTGGGCGTTTGTGGGGACTGTCTTATTTAATATTGACGTTCGAAAGTGCTGATTCTCAGCCAAGTTTGAATAAATGACTTTTGATTTTGATAGAAAACTAAGAAGACGTGCTTAAGGTGCTAAGGTGTTACTGTCCAATAAACTCTTGTTAAAAACGATGTGACGTTTTCCTACATATTATAAAATAAAGTCCCTCTCCGCGACTGTCTATCTGTCTGTCTGTAAGTATGTTCGATTTGTAAGTAAGTTTGACTGCTTTACGAGTGATGAATCAAAGCCATGATATTTAAAATTTTAAATGCAAGCATAGGTCAATGCATGCTATTGATTCTAAATTATGAGACGATAATCATTCGATTGTCATAAAAAAAAACACAACTAGTCACGAATTTTACTAATTTAGAATCAGTTTGTTGACATAATAATGGACAAGACGAAGCACGATTTTTTTAAGTTCAATGCACTCCGAATTTATCTTTTAATTTATCTTACTAACAATTCC
This sequence comes from Dicycla oo, assembly GCA_948252095.1. Lineage (NCBI taxonomy): Eukaryota > Metazoa > Arthropoda > Insecta > Lepidoptera > Noctuidae > Dicycla > Dicycla oo. The sequence continues at coordinate 13,171,051 of OX411730.1, forward strand.
CCATAACATCACGCCTGTAATCCACGAAGAGTCAGGCAGAGGTGTATCTATAGTACACCCACGTTTCGCCAGTTATGATTAAGTCCCATGTAATAGGGGGCGAGTCTGTTGCCATCAACCAGGCACAAATCCAGATTCCGGGTTGCTACTGAGAAATTCCAGATAGAAAAACCCAATAAAACATTGCCCGACCTGGAAATCAAACCCAAGACCTCATGCAGCAGTAGCGCTTGCGACCACTAAACCAACGAGACAGTTACTCTTACTTATAATTTCCCCGAAAGTCGATCCTTTATCTATCATGCCACAATTGACCTAAATTGACAAACCTCATAAACAACCGAACATCAGTCCAGAGGAGATCCTGGCTAAGTAATAACAGCCGCACGGTTCCATTCATCTACGCTTGCCGGGGTTAGTCCGTAGATGGGTGCCCATCTTTACATACCAAGACTCCTCCGTGAAAGCACGTTAAGCCGGTTGGTCCCGGCTGTCATTCGTGGATCTTTGACAGTCGTTACGGGTCGTCAGAAGCCCGAAAGTCTGACCAGTCTTACCAAGGGGTATCGTATTACGCAGTAACTGGGTTGTGGAGGTCAGATAGGCAGTCGCTCCATGTAAAATACTGGTATTCAGCTGTTAGACGAAGAAAAGGCTAGGCAGATTGATTGATCAGTCCACACAAAATTTTTACACCTTCATGTCGTGAGATGTGACCTCTGTCTTTGATTTCATGCGCAACCATCGCATACAAGGTAGGTACGGTCAGTAACAGCAGTAACACCGTTATTTTTACATTCGATCTAAATAGACGCAGATATACCCCAATGGGTAGCTTGCGTGTTCTGTGCTGAGCTCACGCAACGCGTCGTACGTCCAGCTAGTAATAGGACTCGCCCATCAAGGAGCGCTGTCCCAAATTATACGCATTATTAATTTTTAATACATAAAACCAAAAGTATTTTAATAAAAACAAGTATACTAAAAGATACACAATTAAATTATCTTTAACATGGTTTTAAGTTTCATAAAAATACGCTTGATAGTTTTTGCGTGATTCTGAGTTTTTTATCCGCGTTAGACATAACTTTACAAATTAATTACAATATGTAATATAAACATAATCTAAAATATTAAGTTATTAAGAAAATGCTCTAATTTAAAATATATTTTTTCCAAACAATTAACACTACTCGTTGAGACGTGATCTTCAGATTAAAATCATTAAAAGTCTGTTATCGTTGCCTTAATAGACCCAAAATTATCGATATAAGTAGCTAAGTTTGAATTATCTGAATTTAACATCAGTGTCTAATTTTTTTTTGCAATTCGCTTAATAATTATTTGAAAAAACTGAAGTGATAATCGACTTTTGTTGCTGGCCGTGCCTATCGAACATTATCGTGACCGTTAAAGCCCCAATACTGGCTTTCATATGAAACGTATTAGAGCATCACAATGGCGGACATGTTCCTATCATTAGTGGGTATATAAGAAATTTATAATTTCACGCCGTTCGCTGCGCCAACGCACGTACCCGGCCAACACCGTTTTGGCGCAGTTTTCTTGATATAATGGAAGAGAAGAGATCGATAATGTGCCGTAAATGTAATGGTCTTATTAAGCACCGATTTTGTGGCAGATTGTGCGAATGGTGTGTTCAATGGACCATCATGTCACAGTGAATGCGGTGCTCCCGACCAAAACTTGGCCCATATGTTCCCGTGTACTGGACACGGGAACATATGGGCCAAGTTTTGGTCCATACACCTGCACTTCTCGAGGACTTTAAAAACGCCAATGATGACGCGATTGGCGTGGCCACCGACTGGGCCCAAGATTGTGTGCTGGAACATGAATGAATGCTGTTTTGGTGAACCTTGCTTGGTGTTTTTGACTTCACATTTTACTACTCGTGATTCACATGTTAAGAGGCTGCCTGACACAGGCAAGTCGAACAAGGCGTGATACCCAAGAGCGGATCAAAAGACCACTGTCTGTCTAGCTAGAGCACTGTCAATAGCAGAAAAAAAATAATCCGGAATTCGATTTCAAAAGCTACTTTTTCATCTAAGAAGCCCTTGGCTAAACCACTGACCGTGACCAATGATTATTATAGCCTCTTGACTGCTCATACGGGCGACTCAGGCTCACGCAAGGCTCCTAAATGAAATTGCACTTAGATAACAATATGTGAAGCAATTTTAGTTTTGACCAGTTATTGGATCACTGCACACGCGGTTATATTGGTACCTTTTAAAACATTTCTGCATAAATAAAAACAATCATGAATTCCTGTTCAATTAAATTTTGTAGGAAACCTATAAAAAAGATGGCATAAGTTTTCATCGGTAAGTAAAATATATTTATAATTTAATAATATTATGAATAATTGCAAGGCTCAAGCAAAACTGGTTATTTACGTAAAATGGCACAAAAATGTATACCGCGTTGATGTCTTTTTGAAAAGTCCTTTTCTCTCACTAGGTTATTGTCATTACGTCTGTCCCTTTCTATCTGTAGTAATGCTGTAGTGTTATGACAACTTCAAAACAAAGTCAATATTGACGATAAAAATAATTATCGATGTTTCCTAATGGTAAAAAAGTAATATTACTTAATGTTTACATTTTAGATTTCCAAATATTCCGGAACTGAAAGAAAAATGGATTAATGTAGTTTACAGGGATAAATGGTTTCCGAGAATTTCTTGTTCTTTCCGACGGGACATTGCTATTATTTTCATTAGACATACTTTCAGTCGATTAAATTGCTGATTGATTTACTTGAATAAAGTTAAATAAGAAGTGTTACGTCAGTGTTTTATTTGCTCCCAGTAAACCCCCTATCAATGTAGTTTAAAAAAAAATGTAGAATTAATAGACGTCGATTTTATCGATATCGATATTATTTTTGTAAAACTGACTTGTGCTCACTATGTTTGGAACATTCGTCCTGACATTGTTGCATCGGCCAATCACAATCACTGTATTTTCTTCGTCCCCGGCCCGCAGTGGTAAGTCGTGTGTCTAGACGAAATCGGTCTATCAGCTCTCAAGTGGTTTAATTCACTTTGCCACTGACATTTCCCTAACCTGACTAATCACTTACGAAATACCCACTTAAAGTTACACCATTCCAAATACTACCCACAATATAATCAACACCGTTGCTGAAGATAGCTACGTCCATTTATATCGTCTGTGACAGGTAATAAGTCCATCAAGCCAGATGGTCGTTCAGTCGTGTCGTGATCTTTAAACACTGCACCATTACTTGTGCACGATCAGTTAGAAGTGGGTTAGCTATGCGGATTCTTGGTCCAGAACGTTAGTTTTATGTACTATCGAGGAAACTTACATCTGACCAATTTGAAAACAAAGTCCCGTGCACACGATGACCATATCATTCTGTTAGCAAGCGTTACAATAGCGGCCGAGCGCTACAAGCAAAAATAGTCGTTAATAAACATGTGTTTGTACTCATGATAACAAACAACTTTTACTATGGGACCAAACCTGAAATCACGAAAAAAATCAGCTGTTCCATACATTTATGTTCGCATAACTCGTCAGAATTGAGGAACAGCAGATTTTTTCGCGATTTTATGTTTGGTCCCATACTAAAACTTGTTTATCATGAGTACGCTCATGTGTTTAAGTATCGGTCACTAATTACCACTCACCTTATAGATGTTCGCTTCTCCGATAGTACCTAGAATTTTTTTCTTCGATGGTTTTCAATATTTTGACTTACATACTTTAGACTGTAAGATACCGAGACCAAAATGCAGTAATTTTGGTCTCGGTATCTGACAGTCAGAATTCTAAAGATTTAGCACCATTAAGTTAGCTAATATAGTGCAACAAGGATTGTTTGGCGCCTGAATGACATTGACAGAGGGCGCTGTTGATAACATTTGTTTAATAATTGAACAAATGTTTACGAACAGATGTTTCTGTGACAATTACTGTCACGGAAATTGTAGGTCAAACAAAAACAAGATGGAGCGTTAGCTCTGATTTTGGCCGCGTGCCGAAAGAACCTCGTAGCGTTGTACACGCCAGCACATCGAGCTACTCGAAACTGTCAAATTTTCCCAATCAACCTTGAACCTAATGCTTCAGGGATAAAGTTGAAAATATATTAAAGAACTTTGACAGATTGTTTGCTTGATGTGCTGGCGTCTGACATTAGTATTGTTAAAGTTGTCACTCATTTCATCATTAATTTGTCAATGAGGATTCTTAATTATTCGCGAAGAGTTGGCTATTTTGGGAGCCCTGCTTTTTGTTGCTAATATGACGTCAAAAAGCAGTTATTTTCCATTTTTGGCGTAAATTGATTTAATGGGCAGTAACTAATACTTTAGGAATAGTAGGAAGGTTCTTATCTACGTAGTCTTGAAAGGAAACTGTCAGGTATAAGCAAAGAAAAAGAGGGTATCTTCGATCTGCTTGGGTGCTGAAGAAATTTTGAACCTTATCATTGTCTTGTCAGGGTTCAAAGTAATCCTATAGAAATTAAGCCACAATAGGTCCGTTAGTCTATACCGCAATATATGTAACAAACACGTGCACAGCAATCGCGTCGCATGTGCAGACCTACTTTATAAAAACATGTCGCAACAATGTCTGGCGTGATTATATATGGGTCATACTGTATGCAGAAAAATATTATTGCTCAAACATGATTAGACCATAAGGCGCTACGGATAGCGGTGAGTGCTAACGCGTGCCCGTGTTCCCGCCAGAAGCGGCAGAGGAGGACACCACAATGTCTGGCGTGATTATATATGGGTCATACTGTATGCAGAAAAATATTATTGCTCAAACATGATTAGACCATAAGGCGCTACGGATAGCGGTGAGTGCTAACGCGTGCCCGTGTTCCCGCCAGAAGCGGCAGAGGAGGACACCGTAACTCGATAACTGCACTATCTCCCCGTGGTAGTGCAGGTGATACGGGTACAGTTCTGAATGGGTGATTGGACATAGTTATTATCAGAATGATCACAATCATCAGTATTCGTAGACAAGTCGTTAAGGCGACGATAACCGTATAATGATTTTAAACTGAAGATCACGTCTAAACGAGTACTGCCGGTGTATTCTGTAAAAACCTCACCGTGAAACCTAGTGTGAAGTGAGCTGTCATTCCACCTGATGCTTGGGTTTGACACTATCGACAGCTCATTTCTGTGCGATTTACACAGAATAGACCAGCTGTTAATGATTTGGAAGCAATATATGCATTTTCTTAATAACTTAATCTATGAATATTTTAGATTATGTTTATATTACGTACATAGTGTAATTAATTTGTTAAACGAGAATCACGCAAAAACTATCAAGCGTATTTTTATGAAACCTTCACCATTTTAAAGATTTTGAATTATTTATCTGTTAGGATACGTGTTTTATTAAAATAATTTTTGTTTTATGTTTATAAATTAATAATGCGTTTAATTTGGGACAGCGCTCCTTGATGGGCGAGTCCTGTTACTGGGTGCACGACGCGTTGCGTGAGCTGAACAACACTCAAGGCTACTGGCATTTATCTGCGCCTTAAGGTTTATTATTTCAATAGCCAGAAGAATGTGTTTGTGTGATATCAGTGAGAGACGTGTCCTCCCGCAGAAACATCTGAATGAAGCTTAAAAATGGAGGAGGTGCAATCAGCGTGCTGTTGGCTAAAATGGCTTCGGCTGTTAATAGACCTCTTCCTAGTCACAGAATTTCACCATCACCACGTTTAGCGAACCAGCTGGTGTTAGCAGTAAGTATGTTGCTGGAGGATGCTTCCTGTTTTTCTTTTATCGTAGCAAAACATACATAACCAAACTCCATCAGAATAGAGACAGCCATGGTTACCTAAAGATTTTAGGATAGCGTCAACATTTCACACACCCACACATACACACAAACACACCATACCATACTTGAAATCACCACTCTGGTCTCCACTCTGGATTTCGTACCCCCAGCCCCAAGACACAGACAAACTGTCTAGTTTGGGGCTCGCTCGTAAAAAATACTTTCTAACCTTGCAGTCGGTCATATTTTAAGCTACTACTCATCAACTCATCTACTCATTAACCAGTGAACCTGCTTACCGTATTACCTGGACAATCAACTGTTTTCTATCTCAATGTTTCTGTTTTGAAAAAGTCCTAAATATTACTTACCTACACTTGATTTGCGCCTCGGGCAGTGCAGTACTGTGGTTTTGAATTATAATTGTTACTTTACAAATTACATGGAAGTGGATGTTGACATGTGTGTTCAACACAAACTGTGTACAGAATTCATAACAGTTAAAATTAATTTCATATTCAACCACTACAAAATGGGGACGATTCTTGGAGAACTAAAACGTATGGTTGGCGTGTTGGAGAGTTACACTAAAATATTTATAGGGTAGATACCAGTTCAATTAATGGCCTGTTTAATGGGGGATACCAACACATGGTGTATGACAAGTGCCCCTATTATAGTGTAGGTAGGTTTATAGGTCGGAAATGTTTTATTTTTCAGAGCACAACATGTGATTCGCGCTACAGTTTTAATTTCTATTACATGTGGCGATGTCATTATAAATGTAGTAAAATTCATGTCGCAATCAACAGTAATAGAGAAGAATAAGCTGGTATAAGTGTATGTGGCATTACGTTACATATTACCTATGAGAGTGAACAGGCTTCTTCTGGGTAAGCTCACTCCATCGTCGACTTTGTCTTTGTCACCTCTGACCTAGACTAGAGTCAAGAGCAAACCCATCACAAATAAAAAAAATAAAAAACCTATCTACTTGAAAGAAGGAAAGAAAGAAAAACTGTTTATTCACGTGAAAGTGACGCACATACATACATAAAATTGTTGTTAAACAGAAGCTTTAAAACATAAACAACCGGGTATCTTTGGATACTTCTGCCCAATTCGAAGGTACTAATAATCAAGATCTATCAGATAGAAAGAGCCAAGCTAATGATCATCTAATCAAAGACTGTCACCTAACATGATATTTCTAATTGAAATCCAAAAATATGAGATCCAAAGTTTCCAATAGGTTTCTCATTAATCACTGGTAAAGTGCAAAGTCGATAATATCGACATTTCAATTTTAAAACTGCCACCGAGCAATATTCCGAACGAACCATTATGAAGCGATGGAACGATCTACTAATTAAAAAGTCTCATTGTGAAAGAGATGATAAAAGTAAATTATTCATGTGGGAATATAGGAAGAAGATAGTAGATACCTAATAATGAAGAAAGTGCGGACGCACTTTACGTACACATGCTATGTAGTAGCCCAAAAGCATGCTAATTTCAAACAAAAGCTCCCTATTCGCACATAACTAGCATGCGCATAAGAAAAGAGTACGATAATTTTACACACACGGAGAGCATGCTATAAATAAGCATGCTCCTTACTAGCAGATAAGCTTGCTTTTTGATAGCGTGTATATTTCAGCCTTAGTTGGTTAGTAGGTGAGCTCGGTAGATAATCTATATCATTAATTTCATAAAAACCATATTCTTTTTTATGAAATTAATGATTCCTTACAATGATTTATCAACATAGGACTTATCTAGACTTTCATTCTTTCATTCAGTTATCAATTAATCAGAAGATAGACAAATGCTCGGAAAAAGGACCAGATTTGTGAAGAGTAATCAACCGTTATTAAAGTTGGGAATGACGAAATTAGGAGTAATAAGTAATAAGTAGGCAGTGGACGATTTCCAAATTAATTGTAATGATGAACAAACGTCAAGAACAAACATAATTAAACCCGTAGATAAAACCAAAACACACGAATTTGTCCCAACCTGCACATCTTCCTACATGAAGACTCTGCAACTCTGCAAGGACACTTTGCCATTTAACCACTACCACTAAGTAAATGCCAAGAGCCGCTATTGAAATAGCAGCTTTCAAGGCCTCTCTCGGACGCTTCCGGAGAAGACCACCAGTATCTATTGTCGATGGAGACAATACCATAATTGTGTGCAAAGCTGTGTTGACAAGGCACTGACGAAGCGATTGTTGAGGACCGAGACACGTCATACGTGCTATATGTAGGTTCTGTATTTGCCTACACGCATTGGTCATAGCCAGTATTGTGTGGTCTCTCTACTTTACTGGGATTTCAGGAAGAATCAAAGCATAATTTTAGGGCAATTAAAAGTTCTGGATGTTCCAGAATTTTGAGAAAACTCATCGATATTTTATTCACAAAAGGGTTTGGACAAGGTTGTTCTCTCAGCTTGATTTTTTTCTGATTTAAAGTAGTTTAATAAACTAAAATTTTATCGTTTCTGTTCTCAGACATAAAGCTTGAATTTCTAATGACTCACGATAGCACACCACATATTCAAGTTTTAGAAAACTAATTCTCGCGAATAAGTCCTGTCAATAAATAAGTCTCAATGAATTTAGCTATCCACCCAACAAACATTTTTTCAATATGTCCAATTATTTCAACATCTGTGAATGAGGAAAATGTGACGAAATTTTGAGACCAAAGAAACGATAGATGGACTGTGTGAAAGATGATTATGGCTAGAAAAAGGGTGACTACTGAGATGACGACTGAGAAGTATAGAAAAAAGGGATATGTTGCGCCGACCCTAAATGGATTGGGAAAAGAGCAAGAGAATGATGATCTGTGAATGTTTGCGGTCGAAACTCATGGCATATGTTTTGCTCAGTGCAACTGAACTAATAATACAGTTTCTACCCGTATGCAAGCCATTCTGTGACAAACAATGAAACAGACGTTTGCAATGCCTTTTTACGGTAAACTGGGGTTACTTTGATACTACGTGGTTTATTTGATAACAACTTTCGACTTATGAAATTTTATTTTTATTATATCTACAACGTCATATTACAAAGAAACTATCAATAGTTGGTACTTCTGATAGTTTATTTTTAAAGTGGCGTTAAATTGGCGTTTTAAAAAATCTGATTTTTCATGTAAAAGTTCAATACTTACTCGACCAAAATGTATGAAACAGCTGATTTTTTTTCGCGATTTCATATTTGTTCCCACAGTAAAAGTTGTTCATAATGATGAGTACAATGACCCTTTAAGCGTTTGTGCATTATTTAAGTTACGCCGTGTAGATAGGTGCATACGAATAGAAACAATACTTTTGATGAATAGATAATTATGCCCAATAAAAATGTACACCGCGGTGATACTAGAGGTCAAGAACTGTTGTGGTTTCTCTCTCTCTCTCTCTCTCCATGTTTTTCAATTAAATCTTTCTCACTCGTAATAGTCTCTCTAATACTGTGTTTAATTCTCATCAAAACACATGCCATGTTTCCCTAAAGTCACGATCTAGTCTAAAAATACTACTTCCTTTCTTACCTTCAAAGCAATAGGAGTCAAAATCGTATCAAATCGATTTAATTCTAGTGAATAATGTATAGTGAATCAGTAGGTTATGGGAATATGATGGGGACGCGTGGGAGAGTGAATTTGTACATATCTAGTTACCGTAGCATGGTGTACCGTTTCTATTGTGACGTCTGAGCTGAGTAAGGTTAGATTATGTGGTTGATACATGGATGTTCGTAGAAAGGAGGTGTTTTTTTTTCGGCCCAAACATGTACCGAGGTACAAATTACTATTCAAATTCCTTCCAATAATTTGTATTTTTAGCACTATATAAAATCCTTCAATATTAGATAGATTAGGAAATAAAAGCATATGAAAAAACATTGCCTCGCAACGCAACTGCGTTTAAAGAAACGTCCATAACAGCTTTGATTGCTGTCAATTTGTTCTATCTGTCAAAATATTACATTGGTTGGTGTTCAAATAAACCTAGTACCTACCCACCGTAGACGGCAAAGAATGTAGTAAATATAGGGTAAACGGAAAAAGCTATACCCAATAATATACCTATACCCAAATGCGCAAATAAATTCGATATATTTTTTTTTTAGAATCTGCGATTTTTTTCCTGTAATTTCGTACTTTTGTTCTTAAGGTACACAGTTGGGCCATAATTATAGGAAAAAAAAAACATCTCCTTTCTACACTTAACGATTGTTAAGTATAGAAATATCTAATTAATTAGTTATTCAAAATTATTTGAATAACTAATTTGTACCTAGCTTTTGGGCTGCTAAGGACGAACAGAAGCTGGTGCAGGCGAAAATGCATACGATAGTAGGTACAAATAACACAAGGCAACAGTCAAAATTTCCCGGGGAAAATTCGTAGCGTATTTTGTAGATAATATCATGCACCTAATACCCGAAAAATAATTATTTATTTCAATTTTATTTTTTTATCAATTTAGCTTTTTTTTATTACAAACGATCACAATAACATTTTGTAGTGTTAGTATACATTCAGCTCTTCAATATTAATATCAATCTGCCTAGCCTTTTCCCAAATATGTAGGGGTCGGCTTCCAATCTAACCGGATGCAGCTGAATACTAGTATTTTACATGGAGCGACTGCCTATCTGACCTCCACAACCCAGTTACTGGGTAATACGATACCCTTTGGTAAAACTGGTTGTCAGAGTTTCGGACTTCTGACGACCCGTAACGACTGGCAAAGATCCACGAATGACAGCCGGGACCAACGGCTTAACGTGCTTTCCGAGGCACGGAGGGGTCTTGGTATATACCTAAAGATGGTTAGTCATCCACGGACCAACCGCGGCAAGCGTAGCTTAACCTGATCGATCGATCCGCGTGGCTGTTATTACTTAGCCACAGGACTCTCTACTACACTATTGACCCATTTGGCACAGTATTCATTTCCAATTTAAGCTGACCTCTCATTTTACGAAAACCCCGGCAAGCGTAGCTTAACCTGATGGATCGACCCGTGCGGCTGTTATTACTTAGCCACGAGCTAATTAATTCACCAGATTTATTTTGCTTTATCTGTGGTTTCACCAAAATGTCAAAAAAAAAATATTACGCCTTTGATTACGAAGTTTTATCGTGCATACTTCGGTTTAGACAACCAAGACAAATAATGGGCGCCACATATTATTGGAATAACTTTATGTTTTTGTTTCCTAGTGTAATCTTTACATAAATCTGTAACAAAATTAGGATGATAAAGTAAAAAACTGTTAAGTTTTCTCAACTAATGGAATGTACGCCATTCAATCCGGTAACGATAGGAGAATCTATTGTTAGCACAAGACCACACAGCAAACAGCAAATCCAACATTATAATAAACATAACACTTAAAACCATCCCACCTTAAGAACCATAATCTCATGCAGCGACTATTACTAAATTTATGATAACTGCTCCGTTGACAGCTGAAAAAGCGTTGGAAGACTAAAATAAGCATGGAGTTCATAACGCGAGCACATTCAAGAGGGCAAGTAAAATAAACATTGAAAAACAATGGACGAGCCGACTGTTTGCTGCACAGAAGTGGCTCCTCGGTACTTCGGTAGTCCTAGTAGTTTTATTGGCAAAGTTTCCAGCGTGACGGTTGAATGTTTCGAGTTTCGAATACAGTTGCAAGAGGCAATTTAAAATTTGCTTCGTACGCTGTCACTGTTTGTTCACCACACCGGGAATAGGACGTCAACGAGAAAACAGATGACGGCGCCGAAGTAGCGACTGTACACTTACTATGGCGCCGTCATCTGTTTTCTATCTATCTATCTATCTTTATTTACATAAAATATGGTACATAAGAGATCTTAAATATAAATAGTTCCACATATTTTGCTTACTTTTTTCAGCATGCAAAAAACACCTTAAAAATAAAACTATAAACAAAAAACTGAGATTTCGCGATTTCAGGTTTGGTCCCTTAGTAAAAGTTGTTCATAATTATGAGCACAATGACCCCTTAAGAGGTTGTTGGTGTTTTAACTATAACCCTGTATAGATAGAATATAATACTGTCTTTTGTCTAACTCACTCACTTTTTACTAATTATGGAGATTTTTTTAACCAAAATTTTTCACTTTTCCGTACAAATTTCGGAACATTTTCTTTCATACAATCTTGTTCTGACAATTAAAAACAACAAAAAAAGAACTAGCCAAATAGGTGCAACCGTTCTGAAATGATGCGCTTACATACATTCAGCATTGAGTAAGCATTGTTATTATAATCAACATACCTACTCGTATCTGTTATGTCTGCATCAGTAACTATAGCTTGTTATTAACACTCTTAGGAAGTAAGGTCGAATTATCGCATTGTATTAACACTGCAAAGAAAATTATTACGCATGATATGCGAAACATAGTTTCAAGGTCTCGGATGTACATTGTATGCGCTCCTGACCACATCACACTTTGATACGATCAGCACAATCTGCTATTCTTTGTAGTGGAACTTCCTAGTTCATTTAGCGAAAACTATTGTTTTGTTTTAATTTTTCAAAAGCCTACCAGTAATGTGTTATTTTTTGTACTACCTAGCAGATTCACGTCGATAGTTTAGATTTTAGGTTAAAATTCGAATGTAGCCATATAGCAGTTTGGTACTGGTAACCATATTTGGTTTGATTAATTCGCCATTTTTTTTTCATTTAAAAGCGGTAACGATCTGTTAAGAAATTCATCATAAACATCATTATCTTGCTTGATTGTTAAGAAATTATGGGCCAAAATTGCTTAATCCATTTTCCGTTCCGATTTCATAACCAAGATTGTTAGCTTGATCTAGCCACTTTTATCTTAAACACCCTCCCTATATGGGCAATGAGCCAACAATGCCTCGCTACTTATTAGGCCAACTTGAATATCGCTAATGTCTTCAAATATTTTTGCTTACTCTTTGGCCTCGTTATCGGAAACAAATACGTGATATATTATCTTGATATTGATTTAGTTAAGGTTAACCTGTATGAACTCACTCATGCAGAAAAGATTCTGTAGTAGGTATCTAATCAATGATGTTGTTAATTATTATGAGCTCAGCGCTGCAACCGATTACTACATATTATATTATGCTAGTCACCTATCGACATTCAACGCTGCGTGTGATGTACCTACTTCTGGCTCAGTAATCTACGCTTCATTTTAGACGATAGTTATATCGCACTGTTGGCGGTTATTAACTTTTTTGAAGGATCCAAACGAAGCCCTATTGCTATCACTCACGTGTCCGTCCGTCCGTCCGTCGTCTATCACGCAGGTTTTACAGCCAAACGGTTAGAGCTACAGTCTTCAAATTTTCAAAGTACAGTGGATTTCATTTATTACGACCTTGGTTGTAGCGACCATTTACCTATAGCGACGTTAAATCTAAGTCCCTTGAATTTAAAGCATACTTTAGTACAAAATTCATGTGGCTATAGCGACTTTGGACGTAACGCCGAGCTCGGGTGTAGCGACTGTTTTTAATGAATCATTTGTAACAAATTCCTAGAAATCCCATGCAGATATTGCGACCGGAGTCGGCCGCCAAAGACACAAAGATTTTTTTCTTTCACAAACATTTCTTATCTTTTGTTTACATCCATTGCACACAGATGGTCAGCAAGTGTGGAGACCTTTACCTTTTGTTTATAGATATCAACTAAGTAGGTAGGGAAGCGTGTACGTTTCGGAGCTTTTATGGTTCAGTTACAAAGTGATAATATTCTGAGTAGCAACTGGGTTTAGTAAACTTTTGAATAAGTATGGCTGCTAGACGCACATTCACTGTAACGACTTCCGGATATAACGACGAAAATAGAGTGGTCCCTTCATTGTCGTTATACCCGAAATCCACTGTATAACTGTTTTGTTGATTCAAAGCCATACAAAGTGCAAAAAATATATTTTAATGTTTTTAGGGCTAAAGGGGGCCGTGAAAATATTCTTTTGACCTACCCCATCGAGTGGGGTGTCGTTGTTTAGGGCTCATTGTGTAGTTAGACAAAGGAATGAGAAGCCACCAAAGTCAGCTTTTTTTTTACAAAATTTTGTTCCGAAGAATTTTTTAACTTCCCATTGACCTATCAACTTGAAATTTGGTGATAATGTTTACGTATCTTTTACTAACAAATACCAATGTATTCTACATTTGGTACGGAACCCTAAATGTGCGAAGTCCGACACGCACTTGGCCGGTATTTTTTTTATTCGTTCGTATAAACTATTAAGACCAAATAAACGATGGACCGACTGTGTGAAAGATACTATGGCTAGACAGAGGGTGACTACCGAGACGACGACTAATAGAGACGTATGGAAAAAAGGGATATGTTGCGCCGACCCCAAATAGGATATTGTGATGACGAAACCATTAAATGACCACCAATATTGTCCATCTGTATTTATTTACAGATCACTATAATATAGCCTTCTTTCTTTTTGTTCTATTGTTTGCAAGGATCAGAATAGAGCTTTGTTGAAACAATTTCTGCTTATGATTATATTTATCGTCGTCAGCCTACTGGCTCTCCTACAGAGCCTAATTATATCAGGCATGATCGTCGATCTTTGCATCACAATGACCTGATAAAAAGTCAAATACACACTCCCAACGATATTAGACTCTGTAATAACTACATAAACACCATAATTCTTTACATCCGGCGGTTTACATTAAAATGAAAAATTAGTCTAAGTAGGTCAGCGGTAAGCAGTGGCCGTACGTATACTCGTATATCTACGCGAATCCACCATGCTATGGGCGCATTATGGGCGTCATAAAATCGACGGTTTGCTCAATACTGTTTTTTTATGAGGCTTCTCATTATGCAACTTTTTATGAGAATATTAATTAGTCTGTAATTGATCTGTCTGTCTGCATGGAACAGTGATCGGTTCTTTGAACGAAGCAATGTGTTAAGAGAATTAATAGTTTTGCCAATCTCATCTATAATGCCATATATGAGTGCCTCGAAGCTAAATAATACAAGCCGCAAGGGTCGATCGAGGTAGTTAAGCTACGCTTACTGCGGTCGGTTCGTCGATGGGTGAGGGTGACCATCCATTTCATAGACCTCTCCGTGGTTGGTCCCTTGGCTGTCATTCGTAGATCCTTGACAGTCGTTGCGGGAATCAGAAGCCCCAAAAATCTAACAACCAGTCTTCAAGGGGTAACGTGGTTCTGAAGGCCAGATAGAAAGTCGCTCCATGCAAAATACTGGTATTCAGCTTCACCCGATTAGACAGGAAGGTGACCCCAACACAGTTGGAAAAAGGCTAGGCCGATGTATTGAGTTTTTCGGGCCCAAAACTGAGGAGTGAAAGTTAAGTTAGCAAAGGCATTATTTTGGGCCCATTACTTATCCATAACTAGGTGATTTCAATTCAATAGTTACAAATCTTCACGCTAGGTGAGTTATGTAATAGACTGCAATCATAACATATTATGCAATGTAAGGAAATAAAAATATAGAACTTGTCTAAAGTTAAATTTAAAATACCCCCATCACCAATTCACCCTCATTTTTTTTTTTTGCTACTCCGTCATCAGACTGATTGTCATCTATCTATAACGTATTCATTGAGACCATTTCAATGAGCCCAAACACGATACCTCTGCTGTAAGTTGGTGAGGAAGTTGGGTATCCTGCAAATTCAAGGAAATGCTGCAGCATCAGTTCAAGGTTACTATGTTATTCTAATATCATTGAAGTAACAGAATACCACATTGCGACTATAGCAGACCTGTAGCAGATGCTCACATCCATTCATCAACTAGAAAAGAGCGGATGACCTTGAAATGGCTGAACCGATTTCGATAATACATGTCTAAGAATCACCGCTAGAAAACCTGCTTTCAAACAAAATAAACCGCGTCCAAATCAGTTCACCCGTTTAAGAGCTACGGTGCCACAGACAGACACACAGACACACATAGCGGTCAAACATCAAACACCCCATTTTTTGCATCGGGGGTTAAAAACGGTTCACGGCGTTCATGCTGCTTGAAGAAATTAACTTTTATTTACAAACATACACAATGCGAGTTGTTTATATTACTATGACTAAAGAATGCAACATGCCAAGAATGCAAACCATGCAACTCTCGTGTCTCGGCCGATTTAAGGGCCGAACATAGGCACTTAAGAAGTTTCGCGCATATTCTCTCACACTCGCCTCATGTCACCATTTGGTTCCAAAAAAATCCACGAAGTTCGGACCTGCCAAAATAAATCGGCTGTAATGTAAATTCTAAAGGAAAAAAATCTAGAAACGTTGCAAAATATAATTTACTCCACCCCGATGAAACTATTGCCCGGATTACACGAGGCTAGTTTTTGAAGCTAGCATAGCAAGATGGTGCTAGTAACCTAGTCACTCTAGCCTCGTGTATGCATGCAGAACAATACTGCCGCCGTAAGGAAAAAGGACATATTAAAATATTGAAATGGAGAAAAAAACCCTGTCCTGTTTAAACCATAACATACAAATGCAGATGCGTCTTTTAATAGTAAGTATTATTAGGTTTTCGTCAAGTTTACGCCAATTTAAAAATACTGGTAGATACGTATTTTTTTGCTGATCCCGAATATGTAAATAACTATTTCGAAGAAAATGTCAAATACGTCTTTTTTCCTTATGACGGCAGTATACTGATTTTTTGATTTTTTTTTTTTTTAGTAAACTAGTGAGAAAGTTAGTAAGCTAGTGAGATAGTTTAATAGGATAGGGTTCTATTTTTTTGTAATAGTTTTTATAGTATTCAATCGGATTGTTTTATTTTACGGACGAAGTCCTTGCAATGCAACTGGATTAAAATTTACTAGCATCGTGTAAACAGCTCTAGCATGTGCCAAGCCAGGATAGGTATTTAGCAAGGACTTGCTTGCTATCCTAGCTTAAAAAATAGGCTCATGTAACCGAGGCATATCGATTGAAAACTTACAGACGCCAGCACATCAAGCTACTACAATCTATCAATTTTTCCTCCTACGAAGCCCAACGAAAAACTGCGTGCCGCGAAGCCGAATCCCCAGTGAATATTTTCCGTCTACACTAACTCCACTGACGTGGAAGTCATCGTGAAGTACGTACGCCAAAGGCTGAAGTACGCGCCGAGAGTGCAGCTGCTGGAGTCGCATCGCAACGTTAACTTTAAGGCGTTTGTGGTGCGTATACCAACATGCTACCTGCATCAGGTGATTGAAGAAAGCTTTTGGCCTCAAGATATGGTATTCAGCCGCTTTCGCGGAAAGTGCCACCGGAACGCACAAAGACTTAGTGCAACTAAGTGATACTAACATAGTTGTAAGTTTTGTTTGTTCGAAGGTTTTCCCGAAAATTCAAGGTTGATTGGGAAAATTTGAGTTTCGGGTAGCTTGACCTGCTGGCTGTACCGTACGCGCGATTAACCATCTCAAAAAAACATACACGCTTGCCCACAGTTACATCCGAAGAATAATTTATCTAAGTATATGAAAGATCCTAGCGGGGTAGCTCCTCAAAATGGGCCAAGGTCGGAAACAGCCGGGCCTAAGGCCTCGTCCTAATATAAAGCGATTGTCGCGCGAATACACGATCGTCGCGTTCATACTCGTTCGCCGCAAGGTTGCCTGCTTGTCGGTCTTCTACAGATTGTACTTGGCGAGTGTGCTAAAGAACTCCACGACCTGATTCTACCGGCCCCCTTCTACCATCGGACATCTAGACGCACTGCCAGTTACCATCCCTACCTAGTTGCTATTCCACCAATTCGCACTAAGCGTTCCCAAATGTCTTTTATAATGCGCACAGCAGAAGAGTGGAACTCACTATCTGCGTCTGTTTCCGAGCGCATACAACCCGAATCTCTTCAAAGTGAGAGTGAACAGGCTTCTTCTGGGTAAGCTCACTCCATCGTCGACTTTGTCTCTGTCAACTCTGACCTAGAATAGAATCAAGAGCAAACCCATCTCAAAAAAAAAAAAAAAAATGACATTTTTTGTTCGGAAAACATGGAAGGCTCCCTTTGTCGGTGCGACTACGCGTTCCGGTTCACCAAACAAAAGTGACATATGATCGCGACAATCGCGTATTCGCGCGACAATCGCTTTATATTAGGACGTGGCCTTATAATGCATGCAGACGTAAAAAGACGCAACAAAAAAATTTGGGAGTCATATTGAAACATTATTTATTTAAGCTCGTATGAAAAACTCCGTGAGTTCGGGCGAGGGTAGGTAAATAGTGTAATAAAATGTCAGGGAGGAACAGTATCGGGTGAGAAATGAATGTTTCAAAACATGTCGTTTGAAATGTGGGGTACAGTACAGATAAGCAAATGCTATCGAAATGTTCAGTCGCTTTTCTAATAACTGCATTAGAAGATGCATCCACATGGATGAATGATTTAGCAGTGCCTATTAAATACATTTTTATCATTGACTGAACTTTTTGGGTGGAATAAACATAGTTTACTGAATAGTCTTTCACTTCAGCAGTTATTGTCAGTGCTTTTAAGTACGATAAAGTAGGGCAACCTTTTGTCAGATTAAGATGTTTCAAAATTTTCATATACCCTTTTTGTTTTGGTGAAATTATGCCACATTGAGAAAGAGAATTCAGCTTTATTACACCCGACGAAATATGTATACCAAAGGCTGTCCTTAGAGATGGCTTGGATTGGGAAATGGGGCCAAGGCCAGCCCCGCGGCCTGGCAGTGTTTAGGGGATCTAGCACGGGATAATACACAGTAATATAATGTTTGGGCGGCTGGTTACGTCATATTATACGCCAAGGTAAGTACGTAATCTTGTGGCAAACAATATGTGGACCCTTTTTACGGATAACAAGGGGTAGGTAAACAGTCACGAGTTATCTTTAAGTAAGGTTTTATGCAGAACGTTAGGTTAGTTTTAAATAATTAATTAATTAAAAAAGATGTTAAGCTCCTTATTTTACATACTTGTATTTGTATTCGTCTACGTGCAGACAAATCATTACGTACTTATTGCAATGTGCAAATTAGGAATGAGGGTGAAATTGTGGAAAACAAAGGAAATGATCACAACACAAGTTAGGATTCTTTAATAAGCCAATACAGATATCCATTCTAGTCACACAACATGCAACATAAGCCAACACAAAAATAAACACAAAAAAATATTGTTAAGCATGTGCAAAACATTTCTTAAGTTCTCATAAGAATTTACACCAGATAGATTCCATCCAACTGCAAACCAAGTCTGGTCATTTATTTAAGTTTACGCTTTTAGATCTTGTAAAGAGGTGTTCATAGATTTCGTTCCTACATTTTATCTTTACTATCTATCTATTCTATATAAATAAAAATGAATCGCCGAAATGTATGTACGCGCATAAGTTCCGAACGACTGCACCAAATTGGATAATTCTTTTTTTGTTATGTTTGTAACTGTCAGGACAAGGTTTGTATGAAAGAAAGTGTTTGAAAACTTGCCGGAAAAACTGGAAATTTCGGGAAAACTGAAAGTGCATTTTCTATGGGCGTTATGTATGAATTATCGAAATTTTGACCACTTTTTTCGTAAACCTATTCGACCAGACATGAAATGTAGGAGTACAATGTAATGTGTGAATGAAGGAGTATCTATGTCAAGCAAATTAGTGCACTGTTAGCAATAAATTCAAAATCATGCAAGTTAACAAAGAAGCAAGCATTAATAAGAGTGATGAAATTTACGCCAATTCAAGCTTCAAACCAAGCCAATTGTCAGCCCTCAACCAACCTGAACAAACAAAACATTAAATTAATGACAGTAAAAGAGATAAAAAAATGGTACCCAGCAGCATCTGGTTAGACTGGAATTTGTAGCCAGGACAGTAAGTTAGGATGGTAAAGATGAAAGAGGGATACTTGAGAACATTGATTAAATTTTTTAGGAAGTGTTAGGAATGGTTCCAATAATATACATACATTACATACATAGATAGATACAGAAGAAGATAATGAGAGATATGTGTTTGAGCCTCGAACCAAATAAAAACCGAAGTAATAGCTCTCCCCCCCGGTCACCAGGGAGAGTGGAAACGGCGAGAGATGTCGTGCGGTGTCCCACAGGGATCGGTCCTGGGGCCACATCTGTGGGATATCGGGTACGACTGGGTGCTGCGCGCCGACCTCTCTAGCGGCATCAGCTGCTATGCTGACGACACACTGGTCCTGGCGCAGGGGAGCTCGCACCAGGCGGCGGCCGAACTAGCGACACTCGGGGTTGCGACAATCGTCGAGAGTCCTCGGAACGCGCCGCCATCTGGTTCCCAAATAACGGTAGGCGGGGTTCACATCGGTGTCGAGTCAACGTTGAAGTACCTGGAACTCGTCCTCGACAGCCGGTGGAACTCCGTGGAGCATTTCCGACGTTTGATTCCCAGACTGTTGCGGGCCGGGGCTGCCTTGAAGCAACTCTTGTCCAATCTAGGAGGTCCAAACGCCTCCTGCCGGAGGCTCTACGCGGGAGACGTACGGTCCATGGCCCTTTACGGGGCACCGGTGTGGGCGCGTTCCTTGAGGCGGTGATCAGACCGCCGGTTGAACGCGTCCCAAAGGGTCATGGCCATCCGGCTAGTCCGGGGATACCGCACGGTCTCCGTTAAGTAGGCGAGCCTTCTTGTCGGATTTCCGTCATGGGATCTGGACGCAAATGGCGTCGCAGACATATAGGAGTGGCGCGAGGAGGCAAAACGCCGGGGGCGTAACTCCGCTGCCGCGAGAAATCACTGCACAGCGGACAGAGCTCCGGCTGGATCTCATGGCAACATGGAGAGTGCAACTGTCGCAACCCAGTGCTAGGCCGCCACAATTGCGGCGATAAGTCTCCTCTTTGAGGAGTGGTTGTAGGGGCGCCACGGCGCCTCACCTTCCGCCTGACGCAGGTCCTCACCGAACACGGTTGCTTCGGGAGGTTCCTGTTCCAGATAAGGCGGGAGAAACCGCCCGGGTGTTACCATTGTGTGGATCGGCCGGAGGACACGGTGAAGTATACAGTGGAGGTCTGCCCGACTTGGGCAGAGCACCGCCGCGTCCTCGCAGAGGCGATCGGCGGCGGCAATCTCTCACGTGCGGCCTTGGTCAGCGAAACAGTAATGCTCGCGAAGGAGGAGGCGGAACGCGTGAGGGAGAGGCAATCTTTGCGCCCTCACGCCCCGAACGCCGAATTGAGAGCCGATTCCCGGCCGCCGTAGGCGCGGGCTTGCGAACGGCGAGCAATGGGTAGCTCGCCGTCCGGTAACGACTAGGCCCGGGTCGACGGCGCGTTGTTGTTCCACGCGCGCTTCAAGGAGATGTCAGCACTAACAGATGGGGCCTGCTACGGCCAATGCCTGCCAGGGTTGTGGGTTGTTTGAAAGAGTTACCGTGGCCCTGGCGCAGGCAACTGAAGGAACACGGGTGGGTATTAGTCAGTAAAAGTCTGACACGCCCTCCCGCTCCACCCAGAGCGGGAGAAGTTATTTGATGATTTCCCACGAAAAAAAAAAGCTTATCCCAATTTATTTCCGTCATCTCGGTAGTCAACCCCTTTCTAGCCATATCATCTTTCACACAGTCCATCCATCAATTCTTTGATCTTCTATTGTTCACTACTTTTCAAGCTAAATAAAAACAGAGGTGCACTTAGGTATATACCTAGGTACTTATAAATGTTTAAAGAATAATAAGAATTGTATCTTATCAAATAAATCAGATTGATAAACTGTACTATTAACCTACTTAATAAAAGATGAATAATGTATGATCGATTACTCATTGTCATGTAAAGTTAGGTACTAGGTAATAACAATTTGCATACAACAGCTAAACAAAATTATTATGTAAATAAACATATGTACGAGTAACTGTAAGCAGATAAAGATCACAATAATAAGGAGGTTCCTCTCTCTGGAGCCCTGACCGCCGCCGGTAGCTTGGACCCTGTTCCCGATACCGGTGGGCTACTATTTTTTATATGTTTATGTTTTTTATTCTAATATATTTAAAAATATAATTTATATATGTATAGAAAATTAAATAAAGGGATAATAATATAAACAAGTGTTGTAATATTAACATCGAAATCATTATTAATTAGTCAGAAATTTCTTTGTGTAAATCATAAAGACGATTTTGATTTACTGAACTGAACTTGGTCAAAGAATAGGATGTCCCAATCAATCGTGAAACAATACGAACGATTTAATTGTTTCAATGTGGGTACTGTAGAACAATAATCTGTTATGAATACGAAGATAGATACGATAAATATTATGTTTCTACTTTAGAAAGGACAGTACTCGAACAAAAGTAACAGGTACAAGCACATCCACATGATACAGGTAGATAGTTCACGATACGATGAAACTGACTGAACTCACACAAGTACAAAACTAAGCGCACTTTCCAGTGACGTTACTTGCATAACCAGTGTTAAAGCACAAATATAACGAGCAATATAGGATCATCACTCACCGTGCAGAGGTGGCGAAATGACGGCTCAGCGGTGACCACTAGCACCCGATTGCAGCATCACTAACGGACACGACACACCACACTCACTCGCAAAATATATATACCACAAACAAATATACATAAACAAAAAACCCAACGGTCCCGAAACCCGTTCTTAGCACGACTAGCGGGGCTCACACTTGTTGCAAAACTAAAGTCGTAGTCGTTTTAACAGTTTAACACAGAAATATCAACGAAAATACGATCTGTCGTTTGTAATCGATTTTTTTAACTCTTCTTTCTCCGATTGTTCACAATACAAACTCGATTAAGCCAATACTTTGTAACACTTTTTGTAGTAAAAGCCCAAGTTTGTTTAATTGATTAGGTTTATTATTTTTATTGAATACAATAAATTATAATTATTTAACTGATCTGTCAATGTTCATTCAGCCACCTCAGCTGAGCGCGCTTGCGCGTTTCGACCGTGACGACAATGCCACCTGGCTGCGCAAGCCAAACTGACATAACGGGTGACCGCCGACCGGTGACGGGCGGGCGCTGGCGGGCGGGACCTCATATGTTGCAAGTTGGGAAAAAAACGCCATAAACAGTACCTATGTTGCCACATGAAAATAAAAGAAAGAGTAAACCGCACTAATAAATATACAACTCTAATCTAAACTGTATGCTTGAAATAGTTGCAGAGCAAACAACCCCATTGTTGTTTCCCGGAAGCTTCGCCGCAAGAGAGCGCTGTAAGTTTGTTACATGTAAAAAGTCTTTGATAAAAACATGTGCATTGTTTATAGACGATGTATTTGCGTTTTTTTTTTGTCATCTATTTGCGTTGCTTCACAATGTATTCTACCTGGCGTATCAACCAGTTGAAGGAGAAGTCGAATAAAAGAGGAGTATCACAATAAATAAGGGTAATATTTAACATTTTATCGATTTTTAACCGTTTTCTGGACAATATTATGGTTTTATAAGTTTTTTTCTTCTTTATAATGATACTAATGATAAACAAGATATAAAGTTACTTGTTACAAAATGTACGGTT
The DNA here is from genome assembly GCA_948252095.1 of Dicycla oo. Lineage (NCBI taxonomy): Eukaryota > Metazoa > Arthropoda > Insecta > Lepidoptera > Noctuidae > Dicycla > Dicycla oo. The sequence goes on from OX411730.1 coordinate 13,194,437, forward strand.
ATTTGAAAACAAACCATTTTTTTTCTTCACACGTTGGAAGCTCTTATAATACCTATTATTAATAAAAAGTCATCTTTAACAACAGGCATCATCCCAACCTGTCGTCTTAGTAGTGGTCTCGGAGTCTGCTTCTTTGAAAAGTTTCCCACATAAGCTCGAAAAATCACTTGATTTGAAGTTTATTAATTTCAGAGCCATTCCCCACTTTCTCTTCATATGAAAATTACTTGGGAATTTGACAACGCCTATTTGTTTGCATCCAAAGGTTTCATAACGACTCATTATATTGATATAAGACATAAAAAAATAAAATATTGTTTAATTTGTTTGGAGTTTGACAGTTCATTTGCAAAAACTACTTAGCACCATCTACGCGGAACTAATTTGACAGATACGATAATGTAAAGGGGGAAAGCTTCCACCACAAAGCTACAAATAAAAACTGCTTACGGACATCCGGCCAAGCCAACGCGATGTCAATTTCTTTCATTTCATTTGGTACGAAATTCGAAAAGCGATTTAAAATAAAAGAAAAAAATATATCATGTATCTATCAAAAAAGAGGAAAATTTTGTTATTGTAGATTTAACCACCAATGTCTTTCAAATTCTCTTCGTTTTTATTAACAGTTTTACCGTTAATTTTTCTCTTAAAATTTAGTGACTATTATATTAGTTCGTTTCTTATTCTAAAGATAATTAATTGTATGTGTGAAATGTCACATTGAATGAGCTTCGAAGTGGATCGGTACTCGTCTGCGTGGGCACATATTGCCCTTTGTGCGGATCTCACATGGGCTACGGAACCTCCCGATGAATTCATTATAGCTAATCAGGTACCCTACAGAAAATTCCGAAACCTTCTAATCTTTTGGACACAACTGGTCCTAACGTTTGTTTTTCCGTCTGGTATGATGCTTCTTCGTTTTCAGCGTCTCTGGACACAATATTGTCGTGTCTCCCAAGTTCTGCAAGACACATCATTGGAATCACAAAGTTTGCAAACGAATAATCAATGCGAATTAACAGGTCAGAACTTATAGCATCTACTTAGAACGTAGATTTATATCGTTACTAGAACGAATTTCCGTAAATTTTTGAGTTCTTAGCGTGTTTGTTACTGGAACTGACTTATCTTGGTGGTTTGTAGTAGGTGCCTTCAAATAGATGATTGTAACTCATCCTATAGGTTTTTACCTGTGTTCCTGGGGTTTTGAAAATCTCGGGCTACTCCGAATTAAATAGAAAACCCAAAAAAAGCCGCAGTTTCTGATTAACTTTTGCAATAAGATAATTTGGAAAACGAAACATTCATAGTTAAGCATCCCTACAAACACATCGAACTTGATCGAACGTAACCAGCCTTCCCGAGGAGAAATAAAATCTGCGAGTCCTTTGTTCATAAGGCAGTCAGGTTTTGGAAACAGTCTTCATCATCATCTTCGTACCCTTGTCCTATGATGGGACAACCCATGTTACGTACGTTTTTTTCTTCCATTCTCCCCGGTCAGCCGATCATTAACTCTTTCTTTCTTTCATATCATCCCTCACACAATCCATCTCTTAGTTGGTTTTCTTCTCCTCCTCCATCCATCAACATCAATATTCATCATTCTTTTATTTACATGCGATTCATCAATTCTCATCACATACCCATACTAAGACTTCTGTAATTGGCGCCACTTTTAAACTTCCTCTAATATAATCATTTCTCAGATCCATCTCAACATCTCATCTCCGCAACATGCAATCTTGTCTCATCCGTCTATCTTGATGGTCCAGCATTCCGAGCCATACAATACGACAGGTTTCGGAAACAAAGTACTTACGTAAATCCAGCTCTTTAAGAAGACAGTCCAAGAGACAGAGGATATCCAGCAACGTGCAATAGCACTCGTTTTTCCTCGGTAGGGTGCTTTCGAACGATGATCTCGCTACCGCCGCAGCTATCGACAACTAGGTGCAATGAACATACGTATATATTATTATATAAAACAGTCTCTTTTTATGTCTGTGTGACCGCTTAGATCTTTCAAACTACACAATTGATTTTGATGCGGTTTTCATAATTATTTAGAACATTTATTCGAGAAGGTTTATGTGTAGGTATAAAATACATTAATATTTAACTTTTATAAATCACAGAAATATCGATATATTGACTTGACCACCATTGCTCCCGTGAAAAGCAAAATCGGGTTACTAGTTATAGATAATGATTGCAGTATCTAACTATGATATGATCCATGTAAAAATAGACGACGCTGATAACTGGCTATCCTAGTTATTATAACCAATTTAATTGTGAATAACATCGGTTGTAGATAATAAGCGTGCAATATCAAGCCAAAGCCAAGAAAATGGAAGCAGTAGTGGCAGAAGAAGTGTGAAAGACGTGATACCAGAGTCCAGATTGGCACAATTCTATGGAAATTTTTATTACGACGAAGTCAGGTTGTCCATTTATATTATGTCGTTTTTCAGATGAGAAATAAGCCGATGTAGTGGCGGAGTCTTTCCATTTAACCATTTTAAACCTACATTTACTGCTTGTTTCCATCAACTCATCACAGTTTTAGCATAGCTAACCTTTCAGCAAGAGAATCTACTAGCGTCTAGAACTGATAACCGAATTCTGAAGCCCTTATGAGACTTGGTCGTCACAGCCAAGTTCAGAGGCAACGCAACAAAACAATAATTCATATTTCTCTCTAAAACCGTTATTTTCAAACCGAAAACCTCGAAAACTTTTTTAAAATGACAGAAGCTGTCAAAACAATGTCATGAAATCCTTTCCGTCTCCGGAAATGGTGAAGGACTTTGTATTTAAATTTACCGTGTATTTTATCTAGCATGTTTTCTATTTCAAGAGAGAAATGTTATACAAGTACGAACGAAAGAACAAACTTGCAGGGGTACAACGGACAGGACTGCGAAAACTCTGACCTCACGGAATGCTGGATGCTGCCTGAGGTAATCAATTGTGGAAAGTACATAAAACTCACCGTACAGCATAACGTAGCCTTCTCTTCAATGGAGCGGTGATAACTAGAGTAGCCGAGATACTTGGGGCCTAGGGTTCTTATTGCGACCAGTATACACGCATAGATAGTTACGCGTAAAACGCTTTATCTATAAAGACACGGTGCTGTAAGAACTGGATGTTTTTTTAAACTTAATGTCAGTGCTGAAGAATTTATTTGTGTGTCCAGGTGGAGTACTGGTTTCGCAAGCTGGTAGACGAGTCAGCAGAGCGCAGCATGTTTCCGCGCCGGCGCCGTCAGTACAGAATGCTGCCTGATGAGAATTTGTGCGTCTGTCTTACCTTACTAGAATAGTTGTCAGCATAATGCATTTATATTTAGGTCGAAATCTCAACACTCAACAGAGTCCTCAGTAGAATCATAGAAAGCTCATGCAGTGTAGCTAATACTCATTGTCACTTGGTTGAGCAACCAAGTTCTTTAGCAATAGCACTATTAAGTTTTGGCTAAATCTTGAGCAGATGAAATAGTAGCCCGAGTTTGGCGAGTAGAGGAATTAATTGGCACCGATCGGCAGCTAGCGAGCGCTGGGGCCCGAGTGGGGCGCCAGCCTCAGGCGAAGAAGCGGCGCTGGCGGCGCGGGTGCTCAGCGTGCGGGCACTCTGGGCCCCTGCCCAGACGTCTAGGGGTGCCTCCCACGCGCAGTGGCCCCGCGCACCCAGCCCTCCGGCCGTTTCTCGCAAGATGCGGGCCAGACGTCGCCAGCCGAGACGGTTGACAGCACTTGCTCCGCCGGCGCCCGCGTATTGCCTCGACGTGCCAGCACAACTCTTCTGCGACCCTACGTGCAAAGTAAGTTCCATTTGAAGTTTGAAGCATGTTTTAGTGGTGCGAAATTGGGATGGCGCTATGGGTTCTGTACCAGTAGCTACAATCTCCTTTTCTCCTGGAACAATGATGATTTGTGACGCTTTGCTATTTGGCCCCAGCTGACTTAACCACAACATAACTGTTCGATTCGCTACAAAATAAATGTGTATTTTATAGTAGCACTGTTACGAAATTCTTAATAATATTATGTTTTTACCGCTTAAATATTTTAATTTTTCCGCTTTAGGGTTTAACTTGTTACTCCCTTTCTTCTCCTAAAATTGTTTGTCCGAAAATCATTATCCATAACACGTTTGCTATAAACTTCAGTAACCATAATGTTCAAAATCCCGAAATTTTGTTTATCTTTAGTTCTAAAAGTATTCTGTCATAATATCGATTACTATAATAATTGAATCTCCTAATATTACATGACCTAAAGTCATATATATGTCCTAAGTATTGTGTTAAATAATGTGTATTATTCCGAATGTTCATTTATAATACATTTTTTAGTCCTAAAACATTAGCTAAAAATTAGGTTTTAGTGACAGAAACGAATCGCTATAAATCCGACTCCACGCAGTCTTGTCTGTTCTACCCCTAGAGTGCAATTTAAAATCGCGTAGGCGCGGAGGGGCGAGGCGGCCCGCGAGTTCAGGAGCAGGTGGTTGTATCGCGGCTGAGGCTGGCCGGCTCTGCGGTGGTGGGCGTTAACCCATCTGCGACGATAGACTCGCGTGGGACCGCCGGAGCCGTGACAGAAACCATGCCTGCTTCATGTTGTATGCTTTTTGTAATTTGGATTTAGGACTTGAACTTGTATTGAAAACGGTTTTATGTCTTTTGTATATTATTGATTGTAATATTTATGACAAACGGATTTAGGACTTAAGGATTGAAATTTTATGGCATGTGATATTTTGTGATATTAAGTTCGGGTAAGTTATCATTCGGACAAATGATGATTAGGACAAAAAAGTTATGGCACTTTAAATTATGGATAAAAAAGTTAGGTGACACAATAGAAAACCGTTTAACTTATGTTCTTTCTTTTATTTCTCCCTAAACGAACCTTAACAATCGAATCCGATACCGAATCGAAGGGTTGTGAATAGATAAGCAGTAGCCTCTACTGTGTCGACGAGTACCTATACATGTACAAAATTGTATCATGGTTGTCCATGTGTCAGTTCCAGTTCGAGCCGCCGCGGCCTCCTCAGCTGACGGAGTGCCAGCGCGCCATGGGCCGGCTGTCGGCCAGCGTGCAGGCCGTGATGCGTGCGTCGGCAGCGCGGTGTCCCCCCTACCGCGGCACCAACGTGAGCCGCTACGCGCCCACCGGCCCGAGGCCCGCGCGCTGCCCCGAGCGGCGCTACGGCGTGTGTTGGCCGCGGGACCACCCCTCCCCGCGGCTCGACCACAGGTTCCACCTCACGCACGTGCAGGCCCCCGCCCCCGCCACCCCCGCCACCCCCAAGGCACCCGACCGGACGGAAACAGAAGAGGGCAAGAAGGTAGACATTCCCGAGGAGAAGGAAAGCAGCAGCACTACTATCGAATTGGCTGTGGTTCCTGTATCTGAACCACAGACCTCACAAAGTGATAAGCCAGACAGTCCGAATACACAAGACAAAATCGTGACTGATGGCCAGCTACCGTCCACTAGCGCAGCCGCCATGGATACTGGACTGAGAAAGAAGCGCCTGTACAGCACAGTGCTCAGCATGAGCGCGCCCGCGCCTTTAGGACTCAATCCGGTCGTGAGACTGGCGCAGAAATTAGTGACGCCTAGCCTCCTGAAACTGAATCCAAAGATGGTGCTCCCTGGATCAAGGGTGCGGCCACCGACTGTTGATCACAAATTCGAGGAACTGGAGAAAGAAGCGCTAGAGCAGTACAAAGCATCCGATGAGAGTATAGACACCAAGTTTCGAGAACTAGAAAAGCAGGCTGTTGAGCAATACAGTACAAGCAACAGTAACACTAGTTGCAGCAGTGGCACCTCGGCAGAGAAGCGAGCCTCCAGCTCGCCCTCGGAGAGCGAGACGAAAAGCAAGCAGCCGGCAAAATTTCATACAGAGAAACCGGTAGACAGCGTCGTGATATACTCCCAGAATTTTCCCGACCTTAATTCCAAGGGGCAGACGTCCAGTGTAATGAATTTAAAAAACTGCCACACCCCCCCGAGGGGGGAAAAAAAGGAGCAAACCCATAGACCGAGTAAGAACTTGCGGAGTTTAAAATGTGAGTCCCAGCGAGCCGCCTCCGATACGGACTACGAAGCTCGGGAGAATTTAAAGGGCAACCACAAGGGCCCCGTGCGGTGGACACTGCACGTGGTGCCGCCGAAGAAGCGGCACCTGACGCTGTGCGTAACGGACTTCTCGTCTGACGAGGACATCGAGGACGGCAGCGTGTCCATGAAGGACGCCGGGCCGTGCATCAAGAACCACGTCGCCGGGAAGGTCAAGATGTCGGCGCACGGCGGCGGCGACCTGCACCCGATCATGAGGAAGACGTAGCAGAGTAAACGAGACGCCGCCATCCCGCGGCGTCTAGCTAATCCTACACGATTGCTACTCATATATTTTTACACTTTACACGCACTCCCGCCACTGACAGTTGAAGAGCAGTGGATAATTGTGAATTGCGGCACCAGCGGCCGGCCACTGACGAAGCTTCCCCAGTGCTAGTTGTCGTATTAGTAAATTCCTTGTGTTTGTGGCGTACAGATATATTTTTGACTGTTTTATATGATGCGTCCGTCAACTCTTAGTGGTCGGAGTCAGTTTTTGATATATAATTATTAATGTGAATGGAGTTTTTGTGGGATCCCCCGTAGACCTGCATCGAACTAAGTCGCGAACGGCGTAAACCGTGTTGTTCCGATAGAGCTGTTGTAGCAATGTGCTTATTTTTACTAGTCATAAATGCTTTGTATATATATTTTTGTATTTTTGACTTTATTATTGAATAAGAAAAATAATTTCAGTTCAAAAAAAATGTTAACAATGCAGAAATTGAATTCTTTAGGTATTAACATTAAAATAAATTGTATATGAATTGTTCAAACTTCAAGGTTTTGATTTTGATAGCATATAGCATGGATAAACAAAAGCTTAAGCAAAAGGTAAATGGAAAAAACATACTCAGTTCTTGATATTTTTATTGATCTCAAAAGTGTTTGACACCTTATGTCATGAATTGCTACTTACAAAGCTAGAAGCCAACAATATTACCGGCAGTGCCTTAAAAATGTTCGATTCCTATCTATAAAACAGGCCGAAGTTAGAACGGATAAGATTTTCAAAGTGGCGCATTACCTGTAACGTTTAGTTCCCCAGGGAGCAATTTTAGGGCCCTGCTCTTTTTATTCTAATATTCAGGAAAATAAACTACATGGCCATCTTGGGGCCGCCATACACGGACTGCTTGAAGCAGTCAGGGTGGACTTGCTTCAAGCTGCGACTGCATAGTGAACGTCTTCTACGTACACACATACACGAAACCGCTCGAGCATTTGCAACTGCTTCGGGCGGTCAAGCAGCCGCTAGGCATACCTACAATGACTGCTCGAGCGGTCGACTGCTCTCGCGCAGTTACCTCCAACCGCGCTCTTCATTCCACATCGCACGCGCTTCCCGCCCACACGCTTCTTGCTTTGTTTGATTGTTTCTTGAGCAAAATGGACGATGTAGATTGTGACGCGCTAATCAGTGCAATTAAATCGCAAGAACTTATTTGGAATTATCCATGTTGCTTCTGATTTGCATGAAGAGCAGTTGGCATCAACTGCTCCAGCAGTTATCAATGGCAGCTTCAAGCTGTTGCCTATGACTGCAAGAGCGGTCCGTGTATGTTGATCAATGGCTAACTGCTCGAGCAGTCCGTTTATGGCGGCCCTATACTCTATACGCAGATGACGTCATGATTTAGTATTCATCAAGATGATTTAAACACCGTTTTCATGGTTTCAGTTTAACTTGTTATCGATAAATATTTCTTAAACATGCTATATCATGTTTATATATAAAAAAGAATAAAAAATAATAATACCTCCGCATGAATTCCGTACCAAAATGGTAAAAGCCCTTAGGTGCGACTCAGTCTGTCTGTCACAACTGGATGTCTCGAGAACTACTAATGCTATCAACTTGAATTTTGGGATAGTTTTAGATGACGTTTGCACAACTATTTTGCCAATAAGAAAGAAATAAAAATGTATATAATTTTTTTGCAACAGGGACTGAAAGGGTTTTCGAAGTAGGGCTACTAGGGGCATGTGAGGTACGATATGAAAAAGCGCGGTTTGCACATCCTCCAACATTTTCTTTTTTGTTTGGGCGCATAGTTTTCGACTTTTGATGAAAAATGTAAAAAAAAAATACCGACCCCCCCCCCCCCCCCATCTCCGAAGTTTGCATAGAGAAAAATCTTGAAATTATTCTGTGTGATAGAAGTTTATGTAAATATTAAAGGAAAAATAATACGATGTCTCTAAATACCACACTTTTTTATGTATGATCCGACTCACTCTTGACCGGTTTTTTTTAAATTGGCGTAAAGAAGAACGGTCATTTGTGACCCAGACCCGACACGAGAGACATAAGTTTTATTGTTCTTTTAAATATAGCTAAAATATATATATATATATTTTAGCTATATTATATTATATATTTATATATATATTATATTCGAAATCAATGGCTAACACCAAAGTATTGTTTTTGTTTACCCTTATGTTTTTGTTCAGCCTTTCACATTTAGCCAAAATTCAACCATTGGTTGAGTTAACTACGGATCAAAAAACCGGCCTTTAGTAAAACCACACCTACTCTTGGAATTGGAATTTGAGGCGGTGCGGCCAAGACGAAGATAGCAATTCTCCCAAGTTGCTCAAAACAAATTATAAAGATGATTATAACTCATAATCTTCCTGCCCTTATCCCATGTTACTTGGTGATTATAACTACCCATATTTAAACATGCACAATTATGATCACTAGACGGGTTATTCAGTTTTAAAAAATCCACCGCGCGGAAGCGTATTCTGATGATTCAGCCTAGGCCTAGTTGGAGAAACGGATTTTATAGGCTTAGTGTCCACTAAGCCTATAAAATACGTTGCTCGGACATGCATTTCCGTGGATTTCACGTTAACGTGGATATTTTAACCGACTCCCAAAAAGGAGGAGTTTTTATGTATGTTATGTATTTTATTTTATGTATGTTTATGTATGTTCGTCATATACTGGTGATTTTTTGATTACATTAATGGACACATTAATGGATAACATAACGGGTAATTTGGTTGCAAATGACCTCTCACCCTTAACGTATTGCCGACATTTACCAATAACCCTGTATAATTTAGTTAAGCATTGTTCTCGTGTAAGTGACTGTGTCTTTCTTGAAAATAAATATCTTTAAAACCTATAAACCCAATACCAAACGTTTCTAAATCTATTGGGTTGCCATCAGTGAATTTTAAAAATTAAAATGCAATAGTAAAATATTCAACAATGTTATATTAGCTTTGGAATATAAAATATAATTCATAAGTCTTAATTGTACAAGCTCTGATATCACCATACCGTTGCCCCCCACCGAGAGACCAATCACATCAACTGTCGAGGAATTTCTCCAGGTCGGTGCAGTCGTCATCTAATTGGATTTGTTCTAGGGTTATTTTTGGTGTTGTAGGCTGACCTGGAACAGGAGAAAGAAACATAACATTATTATTGTAGCCTTTTTTATTAACACCTAGCTTCCGCCCGTGACTCTGTCCGCGTGAAATTTCTTGTTCCCCAACCCGCCCTGTCGGCGTCGCGTCGCATCGCATCGCCTGCCAGCGATATTACTTCGGTTTTGCTTAACGTTCTTTCTGACTTTTTTCTTTTTGCTCGGCTCCTATGGGTCCTAGCGTAATGTTAAATAGCCTATAGCCTTCTCAAGAATTGGGCTATCACATGCAAAAAGAATTTTGCGAATCCGACTGGTACTTCTAGAGATTAGTGCGTTCGAACAAACAAACAACAAAAAAAAACAAACTTCAATTTTATTATTAGTACTAGCGTCTGTCCGCGACTTCGTCCGCGACCCCCTCCCCTCTTGTTCCCCCGACCCCCCCCCCCCCCGCATCGCATCGCGTAGCCCGCCCACGCGATTACTTTGTTTTCGCTTAGCGTTCTTTCTGACTTTTTTTCTTTTTGCTCGTCTGCTAAGGGTCATATCGTGATATTAAATAACCTATAGCCTTCCTCAAGAATTGGGCTATCAAATTCAAAAAGAATTTTTCAAATTCGACTGGTAGTTCCAGAGATTAGCGCGTTCAAACAAACAAATTTTTCCCCGTTTTTGCAACATTTGTCATTGATGCTCCGCTCCCATAGGCACGTCCTATGGGAGCGGAGCGGAGCGTGATGTTATATAGCCTATAATAGCCTTCCTCGATAAATGGGCTATCCAACATTAACACGTTCTGTGCGGCCGACACGTATGTGCGATTTTCGAACCTTCACCAAGTGCTACCGTCGCATATGCGTGTCCATACAATTTATGTACTTCCTTCGAATGCGGCGCGCCGCACCTGTGGGTTTTTTGTGGGTTTTTTGTAGCAGTGAATGTGTTAAAAGAATTTTGCAATTCGAACTAGCCTGAAATTAGCGCATTCAACAAAAAAAAAAAAAACAACATTTTCAGCTTTATAATATTAGTATACGTAGATAGATATTCACATTTTCCGAATTTAGTATGGCAATGTGATTTACGAATTTCGGGCAGGACCCGGAAGTGCCGCGTCACAAAACATGCGCAGGTCCAATAAGTAAGACCTTGTCTATTTTCCTTTTCCTTTTCATGCTCTATCCTTTTCTATCTCTCAGGATAGTCATTTGCTAGAGCGAGAAAGATAGAGTGGGCGCGGCGGAATCGGCGATACGTTCGCATTCCATTTGCCAGGTTCCATATTTTCCTGCCAGGGTCGCGGGTTGTTTGAAAAAGTTACCGTGGCCCTGGCTCAGAAAACTGAAGGAACACGAGCACTCTCAATGGTTACAGATTGGTTTACGACAAATAACTTAGTTCTCAATGCTAAGAAAACGAAATGTATAAAGTTTGCCTTACCGAATGTTAGAAATCTAGGACCCAGCATCGTTTTAGATAAAGAAGTGCTTAAAACTGTAGACTCGGCAGTTTTTCCGGGTATAACAGTAGATGCCAAACTTCAGTGGGGCCCACATATATCAAGCCTAGCGGGAAGGCTCAATTCAGCCGCCTACGCCGTCAGGAAAGTAAGACAATACACTGATGTTGATACAGCTCGGTTAGTCTATTTTAGTTATTTTCATAGCGTTATATCATACGGTAGTCTGCTCTAGGGCAAAGCCGCTGACATTCAAAATATATTTGTTGAATGCAAGGCGAGGAAAATATTATGGGCATTCGAAATATGAATATTTAAAGAAAATAAAAAAAGGGTTTCTGGAATTTTGTTCATTTTTCTAAAATGGAGTGGACGCGCAAAGAAGAGAGTCGCAGGAATTGCATTGCATCGTTGCGGTCACACGCCAACTGAGATTTTCAAACTGCTGAAATATTTGAAAATTCCACTGAGATTTATTTATCGTACTATCAAACGATTCAGGAAAGATTCAAGATTAGAAGATAAACAAAGGAGCGGTCGACCTCGTACTGTTCGGACTCCAGCGGTCATCAAAGCAGTAAAGGCGCGAATCCAACGAAATCCTGTCCGCAAACAAAAAATGTTGCAGATGAGACTAAGCTGAACTACTGTTAAAAGGGTGTTAAATAAAGACCTAGGACTGCGTGCATATAGAAAAAAAACAGCACATCTTCTTAACGCACGGCTGAAGAAAATCAGACTCGAAAAAGTCCTGGATTTGTTAAGGCGGTACGCGGGAAAAAATACCGCGAAATACTTTTTTCAGACGAAAAAATTTTCAATGTTGAGGAGAGTTTCAACAAACAAAATGATAAAGTGTATGCACACTCTAGTGTAGAAGCGAGCAGACGTGTGCCACGTGTTCAGCGTGGTCATCACCCTTCGGCATTCATGGTTTGGCTTGGGGTGTCCTATTTGGGTCCAACGGAGGTGTTTTTGTGAAAAAGGAGTGAAAACCAGTGCCCTTGTATATCAAAACACAGTCCTAACAAACATTGTGGAACCTCTTTCACAAACAATGTTCGAAAACAAGCAGTGGGTATTCCAGCAGAATTCTGCGCCGGCATAATCAATCAAAATCAAAAGTCATTTATTCAAACTAGGCTGAGAATCAGCACTTTTTGAACGTCAAAATTACATAAGACAGTCCCCCAAAACGCCCGCCCATCACCACTTCCTAGTGCTTTAGCTGGGGAGAAGAAGTGGCGCAACAAACTCCCCAGCAGCACAGCTGTCTGTTCAGTTAAAAAAATGAATCTATATAACACTGCGCATAATAATTTAGGTACAGACGCCAGCACATCAAGCTACTACAATCTGTCAGATTTCTTTAATAGATTTTCGACTTTATTGTTAAGGCAGTAGGTTCAAGGTTGATTGGGAAAATCTGACAGTTTCGGGTAGGTTGACCTGCTGGCGTCTGTACATTACGCAACACAAAACATTAAATTAAATTATTTGCTATAAGTAAGCTAGCATACGCCAATATACCAAAAAAAATCGAAAACTATACTCAAGCAGAAACAAAATACAAAACTAAAAACGTAAGCAGAACTTTATACCTAAATAAAAGCCTCCAGTAGTAAAGGGCGTGCCCACTTACATATATGAAGATTGTATATGAAGCTGAAACTCGAAGTCACAAATGATAAACTAGGACCATCGAAGTAAAATGAACAAAGTTAATTACTAATAACAAAACAAAACCAAGGTCAGCAAGACGACCAGTCACCACAAGCAGCACCCGTTCACGAGCATAACGCAAAGATATGCCATTACCCCCCTCGCCATATTTGAGGGAAGGAGACAACCCGACCCCCGTCGCTACCGCAAGCAGTGACATCTAAGGGAGCACGACGAATTCTGCTTACGTTTTTAGTTTTGTATTTTTGTTTCCGCTTGAGTATAGTTTTCGATTTTTCGATCTTTTTTCATTTCCTTTTTTTTTGGTTTATTGGCCGGTGCTAGCTGACTTATAGCATATAATTAAATTAAATAGAATGTTTGTGTTGCGTAATGTGCTTAGATATACAGGGTGTCCCTGGAAGTATGGATCAAATCGAATAGGGGCGTGGGCAAGGTCATTTCCAAACTTTTTAACCCTGAGAATGTTGGTGCAATTTTTTATGGTTCAAAAGTTATGACCAATTTTTGTTTTTTTCAATCACTTCGCATAGTGCTCAATGAAAAAAATTATAAAAAAAAAAAAACTAGCAAAGCTATCAATTACTTTTTTTTTCAAAACGTTGTAGAAAAGTGGGCCTTTCTTTTGGTAAGATTAATACGCATCTAGAAAACATGTGTTCAGTAATAAAAAACAGTTACTGCAAAGTCTTCGGTCTGGCAGAAGTTTTACTCAATTTTCGAGCGATTTTTATGGGAAAAAGTTACACTAGCGAAAGTTGACCACATGTTACAAAAACTGGTCCAAGTCATAGAGATTCTTTGGAGGTATGAATCACTGGAATATTCTTAATAGCTTAAAAGTTAGAGATTTTTATTAACAAGGAGGTCGTATTTTTACAATTTTCTGTTTCAAATTTTCATTTTTTTCAGCTTAACTAACGATTTAATTTCAGTCCCTAGACATTTGTTACTTATCTGAACACTACTGTTTGATGTGGTTTAGGTTTAAATAAAAAATAAAAATAATTTCGGTAAACTTTTTGTTGTCTCATGAGTCATGTTATTTGCCCTAGCTACAACCCGGAAAAAACCATGCACCTGCTGTCAATGACGTCATATCGGCGCTCTGGTACAATATGTATGGCGACGGGGCGAGCGCGGCGAGGTGAAAGAGGAAGTGCGAGGGGCATTGCATTCCAACGAGGTGCTAGGAATGTGCGGGGGAAGGGAAACAAAAGAACCAGCGCCGGCGCACGTTCGCACTCAGGTAGATGTTTTAGTAACTCGCTACCAGCTTGTGACTGCGCAAAAACGTACTTAATTCGGTGTTCATCAATAATTATTCTTTAACGTTATTTGGACTGTGTAACTTGGACTTTGTTTTTGCCTGTGATTTGGACACTGTTTGACTTGAGTATGGCTACGTACAACAGCCATGAATATGCAGATATGCATTTCATTTACGGATTTTGTGATGGAAATGCACGCCAAGCTGCAAGAGTGTTTCGAAAGCGATATCCTATACGGGACCGCTATCCGGATTACCGAGTATTCCAACGTGTACACTCCGCTTACGCAGATGGTAGAAATCCAGGAGCTAGGGAAGGTCGACTTAGCGTTCCAGACCTTGGAGTCGAAGATGTGGTGCTTCAGATGCTACGTGAGAATCCAATGACAAGTATTCGTCGCATGTCAAGAATGTCAGGGATGTCAGGGATTCCGAGATGTGGTATATCGTACTGTGAGACGACACATAATTCATCCCTTTCACGTTCAACGTGTGCAAGCCCTTTTACCGAGTGATCATGGCCCGAGAAGGGCTTTTTGTAGGGAAATGTTACGTCGCCTTCGTGAAGATTCTCAATTTTTAAAGAAAATTTTATGGAGCGATGAAACAAGTTTCCGAAGGGTTGGGATATTTAACATGCATAATCTGCATTTTTATGCGCGCATTAACCCACATATTGTACGAAGTGACCATTTCCAGCATCAGTTCGGAGTAAACATGTGGGCTGGAATAGTAGAAGGACAGCTAATAGGTCCTCATGAGTTACCTGCTAGACTCGATGGCCCCTCATACTTGAGATTTCTACAGAATGACCTAATTGGTTTACTTGGGGAAGTATCACTTGAAACCCGTCGAGACATGTGGTTGCAGCAAGACGCGCTCCCACACATTACGCAAGAGTCGTAACGAGACCATCTAGACTTAACTTTCCCTAGTCGTTGGATCGAAAGAGGGGGGCACACTCAATGGCCAGCACGTTCCCCTGACCTGAACCCCATAGATTTCTTTCTATGGGGTTATTACAAAGAGATGGTGTACGAGACAGAGAGCGGAACCGAGGAACAACTCCGTCTGAAAATCACATCTGCAACCTTATACTTAAAAAACTTTTTAGCAAAAAATAAAACCGACTTTTAAAACAAAACACTACAAAGTCGGTGGCAAAAAACGAAAATACAAAACCAAAGACACCGACTTCCGAAATTAAACTTATTTTTCACTTTTTTTTTAGAAGTCGGTTTTATTTTTTGCTAAAAATTTTTATTTTTCACTTTTTAGTTGTGGAACCTACCCCACACAAATTCGAATACATAATTGAGCACAATAATTGTAGATATAGCCATGTAAATAACAGTGATAGGAAGTTATTAAAACATCATCACATCATCCATATAAAACAAGTGGGAAATATACGCATTATTGAAGCTAACTCAAAAACTCCCCAAGCAAAGTTAATAAAATTTATATGGGACCACCTCGGAACCCTTTCAAACAAAAAAAGAATTTTCCAAATCGGTCCATCCGTCTTTGAGTAATCGCGTAACATACAAAAAAAAAACAAAAAAATACAGCCGCATTGAGAACCTCCTCCTTTTGGAAGTCGGTTAAAAATAATTCCCGTGCATTTAGACGAATAATACCAAAATTTCATTCGGCGATGCCAGTTGTGTTTGAGAGTAAGAGGAAGGAATTTTGAACATCTATTGTAGTTTCAATTTAATAATACATTTACATATTAATTTCATTGTTTTATTTAGCCACGTAGTTAGAAAATTTTAAAAATACTACCTCCTTGTTAATAAAATTCTCTAACTTTTAAACTATTAAGAATATTCCAGTGATTCATACCGCCAAAGAATCTCTATGACTTGGACCAGTTTTTGTAATACGTGGTCAACTTTCGCTAGTGTAACTTTTTCCCATGAAAATCGCTCGAAAATTGAGTAAAATTTTTGCCAGAACGCCTTTGCTGTAAATGTTTTTTCTTATGAAATTTGAATTTGGAATTATGTTCTTTAAAATTTAAACTTTCAATGATACCAAAACCAGCCAGATACAAATGGTATAGCCAAAGAGATTTTATTACAAGTTCATACATACTATAATGCGAAAAGACTTTCCCCAACCTAATATATAGGGGTATTGGTAAAACACCAACAACCTCTTAAGGGGTCATTGTACTCATCATTTTGAACAACTTTTACTATGGGACCAAACCTGAAATCGCGAAAACAAAATCAGCTGTTCAGTACAATTATGTTCGCATAATTCGGCAAAATGTTCTGAACAGCTGATTCTTTTTTGCGCGATTTCAGGTTTGGTCCCGTAGTAAAAGTTGTTCATAATGATGAGGACAATGACCCCTTAAAAAGCTTTTGGTGTTTTACCAATACCCCTATATAATAGGTTGGGGAAAAAGTTTCTTCGCATTTTTTAAGAAAATTCAAAACATTTTTTAATATAGTTTATTTACATTTAACTAAAGTATGTAGGGTACCATTTTGTTCGATAACTTTTTGCCATCTTGTAGGTAGGGACATGATCCCATTGCTATAGAAATGTTGGGACTTCTGGTCAAAATACCGCGACAAGTGGTTTTGGCAGTCCTCTCGTGATGTTAACCTGACACTGCCTAAAGAATTCTGAAGAGACCGAAACAGATGGAAATCTGAAGGTGCAAGGTCAGGACTATACGGCGGATGCATTAACACCTCCCAGCCAAACTCTCTTAATTTTTGCTGAGTGGCTAAAGATGTGTGAGGTCTAGCGTTATCATGATGAAAAACCACACCCCTTCTGTTGATTAATTCCGGCCGCTTTCTCTCAACTTCTTGCTTTAATCTCATCAGTTGTTCGCAGTAGAGTTCAGAATCGATGGTCCTGCCTAGTGGTAACAGCTCATAATGAATAATGCCCTTCCAATCCCACCACACACACAGCATCACCTTGTTGCGAGTTAACCCGGGTTTCGCCACAGTCTGTGAAGCATGACCGACCTTTTTCGCACGTTCTTGTCATACGTGATCCACTTTTCATCACCAGTTATCAGCTTCTTCAAAAATGGTTCGGTTTCATTACGTCGCGCGTCGTAATAAAGAATCACAAATGAGTACACGGTTCATTAGGTTTCTTTCAGTGAGCTCGTGAGGTACCCAAATGTCGAGCTATTTTGTGTACCCAGTTTTTTTCAAATGCTCCAAAACTGTTTTGTGGTCAATTTCCAGTTCTTCAGCTACGTCGTAACTACTGATATGCCGATCTTGCTCCACTTTTTCAAAAATGGCATCCATTTTATCCGTAATAGGGCGACCAGAGCGACGTGCATCTTTGACATCAAAATTTCCGGATTGACAACGCTTAAACCAAATTTGTGCTACTCTCACAGACACTACACTAGGTCCATAAACATCGCAAATTTTTTTCGCGGCTTGCGTTGCATTTTTACCGTTTTTGTAGTAAAATTTTAAAATGTATCGAATTTCTTCATTAGATTCACTCATCTTGATAGTACGAAAAACAAATGAAAATCACACATTTTCCTAATTTGAATTTGGAATTATGTTCTTTAAAATTTAAACTTTCAATGATACCAAAACCAGCCAGATACAAATAGTATAGCCAAAGAGATTTTATTACAAGTTCATACATACTATAATGCGAAAAGACTTTTTCCCCAACCTAATATTATATATACAGTATGTTAACCAACAGAGGGCGTTCCCGTTAACCCGCAATAGTATAGCATCCATACATGCTAAAAAAAATATTACCATTCGAAAACAAAATGGTTTTTATTTTTTTTAATATTAAAATATTCACTAAAAATGCTAAAAATATTCACTAAAATATTCAAAAAAATATAAAAATATTCACTAAAAATAAAAACTAAATTGCGATGTTTCCGTCCTTCAAGTACGCGTGTACAGAGTGTTTCTTTTACGTATCAATTTAACATTTTTAGTGAATATTTTAATATTAAAAAAAATAAAAACCATTTTGTTTTCGAATGGTAATATTTTTTTTAGCATGTACGGATGCTATACTATTGCGGGTTAACGGGAACGCCCTCTGTTGGTTAACATACTGTATATATATTTTTTTTTTAACTGAACAGACAGCTGTGCTGCTGGGGAGTTTGTTGCGCCACTTCTTTTCCTCAGCACTAGGAAGTGGTGAAGGGCGGGCGTTTTGGGGGACTGTCTTATGTAATTTTGACGTTCGAAAACTGCTGATTTTCAGCCTCGTTTGAATAAATGACTTTTGATTTTGACTTTTGATTTTAACTTACTTGTGGACACCGCACCGCTAGCTAAGTACTTGGCGACATCTTGCTGGAATGCATTAGAACTCTGCTCTCTTCTAGCTTGGTACTCTGCCAGTTGTCGTCTCTCTCTCTCATGGTTCCGCTCGCTGTTCTCCTTTGCTAACTTGTTACGGACTTCTTCTAGTGCCACTGGAATTGTCAATTTTTATTTATGATTGTTTGCTTTTATTTGTTATGGCCTTTTTACAATCTTCAGATATGTTACAGTCAATTTGCCTGGTAGGAGGAGAGGGGAGGAAGACGAGGAGAGAGTACTGTGGGGCCTTCATGAAACATTATTCTTTGCAGAGGCTACAGGGGATTAGGTTCTATAATAATTCAGATGTATGTATTGTATTGTAAAAACTTTTTAGCAAAATATAAAACCGACTTCTGAAAGAAAACTACAAAGTGAAAAATAACTTTAATTTTGGTAGTGTCTTTGGTTTTGACTTTTTGTATTTTGCCACCGACTTCCGAAATTAAAGTTATTTTTGAGGGAGTTTTATTAAAATGTGGCTTTTATTTTAGTATTTTGTGTATACATTTCCTGTCTAACTGCCCCTGAGAAGAAAAATGGCGAAAACAATTCTGAGATTGTTTCGCCATTTTTGTTTGGACTTAAAAATAAACTTTGACCCCTCACTTAGTAGTGTTTTGTTTTGGAAGTCGGTTTTATTTTTAGCTAAAAACTTTTCAGTTGTGGTACCTATTCCACACAAATTCGAATACCACTACCTGCTATGTAAATAACAGTGACAGAAAGTTATTAAAAAATCATCCTCATAGATTAAAATATCATCATACTGTGGGAAAAATAGCATTATTGAAGCTAACTCAAAAACTACCCAAGCAAAATTAATAACATTTATATAGGACTATCTAGGATGTATACACTTTCAAACAAAAAATAATTTTACAAATCGGTCCATATGTCTTGGAGTAATCGCGTAACAAACATACAAAAAAAACAGTCCAAAAACTTGAAAACCTCCTCCTTTTTGAAGTTGGTTAAAAATAAAATAAAATACAATCACTTTTAAATAACTGATAGATTTTAACAGAAAATCAATCATGCTCATTTTAGGGCACTGAGGCACTGTAAAGCGCAGGCCACGTTGAGAATAAAGCAAAACAAAACTAATTTCAGAAGATTTGTTGTGTGAAAAGACGCTGTTGATACATGAGCGAAGCTAAGCAAATTCAGCTTTGTTTTGTTTCGTTCTCAGTGTGGCCTGCGCTTTGGGAAGAAAAGTCTCCTAAACTTTGCTACAGTATAGCACTGAGGGAGGGCTGATTTTTCCAACATCAGATATCTGTTATATAATTATAGAATAAAGAAATTGATGTTTGATAGTTTTATCTAATCAAAAATTCAAAATAACTCCTCTGATAAAAACATGGGCTGGTTTTTAAATCGTCAGGTAACTATTATCTGAAGAATAAAATATATAACAGTTTGTCATATGTTCTGTTACAAAAGCTAACCACAATATAATATTCATCAAGTAAAAGTTATATTTATCTTTTGAAACAAGTGTATTACTTAAAAATTTAACTAAGCGGGTAGCCTAATTTCCGGAGGAAATCATGCTTCTGTATATTGTCTATGTTGACATCATTTTCTTCCTTCTATTCTAATAGGTGCTCCATATCATGATAATATTTCATAGTCACATATGCATGTCAATCGTAAACCGGAAAGTGGGTCAAATTTAACTTGCAAGGTTAGATTACAGACAGAGATAGATACTGGGACAGGTGACACTAAATAAAAGCTTGTAAAATCAGCCCTAAGAAAAGTAAACTTAACACGTTCTGTGCGGCCGACACGTATGTGCGATTTTCGAACGTTCACCAAGTGCTACCGTCGCATATGCGTGTCCATACAATTTATGTACTTCCTTCGAATGCGGCGCGCCGCACCTGTGGGTTTTTTGTGGGTTTTTTGTAGCAGTGAATGTGTTAACTCTTTAATTGGTTATTTGCCCAAGCAAGTCAAACATTTCAAAATATACAACTAAAGCCGAAACAAGACCAAATCCTCAACAAAATTCAATGTCACTTCTGATAAAGTAGGTCAGAGGAAAATCATTTGATAAAACAATATAGGTACATGTTATCAGACTATTTCCTGTAAACTTTATCATATTATGGTAATAAAATAGAAGTTCCGTATAACATACCCATCTTCTTCTCCTTATACACAGTAAGATGGTAGTGATGGTCTAGCTTCCAATTTTCCATCTTGCTCCTCTCAACAATATCCTCAAATTCCACTAGCTCCTCCTCAACAGACTTCAGCAGCACCTGAACGTTCTTCAAACTATTCATACATTGCGCCACGGATGCAGTCAAATTAGGAATAAACGACAAATTATGCGCCAACTCATTCGCATTTTGTAAACGTTTTTTTGCCATTTCGTGTAAACCTACAATTATTTTATCTACTTCATCAGCTGCCTTAGCGTTTATTTCAGCATTCTCATGTATTTTAGCCCAATCTTCTTGATATTTCTCCAGTAAAGCACCACCAGCACCGTAATTGACTTTGCTTTCGTGTTCGTGAGAAACTTTTTGCCTATCTTTGAATATGTTTGTCACCCTCTGCACTTCTTGTAGCGTTTGCCTTATATTGTTGTTAGATGTTATCCCATCTTGCACAACAGAAATGAACTCCTTAAGGTTACCTAGCATTATTTAAAATTAATAAAAATATTGGGCAAAGAACATCAACATTGCTTACTTTAAATACTTCAATTTGATTGACATTTGACGTTCATGACGTCTACATTTTCATGACAGTTGCCCATTTTTATTTCTTGTGGCTTCGCACGGTTTGTGCATTTAGGCCCATTTTATTTAGTTTCTCTGTCTACGGCATAGACATAGAGAATTTCTATGTCTATGGTCTACGGTCTCACTTTACAATACCTAATAACTAAAGGTCTCACATCGTAGATAAAGAATGAACTATCTAGTTCATTCTCTATCTACGTCTCACATTGAGATAGGAAGTAGTGCTCTGTGATAGGAAGTCTCACGCATGGAATTAGTATGTATTATACAACATGTCCGGTAAAGAATGGATAACCTTATCATGCTGTTGGTTTAATGCTCTAAGTTGTCATGGTATAATCGTCATGTCAATAATTGTCATGGTAAAAATGTATCAAACACAAGTGACCAATAATTTAAAAATAATATGTGCTTAAAGCCGATTTCAAAATGGTGTTATTCATTATTCTACCCAACGTAAATAGTGAATTATTGCTATTCGTGTATAAAAGGAGTGAACTTTGGTTAAAAAACAAAGTGTGCAATATTTTAATATTTATTTACATGATCATTGGGGTTTAAATAAAAACGTTAAATTAAATTTTTAGTAAGTAAGTTTCTTTTTTTAGTAGTTAAATTAAATTAACCTTAACATTGGCTAAATGCACAAACCGTGCGAAGCCAAAAAAAAAGAAAAAATGGAATAGTACTGTGTAGACGCCAATTTGTTCCTCAATACTTGCGAATTTTATTGCCAAAGCGTAAGGTGTGCAAAAAATAAATAAAGAAAAATTATACCCAGGTTGATTATTTTTTGTTCCCTTTTTTGGTATTTCTAATCAGTTTTACGCCAAATTACATAATGTTACAATTACACATGAGTAGGATTTGATTTTTTTTTATTATTTCAGTTTTAATCAGATTATAATTCTTCTTTACCGCTTAACACAGCGTCATCGTCGTCGTCGGCACACTGGTAGATTCTTAGTTGCGTAGCAAAATTGCGACATATTACGGTGACCAGTAGCATTTCGTGAAGTTAACTATAAATTGGTTCATTTTTTGAAGGAATATTGTTTCCGTATAATTTATACAAAATTATTTGTTTATAGAATTCAAGAAATAACATTTCATAAAAATGAATATAAATAATAATGAACTCTATGGATATAAAAATGTAACGGTTTTTTTCATTTTTTTTTGCTGGCAGTACTAATTTGACAGCTATCGTGTGAAGTTGGCAGCAAGCGCGAACCTATTCTTAGTTGGCTCGCATAGTAACGTAAAAACACTAATAGTAATTTCAAAATTTAGATTACAATGCAATAAATAAAGCCAAAAACCATTTTATAAATTTAAAATAATAATTTAATTTACAAATTAGAAGCAAACTAACTTCGAACCTAAGCGCGGCCCAGGGACTACCGAGCGTGAGAGCAAGCCACACTTTCCTTTCGTCTGGGTGGTCTTGGCGTCCATGTTGTTTGTTCGTTAGACATCATCAAGAGCAGTCTCTTGTCAATATTCCACAATAATGATGACACTGACAGCTCTTGAACCCAGTTTGGATGTGCTGATCGCGTTAAGTTTATTGGTGAAATCCGCCCTTCGGAGTCTGCTTGTATTAAAAATAACGCAATGAAAATATTTTCATACTTTTGTTTGTTTCTTATTACTGAATCAACTGAATAGGCCTGCTCTTGAACGTTTCGCTACGGAGATGGGCAAGTCCCTGGGATTGCTAAAGAAGCTGTTTGATTTTGGGCTACCACCATGTATGTACAGACGCCAGCACATCAAGCTACTACAATCTGTCAGATTTATTTAATAGATTTTCAAAATTATCGCTAAAGCATTAGGTTCATGGTTGATTGGGAAAATTTGACAGTTTCGGGTAGCTTGACCTGCTGGCGTCTGTACATAAATACACACATTATCATATCATCATACATTTTCATAAAAATACATACAAATTAATTTGAAGAAAAGTACAGGCGTACACAAATTATTATTTTGAAAGTTTTTTAATAAGATTACCCTATTTTTATCGTATCCTTGACCGTTGTGTTTGACATGACGTTTGACGACTTTGATAGTTTTAAGTTTCGTGATGTGACGTTATTCTTTGACAATTTGACTTTGTCTTTGAATCGTTGTGGTCGTGCGTGTTGAATAAGAAGCCACACTCAAAGTTGTGTGTAGATGTCACTGTAGTCGACTGTACCTTGTTTACCTGTTTTGACAGTAGTGTGACTGCTATTTATGAGATTTGAAAGTGTAATTCAACTATATGTACGCGTTTATGACTGTGCCTCAATTAAAACTTGAGCTCCATAAAAGGAGCAACTGCCGACAAAAAGGCCGATTTAATTGAAAGGAAAACACTTAAAATATTTGAAGTTATAACTGTTTGTGAGCCTTTTTCTATAAGCCACGGACTAATATTCCTATTTTTTTTTATTATAATATTATATTCGTATGATCGAAATCAAAACTTTGGTGCTGACTGCGACATCCAAGACGACATCGCATATCTATGTCCATCTTTTGATACATTCAGATACATAAATGCAGATACTCCTTTACCAATGATCAACAGACAGGCAATACAGGAATATTTTGAAAACTAAGTACCTATACTTATTGATTAAATCTTTAGGAGACTTCTTTACTACATAGATAAGTTAATATACTTAGTATATTTTATGACACATTTATTTTGATGACAATAATTTTATTTTATTAGATAATAATCTCGATTCTTTTGTTTCATAGATATAGTACCCAACCTAAAGGATAGCTTCTTTACTAATCTAATCCTATTATGTGAAATGTGCTGCAGACAATCGTGCAGTACTACTTGCCTTAAAGTTTTTTTTATACGTAACGCCAATTCCCATTGTTTATTGCCCTTACTTTCTTTATGAAACAAATGTACTCCTCTGTTTTTACAAGTTAACGCATTACATTGAGGCATTTTGGACAAAATTACGAAAAATAGGAAAGCTAAACTTAGTAGATT
Source organism: Dicycla oo (assembly GCA_948252095.1). Taxonomy (NCBI): domain Eukaryota; kingdom Metazoa; phylum Arthropoda; class Insecta; order Lepidoptera; family Noctuidae; genus Dicycla; species Dicycla oo. The sequence continues at coordinate 13,218,493 of OX411730.1, forward strand.
GTAAAAATCCATACGATTTGACAGCTAATACATCAAAACAAGGTACAGTCGATTGTGCGCCATCTATCGTGATAAAAAGTTAGTTTTTCTCCCCATTGGATGTGTTTCGGAGTTTCTAGCGATTGTTTTTGTTTTGCGACAATAGTTTAATACTTCATTCTTCATTGATTTTTCTGACTACTCTAACAATAACTTGCAGTGGTCAAGTATTGCACAGATCACTACTCTCCTGTGCATTATCAAAGTTCAGGGTATATTGATAGGCATTAAAAATGAAACACCAGGACAGTTTGATAAACAAAATAGCCTTCGTTTCTTGATCCTCTTGATACCGATATAACCAATCGTTTAAATAGGTAATATAAGATGTACTGCCGCAATCAAGTAGAGTCTGGAGTCCTGTTTTATAATTATAACTATAACTTTCGTTATAGTTATAATTATAGTATTTTCGGAATTAATGTTTTTCACAGATATTACATAGACAGGACACATTAATCAAATGTCATTGTCATAATAACATTTCGCATATCGCTGATCCACCATATTTGTTTTGTGTTGCTCTCCTTGACCAAATTAATTTTAATGTACACATTAATACGAAGTGAAATTATAGAAAATTAACATTAAAAAACGGTTACTACGTTGTATAGCGATATTTACATTTAGTGTAATACATCCATACATTTCTGGAACATCTCCTTTCTATCCTTGGGCATTTATCTGGGCAAATATTTTTTGTTCCAAAATTAATTTACGAAATCATGTTACATTTGGAAGCTGGCCTAATTAAGTTAGTTATGGTTAATTCTTTAAAGGTGTATTGTACTACTGTGTATGTGTTTCCATAGTACAAGCTTCTGCTTAGTTTGGGATCTGATGACTGTGTGTGAATAATGTCCCAGGTTATTATTATTATTATTAAACAAACTTACTTTTTCATTGATAATATTAAGTTAGTACTAAGTACTATTTTTCCACGAAGAACTTTGTTTAACGACCCCGACCGATGATTTTTATGCCCTGCGATTGGGGCAATAATAAAATGCCCAAAATGCGGGTTTTTACCTGCCAGGCAGAAAGAAACACATTGCTCATGCATGCCTTAGAGCAGTTGCTTTAATTAATGCTCTAAGGCTCATGCATATGAAGGATCGTGCTTAGTGTTTGGCGCGATTTCGAGATTGTCAGTATAATTTGTCAATGGATTACGCAAAGTATTAATTTTCTGTGACGCAAACTGTCACTCTTGTCATCTGTCACAACATGTTAGATTTGAATTCTCGTCTGTTGCTTGTTGTTACTTTTTGTTCATTGTCTGCTAAATAGTAATTTTGTAACTGTATATAACGTTATTTGACTAAAATGAATGAAGAAAAATTGAGCGGTGATAAAGTGCCCGAGAAGTTCGCAGAATGGCTTCTGTCTATGGGGTGTCCGCCAGATAAAGTGCCTTCCGTAGATAAACTTGCTGAGTGAGTCGCTTTCAATCTCTTTGCAATATCCAATATCGTTAATCTCTTTTTTGTGAAACTTTTAATGATTGAAAGTATAATATTTATGATTTTATTAGGTATCGGTAATGTTTTCCGACGCTTTAGGTATTGCACTCAAAATTCGCAGCTTCTCTCATATCCCGTATGGTCTAGTGGCTAGGATACCTGGCTTTCACCCAGGAGGCTCGGGTTCGATTCCCGGTACGGGAAATTATTTTTGAGTTTTTTTGTCTATACCAAATATTTTTTGTTTTAGTAGTTGGATGAAATTATTTATTTTCGCCTAGAAAACGAACATTTTTAAAGAAATTATAGTATCCAAATACTATAATTTATACATATTGTATACTTAGAATTCTAAAAAAGAAGTGGAATCTTTAAAAAAATATTTTTAGAAAATCTTCTTCATCTTGATTGAAGACTTCACATCAATTTTAATTCAGCAATACTTTGGATATTTGGTAGTGAAGGTTTATAAAATACTAAAAATTCAAATCTTAGATACCTATTATTATTGGTAAGTAACTTGAATAGGTCGACCTACAATAATAAACCTCATTCCTTGAAACACTTGGAAGAAGAATTTGTTTTTAAACAAAAATACACTACTATTGTAAAACCTCAATTTTGCTATTTAATACAAGAAGGCTCTTAACCAGTTATCTATTTTTTGTGAAATTATATACTTGCGTAATGTGTATTATACTGGGCTTTATACTGTTCTGAATAAATAAATCTAATTTTAATTTTATGACTTTTTAAGAGAATTAACAACTCAAAATAGTTGGTTCAAGGCTCAACATCAGGGAATCCACAAAATTCATATATTCAACAAGCACAAATTACAAAATGCCACACTATTTTTATCCGAAAAACATACATAAACTGACGTCTTTTTCCCATGGGGTTATGCAGAAACTGCAGAACAACACCAGCTACGATCCTAACATACTCCTTTTGCTTCGTCTCCATCCATCATACATCTGCATATAATTTATGTATTTATTTCCTAATAGAATATGCCGTGGCCAGTACTACATGGTCTGGCGTAGTTTGATGGAGCATGTAGAGCCCAAAGAGACCATCAGACAGAAGAGACTGCAAGTCTTCAACAATGATGTGCAGCGCTGCCAGAAGAAGAATGCTTTTTGCAAGGTTTGTGGATGAATGTTAACCCCATATTTAGATCATCAAAGGCATGACTGTGTTCCTATAATCATAGTGATAACCAAGATCCTACCAACCAAGGATTATACCCAGGATCTAATGTTAAAATTCTCTATGCATCTGCCAGACTGCTGAGAAACTTATGCCCAGTTTCTATATTTTACCAACAGTTTATTTATATGTATTTATTTAATTTGGTAAAACAAACAAAAAACCAAATGATACCTCCGCATGAACCATTAGTTATTAACAATTACAGCAAACACCTTGTGAAAAATACAGGGTGTCTGGGGAAAGGTGTCGCCAACGACCATCAAACTGAACAACTTTTGCTGGGAACCAACAATTGTAATAGTGAAAAAAAAAATCTGTCGTCCCAAACATTTGCTCAAGTAGGTATTGAAGTTTTGTATGGGACAACTGATTTATTTTTCACGATTATGTTGTTGGTCCCCGGGAAAAGTTGTTCAGTTTGATGGTCTGTACCCTTAAGTTGGTGACATCTTTAAAATGTTTGTGCTCGCAAGGTCTACTGTTTGCAGAGCTACTAGTAATACAAATGCAAAAGTTTGGTTGGATGTTTGTTAGTCAATCACGCCAGAACGGCTGCATGGATCTGGATGAAATTTGCCACATATATAGATTATAGTCTGGAATAGCACATACATATCCGGTCAGCCGCTACTTGTTTTTATTCTGGTAGTACTTTCCCGTGGGATAATTTCCGACATCCACGTGGGCGAAGCCGCTGGCAAGAGCTTGTACTACATAATTGTTAAGGAATTATTTGCACACGAGTGAAAAATCTAAAGAAAATTCTAAAATGAAGAGAAAAGAAAAAAACCATTTAGTAGAGGATTCATAGAGGGACGATCTTCACCCATCTGTTTAATTGATGAAAAGAATTTTAAATCAAAGTTGGTGTGTTAAAAAATATATCACGTGTGGGTTTGGCGAAAAAATTGCTGGCCAGATTATAATATTAATTAAAATTCAAAATGGACGTTTTATTTTTTTAATTTACAATGCACTCTTTCGTTTACCGAATAAATTTAATACCAATCGAAAGTATGAAGCCTATATACTAACGTTGGGTTGCCTATTTAGTTGGCAGCATGACAGGTACAAACAGGTAAGTCGATACTAGAGTAGTAATTTACACCCATCGTTTAATAAATAAATCTTATATCAATAAGCAGTATTTTATGGCGAACTCGATGATAGGGGGCTGTCTGCGAAAAACATTTTTTAAATTATTTTTTTATTAATCTTAGTCTGGCCAGGAATTTTTTAGCCAACACGCGATATATTTTTTAACATATTAAATTTGTTTTAAAATACTTTTCATCCATTAAACAGACGGGTGAAGGTTGTTCCTGTGCGGATCTTAAGCTTATTGTTTTAAACAATAAAGAAAGGACAAATCAAAACTAAAGCTCTTGTTTTAAAAATCTGAGTCACTCAGTTATTTAAAGGACCTACACTCACAACAACATCAGTAATTAACGGTTAAAAAGCAGTATAATAATAATATATTCTCAAAGAAGCATTTTCAGGTAAAATTGTAGCCTTTATTAACATAACAGTTTAATTAACTTTCTCTGGATGACTTACAGCTACTTAATCATAAAAACCGGCCAAGTGCGTGTCGGACTACGCACAATGAAGGGTTCCGTAGTTGGGATGAATTTATCCCAAGAACAAACTTAACATTGTAGTTGAAATGTGTACCAAATTTCAACTTAATCGGTCCATTAGATTCGGCGCAAATTGGCTGTGATAGACGGACGGACAGACAGACACTCGAGTGATCCTATAAGGATTCCGTTTTTCCTTTTGAGGTACAGAACCCTAACAAACAACAGCTTTTCAGTATGGCATGGTGCTGCAAAGTCCATCAGTTAGCGCACTCAGGCATTGTTAAGATGCGTGAAGAAGTCTACGCGGTCACTCGGGACTGAGGTACAATGCAAAAAAATTGAGGATAATTGGTATTCAAGGCCTGCACCAAACGTTACTCTAACGTGCCAGATGTGACCATAAGGAATACTCCGTTATCGAGAGTAACAACATTTAAGTATCTGGGTCACTCAGGACCTGTATGATGACTTGGACATAGAGAGGGAACGCAAGGTGATGGCTGTCCGAGGTAATATGCTGATCCGCAGATTTGCACGTTGTACGACGCAAGTCAAAATACGTGCAGTCTGAGGGCATACCTACAACGCCTTGCGTGTCCAGTATAACAATGTATTCAGGTTACTTTTGGGTCTACCATGCTTTTGTAACGCATCCGGGATGTTCATCGAGGCCAGGGTTGATGGTTTCCCCACTTGTGAGTTTCCGCATTGTCGAGGCGGGGGCTTAGTAGCCGTGGCTTGGTCTCCCACGGTGAAGTGAAGAGGAACCCGATGAGGGGCCGCTCGTCAGGGCTTTTGCCGGTAAGCCCATGACGTAGCGACCAACAAGTAGGTTGCAGTGCCGCTTGAGCGACATAACTGAGGCGGGCTGTGATGTCGTATGGGAGACATCGCGGCTGAGCGTTGGAGGCCGCGGCGGGAGAGGAGTGCCGGTACTGCAGTACGCCGCTCTCCCTACCTTCCGCGGCCTTGACGGGGTTGCCACCGTCTGATGGCGGACGCGGTGAGACCGCAGGGGAGTAGGTCGGTATGGCGTTTGCCGCTCTCCCTATCCTCTGCGGCCGAAAAGTGGTAGCGGCGGGGCCACTAACCTGACATCGCAGGGGGACAAGGGCAAGACACGGGGTCGTCTGGCGCCCATGTGCTGGTGTGGTCGCTGGGGTGGTCACCGCGTGCAATGTGCTTCGGTGTGTCGGTGATGTGGGGTACTCCCCAGACTAGGGTCTGGTGACGGACAGCCGCGGTGGGTTCGCGGTTGAGTGCTAACGCGTGCCCGTGTTCCCGCCATAAGCGGCAAAGGAGGACACCGTGGAGTTAGTGGGTTGGAGTCCCACATAACTACACTATCTCCCCCCATTATACGGAAACGGTGCGCTTCTATTCTCGGTATACGTGCTAGCTCCCACGGCATCCTAAGTGTATTGTGTGATAGGTGGGACAGCCCCATGCTGGCTCATTGGATAACGCTGCACACGTAGGTGTCAGTCGTCTCAATTTTATATATTATAGTGTGTGGTTATTTACTAACATTAGGTTAAGACTTTTACTAACAAAATGGATCTTGTAAAAAAAATTAAAAAAAATCCATTTCACCTTTGCAGCCCGACTCAAGTGTGGTGGTGCCTGAAGAGCTGTCACTATGGAAGCAGCAGACTGCGCTAAGAGAGAGAGTACAAGATGCAGAGGCAAGAGTACTGCAAGCCAGGCAGGAGTTGAACAAGCTGGTGGATAAAGTTTCGAGCAGATGTAAGTAGAAATAAAAGTGCTTGTTCATTATCATTATGTTCCCTAAAGTACTTTTAAGTTTAATACTTTATAGATTTTTTTTTTCATTATTAAAGTTACCAAGACTCAACAAAATTGTTAGTAAAACTTACACACTTAACTTATACATTGAATAAACTTCGTGTACTAAATTAATTAAGAAACTATTAAAAAAAAAAAAAAACAAAAGAAAACAACATTTAACTTTTGCTACTAACAAAAAACAGAAACCGGATGCAGTTGAGTACCAGTATTTTACATAGAGCAACTGCATATCTGACCTCCACAACCCAGTTACTGGGTAATACGATATTCTTTGGTAAGACTGGTTGTCAGACTTTCGGGCTTCCGACGACCCGTAACGACTGTCAAAAATCCACGAATGACAGCCGGAACCAACGGCTTAACGTGATTTCCGAGGCACGGAGATGTCTTAGTATATAAAGATGGTCAGCCATCCACGGATCAACCGCGGCAAGCGTAGCTTAACCTGTTCGACCCGTGCGGCTGTTATTACTTAGCCACCACAAGTTCCTCGTCCGCACCACTGTCTACTGGAAATGTACTCAAGAGACTGCGTGTGGCGCCATTGTTACGCTGTATTGCAAAGCTTAGCCTCTGACCAAGGTAAAAGCCAACCCTTGTATTATGAAGGAAGTGTCAACCAACAGCTTAAGATTTTATTAAACAGACCATTAGCATCAATCAATCTGCCTAGCCTTTTCCCAACTATTTTAGGGTCGGCTTCCAGTCTAACCGGATGCAGCTGAATACCTGTATTTTACAAAGAGTGACTGCCTATCTGACCTCCACAACCCAGTTACTGAGTAAGACGATACTCCTTGGTAAGACTGGTTATCAGACTTTCGGGATTCCGACGACCCGTAACGACTGTCAAAAATCCACGAATGACAGCCGGAACCAACCGGCTTGACTTGCTTTCCGAGGTACGGAGGAGTCTCGGTATGTAAAGATGGTCACCCATCCACGGACCAACCTCGACAAGCGTAGCTTAACCTGATGGATCGACTAGTGCGGCTGTTATTACTTAGCCACGAGCTCCTCATATAAACAGACCATAAGCATAGATACTTTAGAGTATTTTAGAATTTTTTTTTTAGTAAAATCTATTCTTTTTTTTTTTATTTGAGATGGGTATGCTCTTGACTCTAGTCTAGGTCAAAGGTGACAAAGTCGACGATGGAGTGAGCTTACCCAGAAGAAGCCTGTTCACTCTCACTTTGAAGAGATTAGGGTTGTATGCGCTCGGACACATAGACGCAGGTAGTGAGTTCCACTCCTTTGCTGTGCGCATTATAAAAGACATTTGGAAACGCTTAGTGCGAATTGGTGGAATAGCAACTCGGTAGGTATGGTAACTGGCAGTGCGTCTAGATGTCCGATGGTAGAAGGGGGCTGGTGGAATGAGGTCGTGGAGTTCTTGGGCACACTGACCGAAGTACAATTTGTAGAAGTCTATTATTTTTATTACCGACAAATCTAGTATTCAAATGTCTGTCACTGTCTCATTTCTGGCTCAGATTAATACAGATGGGCCACTCCGCAAAATCATTTATTCTGAATTGGCCCGCCGAGTACTTGTAGCTTCATACGTAAACTGCGGAGTGTCCCATCTGTATTAATCTGTGCGTCTGGGTAAAGACTTCCGTCCGCTCTTTCCATGCAGTTTAGTTTTTGTTTATCCTATTCATATATTCATAACCTAACTTCACACCTGAATTCCCCGAAGGATTTGGCGAATGTGCAGCTATAGTACAGTAAGGGCGGGTTACTTTGACCTAGGGCATCACTTTGGCCCAAATCGAGTCAGATGTTTAGTGTCATTAAATCTGCAAAAGTTCCGCTAGTTCTTGCTAGTAGTAGTAGTAATCCTTTGTTTTGAGTAAACAAATAAATAAATAAAGTACACGTCTATATCGCCGTTTTTAGTTACTACAGCACATACCACGTTCGGTTGTGTGGTCGCGACAATTCGGGCAGTTTAAACATTAGTCTCTCTTGTTTGAATCGAACCCAGGAGCTCATGTTCAGTTTTAAGAAACAATATTCTATTCTATTAAACCATCTGGTATCCTCTGCAGTGTCCCACCGCAACCTGTCCCGCGGTCGCGTGCAAAACGCACAGCGTCGCGCTTGGCTCCTGCAGCAGCTAGCCGAAGAGTTGCGTTCCAAGAAGTACAACCTGGGAGAAGCGAGGAGTATAGCGGCCGCGCTGTGCAGCGTCGAGGATTGTGAGGATGTTGAGGTAACTATACCTTCATACAGTATCGTATACTTGGCTCCTGCAGCAGCTAGCCGAAGAGTTGCGTTCCAAGAAGTACAACCTGGGAGAAGCGAGGAGTATAGCGGCCGCGCTGTGCAACGTCGAGGATTGTGAGGATGTTGAGGTAACTATACCTTCATATAGTATCTTATACTTGGTACTGCAGCACCTTGAAGAGTTGTGTACCAAGAAGTACAACCTGGGAGAAGTGGGGAGTATAGCTGCCGCGCTGTGCAGCGTCGAGAATTGTGAGGATGTTGAGGTAACTACACCTTCATACAGTATCGTATACTTGGTACTGCAGCAGCTTCAAGAGTTGCGTTCCAAGAAGTACAACCTGGGAGAAGCTCAACATCCTCACAATTCTCGACGCTGCACAGCGCGGCAGCTATACTCCAAGCTAAGCTAAGTACCAAGTATACGATACTGTATGAAGGTATAGTTATACCTTCATACAATATCGTATACTTGGTACTGCAGCAGCTTCAAGAGATGCGTTCCAAGAAGTACAACCTGGGAGAAGCTCGGAGTATAGCTGCCGCGCTGTGCAGCGTCTAGGATTGTGAGGATGTTGAGGTAACTATACCTTGATACAGTATCGTGTACTTGGTACTGCAGCAGCTTCAATAGTTGCGTTCCAAGAAGTTCAACCTGGGAGAAGCGAGGAGTATAGCTGCCGCGCTGTGCAGCGTCTAGGATTGTGAGGATGTTGAGGTAACTATACCTTGATACAGTATCGTGTACTTGGTACTGCAGCAGCTTCAATAGTTGCGTTCCAAGAAGTTCAACCTGGGAGAAGCGAGGAGTATAGCTGCCGCGCTGTGCAGCGTCGAGGATTGTGAGGATGTTGAGGTAACTATACCTTGATACAGTATCGTGTACTTGGTACTGCAGCAGCTTCAATAGTTGCGTTCCAAGAAGTTCAACCTGGGAGAAGCGAGGAGTATAGCTGCCGCGCTGTGTAGCGTCGAGGATTGTGAGGATGTTGAGGTAACTATACCTTGATACAGTATCGTGTACTTGGTACTGCAGCAGCTTCAATAGTTGCGTTCCAAGAAGTACAACCTGGGAGAAGCGAGGAGTATAGCTGCCGCGCTGTGTAGCGTCGAGGATTGTGAGGATGTTGAGGTAACTATACCTTGATACAGTATCGTGTACTTGGTACTGCAGCAGCTTCAATAGTTGCGTTCCAAGAAGTTCAACCTGGGAGAAGCGAGGAGTATAGCTGCCGCGCTGTGCAGCGTCGAGGATTGTGAGGATGTTGAGGTAACTATACCTTGATACAGTATCGTGTACTTGGTACTGCAGCAGCTTCAATAGTTGCGTTCCAAGAAGTTCAACCTGGGAGAAGCGAGGAGTATAGCTGCCGCGCTGTGCAGCGTCGAGGATTGTGAGGATGTTGAGGTAACTATACCTTCATACAGTATCTTATACTTGGTACTGCAGCATCTTGAAGAGTTGTGTTCAAGAAGTACAACCTGGGAGACGCGAGGAGTATACCGGCCGCGCTGTGCAACGTCGAGGATTGTGAGGATGTTGAGGTAACTATACCTTCATACAGTATCTTATACGTGGTACTGCAGCATCTTGAAGAGTTGTGTTCAAGAAGTACAACCTGGGAGAAGCGAGGAGTATAGCTGCCGCGCTGTGCAACGTCGAGGATTGTGAGGATGTTGAGGTAACTATACCTTCATACAGTATCTTATACGTGGTACTGCAGCATCTTGAAGAGTTGTGTTCAAGAAGTACAACCTGGGAGACGCGAGGAGTATACCGGCCGCGCTGTGCAACGTCGAGGATTGTGAGGATGTTGAGGTAACTATACCTTCATACAGTATCTTATACGTGGTACTGCAGCATCTTGAAGAGTTGTGTTCAAGAAGTACAACCTGGGAGAAGCGAGGAGTATAGCGGCCGCGCTGTGCAACGTCGAGGATTGTGAGGATGTTGAGGTAACTATACCTTCATACAGTATCTTATACGTGGTACTGCAGCATCTTGAAGAGTTGTGTTCAAGAAGTACAACCTGGGAGAAGCGAGGAGTATAGCTGCCGCGCTGTGCAGCGTCGAGGATTGTGAGGATGTTGAGGTAACTATACCTTCATACAGTATCTTATACGTGGTACTGCAGCATCTTGAAGAGTTGTGTTCAAGAAGTACAACCTGGGAGAAGCGAGGAGTATAGCGGCCGCGCTGTGCAACGTCGAGGATTGTGAGGATGTTGAGGTAACTATACCTTCATACAGTATCTTATACGTGGTACTGCAGCATCTTGAAGAGTTGTGTTCAAGAAGTACAACCTGGGAGAAGCGAGGAGTATAGCGGCCGCGCTGTGCAACGTCGAGGATTGTGAGGATGTTGAGGTAACTATACCTTCATACAGTATCTTATACGTGGTACTGCAGCATCTTGAAGAGTTGTGTTCAAGAAGTACAACCTGGGAGAAGCGAGGAGTATAGCGGCCGCGCTGTGCAACGTCGAGGATTGTGAGGATGTTGAGGTAACTATACCTTCATACAGTATCTTATACGTGGTACTGCAGCATCTTGAAGAGTTGTGTTCAAGAAGTACAACCTGGGAGACGCGAGGAGTATACCGGCCGCGCTGTGCAACGTCGAGGATTGTGAGGATGTTGAGGTAACTATACCTTCATACAGTATCTTATACGTGGTACTGCAGCATCTTGAAGAGTTGTGTTCAAGAAGTACAACCTGGGAGAAGCGAGGAGTATAGCGGCCGCGCTGTGCAACGTCGAGGATTGTGAGGATGTTGAGGTAACTATACCTTCATACAGTATCTTATACGTGGTACTGCAGCATCTTGAAGAGTTGTGTTCAAGAAGTACAACCTGGGAGAAGCGAGGAGTATAGCTGCCGCGCTGTGCAGCGTCGAGGATTGTGAGGATGTTGAGGAAAGTAACAAATTCCAATGTCAATGTTATCAATAAGCTTATTTTAAAACGTTCTGCTGCGTCGGGTACCCAGTGGTGAAGGTTATGGGCTGATATGACAGTTTCATCCACACAGTTACATCCACACGATGCTACGACCTGTAACTACGTTGTTGAAATTTCAGCCGACTTGTCAGCCTGACGAGACAAGTCAGCCAAATTATAAAAAGCCTTGATTGAGGGATTAGGGCTTTACGTATTAAAGCCCTAATCCCTCAATCAAGGCTTTTTATGATTTGGCTGACTTGTCTCGTCAGGAACTTTACATTGGTGACAAGGTGTTATAAATGTCATAAATATGGGCATGCAGCAAAAACTTGCCGAAAGACCGTTTCTTCAGGCAGTGATGCAGGCCATTCGATGTCCAAATGCGTGAAGAAAGCCGACATTCCAAAATGTGCAACTTGCTCACGCTTTATAAAGCCCAGTGATCACAAAACGGGAGACGCTGAATGCCCTTCTAGGAAAATAGCAGAATACAGAATATATTAACTCCTTCGATTATGAGGGCACCTAGTGCGTTATACTCAAGGCCAGACTTCCGTATCGCTTGTTGCTGACTCAGCAATATGTCTGACCACTGCGCCGTCCTACTTACCATCGGGTTGTCGCTGTCCAAGCACGTTTGCTGACCGTGATTAATGCAATATTTGTTTCAACCTTAGTTATTAATACTGCACACACAATCATAATCATGTAGCTAAGTGTTAACAACTATTTTTTCGTAAATAATATAGAAATTATCTACATGTTTAAGATCTTGATTTTATTAGTTTTTAAGTAAAAACATAACAAATTAACTAACTACTCTTAAGAGTCCTATCACAAAGTTGCGTTTTGACAGAATAGGTATATTGAAGCATGGCGACGCATCACATTATGTAGCAATTTGGCAGTTGTAGTGACGTTAAAGTATGAAATTTTAATTTCTTATAAACTGACGTTTATTCTGGTTTAAATTTTACGTAATAATACGAGTATTAACGTAGTAAGGAGAAAATTACAGTTAATTTGAGTGATTTTATTATGGTTTTTTTAATAGATATTCCACACATATTTCAAAATTATGAGGCCTTATGGACTACACCAGTATTTAAGAGATATTATTATATATTTTTCATTTCATTTTCTTATGTAAGTAGTTCAGCCCGCTCAGTGGCAGCTCAGAAGCCTGGATTTGTGGCCGGTTGATGGCAATAAGCTCGCCCCCTATTACAAGGGACTTAATCATAACTGGCGAAATGTGGGTGTACTATAGATACACCTCTGCCTAACCCTTCGTGGCATACAGGCGTGATTTTATATTATGTTATTGTGTCCCACTGCAGGGCCTCCCTTCCATTTTTAACCGACTTCAAAAAGGAGGTTCCGTATTCGACCCGATGTACGTAAGTTTGTATGTCCACGGTTTTCTCAAAAACGAATGAACCAATTTTGATGATTACTAACGTGATCTACATACTCTCAGGAAGGTTTGAGTATATAATACATTAGGTAATTATTCTTATGTACGAAGTTATATGCATAAATGTACGTACTGTATTACTGGCATTTCTAAGCGGATTTTGATGATTCTTCTTTTCGTTCGTCTTGGGCTTATGTAATTATAGGCATTCAACTAAAAATGGAAAAATAAATTTACTTTAAAAAAAGTGACTGAAACTGACTTCAAAAACCTAAAACGAATAAAAGAACTTTCATAATTAAACTTAACAGCTTCTGAAGTCGATGTCTTCAATTCTTCAATGCACCTTAGCTTGGCACCAACTTCAGAAGCGGTTATGTTTTATTGTGAAAGTTATTTTATTCGTTTTAGGTTTCTGAAGTCAGTTTTTACTTTTCCTCTGCCTCTTCCAAGATATACAAATGTATAGTTTAACGCAAGCGTTTACGTAAAATTTGTTATTCTTCAAATTTTAGAGCAAGTTGGACAAGGTGACATCTCGCCGTCAGAACAGTCGGCCGCCTGCCGCTCTATATGTGAGCGTCGCCCCGCTGGCGAACTCATCCGTCGCCTCTAGCAATGGAGACTTTAATGAATCTGGTATGTTCCCTTATCATCTTTAACTCCAGGGTCAAATTAAATTAGCTAGCGAAACTCCGTAGACGTGATGGGTACGGCATCTATTTTTCGGGGTGTCAACAACCGCAAGTTGTGTTGAAGTAAATTAGTACTTTTGTTTTTATTTTTGCGTATTTTGATATCGATACTCGCCACGCCTGTGAAGTTTACACAAAAAAAAAGAAAAAAAGAGTGATTTTCTCAACTCTTACCTCAAAGTAACTACACTCGTCATCTCATCTGCCTAGCCTTTTCCCAACTATCTTGGGGTTGGCTTCCAGTCTAACCGGATGCAGCAGAATACCAGTATTTTCCATGGAGTAACTGGCGTAACTGCCTATCCGACCTCCAGAACCCTGTTACTGGGAAATAAGATACGCCTTGGTAAGACTGGTTGTCAGACTTTCGGGCTTCTGACGACCCGTAAAGACTGTCAAAGATCCACGAATGATAGCCAGGACAGAACAGCTTAACGTACTTTCCGAGTCACGGAGGGGTCTTGGTATATAAAGATGGGCAGTCATCCACGGACCAACCGCGGCAAGCGTAGCTTAACCTATAATAATAATAATATACTGGGACATTTTCACACACGGTCATCTGATCCCAAACTAAGCAGAGCTTGTACTATGGAAACCAGATAACTGATATACTACATACACTACTTTTTTTTTTGTAAATACATACTTATATAGATAATTACACCCAGACTCAGGACAAACAGACATGTTCATGCACACAAATGTTTGTCCTGGGCGGGAATCGAACCCACGACCTGAGGCGTTATAGATGGTATCTTAACCAACCACGCCAGCTGTCCTGTCAAAACCTGATCGATCGATCCGCGTGACTGTTATTACTTAGCCACAGGACTCTCTACTACACTATTGACCTATTTGGCACAGTATTCATTTCCAATTTAAGCTGACCTCTCATTATACGAAAAGTCTTTTATTTTGTACGCCCAAAAATACCTGGTTTTCCCTTGTGCGTGTCACATACAACTAAGCAGACAGAAGCTATCCAGTTTAAAGAAGGAGAAATTCAAATAGACTGGCTCGTTGGTTTAGCAGTCGCAAGCGCTACTACTGAGCATGAGGTCTTGGGTTTGATTCCACGGTTGAGTAAAGTGTTATTGAATTATTCAATGTCTCCGCTTCACTTCGATGGGCGATACGGCTCTAATAATCCCTCCATATTCTACGTGCACGTCTTCCCTACCATTATCGCGCCCTCTGTCAACTCCTTGATGTGCAATGGTCTCTGTTGCACCATGTAACATGAAGCAACAGGGGCTAGTTTGAATCTTTCGGTTCATTTGAGTATGCTCTGCTTCGATGGGCGATTAGTATGTTCTTCTATTGCTAAACTTTTGAGGTCTTCACTATAAACAAACTTTTTTTTTGTCACTACAGAAGACCAGATGTTATTATCGTCTCTAGTGAAGTGCGGCAGGTCGCTGTGGCCGCCACTATGTGAACGTCGCGCCGCGCTCACCGCCGCACTGGCCGCGCCCACTGCACATGACGTCACTGAAACTAACAGGTACGATATTGTCGTCTAGTGAAGTGCGGCAGGTCGCTGTGGCCGCCACTATGTGAACGTCGCGCCGCGCTCACCGCCGCACTGGCCGCGCCCACTGCACATGACGTCACTGAAACTAACAGGTACGATATTGTCGTCTAGTGAAGTGCGGCAGGTCGCTGTGGCCGCCACTATGTGAACGTCGCGCCGCGCTCACCGCCGCACTGGCCGCGCCCACTGCACATGACGTCACTGAAACTAACAGGTACGATATTGTCGTCTAGTGAAGTGCGGCAGGTCGCTGTGGCCGCCACTATGTGAACGTCGCGCCGCGCTCACCGCCGCACTGGCCGCGCCCACTGCACATGACGTCACTGAAACTAACAGGTACGATATTGTCGTCTAGTGAAGTGCGGCAGGTCGCTGTGGCCGCCACTATGTGAACGTCGCGCCGCGCTCACCGCCGCACTGGCCGCGCCCACTGCACATGACGTCACTGAAACTAACAGGTACGATATTGTCGTCTAGTGAAGTGCGGCAGGTCGCTGTGGCCGCCACTATGTGAACGTCGCGCCGCGCTCACCGCCGCACTGGCCGCGCCCACTGTACATGACGTCACTGAAACTAACAGGTACGATATTGTCGTCTAGTGAAGTGCGGCAGGTCGCTGTGGCCGCCACTATGTGAACGTCGCGCCGCGCTCACCGCCGCACTGGCCGCGCCCACTGTACATGACGTCACTGAAACTAACAGGTACGATATTGTCGTCTAGTGAAGTGCGGCAGGTCGCTGTGGCCGCCACTATGTGAACGTCGCGCCGCACTCACCGCCGCACTGGCCGCGCCCACTGTACATGACGTCACTGAAACTAACAGGTACGATATTGTCGTCTAGTGAAGTGCGGCAGGTCGCTGTGGCCGCCACTATGTGAACGTCGCGCCGCGCTCACCGCCGCACTGGCCGCGCCCACTGTACATGACGTCACTGAAACTAACAGGTACGATATTGTCGTCTAGTGAAGTGCGGCAGGTCGCTGTGGCCGCCACTATGTGAACGTCGCGCCGCGCTCACCGCCGCACTGGCCGCGCCCACTGTACATGACGTCACTGAAACTAACAGGTACGATATTGTCGTCTAGTGAAGTGCGGCAGGTCGCTGTGGCCGCCACTATGTGAACGTCGCGCCGCACTCACCGCCGCACTGGCCGCGCCCACTGTACATGACGTCACTGAAACTAACAGGTACGATATTGTCGTCTAGTGAAGTGCGGCAGGTCGCTGTGGCCGCCACTATGTGAACGTCGCGCCGCGCTCACCGCCGCACTGGCCGCGCCCACTGTACATGACGTCACTGAAACTAACAGGTACGATATTGTCGTCTAGTGAAGTGCGGCAGGTCGCTGTGGCCGCCACTATGTGAACGTCGCGCCGCGCTCACCGCCGCACTGGCCGCGCCCACTGTACATGACGTCACTGAAACTAACAGGTACGATATTGTCGTCTAGTGAAGTGCGGCATGTCGCTGTGGCCGCCACTATGTGAACGTCGCGCCGCGCTCACCGCCGCACTGGCCGCGCCCACTGTACATGACGTCACTGAAACTAACAGGTACGATATTGTCGTCTAGTGAAGTGCGGCAGGTCGCTGTGGCCGCCACTATGTGAACGTCGCGCCGCGCTCACCGCCGCACTGGCCGCGCCCACTGTACATGACGTCACTGAAACTAACAGGTACGATATTGTCGTCTAGTGAAGTGCGGCAGGTCGCTGTGGCCGCCACTATGTGAACGTCGCGCCGCGCTCACCGCCGCACTGGCCGCGCCCACTGTACATGACGTCACTGAAACTAACAGGTACGATATTGTCGTCTAGTGAAGTGCGGCAGGTCGCTGTGGCCGCCACTATGTGAACGTCGCGCCGCGCTCACCGCCGCACTGGCCGCGCCCACTGTACATGACGTCACTGAAACTAACAGGTACGATATTGTCGTCTAGTGAAGTGCGGCAGGTCGCTGTGGCCGCCACTATGTGAACGTCGCGCCGCGCTCACCGCCGCACTGGCCGCGCCCACTGTACATGACGTCACTGAAACTAACAGGTACGATATTGTCGTCTAGTGAAGTGCGGCAGGTCGCTGTGGCCGCCACTATGTGAACGTCGCGCCGCGCTCACCGCCGCACTGGCCGCGCCCACTGTACATGACGTCACTGAAACTAACAGGTACGATATTGTCGTCTAGTGAAGTGCGGCAGGTCGCTGTGGCCGCCACTATGTGAACGTCGCGCCGCGCTCACCGCCGCACTGGCCGCGCCCACTGTACATGACGTCACTGAAACTAACAGGTACGATATTGGTTCATTAACACATTCTCTGCTTAATTCTTTATGCAAACGCTTCTTTATGCTACACCCTTACCGACCCTTTTTTTACGATATTTTCGAAACAATAGAGATGCACAACGAACGCACATGTGCGGCGCGCCGCACTCGAAGAAAGTTATGAAAACGCGCATGTGCGTCTGCCGCGCCTAATGTATTAATGTAGTGTGAAGCTAGTAGGGACTGGTCATCTCTTTAATTTAATATTATTATTTTTTTTATGTTTTTTTATCATTTTATTACGGACATTTTCAACGTTCTTCTCACATGTATAATTTCAACACAATCATTCGTGTTGAACAATATTTTGATATAAAAGAGTGTCCGTGGAAGTTTTTCGCTCGTTCTTCTCCAAAGGTATCTTACTACGCTTTGGAATGGGCAACTAGCTTCAGATTTCTGACTGACCGACGCTTTGATTTTGTGTTTAAGGTTCAATAGCTGTATATTATTGTACAGGATAACTCCACAATGGGTGTTGTCCCACACGGCGGCCCTGCACTCCTCGCTCGCTCTCAACGCGATCAAGAACAAGGTGCACACCAGACATACGCAAAAAAAGCTAACGTTCACACTCGCACAACTTAACGTGAGTACTATGCATTTTAATATACAATGCCGGACATACATAGGTACCTATGTTATGTTAACCCATAAAATACCAATATGCTGGCTCATTGTCACCACACATCACTAAACGCGTTTAACGCTAAACATAAAATGAGTCAGACGCGTTCCAGTACCATAAAACATTAGACAACGACGCTTTATATCGCTAAAATATAACCAAGTGAAATTGTTCGTTTTCCTATTACACGTATGTTACTTTTGAGTAGATTGAATTTGGGATTATTTGTTGTTGATTGAATTCGACCGTCCCTATTAACAATGTTGGATATACATTTTTACCAATATTCACTTTTTTACATAAATCGAATTGCATTAAAAAAAAAAAACTTCACTGTCAAAACAAACTTTGAACTGAGGGCAGTTCAAAGTTTGCCCTAACGATAGAAAAGAATCCTTATGATATTAACAATGTCAGTTCTGCGAAAAAGACCACTGTTCAGTAGGTACTAAACAGTAGTCTCCCTGCAGAACCAACATTGTTAATAGGGACCGTCGAATGGTCGCTACGTAACTTAGTAGAAGTTCTCTATTTACAAAATTTACAGCTTCTTTGTGTATTATACATTTATTTATTTATTGATAGGAGAACCAACAGCTATGATGACAGATGGATAACATTTGTATATAAAACAAAAAGCTAATTACAGGTTCTTACGGGTAGGTTAATAATTAAACTATACTATTTAATATTATAAATGCGAAAGTAGCTCTGTCTCGTCTTTTACGCCTTAACACATTATCTGCTTAATTCTTTATGCAAACGCTTCTTTATGCTATACCCTTACCGACCCTTATTTTACGATATTTTCGAAACAATAGAGATGCACAACGAACGCACAGGTGCGGCGCGCCGCACTCGAAGAAAGTTATGTAAATTGTATGGACGCGCATACGCGCCGTCAAGCACCTGGTGAACGTCCGAAAACGCGCATGTGCCTCTGCCGCGCCTAATGTATTAATGGCTGAAAATAGGATACTTTATAATTCTTGGTAGTATGCTCCCGTGGGATAATTTCCGACCTCCACTCGGGTGAAGCACTAAATAGCTGTAAAACTTTTCTTTTGGGGTATAAACAGACACGGGTGCATTAGTTTGAATAAAGGTTACCCAAATCTGGGACATCATGGACATAGTAAAAAATTGATCTATGTTCTTTGAGATTACATAAAGGTATGTCTTGATCTGCTTAGCCTTTACCCAACTATGTTGGGGTCGGCTTCCAGTCTAACCGGATGCAGCTGAATCCCATTATTTTCCATGGAGCGACTGCCTGTCTGACCTCTACAACCCAGTTACTGGGTATCACGATTATATTAAGGTATTAATTAAAACTCATATTATAAAATATTATTTATTTACATTTATAATTGTTGATATAACCACAAACTTGCGTTACAATCGCTTATTATTAGGTTGGGGAAAAAGTCTTTTCGCATTATAGTATGTATGAACTTGTAATAAAATCTCTTTGGCTATACTATTTGTATCTGGCTGGTTTTGGTATCATTAAAAGTTTAAATTTTAAAGAACATAATTCCAAATTCAAATTAGGAAAATGTGTGATTTTCATTTGTTTTTCGTACCGTAGCCATGAAAATTGCCGGCAATATTGCCAAAGTTGCCAAAACTGCCGGGAATGTTTCCAAACTTCCCGGCAACATTGGGCAAGAAACGTATAAATAGAAACCAACTTTTACTAATATAATTGCTTAGTAGGATAAAATTGCGGTCTGCAGGGTGGTAGTTTTTATCCTTGTCTATAATATCCAACCGAAATTTTAGTTTTTACATTTATTTTATTACTGAAAAACTAAAGAAAAGAAACAAGCTATCCATGATAGTTCATTGGTGATGAAACCATAACTATTTTAGAGATATCGTAATTATTTATTTTTCTACATTCTTATAATTTAACTTCACTTGTATGTAAGAAAATATATACATTTATATACATACATGTCTGTATGTATAAAAGGGTCAAACCCTGCAAGACGAATTGATCAGCAACAACAAGTTGACGTTTTAAACCGACTTCAAAAAGGAGGATATTTATTCTATCAAAATGTATGTATATATGTATGTTTGTATGTTCGCGATTATATCAAAAACTGCTGACCCAATTTTGAAAATTCTTTTGACTTCGCGATTTGTGCTATATAAATCATATACTACACAGGTTGTATGATTTATATTTATTTCATTTGGTATCAATACCCTCTTTCTTTTTTTATACAATTTATAAGTAAAATTCTTAAAAAAACTACGGGGTCAGCTATCATGAAGTTACCAGTGTCATAGTTTAACTTTATCTTCACATATATGCATGGATAATTATAAATTAGTTATAATAAACAATTAATTAAAAAGACTTACTAGTATTACGTATAACTACACCATTATATAAAACCCCATGAGCGCATAAACGTTGAAAATGGCATTTCACAAAACCCTATGTAATCTGGCAACTTTGGCAACTTCCGGCAATATTGCCGAATATTGCCGGGAATATTGGAAACTTTCCTGGTAAGTTTCGGAAACATTCGGCAATTTTCATCCCTAGTCAAGATGAGTGAATCTAATGAAGAAATTCGATACATTTTAAAATTTTACTACAAAAAAGGTAAAAATGCAACGCAAGCCGCGAAAAAAATTTGCGATGTTTATGGACCTAGTGTAGTGTCTGTGAGAGTAGCACAAATTTGGTTTAAGCGTTTTCAATCCGGAAATTTTGATGTCAAAGATGCACGTCGCTCTGGTCGCCCTATTACGGATAAAATGGATGCCATTTTTGAAAAAGTGGAGCAAGATATCAGTAGTTACGACGTAGCTGAAGAACTGGAAATTGACCACAAAACAGTTTTGGCGCATTTGAAAAAAACTGGGTACACAAAAAAGCTCGACATTTAACCTCACGAGCTCACTGAAAGAAACCTAATGAACCGTGTACTTATTTGTGATTCTTTATTACGACGTAATGAAACCGAACCATTTTTGAAGAAGCTGATAACTGGTGATGAAAAGTGGATCACGTATGACAAGAACGTGCGAAAAAGGTCGTGGTCAAAGGCCGGTCAGGCTTCACAGACTGTGGCGAAACCCGGGTTAACTCGCAACAAGGTGATGCTGTGTGTGTGGTGGGATTGGAAGGGCATTATTCATTATGAGCTGTTACCACCAGGCAGGACCATCGATTCTGAACTCTACTGCGAACAACTGATGAGATTAAAGCAAGAAGTTGAGAGAAAGCGGCCGGAATTAATCAACAGAAGGGGTGTGGTTTTTCATCATGATAACGCTAGACCTCACACATCTTTAGCCACTCAGCAAAAATTAAGAGAGTTTGGCTCGGAGGTGTTAATGCATCCGCCGTATAGTCCTGACCTTGCACCTTCAGATTTCCACCTGTTTCGGTCTCTTTAGAATTCTTTAGGCAGTGTCAGGTTAACATCACGAGAGGACTGCCAAAACCACTTGTCGCGGTATTTTGACCAGAAGTCCCAAAATTTCTATAGCAATGGGATCATGTCCCTACCTACAAGATGGCAAAAAGTTATCGAACAATATGATACCTACATACTTTAGTTAAATGTAAATAAACTATATTAAAAAATGTTTTGAATTTTCATAAAAAATGCGAAGAAACTTTTTCCCCAACCTATGAAATTGCAAAAAAATCAAACAATTTTTTTTTGTATTTGTATTTAAAGAAATATTTTCGAAACACTTTTGCCATTTTAATGAAAGGTCGTTGATGTGTCTGCTATAGATATCCTGGGAACGGGAATCGATAAATTCTACGGCGTTTTTC
This sequence comes from Dicycla oo, assembly GCA_948252095.1. Classification (NCBI taxonomy): domain Eukaryota; kingdom Metazoa; phylum Arthropoda; class Insecta; order Lepidoptera; family Noctuidae; genus Dicycla; species Dicycla oo. Next base: position 13,240,194 of record OX411730.1, read on the forward strand.
ACCGCCTCGTTGGATTTGAAATTTTTCCCCGGGGCTCATTGTTGAGATCAAAATTTACAGAATGGAAACGATCAAAACAAAAACTTACCGTGCGTTCACATGCGGTACCTTGTCCGTACACGTCGTTAATATTGCATGCTGTCTGTGCTGCGTTGGTGCACTTGGTGCCACGACGGAACTCGTATTCGAAAATAGCGCGCCATTTCGATTTTTCCATGGTTACAGAAACATTGATATCAAAGAAAAATCGAACGGCGGGAAAACAAATGAACAACTGATTTTTTTTTAATATCATAAAATTAATTTGAATTTGGAATTTAAACATAATGAATGATCTTCACACTAGCCGGGATATCAAAAATCGACAATTTCATAGGTATTATTTTATTATATTAGGTAGACCTATTATTAGTTAAAATTATGTATCTGAAGAAGATGGTGTTGGGTGGCAAACTGAATAAACAGCTGATAGCTTGGGGGTTTCAATTTGATCACTGGAATTAATGACTACAGAGTTCCTCCCTAAATTACCAAGTTCAGCTTCTAATAAAATTTCGTTAATGTATTTTTCTGCATACAGTCTTTGTGTGCGATTTAAATTATCCAATTTATGACTCCAATACAATGCTGTTGGGGTTAATGTATGAACAGTTGATGGTGCATTCACAGATTGAGATAAGAATGAATGTGGTTGCTCTATTGGTGCATTCATAGATTGAGGTAAGAATGAAGGTGCTTGATTTAATGGTGCATCCACTGATTGAGGTGAGAATGAAGGTGTTTGATCTAATGGTGCATTCACTGAGTGAGGTGAGAATGAACTAAATGTGTTGTCCTCTAGTTCATTTTGTTCTGCTATCGGCTGTTTCCATCGTTTTGGAGGGGGCGGGAGCGAAGTAAACGTTCCCAGTCTTTCTCGATATTGCCCTTCTGATTCTGAATCTTCTGATGCTGTAGAAGTGCGCTAGAAAAAAAAAACAAATGAATAAATATGGTTTAAGTATTTCGTTTTAATTATAGGTATTTAAATGTGGGTTCAATTGCCTACACAGCATCACCCGTATGTACTATCGGCAAAATCTCAGCGTGCTCAGTTTAGAAAATATCTTAGTTACTTAGTTAGACGCGGTTCACGTCGAGGAGCGCGTACGAACCATATCTTCCCTATTTTATACATCAATGAATTCACCCCGCGAATGTGTGAACAGGAGTTCGCGACGGCACTCGTATACGAATGTTTCTTCGAATGTTCGTCGGATCACGAGGCGAATGACGAACACGATTGTGTAAATGCGGTGTGACCATACGAAAAGAATAAAGCCCACTTTCCACTATGGGATATAATGTAACTTATATTACATCTCGAGATATAGATTAATATCGCTCACCGTTCTTTTAAATGGGACCGTTTCCCAAACTATAAATATTTTTTCGCCCGACCGAGCGATACTTTCATATTATATTTCGCCTCTTGTCCCCCCGCACACCATTCCGCGCCGCGCGCTGTCTATCAAGCCCGCTTTTCACTATGGGATATAATATATATTATATCCCGAGATATATATTATATCCCGCGATTGGCCTTCACACTGTGAGATATACAGGCTGTCCGTTTACGGTGTACCGAAAATTAAGGATGTGATACAGACCATCAAACTGAACAACTTTTTCCCGGGGACCATTATCGTAATCGTGAAAAAAAATTAGTCGTCCCATACAAAACTTCAATACCTACTTGACCAAATGTATGGGACGACTGATTCTTTTTTCACGATTACGATGTTGGTCTCCGGGTAAAAGTTGTTCAGTTTGATGGTCTGTACCACACCCTTAAATTTCGCTACACCGTAACGGACAGCCTGTATATCTTTGTCCAGTTTGCGTTCGTCATTGGATCACGATGCACGTCGTTCACAAACAAAATCGATCTTCAAACAAAATGGATAGATTTGCTAGATAGCCTCGACAGAACAAACAAATACAATAGGTTTGCGAATGAGCATACGGACAAGCTCACTCCATGATAGACACGAATTGAGGGTAGTGACAGCGCGCGGCGCGGAATGGTGTGCGGGGGGACAGGAGGCGAAATATAAAATATGAAAGTATCGCTCGGTCGGTCGAAAAAATATTTATGGTTTGAGATGTAATATATGTATATTGCATCTCGGTGTAAACGGTTCCATTTAAAAGTACGGTGACCGATATTAATCCATATCTCGAGATGTAATATAAGTTACATTACTTCCCATAGTGGAAAGTGGGCTTCATTAGCTGAATGACCTTGTCCGTATGCTCATTCGCAAACCTGTTGTATTTGTTTGTACTGTCGAGGCTATCTAGCAAAACAATACTTATCCATTTTGTTTGAAGATCGCTTTTGTTTGTGAACGACGCGTGCTAGTCGTACTAGTCGGCTAAAACCGCTGACTAGTCGGCCCATATTTTACTCGTATTCATATGCTTAAAGATTTAGAAGAGGGTGATTGAAATGAAATTGAAATCTTTACGGTTATTTTAAATAATCAGTTTTACAGTTTAGTTTCAGTGCAATCTAGAATAGGATAGGAACAGGGGAACCCTTCATTATTTTGGAGCATTTATTAATTGGACTTAGATCCAGAAATTAAGAGTCAAATTAATGAATAAATCTAACAAAAAAGAAGAAACTATAGCAAACAATGGGCAATAAGTAGGTTTACAACTTAGAAATAGGAAGTTAGGAACTCTTCATTTGACCTAATAATAATGAATTAGACTTAGAACCGGAAATCAAATCAAAATAATAATAATACTTCAATCGATATTGTTTAGTGAACTAATTGTGCCATAACTCTTTCTAACTCTTTCTTATTCTCATATTTTTAATAAAGGTACATATTTCATATATTTCAACGTTTCTATTAGAGTGGAAATATATTCACAATGTCAAACAATGTTAAGCAAATTATTTAGTTTTATATTTTTCCTTTTGTTAATTAATATAGTCATAGTACTTAGGTTCATTTTTTAACTTTAACTTTAATTTTAATGTGAGTAATGTGTCAACAACTAACTTAACTTGTTAACTAACAACTATACTTGTTTAAGTTTTTTCTTTTGTTTTCCCTCACTACTTTCTAGTTAACCTAGTTTTTTCAATGCCGTGAAACTCTGTTATTGGCTTAAATGATAATTGTCATCATTTCGCTATCACTGAGCAGTGTAAACAAACTCACGATGCTGTAACTTTGACGCAACTGTATTGAATTGTTCATTGATAGTGGGGTGAACATTCATAACTCATGTTAATTAAATATAAGCTGTTGAGTTTCCTAATAAATAAATAAATCTAACAAAAAAAAAAAAAAAAACGAAATTATTTAGCAAACAGTTTAGAAATAGGAAATGAACTCTTTCTTTAATTACTTAATTGGACTTAGACCCAGAAATCAAATAAAATAAAATAATATCTTAAGACATTGTTCACACACGGTCATCTGGTCCCAAACTAAGCAGAGCTTGTACTATGGAAATCAGATAACTGATAAACAACACACACTACTTTTTTTTTTGTAAATACGTACTTATATAGATAATTACACCCAGACTCAGAACAAACAGACATGTTCATGCACACAAATGTTTGTCCTGGATGGGAATCGAACCCACGACCTGCGGCATGACAGGTGGTCCACGCCATCTAGCCTGTCTGAAAGTAACCTTCTATCTAACATAACAACCGAAAGCAATGATGGGCTTGGCCGACTAGTCGGCTAGTCGGCCAGTCATAGTCGGCCCATCTCTAGTTTTCTTACTTATCCAGTTCTCACTTATACCCAGGTTTGACTGTAGAACATGTATAATAATAACCTGCAAACTATTTGAAATATCATGGCATCGCGCTATTGTTTGGCGCAGGTCTCTACCGCTGATTTCTATGGATAGGTAGTCGCCCCGCGCCTCATAGGCCGCATTCAGATAGCAGTTGCTACCTGAATGCAAATGACCCTTTTTTATTGTTTTTCGCGAATTTTTTAATTATTTGTTAAGACCGTTTATTCCGCGCGGGCTGGTAGCGTCGCATTTCTGGGTGAATATTTGAGCGTTTTAACCGCCGTCATTACCATTCGCCAAAAGTTGATGAAAGAGAATATTTTTAATGAAATATTTCAGCAATTCCTGATTCTGGTCCTTAAGCAGATTCTGGGAATTGATGAAATATTTCCTTAAATTTTGGCGAAAGGTAATGACGGCGGTTAATACGCTTGAATATTCACCCTTCGACAGGTTTGTCGTGATAATTTTAATAAATAAATATATTTTTTTTCATACACTATAAATCGTTGGTATTTATAAGTAGGTATGTATGCTATTTTTTACAATTGTCCATAGTTAAACGAAAAGGATCCAACCCACATTACACCTAATGTGGGTTGGATCCTTTTCGTTTAACTATGGACAATTATTTTGGTATTTACTCATAAAAAATTGACAATATTCTGAGAATATGATTTAAATGTATTATTATAATAATCACAAAAGACCTGTAGAAATGCGACGTTGCCAGCCCGCACGGAATAAACGCTCTTAAGTTTTATTTAAGTGGTTTTTTACGGTTCCGTACCTCAAAAGAAAAACGGAACTCTTATAGAATCACTTCGTTGTCTCTGTCTGTCTGTTAAGACCCTTTTTCTCAGGGACGCGTGGAGGTATCTATGGTCTCTTGGAGCTCTAAAAAAATCAAGCTTCTAAGTCGAAAGTAATAAAAAAATACGGCCATTTATGCGACATATTTTGATACTCGCAAATAAATGAAAACCTATAGGGGTACTTCCCGTTGACCTAGAATTATAAAATTTGGCAAGAAGCAAGGTCTCACAGCACAAATAATGAAAAAAGTCCGAAAGTCGTTAATTAATTTGTAGTTTTATCACTTAAAAAAATATTTTTGATTACAAACTTACATTTGCAGTTGAAGAATTGACTGTGACGTATATCTATGTATCGGATAACATGTTTCTCAACTGCAATGTGAAGTTTGTTTTTGGGATAAATTCTTTTCAACTAGGTACGGAACTCCTCATTGTGCGTGGTCCGATACGCACGTGGCCGGAAGTACCTAACTGATTAATAAAACAAAAAAAAAAAAAAAAAATTAACAAACCATAGAAACTCACCCGAGTTGGTTGGCCTTTCCTTTTCATTAAAAATGTTAATAAATGGAATGTCCATGATCTAGGTTTATACACAACTCCGGTGCGACCCCGTGAGCGTTTAGATTCCGCCAGCTTATTCCATTCTCTCCTAAAGTTTGACCGTATACTGTTAATTTTCTTTTTTACGTCGTCAACGCCCGCTTCACTTTTAATTTTTTTATAGATTTTTAGTAATTTACTCAGTGCTACCTCTCTTCTAATCGAATTTTGATAATGTGGTGAGAACTTATCCCAGAGCTCGGGCAGTGCTTCATACTTTAATATAAACTCTTTTAAGACAATCTTCTCTATTGTTGCGGGTTCGACCTCCGTGACCTCGGGCGACGGCGTGCGTTCCGGTTCCGTGCTCTCAATTTTAAAAACGGTGTTCTCCATTGCTATCAATTTGCAATCAATCAATCAATCAATTTTTTTTATTAATTTTCCACCCATGTCTTGTCAAAACATCGATATTTCTGTAATATATTATTTAAGGTTAACATGAATGTATTTTATACGTAAGTAAAAACCATTTGGAATAAATTCTTTAAATTATCGTAAAAACTGCATCAAAATCCAGTTTTAGACGAATCAAGGGCACACACACGAAAATCAAACTGTTTTACATAAACTCATTAGAGGTTATACATATAAAGATTAAAATATAAAAGTACATCACTTTCTATTGATTATTCTTTTTTAGACCAATTGCTAAGATACATGCCATACAGGCTTAAACTTTTGTCTGTATCTGTTTGTTTAATTATTATACTCTTTGGGACGGAGAACGACGCACAACACAATACTGACTGAAGTGACTGACGCGACGCGAACGACGCGCTCAATATTGAATGAACGTAGTACGCGAACGAACGAAAACGGATTGTGATCAGATCAGACAGAATACTTTGATGGATCACAGTAAAGATTGAACGAAAGTAAGGCTAGGGCTACTCGTTCAATAAATATTGATCAGTATTTTTAATATCGCAGTCCGGAATTGAAATTCTGTGATAAATAAATAAGTACCAATTGAAAAAAAAAAAAATACTGAGATTCGCCAATGTACACTGATACACATACACTGATACAATGCACATGACGATAGTACAATGTACACGATCAAAATATGTCACGATATTTTTTTGTATAAATACAGGGTTATTTTAAATTGGCTAACTAAACTCCGCAGACGCGATGGGAATCGATATCTAAACACGATAAAACAAAAAATAAATTACTTTTAAACGGACTCGGGGACGTCTATCGCTCCCCATTTAGCACGACCCAAGGCTGGGCACGGCGACGCGTAGTGTTCCACGTGCGCGCACTACGCGTCACTATTGGACTTCGCGGGGGTTCTTAGACCTCACTTCCTCCGCGGGCCTGAGCTGATCGTCGAAGGCGCACAAGTTCCCATGATCCCCGGTTCTCATTATTTTTTGTGAGGTCATCGACCGCAGATAGTCACCTGAATTAATATCAGTTTAAAATCTGTTTTTTTTTCTGTTAACTTCACAGACTTGATAGGTATCGATATCTCAACAGGATAAACATAAGAAAACAGATTTTCTCAATTCATACTTCATTTAAGTAACAACACTAACAGCGGTTTTTGAACTCCTAAAAAAATAAATATCAAATCTTTTTGTTAGTTATTTTTATTTTTAACGACTTAAAAAAAAGGAGTTATCAATTCGACACGTATGTAAGTAATATTATTGGAACTGCAATATATTCACAAATGATAGCTTCCAAACAAATATACAAAATTTCATAGATGTATGTATGTTTGTTTGTTTGTATATATGTATGTTTGTCCTCGCATTTCGCCGAAACTATTAACTGGATCTTCGCCATTCTTTTTTTGTTGGTTTACATTTACTTCAACTTAGGGCACAGTGAAAGTTACATCAAAATCGGTTCAGTAGTTTCCAAGATATTGGACTAATACGTGTAAGTGTGATGGCCTGGCTTATTGATACGAGCTACGGGTGCGGTGTCGTCATAGGGAAAACATCTCAAAATAACTTCTTTTTTTGAAGTCGTTAACAAGGTTCTCAGTAACGGAAATAGGGTGACCCAGCTTTCAACATTTATTGAGTACGCTTGCTACTAAGTGATACTTTCTGAAGGTCTGATGTTGACCAGATAAGTGCTTATTGGTCCTCAGTAATGGAAATAGTTAGGATGACCTAGCTTTCAACATTTATCTAATTGAGCACGGATGCCACTACATGATACTTCCTGAAGGTCTGATGATGACCAGGTAAGTGCTTTTCGATTCTCAAAAACGGAAATAGTTAGGATGACCCTGCTTTTAATATTTATCTAATTGAGCACGGGTGCTACACATGATGCTTTCTGAAGGTCTGATGATGACCAGGTAAGTGCTTATCGATTCTCAACAACGGAAATAGTTAGGATGACCCAGCTTTCAATATTTATCTAATTGAGCACGCTTGCTACTAAGTGATACTTTCTGAAGGTCTGATGTTGACCAGATAAGTGCTTATTGGTCCTCACTAACGGAAATAGTTAGGATGACCTAGCTTTCAACATTTATCTAATTGAGCATGGGTGCTACTACATGATACTTTCTGAAGGTCTGATGATGACCAGGTAAATGCTTATTGATTCTCAACAACGGAAATAGTTAGGATGACCCAGCTTTATTTATCTAATTGAGCACGCTTGCTACTAAGTGATACTTTCTGAAGGTCTGATGTTGACCAGATAAGTGCTTATTGGTCCTCAGTAACGGAAATAGTTAGGATGACCTAGCTTTCAACATTTATCTAATTGAGCACGGGTGCTACTACATGATACTTTCTGAAGGTCTGATGATGACCACGTAAGTGCTTATCGATTCGCAATAACGGAAATAGTTAGGATTACCCAGCTTTCAGCATTTATATTATTTTACTTGTGCCACAGTCTAGTATTGCCAAAAATATAGTTACACTATGGGTATTTAATTAACCATAACATTCAAACGACAAAAATGCCTATTATTAGCTTTGAATTATAACAACAACAAAAAAGGATCTGAAATAACCCGGCGCAAAATGCGATTATGAATCGGGAATTAAAAATTCATACAATAGCGATCCCGTTATAATATAATAATAATTATAATTTATTTCAAAATAATCAGATAACAGAGATCCTTATGACGTCACTTTAGGTCACGTGACACCGCTTGATATGGACGAGAGCAAGCCGCTGTACAACGGGTTACGATAGAGACAGATATAGAACAAATGCGTCAGCGAAAACGAGATGGACGAATATTGCATATTTTATTTAGATTTCACTTGTTCAATTGTTGTTGTATTCGATTCTTTATATTCCTATAATAATTTTGGAATGATAAGTCCCTAATTTTGTTTGACTTTATTTCTCTATAACATTAAAAGTTTTGTTTGTGGAGTGATAACGTCTTTTTGGTTCCGCTATTTGACGATAGATGTGTTAAATGAAGTAAAGAAATGACTTTTATTTTAAAGTTAGTAAATTCATTTTTATTTTATTGATAAGTAAGTAAGTTAAGACCGACTTTACTTCGGCTTCTCTCTTACAAAAATTCACACCTCGCCGCTGATGGTTTTACATAGTGCCGTCACTGATATCCTATACCCGCCTTCAGATTCCACCATCAGGTAGGTGACATCATCAGTCATCTAAGTAGGTCTCCGTCCCACGAAATTCTCAAGATAGCTAAATAAAAAACGATAAAAAATAAACACAATAGATATAATGTAGGTACCTACTTAATAGTTTTGGAGAGCTCGGCCACGCTTCACCTCACATTTTTAACGATTTCAAAAAAGGAGTTATCATGAACATGTCTGTTTGTACTGAGTCTGGGTGTAATTATCTATATAAGTATGTATTTATAAAAAAAAAGTAGTATATGTAGTATATCTCGTATATTCACATATTACTGGAATCGATCCGTCTTATTACCTTTGGGTAATAAGACGGATCGATTCCAGTAATTACACAAGTACATACAAATACATTACGGGAATATACATATACACAGCATTACTCTTTCCTTGTGCCTTGATTCTCTCCTGCAGCGTTGATACTAATGGCAAAACCCGGCAGTCTATTTGTACCCTTTCTAAACACAGTAGTACACAAAAAATGCACATTATGATAACTAATAAATAAAATAACATAAATAATTTAGATTCAGTCTCTGTGTCGGACTCATCTACCTGTGACCTAGATAATTGCGTCCCGCTCAACCTTGATCCTAATCACTCGCTCAAAATCCTCAACCAGAACATTAGAAGTATAACAAAAAATATAGCCGGACTTCACACCATACTCGTCAGAACAAGGATCGACTGGGACTTCATAACACTGACCAAATGTTGGCTTCCACACACACCACATTCGAGATCTTCCAGACTACAATTATTTCAAAACTGTTAACAACTTCACACAAAACGAGGGTGTTGTCTTTTATGTTAATAAATCTACAGTTTCCGTGGAAGAACCCTCAATCTTTGAAGCCAATAGTCTAGTAATAAAAATCGACTCTTAACACAATCCTGTTAGTAATATATCGTCCGCCGGGATATAAAGATATTAATATAATATAATTTTAATATAATACTAATTTTAAATGATGAGGAGGCACCAACCGACGACTATCCCTATATGCACTATGCAAGTGCACCCAAGGACAACCCCCGGTTGGTGCAGGACTATTGTTGTACGTGGAAACAAAACATATTGAGCTATGGGTTTGGGTGGCTAAAGTGGATTCGGTTACTTGAACTATGGAAGAACTATGTCCCCTGCCTGACCAATGTTATATATATTATACACGGATAAAATGGCAGGGGGTGACTTGCACACTCAATAATGGGCCCCCGGAAACGGCCGCTAGCCCATAGTGACGTAGCGATAAGGGGGCAACACTTCCTGAGGTGCTTGAGGAGTGGAGAGGTATTCCACGGCTATCAGGACAATCCCGGAAGTACGGTCAAGATCCATACCAGCACCTTACTGGAATACTTCCTTCCTCCAAGCACGTTTGCTCTTGCGAATTTCCACTCAAGCCGGCTAATAAAGGCAAGAAAGAGGTGGGAGCTCTGTTCCTCGTCAGTGTTCATTCCAGCCGCCCAATAAAGGCAAGGCAGAGATGAGGACAAGATTTCTCCCGGGTGATAAGGTCCGTGGGGTCGCTACTGTCCAACAGCTCGCCACATGCTGTCCTGCGGGTTTATGTATCTCTCTTGGTCTGGTTCCTCATCCTAGACCCGTTCCGGCAAAGTAAACTCTACCGGCACAGACCTAAAGTTCGGAGCGTGTAAGCCCCACCACGACGTCAACGTAGAGATACAGCGGTGGGGTTATTATTATTATTATTATCAGTTATCTGGTTTCCATAGTAAGAGCTCTGCTTAGTTTGGAATCAGATGACCGTGTGTAAAATAATGTCCCATGATAATTCGACACGTATGTATGTAATATTATTGGAACTGCAATTATATTCACATATGATAATCTATTAGGGCTTCCAAGCAAATACATATACAAAATTTTATAGACGTATGTATGTATGTATGTTAGTCCACGCATTTCTCCGAAACTATTAATCGGCTCCTGTTTTTTGTTGGCTTACATTTATTTCAACATAGGGCACAGTGAAAGTTTCATCAAAATCGGTTCAGCAGTTTTCAAGATAATGGACTAATAATTATGTGTACGTAAGTGTGACGGCCTGGCTTATTGATACGAGCTACGGGTGTGGTGTCAAAGGGAAAACATCAAATCCTTGGTCAAATTCTAGTGCAATATTTATAACAAAACTATTAACTACTTATTACAAACGAATATTACAGTTTTTACTAAAAACTAAAAATTATGAAACAAAAAATAATTAAAAAAAATAATTAAATCGACATAAAAAAGAAATTAACTTAAAATTATGAAACAACTTTAATTTCGGAAGTCGGTGGCAAAAAAAATAAAATACAGATCTCAAGACACCGACTTCGGAAATTAAAGTTATATCATAATTTCTTTTTTAAGTCGATTTAATTTTTTTTTCAATTATAATGATGTTTAATTACGATACCCATCGCGTCTACGGAGTTTAGCTTGCTAATTTAAAATAACCCTGTATATCTGTGAACCACAGTAATAATAATTATTGGACGTCGTCTAGCCTAGCTTTCTTCTCACGCTTAATTATCCTGACCACAGTAACAAGGTGACCATTATCTACAATAAATTAGACCCTTTATGTGAACTCAAATGCGAATGTTAGGGTTGTCAACCAAATTTTTTGACAGAGCGAGCGAAGCGTCTCTGCTTCAAGTCTGACAAAATTTGCTTTCGTTTGTCAGTTTGTCTGTAAATTATCAAGTTTCTTCCAGATCGGTTGTATAATATTCAATACTTGATATACAGGCTTTTATTTTGTCGTCGAGGATTTTTAATTGGAGCGGTGCTTTCTCCAAAAAGAGGCAAAAAGAGGGCTACCTACTGGATATCTCCGCCTTATGAGATCCGATTTCGATGTTTTTTTTTATTTGAAAGGTAATACATATTTTAAGTAGTTGTCATAAAAATTTGGTGAAGATCTGATGAAAAAAAAAAACATGGTAAATATCCCGTGTTAACTTGAGTGGGATATTAATTGTTGCAAAATAGTTTGTGCTCGCGAGGTCTATTATAATTGTTCGCAGAAGTACTACTTGTAAAACAGAAAAGTTTACTGCTTATTGCATAGAGTTGCTAGCTGTAAATGCACTAGTAACTACCTACTTGCCCACGACTTAGCCCGCATAGCTTCAGCTTTTAGCTTGTTTTGAACCGACTTCAAAAAAAGGAGGAGGTTCTCAGTTCGTCGGATTATATTTTTTTAGTTTCTTTTTTTTTATGTATGTTCCCGATTACTCGAAGACGGCTGCACTGATTTGGAAAATTCTTTTTTGTTTGAAAGGGCCTCTCTAGTTGGTCCCATTGTCATCAGATCAGGATGATGGGATCCTGGAGAAATCGACGGAACTCTTTAAATATTATAGGCACACCTATAGCGATTTGGGTATTTTTATAGTAACTCGTGCATTTGTTCTTGGAAAGCACCATTTGGTCAAGTGGAACTGATGATGAAGATCACAGATGGCCACCGGAACTACTCAATAAGTATTTCACGGGTTGTGATTCGATTAGGTACCCACGAGTGATCCTATAAGGGTTCTCTTTCTCCTTTTGAGGTACGAAACCCTAAAAACTGATCGCTATTTTGTCTTTTTTTTCTGGGCCGCAGGCTTTCAAAATCGGCTACTGAGCATACGTTCATATCCCAAATACGAATCTGTTTTCAAAATTAAAAAAATGGCCGCCATTTTATTTCTGGGGCGAATGTTCAATTATAATACTCATCATCTGCCTAGCCTTTTCCCAACTATGTTGGGGTCGGCTTCAAGTCTAACCGGATGCAGCAGAATACCAGTATTTTAATAATAATAATAATAATAATAAATAATAAATGTTTATTGATAATTTACAAGTATTGCAGTACAGTATGGGTATTATAATTGGTAAAATTACAAATTTGCTACAATTATAGTGGTTGCAGTTCTGATCTCCTAACTAGGTTACTGTATAACCTGTATGAAGGAGTGACAGTTCCGTTACCCCTTGGATTACAAGCATAGGTTTTTTATTTTATATTTACGAACATTTGTATTTTACTGCTACAAAAATAAACAAGTTCTAACTAAATGTAAGTATAGAAAAATAAAAAAAAATAAAAATTTTAAATGGCGTGACTGCCTATCTGACCTCCACAATGCAGTTACTGGGTAATACGATACCCCTTGGTAAGACTGGTTGTCAGACTTTCGGGCTTCTGACGACCCGTAACAACTGTCAAAGATCCACGAATGTAAGCCGGGCTTTCCGAGACACGGAGGGGTCTTGGTATGTAAAGATGGTCACCCATCTACGAACCAACCGCGACAAGCGTAGCTTAACCTGAGCGATCAACCCGTGCGGCTTTAATTTAATTATAATACTATACCTACATATAATATTCTCAATACTGTCTATTCTAGGTAGCTATGGTTCTTCAGTCAGTCGTAATTATTCACATTAAATCATAAGTGATGGGATTGATTCATGAATGAAAAAGCCTGGAATACATTCCCGCCCCGCCCGAGTATCAGCCCAGCACCATAATTGCGTAACATATTATCAATCACAATCTAAATGATTTTGAAGCATATTGCTAATCCATTGCTTCATATGTTCGAATAATTTTTCTGCTCAACAATGTAAATAACGCTATGAATATTGTTGAACTGTCAAAATGAAACCCATTCCTACTGTAAGTGTGTTACGCAATTACCCCGCAGGTAAGCACGGGTGACTATTTTTATCACGCACTGGATTTTTAACTCTCAGTGTTGAACCGAGCATTGAGAATCAGTTCGTCCCAGTGCGTCAGAAAAATACACTGTTGTGTTTTCAACTCTCGGTATTAAGCAGTGCGTTGAAAATGCAATGCGCGGTAAAAAATCGACCGTCGTGGGTCGGAAGACGTAGGGAGCATTTTCACTGAAGCGGAGTCGAACTCAGCGGAGGTTGAAATCCACATCGCGTATATAGTCTCGTCTGTGATTAGTCGATTTCCTCTTCACTCGTCTTTGCTTCAATGAAAACGCATCCATACTTCTCCTGCTTTTTGCGCGGATACGCCGCACATTTCACCGTGTTTTTATGCTTAATTTTACGATGCAAATAAGTTGCAGCAGCTGAGATGAGAATGCTAAGAGGGATGTGTGGTGTTACGCAATGATATTCTAATAAACAGATATGTTATACACTTACAAAACAACAGAAAAAAGTGTTCCGCGCCGAGAGGCAGCACACATACACACTTTTCATTCATTTTACATTTCACTACAAGTAAAAAGGATAGAAAAAGGATAGCTTGATAAAACCAATAAGAAAAAATGTGACAGCTAGATGTTGTCAATTGCGCGTGAATGTAAACAAACATTATTCGGGCCACCAATCACCGCACGTTGGCATCATAGACTAACAAATTAACTAGGCAGAAAGTACAAACCGCGTGTACAGAATTTGTAGTCGGGATTTGTGCCTATGCAACGAATAAACACTATTAAAAGGTAGGTAGGTGAAAAATAAAACACGTTTTAAAAAGAAAGAAATATATATTATATTGTAAAAATAATCATACACCTTCGAAAAGATTTAATTTATTTCTTTTCTGTCTCTTAGAGAGCTTTTTTATTTCGGGATTATTTTTATGAGCGGAATGGAGGCGAACTGTTGTGTACTTATCAATTATAGTTTTAATTAAATGTATGCGATGATTAAAAGCAGGTGCTTGGTCTTTGGAATGTTCCAGAATTGAGTTAAATACGTTCGAATTTAAAAAAGTTTTTAAAATATTACATTTTAGTCTCTCAATATCCTGATTATTTACAAAATGGGTACCGTTTTCATTTAAATGAGATTTTATAACCGTTTCAGATTTTAAACATACTGAAAACAAGTCTTCTGATGCATAACATAAACCTCCCATGTCTCTGATTGTGACCAACTGGTGGAACCACAATTTTTGATTGGTATATAATGTATCAACACATATTTCACACTTAATCATTTTCGTTAATTTTCGTGCAATCCAACCAGAAATGTAACCTGTTATTTGTTTAACTGACTCTGAGCAATTTTCACTATTCAACATTTCAGAAAGAATATTTACGTTGTTTTCACAATTTTTGTCACTAGATGTAGGGTTATCTAAAATATTTTCAGTTTCGTCTAAATCTAAAGCACGAAGTCCTGATGATGAGTTAACATTTTCAATACCTGATGATGAGCATGTAAGTATAGGTATATGTTCCATAGGAATGCAATTCCCACTAAAGGCGCTGCGTAATTCTAGGTGGTTGAAAATTTTTTTGTACAATCCTTTAAATTGTACTGTGTTAGGATTATTATTATAACCACCTTGTCGTCTGATTACACCAAAATAATTTTCTATGTGGTCTTGAGATAATCGGTAAGTTGCTATGTACTCTAATGCTGGTGTGTGTCCTGATGTTGTAGCTGCAGTTACATAGGTGGTGAAAAGATGTTTTAAACTTTGAATACAAATCAAAAATCCTAAAAAGCCAGTTTTAGATTTGCATTCAAGTATGGATTTTTTGGATATGTTTATTATGATTCTTTGTCTTATTACACGTTTTGTTTTATTGTAAATTCGTAATGATAAAATATATTCCTTGGCCTTCTCTAAAAAACTTAAAATTTGAGCAGAATTATTTGAATTAATGGGTTTTTTGAAATCATATTTTCCTGATGACCTGGAATTAAAAATGTCAAATAAATCATTGAAGATTGAGATAAACTCTACGGTTGGTTCGGTATTTATAATTTTGGATGATACTATTAATTGATCACAAAGTTCTAAAGCACGGGCTATACTTCTGCTTAATAGCTGTGTGGCTAATTTAACTTTCATTATTTCGTTTCGAAAATGTATATGTCTTTGCTAGAGTTTATTGGCAAAATTTAATCCTTGACTTTTTTGAAGTTGATTTAAAGCAACAATTAAGCTCCATCTTATTTCTTCGTTATTATTTCCAAATATAACTTTTTTTGCTTCGAAGGTATTGCGTACTAATTTGATCATATGGCATGGATCCAAAAATACAGCAACTTCAATGCCGCAATCAGGGTGTAAAAAAGTCGTTTTTAAATTATTTGGCGTTTTTAAATTACAACCTAAAAGTTCAGCCGCAGCCAAGTTACTTGGACAACCATCAAATGTGACTGCCACAACATCAGCACCTCCATCGTAACATTTGCTTATGCAAATATTTATTAAATTTGCCCGCGTTTCTGCCGATAGATTTTTAATAAAAAAGTAACCTACTGGCAACTTCCAGCTTTCGTTAAGAGCAACTAAAATGAAGACGTACACTTGTGTAGCAATGTCATTGCTGGGGCTAAAACCGATACCGAAATCAACAAGACCGTCAGTTTTTTTACCAGTCCAAATTGTTTGATGCCTAAGCGCCATTTCATCTGCTACAAGGGTACATATTATACGTTTACCTGATAAAGCACTTCTCTTTTCCAAAATATCAAAGGCTTGTTGCGTGAACCCCGGCGAACAAGAAGTGTTTTCATACCACTTGGTTAATACACGTGGATGTGGCAAAGCAGTATCAAATACACTTCTTACATATTTGTAAGCGGCAGAAGAATAAAAATTAAGAGTAAGTGCGAATTTTCTGAGTGCGGGGGGATACTTTACGCGATATGACTTCTTTGATTTTTTCTTTAAATGGATTCTATTTATTAAATTTAGGACTTCGGTCTTTAAATTAAGTTGTGAAAACTGTTCTTTTGAAATGTAATCTTTTCTCTTTAAATCTTTCAATATCACGGCTATGGTGGCAACACGTTTCTTCAGTCTTTTATTTTGTTGAACTAGTATTTTGTTTTTTTTCTGTAACAGGTTTTTCTTACATGTTAATTCACGTACGCGTTTTTTAAGTGCCGCTTTTCTTGGTGATTCAAAAATATCTTCCATATCCGGTATGCTGACATTGTCGAGACTTGTCGGGGGGTTTTGAATATTTATATTGATGTGTTCCTGGGAAATAAAACAAAATAAGTTAAATAAATCTCGTCACCATCGTGGTAGGCTTTAAAAAAAGTTAAATACAAACGACGTTATAAGTAAAGGGAAACTAGTGGCGGATTGAGATTGTACTGAAAGCTGAATAATGATTATGGTTTTATTTAAAATGCCAGAACAAATGCTAGAGCAAATCGTAGGGTAGACTGCGAAATACTCATTTTTTACACTTTTAATTACCTCTATAACGGGAACAGCGTTCTTTTTGAGAAGTGTTCGACCTTTGTTTGAAGTATATTTATCAGTAGCCTTGAAATGATTGCTACAAATTCTACTGCTTTTTGAAGGCGTCCAACTGGATTCACTTCTTTGTTTACGAACAATTGCGATCCACTCTTGAAGCCGGATCTCAGTGGTTGGAAACCTACGAAGAAAATACGGTAAATAGTCAAACTCGCTGTTGTCACACAGTAAAGTAATATAAACGATTCATTTCTTTGTTTACGAACAATTGCGATCCATTCTTGAAGCCTTATAGTATAATATAATAATATAATATAATATAATATCCTGGGACATTTCACATGGTAGCTTTATTTTAACACTATCTGTGACATATTAAGGTAACGATAAGCTATTAATATTTTCTTTTCCTACATATTATGACATGTTTAATTTATAATTAAATATATCAAACAAAATTATAAAGAAAAGTTATTAAAAGGGAAACTAGAACTCTGCTGTAAAGATGACTTTACTGCCTAATATTCGCATCTGTACTTTTATTCTATGTCCGGAGTGCAAGCATCCTTGTCGTTCTTACGACAAAAAATGTATTTTCCATCCCTTTCTTTTTTCTAACCTCCAAATATCAGAATATTTGGAAAATAATTGAAATATATTAATAAATCGAAGTATATTGTGTACTTACGTGTGGTATGAGATCCCTTGTGTTTTATTAACTTTGGTATCATAATTGGTACACTTTCTAAATACACAAGATGGCATTTTGGATGGTAATTACGTAGCAGCGCGCAACGTATCACTCGTAGACGTGCGTGACACAGACTAAAGGCAATACGTCCCAATTAGGACGTTTTCTAGTCTTCACGATTTGCGCGCTCATAACATATCTGTTTATTAGAATATCATTGGTGTTACGCGAATGGATAGAATAAGGAATAAGTACTTTAGAGGAAGTCAGAAAGTGACACCGGTGACTGAAAAGTTGTGTTGTCATGGTATGGGCATGTGATGCGGAGGAATGAGGAAAATGTCGTCAGGAAAGTTTTGATTATGAATGTGGATGGCTATACGAGTAGGAGAAGACCAACGAAAAGACTGTGTGAACATGATATGGCTAGAAAGGAGGTGGCTACCGAGATGATGACTAATAGAGAAGTATTGAAGAAAAATACATGTTGCGCCGACCTCAAATAAATTGGGACAAGGGCAGGAGAATTATGACGAAATAACTAATATGTAAACATATTTTCTTTCTTTTCTTTAGGAGTACATAACAGGCTCATCCTGCGAGCTCCTAGTGGTCCGCTGCGAGCGTGCCCGTGCCGAAGCACGCGTGCTCGCGTTGCGTGCATTGCACGACGAGATTACGTCACGGCGCGGCGTGTTCGAGACGCCCGGGGGCGGTGCGGGGGATAGGCAGGCTGGCAAGCAGATTGGAGTTATTGATAAGGCTATTGTAAGTAACTGTACAATCTGAAAGCTGTCTCTACGTTTTGCACAAAAGAAAGCCCTCAAAATACAAAGTCAAATTAAATTCACGCTAAAACAGCTGAACAGATTTGGATAGACCATGACCTGGAGAAGGACATAGGCTACTTGTTACATGTTTTCTTTTTTCTTTCTTTACCCTGAATCGAAGACAAAGTCGCGGGCAACACCTAGTGATAGAAAAGAAGAAAAAGTACTTATTGATAATTTTTTTGGGCTCAACGGCCGCAGGTAGTTTAGTTACTTAGCGCTTTCAAGGACACTGAAGGAGACACAATATAAGTTTTATAGTTATGACGGCTATGGGCTTTTAGTTTCCTAGAAACCGTAAATATGAGCTTAGTTTTTTTTTTTTAAATCGTGTTTAGATGGGGATATTATTAATTGCACATCAAATAAACAATGACCTATCAATTTATTTCCATCATTTATATACTTTTTTACATCAAAAAAATACTGACTGCACAGCAAATTAACCAGAGCATACATACATAATACTCAGACTCATAGCAAAATGACATGGTGACTAATATTAACTCCGAGGTTAGGTTTGGTTACGTTACTTTAAACCCTTTATGATAAAAGGTAAGGTAATAAGGTTTAATGTGCGCTAGTCATTATTAGCGCATTAATAAAAAAGCTTTATTGCGGTGCGCCACGAATATAAATTGTTTCTTATTTAGTTATATTTTGAGTTGAGTATTTTGCTGTGCAATCAGTAATTTTGATTGGAATTCGGTTTATTTTTGGATACAAAAAGTAATATTTTGATTTGCGTTTAAATACTACCCGTTTAGATGTTGCTACCCATCACGTTTGTAGTCTCGTTAGCTAAATAAATGAAATTTTATTTGACCTTGTATAGTTTTTCCTTTTATCTATCTAATCTTCCCAGACGCGAGGATCGAAGGCAGATACGATAGGATGAAACTGGTGGAGGTGGACGTTTTGGGGGCTGTCTTTTGTAACTTTTGAAGTTCAAATGTAGCTGATTCTTAGCCTAATTTGAACAAAACATCTAAGTCAATCAATCTGCCTAGCCTTTTCCCAACTATGTTGGGGTCAGCTTCCAGTCTAACCAGATGCAGCTGAATACCAGTATTTTACATGCAGCGACTGCCTATCTGACCTCCACAACCCAGTTACTGGGTAATACGATACCCCTTGGTAAGACTGATTGTCAGACTTTCGGGCTTCTGACAACCCGTAACGACTGTCAAAGATCCACGAATGACAGCCGGGACCAACGGCTTAACCTACTTTCCGAGGCACGGAGGAGTCTCGGTATGAAAAGATGGTCACCCATCCACAGACCAACCCCGGCAAGCGTAGCTTAACCTGATGGATCGACTCGCGCGGCACTTATTACTTAGCCACGACTAAGTATGCTGTTTTATTTTAATTAAAGTGGCTTAATAATATAAGTACTAATAATTATTCACAGGAAAGTAAGCGCGAAGAGCTAAAGCGTCTGATAACGTCTCTCGCTATAACAGAGCGCAAGATACAGAACGTGCGAGAGTGTCTCATCACTGTGTTTAATAGCTTTCATAGTGATGCCTGGTATACGGAGAACGACCGGTTTGGAGGTATGTGTATACAGCTATTCCATATTCAAATTCTTGCTTCAAATTTATGTTATTTTTGTTTAAACAAATCATCATCACCTTCCTGCCCTTGTCCCATGTTACTTGGGGTCGATTTTCTTCTATTCTCTCCTGTCAACCCTCACGCTATCATTCACTCCCTTCTCTTTCATATCATTCCTCACACCATCCATCCATCTTTTCTATGGCCTTCGTCTCTCATCCATCAACATTTATATTCATCACTTTTTTTAGTTACTCAAACAAATATCAACTTTAAAAAAAAGCTCGTAATACGTGTAAAAAGTTGATTTCAGGATGACTAGGTAGTGCTATTGAATAAAACATTTAAAAAATGTTGAAGTCGTAGCGCAAACTGAACTTTATGTGTAGGCGGTTAAGTAATTTTTCCAAAAACACATATTTGTTTACGCGTGTGGAAACTAAATTGTAAACTTAGAACAGTGTGAGGTTATTAACTTGATTAAAATGACGAGCTTTAGCCGTGGTAACGTCTCTCGATATAATTGAGCACAAGATACAGAACGTGCGAGTTTCTCATCACTGAGTTCAACAGCTTCCACTCTGATGCCTGGTATATGGACAAAGACCGGTTTGGAGGTATGTGCTACAACTAGTACTTACCTATAGTTTACTGGTATACGTAGTACGTGCGAGAGTGTCTCAGCACAGTCATCACTATGTACAGACGCCAGCACATCAAGCTACTACAATCTGTCAGATTTCTTTAATATATTTTCGACTTTATTGCCGAAGCATTAGGTTCAAGGTTGATTGGGAAAATCTGACAGTTTCGGGTAGGTTGACCTGCTGGCGTCTGTACAATAGCTTTCATAGTGATACGGAGAACGACCGGTTTGGAGGTACCTATGTGCTACTTTTTATCAAATTAACTCGACAAGTAGGTGTCCAAATAAACAAAATTTTCTTGGAGGTAGCAGAGTTCAAGCTAATTGCACAATGTGTAGGATCGAACTTACGACCCCTCGCTCTAGTCCGTAACCTAGCCGTTGGGCTATTGCTACTATGATTTGTTAGCACATAGTATAATATTTCCGTTCATCTCTCGCAAGTTATACTAGTAGTTTATAAAACATTTGGAAATGGTAAAAAAAAAATGTTTTATAACATTATTTTGTTAGAGAAAGTGTTTTAATATGATTTTATTTTTAAATTTCGAAAAGTTTAGAAGTTTTAAAGTATGTCAATATAAACTCGTTTTGATGTTTATAATCCGAATTTTACGATACGAGAGTAGATAATAGTTATTTATACAGATACTATTCCTGCTCTGAACGTACCTTATTAATTTTTTTACATTAGTCAATACTGTTGTAAAAATGTGCGGGTCGAAAAGTGTATGAAAATGCATTGTTAACGTGCTGAGTTTGTTTTTTTTTTTTTAATTTAGTGCAATTCAGTAGGTAACCTAATTAAATATAGTACCTATAATAATGTCTAAAGACAAAAGTTTTTATCACCAAACGCAAATGATACAGGCCATATAATTTTGCTGAACATAGAATGAACAAGTGAAAATCGCGCGTGCGTGGATATAGCTTTGTTTTGTTTTATTTATCTGAATTTTTAATTTGTGTACGATCTACTCGAAATACCGTCTTAGTAATGATGCATGAATGACGCCGCCAGAATTACGTAGTAAGGTTCAAAAGCTTCCGGCCTACCATATTAGATTAATTGGAGATACTAAACTTGTATGTCATTAAATTACTAGACTTTTCGTTACCTACCCACAACAAAAATTATTACATTATTTCATTTTGTTACAAAAATACTCGTATAGCCTAATAAAGTCAGTGTTGATTAAAAATTCTAAATGCTTAAAATCGAGTATCGAGCTGTGATCAAATTTTTGACGAAAGAGGGGAACAAGCCGGCGGAAATCAAACAATGTCTGGATGAAGCGTACGGGCATTCTTCCCCTTCGTACTCCACCGTAAAAGAATGACGAGAGAAACAATTGACGATGAACCGCGCCCAGGACGACCATCAGAGACACTTACTGATGAAAACATCATTTTTGGAAGAGACAGTACTGGAAGACAGACGGCTTAAGACTAAATAATTAGCAGCTCTCTGACGGGACTAGTGCTCAGAATCAGAATCAGAATATTTATGATGCCTGTAGTAGAGGATGACATAGTTAAAATAATTACCAGCTTTAAAAACACAAACACTGTCGGACATGATCGTATTTCAACCAAAGTGATAAAATATGTAAAGGAAGTTATAGCGAAACCACTATCACATGTAATCAATCTTTGTATCGCTGATGGTATATTCCCAAATAGTTTAAAGAAAGTGATTATTAAGCCCCTTTTTAAAAGAAATGACAGAACTAATGTTAAAAATTATAGACCGATTGCTAAAATTCCGATATTTTCAAAAATAATAGAGAAAGTAATTTATAATTCCATTTATGCTGACTTTGAAAAATTTCAATTATTTTGTAAGGAACAAAAGGGATTCAGAAAAAATATCAATGTTAATATGGCACTGTTTGACCTATTATCAAATGTCTTGACATCTGTCGATAAAAAAAAACCTGTTTGTGCAATATACAGATATGACGAAGGCATTTGATTTTGTGGATCATAACATTTTATTGCAAAAATTACATAGTTATGGCATTAGAGGGAACATCCTCAAGCTTTTAAAATCATACCTAAGTGACAGATTACAATGTACAGAAATCTCTAGAATATGTCCTACAACAAAATTAGAAATTACATATACCTCTGAACCAAGGTACAGTAAACGCTCAAAAGTCCATAAGCATGCTAAGGATTACATTGCTATGAACTGTGCGATCACGAACCAGTACGTGTGCGTGTATGAGCCAACATTCCGCAGATAACACACACTAATGAATTCCCGCATGTCGTCGTACTACGCGAAATAACATTATATTTCTGTTGCATTTAGAATACTCGTCATAGTGGCGACCTGTTCTTACCATTGCATTGCTAAAATTCGCATAAACATAACATGTGCTGGTAGCTGTTTGGGCTAAGCAATGGTTTCACGATCAATGAAGTCTGAGTTCGAATCTTAATCACAATGTTGGACCGTTTTTTGTTTCTTTGGAACCATAATAATATATTTCTATTTTAAGCAAAAACTTTTAAATATTAGTTATTGTATTATTATTTAACTATTTTTGTGATTTTTAATTTATCTTTTCGGTGTCCAACACCGAAAAGATAAATTAAAGTTAGTTAGGTTTAAATAAAAAAGTGCTGAATGGTAACAAAAATGTTAATTCGTTTTATTTACTTATTTATAAAATTAACAAACTTAAGAGAATTGTGACGTTACATTCCTACTAGATAAAAGAAGTTTTTTTGTAACCGTTCATAGGATTTTTTGTTGTATACCCACTTACTCAATTCATAATAACATAACAAAGAAAGGATATTCTAATAACACATAATTGTCAATACCTATTTAGTTTTCTATGATCTACCTTTCTAACTTTACGAAATGAGTGACCAAGCGAACAAGATAAAGAATATTATATTTCTGTCCCATTACTTCCAATCAAGTAAAAACTTACAAAAAGTCAAGTACTGCGTGAGATTTGAACTCACGGCTCACTGATTCACGCATCTATCTGCACGCGCTTAACCGCTAGGTCATCTTTACACATGTTATAACTTTGAAATTATGAACTATAATCAGTTGTTGACGACAATAATTTTGCATGTTTATGTTCTTGGAAATAGAAGGTCTTAAGTCAAACTAAGCGCCATGCTATTGCTTTGTGAGTTTGCTTATCGACTTTTGGTCGCGACTGTACATAAAATATGGCGTACCTCAAGGTAGCGTTCTAGGACCACCGCTATTCTTGGTATATATAAATGACCTCCCAAAATGCATAGGGCAAAAAATGGTACTTTTTGCAGACGATAGCACAGCTATTATAGAATGTATTAATCCAAACAATTATCACAATGACATTAATAATTCTTTAAATAAAATAATAAATTGGCTTAATGATAATAATCTAATAATTAATTTAAATAAAACTAATATAATGCACTTTCATCAACGGCTTGAGAAACCACTAATTAGTGTTGCTTATGATGATTATGAAATTGAGGAAGTTAGTACTGCGAAGTTCTTGGGTATAACTATAGGTGAAAAGCTGACTTGGAAACCTCATTTGGAGGAAATTTGCAAGCGATTAAGTAAATCAGCATATTTGTTATTTCAACTTTCCAAAAAAGTTAATATTGAAACACTGTTGATGGCATATCATGGACTTGTCGCCTCAGTTCTGCGATACGGTGTTATTTTTTGGGGACAGTCAACAAATAGGGAACTAGTTTTCAGGATGCAGAAAAGATGTATACGGTGTATGTGTGGTTTAAAAACAACAGATAGTTGCATTCCTTATTTTAAAAAGTTAAAAATATTACCTCTGCCGGCTTTATACATACTAGAAATTGCATTATTTGTCAAACTGAATCCACATTTATTCATAAAACTACGTACAGTAAAGAAAACACCCATGCGTGCTCAGTATGTTAATGATTTATGCCTTGTAAAATGTAAAACTTCTCTTATGAGGAAAAGCTTCTTTGGTAATGCACCGCAAATATATAATAAAATACCCGATGACATAAAGTGTATGCCAGTGCAGAAGTTTAAAACAACCCTTAATGAGTTATTACTAGAAAAATGTTATTACACTCTAGGTGAATTTCTTAATGACGAATCTCTGTGACTTTACAATATTGACATTTTTACATAAACTTACTTGACATTTAAAAAATATTTTTAACTTATTTTATTTTTAATATTAATCTTCTGAACTGACTATACTTTTTGACATGGAATGAAATTTATTATAATTATTAAAATTTTGCTAGCATAATGATATTGTGAATTTATTAGCATTAGCAATTTATATTTTAATTTAGTAGCATTTTTTTTTTCTTTTTAATAATTTGTATGTCAATTGACAAAACTTAGCGTACTATCTAATTTTTAAGATCTTGTATTTAATTATCACCTGTGTTTACGAATAAATGATTCTGATTCTGATTCTACATGAACATTTGGGTATGAATAAGGTCAGTGCAAGGTGGATCCCAAAACTTCTTTCAGCTGTTCAAAAAACAAGAACGAATGAAGTGCTGTACTCAGTTTTTATCCCTTTGTGAAGGCCGAAAGAAAGAAGTTTTCAGAAAGAAGATTCAGTTGTTACGGGCGATGAAACAATGGTTCTTTATCATGATCCTCTGTCAAAAGGGAATCGATGGAGTGGCGCCGTCTGAGGTCACCGGAGCCCAAAAAAGCAGACGTTACTCAATCTCAGAAAAAGATTATGGCTATAATCCTTTGGGATTCCGAAGGAATATTACTGGTGGATTTTAACCCTTCGAATGCCGGAACGCAGGTCTGCGCACCATTTTTTTATGCGAAAAAACACCTAATTACATTAATGTAATTAGGTGTTTTTTCGAGTACAGCTAAAATCGCGCAGACCTACGTTCCCGGCATATGAAAGGTTAAAGAACGCAACACAACCGTAACAAGCGATTACTATGCTTCCTTGCTATATCAGTTGCGAGATACTATTAAAGAAAAACGTCGAGGGAAATTGTCACGAGGTATGGTGTTGCTTCATGACAACGCGCCAGTCCACACATCGGGTGTTTTCAAGACTGCCATTAAGGAATGCGGTTTCACTGAGCTCGACCATCCACCCCCCGCCCCGGCCCCGAGAGGCTATTATTTATTCTCAAAATTAAAATCCGACTTGCGAGAAAAAAAATTAACACTGATGAAGTCAGCAGCTTTGTCACATTTTGAGGGCAAAAATTCAGACAATTTTTTTTAAGGGTATTGAAATGTTTGTAAAGCGATGTGAAAAGTGTATTGAAATAAAGGGAGAATATAATATTGAAAAATAATAATAGTCATTTCAGATTTATCTTTAATTTTGTAGTTCAAGCCAGAAACTTTTGGACCTATTGCCCGAGAGTTCCAGAAATAAATATAATATAACAAGACATAATAATATGAAGAATTTTTACAGTGGAAAAGCGAGAAAAATGCGCTTTCTTTTTTACTGTCTTATTTTAGTGAAAAGGCGCAAAAATATAATCCAAGTAGCTTATGCTCTTTGTATTCTATGTTAAAAAGTACTATATTGGCACGAAGCGACACCAATATTATGGAAAACAAAATATGTACTCACGGCATTTCTGAAAAGAAAAATTCTAGGGATTCCGTCGTAAGAAATCAAAAGCTGTTCCTTTTTGCAAAACGCTCCAGATGACAAATATTTGTTGATGAAGTTATGGTTTATGAACAAACATACTGTTTATATAAAATTGGCTTCTGCCCTCTACTTCGTCCGCGTGAAATTTCTGTTCCCCCGCCCCACCCCTCGCATCGCATTGCCTGCCCGCGCTATTACTTCGTTTTTCAATTTTTTTTTTATTTTTTCTCGGCACCTAAGAGTTTCGTAATAATCCGACAGTCTGTTAATTTTTTCCTTCCTAACTTTGACACCCTCTAAATCCTCTGTGAGGGGTTGTTTTCAAAAACTTAGTGTCAATCTTTATTATTTACCGAGGCAAATATTGCCAAGTTTTAAGTTAAGTAACCAAAGGAATAAGATTTTCACAATTATAAACTGTATCCCCTCTTTCCCCCCCCC
This sequence comes from Dicycla oo, assembly GCA_948252095.1. Classification (NCBI taxonomy): domain Eukaryota; kingdom Metazoa; phylum Arthropoda; class Insecta; order Lepidoptera; family Noctuidae; genus Dicycla; species Dicycla oo. The sequence continues at coordinate 13,267,059 of OX411730.1, forward strand.
CACAGGGGTGGAGTTTTGAAAATTCGTTTAGGAAGTTTCCATAACTTGACAAAGATTATTTACACCAATTTTCGAGTTAATTAAGCCCCGCAATAAAATCCTCCCCTGCAAAATTGACTACTCTTTTCACCCCGGGTACGGGTAGATTTTGAAAAACCGTGATAAACGTTATCCTCTATTTTTGATCTCAAGTATAAATCTGAGTTTCGAGGTAATCGGACCGCGCGTTTAAATTTCCTCCATACGAACTTTGACACCCCCAATCCCCCCTTAGAAGGTAGTTTAGGAAAAATTTAAATGCCAAACTTTATAATTTACTTAGATAAATATTCGTGCCAAGTTTCAAGTCTATTAACTCAAGGAATAAGATTTTACATACAAACTTCCATCCCCTATTTTTATCCCTTTAGGGGTGGAATTTCCAAAAATCCTTCCTTAGTGGATGCCTACACTGTATAAGGTATCTATGTACAAAATTTCAAGTCTCTAGGCCCAGCGGCTTAGGTTGTGCGTTGATTTATCAGTCAGTGAGTCAGTCAGGACTTTGAATTTTATATATACAGATACTATGTATTATTGAATATTCATGTTTGATCTATTTTTACAGGTTATTTGATTGTGAGAGTAAAGAAATGGTGCCTATCGTTCGCAAGAACTTGTAAATATAATAACAGACGATATTGGCATCCACGAGAAAATTGTCAAGCTTCCTAATACAAAAACCAAAATTAAGCGATCATTACTGACATTGTGAAGAAATATACGAATCTTCGCCCTAATGACCTAGGACCATTAACTCTTAAAATACTTGCCAAGTGCAGGCAGTTCAACTCAGGATGTTAACCTGACAGGTTTTGTGTTGAAACTGGGGCACACTAGGACCAACCACTTGCGACCAACTTTGCTAACGGGGCATAGCCTTTGCAAAGTGTGTCAGGTGAACACAATTTGTTCAGTTAATGATTGAGGACCCACAGTTTGGTCAATGTGGACCAATAGTAAAGACGCAAACCCACAGCGGCGCATGCTGTGCACGGGCACTCGGCGCATTTCAGTTGCGTGGATTCATTTGTTTGATAACGTGGGTCTACGTTTCCACTGCAGAACACACGCGTGCGTGGCCCACCGCGGCGCACGGAGAGACTACGCACGTAGTTTACACATACAGTTGTAAATATTCGTGTATAGTGTGTACCGCATGCACAGCGTGTGTGGCGTTGACAGCGTTGAGCTATGTGAGTGCCATATTCGAGCAAGTCACGCATGTACTAATGACGTCAATTGATGCGTAGCGTGTCCGTGGGTTGCTGTGGACAAGATCACATACATTTTCTTGCAAAGCGAAGCTTAACACACGTGTGTGGCCTCTCCGTGCGCCGCAGTGGGTCTGTGCCTTAATGCTTGGAGTTCAATGTTAGCATCATTTGACGATTTTTTTTGAGATAATGCCTCTTGAGTGTGATCATGAGATAGATTCTTCGATGGACTTTCAACTTCTTGGCCTTTTCCCTCCCTCAAAGCTCAATCCCGTCTGATGAGGAAAAAGATAGCGATGTTAAGTACATTAGTTTATAAAACCTCTTTTGGGTTGATGTGAATTGTCACATCATATTGTTTGCTCTTAGGAGGCTCGTCAATGTCTTTTTCAGCAGTTTTGGTTGACAAGGTTTAAACAGGACAACACAGTATTTATGAGTTCAAATTAGCACACCTTAATGTATAGTTTGACTGACACTTAGCGGAGTGTCAGGTCTACGCGATTCGTCCATCCCGAGTTAAGTTTGCTCTTGTAAGAGTATGACCTCATACAGGGTGTAAAGGACAGCCCTCCACAAACTAACAGGGTGCATTCAGCTCCTTATTTTGAATCATATTCCACTGGAAAATTTCTCAGGAAAATTTTAATTTTTTAATTTTGTTTTTCAGTTACTATTTCTTTATTTCAATGTAAAATTACATTATCTGTACGCAGTACTCCATTTATGTAAATAAAACAGCTACAATAAAAAAAAACAGCAATGGATGTTGAAGTACTCTAACGAACGACGCGTGAAATCAGCTGTTCACTTTCTGCGTAGCTACAGAGTTCACCGAACTCACCGCATACCTATTACCTACCCCTCTCAACCAGTAACTGATGCTCCGATTTGTGCATAAAAACACAAACAAATCAGGTTTATTGGATTCTCATAACGTTCCTGAAATAATTTCATGTACCGGGCATCTTAGTATGATATACTGAATTCACCCCATCAGTCTGCGGAGGGCTGTTCCTTACACCCTGTATTAGTATAAATTTTATTTCTGATGTTAGGTAATTCTTCTTATAGGCTTAGGTAGAATTAGCGTGAGTGCTCTAATGTCATGTCGTGAATAAAAGTCTTATTTGGAGATAGATTACGTCGTTCCGTTTATTCAAGGGTGGGCGTAGCTCATGTAAAGGTTTCATGCAATGCACAACCTTATATTTTACTGGCTGGCATTCTATCGCTCAAGTAAATATCGAAATACTTTTTGAATTAAAAAGTAGTTTTAGTTTTGTTTTAGGAAAAGAAAGGTCCGGTTTAAGAAAGTGCGCGATTATCCTATATTTGTATTTATTTCAACATAAAATATAATACCTAATTGCTTCACCTGCTATCATATATTACTTTAGCTACTCCCCCAGTGAAGTTCGAGCCTTCACCGTACCATGAGTATTTTCCACTGACCTGCATCATGTCACTTTTGACCTGCCACTTACTGACCAGACTAATCTCAGGTCAGTAAGCTGGCAGGCAGATTAAATAAGATTATTAAAACAGACGTTCTAAAATACTTTAGCGGTTTTACGGTTTTTTTTTTATGATAACAGTTTAAAATAAAAAAGAGTGATGAAAGAAACATTGTTCCGTAGCAAAAAAACCGGCCAAGGGCGAGTCGGACTCGCGCACCGAGGATTCCGTACCATCATAGCTATTTTATTTTTATTTTATTTGTTAGGGACAAAAAACAGTTACATGCCAAGGTTAACTAGAGATTCTTAAATTAGCACAATACTTAGAAATACATTTATACACAATCTATTCCATATTTATGTTACTATACATGTAACCCACAACATTGTCCATGAATACACAAAATAAAAGTTTAAAAGAAAACAGACAATTAGTGTGCATCGTAAAAGACTAGTAAGAAGAAGAAGAAAAAAATATATACCTATATACTTATGAATTTAGTAACTCTATTGCTCTTGCCTTGAAACGATCTTTGGTAAGAGTAAATATCTCCATAAAGTGAGTGTTATACTCATCAACGAGGCGACGAAGAGAGACATTTAGAGACATCATTTTATTTTTCCTGTAATATTTACATAATCTTCTATCACACAGAATAATTTCAGATTTTACTCGATGATTTTATGGAAACTTCGGAGATAAGGGGGGAACGGTATTTTTTTCTCCGTTGACGTGAATCTTTCATTGTGATAATTGTCGTCAACCCTCTTGCAGTGTTTCAAAATCAAAATCTAAAGTAATTTATTCAAACTAGGAGAATCAGCACTTTTAGAATGTCAAAATTACATAAGACAGTCCCCCATAACGCCCGTCTTCACCACTTCCTAGTGCTTTAACTGGGAAGTAGAAGTGGCGCAACAAACTCCCCAGCACCACAGCTGTCTGTGCAGTTAAAAAAATGATTCTGTACGCAAATAGTTAACATTACGCAACCCAACACATTTAATTTAGTACACCCCAAAACCAACAAAAAGCATCGAAAACTATACTCAAGCAGAAATAAAAAGAAATACTAGAAACGTATCCAGGCATAAAGGGCGTGCCCACTTACATTCGTTTGTTTTATTTGTTTAGGTCAATTATCACTTCCACAAGATTCAGTAACAACTCTTCGTCGGTTCTATGAGGAGACACGAGAGAGGCATAGAAACAAAGTCAACCTGAGTATGGACCTTGACACTTCAGAGAACTGCTCTTATGATGCTGCAGGTGAAAACCATCATCTATATATATGTCGCAGGCAATCTGTATGATTCCGCTTTTTACAAATGGCGTCGTCCTTCTAAAAACGCACGCAGTTATGAAATATGCCGAAGGCAAAATCTAAATTGTCCTGTCACTATACATATTGTACGGTCCATCCGTAAAATTCATATCTTTATACGTTAAATAAGCAGTTTTGTACCGCTTGCGCAATTTACTTCAGTTCGCGTTCAGTCTTCGCCGCGTACACCTACTCATTTTCATATGTAATATCAAAGCATTTCGAGATCCAAAAATCATTATAATATAATGATTTTTGGATATCTGGATCACTCTGGAACTCTATCACTTCTTATCATTTATAGTTGTCTGATATAACTTTATGGTCCTTCGAGCCGGATTATATGTCATTGATGGACAATCCAAACGCCGTTTACAATTTGCCGCGGCAAATTTAAATATTTAGTTCTATTCCTTAAGGCGCTCGGCCACCCCGCGCTTCGCTCGCTTGGCTCGCGCGCTGTTTGTCACAGTTCTAACGTAACCCATTTGGTCAGGCATCCTGAACAAATGGGTTAGGTTAGGTTAGAACTGGCTTAGTTACAGCGACCAATTCGGCCCGCGCGTGGTTTGTCACAGTTCCTACCGAACCTACAATAAAAGTCTCTGTCGAAATTATAACGATAGAACGAGTTGCCAATTTGCCTTCGACATATTTCATAACTGCGAGCGTTTTTAAACGGACGACGCCGTATGTATAATGTAATGACGAATCATACAAGCTGCCTGCGACATAATACATGTTATGTATAAATTTAAGTCGTTTTTCGTGTCTGTCTGTGAAACTACTACGCAACGGATTTTAATGCGGTTTTGACCATCATTTAAATAATTGGACCTAGTTATGCAGAAAGCAGCCATACCTATGGCACTTTTTCCAAAAAATAGTTATAAACACAGCCATATCAATTTCGACATACAAGATTTTTTGAAAACCAGCCATGTCGATATCTCTATTTATCACGGAGCTATGAGCCGTCAAATGCAGCCATGTCCATGCATCGATGATGCAACCATCGACAGAAAAATGCTTATAACTCTGTACTTTTCCCGACATGCATGCCTTCTGCATAACACGGTTCAATTTATTCCGGAAGGTTCATGTGTATATTAGATTAATAAACTTACATATAGTAAGAAATCTTTATGTTTTGCAAGTCGTAAAAACCGTTCAATCAGGAACTGCACCCTAATTGCGTAAGACGGAGGTTACACGTTCAGTTTGGCATCTGTTCAATCCGTGACCTTGATCACAAATAAACTGATGGCTGACTGATGGATTGACGGGCGGTATTACACGGTAAGTCAGATTGACGATCAGTCCAACCGAAAACTTCTACGCGACAACAGGCATACCTACGCAATACGCATTACGTATGGATTTTAACAAGAAAAAATTGTCCAACTGTGTGTCGGATTACGCACAATGAAGGGTTCCGTAGTTGTGATGAATTTATCCCAATAACAAACTTAACACTGTAGTTGAAAAACATGTTCTCCCATACATTCCAACTGCAAATGTAAGTTTGTACGCACAATGTTGAGAGATTTACCCTGTTATGTTAAGACAGTATTTTACATGGACCGACTGACCTTCATAACCCAGTTACTGGGTAACACGGTACCCCTTAGCCTATTGTATTAAAATCTTTGAATACTCATTTCGTTGCCATGAAGTTAATATTGATTTTTCAGAAAATGCGAATCCAACATTCATCGATGAGCTGAAAATCTACTTGAAGAAATTCAAATTGGAGAAGAACAGGAAATTGGTTTTGGATAGGTAAGCAATAGACAGCATATGACTTGGCCTCATACATAGATGGTTACGCGATAATACACAGCCGCGATAAGTATCGGTATTGGCATCCAAAAGCATTAAAATCTTGAAAGATTTTTTTTTTATAAAATCTTAATTAAATCGCGCTTTATTACAGACCCCGAGCTGTTATAGTATTTTTATCTCATGAAGCGACACGCGCTTTACTTGTGTAAAAACACGCTGTGAATGTGTGCGTGCAGACGAGTAGCGTCAGCAAATAACACACCACTCTTCCAACTTCGCCATTGACTCTGACGGTACCGAGAGCTCCTGCGCTTACACACGCATTCACAGCGTGTTTGTACACTTGGTAAACACATGTAAAGCGCGCGTCGCTACGTGGGATAAAAATACTGTACTGAGAAATTCCTTATCGGAATCCCAAAAACACTTTGCCTGATCATGAATTAAACCCAGGACCCTACACTCGGAACTCCTTTTCGCGACTATTACACTAAAAAGGCAGTCAATGGTGCCGATTTTGTTGTGTACAAACAAAACTTAATTTAGGTTATTGCTAACTTTTTCTCTCTAATAAAACAAGAAAAAGACGGAAAATTAGAGCTGTCAAATTTAGTCGAACTAATATTTCCATACAAATTCAGACGACACATAAAAACATATCGTCTAAAAACACGGTGAAGCGCAAGGCATAAACTAGTTTGACATCTCTAACTAAGGCTCATTTTCACCATGCATCACTAAACGCGTTTAACGCTAAAAAAGTTTAAAACATCGTCCCGTTCCTTTCAATCGTTTGAAGATGTCAAAGACAGAATGATGTTTTAAACTCGTTTAGCGTTAAACGCGTTTAGTGATGTTTGGTGAAAATGAGCCTTAGTTCATAGCTATAGCCATCCTTTTCTCGCGCTGCCAACAGTAAAAGATGGCGATTCTCTAATTTTAGTTTAGTTATCGAACAAGAGAAGCGGCACCATTATAAATCTGACTAGATTCATACATACACATACATAAACCTACGTCTTCCCATGCGGGTAGGCAGAAGCTACAGAACACCCCCTGCTACGATCCTTACATGCTCCTTTTGCTTCGTTTACGTTCATACCCTGGTCATACACGCACGCCGCTCCGGTTGCGAGTACTACGTACCGGACCTTTCAAATGTGAAGAATATCATCAATAAGGTCACTATAATAATAATATTTTTTATTAACTTCCATTGTACAAGAAACACTTATCTAAACAAGAAGAGTGTTTTTGATGAACTCTGGCACCCAGGGTAAGATTTAACTTGTGTTTAGAGTGCAATGGTCTCGAACCTACCGATTTTTCGGTAGGTTCGAGACTAAAAAAATATCCCATATCGGTAGAACGATATGGGATAATTTTTGGGATATTTTATTTTACCTACCTATTTTGGGTACGAATCTACCGATATTTGTAGGCAACTCTACCGATTTGGCCTTGTGACGTTCGAGATCACTGTTAGGGTGCCAGCGTCCTCGCCTAAGATTTGAACATGCAACAGTAGTTGTAAGACGAGTACAGTATATTATCATTATTAAATTATAATATAATAAAATTCCTAGCTAATGCAACTATAATGTAGCCTATTTACTATGGTACCTATGTATGGGTGTGTGCAAAGATATATATGACGAAAACTTGTGTATATGTAAATCTGTATAAATATATATAATTATAAACACGTTACCGTATTAACTACCTGAGGTTAAGCGATATCCGAAGTAAATCTTCAGTCTTATTATAAGTCAAGGTCAAGAGCCACTTTGTGATCTCGGTTTTGCATCCATTTAGACACAGGGGAGCAAGACTATATGCGGTACATAATATGTCTCGAGGCCTAGGGCGTCCTCTTTTGTTAGTCGCCTTTCATTCGTCCTCTCAACAATTCTAATTCTGATATTTTGTCTTGTTACAGTGGCGAAAAAATCTGGATATTCGAAACCCTTCAATCCTCGATCGACCGCTTACACTCGAGCTGGCAACGCGATGACGTCAGGTGCTCGCTAGTGTGTCCGTCCGTCAGCCTGTCGCGCAACTTACTGCGGCTCATACAGATGGTGGAGAAGAAGGAACATATGGAGGAAATTTTGAAGGCGTTGGACAGTCAGAGAAGGGATGTGGCTATAGGTGAGGCGATTTTTACTAATTTTTTGAGCTTTTTTCTGGTTGTTCCTTGTTAAGTATTGGTATAGGTTTAGATGAAGTTTTTTTAATTGTAAATAATAATATAGTCAGTCAACGATATTCGGTGGAACGCACTGCTGGTACAGTCAGCAACAATAGTCGATTAACGCTGACTTTCACATTATGTATCATCTGAATGGATACACATTCGATATATTGCTTTTCTGCATTTCATGTAATATCTAAGAGATAAATACTCTTACAATTTTATATCAGTACAGATTTGAATATGAATATTATTTTGTTCAAATTAAGTTAGCTGGCAAAACTGCAGACGTGATGGATATCAATACCTAAAGACGATAAAATAAAAATTAACAAGATATGATGTTTTTTTTTTGTGGTGGTCAATTATCGCTGCTGGTAGTGTTGTTAGAATATCTTTAGAATAGAATAGAATATAATAGTTACTTAGTGAGTATGAGTTGAGAAAATCTGTTTTGTTTTGTCTTGTTTAGATATCGATACCCATCACGTCTGTGAAGTTTACACACAAAAGAAAAATGATTTCTTAAACTGATATTTCAAGTGTCTACACTCGGGGTCGATGACCCCACAAAAATCATTTAATTAATTTAATTTTTATTTTATCGTGTACAGATATCGATACTCATCACGTCTGCGGAGTTTAGAAATGAGCTAATTTAATTTGACTCTGTATTAAGGCCAAATTAAATTAGCTAGCGAAAAAATAAATGAATTTGATGTTGTTTTTTTTTTGGGTCATCAACCAAAGTATGGTCACTTAAAATATCAGTTTAAAAATCAGTTTTTTTTTTAAATGTAAACTTCACAGACGTGATGGGTATCGATATCTCAACACGATAAAACAGATTTTATCAACTCATAATTCAAGTAACATGACTACCAGCGGTCATTGACCTGAAAAAAAATCATCAATACTTTTTTATTTCGTCGTGTTTAAATATATACACGACAAGATAATAAGATAACCTTCACGTTTGCGGAGTTTGGCTAGCTAATTTTATTTGACACTGTTGAGAAGTATGGAAGGAAAAGACATGTTGCGCCGACCCCAAATAAATTGGGGCAAGAAAATGGTGATTTTGCTCAATAATTAAGATTTCTTTTGTTGCTGTCCCGTACCACTCTTTTGTTACGTCACATTGGCTAGTAGCCGGATAAACAAAGTAGTTTCCTTTAAAATTACCGCGGTGCATGGCAACTCCTTCCTTCTTAAGTTCTGAATTGAGCTGCACGATTACTGACAAATGCATGCACTGACTGGACAGGTCCACTCAATCTGTGTGGTTCTTTCCTCAAAAGACCATTTCAGTCAGACACTAATCTACATGATCTGACCAAGATTATGTCTGGAGTTTAAAAGAGACTGTGACCTGTGAGTTTGTTTCGGCCTTTCTACTCAGAGTAGTCAGATAGGAAACGCCGACCTCGTCTAGTTTTTAATTAAAAATATGATTGACGTGGAAAAGTGTATGTACAAACCTACTTACAGAAATAAAATCATTTATCACAACTCGTGACAAAGAAGCTAATCTAACCCCGTGTACGATAAACGTACATTTAAATGATAAAACAGTGTTCAACTTGTATTGATAGTTCAAGTACAAACACCCAAAACTATGATAACTGATCGACTCGCGGCGAAACAGTCCTATGAATACAATGCGACGACTACTAATCGCTAACTCAAATAATGTATACTGTGTAACAAGGACATGGATTCAGTACATGTCTGGACACCCCTGCGTTGAAATATTTCGTAGTTTATTAAAATAAAAATAAATCTGTTCCATACATTTTTACCGCGTAGGTATTGGACTTTTGTAGGAAACAGCAGATTTATTTTTTAATAACCGACTAATAATTTTAACGCAGGGGTTCCAGAATCATGTAACTGTATCCATGGTAAGAGGTTGCGCGCCACCCTATTTTATTCATTCGCTGCGCGTTGATGTCAGCATGAAACTAATACAATTGCTGTTTACGGGTTTGCTCGTTCACCCTGTTTTTGAACTTGACTTCAAAAAAAGGAGCAGGTTCTCAATTTATCGGAATCATTTATTTTTATTATAAATGAACCTGCGTCTCACACTTCTCGTAAATAAATGGTTTATATCAATAGTGTGTAGTAAATTGCTTCTTAATTTCCGAAATACATCACGCCTATAATCCCCGAACGGGTTAGGCACTGCACTTAGGTGTACTCTATGTATAGTACACTCATATTTCGTCAGTTATGTTTAAGTACCATATTATAGGGGTGAACCTATTGTCATCAACCGGGCACCATTCCAGCCTCCGGGCTGCTTCTGAGAAATTCCTGATGGAATAACCCTAATAACACATTGCCCGACCTACAAATCGAACCCAGGACCTAATGCTCAGTAGTAGCGCAAATTTCTTCTAAACCATATTAATCCTTACCTTATTCCAGACATATCATCAGAAATAGAAGAAGAACAGAGAACCTTAGACAAAGTAAAGAAACGACTCAACGAGAATCTTATCAGTCTGCAAAAGACCACAAAAACATTAGACGTAGCCCACGAGCATCTTCAACTATGGACTGATAATGACATGAAGAAATATATATCTTGTAACAGGACAGTCGATGGGAAGACTTATAAGGAATATGAAGGATTTTATTTGGAGAGCTTGAGTCTTAATATTTAAGAGAAGATGGAAAATGTTGAATGTATTGGATCTGTTTAATAAATGATTATGTTCATAATTTGGGTTTTTTTTAAAGTTGATAGTGTAAGTATATAATGTCAAACCAAAGTCGAAGTGAAATAATTTCTTTCAACTCCATAGTGACTCATAAAATGTTTTACAATATTTTGTATACAGTACTTATTATATATATCTCGCAGATAGATCGTCGAATCCGCTGTTTTACATAACCGCTAGCTGTTTTACAAAACAGCTCCGGTATGTAAAACAGCTGAATGGTTGTCATTGCTTTACTTTTAACAAAACTCGCATTTAGATGTAATGCAGAATAGCTTATCTGCAGTCACAATAAGCGTTACTTTCGTAAAACTCTGATAACTTCATGTTAAAGTTGTCCTTAAAATCACTGGGGTAATTTTCACTCATAATACTCGTTTTGTTTATTTCTGTTTCGAATGCCATGATTGTTATGACACACAGAGGCATGAGCGATATTTAGAACTAAAATCTACAAAAGGACGATTCATTTCACGCTGTTTTACATAACACATAACCTGTAATCATCGATAAATACAAAACGTTTATGCAGTTCTGCGTGTTATTAGTTATTATGGAAAATCGCTAAACGCATTACAGCTGCTTTACGTAAAGGAGCTGCTTTGTGAAACCGCTAGCGGTTACGTAAAACAGAATTCGACAATCCATCTGTGACATAGACGATGTGGATTAAAATTAGGTACAAGTATGAAAAATTAAGCATTGGCATGCATGTGAATATGTGTTCACATATTACTACATGGCGGCACGCTTCAGTTGCGATGTCACCCAAGCGGCACCGCAACCTATTTGTTGGCCGATACGTCGTCGGCTTCCTGGAAAAAGCCCTGACGAGCGGCACCTCGGGATCCTCTTCGCTTCACCGTGGGTGACCAAGCCACGGCTACTGAGCACCCCCGCCTCGACAATGCGGGAACCCATATTGAGTTCGATTTGCAAAATCACCGTTATTTTAAGATATTACTCTCCAAAAAAATAAACCTCACAAAAATTACATTACGTTGCCTACATCGTCTTGCCCCGCCACTGAATATTCATCGAATTTTTTAATTATCTATGGTTTACCCTATTTCGGTCAGTGTTTCAGCATTTATGGCAGCCCTACTGTACGGACATCTGCAATACCAGAAGCTTCGCAGGTGCTTTGTCATCTTAGACACAAAGGTAGGAATGAGTCTGTAATTCCACCGGTACCCAGACCCCTTCGTTTGTTAACCCTTTTTTCTCTATTTCCAATCAGTCGTCAGACTGTAAGCGAATTCGTTCAAGAAACAATTCGGTATTTAGGGTCACATTAAATTAGCTAGAGACCTAAAGATACTCCGCAGACGTGATGGGTATCGATATCTAAACATGATCAAACAAAGACAAATTAATTTGATGATTCTTTTTTGGGGTCATCAATCGCCGCCGCCGGTAGTGTATAGTCACTAAAAATAACAGTTAAATAAATTTTGTTTTGTAAACTTTACAGACGTGATGAGACATATCTCAACACGATAAAACCTATTTTATATCAACTCACACTTCAAGTAACAATACTAACAGCGGTCATTGACCCAAAAAAAAATCAGCAAATCCTTTTTATTTTATTGTGTCGTGTTTTGATATCGATACCCATCACGTCTGCGGAGTTTTGCTAGCTAATTTAATTTGACCCAGTATAATTTTTTTTTTTAGAAAATCCTGCGGGCGATGCATTTTTTCTTTTTAGGTCTTTGTAGCAACCTGCGGTGCTGTAGGTAGCTAGGATATTTGTAGAATAACCTAAATCGTGAAGTAGGATACATTTATGTCTGTAGCACGATGCCCTGCGGTCTGCGGTTGACTGCCAGTCTGCGGTCCGATCCTCCGTCGAGTGGAGTGCGGTAACGGTTCACGGATTGCTATACCTAGGCTACCTACCTATATATTACTTTTAGGTACTAATATCTACTATGGCTAGCTAGTACCTAAGTGTTGTGAAAACTATATTGATTAATTCGCTGTCATAAAGCATCTAAGCCAACACAAGGATAGACCTTTCTAGCAGGGGCAACAGAAAAAAAGACTGACTTGCGCAAGCGTGGTGATTTTGCTCATTCCTATAATATAAGAATATATATAATACTAGCTGACCCGGCGAACTTCGTACCGCCTAACAGTCGATTCTTTAATTTTTTTTTTAATACTTATTCTGCTATATTCAGGACTACTACTATTCAGAAATACTAACGTCACTCAATTGTTTTGCCTTCCCGGAACCTCTCCACTAACACTTAAACTTTATGGTATGGTATTAAAGTTCAAATTGACTTTTAAGTATTATTACGAATCGATTATATGCGAGTATAGAAAAGTGTTGTTTTAGACCTTTTCAGGCAATTTTTTATTTTTTTCTCCGTAAGAACCATCCTCGTACTTCAAGGAATATTCTAAAAAAAGAATTAGCAAAATCGGTTCAGCTGCTCTCGAGATTTGCGCTTAGCAACACATTCAGCGATTCATTTTTATATTATAGATATATTCCTAAATATATAGAATAGATTTTAGGCACCCCTGCCAAAAGGTAGTTTCGTATGGAGAAGAATGGGCAAGGAACTCCATAATTACTCTTTTAAAATGTTTTACAATTGGTATCGGGTACATTTGCGCGAAAGACATTTGCGCCAACCCACTTGCGCAAAATGACGTTTCCGCGGCTGGAGTTTTGCGCGAATGGACATTTTCGCGAAAAGACAGTCGCGCGAGAAAGTTACGGAAATGAGATTTCTGCATAAAATCACCCCTGTATTCTTTCAAAGGGTTGGGGGCAGGGGTGTATGCTGTGAATAGTATACCCAGAATTACAATTCCAATTACAGACATACTGGAAGTAAATAGGTAGTCCAATTAGGCGTAGTTTTTTTTTATTGTACTTTTTATGTTTTTTAAGTAGTTTCTTTTTATTTATTTTCCACATGAGTGTCGTTTTCATGATTTTCGAGGGCACTGACAACGATAGTGGGGTCAAAATCAAAATTCAAGATTTGATTATTTTATAATTATACTTAATTCAATAACGTGATAACGTTGTCAGCGCCCTCGATGTTGGGGTGTATGTACCTAATGCCCAACAGTGAAAATGTTATGTACCGTATGTAGTAAACGAACCCTTGAGGATTCCCTTGATGGATTTCTTGTTACTGAATATAATTAATCAATTATTAAACCAAATACCTAAATTAAACAAATCACACTCATTACTGTGGACCTTCACTCATCCTCACACACACACACACACGCATACCTTACACTACACTTCACTCAAGCGCGCCTCTTTTTTCCTTTTAGTTTATTGTTTATCTACTAAATACATGTTTTTCAATTTTACATACACATATTTTGGGTAATGATAAGTGGAACAGCGGAGACTCCTAACACAAGCATCTCCTTGCTTAAAAGGAGTCTCCAAACCATATAATGTAAACCAAATATGTTGACTGAAATAAACATTTTTATTTTCTTTTTATTTTTTATTTACCTAAATGCTATGATAGAGAAATGCACAGCTAAATAATATTGATGCGTATAAATGAATATGACGTACAAACTACCACAAAGGTAGCTGTAATCAAAAAATGAAAATGTTATGTTAGATAATAATATGTTAAGAAGGAGATAAAATGCCTACTTAAAGAAAGTAAATAATCTAATCCGAGCCTTTTACAATTAAAGCACAACGCGAAATAGGCGACATTTCTTTGTTGTGTGCGTGCACTCGATAAATGCATTATGTTGCTGTCGTCTGTGACGTCAAATACAGCTGCGTAGTCCACGATGCTTGCAGTCGACCTCCTTCCGGGCGCTGGATTGGGAACCGGTGGTGCCTCAGGTGTTTCTGTTATTTTTGCCTACCTATAGGCGAAGGAAATCATCTTGAATGTTGGTGATGGGAAGTGCCACATCATTTGACAGCTTACCGGATATGACGTTCAAGTCGTCCCGTAGCTGTTCTGGCGCAATGTGGTGTAAGTTCATCTTGCCGTTGTAAATGTCGGTTACGGTATCCAACAGAATCTCTTTCGAACGTTTCTTAGATGCTCTATAAAGCTGTTTGTAGAGATAGCAGACATCACAAACTCGATTGATAGTTCTTGGAACTCAATTTCTTGCTGAAGGTTGCCCGTTAGCTTGTCTATGCTTAGCAAATGCTGATTGAATAATTTGTATTCTTTTGCGATTGTTTCTTTCTGTCTTCTTAGTATGTTGTATTCGGCATCTATTATATATATATATATATATTACTTTTATGTTTTGTTATAGAAATCAAACACGATGTGAAAATTTTTATTGAATAAATGAATTGAATATAGTTGTCCGATTTAAAGACAATAGGGCCAGAAGTTTCTCATTATATTTGATGAGTTCTATATCCCGTTGATATTGTTCCGCAAATTGGTAACCCAATACTCCAAACAAGGAACGAGCGATTGACCCGGCACCGTTGATAAGGCCACTTTTGCTTTTCATATTCACCCGACCTTGCGGATTCAGCAACATACGGTTATAGTGTTCGACTTCAGCGAACGCCTGATGTAATTTGTAATGAAATAACGTCACATTGCGTCTTCTGTTTTAGTTTTGAACATGTGGTTTCGAGATGATCGTTGAAAATGGTGAACACTGCTGTGCCATGCCAGTAGGGTTTGACGTCGTATCTTCCACTCGTCGCGATTTAATTTCAAGCTGGACTTTATCGAAATAATTATAGACCTTGTGTATTCGATAAAGTTTGTAGTGTATGTTGTCGCGCTTGCTGGACATAGTAGGTAAGGCAGGGCCATTACTAATCCGATCACGTTGATTTTGCTTGTTTGCTGATGTTTTGTTGTGGTCTCCATTGTAGCTTGTTTCATGTGTCTTTCGGTGTTTTTGGAATAGAATTTTCCTTGTTGTCTATTGGTAAAATAGATACCTTTGTTATGGTGATTTTATGGAGCCGCTTCTTGTTTTCAGGGTGACGACACGAACATATCCGTCGTTCCTCGGGTAAAGATCTGTTACTCTGCTCATCAACCAGTTTCCTGTGGGCCGCTGGTCATCATGTACAACAACCAAGTCATGTTGTTCTGAGGCTTCTGCCACATAGTTCTTGCTAACAGTTGGCACAAGTACCTACTTGCGGCTAAAAGAGAGTACCTACTCGCTTTTCCACTTCTTCTAGATTTCTGGGTATATTTTTCTAGTCGGCCCCCAGCTTGTTCGGGCGTCTTCTCTTGTTTCGATGACCCTGTCTCTTGTTTCGTTTCCCTGTTAGAAATTCGTTTCCCTGTTGTCACTCACCACTCGTTTTAAATGGTTTTTGGGGTTCCGTACCTCAAAAGAAAAAAACAGAACCCTTATAGGATCACTCGTGTGTCTGTCTGTCCGTCAGTCACAGCCAATTACCTCCGAATTTAATAGATCGATTAAGTTGAAATATATATTTTATTTTTATATAGTTGAAGGCACATATATGAACGGACCAAATGAAGGACCGATTAAGTTGAAATTTGGTACATGTATGTATTTCTGTGACCCAAACACGGACGTGTAACGTCAATAAATAAATTTTGAATATGGGGCTCACTTTTGAGGGGCAAATAAGGAAATAAAATAAAAAAGTTTTGCAAACTGTGCCGTGTGTCATATCAAATGAACGGGCTTACTGTGAGGGCCATAAATATATTTTTGTATAATTTTAAAATAAATCGTTTTAAAGTTATTTAAGAAATTAGTCGAAAATTGACCCCCCCCCCCTACCCCCCGAACTCCGAAACTACTGAGCCTAAAGTTTTGAAAAGAAAAAGAGAAAATAGTTCTACCAATGATATAGTATTTTTGGCGAAGGTGCAGGTGAGTCACGGTGCGCCGTTGTACGTAATTCGATGAGCTAGATCGACGAGCAAATGCGTTAGGTGACTGTCGTAAGGGATGTTCATCGGATGCTTCATCTTGTGACGAAACGGGGTTACGTGGATGAGAAGAATGAAAATAAAACCACGTAAACCAGTTAACATAAATATATTTGAAAAATAATGAGTAAGGGGGTAGCTAGGTTTATGGTCACAAGATTCCTTCAATTCCTTTGGGAGAGTAGCAATGACCATAGAGGTGTGCCACGCTGCAGACGCCAAGAGTGGTGTCGGTCGGCAGCTGGTGTTGCTTGACCCGTTGGGGCTCGACGCGGGCACGCAGGTAAAATATACACACAGCGTGGAGACCGAAGATATCTGGATACGCCGAAAGGTGTTGGCTCAGAGCTCAGCGCTTGGATGCCGACGATGTCATCGGATTAAGTTCGGTGTTGGTGAGCCCGAACTCTCTGAACTGAACCGTCTCTTCCAGACGGTTCAGTGACCTGACGCTGCTCTCGATCACTGCGAATCACATGGTCGACCAAGACGACCATATTACATTCTGGCCAGTGTTTGGGTCCAAAACCGACTCGCTGACTCACAGACAGTCGGGCTGGCAGCTGTCAGTTGGTCCTCAGTTAAACATTGACGTGGTCCACTGGCTAAGAAGATTGCTGGAGTTGTCTGCTTCACGGCGGGCGCAAGCTGACAACACACCTAGTCTATTTATCACAACACGTGGTGCTCCACGTGCAGCGAGGCGCACGGTGTTGCGTGCAGCTGGCACTCGTGGAGCACCTGGATCCACGCGTTCAGCAGTCGCTTCACTAAATTGGTTAGAAGAGTGTCCTGTCGAAGAAATCCTCGCCCGAGGAAACTGGGCGTCCCTGAACAATCTTCTACAATTCTACAGGCGTCCGCTCGCTCAACCTATAAGGGATACCAGCTCAGTGGCATCTTCTTAATTCGTAATTATTTCAACCTATTTGTTTGTGATTTATATAATTATTGATTAATAAATCTCTGATTCCATAAATACATTAGTTTTTGTTTTTTGATACATTATATATCTGTACTGATTGGGTCACAGTTGTTTTTCTTCACCGCCATGCGATAATAAACACATCTCACATGTTTACTAGGTTTCAGACAAGCTCAGACTACATAATGGAAGCATTTTTCCTGATGCAAAAAATGTCATATTATGTATGATCCCTTGCTTGACTTAAAGGTTAGATTTTACTTTAGCTTTAAACGCATTGAAGGGCAAATAAGAGGCAAAGAAGAGGGTAGCTTGTTATAAAAGGATATACCAAGCCCAACAAATGGCACGTAAGCACGTAATTTGTACTTATTTCTGGTGTTAACATTGTGAATATTACTGTTTTTAGTGTATAAATGTATATTTTGTCTAATATATAAGATGTTGGCTAAGATGAATTGCGATGCCACCGTGAGAATACCAATATGTTTAAAACACAAGAACATATTGCGCGCCGTGACCACCCCATGGACCAAACTAGCACATGGGCGCTAGACGACCCGTGTCTAGGCACCCTTGGTCCCCCTGCGACCGGTCAGGTCAGTGGCCCGGCCGCCTACCACGTTTCGGCCGCAGAGGATGCCAGCGAAATACTGACACTCCTCCCCTGCGGGCCCACCACGTCCGCCAACAGACGGTGGCGACCCCGTCAAGGCCGCGGAAGGTAGGGAGAACGGCGCACCGCAATACTCCTCTCCCGCCGCGGCCTCCAACCCTTAGCCGCGATGCCTCCCATACGACATCGCGGCCCGCCTCAGTTGCGATGTCGCCCAAGCGGCACCGCAACCTACGGTAGGTAGGTAGGCCAACAGGTAGGTTACCTACCTGTTGGCCGCTACGTCGTCGACTTCCTGGGAAAACCCCTGACGAGCGATCCCTCCTCGGGTTCCTCTTCGCTTCACCGTGGGTTGCCAAGCCACGGCTACTGAGCCCCCCCGCCTCGACAATGCGGGAACCTACCGGGGCCAGGCTATCCCTGGGATCAGATGTTGTCTACAAGATGGTGTGTGGTTGTCGTAATTAGTGCGTAGTTTACAGAAATGAAGTGAGAAGCACATGGATGGCATGTAACCTAGCTAGGACGCCAAATTCAATTCTGTTTATTGTTACTCTCTTTACGATTTACCTATCCGTAAATTGTAAAATTATGTTTATTGTAACAGACTACCTCACTTTTTTGAAATAAATAAATTATTATAAGTAACCGGTCTTCGTGGCGATGCTTGCGAGAAGCCTGTGAACGCAGCAGACCAGCACAGTGAACGTCTTTAGGCTAAGATGGTGGCCGCACCCTTGCATAACACACTATCGATCGGAATCTGAATCATTTCGAAGCAAATTGCTAATCTATTGCTTCATATGTTCGAAAAATTTGTCTGCTCGACAACGTAAATCACGCAATGAATGTTGTTGAACTGTCAAAATGAAACCGATTGATAGTGAGTTACGCCACGCCTATATAGTTCAAGCGAGTATTGTATTGTATAGATACTATACAATATACTCAGGCATGAGGCATCGGCATCGTCTGAAGGGATTAGCAAATAATACCTAGTTGTAGTAACACCTAGTATTCACCAGTCACGCACTATATTCAAATATATAGAATATCTTTATTTACATAAAATATTGTACATAAGAGGTCTTAAATATATATAGTTCCACATATTTTGCTTACTTTTTTCAGCATGCAAAAAATACTTTAAAAGTAAAACTATAAACAAAAAACTGAGATCATACTTAATGTAGTAAAAAAAAAAAATATTTAAAAAATTAAATTTATATAATATATGTATAAATTACTAGTGAGAATAGTGAGATCTGTGTAAATTACTAGTGAGAATAGTGATATTGGTGTTAATTTAAATATTTATGATAACTTAATTAATTTCAACTTGGCTTATAATTTAGGAATTCACTTGTAGTGTAGAACACATTATTAGAGAGTTTGTTCTGAAATAATTTAATGGTAGCTCTCAGATCTGTTCATATATATACATACTTTTATTAGATGTCTTTAGATATTAAAACTATCTCGGTCACTTCAAGTTCGGTTGATACAAGGCGCGCGGGAGTCTCCTGTCTCTCTCACTTATTCCCGCCTTCCTGTCATTCGCTTTTTAGTGCTCGCCACGAACGTACACGACATCTAACCCAGTTTAAGCGTAATTTTATTTAGTTTTTCCTTCTATTTAGCATAATAACGCTAAATATAATAACGCCTAAACGTATAAATGATGATAGATATGAAAAAATATTTAAGAAAATTAAAAAGCTAGAAAAACAATTACGGCGACGTCGTCATAATCGGTCTTCAAGTTATCCAGATCATCTGGTGACCAGTCGCAACGGTAGTAAACAACTCCGGACTAATATCAACTAATTACTTAGGCGATTATTGGTTAAATGAGATGTTAGTATAATGCATGTTTCAATTCTAAATTCATTATTGCATTCCCTAAGTCACCGTTGAGAACCATTAGTTTATAATCCATCGGTATTATTCCTATTAGATTGTAAACTGTCGAAAAATTGTGAAATGGGTGAAATGGGTTAGGTTAGGTTAGGTTAGAACTGTGACTAACCGCGCGCGAGCCGAGCGAGCGAAGCGAGCGATGCCGCGGCAGTTGTCAGCAAGTGCTACTTCCAATACAAGTTGCTCGTAGCTAAACAGGCTATTTAGTATTAGCGCAAGGTGCACTTCTAACTAGCTCAACAGAACTATATTCCGTACAGTCACGAGCAAAAATATGTATACACATAACAAAATTCATATTTGTTTTTTCTCGCGTAATAACAATTGCAACTTTGAGATAAGGCCTATTTCATAATAGTATGTGTTTCAAAATATTATATTTGTATCAATATGAAATTACAATCAATACAGTAGGAGAAAATCAATTTTAAAAGTTGCTCAATGTATACTTATTGGTGCTCATGACTGTACATATATTTTACTGAATCTACATACTTATAAAGGGTTATTGGTTATTATATGTCGGCAATTCATTAAGACAAGACAAAAAACAGCCACAACACGACAACAAAGACAAGTTCTACAGGACATCACAAAGTCAAGCTAGTGCAAAGTGAAGTGTTACTAACATAGCCTTATCTATTATCACAAGATTTTCATAATAAAAATGTGTATATTTTAGGTATTTTAGGTTAAGGTATTTGTCTATAGGCCTATGTCGCCTGAAATAAACGGTATGTTTATAATTAAGGGGATACATCCCCTTCCCTCCCACAGGAGAGGGAAGGAGAGAGAGCAGGAGAGGGGGAGGTCCTACAGGAGAGGTCATTTGCAACCAGAGACCCCTAATGACTTCAATAGAAATGTCAACCATTTTTTTTCTGCAAAAATCGACCATTTTAATAAAAAAATCTGCTCAAAATTATGAAAATTGTAACGATTTGTAGCTCTGAATTAAAAACTATTAAAGATAATTGTCATTTTATGGTTGACTAGCAGCCGGGTTTACCCGCGTAAGTCTCGAATCCGTCGGAATATCGGGATAAAAAGTATCATATGAGTTAATCCAGGTTATAAACTATATGTGTGCCAAATTTGATCAAAATCCGTTGAGTAGTTTTTGCGTGAAAGAGTAACAAACAGCCATCCTCACAAACTTTTGCGTTTATAATATTACTAGGTTTTGTCACCGTCACGATATTATAGAAAGCGAATGACTGTCCTTTTTGTGAAAAAATGAAAAAGTAACATGTTCCCAGGGAGTTCCATTTTCGAATTCCGTAATTGATTTTTATTTTTATTTTTTTTACTGTAAGTGGCCAGTTCCAGAAACTTTCAGTATGCTCCACGTGGACAGCTCAACGCATAAATGTCTCGATCCTCAAACAACTTAAGAGAAAGCACAAAAACTGTCTTCAACCTGCCTACAATGCGTCGAGAGATACTTCGGCAACATTGCCCGCAGATATACCAACAACATGAAACTCTAAGGATGACAGAAAAGATAAGAGGGTAAAAGACCTAGAAGCCGAACACCAAAATGGTGGTTGGATCAAATATCTGAGCAACTGGAGGTACTTCAGCGCCGAACTCCGCCAGGCAACAGATGGAGAAAGACCGTTGACAATTTGAAACGGAGTCACGATTTTCAGCAGTGAGAGAGCGATTGAGAAGAGAGTTGGATCAAATCAGAAGAACGGCTGGATGGAGACGATGGAGTGCTGCATCCAATACATTAGATATCGGTTCTATAATAGAACTATGTATAAGTAATGTTAATCATGATGATTCTATTGCACGAACAGTTGTCGACGGAAATTGTAATATTATTCCGGAATAGCACTGCTTTGTTTTGTTTTGTTTAATTTATTCTGTAATGAATAGTCTAAAATAAAGTTATTATTATTTACGGGAGTGTTTTTTCTTTTCTCAGCTCTTAGGCTGGCTTTAGCTACATTTACGGGCCGAAGCAAGTAAATGCACCGTGTGGTGTGTATTTAAAATAAGGGTGTGTTTTCTTCATGTAACTGCATGAATTTCCTAACTATTCCGCAGGTGTTTAAGATGGCAGCTTTCTGTAAGTATAAATGGATTAAAAAATGAATTGATTTCTATAAATGGATTAGAAAGAAAAAAGAAAGAAAGAAAAACTGTTTATTCAACAAGAAAGTGACGCACATACATAAATAACATTATTGCATAACAGCAGCTTAAAAACAAACAAATGGGAAACTATTAAAAAAAATATTATAAATAAGTGGACGGAAATATGCGTCACTACCGCACGAAACGGCTAACGCTCAGCATAATGCCGTGGCCCGTGCACGAGGGCACGGATCCACGGCGCTGCTTTACAGCGTAAGCCGGTGTATCACTGTCTGGGAACAATAAATAAAACATCAATTAAGTACTCATTGGGAAATGACAAACAATGGGTGCAACTGTGTTACAATACCTAATGACTGTGTCATTGTTTATAGTGTTTGTGAGTGAATGTGGAATAGAATGACCCTAATCTAATCCTCGGAGCTGGCTGGTGGGCAACCGACCTGGCACATTTGCGCCATGCTTACCAAAAACAGTATGGTAAGAAAATAATAATTATGTAAATAATATGTATGACAAAGTTAAGGAGATAATAACTGAACTATAATCTTCTAAATCTATTAGTATTAGTGGATGGGATGAGCGAGAATTTAAATTTGTATGGCAAAATTTCTATTCACTCTCTGCCCATCTTTTGTGTAAAAGGTCTAGATGCACGAGGATGTGCGAGGCGAGAATTGAAATATTTGTTAGTACAATATTGAACTTTATTGCTCTAAGAATAGAGTATTTATTTACTTTATAAAACGTATATACAAATCTCGCACCGGCCATCGACGACCCGTACGGTCTCTCTCCGTCAAGCGCTGACTCTCTATGGCTCGCGCTGGCACGCGCTGGCACGCGCCGTCTCACTCCGACCATTGCGAGACATCGCTGCATACTAGGAGTCGGCGATACAGATCCTATATAGATACAATATCTATGTATCGGCACGATATCCAATACCTATATATCGGCGGGCACTGTATCTATATTATATTAGGTATCAGCGTACCTATAGAGTTTATGTTGGTATGAGTCAAATATCGTTCAAACTGATTCGGGTACGGTACCCGAATCAGTTTGAACATCGTTTATAATACTGTGGTACCATGTTAAATTACGATGCGCGCGGGAGTGATTTTCTATAGTATAGTAGTTTATCTACTATACTATAATATGAACGAGTGAAAGAGTGCGATACGCTTATAATAATAATAATAATAAATTTATTTGCTAGAATATTGTTGTTACATAGGTGTTACACTTAATATGATGTCCATAATATTCTGCTGTTTCCAGCGTGCAAATATTTCAAAGAATAAAAATTAATAATAAACCATACAATGTCTAGAATAAGGTAAAAGTTAACGACTATGAAATACAGTGTCAGGGGTTATTTTATAATGTAAAGAGTTATTAAATACAATGTCGGGGTTATTAATTATAATGTCAAGAATGATTGAATACAATGTCAAGGGTTATTAATTATAATGTCAAGAATTATTAAATACAATGAAGATAGAAAAATTTCAATACATAGTCATAGAAATGAAATTCCATTCAATTATTAAGAGGTAAGTTGTCGTCTAATTTAAATTTTGAATCAAATTTTTCATTTAAAAAATCATTCATTGAGTAATAACACTTTTGCAATAGAAAGTTAAATAATTTCTTTTTAAATGTCATGAGGAAGACTTTTAAAAACATTCGGTAATTTATTATAAATTTGAATTGCCATACAGTAAACATTATTCGAAAATAGTTTAATTCTCTGTTGGGGTGCACAGAATTTGTGGATATCGACTTTTCCTTATTACAACATCATTGTGTAATTGAAATAAAGCTAAGTTTTTCCGTACAAAGATACAGAGTTCGAATATATATAAAGAAGGTAGTGGTAATATTTTTAATTTTTTAAAGATTGGGACACAGCTTTGTAATGGATGGGCTTTAGTCATTGATCGAATACATTTCTTTTGGGCTCGGAATACTTTAATAGCGTCAACAGAATTTCCCCATATAATGATTCCGTAACGGAGAATTGATGCTACGTAACCATGATAAGCACAAAGTGCTGCATTGATACCTCCTACGCGAGTTATTCGGTTTAAAACAAATACAAATCTTTGCAGCTTAGTGCATAATTTGTCAATATGTACTTTCCAGTTGCAATATTTATCTAACGTTATCCCCAAAAAAGAAGCACTATCAACCTCTTCTACAGCGTTATTAGCATATCTAATTTCTAATTGGTGACGTTTGCTATTGTAAGCTTGGAACTGTATAAGTTTGGTTTTACTAAAATTGACATGTAGATTGTTGTCTTTTAGCCATTCTATTATTTTGTTTAACGTATCATTAATCTCTTTTTCGTATTTGGAGATATTGTTATCGGTGAGTTCAATACTAAGCATTGTATCGTCGGCGTACAGAATGCAAGAATATGGGGTTACGTTGGGCAAATCATTGATATATAGTAAGAACAAAAAGGGTCCTAATATACTGCCCTGGGGAACACCACATGAGTTTTGACGATAATTGGATCTATGTATTTTATTTTCTGATAAAGTACGCCTCGATATTTCTACGCATTGTTGGCGATTATTTAGATAAGATTCAATCCATTGTAATGCGTTTCCCCTAACACCAGAACGATTTAGTTTGAAGAGAAGCAGTTTGTGATCTACGAAGTCAAATGCTTTTGACATATCGAGAAATATCGATGCTATTGGTCTTTTCTCATTCAGACTAGAGGTAATCATTTTCACGAGAGAAAAACATGCAAGAGTTGTTGATTTATTTTTTCTGAAACCGAACTGTTCCTCTTTTAAAATTGAGTGTTTTATTATAAAGGAGTGCAGTTTATCGTACATAATTCTTTCAAAAATTTTAGAAATTACGGGTATTAGAGTAATCGGTCGATAGTTATTCATGTCATTTTTATCTCCTTTTTTGTATAAAGGTTTGACTATGGACAATTTTAGTCTGGCGGGGAATAAACCTTGAAATAATTATAGATTAATAATGTGGGCGAGTGGATGAGATATATATTTAGAGCAACGTTTAAGAATTTTCGTATTGATTTCGCCATACCCGGTTGAGTTAGTTGAGTTTAAAGAATTAATAATTTTATACACAGTATCTTCATTAGTTGGAGTCAAGAAAATGGTATCCGATATGTCAGTGATGGTATGTTTGTAGTCAATGTGTGTTTCAGAATTAGAGATATTAGGTTTGTTTGTCATGTTTATAAAAAAGTCATTAAATTTATTGGCAATTTTATCAGCATTAGTGTATGTGCATTGATCATCTATGATAGTGGTAATTTCAGTGTTATTATCGATATCTATACTATTCTTTTTAATAATGTCCCAGGCGGCTTTACATTTATTGTTCGATTCAAGAATATAACTAATACTAATTTTAAACATTATTTACAGGAGTTAAATACCGATTAAGTACATTATTTTATAAACACTTGTAAACAAGAAACTAATAAACGTCAAAAGATTTAAAATCATATGGCATTCACAATAAAAAGTAGTTTTGAATTAATTTTCACTGTTCAATTCACTGATTACTACCTAGGGTATATAAATAGGTAATAAAACCGAAACCACTGTACTAGTTTTATTTCAGTGATATATTATCAACACTACCTACCAAAGAATACATTCACATTTCGCAGTTACAAATAAAATACAGTGATGTTTGTGTATGTACTACATATATCGAACAAAACCGAAACCTAAAAATCACAGTAGCACTTTCGATTCTGAGTTCCACACAGGTTCAACCAATATATAGATATTGAAATATATATGCGATATCCGCTATTCTAAACCGATACATAGATACGATTTGATACAGTCTAAAAGCGATATTACCCATGCCTACTGCCTACTATACTCTCCAGTTCCCGGCCAGCACGTGAAGGTGGTTTTACACCGACGAGGCGAGGCGTAGATGGGATGGACGAGAATTGAAATCACGCTTACCCGTTTACACGGAAAGATGTCCATTGCTATACCGCGCCGTCGCGCGATGGCCAGCGTTGCCTCGCGGCGGCTCGCGATGTCACGCGCCGGCTCGCGCTATTACGCGCCGCTCAGCCAGCCGGTTATTAATTATAAATTAAAGTCACTTTTCATGCCTGTCTGTATGACTGCGATGTTCTTCTAAACTACGCACCGTTTTGATGGTTTTCGCCATCACTTAGATAATTTATTTCGGAAGGTTTATGCGTGTAATAAATTAATATTAAACCAACATATTAATTAAAAAGAAATCTCGATGTTTTTTTAAGGCGTAAAAAGCATGCGAAGCAGGGGTGGGTTGCTAGTAATAAAGTATAAAAGGTGATTTTTGTTTGTTTGTCCCGTACCTACCTATGCGTTCCTAAACCAGTCATCCGATTGCGGTGAAACTTTGGTATGTTGACGTTCGCACACCCGTGAAGGTACAGACGCCAGCACATCAAGCTACTACAACTTGAAATCCTAAATACAAAATCAGCTGCAAAAAAATGTAGGATTTTGACGAGTTATGCGAACATGAATGTATGGGACAGCTGATTATTTTTCACGATTTGGTTTGGTAAAAGATTTTTGTTATCATGAGTACAATCATATGTTTAAGTATCGGTCACTGATTACCAGTTACCCTATATATCCTTCACCAGCGGTGGCACGGTTAGGTACACGTTTTCAAAAATGCAAAAAACTGTCACATGGAAATACACGAGCGCGTCATATATTGATAATGTATAGTATACTCGTATGCCCCACGTGTGTCTGATGACGGAGATATGTTAATCTGCCGGTTTGCATTGTGAGATATACTTTTTTCGAGTGCCTCTCATTTTTAGAGTGGATGTTAAGTGAACCCGGAAGAAGCTCCTATTCAAAAGACTGAAGATTCGGACGTGACGCAAGCTCGTGGCGGCCTTACTAAAATGCAAAAAAAAAAACACTATTTTGAAATACTCAAGCGCGTCAGATTATTATTATTATAGCTGATGTCCTAGTGTGCTGACCCATAATCTGGCGATTATTTGGTGAGATTTTCTTAAACTGACGTTTTGAAAAGAATCTCGTTCATGTTTTTTTTTATAATGTGTAACAAATAAAATACACGAAAAAACGCATGCAAATAAAAAAAACAATTTCTTTTAATTATAATACGGTAAGTATTATTCAGAAAAAAGTAGTAGGTACAATGAAATAAAAATTTCAAAAATGTATTGGTTTATCTTCATCTTCATCCGTAGATTTATCGTCATACAGCAAGTGTAGCTTGTACCAAAACTATCTAGCATGCCATTGTGACATTCACCAATCAGAAGTTGTTATGACACGGCATGCAAGCTACTTGCTTACTTTCATGCAAGTTACAGGCATGTGTATTCTCGCCCTCACTGCAGGAATAGTAATGAACTATTACTGTCTATTTATTTGTCAGAATATTGTTACAGAGTTGTTACATGGTTTTAAAAGTTCATAATATTCTGCCGTTTCCGGCGTAGGTGGGTGTTTCTTCGTTTTGGCGAAAAACACTTTCCAGTGGCATATGTTTTTTCTGGAAACAATTTAACACTGAGGCTCATGGCTCATGGGATGAACTTGAAGGCGTATTATTCAATATATGCTTATACCTGTCGAAAACAAAGAAAACTAACAAAACATCACGCAAATCGTCATTCACCTCCGTTTCCAAACACCACCACTTAAAGTCTTGGTGTCGTAATACAAGCGACGGAATGAAAAAAAAATACTTGACGATAATTTTAAACTAATACTAAATAAATAATAATAATGTTTGCAAATATGATTGCATATATTGAATAATGCACCTTCAAGTTCATCCCATCATATTTTTAGCAAAACAGTCTGTGTTTAATTTATTGATTTGAGAAAAAAAATCATATGCCACCAATGATGTGTTTTTAGCAAAAACAAATATACATTTTCATGGTTTTGGTTAGTAAATATAAAATTGAATAAGGATAACATTTAAATTACATATTAGTCTAATATTAGATAAGGAAATGTCAAAAATATTAAATTAAGTCAAAGAGACCAGAAGAGAATATAATTATTTCCTAAAATAAATAATTCATCAAATAAAATCATTAGTCGAGTTCGAGTAGTTAAATTAGGTAATTACTTTTTAAATCAATATTTATACTTTAATTATATAAGAGATAATTTAATAATTTATATTTAAATGTCATACAATTAAGTGTTGTATAACAATCTGGTTTATTATTACAAAATACACTATTAGAAAATAGTTTTTTATTTCCTCCAGCTGTACACGAAGTATGTGAACTTTGCTTCTATGTCTGCAGCGGCACGCTCTAAACTTTATTGACGATTTTTGTTACTTCGGCTTGTGGAAATCGGCAGATTATATTTTCCCGTTATTCTTGAATTAGGTTCACTTTTATTATTACTTTCAGGAAGGTTTTAGTATATAATATAATACATTAGGTAATTATTCTTATGTACGATGTTATATGCATAAATGTACTGCATCTCCAGCATTTCCAAGCGGATTTTGATTATTCTTCTTTTCATTCGTCTTAGGCTTATTTAATTGTATATTCAACTAAAAATGGTAAAATAAATTTACTTTAAGAAAGTTAAAATCGACTTCAAAAACCAAAAACGAATAAAATAACTTTCTTAAAAAACTTACAGCTTCTGAAGTCAGTGTCTTCATTTCTTCAATGCACCTTAGCTTGGCACCGACCTCAGAAGCTGTTAAGTTTTTTAAGAAAGTTTTTTTATTCGTTTTAGACTTTTTACTTTTTTTAAAGTAAATATTTTCTATTCTGATCGGCTGCCCTAGACGCGTGCCTCTATCTAGAGCGCTTATACAGGTTGTCCTCAAGGTCATTTCCAAACTTTTTAACCCTGAGAATGTTGGTGCAATTTTTTACGGTTCAAAAGTTATGACCAATTTTTGTTTTTTTCAATCACTTCGCATAGTGCTCAATGAAAAAAATCATAAAAAAAACTAGCAAAGCTATCAATTACTTTTTTTTTTTCAAAACGTTGAAACATAGAAAATTGTAAAAATACGACCTCTTTGTTAATAAAAATCTGTAACTTTTAAACTATTAAGAATATTCCAGTGATTCATACCTCCAAAGAATCCTATGACTTGGACCAGTTTTTGTAATACGTGGTCAACTTTCGCTAGTGTAACTTTTTCCCATAAAAGTCGCTCGAAAATTGAGTAAAACTTCTGCCAGACCGAAGACTTTGCAGTAACTGTTTTTTATTATTGAACACATGTTTTCTAGATGCGTATAAGTATTACCAAAAGAAAGGCCCACTTTTCTACAAAGTTCTGAAAAAAAAGTAATTGATAGCTTTGCTAGTTTTTTTTATGATTTTTTTCATTGAGCACTATGCGAAGTGATTGAAAAAAACAAAAATTGGTCATAACTTTTGAACCGTAAAAAATTGCACCAACATTCTCGGGTTAAAAAGTTTGGAAATGACCTTGCCTACACTCCTATTCGATTTGATCCATACTTCCAGGGACACCCTGTATATGGTGGAGGTACTCAACAGGGTGCAAGGTATCCCCCTTATGTTAAATCCCAAAATCCCTAATGGGCTCCCCCACCATAAGCCTCGTCTGTTTGGCGTTTTCACTAGCCGTCCCCCGACGCGACGTCGCTTGGATCAGAATATTACTACAACTTATATTAAACTTAAAGGGCCAATACATTTTATTTTATTACTTTTTAAAGGATTTTGTTTGTGCCGAGGTTTTTTTTAATTTTTATATTAATTAGTAGCTGTTGCCCGAGACTTCTAATGATACATACTTATTTTAGGTATTATAATTATGTACTAGTAGACACGTGCCTCGCTTAAATTTGCGCAGCTGTATGTATTTTGCCCACCGTAAAGTTAGTTACTAATTGACCCTCATTACTTTTACTACTCCATCATTAGACCCTGATTACCTATTATAAATATCTATACACATTCGGCCTTTAAGTATTGTCAACAAGTATAATAATAGATCATAAAATTTAAAATACACTGTACTTTCAAAAAATGTTTTTTTTATTTGTAAAGTTAATATTTTAGAATAAAAATATTGAAATCAAATTTATTCAAAATGTCCACCACCATTCGCCACGCAGGCCTTTAGTCTCCGCGGCCAGTCAAAAATCGTAGCACGAACTATAGGGGAGCCGGGGGGAATGGAAGTCAGTGGGTAATGGCGGTCGATTCTAAATTAATTGAACCTAAAGCTTTACAGAATACGGCTTTGTCGCACGGGACTTAGCTCTGTACCCCTCCCGCACTGGCCAATACTACGGCCCACCAGTCACGCTCGCATCACCGGGAGCGACACACGTGTCAAAGGTGAGGGACCGTTGTAAAATTTCAGAAATTTCGATCGGAAACGTAAGTATCTATATTTGTTAATTTTGTGTATAAAATAATCTCACAGTGTAGTACTGGAACTAAACTTATGTTTATTAATGCAAGTTATTAGATATTCTGATGTTTATTGTGTAATAATTCAAATCTAGCAAACAAACCATCACTGGGGTAATGAGAGTCAATTGACCCCTTTCCCCGCAACGTCTTTTATTATGATAAAACTTTTTTGTTAATTTCAGATGCCAAGGGACTGGACAAGAAGGACGTCTAAAGCCAGTTGGACTACAGGTGACCTGCAGACAGCTGCTGTACGCATTAGACAAGGCGTTTCAATACGCAAAGTTGCCGAGGAAACTGGTATTCCTTTCAGCACATTACGTATACAAAGAACGATAAAGAAAGATGAATTCAAACCTCCAAAATTAGGAAGACATGCCGTTTTTAATGAAGAGCAGGAAAAAATACTGGTACCGTTGCCGTCTCTGTGCTGGATGGGCCCATGAGGCATGTACAGGATGTGATGATCCAAGTCGCTATCGCTGTAATTTTTGCATTTAATTCGATTTTTATACTATTCTTTGTTATGATTCCATTGGGCTATCATTTCTAACTTTTAATTTTGTTAATTCTTACTTGTTTCTTAAAAGAGATAATAATTTTGTTAATTTCTTTGTTTTATAAATTTGACTCTTATTCCCCCATTCACTGACTTTCATTTCCCTTACATGTGGGTAATTGGAGTCAAAACTACTTTTTTGTTTTTTAATTATAATTATGTTTATGGTAGTGATATCCAAAAAAGGGTTATGTAACTCGATAACTTATTAGTTTTTAAAGATAAGTCAATGTGAACCAATTATAAAACTGAATATTAGTGATTACAATAACGAGTTTTTCTTAAGTGACTCCCAATTCCCCCAACTCCCCTATTCATATTCTATTTCGGCCACTGCTGTTCTCAGTGAAGACTTCAGACTCACCAAATTTTTATGAGGCTTAGCGCCGACTTTCTCCTCCATCACCTGTCATATTTTGTAATCTAAAGGATTAAGGTCAGGGCTGTAGAAGAGCCAATCTTCATGCTTTATCAAATCGATGTTGTTGAGCTCGAACCACGCCTGGGTGGTTCTGGCCTTGTGCGCCGGTGCGGAGTCCTGTTGAAACGTCCAAAGCCGTCATCGAAAGAGCGTCTGAGGTAGATATTTTACGATAGGATCCAAAACAGTGTCTTGGTAAACTTTGGCACCGGTTTTTACACCTTTTTCGCAGAAATGAACTTCAGTCGGGCCAAAATACGAAACTCCCAGCCAAATCATCAATGATGAAGGATGAGGGCCATGTTGCACTCGGGGAATGGCATTACCAGCTTCTGCAGAACATGTAGCGTACACCCTATTTTTTTTCCGTGGAGAAATGCTCATGCATACTGCACTACCACCGGGAGATAGTGCAGTTAAGTGGGACTCCAACCCACTAAAACTCCACGGTGTCCTCCTCTGCCGCTTATGGCGGGAACACAGGCACGCGTTAGTTCTCACCGCGAACCTGCCGCGGCTGTCCGTCACCGGACCCTCCTCTGGGGAGCACTCCCTATCACCGACGCACAAGAACACATTGCGCGCCGTGACCACCCCATGGACCAAACCAGCACATAGGCGCTAGACGATACCCTAGGCACCCTTGGTCCCCCTGTGACCGGTCAGGTCAGTAGCCGGTAAATCAGCACTTTTCGAACGTCAAAATTACATAAGACAGCCCCCCAAAACGCCCGCCCTTCAACACTTCCTAGTGCTTTAGCTGAGGAGAAGTGGCGCAACAAACTCCCCAGCAGCACAGCTGTCTATTCAGTTAAATTAAAAAAAAAATTCTATACAACACTGCGCAAATTACATGTAAGTACATTACGCAACACAAACATTAAATTAAATTCAATTATTTGCTATAAGTCAGCTAGCACACGCCAATATACCAAAAAAAAGAAAAGAAAAAAATCGAAAAATCGAAAACTATACTCAAGCAGAAACAAAACTACAAAACTAAAAACGTAAGCAGAATTTTTTATACCTATATTAAAAGCCTCCAATAATAAAGGGCGTGCCCACTTACATATAGCCGTACATGTAGTCGTAACTCGAAGTCACAAATGATAAACTAGGACCATCGAAGTAAAATAAACAACGAGTTAAATTACTACTACCAAAACAAAACCAAGGTCAGCAAGACGACCAGTCACCACAAGAAGCACCCGTTCACGAGCATAACACAAAGATCAGCCATTACCCCCCTCGCCATATTTGAGGGAAGGAGGCAATCCGACCCCCGACGCTACCGCAAGCAGTGACATCTAAGAGAGCATGACGAACTTGCTACCGGTTGCTCAGGCAAGAATAATTATAATCAATTGTCGAGGTCACCAAATCACTACATATTGCAATACCACTCATAAAAAAAACATTGTAATGAGTAGATTATGTCAATGATAAATAAAAATAAAATTAAAACACCTTTACAGTCAAAGAAAATAAATAATAGGTCGGCGAAAAAGTTTCTTCGCATTTTTTAAGAAAATTCAAAACATTTTTTAATATAGTTTATTTACATTTAACTAAAGTATATGGGTACCATTTTGTTCGATAACTTTTTGCCATCTTGTAGGTAGGGACATGATCCCATTGCTATAGAAATTTTGGGACTTCTGGTCAAAATACCGCGACAAGTGGTTTTGGCAGTCCTCTCGTGATGTTAACCTGACACTGCCTAAAGAATTCTGAAGAGACCGAAACAGGTGGAAATCTGAAGGTGTAAGGTCAGGACTATACGGCGGATGCATTAACACCTCCCAGCCAAACTCTCTTAATTTTTGCTGAGTGGCTAAAGATGTGTGAGGTCTAGCGTTATCATGATAAAAAACCACACCCCTTCTGTTGATTAATTCCGGCCGCTTTCTCTCAACTTCTTGCTTTAATCTCATCAGTTGTTCGCAGTAGAGTTCAGAATCGATGGTCCTGCCTGGTGGTAACAGCTCATAATGAATAATGCCCTTCCAATCCCACCACACACACAGCATCACCTTGTTGCGAGTTAACCCGGGTTTCGCCACAGTCTGTGAAGCCTGACCGGCCTTTGACCACGACCTTTTTCGCACGTTCTTGTCATACGTGATCCACTTTTCATCACTAGTTATCAGCTTTTTCAAAAATGGTTCGGTTTCATTACTTCGTAATAAAGAATCACAAATGAGTACACGGTTCATTAGGTTTCTTTCAGTGAGCTCGTGAGGTACCCAAATGTCGAGCTTTTTTGTGTACCCAGTTTGTTTCAAATGCGCCAAAACTGTTTTGTGGTCAATTTCCAGTTCTTCAGCTACGTCGTAACTACTGATATGTCGATCTTGCTCCACTTTTTCAAAAATGGCATCCATTTTATCCGTAATAGGGCGACCAGAGCGACGTGCATCTTTGACATCAAAATTTCCGGATTGAAAACGCTTAAACCAAATTTGTGCTACTCTCACAGACACTACACTAGGTCTATAAACATCGCAAATTTCTTTCGCGGCTTGCGTTGCATTTTTACCTTTTTAGTAGTAAAATTTTAAATTGTATCGAATTTCTTCATTAGATTCACTCATCTTGACGGTACGAAAAACAAATGAAAATCACACATTTTCCTAATTTGAATTTGGAATTATGTTCTTTAAAATTTAAACTTTCAGTGATACCAAAACCAGCCAGATACAAATAGTATAGCCAAAGAGATTTTATTACAAGTTCATACATACTATAATGCGAAAAGACTTTTTCCCCAACCTAATAATTATATGAACTCATAACCTGTCAGTAGGTAAGCTAATTTTGGATAAAGAACATAAACATTGTCTTAAGTTAAACACAGCGACCAACTATTCTTATCGTATAAGTAATCGTTGATAGAATAGTATGTCTTTGAACAAAGGTTAGATTTTACTTTAGCTTTAAACGCATATTTGTCCTTATTACTGGTGTTAACATTGTGAATATCTATATATATTTTGTCTAATATATAAGATGTTGGCGAAGATGAATTGTGATGCCACCGTGAGAATACCAATATGTTTCAAAATATCTCTCAGAGAAACTCTGGCACCAAGCTGGTAAATTGCTGAAATTTTTAGTTTTCTTAAAATACCTCCTAAGGGGTGATGGCGAGCCGCCAAAGTTTGTATAGAATAAATTTAACGCGCGGTCCGAGTAACGAAACTCAGTATTTATACTTGAGACCAAAAATAAAAAAAAATAACGTGTAACAGGGTTTTTCGAAAATCTACCCCTAATGGGGTGAAAAGGGGTAAATTATTTTACAGGGAGGATTTTACTGCGGGGCTTGATTAGCTCCTAAATTGGTGTAAATAATCTTTCAGTCAAGTTACGGTTAACAGGGAATACATTGGTAGGTTTATATGAAAAATCTTATTCATTTGGTTAATTAACTTGAAATTTGGCACAAATACTTGCCTAAGTAAGTATTAAAGTTTGTCATTATTAGTTTTTCAAAACTACCCCTCAAATTGGGGCTTGGATGTTAAAATTTGTATGGAAGAATTTTAAAGCGCGGTCCGATTAGCTCAAAACTCATTATTTATACTTTTAACAGAAAATAAACAATAATAAGTTTTTGGGTGTTTTGAAAGTTGATCCCTGAAGAAAAGTCGATCTCTGAAGGGGCACAAAGGGGTAATAAAATTTTTAAGGGGAGGATTTTACAGGGTGGCTTTATTAACTAAAAAAAAGGTATGAATAATCTTTGAGCCAACTTATGGAAACTTCTCAAACGAGTTTTAAAAATTCCTGTGGGGGTGAAAAGTGGGGATATAGTTTATGATTGTGAAAATTCTTATTTCTTTGCCTAACTTGAAAATTAACAATATTTGCCTCAGTAAATAATAAAGATTGACACTAAGCTTTTTAAAATGACCGACCGACCCGACCGTCACAGAGGATTTAGGGGGTGTCAAAGTTAGTAAGGAAAAATTTTAACGCATTGTCGGATTAACTCGAAACTCGGTACGGCCGTTTGAGTACTTTATGCGGCCTATCCAAATGTCCTTTCTTTGATATTGTTCGCGCTAAGCTCCTTAGGTACTGAGTTGAGCTTTACGATTACTGACAAATGCTAGCACTGACTGGACAGGTCCATTAAAATCTGTGTGATTCTTTTCTCAAAAGATCATTCCAGACGCTAATCTGCATGGTCTTCACTTGGTCTGACGAAGATTATGTCTGGACTTTAAAAAAGACTTTAACTCCTGAGTTTGTTTCGCCATTTATTCTCAGGGGTAGTCAGAATAAAAATGAAATGTTATGACGTTCAAGAGTGATATCGAATTGATTATAAATATATTATATAATAAACTTCATTTAATTTCAATACATAAAACCAAAAATAAATAAGTACGTGTTTCAGGGTTATTAAAAAATCGAAAAATAGCGAAAGTAAGTTTGTTTGTTTGTTACCTTTTCACGCCTAAACCACTGAAACGATCATCCTGAAATTTTGCATATAAGTTGTCAGGTGTATAGAAACGGACATAGGGTACCTTTCATCCCGAAAAAAATACTGTTTCCAAGGAAGACAACAATAACGTTCTTATGATAATAGATGGCGCCACGGACACGATGATTCGAAAGACATTTCGAATCATGATCGAATTACGTATTATTGCAACTTTAGTAGTGTGTTAAGAGTTTTCCTTTTTTAATTTCGGTACCTCATATATTTTGTGAGTCTAGAGTGACGATAGACCGGTTTTTCTTCCTCCTAACTATCCTAACTAATATTATAAATGCGAAAGTGAATTTGTTTGTTACGCTTTCACGCTAAAATGGTTGAACGGATTCAGATGAAATTGGCACACAGATATGCCATGACCTGGAAAAGGACATAGGCTACTTTTATCGACATACCATGCGGGCGAAGCCGCAGGCGGATGCTAGTCATATATATTTTGCTCTCATTTCAATGATATTAATATGCAATAAGATTAATTATATAAATTACAGTACCAATAGGTTGGTGACGTTATAGAAATATATATTATAGCTGCGTGTGCAGTCGCTCAAACATAATATTGAAAATATATCGTAATATGCCTAGCTATTACTAGCCGTGATGATGATGTGATATTACTATAGTACCTGGGGGCCAACCATCACCTCTTGAAGCAGCATTATTTTAATATTACTTCAGTGTGAGAACGAGATGGAGCTATACAGACAGGACGTCTAGCTCCATCACTTTCCCACACTCAAATAAGATTAAAATGCTTTAAGGTGCTGGTCTAGCTCACGTCTCATCACGTCTGTGATGGCAGCGAACGAGCGTATAAAAACGCCGTGTCTATGTTGCAGATGGATTGTCGAATCCGCTGTTTTATATAACCGCTATCTATTTTACAAAACAGATAGCGGTTATATAAAACAGCGGATTATATTACATATAATTATAAAACAGCGGCTATAATTTCGATAAATGACATTATTAATTGTAGAAGGATTCGATAATTGGACGAGAATTGAGAGCGAAAGGAGACAATTTTTTTTGGGCCCACTATATTCCACATAAAAAAGTGATCATCTTATTATAATTAACAGACCAAAAATTAAATAAAATAATGAAATATTACTATAGTAAAAAGTTTTATGGCAAAAAATGCGTGTTTAGGAGCGTTTTTAGGTTCATTTTAGGTAGGGGGTTTATTATATTTTATATATTATATTTTTGGTGGGTGGTTGATGTCGTAAATGACAGAATTAAACGGGACTACAAATTGTTCCTTCAGGAATATTTCAATACAGCATCATCCCACCTCATACTTGACTTTAAAATAGCTGCTGTATTAATAAATCGATTTCATACTTAAATCCGTGATAGGTATTTTTATGCTGAACAGATATTAGCGATTGCTCGAGCAAAACTAAACAATCCAAGCCATTTAGCCTCTTATGTAGAAATGCGCAATTTAAACAAAGTGAGAGTGCAATTTTCCAGCATTGATGGTAGTGAGCTGGATAATTTTCCTTAATTGACATTCCACGACCTAATTCTTCGGGCTTGCGGATGGCGAGCAACGGGTAGCTCGCCGTCCGTAACCGGGTCGACGGCGCGTTGTGTTCCCCGCGCGTCTCAAAGAGATGTCAGCACTAGCTGAAGGGGTCCGCTAGGGCCGATGCCCGCCAGGGTTGCGGGTTGTTCGAAAGAGTTACCGTGGCCCTGGCACAGGCAACTGAAGGAACACGGGTGGGTTTTAGTCAGTAGAAGTCTGACACGCCCTCCCACTCCACCCAGAGCGGGAGAAGTTATTTGATGATTTCCCATCCACAAAATAAAAAGGACCTAATTCTATTTGCTCTAGGAATTTATCAAATCAAACAATCTCGTTCGTACTATGGAGAGCATGTCATGGCCTCCAAACAATTCAAAATCGGGTGCTTACTCTTGATTCCAATTCCGACCGATCGACATTGGAATTTTAACGTTTCGTACTCTTGAATTCGACGCTAGCGCCAGATTGTTATTGAATTGCGTGTCCATTAGGAGGAACTAAGTGGAATCGGGATCGGGCTTGGCGTGCGGTAAACGCTACTCTTGAGTTTATTTTGACAGCTGTGTATTGCGTCAATATTGCGTTGGAATTGTTTGTTGATTGTGATTTTTCCAATAACAAAAGTGTAACTTTTTAGAAATTGTTTTGCGTTTTAAGTGGTTTTCCGTAAATAATAAGTTAAAATATGGCACGATTAGCATTAATATACAATGCTTTACATAATTCCCATAAAAAAACAATTGAAACAAAGACGAGATGAGCGTCGAATGATGCGTTATAGGTACGGACAAAGCTTTTTCTATGAATGAATACGAATTTAAAGCAAATTATAGAGTGAATAAGGATTTGTTTGAGGAGATCTACCAATACTAAAAATATGCATTAATTTCAATGAAATTACTGTAGGTATGTAACGATTATTAATACCTACTTCATTATTTTGAATTACCTTTAGCTATGCCTGGGTTTTGCTTCAAGAATTCTACCAAACCTTCTAATTGGGCGTAACTAAGACGATTTGCCATTGTAACTCAAATGCGAAAACTTTTATTATGTACAACATATTATAATTTAAAATATAGACCAAGAAAATAACTAACAAAAATACTTCATTAATTAAAATTTTAAAAACATTAGGTACTTTAAATAAGAACATAAGTAGGTATGATTTTATATTTTTTACTTACCACTTAACTGTATACACTAACACTTAACTATATTAGTTAATTATTTTACTAACAAGGAACCAAACGCGAACCAGTTACTGTTCTAAACAAACTTCAAGTTTCTAAACAAACTACATTTCGAATTCACTATTCACTTAAAATTCCTAAGACCAATTCCTAAGACCACTTGACTTTAATTTTGAAATTGGAGAACTTATACGCCGTCTTTTTTTATACAAGGCAACGATCCTAGCGCACGCAGCCTAAGTCATGGTTAATTTTATGATTTTAATCATTTTCTTACGCCCAAATGAATTTAATATGTAACAATTAATTAATTAAACAACTATTTATATCATATTTATTTATTAGCCTTGTGATTTAAAGGATAAAACATTTTAAAGTCCTATTACCCATTTATCGTAATGAGTTGAACCACACTATTGCGGCTTGTAAAATAGCTAACTTCACGCGTAACAAAACAATCGCGGGGCAATACCAATTTCATTCCAATGTTGACAAAATTGTTTTCAAGAGTACCGAATCACGTGACTGCAAAATTGATATTGGAATCGGATTGGCTTTAGATTTGAATTAAAATTAGTTTGAAGAGTAAGCCCCCTGTACATGATTTTGGTCCAAATTATTATCATCTACGAGGTAGGATACAATCAAGGCACACAAGTAGGAAAACTTATTATTTTTTTATTTGTGACGGTTTTGCTATTGACTTTAGTCTAGGTCAGAGGTGACAGAGACAAAGTCTACGATGGAGTGAGCTTACCCAGAAAAAGCCATTTCACTCTAACTTTGAAGAGATTCGGATTGTATGCGTTCGGGTACACAGACGCAGGTAGTGAGTTCCACTATTTTGCCGTGCGCACCAATTCGTGGAATGGCAACTAGGTATGGATGAAACTTGCAGTGCGTCTAGATGTTAAATGAGGTTGTGGAGTTCCTGAGCACACTCACCGAAGTACAGTCTATAGAAGACCGACAAGCAGGCGGCGATGAGCCAAACTGAGAAGCTTGGCATCCACCAGTTTTACGTCGCCAATGAGCCTCTTAGCTCTGCGTTCCACTGATTTTAATACTAGTTACATCTCATCTCCCCATCAATTACTAACACTAGGGCTGCTCTTGCTGGATACTGTTGTAATTGTTTAGTGGGCAGCCTCACTGTCGGCTGCTGTGCACATGTGATGTCTGTCGTGTGGTTTTTATCTTGGGCTCGGCATCATGGTGAGGTTGAGCCACCTGTCTCTTTTTTAGATGAAATACTGCTTTTAAGAGAGTACTTTGAAAATGATGATGATTACTAGTAATAAATACTTCTTGTTACGTACCTACCTATAATGTGGTTTTTTTACCCTTACACAACCAGCTTATAACATCCGCTTATTATTGTAGACGTACAGTCAATGGCTGGGAAAAGCTGCGCTATTTCGGAAACCGGAATACTGTGAAATGTGACAGTCAAAACATGACTCTCATTATAACTTAAAATCTCACAAAAGCGATTGGCTAATGAGTGAATAGATCTCATTGGTATTTTTATCACATTTCACAGTATTCCGGTTACATAAAGTTTTGCTTATACTACAGAGATTATTAAGAATAAACCAACATGCATTTTATTACTATACGCCACAATTTGTCTTAAAAGGAGCCAATTTTTTTTGTATTGGGAATAGGCTCCTTTTAAGGACGCGTCACGTTTAGCCTACATTACGTTACATAAGAGAGAAGAAAGATATAATAGGTTGGGGAAAAAGTTTCTTCGCATTTTTTAATAAATTCAAAACATTTTTTAATATAGTTTATTTACATTTAACTAAAGTATGTAGGTACCATTTTGTTCGATAACTTTTTGCCATCTTGTAGGTAGGGACATGATCCCATTGCTATAGAAATTTTGGGACTTCTGGTCAAAATACCGCGACAAGTGGTTTTGGCAGTCCTCTCGTGATGTTAACCTGACACTGCCTAAAGAATTCTGAAGAGACCGAAACAGGTGGAAATCTGAAGGTGCAAGGTCAGGACTATACGGCGGATGCATTAACACCTGATAACACCTCCCAGCCAAACTCTCTTAATTTTTGCTGAGTGGCTAAAAATGTGTGAGGTCTAGCGTTATCATGATGAAAAACCACACCCCTTCTGTTGATTAATTCCAGCCGCTTTCTCTCAACTTCTTGCTTTAATCTCATCAGTTGTTCGCAGTAGAGTTCAGAATCGATGGTCCTGCCTGGTGGTAACAGCTCATAATGAATAATGCCCTTCCAATCCCACCACACAACACACAGCATCACCTTGTTGCGAGTTAACCCGGGTTTCGCCACAGTCTGTGAAGCCTGACCGGCCTTTGACCACGACCTTTTTCGCACGTTCTTGTCATACGTGATCCACTTTTCATCACCAGTTATCAGCTTCTTCAAAAATGGTTCGGTTTCATTACGTCGTAATAAAGAATCACAAATGAGTACACGGTTCGTTAGGTTTCTTTCAGTGAGCTCGTGAGGTACCCAAATGTCGAGCTTTTTTGTGTACCCAGTTTTTTTTCAAATGCGCCAAAACTGTTTTGTGGTCAATTTCCAGTTCTTCAGCTACGTCGTAACTACTGATATGCCGATCTTGCTCCACTTTTTCAAAAATGGCATCCATTTTATCC
Organism: Dicycla oo; assembly: GCA_948252095.1. NCBI lineage: Eukaryota > Metazoa > Arthropoda > Insecta > Lepidoptera > Noctuidae > Dicycla > Dicycla oo. The sequence continues at coordinate 13,308,607 of OX411730.1, forward strand.
GTAATAGGGCGACCAGAGCGACGTGCATCTTTGACATCAAAATTTCCGGATTGAAAACGCTTAAACCAAATTTGTGCTACTCTCACAGACACTACACTAGGTCCATACACATCGCAAATTTTTTTCGCGGCTTGCGTTGCATTTTTACCTTTTTGTAGTAAAATTTTAAAATGTATCGAATTTCTTCATTAGATTCACTCATCTTGACGGTACGAAAAACAAATGAAAATCACACATTTTCCTAATTTGAATTTGGAATTATGTTCTATAAAATTTAAACTTTCAATGATACCAAAACCAGCCAGATACAAATAGTATAGCCAAAGAGATTTTATTACAAGTTGATACATACTGTAATGCGAAAAGACTCTTTCCTCAACCTAATAACTCTCTCTCTCTCTTCTCTCTCTCTCTCACACACAAACACTAAATCTCTCTTATTCTTTGTGTTTTAAGAAGTTTCACTTCTCTCAGCTGTACGGTGTTGCACGGGCACTTTTTTTAAATTTGGTTTTTTGTGTGCGTGTGGAGTACAGACATGTGCATATACCACGCGGGCCCAGTGCGGGTTGGTAGATGTCACATATCTTCGAAATTTTGGTTCTAGGACATGTCGGTTTCTTCACGATGTTTTCCTTTACCGTTTTGAGTGCAGAGGTGATAAAGTAAAGCGCTTGCCTCGGTTCAAACCCACGACCTCGTAAGTCGAGGCCGTTACCACTGGGTCACCACTGCTCTATCTCGGGGTACGCAAATGTAAAAAAAATGTGCGTACAGCACCGTACACGTGAAACATAGAAGTGAAACTTCTTAAAAAATAAAGAATGAGAGATACAGTGTGAGAGACCAAGAGAGACAGTTACATCTTTCTCATCTCTCATGTAAAGAAATGTGCCTAAACGTGACGCCTCCTTGAAGCAATTTTACCCCAAAAATCCGGCCAAGTGCTTGTCAGACCACGAACAATGAAGGGTTCCGTAGTTGGGATGAATTTATCCCAAGAACAAACTTAACATTGTAGTTGAAAAATATGTTCTCCCGTGTGTTCCAACTGCAAATATAAGTTTGTACGGACAATACCAAGATTTGACCAGACCTTGTTATTTTAAGACACACGAGGGATCATACACTGTCGGTACCCATTATTTTAAAAACTTGTTCAACTAATGCAGATTCTAAAATAGTCAAATAATAACTGATTCCATTATGCGCATTCACGTCCAGCACCGTACACGTGATTGAAGTGAAACTTCCTAAAAAATAAGGAATAATAGGGATTTAGTATGAGAGAGAGAGAGAGAGAGAGTTATATCTTTCTTCTCTCTCATGTAACGAAATGTGCCTAAATGTGACGCGTTCTTGAAATTTCACTCTCAAATCTCGTCCAATATCGAATCGCCTGCCGCTTATGAAGTCTCACTTCAAAAATGATAATGTTAAATACACACGCAATGGAATAGTCGAGTAAAAAAAAAAATAGGGCCACTGAAACAAACAAAAAGAAAAAAAAAAATTCAAGATTTTATTTCACAACTATGTACGCGTGATTACTGGGATGCCAAATTACAGCGTTTTAGTACTAAGGCTCTCTGGAAAAAACCGCGGACAGACAAGCAGACGGACTTAGCGAAACTATAAGGGTAACCCTTACAAAAATATAATATGTATGTAGAAATCACAGCCAAATTAGTAAAGCAAATTGAAAATTTAAAAGAACAGGCCAAGTGCGTATCGGACCACGCACAATGAAGGGTTCCGTAGTTGGGATGAATTTATCTCAAGAACAAACTTAACATTGTAGTTGAAAAACATGTTCTCCCATACATTCCAACTGCAAATGTAAGTTTGTACGCACAATATTGAGAGATTTACCATTTTATTTTAAGACCATAGTCTTCTTATAAGTTTTTCTGTAATCTATATATATATATATATAGAACTATTTTCTGTATTTTTTCCAATATTTTAGACTCAGTAGTTTCGGAGATAAGGGTGGTCAATTTTCTTCTATTTTCTTAAATAAATTTAAAACAATTTGTTTTAAAATTATGAAAAAAAATATATTTGAGACCTTCACAGCAAGCCATTTCATTTGATATGGCACACGGTACAGTTTGCAAAACTTTTTGTTATTTACTTATTTGCCCCCCAAAATTGACCCCCTTATTCAAAATTTATTTATTTACGTATTTCATCCGTGTTCGGGTCACAGAAATTCATACGTGTACCAAATTTCAACTTAATACGTTCATTAGATTCGGAGCAAATAGGCTGTGACAGACGGACAGACAGACAGACAGACACACGAGTGATCCTATAAGGATTCCATTTTTTCTTTTAAGGTACGGAACCCTAAAATAAGAATATAACAATATTCTTTTTTTAGGGGTATATAATATTATTTTATTCTGAGACTTGTGCTAAAAAACTGTTCAAATTGTTGTCGGTGATAGCTGATTAAGGGCCGATTTTTCAATCGTCAGATAACTTTTATCTGGGGAATATGTTTGACGTTTTGACAGCTTTGGTATAGAAAATAAAACAAACCGCCATATTTATTCCTCAGTTAAAAGTTATCTGACGATTGACAAATCGGGCCTAATTGCAATGTTTACCACTATAATATTTACGCCAGACACTGAATACGCGCGTCGACGGCGTGTGAAAAAAGTCTTGTAGGCCTTTATTCCATTGAAACTCCTTCCTACGCTAATAGTGTTACCAGTGACGTGAGATCGAGTACGTGCATCGACGACTTTATTCTGAATATTCATGGCTCAATGACTATTGACGACATTAATGAATCATATTTCGATCAACATGCAACCGACGAAATTTCAGAAAACGTAAGAATTTGAATTACGCTAAACAAATAACATCACGCCTCTATTTCCCGCAGAGTTAGGCAGAGGTATAGTACACAGTTTACATTTCGCCAGCTATGTTTTTTAAAGACTATGCTATGTTTTTTAGACTCGTGTAACAGGGGCAGAATACTTTGTAATTATATGAACGATATGAAATTTTTGGAAAACGGGTCAGGGCTTCGACTGAAGCGCAAGCCTGTACCACATTCTACCAAACTACAAAGGGGCTGAAAGGGGACCCTTGGTTTGATGTTTGTTACTTGGTTCTCCACTTAATGTAGGACCTATCCAACATTTTTACCCTAAACCCATAGAAATATAAAAAAACCGGTCAAGTGCGTGTCGGACCACGCAAAATGAAGGGTTCCGTAGTTGGGAACAATGGGGCGCCGCACCACGTGCATTGAGCGCAGAGCGCAATGACCCTCCGGCCTCCACTCAGTGTGCCTCGGGTGCCTCCGCGCGTAAGTACTTATGTAGATAGCTATAAAAAAACGACCCTATTCTGCGCTGTCGTGGCGGCGCTCGCGCTGTCGTATTATACGCAGCAGGCTGCCTTTATTGAAGGCGTTGCCTCAACCTGAGGCACTCTATTCCATGAAGGCAAACATGCCTCAAGACGAGTCATAGGTAATTGTCGATTATTTGTCGTGTTTGAATCCGCCTCATTCAGAGCCGTGCGAATAGGGTAATATAGTTTCGAATTCAAGAGACCTGGACATAGCCTTGAGGCTGCTCCAGACGTTCTGGCTACAGCTTTTGAATAGACTGCCGTCCAGCAATAAATCTGGCAAATATCCAGTATCCGGCCTAATTTCCGGCCGGATACCGGATAGTATATCAATATCCGATCGTTCTAGTTTCACCTAGCTCTGTGGGCTCACTCAGATTAGGCTATTCATGATTAATGAACGTTCGGAAATACGATAAAAATCATGTTTTTTTTTTAAGAAATCAAAATGATCAGATTTTTTTTTTATTTACCTACATATTCCAATCTTTTTTCATTTGGAAGTCGGTTATTATTTAAAAAATAAACCGGTCAAGTGCAGGTCAGACCACGCACAATGAAATAAATTCATCCCAACTACGGAACAGTTGGGACGAATTTATCCCATGAACAAACTTAACATTGTAGTTGATAAACGTGTTCTCCCATAAATTCCAACTGCAAATGTAAGTTTCCTCCATGCACAATATTGAAGTATTTACCATGTTATTTTAAAACCATAGAGCTTTTATAGATTTTCCTGTAATCTATAGGTATAGAACTATTTTCTGTATTTTTTTTTAATTTTAGGCTCGTTTTCGGAGATAAGGGGGAATTGTCTTCTTATATAACTTTTAAACAATTTATTTTAAAATGATAAAAAATGTATATTTGAGACCCTCACAGTAAACCCTTTCATTTGATAGATGGCGTCGTGCGTGTTCGAGTGTTAGGATATACTTGTATCCATCTATTGTCATTAAAAGTTACCTACCTGTAGACCTGAGATAGCGGCACAAAGACCATATCCTATTAAACGTTTTAAATACCTACCTGAACAGTACTTATTGTCACTTACATGAAAGTAACCCTAATTTACTTATTATTCAAATGCACACTCTCACACACTCATACACTATCACACACTCATACACTCTCACACGCTCACACTCATACACTCTCACACGCACTCATTCGACTCACCACGCCAACAGTCCTCATTCTAATTTGTTCTATTAAATTTTTTTTTTTCGTTTTTTTGTCACCTCTGACCTAGATAAACTAGAGTCAAGATGATTATTATGATACTCAAATTGGGAGTCGAAACTGTCTCTCCTAAATACAAATTATTCAGTGATCTAGCCAGGAGAGCAGCGATTCACCCAATAATAGAGATGATGACAAAAAATAAAAAATATGTTTGTCCGTCATGTAGATTATTAAAATATATTGGACACGTATTTTTTTCTTTTTCTACGTAATCTAAAGATTACGGCGATACATTGAGTTAAAATGTGGCATGACGTCACGCCTTGGTAGATTTTATACGTAAAAGTGACGTAGCGAGCCCCTACTCCCGAAGTTTAATGCATGAAATATGATAAAGCAAAAAATACGTGTCTAATATTTATTTATTATCTGCTTGGCGGACTAAATAGAATTTCTTTTTTTTACCCAGGCATCATCCCATTGTGCCTACACCATGTTATTAGATAATAATGCATACTTTGTAAATCCCTTATGTTGTACATATCCATTATGTACCTAAATAAAATTATTATTATTTATTATTATTAAATCACCAGTTTAAAACGGTGAACAAAAAAATAATCCTCCGATAATCACCAACTTAAACGGTTATCGATTTCAACTGTATCACCACAGAAAATTTGTGTGATAGGTATAAAACAAACATTAGGTAGGTCATCAAGTTAGTCCTCTTATCATTCATAATTCGATCATTTTTACAGCACGAGAATGCATGATGAAATTAAAGCGTCATTTCATTCAATAGCCGACTGAGTGATCAATCAAACAAAACTCACCAACTGGAGATTATTATTATTAACGCCGAGTCTGGGGTGTTGGGGGAACGCCACCCTCCCCTATTTGACTCCCACCCTGAATCCACCCTTGGCTGTTATAGACCGAAAGGGGGAACGATCGGCGCATGTCTCCCACCCTCGCTTCTCCTCTTGAGAACGTAGATTTTGCTCGTATTCAATCTACAGAACGCCGAATATACGTTGTAGTTTAAGTTTTAATAGCTAGTCTTGTTCCTGTGGCGTTTTGTTTTTTTTTTTTCTGGCACAATGCGGACACTTGTGGATATATGTTATATGTGGATATATGTGTATATTTGTTAAGTGCTAACTAAGCTTTGTTTGTGCTAGGAGTAGGGTTCGACAATTACAATCAATACTCTATCTGCCGTTGCGTCTGCAACTTATACTTTCTCATAGGTTGGCCTTTGACTTTTACCCACAGGGCACGGAAATGCAGCGCCGGCAGCGTCTAGAGAGAATAAAATTTATGGTGCCAAAAGTACGTTGAGCGCATGACTTCTGTCGGACCGCCTTCAAAAATATCAGTAAATGGTGATCACGCTTGGTTTGTAAGGAAATTGTTGACAGTGCAGCCGTGCTCTGTGCACTTACAAACTCATAGGATACATCACCATCTTCCTGCCCTTGTCCCATGTTACTTGGGGTCGGCGCAATACGTTTTCTCTTTCCATTCTCCCCTGTCAACCGTCACGCTAGTATTCACATAACGAAAATGAGGTAAACATTAAAATGCAAGACGGCGCTACCGAAAATTTGCAAATTTTTCGTCATGGGTGTCAGTTTCATGGTTTTCGAGGGTGTCCACCATGATAATGGGCTTAAAATCAAAATTCAAGATGGCGCCACCGAAAATTTGCAAATTTTACGTCATGGGTGTGGTTTTCTTGGTTTTCAAAGTTGCTGGTAATGAAAACGGGGTCAAAATTAAAATGCAAATTGGCGCTACCGAAAATTTGCAAATTTTTGTTGGTGTCATCTTGAATTTTGATTTCGACCTCAGTTTTGTTACCAGCAACTGCCTCTTAAGGAGAAATGTGTGCCAGGGAAGTACGTGCAGTGATTCGATGCAGTAACTACCCAAGTTCGGTCTACAGTGGGCACTACAGGTAGCTTCGATGTGGTGGTCGGCTTGCACCAAGGGTTGGCACTCAGCCCTTACCTCTTCGTGCTGATAATGGACGTTCTTACATCGGATATCCAGGAAGAGGCTCCCTGGTGTATGCTGTTCGCCGATGACATTGTGCTGGTTGCCAAGAGTGGCTTAGAGGTCCAGAGTGTGGTGGGAAACACTGGAGACCATTGGCCTGAGATTAAGTCGGACCAAAACTAAGTATTTGATTTGTGATTTTGGCGGTCTCCCTTACCGACTTTCGGTAACTCGGGTCGCTTGTCCAAGGGGATGGCGAAATAGACTGAAATGTAACGCACCTGATCAACTCGGTATGGATGAAATGGCAACAGGTCACAGGAGCAACTTACGATCCTCGAATGCCCCTCAAGTTAAAGGAGAAAATTTACAAATCTGTGATAAAGCCTGTCGTACTGTACAGACGGATGAAAAAAGATTCAATGCAGCGGAGATGAGAATGTGGAGATGGATCTGATGACTGACGAAAATGAATAAAGTAAGAAATGAGTAGGTATATAAGGAGAAGTTCGAAAGTGGAGCCACTAACAGAAACGGTGAAAGGAAATCGTTTGGCTTATGATGAGGAGGGAGGAAACGCTAAAATTAAAAGAGTGACGAATATAAATGTTGATGGATAGAAAAGGAAGCCCAAATAAAAGACGTGATCGCCGTGCAAGGTTCAGTATAGGTACAGGGTCAACAGATCTATTTCGTGCATTACGTTCACGCTGCGATGCATTAGCTTGTGCGCGTTCATCTGCAGTCTGTGATCGTCTTAGTAATGCCACATCATTTGCATTACGCGTTCGGCGACCTATATTTTTTGCTCGTCTGGCTCGTGGCATTTTTCCTTCAATTAAAAAAGAATAAATCAAATTAAAAACAAATTGCTACATTAATAGTGGTACACAATATGTTTTTTCAAATAAAGAAACACACATGCATACATGTTATTCACTTCAACAGTTCAAAACTTACCGTTTGTGTAAATGCGTTTGACAATTTAATTCAAATAAAGCCTGTAAACGATATGAAGCACCGACGGCTCGCTAAAAAACTGAGAAAAGTACACGCACACATTATATACATAGTACATTTGAACAAAAAATATAAACACAAAGCAATAATTATCGCTAACAATTTGCTTTAATCGAAGCACGTCCTAATTTAATCCTCAAAATGAAATGAAATGACTGCATGAATGACATAACAACATGCTTTTACTGTCAACACTGAAAAAAGTTTCAATTCTGAAAAAAGGTTCAATTTGACAGCAAAATCCCCATTTACAAAATGATCCGCCATTTATTGAATTCATTTGTTACAAAAAATGTGATAAATGAAGAACCGCTCTACCGATTTTGTGCAAGCTTCACATAAACCATCTACTAAATAGTCCGAACAAAGCCTAAACATTTGGTTTGGATAGGTGAGCCCGTTCTTGAGTTATAAAATTACAACGAAAAGTGGCATTGATTTTTATAGATATAGACTAGCTGACCAGACAGACGTTGTCCTGTCCAAATTTGATGTATGAGGAAATAAATTTTCTTCATATTTTTTTTCGTGTATTTTTCCGATGTTTTAATAGTTATTCTGCTATTCTGGGCGAAGACAAATATAACAAATCAAGAACCATGAAAATCGATCCAGCTGTTCTCGAGTTATAAGTGTTCGAACAAACCCGACTTTGTTTTATAATTAGGTTGGCACAAAAGTAATGAGACACTTGGTTTACGTTTTATATTTTTTATTATTATTACAGTACAAAAAGCTTAGTCAATGATGTAATCACCATTAGCATCTAAGACTTCTTGCTAACGATCCGGAAAGTTTAGATGCCTTTCGCCCAGAACTCTGATGGCTGTGCCTCGAAAAAGATGTTCAACTCCGCCTCTACATCAGAGAAATCATTAAATTGTTTATCCCGCAAATGTTGTTTCAGGGCTCTAAACAAATGATAGTCTGATGGGGCGAAGGTCTGGGGAATAAGGTGGGTGGGGTATCGTCTCCCAGCCCAAGTTCTCTAACTCTTGGCGAACGGCAGATGCGACATGAGGTCGAGCGTTATCTTGTAGAAAACTACATTGTCTCGTCTTCTTTTTTTTTTTTGATAGCAGCATATAGTTTGGTGAGCTGGGTTGAATATTTGTCAGCGTTTATACTTTCATTGTGTAATAGTTCATAAAACATCCCAGAAACGGCAAAGCAGAACTTTTAAGCGGTTCTTTTCACTCAGCTTCGGTTGAGTCGGTGGCGTTTGTTCTGGGGGCAGCCAAAAAGCACGACGTGTATCGTTCTCGTAATGAATCCATGATTCATTTCCAATAACCAGATCAGACAAAAACTCTTTACGTCGGGGTTGTAGCAAAAGTGATTGACAGATAGCGACACGGACTGCACGACTGGCGTCTGTAAGGATGTTCGGTACCCATCGAGCCAAAACTTTTCGATACCCACGCTCATGCAGATGGTTTGTCACGGCGTGGTGACTGCAGTTAAGTACTTCCGCTAATTCACGAATGGTAGCATCCGGATTTGACTGCAGTTCGCAGCGTAAATCATCATCATTCACTGCGGGTCTAGAGCGTGGCTGACTTTCAAGGCTCCTGTCTCCTGATTTAAAACGGTTAAACCACCGGGATACCGTCGCATGGCTTGTACTTCCAGCGTCCAATGCAGTGTTGATATTGTCAGCCGCAGCCCGCGCACTGTGGCCTAACAAGTACTCGTACTCGTATAAGTGTAGTGTTCGAACTAGTCGCTCGTCCATTTTTCATCAAACTGACTAAACCGATATCATTTTTTTTAGAAATGGCATCTCGTAGTTGGCCTAGAAAGGCCGTTACTACTTAACCGGTCAATCTTGTGGCTGCCTTAAGCGAACTCAAACCCTCCAGCCAGGGGCATAAAACTTACAGACTAAGCGACTACACGCTAAGGTCCCTGTGGGGAACGTATCTCGGCTTAGGGCGTCGCTGGGGGGAGGACAGCAAAATGGGACAGGCTGGATCAAATTAGAGTAATTATTATTGAACGGGGAGTTTAAAGCTACTGGCTCAGCTGCGCCACCAGCTGGCACTACATTACCGAGCAAGGGACGGTGGGGAAAACTAAACCGATCGCGAGGGCGGCTTTATATACCCCCACATCACAAGTACCTGGAATGTTCTACAACATTCTAGAATATTATCGAAAACTATTAACTTGAAAAAGGAAATGTATAGTTTTGTAGTGTCTCATTACTTTTGTGCCAACCCAATATATAAATATTAATTAGGTGACTGCTTGTTTACGCCAAAGTTAACACAATTTGGCAGTAAGTACTTTTTGCACATTTTTAGTGATATTCAATATTTTTTTTAACTACAAGATTTATAAATCCTCAATCGGACTTTTTCACCGCCATTTGAATTTCTTGAGCGACCCAGACGTTCTTTTTTCGTGGCTGCTACTATAAGTTTTCTATATAACTTATCACAATCCCTTAACACGATTTCCTGGTACTGCCCCTTAAGCGCCAACCACAAAACTTCACGAGGCACTCGGTCGCATATACCTTTTCGAGGTCAACAAATACCATGTGTAAGTTTTTATGCGCGCCTCTGTATTTCTCGCACAGCTGGCGGATAGCAAAGATGGCATCTGTTGTCCCCCGACCAGACAACACCGAATTGGTTTTGCGAAATTTGACTCTTCTCTCAAAATCATAGGATCATCTTACGATATAATTGGACGTAGTTTAGCAGAAAGGACTCAACCCACAAAAAGTAATTTTTGAGTAATCGAGGTTTTAAGATTGTCACATATATGGGCAAATATACTAATATATTTAGGAGGCAAATATACTAATATCTTTGTAGTACCACGGATATTTCTTGCTGAATGAAATAACTCATTTTTGACCACAGTGTGGATTGAGTCCTTTCTGCTAAACTACGTCCAATTATTAGTCATTTTCTCAGGCACAGCTTGAATTATTGTTGCCAACTACTTTTGCAAGAAAAAATTACACTATGAGAAGGTCAAAAAGATAATGAACACGGAATCACAGACTACGCATGTAATACGCGTGTAAATAATACGTTTTATCTTTCGACTGACCATTTGACCAATTAAGATAAGGATTTTATCTACATACTTTGCCTACGACTCAACTGTGTTGCCTTATCTTTTTATTAACATTCTCCACTTAGAGATAAAAGGGAAGAAGAAGAAGAAGAAAAACACTTATGTACAGACGCCAGCACATCAAGCTACTCAAAACTGTCAAATTTTCGCAATCAACCTTGAAGCTACTGCTTCAGCGAGAATGTTTAAAATCTATTAAAGGAAGACAGATTGTAGTAGCTTGATGTGCTGGCGTCTGTACTTACAGTAACTGCGATGTTCTTTACTTTAAAACGAAATATATTGGATACGCAATAGTATTTTACAATTAATGGAGCTAGAATATGGTAGGTATTCAATTATAGTATACAATAAGCTTAATAATAAAGATGCCACCGTCCGGGTGAGTCCATCAAACATACAGTATGTTAACCAACAGAGGGCGTTCCCGTTAACCCGCAATAGTATAGCATCCATACATGCTAAAAAAAAATTACCATTCGAAAACAAAATGGTTTTTATTTTTTTTAATATTAAAATATTCACTAAAAATGTTAAATTGATACGTAAAAGAAACACTCTGTACACGCGTACTTGAAGGACGGAAACATCGCAATTTAGTTTTTATTTTTAGTGAATATTTTTATATTTTTTTGAATATTTTTAGCATTTTTAGTGAATATTTTAATATTAAAAAAAAACCATTTTGTTTTCGAATGGTAATATTTTTTTTTAGCATGTATGGATGCTATACTATTGCGGGTTAACGGGAACGCCCTCTGTTGGTTAACATACTGTATAATATTATCTCTGGTTGTTCTCGTCTGGCCAGCCGCTAGAGGCGAGTACTTGCACAGGCATAACCAAGTGGCCAGGATTTTTCACCAGCAACTTGCTTTGGAATATAAACTTGTGGATTCGAAGGCACCGTAAGTATTACAAGTATATATGTGCCCGACCCAGTTCTTGTAAATGACCATGTCACGTTGTACTGGGATCGGTCTATAACGTAGATAGAGAATGAACTATGCAATTACACATTCACACAAATAAAAAGAAAGCGTCGAAAACACAGTTTTCTAAAGAATATTTATCACGATAGCACTGACAGTTGACAGCTGTTGTTTGTTGGGAGTCAAACTAAACTGGCTCCAAGCAAAAAAAGGTGAGTCGCAAAAAGGGATAGAAAATCCCTATATCTGTCTTGCTTACTCTTATTACTGGTTTAATAAATGTGTCCCGCTCTGATTTATTATTGTTATTTTAGTGACCAATCTATAGTTCATTCTCTATCTACGATCTATAATTATTCATGCCTGACAGGACCATTGTCACCAATAAGCCTGATATAGTGGTGCTCCCGATACCGGCGGATCACTGTTTTTTTTTTTTTTTATATTTAAGAGTTTTTTATAAAAATATTTAAAAAGTATTTATTAAGTGTCAAGATAAATAAACGAACAGATGTAAGCTGGGCGCTCCTTGTGTGGCTCCGCATCGCTGCCAATGCGGTGAAGGTGTCGACTGCCTCGGACACCACGGCCTATCCTGCAGTAAGAGCGCAGGCTGGATAGCACGGCACGCCAGCATCAATGATGTCATCCGACATGGTCTTGTCAAAGCCGGGGTGACAGCTGTTTTAGAACTTAATGGCTTAGCACGCGACGATGAGAAGAGACCAGACGGAATGACCGGGCCTTGGAAGTTAGGTAGGCCTTTGGTGTGGCGTGCAACGTGTGTCGACACCCTTGCGCAATCCCATCTTTCTAGCACTGCGGGCTGTGCTGGGGCGGCTGCTGCGGGTGCGGAAAACCTCAAACGGCGTAAATACTCCAATATTATTGGCACTTGGAACATTTATGTTCGAGACGTATGGGGTTGAAAGTTGAAACACTAGGGCCATGGGGTCCTAGTGTCCTTTTAGTTTTTCGAGACATCGCCAAGCGGTTGGTTGACTTTACACGTGACCAGAAGGCTGGCCTATTTTTTGGCCAAAGAATAAGCATTGCCATGCAACGTAGCAATGCTGCCAACTTTTTGGGCACTTTTTCTGTTGACAGCGATGCGGACTTTTTTGATGCCCTATGATTATTTCCCCTCCTGTTTTATATAAGTACTTGTATACATATTATTATTATTATTGTACATATTTTAAGACTGGCAACTTTTAAATTATTTAAATATAGTAACAATAAAACTAAGTAAATTCTAGATAACAGGAAATACAAGTCGTCACATAAAAAAAACAGGGTCAAGAGCGAGTCGGACTCGCGCACCGAGGGTTCCGTACTATCATATAAAAAAAGTGTGCTATTTAGAGACACCGTTTTATTTTTCCTGTAATCTCTACATAAACTTCTATTACAAAGAATAATTTCAGATTTATCTCTATGCAAACTTCGGAGATAAGCGGGGAACGGTATTTCTTTTTTACATTTTTCATCAAAAGTCGAAAACTATGAGGCCTAAAAAAGAAAAAATGTTTGAGAATGTGCAAACAGCGTTCTTTAATATGATACCCCACGTGCCCTAGTAGCCCCACTTCGCATTTTTAAGACCCCCTTTCAGTCCCTGTTGCACAAAATATATACAGAATGTCCGGTAATTAATGGATAACCTTGAAATGGGTCATGGTAGAAATATACAAATTAAAAAAAAAAAAACCAAGTAGAACCAAAGTTATGCTTTCTTAAATATTACTATTTTAAAAAAAAACATAACTGCTTTAAAACCGAAACGTTCTAAAAATAATTACGGTGTGATAATTTTTAAATTATCATTTCTAAATTCAGTACTTAAAAGAAAATCTAACCTTTTTTCCGCCATTTTTTGGGAACTACCATTAAGAATACATTTTTTTGGTCTGTTATCAACTTTGTTTACGAAAAAATATCTGAATTAGAAACTCAGGGTATAGAAAAAATCTGCAATAGTAGGTACTACGGAAAAGTACCACATGCTACTTTTCCGCAGTAGTACTACTGCAATTTCCGTTTCTAGTTTCTAATAAAAAAAAACATTTTGTAGGTCTAAGGTCTAATCAGAAACCATTTTCAAATCTTCTCGCTTTGAATACTGTAGTGGGACTCAGTCAGATGGCAGGGCAATCGAATTCTGTCTACACATTTTTATATGAAGTTTTCATTCTTCCGTTAAAATAATAGTGTTCTGTGGTCGAGCAAGTCGAGTGACGCACTAAGTCCCTACTTCCCTAGACAGACTCCCTACCGGTTATTTTACATTTACTATCTCGCTCGCACTCGTTCAAATCACATCCTGTTTGTCATGGACAAAGACTGGTGGTGCGGGGTGCCAGACGGTCACACTACATATATCAAACCCATTACAGGCTAACCAATTTGTAAAATAAAAGGTTTGGTATATACTACTTGGTTTTTTTTTCTGAATGGCTATTAGTTCTACCAAGACCCATTTCAAGGTTATCCATCCATTACCGGACACTCTGTATCAATTTTTATTTCTTTCTTATTTGCAAAATAGTTGGACAAACGTCATCTAAAACTATCCCAAAGTTCAAGTTGATAGCATTAGTAATTCCTGAGATATCCAGATGTAACAGACGGACAGAAAGACAGACAGACTGAGCCGCATCATAAGGGTTCCTTTTTACCATTTTGGTACGGAACCCTAAAAAGATGTACTATGTGCAGTTGGGCATATTTACAGCACCACAGCTGGTGAGAGAAGAGAAGCATTGAAAATAAAAATGCTTTCAAAACTCCGTGACGCCGCGCCGCTCCTAACATAAAATATTTTATATAGTCCAGTACGAGTATAACGCAGAGTGGAGGTGTGGTGTGGTGGGCCATGGGAGGGGATGGCCCACCCCAGTCCTGTGGTAAAGATTCCCGCACAAACTCTAGCACCCCCAGGGATCAGCAGACTCTGCTAGGTATAGGAACACCCATACTATGGAACTTTGTGCGGAAAAGTGTATCGTAATTCCTTTTTTTTTTCTGTTGTTTATGAAGTAAAGTAGTAAAGAAGAAAGTAGTGATTCGCCGTTGTAGTGGAGGTGAATCAGAAGGGTAAAGTAAGACAAGCACAAGTATGGGCCCATTTTAAAGTTAGTCTAGCTATATTTAGAGTATACATGAGAATATTATTTTAGTGTTGTTTATGAAATTGAAATCTCATAGTGCTGTCAAACTATAATATAGTTAAGTTGTGTCACTTTAGTCAATTGCAGAATGGAAATCGTCGTTTGACAGGAATAAACTAAATTTTAGTGATTTTTAGTCTATTTTAGAGGCATCTGTGACAAGAGAATCGATACCAACTGCAAAAACTGTTTTTAAACTGATATTTCAACTACACTGCGGTTGATGACCTCAAAAACATCATGTAATTTATTTATTTTTTGCTTTAACATGTTTAGATATCGATGCCTATGACGTCTGCGGAGTTTCGCTAGCTAATTTAATTTGCCCCTGTATACACATACACCTAAGCACAACTTTAGCATGTTCAAATCTCCCGATATACGAGTAGGTAGTTATATCTTTTTAAAATAAAGAAAATGTTCTGTTTTGTAATCTGAGATCAATAAATTCCCAAAGTAGGTACGTAACTGCATTTTTAAACAATTTCAATGGCAGAGATTGACTTTATGTATAACAATGTATGTGCATCTGTTCATCTGCAGTATAGCAATGTCTGTGCATGTGCCCTTCTCTGCATTTTTCTGAGACAGTAAAATTATTTATTTAATATAATTAAATATTATGGGTAATTTTCATTATCCTGGCAATCGGACACGCACACAGAGGCACGTGTTCTTATAGTGCTGTCACGCACACAAGTCGACAAACGTGCCTCACTTTATTGTTCGGTGCGGTCCATCTGCCTTTGTCAAAAAGTCTGTAATCTAAGCCTTAACCGTTGTCGCTACAAGAAAACGGTCTTAAAAGACCGGTCTTAACTTTTTGTTATATTTGACATGCATTCACAGATTTTGAATAAATGAACAGTCAGCAAGAAAATGGACAATTTTCACTTCAAAACTGCTTTTTATGAAGAAACTATCGGATCAACTGAGGTTTGAGTACATTCTAGAAAAGCCAGAAATCGTAAAAGATTTCCTGGACTGGGCTGAATAGGGAACGAATCCTTGCGTGAAAGACATTTCTGCGAAAGACACACCCATAATCGCGAAAAGATATTTCCTCAAATGGAGTTTTGCACGAAAGACACTTGCGCAAAAATACATTTCCGCGACTGGACTTTTGCGTGAATGGAGATTTGCGCGAAAGACGAACGAACGCACGAATCCACTAGCGCGAAGGGACAGTCGCGCGAAAAAGTTGCGAAGATGAGATTTCTTCATAACATCACGCCTGTATTCCTTCAAATGGTCGGGGGCAGGGGTGTATGCTGTGAATAGTACACCCACAATTCGCCAGTAATGTAAGTTCCAGTTACAGACGGACTGGAAGTAAATAGTCCAATTAAATAGGCGTCAATAGTTTTGGTCGTAGTTTTATTTTATTATTGTGACTTTTTTTTACATGGGTGTCATTTACATGGTTTTTGAGGTCACTGATAAGGAAAATGGGGACAAAATTAAAATGCAAGATGACGCTACCGAAAATTTGCAAATTTTTCGTCATGGATGTCATTTTCGTGGTTTTCGAGGGCGCTAACAACGATATTGGGGTCGAAATAAAAATTAAAGATGGCGCCACCGAAAATTCATTTTTTTTTTGTCATGGGTGTCGTTTTGCATGTTTTTCTAGGGCGCTGACAAAATCAAAATAACGCCACCGAAAAATAGTAAATTTTTCGTTATGGGTGTCGTTTCAAGGTTTAGTCATGGATATCTTTTTATGGTTTTCAAAGTTGCTGATAAAGAAAATGGGGTCAAAATCAAAATTCAAGATGACGCTACCGAAAATTTGTAAATTTTCGTTATGAGTGTCGTTTTCATAGATTTTTGAGGGCGCTGACCACGATACTCGGGTCAAAATCAAAATTCAAGATGGTGCCACCGAAAATTTGCAAATTTTTCGTCATGGGTGTCGTCGTGGTTTTCAAGGTCGCTGACAATGAAAACGGGGTCAAAATTAAAGTTCAAGATGGTTTTACCGAAAATTTGCTAATTTTTCGTCACGGGTGTCATATTCGTGATTTTTGAAGGTGCTGACAAACATAGTGGGGTCAAAAACAAAATTCAAGATGTCACAACCAAAAATAAATTGAAAACTTTTCGTCATGGTTTTCAAGGTCGGTTTCAAGGTCGTTTTCAAGGTTTTCGAGGACGCTGGTAATGATAATGGGGTCAAAATGAAAATTCAAGATAACGCCTACGAAAATTTGCAAATTTTTCATCATGGGAGTCGTTTTCATGGTTTTCGAGGGAGACGGCAACGATAATAGGGTCAAAATAAAAATTCAAGATGGCGCCAAATAAAATTTGCGAAGTTTTCGTTATGGGTGTCATTTTTATGGTTTTCGAGGGCGCTGACAACGATATCGGGGTCAAATTGAAAATCCAAGACGGCGGCAGCGAAAATTTTCAATATTTTCGTAATGGGTGTTTTTTTCATAGTTTTAGACGTTGCTAAAGTCGCTAGTTAGGTAAAAATCTAAATCAAACGGGACGGCTGCGAATATTTTGATTTTGTTTTAAATCATACGTGAGAAGGACCTTCGTTCCTGACGGGGGTCCTCTGACCGTACACATTTTTATTTATTAAAAAAAATACTACTATTATATTGTGATAGTTCGTCACAGTAGTTCGTAGAGCGTATACAGAAAAACAGGGCGTAAAAAAGGGCGTAAGGCCTCATCTGTCATCGGTTACAATAAAAATGTATGTCTATTATAACGTGACTGGTAATGGAAATGTGTTTACAATTTACTGCTACCTACCTACATTATATAAGTGATAGCCGTTCTTCAGGCTATTACTATGCTCGATGACTTTGAGGATTTGTCGTCTGTATTAGTATTTGTTACTGTGGCGCCGCCTACCGACAAAAGACCATACTACAAAAAAAAAACGAACTGACGATTATGCAAGAACACAGATGTGTCGCAGAGTTGTTATCGTTTCTGTCTATTTTTTGTAGTCTTGTACAAGTAGGTCCTTCGTGATTTCAGAGTTGGTTCCAAAATGAAAGTTATTCATATTCATGGGTAGAACAGCCTGTGAAAAATTATCTAGTGATTAAAAAATTGCCCAGTATGTTTATTGGTATCTTAGGGTGCCATGCCACTGGTAATTTATTTTTGTACAAGTGACTAAACTAAAGAAATGAATGTATGTATCCAACAAGTTTGATACCATCAAAAACAGAACAAAAATCAGCGAAGAAGATATTGTTAACGATTTCATCTTGGACAAAAAAATGTGGCGTACCGTCCTTATACCCCCTATAACTTATTTGTAATATCATATATTATATTAGGATGTATGTATGTATTGGTATATTTGTATATGAGCAATAAACATTCAAATCAATTTATTCAAAGTTTTACAATTTCATGATAATAGCTATACAAAATCTTAAACTAGGTCAATAAAATAATAATAATAATAAATAATTTATTGATCCAAGATATACATAGACATAGAGTTGTATACTAGTTACATGCTAAGACTTAAGACACAAAGGGAGAAAAATAATAGTCTATATTAACAATTATTAAATCCTGTCTCCTAAACTAGGGATGACCTGTATCTTAGGAGACAGTGATTCGACCGAGCTGAACAGTAAATTAGTGTTGGACCTTAGGTTTCGAGTGTCGATGTTATTCTACCATAAAACAGAAATGTAAGTCAGCTGAGTAAGTTATTTTAGATTTATTTATTTGAGCAAGGATGCAGGTGTGGAGGAAGAGTGAGTGTGTGAATGGGAGAGGTGTGTGTAACTGTTAGTGAGTGTATGTTAGTTGTGTTGTGTGTGTGTGTGTGTGTGTTGGTGTTATGAGGATTTTGTTTATGTGTAGTGTTTTGTGTTCCTACTTAGTATTGATTAGTCAAGCGATGTATGCCAGTAAAGATTCAGTGTTATTGTAGTCCTGTTGTAAGAGCCAGTCTGTAATTTTAGATTTGACGTTGAATCTATTTAACTTTATTATATTTAATTTCTTTTGTATAATTTTATATACGTGTTTACTTAACACGTAGTTTTGATGTTCAGCAATAAAATAAAATATCAGGTTGGCGGAAAAGTCTTGCACCAAGATAGATAAGACTTAATGAATTTATTGATAACTTTGTTATTTACAATAATTAATCAGTAATTTAATCCCCAAATAACTCTATTACTCTGACCCATCTAGCTGGTAGATTGTTGATGCCCTGCGCCCAGAATTTGTCCACTGCCATTTTGAGGTCTTCGTAGTTTTGAAAATTTTTCCCACGCAAATAAAGCTTTAGTGGTCGGAACAAGTGATAGTCGGATGGCGCGAGATCCGGTGAGTACGGTGGGTGGGCAACCGGGTGCCATCCAAGCTCTACGATTTTTTGTCGAGTCTCCGAAGCGACATGAGGTCGCGCAATATCATAGAGTAAGTGAACATTTACACGTCTCGATCGTTTTTCTCTTATTGCATCAGCCAGTTTCTGAAGCTGTTCAGTATAAATGGAAGTCGTAATCGTTCTTCTCGCAGGGAGAAGCTCGTAATAGAGTGGGCCCTTCGCATCCCACCAAATGGAGAGAAGATGCTTGCGTGAGTGACGGTTCGGCTTTGGCTGCGTTGGCCCTGTGTTATTATCATAGAGAATCCAGCTTTCATCGCCGGTTACCAGATCTTCAAGAAACTCTTTCCGATGTGGCTGTAAAAGAAGCGATTCACACATTCTAACTCTGACTTGACGTTGATTGACAGTTAGTTAATGTGGAATCCATCGTACCATTACTTTACGATAGCCGAGTTTATGTAAATGAGCCTCGAGCCCTCGACGGTCGAATAATGACAGCCAAGAGTCTCTGCCAAATCACGCGTATTTATTTCTGGATTAGCCTCTAAACAGCGGAGTAATTCCTCATTGATCGAAGGTGGAAGGTCGCCCAGATTGCTCGTGATCTTCAAGAGTTATATCTCCCGATGCAAAGCGAGCAAACCAGCAACTTATCTTCCATCGCGATACAACACCTTCGCTGATGTTAGCGGTAGCCACACTCACGTTGTGTCCCTGACGCCACTCGTAAAAGATGGTCGTTCGAAGTTGATGTTCACTAATCAATTTCACAAACTAAGCAAATCCTCACTAGCGCGCCTTTATATACCCTTGATGTGATAGCTTCGATAACCTTCTACAATATTCTTACGTATCCCAGATCAATACTAAATATTCCGGAAAATTCTAGTAATTTACAATTTCTTGTGCAATATTTTCCCGCTAACCTGATACATATGCCTGAACTAGGTAATCCTGTGTTTCAGGCAATATGGACTAAGCTTAAACTATATTTAATAATCACGTATTTATAGTAACAAATAAAACAATAGTGTGTAGTTGGTAAACACGAAAAGTAAGACATAAATTAAAATCAAATTAAACTCAGTCGGTACAGATACAGAAAAAATGCTAACAGTGCATATGAATTAGTCAGGTGTACTTTAATACATATCTAATAGAATTATAATCATACTTATCTTTAATACTAAACTGAAAGGTCAGCAAAAATATTAATTTAAGGCGCTCTTAGGCGCCTCCATAATCAATAGTATTGATGTACATCATTTCGGCAATTTTTTTCGCCGGCAGTCATCAGCTCCTGTACTATGTTTGCTTGGCTTTTTGAGATGCAAACATGTCGCGCATTTCGGGTCTTCATTTTTCTTTGTACAGTCCTTTATCGAGTGACCTTGATCAGCACAATGGCCACAGGTATAAGTGGTGTCCCGACATGACTTGGCCGCATGCCGAAACTGGCATACTGCTGACATTTATAGCACCTAGTGACCAGAGTGAAGTCTCGAACAGGGCAGTATGACCAATTAATAAAAACTCTTTCTTTCTTAATTAAAGCCTTACGTATGTTTGCTGGCACTTCTATAATATAGTTGCTACCTGACTTGTGGCTTAATCTACTCGTGGACAAAAATGCTTCAAGTGTCAGTTCCTGAAGATCGACAAAATTTTGGTGGAATAGGCAGGTAAAAACGTCTTTTTCTTGCATTGATGAGAGCACTCAAATTACCACTAGACGTGGTTTCCGTTTCCGAGGTTCGTCAAAAGTCAGGTCTGAGTTTGTGAGCTGAACAGAATTTTTGAGCTTGTCGATGACCTCCTTTGTGTCTGTTCGTGTTCGTGTGTTTTCAATGTTATATTCAAAAACAGCTGTTCCATACATAAGTGCAATATGTACGGAACAGCTTTTTTTATATTTCAGATTTGACCTCGTCCATAGTCAAAGTTACTCATATTCACGAGTACTCTGTTCTATAAAAGTTTGTCCAGGTATGTTGCTTACACAAGATCAAATTAAATTGGCTGGCGAAACTTCACATGACATACGTGATAGGTATCGGTAGCTAATTAAATTTGACGATGTATTTCCTGTTTTTCATGTAGTAATAAAGTTAGATGTCTGATGACGACTGGTATAAATGATAAATAAAAATCTAAGTTTTGATTTTGTTTTAATATTGCAATTGTGACTGTTCCTACCCTAGATAACTAAATTATTATTACTATTTATTTAGCTGATAAAGTTTTAGTTTTTTCTTAATAATGTTAGTACGTATTAGGTATGTTTATGTGCTCCTCCTTTCCGCACGGTTCCAGACACGAGGGTTCTACGTAGTGCCGTCACTGTGATCCTATACTCACCTTCAGAGTCCACCATCAGGTAAGTGACATCATCAGCCACCAAGGTCTCCATGAGACCTTTCAAATGAGTCCAGACACACAGAGGGTTCTACGTAGTGCCGTCACTGAGATCCTATACTCACCTTCGGAGTCTACCATATTTTGTACTATTTACTTTATTTTATTTTTTTATTTCATTCAAAATTCATAAAAACGCGGACATTTAGATTTTATTTGCAATAAATAACGCGCGTACAGCCCACCCATCACAAGAGTCATCGAGAGACGAGACACTGATCTAGTGCGTCCCGAGCGCGCGTCACAGGCCTTTGCGGGGGTGTTCCAGCGGGGTACTGGTGAAGATTCGACTTTTTATTTATTATTTTAAAACGTTAAAAGATATAAGAAAAAAAAAAAACAATACAAATAGTGAAATACGTCATTACATATTTTTGGTACAAAATTAATGTCGAACTATTTAGCCGTTACAGAGAAAAATGCAATTTAGGTTGTAAAAGTACCTGTATACTATGTTTTTTCCCAAAATTTGGGAAAGTTTATTAAAATTCTAAACAATACAATGTATTTGTGATGACCTCAAGTACACCATATTTTTTTTTTTGTGGAAAACGCACAAAGGGAGGCATCTACACTGACTACACTCTTCTTTAAACATAAATGTGTGTTTTTGGGATTTCAGCGAGGTAATCCCCTTCAGGAATAATCTGTAAGGATGTGTGTATCAGTGTTGTGCTATTAGGTAGTGTATGCAAGAATTTTCTTTAATTCACTAAAAACGAAACACGTCGCACACGCAAGCAATGGGGAATCGCTACTGAAGGCTGCGGGTGTAGACATCACGACAAGCTGATTCTCACACGGGCAACTAACTGTACGTCGCTTATTGCTCCCGCGTCACTAATCCTGACTCTCTTTATATTTTTGCTGCTGAGACCACTACTAGTAGTATACCTACAGGGAAGTTATACATATAAAAATGTGGCAATTATTAGTAGGAATATTGTGGTGTCATACGACTTCCACGCGAACGAAGTCGCCGGCAGATGCTAGCACAAGTATTTTTGTTTTAAAGAATTAATTAGAGACGGAGGATAAACTAATTACCTACCAACCTATTTATATTGTGGCAATTTTAATGTTAGTCACCACCATAAAATGAGAATTATATTAATCACCACCGCAACATGCGTTTAATCGAGTTATTTTTATTAATAACCACTTTAAAATGCGGTTCATTAATCAGCACTTTTTAATTAATAACCACTTTTTAATTAATAACCATCGGGGGTAGAAGTTC
Organism: Dicycla oo; assembly: GCA_948252095.1. Taxonomy (NCBI): domain Eukaryota; kingdom Metazoa; phylum Arthropoda; class Insecta; order Lepidoptera; family Noctuidae; genus Dicycla; species Dicycla oo. The sequence goes on from OX411730.1 coordinate 13,331,374, forward strand.
TACACCGATTCAGTAGGAGCGTGGGGGTTAGTACAATAAAGATAGGCCTATGCTCACCAGTTGGTGAAGTCACGCGTGGATGATGATGATGTAATTGGAGCACAATACACATAATTTTATTAAATATCCCTATTTATAGAATACATTATTCTTACATAATTCAGAAAATAAATTCGGTAATGCAAAAAAACAACGCGGCTGTGATCAATGGAACGAGGTAAAAATAAGCAATAGGTAAACATTTACATCTGAATTGGTTAAGGTTTTAAGCTGGTACAAAACCAGTTTTTAAGCTGGTCTTGTTTGCGCTCTTCCTTTATAGAACCAGTAGGTACCTATTCAGACTTGTGACATTATAACTAGTCTGGCATACCGCATCAGTTAATTATTATATCACAGCATTATAATTCCACCCATCGATATATGTATATGTACTATTCCACCACATTGACGTAGGTATACAAAACAGTATTGCATTTAAAAAAATGTTCAAAACTTCAAAGTGAACGCGTCTGACGTCACTCTATTCGCTTCACTGCTATAATAACGCGCTCGAAATTATAATAATAATAATAATAATAATAATAATATCCTGGGACATTTCACACACGGTCATCTAATCCCAAACTAAGCAGAGCTTGTACTATGGAAACCAGATAACTGATATACTACATATACTTTTTTTTTTTTTCTAAATACATACTTATATAGATAATGACTCCATACAAGGTCTCCCCCTGTGGGTCGTGCTCGCGTATGGGTGCACAGCACACAGCACAGTCTCACGCACACACAAAAAAACATACACGACACAAACACCCACAAAAGCTCGGGTGTTCGGGTTTGGAACCACAGATTAAAAAAATGAGTTTAACAGAGTTCAGACTTAAAACTTTACCCACTTGTTTGCATTTGGTATGGTATGTACAAATGCTACCTATAATAATTGTATGTATTAAAAAATACTCAAAATATTCAAAATCATTCGGACTTGGGCCCAATGTCAATAAGTGTCAACAAATTCAATTAGATTGTCATAAATTCAATTACAAATGTTAACAAATTAAATTTCAAATTACAATAAATTTAATTACAAATGTCATTCAATTCAATTACAAATGTCAACAAATTAAATTACAAATTACAATAAATTTAATTACAAATGTCATTCAATTCAATTACAAATGTCAACAAATTAAATTACAAATTACAATAAATGTAATTACAAATGTCAGTAAATTCAATTACAAATGACGATAACTTAAGAAAAAAATAAAATAAAATAAAAATATTATATTACAGCATACACACCATTAACAGAAAGTTCTGTCATTAACAAAATCTTTAATTGTAAAAAAATCAGCTGTTCAGTACATTTATGTTTTTTTTTTTTTTATTTGTGATGGGTTTGCTCTTGACTCTAGTCTAGGTCAGAGGTGACAGAGACAAAGTCGACGATGGAGTGAGCTTACCCAGAAGAAGCCTGTTCACTCTCACTTTGAAGAGATTAGGGTTGTATACGTTCGGAAACACAGACGCAGGTAGTGAGTTCCACTCTTTTGCTGTGCGCATTATAAAAGACATTTGGAAGCGCTTAGTGCGAATTGGTGGAATAGCAACCAGGTAGGGATGGTAACTGGCAGTACGTCTAGATGTCCGGTGGTAGAAGGGGGCCGGTGGAATGAGGTCGTGGAGTTCTCGGGCACACTCTCCGAAGTACAATCTGTAGAAGCAGGCAACCTTGCGGCGATGAGCCAAGCTATGAAGCTTGGCATCCACCAGTTTTACGTCGCCAATGAGCCTCTTAGCTCTGCGTTCCACCGAGTCAAGCGCGGCTAGTTGGCTGATCCACCCCAAAGGTGACTGCAATACTCCATGCAGGATCGGACTTGCGCTTTGTAAAGGGTTAAAAGCTGTCCAGGCGTAAAGTATCGCTTCACCCTATTTAGGATGCCCAGTTTCTTGGCCGCAGTTTGGGCCTTGTACTCGATGGTGGCGCCGAAGTTGAGACCAGATGTCAACTCCATGCCTAGGAGCTCAAGTCGATCAGTTACAGGAACAGATGTACCCCGAAAAGTAGGAGTTTGGGCGAAACGACTCTTTTTAGCGGTAAAAAGACACGCCTGCGTTTTGGTGGCGTTAAAAGAGACCAGATTATCATCACCCCACTGGGAGACAAAGCTTAAGGTCAAATCTGTCCGCTCTACCATGGCCTCTCTCAAGGAACGAACTTCAGCCCCGCTGGTTTTTGCGCTGGACAAGTATCTCTCTGAAACTGTACTGTCATCTGCGTACCCAACAATACCAGGCCGAAGCAGGTCATTGATGTGCAGCAGGAAAAGAGTTGCAGAGAGAACAGACCCCTGAGGAACTCCGGCATCAATAGCCATAAGGTCAGAAGAGCAGCCATCAACAACTACTCTAATCGACCGTTCACTAAGGAAATCTGATATCCAGCTACAAAAATCAGCTGGGATTCCATAAGCAGGAAGCTTGCTGAGCAGAGCAGCGTGCCAGACCCTGTCAAAGGCCTTCGAGATGTCAAGCGATACAGCCAGTGCTTCGCCGTGTTTCTCGATGGCTTCGCCAAAGCAGTGCGTGACATACACAAGAAGATCGCCAGTTGACCGTCCCCGGCGAAAGCCATATTGACGGTCACTGAGGAGATCATTGTCTTCAAGGTAGTTCAGCAACTTATTGTTCAGTACCCTTTCCAAAACTTTGCACAGAATGGAGGTAATGGCGATCGGACGGTAATGGGCAGGGTCTGCACGGTCGCCTTTTTTGGGCACTGGTTGTACATTTGCAAGCTTCCAGGATTTCGGCACCGTTCTTTTTTCAAGAGAGAGGCGGAACAAACGTGTCAATACAGGAGACAGTTCAGGCGCACACTGCCTCAACACTCTCGCTGGAATGCCGTCAGGCCCGCTGGCCTTGTTCACGTCTAGACTGCACAATACTCTTCGGACCTCTTTAATGTGTACTGCGATCTCCGGCATCGAGGAGTCACAATGAGGTACAGTAGGTGGTTGCTTTGAGCCAGCGTCCAGACGTGAATTGCTTGCGAAGAGAGATGCAAATAAATTTGCCTTCTCAGTTGCAGAGTGAGCCAGCGACCCATCAGGTTTCATCATAGGAGGTAAAGTGGGACGACAGAAATTCGTTTCAACCGCTTTAGACAGGGACCAGAACTGTTTACTACCCGGAGGGTGCGAAGCCAGCCTGGCCCCGATATGTCCGACATGGTCAAAACGTGCCCTACGCAAAACCCGCTTGCAGAACTTGGCGGCAGAATTAAAGGCTCTCTTCTTCGCGCGAACCCTGCGCGCTCTAACTTTGCGGTCGCGGGCCTTGACCCAGGCTTGGTAGGCAGTCTCTTTTCGGGCCTCAGCGTGGGTACATTCTGCATTATACCAAGGCCGGGATTTGTGACCGAGCGGGATGTCGGAGAATGGAATAAAATATTCCATCCCCTGCCGAATCACGTCCGCAACCGCGTCAGCACAGCGCGAGGGGTCACCCGAGGAAAAGCACACTTGCCAACTTGACGCACACCGGAATGCGGGACGAGAGCACTGTCCGGAGGAGGTTGCGGGCGACCCTTCCCTGTGCGACAACATTGCGTACGTGTGACCCCATTGTGAGCCTACGGTCGATGGTGACACCTAGGTACTTGACCCGGGGCGACCACTCGACGTCAGCTCCCTGCAGCTTCAAGGGTGGTGGGAGAGGCGAGGACCCGGTCACCATCGCCTGCATCTTACCCACGTTGACCGACAGCCGCCACTAGGACAGCCATTCGGAGCAAGTCGAGCGCGCGCTGCATCTCGCGCTGTTCGTACTTCGCGCTAAGCGAGGTGGTAATGTACGCGGCGTCGTCAGCGTACAGCGCGAGCATCGCGTCCAGAGTGGTGGGGATGTTGTCGGTGTAGCGTGAGTAACACGCTGACGACACGCAGCTGCCCTGCGGCACACCGGCAAGCACCGGGCGGGCGCTTGATAGCGCTCCGCCGACCAACACCCTGAAAGTCCTGTTGGAGAGAAAATTAGAGACCACCGTTACAACGCGACGGGGCGCGTCTGAGGTGGTCAACTTGTAAAAGAAGCCGTCGTGCCACACGCGGTCGAAGGCCTTCTCCATTTCAAGGAATACTGCGACCGAATATTCCTTTTTATTCATAGCGGCCTAGAGGTGGTGCAGTACACTCGACAGCTGAAGCGTCGTACTATGCTCCGCCCGAAATCTGTGGCGCGATGTGTGGCTCGAGATGTCGTAGCAGGAGTGCTTTGAACACCTTGGAAACTGTCAGCAGCAGCGTGATAGGCCGATAGCTCTCCGGCTTCAGTGTGTTTTTCCCCACCGTGGGCAGCATAATGACGCGCCCTTCCTTCCACGAAGCTGGGAAGGCACCCGTACGCAGTATTGCCGTGAACCGGCGCGCCAGCGCCGCTGCCATACGGAACGGTAGGTGGCGCAACACTGCGTTGGTGATACCGTCAGCACCGGAGGCCTTCTTCGGCTTCGTCCTTAGGATGGCGCGTCTGACTACGCCAGGCGAGAAAAAGATGGCATCTTCCTCGGGAGCTATCGGGAACTATTGGCAAAGTAGTCCCTAGGTGTTCTCGACCGATGCGACATGCTCGGTGTCGCTGGTCGGGTTCGGACAGAACTGACACTCCAGATGCTCGGCGAAGACCTCCGCCGGGTCCTCTGCAACATACTTAAGCGCCCCGTCGCAGTTGTGCAGCGGTCGCACCGGGGCTGGGGTGTTCGTCAGTTGGCGGCATAGTTGGTGCACAGACGGACAACTGCCTGGCGTGGCGTCAATGCGTTCCTCCCAGCCCGCGGCGGTGTGCGCCTGAAGCTCGGCCTTTACCTTTTCTGCGAGACGGTTTAACTGTGTCGTTATGGTTGGGCATCTCAGTTGTTGCCATTACTTGCGAAGGCGCCTCTTCACGGCGATCATTGACGTGATGTGCGCCGCCAGGGGCGGCAGTTTTTTTTTTTTTGTGGATGGGAAATCATCAAATAACTACTCCCGCTCTGGGTGGAGCGGGAGGGCGAGACTAAAACCCACCCGTGTTCCTTCAGTTGCCTGTGCCAGGGCCACAGTAACTCTTTCAAACAACCCGCAACCCTGGCGGGCGTTGGCCCTAGCGGACCCCCTCAGCTAGTGCTGACATCTCTTTGAGGCGCGCGTGGAACACAACGCGCCGTCGACACGGGCCTGGAATCCTGGCGTCCTTACCGGACGGCGAGCTACCCATTGCTCGCCATCCGCAAGCCCGCGCCTACGGTGGCCGGGAATCGGCTATCGATTCCCGACGCCCAGGGAGTCTCCTGCGGCGACTAGGGGCGTGAAGGCGTAAAGATTGCCTCTCCCTCACGCGTTCAGCCTCCTCCTTCGCGAGCATTACTGCTTCGTAGAAGGAGGTGACGGCTTCCCATGCACTCTCGCTCCGTACCATGGCCTGTACCAGGGCCGGACCCCCGCGTAGAGCCTCCGACAGGAGGCGTTTGGACCCCCTAGATTGGGCAAGAGCCGCTTCAAGGCAGCCCCGGCCCGCTCCAATCTGGGAGCCAAACGTCGAAAATGCTCCACGAAGTTCCACCGGCTGTCGAGGAGGAGTCCTAGGTACTTCATAGTCAGCTCGACGCCGATGTGAACCCCTCCTACCGTTATTTAGGAACCTGACGGTGGCGCGTTCCGAGGACCATGAAAACACATGACCTCGGACTTGTGCAGTGCCACCTCGAGTCCCAATCGCCGGATCCTCTCGACGATTATCGCAACCCCGTGTGTCGCTAGCTCGGCCGCCGCCTGGTGTGACCTCCCTTGCGCCAGGACCAGCGCGTCGTCAGCGTAGCATATCACGCTGACGCCACTAGGGAGGTCAGCGCGCAGCACCCAGTCGTACCCGATATCCCACAGATGTAGCCCTAGGAGTAGCACTCTCCCTGCGGCTGCGTCATCGTCGCCGCGTCTAAGGCACTTTGAATGCAAGCAGTGACGTCCTCCGCCGTTTGGTCCACGTCCGCGGTGGTAGTAATAGGCCGAGTCGGCGTGGTGGTCTCTAACCTCTCTGCAAATATAGTCCAGTCCGTTAATCGACGTGGCGCTATGGGCTTCAATCGGGTCGGCATACCCGATAACACGTCGAGTACCGGCTGATGGTTGGACTGTAACTTGCTGTGTGGCCTGACAGTGTAGCCCTCGGTGGACTTCGATGTCCAGCACGTCCGGTGTGCGGTTGGTGTCGACCGGGTAGTGGGTTGGCGAACTGTATAGCCGAAGGCTTCCGCGTCTGTGAAGGGCCGTCTTCCCTCGGTATTCGTTAGCGACGAATTCCACGCTGGGTGCTTGCAGTTGAAGTCCCCGGCGAGGAGGGTGGCATGCTGAGACGTGTGCAACAAGGCCCGCAGCTCAGTATGGTCCAGGCGGGTGGCTTGTAGCACGCGTAGATGTGATGTCCTCGCCGGCTAAATGCAGCTGATCACCCAGCGCGTAAAATGCCCGACGGCAAGGGGAGTTTCTGATGGACGACTGTTCGCTTCACAAGTACCGCCAGGCCACGGTATCTAATGTTTTGCGCCGACCGTTCATCCATCCTGTAAGCGAGGTATCCCGGGAACCTAACCCTGTCCTCAGGTCCCAGGAGCGTCTCGCTTATGAGCGCCACGTCGATGTATTGTTCCCGCAGGAGATGGCGGAGGGGGGCGACTTTATCCCTTAGACCGCGAGCATTCCAGTGTAACACCCTTAACGATCTAGCCATGATACAGGGTTAGAAGTGTGGTGGGAGGATGACAGTCTCTATGTCTTGACCCTGATGGCCTTTAATAAGTCCATCAGTAACTATATGGCGCAGGTCGTGAATTCTTGTTTAATGGTTTTAGTAGCGCCGGCATGGCCACCACTCTTTTCTTTGAGGAACTTCTGTGTTTCCACCCGTTGCCGCCGCGATAGGCTGGCACCAGTTGCGGTAGCGCCGGCGGCGGTTTTGGGTGGTTCCTCTTGTGTCCGCTGCGCTATACCGGCGCTAGCGGTGTGTTCCCCGGTATTCTTCTTGTTTACGACCTGCGCCCCATCTGAGGCACAGCCGGTCTCTGGGATTTCTTCCAGGGTCGCTGGGGGCTTGAGCTTCTTGCCCTTCCCTTTCCCCCCACGTCCCCTCTTCCTCCGCCTTGAGGAGGTTTCCTTGGTCCTGTCTGTGGGCCTGTTGGCTGCCGCAATCAGCGTCATGCCATGGGCCTCTTCTGGCCTCTCAGTGGCCTCTTGGGGCCAGCGAGTGGCGGCCGTGATGGCGGCAGTCCCCGCTCTGTTGCGGGCCACCGCAATTGGCGCATCTGGCCGACTCCTCCCGCGGGCGCAGGCAGTCACGTGCCGCGTGCTCGCCACCGCATCGCACACAAGCGAGCGGGCGGTAACACTAGTGCGAGCTGTGCCTAAAGTGTTGGCACCTGTGACACTGGGCGGGCTCACGTTTGCCTCTCCAGGCCTCAATCTTGACACCACGCATGTACCTCAACACAGTGGTGTCATAGATGGCCCGGACGTCTGGGGTCTTCTTTATAATGGCGTGGAATACACAGCCGGGTCGTCCTTGTGCACCTTTAATATGGCGTACATATTCCGGCTGGTACCACAACGAGACCAGGAGATAGAGGAGGAGCTCCGGGGAGCTCCTCCTCTATCTCCTGGTCCGTACGGACGGACATTTAGAGGTCAAGTTAGGTAGCCTCTCAACTACCAGCGGAGGGTAGCGAAGTTTTTTCCCCGGCTTTTTCGTCGTCGTCGGGGCGATAGCGGCGGCATGGTAGAATGGGGGGGGGGGGGTCAGGGAGTAAATTAGAAACACTTACCCCTGCGGTCGGTGCAGTGATGGCGGCGGCGTACAGCGCGCCACGTCGGCGAAGGTGGGTGACGCTGGCTCACCCAGGTCCAGCCGCTTTGTCTCTTTTGTTATGTCGCCGGAGCTCCTCCTGCAGTGCTTCCGCTGGGGTCTGGGCTCGGCGAGTTGAAACTCAAGGCCGAATCCCAGCAGGGTGTCTGCTCCTCCCACGGTAGGCCGCGCGTCGGCTCGCGAGTTCGTATCCAGGGACATGTCGTCGCGACCGGACACGGCCGAGCCCGCCGATGCTACATGCTAGATGCCATGCCGACGAGACGAGCATGCCGACAGCATGGCCAGCGAGTCGTAGGCGGAGTTACGGGGGGGCGCCGGCAAAGCTGGCACCTGTGACGTCACTCTTTCACTACTCACTGCACTCACTAGCCGTTCCCGCTCAGCTGTCACCGGTCCCTTGAGCGAGATGCGGCAGTGCGTGTGGCTCTTTCCTCAAAAGACCATTTCAGACACCAATCTACATGGTCATCACATGAACTGGCCAAAATTATGTCTGGACTATAAAAGAGACTGTGACTTTCGAGTTTGTTTCGGCCTTTCTTGTCAGAGTAGTCAGATAGGATACGCCGACCTCATCTAGAAAAACATGATTGACGTGTATAAGTGTTTTAGAAATAAAATTATTTATCATTTATTTCCGAGCACTCTGTATATAAATATTATATACCGGCTGCTCGGAAATTTCACGTATTCCTTAAAAGCGGTTGTACCAGAGGTCATTTCCAACAAATTAAGTCAATCAACTAGAGGTCGAAATTCAATTTTTTTTTCAAGTACCTAAGTAAGTAAAACACGTCTAAACAAAAAATATAAAATAAAACAGGTTTTCTTTCCTCTTAAGACCTTTATTTCTAAAATTATGGAAATTTAGAGCATCTGTTTTTTTTATATAAATGATCATCACTATCATCAGTCAGAAAAATCACAAATAAGTATCGAGAGAGAAATAGTTATTTTTAAATTATTTGTTTTTGGTGACCAGTATGAAAATTTGAACAATCTGCGTAGCCTTTTCCCAACTAAGTTGGGGTCGGCTTCCAGTCTTACCGGATGCAGCTGAATACCAGTATTTTACATGGAGCGACTACCTATCTGACCTCCACAACCCAGTTACTGGGTAATACGATACCACTTGGTAAGACTGGCTGTCAGACTTTCGGGCTTCTGACGACCCGTAACGACTGTCAAAGATCCACGAATGACAGCCGAGACCAACGGCTTAACGTGCTTTCCGAGGCACGGAGGAGTCTCGGTATGAAAAGATGGTCACCCATCCACAGACCAATCCCGGCAAGCGTAGCTTAACCTGATGGATCGACCCTTGCGGCTGTTATTACTTAGCCACGAGCGACAGTATGAAAATTTGAACAATGATCTAAAATACTTCGTAACTCGGAAACCATTAATTTTCGACCCCTAGTTGGTACGGCTTAATTTGTTGGAAATGATCTCTAGTATAACCCCTTTCAAGGAATAGGTCGAATTTCCGAGCATCCTGTTTAAAGGGTGACTGGTATTTGTGACCGCTAATAATTAAACACATGTGAACAAACAACTTTTACTATGGGACCAAACCTGAAATCGAGCAAAATAAACAGCTGTTCCCTACATTTATATGCGCATAATTCGTCAAAATGTAGGGAACATCTGATTTTTTTTTCACGATTTCAGGTTTGGTCCCATAGTAAAAATTATTTATTATCATGAGTACAATCTACATATGTTTAAGTATCGGTCACTAATTAGCAGTCACCCTATATATGAATAAATATACGAACTAAATTGCAGCCAAGGTCAAATACTTAATAAATTAACTAGGGGCTAAGGTCAAATACTAAAAAATTAAGGATTTGACTTTGGCTAGGTAAGGGTAGGTAAATTATAAGCTTTGTAGATACCCATTGAGTAATTGGAGTAGGTTGGTACATTTTCCTTATTTACAACGGTCGCATGATTACCTCCCAATTTAACTGTAACGTGAGAGTCCGGTACAGTCGACCGCACGCCAGTGGTAACACTTTGACCTTGAGCTGGCCTAGCGTAAGCGTAGTACGGATTTTCACAATAGAATACGAGGCCTGTTTATAGTGGTTTTGTCACCACTGACGTGCGCTATACTGTACTTACTGGTAAATTTAATTAGTTTTACAAAATACTAGTTTTTAAAAGCTGCTTAGTTAAAGTAGTACTTAACTACCTACAAATAGGTACTTACTACTTAAGTACTTACATAAAAAAAAAACGATAGGAATATTAAAAAGTTAAGTATAGAAAAACACATAAAAAATATTGTCTAAAAAATAAACACAACTTTAGCTACCTACATATTAAACTAACTTCAATTTTGACTTTTTGAGTACGACAATTCGGACTCAATGTGAAACACGAAACGGCGTACCTACTCATTCGTTTCCGTCCCTTTTTGGCTGTTGTTTATGTAACGAGTAGGGAAGGGACTACCTAGCGTTTTCGTCCTTGGGGCTTATCGCCGAAAAAGGGCGAGAAGCGTTTAGATGGGCTGAGGGCTCCCGAGCCCCAAACTCCCAACAAAACTCACCCCATCCCCATCTCCCCTTTTTGTTCATATCTACTTACAGAAATACAGACTGAATATCAGCCACGGGTTAGTCTGTGTGCGATATTTATATTCTCCTTTTTCTTCTACAGTGCAGTTGAAAACTCCGTACTACGCTACTGCCGTCAAAAAGAAAAAAGACGTCATAACTGATTTTTTTTTCGAAATAGAGTTATTTACATAGGTATTCAGAATCAGCTAAAAAGACGCATTTACCAGTATTTTTAAATTGGCGTAAACTTAATGAAAACCTAATAATTCTTAATAGGTATGTACCTAGGTATTAAAAGACGCATCTTCCTTTGTATCTTATAGTTTAAAAAGGACAATTTTATTTTTTTTCACCATTTCAATATTTCTGTAGATACCTACCTACGTCCTTTTTTCTTACGGCGGCAGTATAACACCAACAGAGTATTCTACACAACAAAAGATTGACTTCTGTTAGTTTTTATGGAAGATAACCTACGGAAGCATGTAGGTAGGTATAAAACACAAGTCACAACAACACAACAAACTACGACATCATGTGCAAACAGTGCGAGACAAACCCAAAGTTGTCCTACTTTCCAAGAACGGATGCGTTTCGGGTTAACTAACCCTAAAACGCCAACTCGTAAATCGGTACCTACGAGACCGAGTTGTCGTACTTAATTTACATTCTTAAAGGCCACGTCAGCGTTAGCAACACGTCAAGGTCAGGCTACATCGCAAAATACACAGATAAGCTCATTGAGGGATAAGCCACATGATAAAGGCCATATGTAGCTAGCATATCAATTTAAAAAATATGGGCTGCCAAGAAATAGTTTGACTGCTTTGCTAGAGTTTTAATAATATTACCTACATTCGATTTCACTGCGTCGTTATGGCAAAAAACAACGTTATATGGCATAAAACATCGGAATAATAATACTAAAATCGTTAAATTATATTGCCTTGCCTGCTTGCTAGAGAGAGAGAATATTCGCTAGACTGCTCGTGAACCGGTTTGAACCAGACTCAGCCGTGTGCCGGCGGTGCCGACCGATGCATGCTGCGGTGGGAGTGGGTGGGTGGGAGACCCGCCAACGACGAACTACGAAACAAACCTTTTTTTTCTTTTCTCGTATATTGTTTCGAGAATCGAAAAATTACATTCCAGGCAAAGTTTGAAAATTACCTACCTATATTTCAATTCTTATTTTGAGACTTTATAATTTATCATGGTCAATATGAAGATAGTAGGTGATAACGATAAGTTACCAATTCAAAATAATACAAATTATTGTTAGGTATTGCATAATATCTATTAGTTATTACATATATAAGTCTCATCATATCATAAGGTGCCTAAAACCGCCTAAAAATAAATGACGTGTTTATCTAGGTAGGTAGGTATATAACCGATATTTAGGAAACACTGTAGATAGGTACCATGAATATATATACTTACCTTTAGATTTAGGTACCTACCTATCTAGGCTATTCTATTCCTAAGTTTACGCATGATAAAGCCAATTAGCACAGACTGTGCAATTAGCATTGAAAAAACAAGAAATCATAATTTAATACACTTTATATTCCGGTTGTTAGATCAATCAATGTAATCGCGGAGCATAGCGGAGCAAAGCGCATTACGCTTCGGCTTAGCCAACTTGGCTCATTTATACATTCCATGACTCAACGTTTCGGTTCAAACCGCAACCAGTATTATTATTATTTTCGACGTAGCGTTCTGCGTTGTTTGCCACTCGAGCCACGAGCACGAGCTGAGCGAGCGAGCGAGGTCATTACGGACAAAATGGGGGCGAACCATTCCGATAATATAATACCATTATGTTGCCCGAAGAGTTATATTTATGCCTACGTTGAATGTCGTTGCTTGCGAACAGAGTAACAGAGATAGATATATCGACTGTGGTCCCCACCTACCTCGTTAGACAGAGATAGGACACGCTACTGCCGACAACCGCTTGGAATTTGCCAGCCGACCAATACTGGCAGTCCGCCATACTGGCATTGGCAACCGCGTCTCCCCAGTCCCCGCGTCTGCCTGCCCGTGAGTGAAAGGAACAGAGTTTCGGTCTGCCTCGGCAAACTGAGAGTGCGTTTCGGATTTTCGATCGAAAGACGTAGGTCAGCCACTTTGCTCAGCTAATTTAACCTGAGCATAATAATAGTATAATTTACATAATTGGTTTACAGTAATTGTAAACTTAACCTGTTTGACGCAAGATGTCAGAGACAAACGCTGCTGAATGCGTGCAGTGGCTACGCCGGGTTATCGGTACATTTGATTGACTTTTGACAGCGCTCGTTTATTTGGCCGGCCATTTTGTATTTTCCTACAGAAGCGAAGTGACTGACAGAAGTTCGTGGAAAATAAATTATTTGCATTTTCCCAGTGTTTGTGAATTTGTGATAGTTTTCTCAAGGTTATCTATCATAGTACACAGTGAAAACCCGGAAAGTGGTCGAATATGTTATTGTTTTCGTTGCGGCTTCAAGAAGACAAAATTGGATTGTAAAGTAACGTGCAGGATTGTGCCGGATTTAAGTTGTGATTGTGTAGTTAAGAACCAAAATAAACCGATGTACGTGTAAGAATCGGCTACAATTTCATCAAAAACTAGATTATGATCGTGAGTATATTAAGATTTACCTACTTCTATAGTTTTGCGGCATGAATCTCTGTCTACTTACAATGTTTTGAGTTGTGCTTCTTGTTTTAATATTCATCAATGTGTATGAAGTTGAGAGAGATTAATTTGAACTTGAGAATATTTAAATAATAATAAATTTGAATTTTAACTCGAGAACTTATAATGTACCTAATTCTGATTAAATTCTTATTATTTGGTACACAATTCAACTTATCAACCTCAACTACAAACAGCGCAACTCTATTTCACTAAGCTTATCAGTTTAATTTGTTTTGAAACTAGTGTGTGATTGTTAACTGTTGTGTTTACATACTAACAAATACTATCTGTGAATGAGTTTATAACATTATTTACATATACCAACTAATAAGCAAGTAACAACAGCAAAATTAACTAAAAGAATTTCCAACCTAGGCTGTATGATTACTTACTTACCTTGTGCAAATGCCTACCCAAACAAATTAGAAAACTTAAGTCACCATAGATGATGAAGAAATAAGCACAAAATGCATAATTATTATTTTCCAAAGAGGATGCATAAGGATGATATTATAACTTGTTCACAGGTATCGTAGATGATGGCTACTGAGCATGAGCCTGTTATTTCCTCACCACCTACAAACAATGAATCAGGTTAGTTTTAAAGTCTCTATGACGACCCACTGACCATGTTTTATTTTGATGCTTTTAATTTTATACTGTGCTTTGTCTTAGAGACATGTAGATTATGTGATGCTAGTAACAATGCTTATCATTTTCGACTTACTTCCAAAGTTGCATCTGACTTTTAGAGTATTCACTTCATATAAACTGGCCATGGGCCCAGTATAGCTGGTAAGTGGTGACTGTCCCGACTTGGAATTAAAATACAGGGTGGGTTTTTGAGATGGGGCAGTAAGTATTGCATTTTCATGACAAAATATTGCTCTTATGAAGAATTTAAATTTTGAACCAATTATTTTAAATTCTACTTAGGCCTGGACTCGACCAAAGCAGGGATGGGCAGAGTTGTGTGAAGCGGAGAGGAGAGGAGATGCTTAACAGCTAGGGTGTATCCACCGAAGATGCGTACTAGCTAGACTGGCGCAAAAATGTGTACTGACTAGAGCAGGCGGCCTGGTTGCACGATGCGGGGGAACTACAGGGGTCACTCGCCGTACGCCGCTCACATCTCCTCTCGTCTCTGCTGCGTGCCGTCGACAGCTCACATCTCTGTTTTGTTTACGCTAAGCAAATATGAGAAATCTGTCCTCTCCACTGAAGCTAAGCGGAGACGAGATATAATATGTAAATAACGAAATCCTATTGGTTGTTTCAAATACATCTCTGCTCTTGTGTTGTCTCCGCTTTGGTGGAGTCCGGGCCTTAGTCTTCCTACTCACTTAAATGTTCAATTTTAATAATAATACATGAGGGTCACATAGAAAATTATAGTATGTACTTGAGTGTATCAAATAATGTCAGTAAGTAGTTGAGTGCACTAAATGATTTTAAGTTAGCGCACTTAAGTGATTTCGTGTAGGGTGGTTGAGTGCACTAAATTTATTTTGTTTTTTTTTTTCCGTTTGGCATCGCACGGTTTGTGCATTTAGCCAATGTCAAGTTTATAATTATTTCAGAAACAGTCAGGGAAACGAAAATATTAATTTGAATAATTCATTGAATATAACAGGATTTAGGATAGTATGGATATAATAGTTGAGTGCACTGAATGTACACTCGCTGGCATTTAAACTTGGCCACATGTGAATTTATCAGTAATTCGTATTGATACTAAATTGACACTGAATAAAGGGTGGTGGTTGAGTGCACTAAATGATTTTAGTAAGTGGTTCAGTGCACCAAATAAATTTAAGCAAGTGGTGTAGTGGACTAAATGATGTTTAGTTCGTGGTTGAGTGCAAAAGTTATTTTGCAACTTTCATCAAAATCGGAGCCATTTTCGAGAACGTGATTACAAATTACAAATATGTGTATATACAGGGTTATTGGTAAAACACCAACAACCTCTTAAGGGGTCATTGTACTCATCATTATGAACAACTTTTATTATGGGACCAAACCTGAAATCGCGAAAAAAATCAGCTGTTCAGTACATTTTGATGAATTATGCGAACATAAATGTACTGCACAGCTGATTTATTTTCGCGATTTCAGGTTTGGTCCCATAGTAAAAGTTGTTCATAATGTTGAGTGCAATGACCCTTTAAGAGGTAGTTAGTGTTTTACCAATAACCCTGTATATACAGGGTGTTTGGTGCATCGTGTGCCAAATTGAAATGGTCGACTGGGGGGGTCACCTTCTATCCTTTCAGACCCCTAAACACTTCTCATGCCCTGTGGCTTTTTTTTCATCGACTTTTTATTTTTTTATAAAAAAAATACCCAAATTTTGCATTCAATTACAAAATAAAAAAAATGTGTAAGTCGTAGACTCTGAATTTTAATTTTATTTAGATGTGTATTGTATTACAGTACTTTTAAATTAAAAATTAGTGACATTAGCCATCTAGTTTTTTTTTAATTTACTCGCAAAGTTTCGGATTTCAATTAAAGCTGTCCATGTTACAGCTATTTACATGGCTATAAAAAAAAAACCAAAAGCGACCGGGATCTTCCAACTCTCTCAAAAATTCTCTAGTCTATCTTCTTGCTAGTGATGTGCCACATGTCATAAAAATCTTTTTACAACTTTGTAAATTAGCTAGAATAATTGTGAATCGAGTCACAAAATATTAAATTCCAAATTCAAAAGAAAAAAGTCTTTTTGCGTAATTGTTACTTAAGTAACAGGTAAAATTTGTTTTCTCACTCTCGCGAAGTAAAATCTATCTTCTATCTCTATCTTTCTTGCATAGCGTACCTAAACTAGTTTGAACAAACGACGAACTGCCACCGACGCGGCGACGCCGTCAATCCGTCATTCGTCAGTCAGTCGAGACATCACTGCCTCTGCTACCTGACGTGTGTGTTAGTTCACCGTACTCCGCGATTTTTTCATTTTGTTACTTTGTTTTGTTGAGTTTTGTTGGTTTTTGTTACGTTTTAACTTTTGGTGTTATTGTTAAACTTTGTTGATTTTTTGTTGTTGCAATGGCGACGTTCTCTAACGAGGAATATGCTGACATCATGATGGCTTATGGAGCCGCCAATGGTGTCGCTCGTGCAGCGCAACGAATTTACCAGGAACGTTTTCCTGGTAGACGACTACCTGGCCGCAGAGTCTTCCAAGACACATACCGACGCATACGCGAGACTGGCAGTGTCACTTTTCATGAACCAAGGGGCCATATTGTGCGACATAATGTTGAAGTGGACGAGAGAATACTGGCACTTTTTGAGGAAGACCCTACAAGAAGCATCAGAAATGTGGCAGCACATCTTGATATTTCAATATGGAAAGTGTGGAAAGTTCTTCAGCAAAACGAAAAACATCCATTCCACTACACTCCGGTGCAAGGTACGTAATTTTGAACTAACTTTAAACCCGTACACACTTTGTTTGACGATGCCTTTGTTTAGCAGGTAATGGGTATGACGTCACTACTTCCAGGTAGTGAACCAGCCCATACAAACGGTCCGACGCCGCCGGTCATTAAAAATCTCATTGTGCAATTATTTACTGCTCAACAGGAATTTAAAAGAGTTCTTTGTTTGTAGGTCTTGAGGGTGGCGACTTTGACAGACGAGTGGCATTCTGTCGGTTTATGTTACACACGGATGTGGATGATCCTAATTTCTTAAAAAGAATATTGTGGACGGATGAATCCAAATTTACCAAAGAAGGGATCCTCAATCTTCACAATCTGCATCACTGGACAAACAAAACGGAAAACCCACATGTTAAAAGGCAGAAATCTTTTCAAAGGAGGTTTAGTGTAAACGTTTGGGCAGGAGTGATTGGGAATCAGGTAGTTGGACCGCATTACCTGCCCGATAACCTCAATGGCGATAACTATTTGGAGTTCCTTCAAAATGACCTGCCCGAATTAGTGTCCGAGGTGCCCGTATTTAATGAAAATGTTCCCAAAGTATTCCAGCATGACGGCTGTCCCGCGCATTGGCGTTTGACTGTGAGGGAATATCTTGACGATGTGTTCCCCAATGCGTGGATTGGTCGCGATGGCCCTATTGCATGGCCGGCACGTTCCCCAGACCTAACTCCGCTAGATTTTTATGTCTGGGGACGTGCCAAAGAGCTGGTATACGCCACGGAGGTTCCGACTAGGGAGGTACTACTTCAACGCATTGAAACGGCGTTTAATCAAATTAAGGAGGAAATACGACTTCGTACAACAACTGTGGAAATACGAAATAGATGTCGGGCCTGCATTCGCAATAGCGGCCAACAATTTGAGCAGAATATGTAAAAAATGATTAAATAAATGTTAAAAATGCAATTATTTTTTATTTCTAGTAACCGTCCCCCCCAAAAAAGAGAGATACGAGACAGATTTTACCTTACAAGAGTGAGATAACAGATTAAATGAGTTCTTGAGGTATAATTTAAGTAAAAATATTTTTTAAAATCATAATTTCAAATTTAGTATTTTGTGACTCGATTCACAATTCTAGCGAATTCACAAAGTTGTAAAAAGATTTTTATGGCATGTGGCACATCACTAGCAAGAGGATAGACTAGAGAGTTTTTGAGGGAGTTGGAAGATCCCGGTCGCTTTTGTTTTTTTTTTTATAGCCATGTAAATAGCTGTAACATGGACAGCTTTAATTGAAGTCCGAAACTTTGAGAGTAAATTAAAAAAAAAACTGGATGGCTAATGTCACTAATTTTGAATTTAAAAGTACTGTAATACAATACACGTCTAAATAAAATTAAAATTCAGAGTCTACGACTTACACTTTTTTTTTATTTTGAAATTGAATGCAAAATTTGGGTATTTTTTTTATAAAAAAATAAAAAGTCGATGAAAAAAAAGCCACAGGGCATGAGAAGTGTTTAGGGGTCTGAAAGGATAGAAGGTGACCCCCCCAGTCGACCATTTCAATTTGGCACACGATGCACCAAACATCCTGTATATTAGGTTGGGGAAAAAGTCTTTTCGCATTATAGTATGTATGAACTTGTAATAAAATCTCTTTGGCTATACTATTTGTATCTGGCTGGTTTTGGTATCATTGAAAGTTTAAATTTTAAAGAACATAATTCCAAATTCAAATTAGGAAAATGTGTGATTTTCATTTGTTTTTCGTACCGTCAAGATGAGTGAATCTAATGAAGAAATTCGATACATTTTAAAATTTTACTACAAAAAAGGTAAAAATGCAACGCAAGCCGCGAAAAAAAATTGCGATGTTTATGGACCTAGTGTAGTGTCTGTGAGAGTAGCACAAATTTGGTTTAAGCGTTTTCAATCCGGAAATTTTGATGTCAAAGATGCACGTCGCTCTGGCTCTATTACGGATAAAATGGATGCCATTTTTGAAAAAGTGGAGCAAGATCGGCATATCAGTAGTTACGACGTAGCTGAAGAACTGGAAATTGACCACAAAACAGTTTTGGCGCATTTGAAAAAAACTGGGTACACAAAAAAGCTCGACATTTGGGTACCTCACGAGCTCACTGAAAGAAACCTAATGAACAGTGTACTCATTTGTGATTCTTTATTACGACGTAATGAAACCGAACCATTTTTGAAGAAGCTGATAACTGGTGATGAAAAGTGGATCACGTATGACAAGACCGTGCAAAAAAGGTCGTGGTCAAAGGCCGGTCAGGCTTCACAGACTGTGGCGAAACCCGGGTTAACTCGCAACAAGGTGATGCTGTGTGTGTGGTGGGATTGGAAGGGCATTATTCATTATGAGCTGTTACCACCAGGCAGGACCATCGATTCTGAACTCTACTGCGAACAACTGATGAGATTAAAGCAAGAAGTTGAGAGAAAGCGGCCGGAATTAATCAACAGTAGGGGTGTGGTTTTTCATCATGATAACACTAGACCTCACACATCTTTAGCCACTCAGCAAAAATTAAGAGAGTTTGGCTGGGAGGTGTTAATGCATCCGCCGTATAGTCCTGACCTTGCACCTTCAGATTTCCACCTGTTTCGGTCTCTTCTGAATTCTTTAGGCAGTGTCAGGTTAACATCACGAGAGGACTGCCAAAACCACTTGTCGCGGTATTTTGACCAGAAGTCCCAAAATTTCTATAGCAATGGGATCATGTCCCTACCTACAAGATGGCAAAAAGTTATCGAACAAAATGGTACCTACATACTTTAGTTAAATGTAAATAAACTATATTAAAAAATGTTTTGAATTTTCTTAAAAAAAGCGAAGAAACTTTTTCATCTACCTATTATATATATTTAAACACACATTATGTGTATCCTATACTATTAAATGTAATATTTAAATGCAATATTTATGTATAAATATAAATATTGCACATATATAAATATATAAATGTGCAATATTTATATATAAATATAAATATTGCACATTTAATAGTATAGGATACACATAGATATGCATCAGCAGTGAGTTGATGTTTAATTACTTAACACATTTATTTCAATGCGTCATGATGTTTAATTCATACTTGAATGCGTCACACAATGGTTAACCCGTCAACTGTTTCTTTAATAAAAATCAATGTGTGCTCAAATGTCAACCGAACCTCATAGGTTACTACTGTAAGCCCGCGGTCACCATAGGATGATGTTTTACGTTATATATATATATATATATATATATATCGTATCGTATCGATATATATATATATATATGATATACGTTTATATACATATTATATATTTTACGTACACCGTATGTACGTAAAACACTTGTGGGGTTAATACTTAATGCGTCAGACGATAGTTAATTGCTACTTATTCCTTCAGATGATGGTTAATTTATTCTTGAATATGTCGGACATTAATAAATTTTTACTCGCTTGCGTCAGACGTTTTTAATAGATTTTTTAAGGGTAATAATAGGTTGGGGAAAAAGTTTCTTCGCATTTTTTAAGAAAATTCAAAACATTTTTTAATATAGTTTATTTACATTTAACTAAAGTATGTAGGTACCATTTTGTTCGATAACAGTTATCAGCTTCTTCAAAAATGGTTCGGTTTCATTACGTCGTAATAAAGAATCACAAATGAGTACACGGTTCATTAGGTTTCTTTCAGTGAGCTCGTGAGGTACCCAAATGTCGAGCTTTTTTGTGTACCCAGTTTTTTTCAAATGCGCCAAAACTGTTTTGTTGTCAATTTCCAGTTCTTCAGCTACGTCGTAACTACTGATATGCCGATCTTGCTCCACTTTTTCAAAAATGGCATCCATTTTATCCGTAATAGGGCGACCAGAGCGACGTGCATATTTGACATCAAAATTTCCGGATTGAAAACGCTTAAACCAAATTTGTGCTACTCTCACAGACACTACACTAGGTCCATAAACATCGCAATTTTTTTTCGCGGCTTGCGTTGCATTTTTACCTTTTTTGTAGTAAAATTTTAAAATGTATCGAATTTCTTCATTAGATTCACTCATCTTGACGGTACGAAAAACCAAATGAAAATCACACATTTTCCTAATTTGAATTTGGAATTATGTTCTTTAAAATTTAAACTTTCAATGATACCAAAACCAGCCAGATACAAATAGTACAGCCAAAGAGATTTTATTACAAGTTCATACATACTATAATGCGAAAAGACTTTCCCCAACCTAATATTTTTTACAACTGTTATTTAAACATAAGGGAGGTTAATAGGATTATTTAAAAAAAAAAATACGTAAAGGTGACAGTAAAACATGAATAAACAAAAGAAATAAATAAAATTGGTTGGTTATTTCATCCTACAATATCAGTACAAAAAATATCAGGTTGGCACAAAAGTAATGAGATACTCGGTTTACGTTTTATATTTATTATTATTGTTACAATACAAAAAGCTTAGTCAATGATGTAATCACCATTAGCATCTAAGACTTCTTGCCAATGATTCGGCAAAGTTTTGATGCTTTTTGCTCAGAACTCTGATGGCTGTGCCTCGAAAAAGTTGTTCAACTCCGCCTCTACATCAGATAAATCATTAAATTGTTTACCCCGCAAATGTTGTTTCAGGGCTCTAAACAAATGATAGTCTGATGGGGCGAGGTCTGGGGAATAAGGTGGGTGGGGTATCGTCTCCCAGCCCAAGTTCTCAACTGTTGGTGAACGGCAGATGCGATATAAGGTCGAGCGTTATCGTGTAGTAAAACTACATTGACTCGTCTTTTTCATTGTGTTAGATTAAATCTGTGACATTCTTTAATATTTCAGACTATAGTCAACTAATTCTTGAATATGCGAGACGATTCTCAATTGATTGGTACTTGCTTCCATCAGACGATAGTCAATTGATTCTTAAATATGTCAGACGATAGTCAAACTGATTCTTGAATATGTCAGAATATAGTTGATTGGTACTTGCCGTACTTAATTGCGTCAAACGATACTTAATTGGCACAACATTGCATCAGACAATTGTTAATTGATACTTGAATGTGCCAGATGATAGTTAATTGATTCTTGATTATGTCAGACGAGTTAATTGTTTCTTGAATATGTCAGACGAGTTAATTGTTTCTTGAATAGGTCAGACGATAGTTAGTTAGTGCTTGATTGCGGTTAACGATGTTTAATTGATACATAAATGCGTCAGAAGTTTAATTATAGTGCGCGCG
This sequence comes from Dicycla oo, assembly GCA_948252095.1. Classification (NCBI taxonomy): domain Eukaryota; kingdom Metazoa; phylum Arthropoda; class Insecta; order Lepidoptera; family Noctuidae; genus Dicycla; species Dicycla oo. Next base: position 13,353,199 of record OX411730.1, read on the forward strand.
TAACTAGTTGGCCGCGCCGAAGGTATGTGAGCGGTGGGACGGAAAGGCGGGGGCGCTTGCTGTCATTACTCAGTGCGGCGCCGTACTTCTCAACGGCCACACGCGTTGAAAGTTCCGGCTAGTTTAGACAAAACGCACATGAGATTGCAATAGCGAAATGAGTCCGCCGGTAAAAAGACAATCTAAGGAAATAATATTTAAAGTGCAAACGTTTTTTAAAAAACGGTATGCCGATGTCAATAGTTTAAAATGTAAAACTGATGCGAATATACATAAATTAGTAGCAGAAGCAACAGGGATATCAGAACGAAGTGTAAGTGTGTTGTATAAACAAACGGCGTCTATATCTAAAATATCGTCTCTCAACAGCAAATAAAAAACGTCATAAAAACACCTACTGTAAATATACTGCTATTCTAAAAAAATGCATGTTGCAAGCACAAAAAGGCGAGAACACGCGTTATTTGTCTCAATCCAGCAACAAATGTAAGGCTGCCTGGAAAGTAATAAAAACTAATACCAGCGAAAAACAAAATTCTCATGACATAAATACAATTCAGCTAGACAATCAAACTTACACTCAACCTGAAATGATAGCTGACATTTTTAACAATTTTTTTTATTGACATAACGAATGACACTAATTACACATCTATTGACTACACACCACCGATGACTCATCATCCAAATACTATGTATTTGACCCCAACTAATGACATCAATGTATATAAAATAATAAACTCTTTAAAACCGACTAATTCTACAGGCTACGAAGACATTAACACAAAAATCCTTAAATTATGCTCTACATTTTTATCAACTCATATTAACCATATTATTAATTTGTCATTTAAGCAAGGTCTATTCCTTTCACGGTTAAAATTCTCAATTGTTAAACCAATCCACAAGAAAGGTGATAGAAGTGATATGAATAAGTTACCGTCCCATAACACTCATACCAATATTATCAAAGGTCTTTGAAAAGGTCATGCATGAAAAATTCTCCGGCTTTTTTATCCAAATACAAAATTCTAAGTGAAGATCAATTTGGTTTCATAAAAAATAAATCGACCACGACAGCTTGTTTTGCTCTATTAAAATAATAAATAAATAATAACGAAAAGCCTTAATGATAAACTACCAATTTCCTCCATTTTTCTAGATATGTCCAAGGCTTTTGATTTCGTGAACCATAGATTGTTAATTTATAAACTAGACCGATATGGCATAAGGGGAAACGCATTGAAATGGTTCGAAAGCTACCTTACACATCGACAGCAATGTGTTGAGATTTCGGGACAAACAGGAAATCAAAAGCTCGCATTTAGGTCTCAGTATCGCGAAAATAACTGCGGTGTTCCCCAAGGGACTATAATAGGGCCATTTTTATTCTTGCTATATGTTAATGACTTGTCTAGTGTAACTTCCCACAATTGCATACTATATGCTGACGATACGACCCTCAGTATTATAAATGAAAATGACGACATTGTTGAGTACCAAAATGAATGAATAAACATGACATTAAATAAAATGATTACATGGCTTGAACACAATAATCTTCATATTAATATTAACAAAACAAAAATGATATAATTCCAGACATATAACAGTACGCGTCCACGGCTTAAAATACAATACGGAAATGAGACAATAGAAGAGGTCGATTACGTAAAATTCTTGGGGATAAAAATTGACAAAAACTGTAACTGGAAATCTCATATTGATGATTTATGTAAGAAGATAGATAGATTTGTATTCGTTTTATATAGACTAACACGTGTGGCTAGCGTTAATGCGGCACTATGTGCATACCATGGCTATGTATCATCAATTTTGCGCTATGGTATTATGATATGGGGTAATTCGGTTGAACTTAAAAAAGTGTTTCGAGCTCAGAAAAAATGCATACGCTCAATTTGTGGAGCGCACCCGCTGGACAGTTGTGTTCCACTATTTAAAAAACTTAAAATACTGCCACTTCCAGCACTATACATTTTGGAAATTTGTATCTTTGTACACCATAAATGACATGAATTTGACTTGTATAACGATGTTGTATCCAGACCCAGCCGCAAAGTGCATTATGCTTAATGTTCCTAGGCGTAGAATTAAATTGTTCTCTAATAATGTATACTGCATGTCCATTACTGTTTATAACAAATTACCTGATGGCTTCAAAACTCTCAGCCTCAGAACATTTAAATGTAAATTATTTAACTTTCTTTTAAACAAATGTTATTACTCGACTGAAGATTTTATGAATGACAAATTTACCTAATTATTTGACATTATTGCCTATAAACCATATTTTATCTCCTTGACTTCATTGCATTTTGACTTATATAATTATTACATTAGGCGCGGCAGACGCACATGCGCGTTTTCGGACGTTCACCAGGTGCTTGACGGCGCGTATGCGCGTCCATACAATTTACATAACTTTCTTCGAGTGCGGCCGTTGTGTATCATTATTGTTTCGAAAACATCGTAAAATAAGGGTCGGTAAGGGTGTCTACACTCAAGATATTTTTTGCACGCACCCGAGCGTTTGCCACACAGGATTAGTGTAGCATAAAGAAGCGTTTGCATACATTTCGCTAAGAATTAAGCAGATAATGTGTTAATCTCTTATACAACTATTGTTCAATTTATTCAAATTATTTGTAATTCTAATTCTTAATTTTAATGTAATGATGACCTATATTTTTACCAACCATATTTGTACGCCGGAAACGGCAGAATATTATGATCGCAATACATAATTCATATAACAACTTTGTACAATATTCTGACAAATAAATGCATTCTATTCTACGAGTATTCTAAGGAGAGTGATTGCTGAAAGTAAAACTTCCTTGCAAAATACAGGGGAAGAAAAATTTAGTTCTCCGCGGAGACCAAAAGAAATAAAAAGAAAATACAAGTTGATAAGAAGAAAAATAAATCAGTTTTATACGGTAGAGAAAAAAAATCCAAGTCTACGAAAACTAAACGCTGTGTTAAAAGAGGATAATATTTTAGATTGGGGATTAACTTTTTTAAGAGAACTTTTGCACAAACTGGGATATTCATTTAAAAAAATATAAATCGAAGAGATCCCTTTTGATAGACAGACCAAACATTTTTGAATGGCGAGTGAAATATTTGGGGGCCATAAGAAAATTCAGAGAAGACAAACGAAATATATTCTTTTTGGACGAAACTTACGTTAACCAAAGTCACAATGTCCAAAAATGTTGGCAATCTTCGTCGGAGCCTGGAATTTATACAGCTATAGGCAAAGGAAGGCGTTTAATTATAGTTCACGCTGGTAGCCGGATCGGGTTAGTTGGACGATGCTTTGATAATTTTTAAATCAGATTCAAAAACGGGGGATTATTATGGAGACATGAACTCTACAAATTTTTACAACTGGGTTGATCGAAAATTAATACCTAAACTTCCACCTAACTCAGTCATAGTTATGGATAATGCTGCCTATAATTGTGTGCAAGTTGAGAAGAAACCGACTATGTCCAGTTTGAAAATTAATATGCAGAACTGGTTGCAAAATCATAACGTGCCATTTTCTCTCACGATGATCAAAGCCGAACTCTTGAGGTTGATTAATACGACCCAATCAGAAAAAATATACACGATTGATGAACTTCTGAAAGCTAGACTACCTCCATATCATCCTGACCTCGAACCGATCGAGCTTGTGTGGGCAAATATTCAACATTGCCTGGCCAGAGATCACATTAATGCTACATTGGACGAGAAAATTACAATACTAACAAGGCTATTTTCCGAATTCTCTGCCAAACAATGGCAAAAATGCGATGACCACGTACAAAAAAAAAAAAAACGAACAAGAATACTGGAATCATGATATGAGATTTGATACTATGATGGACGAAATCATTATAAACTTACAAGATGATTCGGAATCAAGTTCAGAGAGTTCAGAATCAAGTGATTCAGAGGACATGTCAGAGTAATTTCATATAAGTTTAAATTAATTAAATAATTTCATATATCATTAAAATATGTCAGAATAATTTCATATACTTAATTTGTTTTTGGTTTATTTTACTATTAATTACAATATAATTAGATAGGCACAATATAAACTTCTAAAAGTTCAATAGTTTTTTATTTATTCTTTTCAATAATTAAACAATTATTGTTCACGATATCTCGAGATTGGTTATCACTGTCTAATCTCATGTGCGTTGCGAGCAGTAGGCAACCCGCCCCCTCACCCCTGTCGCCACCTAAGGCGCGGCCAACTAGTTCCGCGCGCACTTGAATTTGTCAAACAATTGTTAATTAAAACTATACTAATTAATTTGCTCATACTTTATTTTATAAAATAATTGAAATTCAATACGAACTGTATTTACTATAACTAGCAAAAAGTATTTAAATCTAAATATGTTTCTATTGTGTAAAAATGTTCTGTTTTATATCTGGAAATAAAAGATTTCATTTCATTATGTTAAGTCAATAATCTGCCTAGCCTTTTCCCAACTATTTTGGGGTCGGCTTCCAGTCGTAACCGGATGCATCTGAATACCAGTATTTTACATAGAGCGACTGCCTATCTGACCTCCACAACCTAGTTACTGGGTAATACGATACCCCTTGGTAAGATTGGTTGTCAGACTTTCGGGCTTCTGACGACGCGTAACGACTGGCAAAGATCCACGAATGACAGCCGGGACCAACGGCTTAACGTGCTTTCCGAGGCACGGAGGAGTCTCGGTATGAAAAGATGGTCACCCATCCACGGACCAACCCCGGCAAGCGTAGATCGACCCGTGCGGCTGTTATTACTTAGCCACGAAAAAAATGTTCTATGTATGTGACTTAAATGTTAATATACAGGGTTATTGGTAAAACACCAACAACCTCTTAAGGGGTCATTGTACTCATCATTATGAACAACTTTTACTATGGGACCAAACCTGAAATCGTGAAAAAAAAAAACATGTTAGCATAATTCGTCAAAATGTACTGCAGAGCTGATTTTTTTTTCGCGATTTTAGGTTTGGTCCCATAGTAAAAGTTGTTCATAATGGTGAGTACAATGACCCCTTAAGAGGTTGTTGGTGTTTTGCCAATAACCCTGTATACACGTGCGTACCTTTAAATTCGAAAATTAAACCCTATCCTATAAATTAATACCAATCTTTAAATTCGAAAATAACTTAAATATTTTTTACCTTTGTACACTGTTTCTATGAATAACAGATGTGCGTATAAGTTATTTTTATTTTACGCGCGTTTGGAGACATGCGGCATTATATTATAAACTAGTTGCCCACCCCGGCTTCGCACGCGTGTTTTACTATCTTTAAATCGTAAAATTAAATATGTTTTGCCTTTGTACACTATCTCTATGAATAACAGATGCGCGTATCAGTTATTTTTATTTTACGCGCGTTTGGAGACATGCGGCATTATATTATAAACTAGTTGCCCGCCCCGGCTTCGCACGCGTGTACTAATTAAGAAAATGAGACCAAATCTCCCTTTTACAGTACGACCATGTAATGAAATAAAATGACAATTATGTAAATAATTTCACAAGGATAACACAATGAGTTCTATAAATTACTAATTACTGGTATTTTTAAATACAACCAATTATTATTTTATTCGGATGTAACAGAAACATTGTAAGAAACTGAACAACTAAACGTCAATCTGTTAATTCTGTAAATAGTTTTGAAGATGTCCCTGCTGAGATTTTTTTTTAAACCAAAAATTTAAACTTTTCAGTACAATTTTTAAAATATATTCTGATACAAACTTTGTCCTGACAATTACATACAACAATTAAAAAGAATTAGCCAAATAGGTGCAACCGTTCTGAAGTGATGCGCTTACATACATTCGGCAATTGATTTTTGTTAATATAGATTATAAATTTATAACTCACGTCAGATCGAGCATATTAATTCTGTATCTTTTTTCGAGTATCACTCAGAAGTTTCTACGAATTTTCCAATTCTTATTGCTTTTAATAATGTCTACGTAGAAGCAAAACTGCCTAGGGTGTTTAAAACTTAGCTCAGACCGGAACATGTAAGATCCCTAAAAAACGTGTAGTGATTGACTTCTTCAGTTTACAGTTTCATTCACCTTTATCTAGCATTCTCGCCTAACCTACAGTACCCAGTTCAAATAAATTGATTCACTTTGATTGCACGTCCATAAATGAAGGGTAAGACCGATATTGAATGATTCACATTTATGTTTACCCGATTCAATTTGGTTCATCATCATCATTGGCAGTCTGGTTCCACCCACTACTGTGTATATCATCCTTTTGGGACATGGTTCCCTGGTCTGTGCGATTCTCATCTAGGATCTTCTGTAGGTCGTCCACTCACTTGGCTATTGGTCTGCCAACGCTCCTACCATTTCTCGGCAACCATTCCTTTAGGGCTCTGCTCCACCTGCCATTTCCAAGTTAATTTGATTGCTTCATTCACATTTGGATAAAGCAACCAGGTATAGATTTATATTGATTTAATTAATATCTCAACGGAGATAATAAGGTAAACCGTGTTGTTCTAGCGTAAGCGACTATTTTCCCATCATCTTAACAGCTTGCCACAATAACTATATCGTAACTGTCAACACGTCAAATATAGGTATTTTAAATCCTTTTTGTCGCAGTTAAAATAACAATTTTTATCTGTTAGCTTCACATGCGTTGTTTGTTAGTCCTAGGTGAACTATTCAATCTGCTGGTTGGTTCACAGCAGCATTAATGAGGAACGGAAATGAAACGGAATGAGGAGGAGGTCCACATAAGAGGTGTTCGTGTTTTCATCACCACACTTGGGATAAAACTTCGTATCCAGGGGTTTTTCTTTTTCCTCTTTCACCTTATCGCTCACACGAGCGAATCATCATAAACCTCTCCCAAGTATATTGAATCCCCGAAGGACCAAAAGTCTCCGTTTTTGTACAATCATTAATATTGTTTAAGAATCCTCCTTTTACGCCATCTTTTCTCCATACTTTATCATTACGAACCACTAAGAGAGAGCGTAAATTCGCGCCTTCCCACGTCATATGATTTCATCTTGCTAGTGATACCTAATGATTCTTGGCTTGTTTTCGCTACCGTTGCTACCCTCTCGCCCCAAAACAATAAGCCAGAATAAATTCTTATAAGAAATGTAAGAATTTTTGGCTTATTTTTTGGGGTTCTCCTACAATTTTTTTGCAGTTTATTTATGTAATTTTGCTGTTTATACTGGCCTAGCTCTCCTAAAATTGTAGAATAAAAGGACATGTCTTTCACAACGTTACTGGTCCCAAGGTCCTTTCAGTGCTTTAAAATGCAACATTCACAAATTAGTTATTCGGAAGTCTGGCGATCTGACCTTTTTGAGACCACTTCTTCATCGCTATACGGTCTTATGAGGTGCGAACCGGTCGGTTCATTCATTCTTTATTTCGTCTGACTATCTTATCGGCACTACCTTTCGCACCTTAATGAGCCTTTTTAAACAGATGAGCGCATAATATTATTTTGTTTGTGAAGAGACGAAAGTAAGGAGCATAAAAGCAAACGTGATTAGTCACAAAAATATTAATAAAAAAAAACAACTTTTGATTGTATTTTATTTTGTAATGTCAACTTGATGCATTTGGCATCACTCAATTCAAGCAAAAACTGTTTGCTCCCTAGTAAAAAGCTAGTACTAGTACCCTACAAGTATTGTTTTAGTAATATAAAAGAGAAAAAAAAAATATTTTATTTCTCTTTACTGGTTTTGACATCACAAGGACAAATCACGTTATGTTTTTAAGCTCCTCAAGTAGACCTTCCGAAAATATTGACCAGAATTTGTACAGGTTTTGAATAGGGACTCCCGAACTTTGACAACGTATAGCGGCCATCTTGGTAAAGTGATAGCTGTCAAATTTGTAGGATTTTTGAGGAATTTGAGATGTTTGCTCTTGGCTCTAGTCTAGGTCAGAGGTGACAGAGACAAACTCGACGATGGAGTGAGCTTACCTATAAGAAGCAGCGTTTTCAAGCCGAATCATTTACAGGAACAGACGTACCCCGAAAAATGGGAGTTTGGGCGAAAGGACTCCTTAGCTTTGACATATCACCACGGACGACTACACGCTTCAAAAACGCGTTGAAATTGTTAAATTATTATCAAAATCAGTGCTTAGTTCGCCTAACGTTTGGTGGCTTTGTCATTTCGCGTGGTGGCGACGTTAACTGGCCACCGAGATCGTGTAGCTTAACACCGCTCGACTACTTTCTGTGGGGCTACGTGAAATCTCGGGTCTATGTAGACAAACCACAGACAATTGCCGCCCTGAAGGCCAACATAACCTGCGTTCTTCATGAAATTGAGCCCCATTTATGTGAAGATGTCGTCGAAATTGATCCACCAAGATACGCCACCTACAACAGAACCCCGGCGGCCATTTGGCCGAAATTATATTCCAAACATAGTACCATCGAAAGTCCTTAAAAAAAAGAGGAAATATCACTTACACTAGTTGTTTTATCTCATTTCAAAGATCGAGCGCTCTCTTTTACAATTGCTGACTAAATATCTACCACAGTTGGCTAAGCTCATAACGACCGTGCAAGTTTTTATCGCCTACTCTTGTTACTTCAGCGTTATTTATAAAACCATACATCCCGATTTCATTAATTTGTTGAACTTTGAACTTAAATTACCTTTATGTAGATATTTCACTTTTTGGTTACTCTTGCCTATCTTTCGGCATCTTTCATTCGAAGTTAAACGTCTGAACCCAAAATGAATCAAAAGTGAAAAATGCATTCATTAGTGTTCCGATCTAACCGAAAACTAAAATCGGTCTTCGGCATATTTCACACGCCAACCGAATGATCGAAAAATGACATGAAAGGAGCAGTAGGCTTAGTGCGAGTTTTTTTTACGTATCGAGCGCGTTAACGTTTACGCAAATTTGTATGGCGCTTGGTAAGCGCCACCTAGCATCATACGTGAGAACTAAATTTTGTGAGTTTTAAAATTTACGTCGTCGATAGTGACAATCGAGGGCCTCTCGAAAGTGAGGACCGTTTCGAGCACATCGCTAACGTTTGCATATTTAACGCGAGTGCAAGTTACAATTATGACAGTTTTGTCAGCTCGAATACGAAACGCAGTCAATTGCGAGCGGGAAAAGTTGTCACTTAAAAGAAGATTGGCAAAACCGCATGTACTTTGAGTGTCGCCTTTATACTTTGCGTGCATTAGTAAAACACCCGAAAGCGATAGATCTAAGGCCTACTAACATAAAGTGTAATCATAGCATATTTTTTTTGTAATGGGATTTTGACAGAAAATCGTTTTAAAGATTTACCATGTAGGTGAGGTTATGTGAGGTTGTGAAATGTTTTTGTTATAAGGTCTTCGTTTTCGTTTGAAAGACGATGTCGTGGTCTCGACAACCGAAGTTAGCAGTTCACGCACCGAACGTTAGAACGAGACATGTTTATAATAAGAAATAGAGTCCTGTCTCAAAAAAAGTGTTCACTATCACCAGTACTCAACACGCAGGAACTCGAAAACTCAACTGAACGCGAAATAAACAATGCAAGTAAACACTAATGAGTTGGAAAGTAAACAAATAACAGACGCCAAACAAATCGCAAGATACTCGTACGTACGACGACTTCGACAGATCACTGATGACAGTTGTCAGAAATACGGAATTGTTTAATGTTGCCAGGTATTAACTGTAAAAACTAACGATAATATTATGTTTTCTTTAATTACTTAATAATACGGTTTAAGTTAAGATTGCAATATTGCAATCTCATTAATTTCTATTAATATAAAAAGAAAAAATGTGTTCATAATGTTATAAAACGATTTTTAGTTTTTAACCATCCAGCCAACAATCACATTCTACTAATATGTATTATTCTACTGAAAATGGCAATGACTACTTCAACAACGCTGTTTTACGTTTAGTAATTGCTACTTTTACTTCTGATTTAACAAAATATCTATTTATATTTTTTCTCTTTTCCCACAAATTAAAAAAAAAACTTTAATCAGGAAAGTAAACTACTGAACTTGATCAATGCATATAATTTAGTTTAGGCTCGTTTCTCAAATATAGTGAAACTGACGCTGCCGTTCTTCTTTTGTCGTGAGAGTGGTGAAATAACAAAGTACTACTATCTAATTTCTTAGTGTGAATAAAATTACTATGGCATCTCCTATGTATTTCGCTTGGAGGATGTTTGAGATGAACGTAATTTAACGTCCACTGGTCGTGCAAGAGCTCGTAAGTGGAGTAATCCGCTAAGAGACCTTTGGGAGGCTGAATTTAAGAGAAGATATTATAGGCTTCCTAAGGCAGCTGTCAGGTTTTTGTGTGTTCAATAATCCCGTCAAATTCTCCCATTCCCGAATGCTCGTTATTCTACCTCATTGCATAAACCTCCATGCCTAAAAAGTCACAAACTTTGTTTTACAAAGTTCACAGATTGGATCAAGTTCACTACACACCAAATTATATAAAAAAACTTTACGCAAATCACAAAACAAACTTTCGTAAACACAATCAAAAGTTATTATCTCCACAGAGTAGTAATGTCGTTTAACTTCGTTTTATAACCACCACTATGTCAATTTATTTTGGCCGGTTACCACCTTTTATTCGTTCGTTCGTTCGTTCACTAATTGTCGCTTCTCATGGTGAATTAAATGGGAAGCGTCAGGGTAACCCGCGAAATTCAAATTTTCTTACGTTTTTTGCAATTTACAAGTCTGTATTATATTGTATGTACAGTCGCGACCAAAAGTCGATATAAGCAAACTCACAAAGCAATAGCTTGGCGTTTAGTTTGACTTAAGACCTTCTATTTCCAAGAACATAAATATGCATAATTATTGTCGTCAACAACTGATTGTAGTTCATAATTTCAAAGTTATAACATGTGTAAAGATGACCTAGCGGTTAAGCGCGTGCAGATAGATGCGTGAATCAGTGAGCCGTGAGTTCAAATCTCACGCAGTACTTGACTTTTTGTAAGTTTTTACTTGATTGGAAGTAATGGGACAGAAATATAATCTAAATCATAGACTAGTTTTGAATAAACTCTGCTGACCCAGATACCCAGATATATATCTGGGTATTGACAATTATATATGTGTTATTAGAATATCCTTTCTTTGTTATGTTATTGATTCTTGTATATGACTAAGTGGGTATATCAACAAAAAATCCTATGAACGGTTACAAAAAAAAACTTCTTTTATCTAGTAGGAATGTAAAGTCACAATTCTCTTAAGTTTGTTAATTTTATAAATACTTAAGTAAATAAAACGAATAAACATTTTTGTTACCATTCAGCACGACTTTTTTATTTCAGCCTTCCAACACCGAAAAGATAAATTAAAAATCACAAAAATAGTTAAATAATAATACAATAAGTAATATTCAACTTCTTATAAAAATAAATAATAAATGAACATAAACATCTAACAAGATTTTGCTTAAAATAGAACAAATACTAATTATTATGGTTCCAAAGAAACAAAAAACAGTCCCACATTGTGATTAAGACTCGAACTCAGACTTCATTGATCGTGAAACCATTGCTTAGCCCAAACAGCTACCAGCACATGTTATGTTTATGCGAATTTTAGCAATGCAATGGTAAGAACAGGTCGCCACTATGACGAGTATTCTAAATGCACCAGAAATATAATGTTATTTCGCGTAGTACGACGACAATTCATTAGTGTGTGTTATCTGCGGAATGTTGAATGAGACATCGCTCATACACGCACACGTACTGGTTCGTGCTCGCACAGTTCATAGTAATGTAATCCTTAGCACGCTTATGGATTTTTGAGCGTTTACTGTACGTTGATCAAATTATAATTTGCGGTCGTAACAAGTATCTATTTACATAATTAGAATAATTAAAGTGATCAATATAACTCTTTAAGACCAGGTAATCCCAAAAAATGACTATTTCATGAATCTTGACATTTTAGGATTATACTAACTTAAGAAGTTGTATTACTGATCCTATTATATTAGGTTGGGGAAAAAGTCTTTTCGCATTATAGTATGTATGAACTTGTAATAAAATCTCTTTGGCTATACTATTTGTATCTGGCTGGTTTTGGTATCATTGAAAGTATTAATTTTAAAGAACATAATTCCAAATTCAAATTAGGAAAATGTGTGATTTTCATTTGTTTTTCGTACCGTCAAGATGAGTGAATCTAATGAAGAAATTCGATACATTTTAAAATTTTACTACAAAAAAGGTAAAAATGCAACGCAAGCCGCGAAAAAAATTTGCGATATTTATGGACCTAGTGTACCTTGTGTCTGTGAGAGTAGCACAAATTTGGTTTAAGCGTTTTCAATCCGGAAATTTTGATGTCAAAGATGCACGTCGCTCTGGTCGCCCTATTACGGATAAAATGGATGCCATTTTTGAAAAAGTGGAGCAAGATCGGCATATCAGTAATTACGACGTAGCTGAAGAACTGGAAATTGACCACAAAACAGTTTGGCGCATTTGAAAAAAACTGGGTACACAAAAAAGCTCGACATTTGGGTACCTCACGAGCTCACTGAAAGAAACCTAATGAACCGTGTACTCATTTGTGATTCTTTATTACGACGTAATGAAACCGAACCATTTTTGAAGAAGCCGATAACTGGTGATGAAAAGTGGATCACGTATGAGAAGAACGTGCGAAAAAGGTCGTGGTCAAAGGCCGGTCAGGCTTCACAGACTGTGGCGAAACCCGGGTTAACTCGCAACAAGGTGATGCTGTGTGTGTGGTGGGATTGGAAGGGCATTATTCATTATGAGCTGTTACCACCAGGCAGGACCTTCGATTCTGAACTCTACTGCGAACAACTGATGAGATTAAAGCAAGAAGTTGAGAGAAAGCGGCCGGAATTAATCAACAGAAGGGGTGTGGTTTTTCATCATGATAACGCTAGACCTCACACATCTTTAGCCACTCGGCAAAAATTAAGAGAGTTTGGCTGGGAGGTGTTAATGCATCCGCCGTATAGTCCTGACCTTGCACCTTCAGATTTCCACCTGTTTCGGTCTCTTCAGAATTCTTTAGGCAGTGTCAGGTTAACATCACGAGAGGACTGCCAAAACCACTTGTCGCGGTATTTTGACCAGAAGTCCCAAAATTTCTATAGCAATGGGATCATGTCCCTACCTACAAGATGGCAAAAAGTTATCGAACAAAATGGTACCTACATACTTTAGTTAAATGTAAATAAACTATATTAAAAAATGTTTTGAATTTTCTTAAAAAATGCGAAGAAACTTTTTCCCCAACCTATTATATAATTCTGTAAAAACATATTTGTTACGGCCGCAAATCATATTTTATTTAACATACAACTTAATACTGACTTGCAAATTGCAAAAAAACGTAAGAAAATTTGAATTTCGCGGGCTACCCTGACACTTCCTCCTTAACGCGAAACGAATGATTGTATTATTAGGAACTCACATTCGCAAGTTAACGATAGTCGATGCGTTTGACGGAAACTCGATTTACTCGATCGAGACGTTACTCGAATTTTAGTATGACACTCGCACTAAGCATACATAACGTTCATTCCTAGGTAACTTGGTCGTTGTCGTGTGAGCCTGGAATGGAACAAAAATGAACATTTACTCGAGTGAAGCGTCTGATAATAACTTTACTTAGAACTGGCCAGTATACCTCCTCTTATCTTGGTGAACACGAAACAAACACAATCGCTTACGTTAGGATAAACTAGTTGACCGTAATAAGTATTCAACAAGGGATCTGGTACACTTGCGCCGTTGCGCGAGATAAGACATTTCCGCGACTGGACTTTTGCGCGAATGGACTTTAGTGCGATTGGAAATTTGCGCGAAAGACACTTGCGCTAATCCACTTGCGCGAAAGGACAGTCGCGCGAAAAAGTTGCGGAAATGAAATTTCTACATAACATCTCGCCTGTATTCTTTCACAGGGTTAGGGCAGGGGTGTAAGCTGTGATTAGCACATCAAGAATACACCAGCTAAGTTCCAGTTACAGACAGACTGGAAGTAAATAGTCCAATTAGTTGTCAATAGTTTTTGTCGTAGTTTTTTTTATTACCTTTTTTTTTCGGTTTTTATTTATTTTCGACATGGGTGTTATTTTCATGGTTTTCGAGGTCACTAATAACGAAAGTGTGGTCAAAATCAAAATTCAAGATGGCGCCACCGCAAATTTGCAAATTTTTCATGGTTTTCAAGGTTGTTGATAACGAAAATGGAGTCAAAATTAAAATTCACGATGGCGCTACCGACAATTTGCAAATTGTTCCCATGAAAACGACACCCATGACAACTTGACCCCATTTTCATTATCGGCAACCTTGAAAACCATGAAAACCACACATGACACCCATGACGAAAAAGGAGATGTTTCAGAATGGGCCAAGTATGTGTACACTACCTCAAAAAAGATAGAAAAATCCGTAGAATTCGGGAAAAATACAGATAATTAATTTAAATGAATACTGTTGTGGTAGGAAATTGATATTTATCAATTATTTTTATCGACTTTCAACATGGCGTCTCACCGATTTAGTTACTCTGTGCATAAAAACAATGACAGTAAACCCCTAGATCGACAATTTACCATAGAAAGAGGACTGTCCTCACGACGTTTTCCTCATTCCTCTGCATCACATGTCCATACCATGGCAACCGATTTCTACACAACATTTCAGTTACCGGTGTCACTTTCAGACTTCCATATTCATTAAAAATTAACATTTTAACAAAATTATTTATTAATTTTGTTTCAGTGTGTGAGTTAACGTTCTCACAGAATGTAGAATTTATATCATAAAAATAATTAATTGTCAATAGGCTAGCTAGACAGTCTTCAAAATGCCAATCCTTCATTGCTTCGAATGTCGCTACTCAGGGACGTCAACGCTTTGAAGGACATATATATATACGGCTATAGCAGTAAAAACAATAAAACTTTTATTGTTTCGTTAGTGTCCTTCAAAGCGTTAAAAATAATCAATCATTCAAAAAATCACAGATTGAGAACATCATTTGTGTTGACATTTGACATGTGCTAATATGCTGATAAATTAAAGTTAATGATCCAATAAGATACATTTGACATGTGCTAATATGCTGATCAATTAAAGTTAACGATCCAATAAGATAAATTTGACATGTGCTAATATGCTGATCAATTAAAGTTAATGATCTAATAAGATACATTTGACATGTGCTATTATGCTTATCAATTAAAGTTTATGAGCCAGTAAGATACATTTGACATGAGCTAATATGCTGATTAATTAAAGTTAATGAGCCAATAAGATATATTTGTCATGTGCTATTATGCTTATCAATTAAAGTTTATGAGTCAGTAAGATACATTTGACATGAGCTAATATGCTGATTAATTAAAGTTAATGAGCCAATAAGATACATTTGTCATGTGCTATTATGCTTATCAATTAAAGTTAATGAGCCAGTAAGATACATTTGACATGAGCTAATATGCTGATTAATTAAAGTTAATGAGCCAATAAGATACATTGGTCATGTGCTATTATGCTTATCAATTAAAGTTAAAGAGCCAGTAAGATACATTTGACATGTGTTAATATGCCGATTAATTAAAATTAGTGACATTTCATATGTGCTGAGATGCTGATCAATTAAAGTTAATAAACCAATAAGAATACGCGGGTCAACAAAATCGATTCAATTTGATGCTTAGAAATGAATGGTATAGCCGTTGAATGATCTACTTTTATGTTAACATGATGCAGTTTGGTTGCTTCATCAAAATTTAGAGGCAAAAGTTGAAAGATTGTCTTTTCGACTTGACAATCGAAATTTAACTGTGATTAATGGTATTGCCATAATATTTTAGCAGAGTTAGCAACTCAAAAACTGCTACTTGACCCGTATAAATATAGTCTTGAATTAACTACGTGGTCAGATATATTATGAAACCTCACTCTTTAGGAGGTCTAGACTAAACCGGTTATGAGATCATGAGGCACAGCGAAGAGGCTAACTGTCTGGTTTCGCCGAGATGCAGTATAGCTAAAACAACTTCGCTTTAAGTACAACAGACCGCTGGCCGTACGTCAGTGGTAAAATAAGTGTAAGCTGGTCTCTTAGGATCAGTTCACACCGCAACGCAGACGTGACGCAACTAGCCATGATAATGGGGATTGTCTAAAAATTTTAACCATTACATTTTATTTTAGTTTTTGAAAGTTTAGAGCATTTTGAGAAACTAATTTGAATATTTTGATGATTAGCTCAATAATTATTTAAAACAAAAAATTCAATATTTTATATTTTTAAGTTAGATGACGTCATTAAAGTGCACCAAAGTTTGTGCCGTTGCCTCACTAGTACATAATTAAAAATTTAAATATGTCAACAGAACCTCATCCATGTTACATTTGTCAATAGACGTCATACGTACTCGAATTTAACCTAACTTTACAAATACAAACTTATTTTTCAAGATTTTGACCGAAACAGTAGAAAATTTTAAACGGAGTGGTTTTTGAAGATATAAATCTTCGCAACAATACATTGTATAAACCTTGTAATATTCCACGCCCACATCACGACACCACTTTTCTCGCAAGTCTTCTCTAATACGAACAAAAATTTTGTTTGGACTATTATTACAATTATTGCTGCAAGTTGAAACAAAGCACTTCCTGTATTCCATAACTCTTCCAATATAATTGTCGAGTGTTGAGATAATACGAGATTACGAGGCAAGTCGCAAGAATAATAATATTGTAAAAATTTTATACTGAAAATAATGTTTATATTTTTTGACAATGACACTTGACAGATGTAGACAATATTTGTTATTTACTTTTTTTATTTTCTGAGGCAACGATACAAAAGTGTACTGGCTAAGGCTAACGCAATTTGAAGGGCAAACAAGGTCAATCGTATTTTATCGAAAATTTCAACAAAATATGATTATTTTTCATGATTAATTAGTCCGTAATGATCAGTAACACTATTCCTCGAAATGGTTTTTCAATTACAACATATAAAAAAATATGAACAATGCCCATTGCCGGCAATATTGCAAAAGTTACCAAAACTGCCGGGAATGTTTCCAAACATCCAGGCAAAATTGGGCAAGAAACGGATATATAGAAAACAACTTTTACTAATATAATTGCTTAGTAGGATAAAATTGCGATCGGCAGAATGGTAGTTTTTATGCTTATCTACAATATCCAACCGAAAATTTTAGTTTGTACATTTATTTTCTTACTGAAAAACTAAAGAAAAGAAACAAGCTATCCATGATAGTTCATTGGCGATGAAACCATAACTATTTTAGAGATATCGTAATTTTTTTTCTACGTTCTTATAATTTAACATAACATGAATGTAAGAAAGTATATACATCTATATGGTATACATATCTGTAAGTATGTATAAAAGGACCTTGCAAGACGAATTGATCAGCAACAACAATTTGACGTTTTTAACCGACTTCAAAAAGGCAGTTCTTTATTCTATCCGAATGTATATATATGTACCTAAGTTTGTATGTTCGCGATTTTCTCACTGACCCGACCCAATTTTGAAAATTCTTTTCGACGGCACGATTTGTGCTATATAAATCATATCTACACAGTTGTATGATTTATATTTATTTCATTCGGTATCAATACCCTCTTTCTTTTTTATGAAATTTATGAGTGAAATTCATAAAAAAAAAACTGTGGTGTCAGCTATCATGAACTTACCAGTGTCATAGTTTAACTTTATCTTCACATTATATGCATGGATAATTATATATTAATTATAACGAACAATTAATTAAAGAGGCTTACTAGTAATACGTATAATTACACCATTACATAAAACCCCATGAGCGCATAAACATTGAAAATGGCATTTGAAAAACGCTATGTAGTCTGGCAACTTTGGCAACTTTCCGGCAATATTGCCGGGAATATTGGAAACTTTCCTGATAGGTTTCGGAAACATTCGGTAATTTTCATCCCTAGACGCAACTTGATAAAGCGCGCACTTTTTAACATACCGACACAATATCGAATTTATTTTTAGGGTTCCGTACCTCAAAAGGAAAAAAGAAACCCTTATAGGATCACTTCGTTGTCCGTCTGTCAGTCTGTCAAGACCCTTTTTCAGGAACGCGTGGAGGTATCAGTTGAAATTAATATCAAATACGAAGGTGTACGGTCTCTTGGAGCTCTAAAAAAATCAAGCTTCTAAAAGCCAACACAATAAAAAAATGCGGCCATTTATGCGACCTATTTTGATACTCGCAAATAAAACCTTCGGGGTACTTCCCATTGATCTAGAATCATGAAATTTGGCAAGCAGCAAGGTCTCACAGCACAAGTAAAGGAAAAAATCTGAAAGTCGTTAATTAGTTTTATCACAATTATCACATACGGTGGTGACATGACCAGTAAGGACTAAAATAAATTGGTACTATTAAAATGCGATTGGATTGATGGATGTTCCGAGGAATTTTTGTTTTTGCACTTCTTAGCAATATTGACGATTCATCCACCGTAATTTCGACCCTAATGCACCTTTTTTCAGGAAGAAAAGTCGCCGCGTCGGTTTTGCCAGTTCAAAATTAATTTCGAAAACTATTTTTTTTAGTACTATCGAAGGCCAAATCTAACGCAGGTCCTTTGGTTGAAAGCTATTACGCACTGTCGAGGGTGTCTTTGACTTCCTTTAGTTCAGATACGTGATTACGCACGTAGTCGCCGTTCGCCAGAGCGACGCCGCGCAGTGGCGACGCACAGGCGACTGCCGGTCGCCGGCGACCAATAGGCGCACGGGTTTTAATAGCAGTGTTCACACTGCGGCTGCGAGGAATTGACGTGTGCGCGACGTCCGGTTACCTCGTCAAATTGACGAGGTAACCGGACGTCGCGCACAAAAAGGCTCGGGTTTTCTATACACAAAAAATTATACTAGACTACATGGTCGCTCGGCTTGGTTGCCCAGTCTAGTTGCCTATATTTTGGTCACCGAGAGACCCAAGTGGCCGGCGACCAGTCGACAGTGCTCTTAGGATTCCAAAGTGTGGATGGAATTTTCGTGTCTCACATTTCGAGCCTCTTCAAGGAGTTCGTTGCAAGTAGGTACTTGACCCAACTGCCTCTCGTGAAGTAGAGGCACACACGGATGGCCTTATCTTATCGATATCGATTATATATCGACGACGGTATAGATCACGGCACGTAAGTTGAACCAAAATGTCGGTCGTCCGCGCAGGTACACTTATGAATTGAGACCGATTGAGACACAAAAATGTGTTACAGTTCGCGGCACATCATCAGGATAATGGTTGCAGGGCATACGTTAATTGCTCAGCTAGGGTCCTATTATAATTGAAATAGTGACACAGATTTCAAAAAATGACAAAATTGACAAATTTCTACGACAGGTGCTGTTTGCATCGTTCCGGAATACCTACTGGCGTGACTCTCGCTTCACGTAACCGCGGTCCCTCCTAACGTTGCCGGAGAAAAATAATCCGAAGTATTCCCATCCACAGTGTGAGATTTTGGATGAGTTGCGGACGCCCTAGTTTTAGATTTTGTATTTATACTTTATATCATAGTAAAGCTGTAAGTTCAGTTACCGATTAAATATTTTGTTGAATTTTCGAGATATGATTTTATTTCTTTGATGTCCAAAATAACATATAACTCTAACAAATGTCAAATAACATTATAACCTATGATAAAAAAAAGCAATTAGATCTTTGCAATACAATAAGATATAAGTTTTTTTTTTTTCATTTTTAGATTTTAATAATTTGATTAATTTGTTTGATTATATTAGCCTTTTATTTGGCTAACATAATACGTATGATATTTGTATACAGAACACCATAATATTTCACGACATTATCCCGAAGGATCTCGGAACTATGGCAGTTCTAAGTTTTATTTTCATTTTCTATGGTAATGGGATTGACACTTCCTAAAGTAAAAAATTATGTTTTTTTTTATACTACTCAGTGACTCATTTAAATCCACGTGATCGAGCCTTATTTACCAAAATATCATAAACATCCAGTCGCCTGAGAGTTTTAATCGAATCCTGATCCTTGCCTTTATCGTCTTCTCCTAGCATCAAAGTAGACACTCCCGGAGAGTGTCAGCATTCGCCACTCGCGGACCAGCATGAGGGTTGGCGCCCTCATGCCCCTCTATCATTAAGTCCCCCGGTCAAGGCCCGGAAGGACATCTTCTCGCAGAATGGGTCAGTTCCTGCGGAGGCAAAGTTGCGCCATGGGTCTTTGACGGCTCCATGACGCCTCACCCCCGCTCCTCTAGACATCATGTATATGTAATGCATTTCAGCAAATGCTTGTCAAGGGCGGACCCCTTCCGAATACCACATGATGTCCTTCACCGGAGATTCTGACCTCATCTGATTAAAGGACATAGCGAGAAAAATAAAAACCATCATAATATTAATAATCCGGCCCCTTCTACCATCGAACATCTAGACGCACTGTAAGTTACCATCCATACCTAGTTGCCATTCCACCAATTCGCAATAAGCGCTTCCAAACATCCTTCATAATGCGCACGGCAAAAGTGTGGAACTCACTACCTGCGTCTGTGTTCCCGAACGCATACAACCCGAATCTCTTCAAAGTTGAGTGAACAGGCTTCTTCTGGGCAGTTCTGGGTAAGCTCATTCCATCGTAGACTGTCTCTGTCACCTCTGACCTAGACTAAAGTCAAGAGCAAACCCATCACAAATAAAAAATAATAATATCCTGGGACATTATTTTATACACGGTCAGCTGATTCCAAACTAAGCAGAGCTTGTACTATGGAAACCAGAATCAGAATCAGAATTCATTTATTTGCAAAGACAAATCATGGTGTTGTTGACGTAAAAAAACAATTGGATCCAGTACATTCTACCATATGGCATGCAACATAACCAATAAGCAATATAATATTCATAAAAACTGCAAATCTATATAAATCAATAATTAATTAATCATTTTGTAATGTCATACACTTTAAAAAGTCATAGTCACCGGAACAAGAATAATACTACCTATGTATGTATCTAAAATAAGATAAAACCAATTTAATGGAGAAAAATAATATTGTGAATATCATAGAGTATTTAAAATTTACTGATAGCATAATAGCATTTTTCAACTAGTAGTTCAGTTAATTTCTTTTTGAAAAAATTAGTTGCTTTATTTTTAATCTCGTTAGGTATTTTATTGCAAATAACTGGTCCCATATGAAAGAAAGAAAGAAAAGAAAGAAAATACGTTTATTTGCGATAAACATGGCGCAAAGAAATAAAATAACAAAATAAAACAATTAAAAACAAGTTTGGGGAAAATATGCGCCACATTCACGCAAAACGGCCGTCGCTCAGCATAATGCCGCGACCCCATACGAGACAGCCTCAGCGCTGGTTTTCAGCGACAGCCGGCGTTGACGTAATGACGTCGACCGCATAATATTCTTTCTTAATAAAGTTGATATAAATAATAAAGTCGATATGCATAATATTCTTTCTTAATAAAGTTGTTTTGAAACTACCTATATGAAAAAGACCTGTGTATTGGGATCTCAGTAGTGCCGGTCTTGATGAATGATTTATCATAGTTTTAAAAAGATTTAGGTTCGATTTAACAAATAATGCTACCTCCAGATAACTAATATACTACATATACTACTTTTTTTTGGAAACACGTACTATAGATATACTATACATAGTTTGTCCTGGATGGGAATTGAACCCACGACCTGCGGCGTGATCGGTGGAGGCGGTATCTTAACCAACCACGCCATCTGGCCTGTCAGATAATATAATAATATCACATAATAATAATATTGGATGTCAAGTGTAATCACAGGACTACTTGCAGCTACGGTTAGTTAGCACCCAGATGTATATGGTGACAAGTTATCGACATATCGCGGCACCACTCCCATATACATCTTGTCGGAGAATTCATTTTCCCGTATTAGACTTGTGGCGACATCTACAGCGCCACATGCGAACTACGCATCACACTGACGTCACGCAAAATCCTGCATCGCGCAGAGTTTATCGCGCGACTTGTATATATATTGGGTTGGCTAATAAGTAATGAGCGACATACAACTATTTATTTGTTTTTATTTATTAAATGAATAATTGTTAATCATTAATAATATATTCACCGTCGTTTTCTACTACCATTCGCCATCGATCTGGCAAAGAGTGAATGGCGTCCGCATAGAACTTCGTCAAACACAAATCTTTGAATTGAAGAAGTCATCTATGTATTGTTTCAAGTGTGGTTCATCGTCAAAGCTTTTTTCCCGTAAATTATTACTAAGTGATCGGAACAAGTTGAAATCAGTTGGTGCTAAGTCCGGCGAATATGGAGTGTGGGGTATTATTTTCCAATTAAGCTCCAATAGTTTTAGCCTGGTACTCTTAGCAATATGCGGCCGGGCATTGTCGTGCAGGAAAAATATTTTGTCGTGTTGTGGACGTTTGCCATGGATGTCAAGCTTCAGTTTTTCGAGTTGATCACAATATACTGTTGCTGTAATCGTAGTATTAGTAGGAAGGAATTACTCCATGTATATCCCACCAGACAGAAAGCATTACCTTGCGAGGATGAAGATCACCTTTTGACGTTGGTTTTCCCTGTTCTTTACATCCCAGCCACTGGCGCTTGCGTGTGTGATTAACATAGAGAACCCACTTTTCATCTCCAGTGACAAGATGATCTAACTAATTAAATGTGCGGCAGAAAGATAAAAGTTGTACACAAATCTCAGCTCGGTAGGTCAGCTGATCTTTACTTAATTGATGGGGTACCCAAACACTATATTTGTAAGTCTTTCCCAACCATGTAAATGATTTTCTATGGTGCCATGAGAGCACTTGAGCTGAACAGCCAAATCGCGTGTAGTTCTTCGAGGATCTTCGATTAATAGTTTTAATTTATCGATATCTATTTCCACGGGGCACCTAGACTTTGGTTGATCGGTTAAGGAAAAATCGTTATTGCGGAACCGTTGGAACCAGCGCTGCTGTTGCTTCGGAGACTGCATCGTGAGCTATCCTTTGACATATATTACGTGTAGCTTCTGCAGCAGAATGCCCAGATTGAAACTCATATAATAAACAATGTCGTATGAGGGTTTTAATATCACTCATTACTTTGTGAACTTTAATGCACTAACAGCCAAACTATCAATAACGTGCATGAGCGCGACTCGCTCTTTATATACCCTCTGCTACAGAACGTTCTCGAACCTTTCCGAAAATTCTAGAAATTATAAACTAAAACGCTCATTACTTATTAGCCAACCCGATACAACGTCCCGACATCAATCGTCGGGCCCCCCCGTCCCTTGCTCGGTAATGAAATGCCAGCTGGTGGCGTAGCTGAGCCAGGAGCTTTAAACTCGCATAATAATAATCACTCTAATTTGATCCAGCCTGTCCCATCTTGTTGTCCTCCCCCCAGCGACGCCCTAAGCCGAGGTTCGTTCCCCACAGGGGGAGCCCTTAGCGTGTAGTCGCTTAGTCTGTAAGTTTATGCCCCTGGCTGGAGGCTTTGAGTTCGCTTAAGGTAGCTACACGATAGTCCGGTAAAGTAGTCACGACCTCTCTAGGCCAACTACAAGATGCCATTTATAAAAAAAAAAAAAAAAAAATCAATCATCGAGCAGTAGCCCACCAGACACAACACCCGTCTGGTCGGAAGATCCTCCATTTTCTATGGGGGATGAGTGAACTTTACACCCTGTTCCTCATACCTCTATACTGGTGACCTCGACGTGATTACGACATGCACGGGATAATAGATAAGTAGCTGAATGTATTCGATGTTTTTTATTTATACCCAATCCAGCAGAGAAGCAGTTAAAGAGTAGAAAACAAATTTACAACGTATGCCTGCTAAAAGTTAATGAGCAAATATTTTAGTTAGATACTTAATTGACAAAGTACACTAGGCACACTCATACAATTGACAACCCTAACTTATAATTTTGAAAATTCATATCTCGGAGAACTTGAGGTTCTAACGTTTGATTTTAACATTGAAAATGTTTTTTCGATCGCTTCATTATAGCCCCATTTTCGCTCAGAGTGTGACATCGCCTTCGTGTCGTGAGTTTTAGGGCTGAATGGTTGTGGTCTCAAAAGACGCGTATCAACAAGGGCTACAATATGGTGAAAAAAAAAAACCGGCCAAGTACGTGTTGGACTACGCACAATGAAGGGTAAAATTGGGATCAAATTATCCCAAGAACAAGAACAAACTTAACACTGTAGTTAAAAAAACATGTTCTCCCATACATTCCAACTGCAAATGAAAGTTTTTTACGCACAATATTGAGAGATTTACCATGTTATTTTAAGACCATAGACTTCTTATAAGTTTTCCTGTAATCTATAGGCATATAACTATTTTCTTTATTTTTTTCAAAATTTTAGGCTCAGTAGTTTCGGAAATAAGGAGGGGGAATGGTCAATTTTCGTATATTTTCTTAAATAACTTTAAAACAATTTATTTTAATATTATTAAAAAATATATATTTGAGAGCCTCAAAGTAAGCCCTTTCATTTGATATATCACACGGTGCAGGGCCTACTCCCTAAGCACGAAGTTCGTAGTTTCCGCCTTCGAGCTTTGTTACGGGCGTTTCCTACCCCCTATCACCGATGGACGGTTGATTCGTTCGGGGCCCGAGCGAAGAATGAATGACGACACGATTTGACAGTTGTCCCTACTCCCGATGTGTTTTTGCGCGTCCGAAAAACTGAGATTGACACTGGTTTTGACGGCTCGTTATGTCAGTTGATACGACATCAAAATAGCTATCGTGCTGTCGACGAAAGTAACAAGTTGAAGAAGAATTGAAAATTGTGGCTGCTTTTATATTGCTCCGCACGAAGCTCTACAGGAAGAGCGGAGGCGACGCCGACGACATTTACGCCAAAACTTTCGGTTGGCGAGTTCCCAACGTTGAGTTCATAGGCTCACACGGGAATTGTTCGAGGACTTGTGTGAGGACATAATACCTCTTTTGCCTGCAGTGTTTTACACAATATGCTTGGCTTAGAAACACCTTCCGTCAACAAGTAGAGCGCAGTAGACAGAGAGATGACTATATCCGCTCATCAAGCCCTCCAGCAAGGGCAAAGGACGAGAGACATTGGAGTAATTGCTGGAAAGAAATAGGTATGGAAATATAAATAGATATAGACACAACAAAAGTATTGTTTTTACTAACAAAATGGTTGATTTTTAATTAACACCAATTGAAACTGAATCATTTTAACAATCAACTACACACTATAACAATCAAAACATAAATTTTATTTATTTATTGTAGTCTTATTAAATTATTGCTAATTCAGCTTCTTGCTGAGGCGGCAGCGTGGTGTCGCCGAGAGCGTGGACGTGCACGACGAGGGTTTAATGCTGTAAACAAAAGAAATAAATAATTTTAGTCAGTGTAATTTTGTGAAACATGATTTACGTAATCTCTTTTCTACTGAATAAATAATACCTAATTACTTCGCTGATTTTTCATTGGTAACTTCAGCTCCAGTGCCTCAGTGGACGTTGAGGGCTGCTCCTGGGAGGGTATGGGTGAGATGGCTGCTGGGTCTTGTCTTACAGGTGGACCCTGTATAACAAAAAATGAATATCATTGACGGATACAACAAATATCATCGATAGAAATGTTTCACAAATATAGAATTGTGTAGGAATCTGTAATTTATTATTTTATTATTATTTAAGTCTCGGCAAAGACTCCATGCAACATAATTATTATCAGTGTCCTCGTAAGTCCACCTACAGATAAGTATTTGAAGGATGACTGATTATATCATTGTATGCACTTTACTGCTGACAAGACCTTAAAATCTTATTAATCAGAGTTGGGCAAAATTTAGTGTGACTAATGATTGATGACTAATTATTGAATACATCAGTCATGATTGATGACTAACGATTGATTAGTTTAACCATTTGTTGGTGACTAATGATTGATTTGTTTTAATCTTAGTCAAGTAATCATGACTAACGATTTATGATTGGAATTTTCGATTACCCTCAAAACAAGACTCTGACTTGGTATCTGTCGAAAAAAATCTGTGTAAACCAATGTAATGGAGTACCTAATCGTTATTTATTAATTCTACATATATATTATACACATAAAGTCGGGCTCAAAATCCCAAAATGATTGAGCAGAGCTTTATGTAACATAGTGGGCTAAGCATTACCACTTGTCTATCTCTACGAAGAGTAGACAACCTTTTCTATACAAAGTGACATTTCGTTTCTCCGTTTTTGACATCGCACCGTAGAAATCCGTCTAGAAATTATCTTTTGTTTCTAGCAATCTTTGTCTAGGTCCTTTTTTATGTAGACTATTTCGGAAGAAAGTTGTCTAGGGTAGTGACTTTAGGGGGAGTGAACTTTCTACTCGACGGCCGAAAAAAAATGTTTTTTGTAAACATTTTTTTTCTTTTGTTTTGCTTAAATCTCTTTTGCTTATATCTCGAAAACGGTGTGTCCTATCGCAAAAATAATGAATATTTTGATCTTTATCAATTCTAGGGCAACTAATCTATTTTGAACATGTAAAAAGACAAGATGTCATGTCATATCATGACAGCGTACTACTTGTATGGTGTTACATTACATGTTAGAATACATAAGTTTATCAGAAGCATCAGTCATAAAGTCACGATTAAAACTAAAATCTTCAAACATGATTAAATTAGTCATGATTGATCAATTGATTGACAAAGTTAGTTGATTTGCCCAACACTGTTATTAATATTGGCGAGTAATATTGTATTAAACTCACCCTTTGCCACTGCTCCACGGACTTTGTGCAACTTGCCATTGAATTGTACGGGCTTTCGAAACCACAGCCGTTTTGATCATATTCCCCAGTCGTAGGCACGCCTCAATAGTCCGCGAGCCATCTCTTGATCTCGCTCATAAATTTAAGGAGGGCCTCTATTTGCGCGTGAGTTGCTGCTGGAGTGGATGGGGCCATTTAACAAAATTAATCTAATTAATTTTAATAAACTTCCCGGTTAGTGTCAATGTAAATAAAAAAAACTTTAATATTTCACTTGTAAATTGCAGTCAAAAATAAAAAAAGGTAAAGGTATCAAAAGGATAGGGCCACTATCCGAACAAAAATCGCAAAATAATTCAATTCTATATTTAGAGACATGATAAAACTTATATTGTTAAAAATGTCGTCATATTCTATAAGCAAAAATTGATTTTTGATTATTATGCTTGAAAATCACAAAATAAGTAAACCGGTAATCGACCGGTAAAATAGCGCAACTCTATGGTCATGAGTCTGTCGTTTACGAATATAGTCTATGATTCCTTTCCGTTCTGATGAATCTCAAATTATTAGGGAGTAGGGTTCACTCCGACGTATCGGACTACGATCGGACGGGCCCGCTGCTTCGAATATTTCATTAAAGTTTAAAATTGCATGGCGTAATTTTTACCTTACGGATTTTTTACTTGGAGCATTTGAGCTGTATCACTTCAAAGACGATACAAAATCTATTACTTAGGTCTAAATCTATTAGATTATTCGTCGTACAAAATGAAAAGCCTGCCTAAGTGCATTTTCAATGTACCCGAAGGTCGTGTAGAGCACGAGATTGTGATTTTTTTTGGTATTGCGATTTATCATTAAAAGGCATCATTCGGTTTTAAAAAAAATGCTAATGTAATGAGGATTTCGAGAAAAAATATTTTTATTTGAGAAAAATAAATATTTCTTTACCTAGAAGTGTCCGAATTCATTTTTTTTTTTCATGTGCTGGTACTTAAAAATATTGTCTATAATACTGTACCACAATTGTAAAAAAAAAAAAAAAACAATATACGATTAGAGATATAATGCTATGGTATCTATGGAATTTTCTTGAGTTTTAAAATATCTTCTAAACCCGTTTAGTTTAGAAGATATTTTAAAACAACAAGCCCATGGTTTCTTCGTGTAAGTTTTACTTCTTACTTAGATCCGTCAAATGAGAATATAAACTGAACATGTCGGGAACCATAGCAAAATCCCACACTGTGCCATGTGCCATCGTGCGAATGAGGGATACTCACACTTATTCAGCTCTATTCAGCTTATGCCCATAGAAAACAACGATTTTTTATGGAGACGCGTACGCATCCGTTTAGCTTTCCGCGTAGGACAAATGTGTTATTATCATGCCGGTGCTATAGATAAAGTTCAGCGCGGTTCTGCCGCGTTCAGCGCTGTTCTGCCGCGTTCAGCGCTGTTCTGCCGCGTTCAGCGCTGTTCTGCCGAGTTCAGCGCTGTTCCGCCGCATTCAGCGTCGAACGCGGCGGAACAGCGCTGTACACGGATGGTTCTCGACTTCTTGTCGCCAAGTTGCGACCTGCATAGTTCCTGCATAGATTTGATTTATTATTACGTAATCATTATGCACGCAAGGATTGAGAGAGTTCGGACGTCTTTTAAAGTAGTTAATTATATTTCACGAAATAAAAGTGATGAAGCGTTTCAGCAGAGATAACACGCTATGACGGCTTTTCTCATTCATTACGACGCTGTACGCGGCTGATAGAATCAGAACTGTATAAGTGGGACCAAAATCGTTCAGCGAAACCTGAATAGAGCTGAATAAGTGTGAGTATCCCTCATTCGGAATATTCGGAATTATTCCCCGAAATAATAATAAATAAATAATAATATCGTTTATTTATAAAAAAAAATGGTGCAGATTTACAATAACATAACTTAAAAATTATAGAGGACACAGTTGCTCATTTGCCTGAACTAGGTAGAAAGTCATAAGTCATAAGTCATTTATTTGTAGAAACATGAGTATACATACATGGCATGCAGGTTGTTCATAAACTAAAAGATCCATCATGTTCGGCCTTTGGGGCATACAAATACATAGGACATAGGTAAAAAAAGTAATTCAAAGGTAATTAAATTTAAACAAAGCATAAACATTATTTCACACAAACTAAAAATTAAATTTAAAACAATAAATTGTAAATTTGAATTAAATTGTTGAATATTATGAATAGTCAAAATATAAATTGTCAGTAAATATTTGCTAAATTCGTAATATTACACTTTGTCATTTAAAAATTCTAAAATACTGTAGTATGCTTTCCCAACTAAATATAATTTTAGCCGCTTTTTTAGTATGTGTGCGCTTAGTTCCCTCCATTCCTTGGAAGTTTATTAAATATTAAAGGCGCCATGCAAAATACACTTTTCCGCATTAATGCTGTTTTGGAACCATGTGAGCAAAGCATAGTGTTATCGCGTCTGACGCGACTGACTTTGTCTGCCATGCGTGGAAATAATTGCCGATTACATTTTACAAACATGACAACTTCGAATATGTAAAGAGACGGTAACGTCAGTATGTTATAATTAATAAAGTACGGCTTACAACTGTCAGTCGAATCTAATTTGAACATCGTCCTAACACACCGTTTTTGAGCTTTGAAAGGTATATCCTTGTCAGTCGAATTGCCCCAAAGGATAATTCCATACCTTAGGTGCGATGAAACTAGGCCGTGGTAAGCTGTTAGCAATGCGTCAGTGTTAAGCACTGGAGCTAGTTTGTGTAGGGCATAAGAAGAGTTACTAATTTTTTTGCTCAAAACTTCAACGTGTTCTTTCCAATTTAACTTTTTGTCAATAGTTACACCGAGGAATTTAGCAGTGTTGACTTCTTCAATTATTTTGTCATTATATTGGATCTTAAGATCAGATAAAATTGGTAAGCGTTGACTAAAATGCATAATATTAGTTTTATTGAGATTTATCCTTAAATTATTATTATCCAAATATTTTATTATTTTTGCAAGAGAATTATTAATGTCACTTTTATATTTGTCTTTAGCATCACATTGAATTGTTATGGTACTGTCGTCAGCAAAGAGGGTCACAGGTTGATCAACAAATTTAGGTAGGTCATTTATATACAATATGAATAGTGGAGGGCCCAACACACTGCCTTGAGGAACTCCATATTTAGTTACAAGTTCATGTGATTGGAATATTTCTTCAAGTTTAGTTTTTATATTTATTGAAGAAATTTCTGTGAGTTGCTTTCTGTTGCCTAAGTATGATTTAAATAGTTTAGTAATAGTAGAAAGGAAACAGTGTTTCAGGCTAGAGAGGTGCTTAAAATTTTTAAATATAAAATTAACAACGGAGAAGACTAAAATAGAAACTAATATTAACTTAAAAGACTAACATGTTTTATTCACATACAACAAGTAAGTCCTCTGTCACACTGCATGATATGCTAAGTAAAAATTGCAGAATAATCTTTTTGCAGTCATAATTATTTAATTTATACATACTTAATTTCCTATTTAATTTATTGTACAGAAATGGGCCTAAAAATGTATAAAATCTATTTACAAAAACATAATAGGTTGGGGAAAAAGTTTCTTCGCATTTTTTAAGAAAATTCATAACATTTTTTAATATAGTTTATTTACATTTAACTAAAGTATGTAGGTACCATTTTGTTCGATAACTTTTTGCCATCTTGTAGGTAGGGACATGATCCCATTGATATAGAAATTTTGGGACTTCTGCTCAAAATACCACGACAAGTGGTTTTGGCAGTCCTCTCGTGATGTTAACCTGACACTGCCTAAAGAATTCTGAAGAGACCGAAACAGGTGGAAATCAGAAGGTACAAGGTCAGGACTATACGGCGGATGCATTAACACCTCCCAGCCAAACTCTTAATTTTTGCTGAGTGGCTAAAGATGTGTGAGGTCTAGCGTTATCATGATGAAAAACCACACCCCTTCTGTTGATTAATTCCGGCCGCTTTCTCTCAACTTCTTTCTTGCTTTAATCTCATCAGTTGTTCGCAGTAGAGTTCAGAATCGATGGTCCTGCCTGGTGGTAACAGCTCATAATGAATAATGCCCTTCCAATCCCACTACACACACAGCATCACCTTGTTGCGAGTTAACCCGGGTTTCGCCACAGTCTGTGAAGCCTGACCGGCCTTTGACCACGACCTTTTTCGCACGTTCTTGTCATACGTGATCCACTTTTCATCACCAGTTATCAGCTTCTTCAAAAATGGTTCGGTTTCATTACGTCGTAATAAAGAATCACAAATGAGTACACGATTCATTAGGTTTCTCTCGGTGAGCTCGTGAGGTACCCAAATGTCGAGCTTTTTTGTGTACCCAGTTTTTTTCAAATGCGCCAAAACTGTTTTGTGGTCAATTTCCAGTTCTTCAGCTACGTCGTAACTACTGATATGCCGATCTTGCTCCACTTTTTCAAAAATGGCATCCATTTTATCCGTAATAGGGCGACCAGAGCGACGTGCATCTTTGACATCAAAATTTCCGGATTGAAAACGCTTAAAACAAATTTGTGCTACTCTCACAGACACTACACTAGGTCCATAAACATCGTAAATTTTTTTCGCGGCTTGCGTTGCATTTTTACCTTTTTTGTAGTAAAATTTTAAAATGTATCGAATTTCTTCATTAGATTCACTCATCTTGACGGTACGAAAAACAAATGAAAATCACACATTTTCCTAATTTGAATTTGGAATTATGTTCTTTAAAATTTAAACTTTCAATGATACCAAAACCAGCCAGATACAAATAGTATAGCCAAAGAGATTTTATTACAAGTTCATACATACTATAATGCGAAAAGACTTTTTCCCCAACCTAATATTTAGAAGATGCATTTGACTCGCACAATATCATTCCGTCTGTGATTAGTACTTTCAATGTTATAGGAGAGCATGGTGTGCTGTTTTAATACCAAGTGCGTTATAAAAAGCTGACGAACACAATTACAAGGAAAATATCTAGCTAAGTACATGTTCGATCTCGCATAGAGACTAGAGTAGTTAGAATGAACCGCTGTGAGTCTCGGGGCGGTATGCCACGCACTGCTACGTGCAAGTGAAAACTGACGACGTGCCGCCGCGCGCTGACCGACATCGGGTACCTATAATAGGTACCCGATGTCGGTCAGCGCGTTCGAAAAGTGCTGATTCTCAGCCTAGTTTGAATAAATTACTTTTGATTTTGATTACGTACTTATTAATCACGCAGACAATGCGGTAAAATAAACTCTTGAAAAAAAAAAATTGTAGGTTCCCGATGTTCTCCCTTCATGTAAAGTGGGGATGATATTTTTATCTCGTTTATCCTATGGTGTGGGGTATCGTTGGGCAGGCAGTTCCAAAATATTGTGGGTCTGTGAAAACTATTTTTCGATGCAGATATCCGTTTGCGCTTAATTAAGCTTTAAAGTGCTAATTTTTGTTAAGAGTTGTGTCCAGCCCCTGCCAGGCAGTTTTTGGAGATTTAAAAAAAATCACGGCAGTAGTATGTAGGTACCTATAACGACGAAGTTAAAAGGAAACCTATCAGAGCTAAGTAGGCTTTACTACTTGTAAAGCCTTGTAAACTTACATTTGCAGTTGGAATGTATGGGAGGACATGTTTTTCAACCAGGGTTGAGATGATTTAAATCACCTGATTTTAATCGCGATTAAAATCAAGTGATTTTTTCAAATAATTCGTTGTATGTAAATAATCTGTTTTCGCACTTTTGAAAAGTGTAATCACAAATGACCGTGCGAAAAGAGACCTTTCGCACGGTTCTTTTTTTTTTTTTTTTTCAATAAACAAAGGGAAGTTTTTTTAAAATAATAACCGACTTCCAAATGAAAAACAAGAAAATAAATAAAAAAAATTGATTTAAATCAAATAAATCCGACTATTTTGATTTTTTGAAATAAATAATGTTTTTTTTTTTATGAACCTTTTAACTTAACATTGTAGTTAAATACAACTACAATGTTAAGTTTATCCTTGGGATAAATTCATTGGCCAACTACGGAACCCTTCATTGTGCGTAGACCGACACGCACTTGACCGGTTTTTTGTTGTATAAATATATCCTGATGACGTCATAAGCTTTGACCACTTCGTTGTCTGTCTGTAACGTCTTAAAGCCACTCTTCACGACTAGTTTTAAGACGTTACAGACAACCTTGACATGACATTCTCAACTTGTATAGAGACACCTATACATCTGTATAGGTTTCTCTACACAAGTTGAGAATGAACGACTATGGCAAAATCTTTTAAAATAAAGTTTGATTTTTTATAAAAGTTGTAAATTAGGTACTTAATACAATTATACATCCTACATATTCCATATTAAAATCCACGTTTCCAATTCGATGTTAATTTCACTTAAAGAAATATCAACTAGTAGTCTAATTTGAGTCTGAAATGACTAGATCTTACACAAAAAGAAATTGAAGTAGCGCAATCTGAACTTTATGGGTGATTTTTAAGGTTATCAAAAAAGACCAGGATAGTTGTTTCTTTTAAGGTTAAAGCAGGCAAATGCCCGCTTGCAACACAAATCAGTAAATGCGTTTAGCTCTACACATATAAAAGCTCGATACAACGACTGAACGCCACACTCCGGACACATTTATTTAATTAAAGTCAGTCGCAGCAATTTTGCCGATGATGCTGCTACTTTGAGCCGCCAAAACGCGATGCAGCATTGATGAAATTGCAAAATCGCTGATCGCTGATGCTAAAAAGTAACATGTCTGCTAAGCCCATGGCTTGAATCGGCATTCTAAAAGTTACATGCTACCTTCAAATTTTGGATGAAATCAGCAAGAACGCACCCGGAACTTAATTTCAAAGATGAAATTTCGTTCATCCAATGGGATGAACGAAATTTCATCTTTGAAATTAAGTGGCGGGCCACACCGGAAATCATATTCAGGGATTCAGAATGCTGAATCCCTGAATATGATTTCCGGTGTGGCCTCTACGCATTATCCACGTTCTCCCGTGGGCTTCCTAACCCTATGTTATCCTGGGCATACGCCCAGGGGCTGGGAAGCGGCATCTACCTGTGCCATAATATTTAACGGGTATTACCGAACCGCCCAGCGCAATGCCGCTTGAATGGATCGTTACGGCTATATTATGGTATTGTATAACTTTTTATTGGGTTGTCTAATAAGTAATGAGCGACATACAACTATTTTATTTGTATTTATTTATTAAATGAATAATTGTTAATCATTAACACATTAGGCGCGGCAGACGCACATGCGCGTTTTTATAACTTTCTTCGAGTGCGCCGCGCCGCACATGTGCGTTCGTTGTGCATCTCTATTGTTTCGAAAACATCGTAAAAAAAGGGTCGGTAAGGGTGTAGCATAAAGAAGCGTTTGCATAAAGAATTCAGCAGAGAATGTGTTAATAATATATTCACCGTCGTTTTCTACTACCATTCGCCATCGATCTGGCAAAGAGTGAATGGCGTCCGCATAGAACTTCGTTGGTTTTGAATTGAAAAAGTCATCTATGTATTGTTTCAAATGTGGTTCATCGTCAAAGCTTTTTTCCCGTAAATTATTACTAAGTCATCGGAACAAGCTGAAATCAGTTGGTGCTAAGTCCGGCGAATATGGAGGGTGGGGTATTATTTCCCAATTAAGCTCCAATAGTTTTAGCCTAGTACTCTTAGCAATATGCGGCCGGGCATTGTCGTGCAGGAAAAATATTTTGTCGTGTTGTGGACGTTTGCGATGGATGTCAAGATTCAGTTTTTCGAGTTGATCACAATATACTGTTGCTGTAATCGTAGTATTAGTAGGAAGGAATTCCCAGCTTATTACTCCATGTATATCCCACCAGACAGAAAGCATTACCTTGCAAGGATGAAGCTCACCGTTTGACGTTGGTTTTCCCTGTTCTTTACATCCCAGCCACTGGCGCTTGCGTGTGTGATTAACATAGAGAACCCACTTTTCATTTCCAGTGACAAGATGATCTAACCAATTAAATGTGCGGCGGAAAGATAAAAGTTGTACACAAATCTCAGCTCGGTAGGTCAGCTGATCTTTACTTAATTGAAGGGATACCCAAACACTATATTTGTAAGTCTTTCCCAAACCATGTAAATGATTTTCTATGGTGCCATGAGAGCACTCGAGCTGAACAGCCAAATCGCGTGTAGTTCTCCGAGGATCTTCTTCGATTAATAGTTTTAATTTATCGATATCTATTTCCACGGGGCGCCCAGACCTTGGTTGATCGGTTAAGGTAAAAACGTTATTGCGGAACCGTTGGAACCAGCGCTTTGCTGTTGCTTCGGAGACTGCATCGTGAGCTATCCTTTGACATATATTACGTGTAGCTTCTGCAGCAGAATGCCCAGATTGAAATTCATATAATGAACAATGTCGTACGTGGGTTTTAATATCGCTCATTTCTTTGTGAACTTTAACGCACTAACAGCCAAACTATCAATAACGCGCATGAGCGCGACTCGCTCTTTATATACCCTCTGCTACATAACATTCTCGAACATTTCCAAAAATTCTAGAAATTATAAACTAAAACGCTCATTACTAACTCATCAACTCATTACTTACTCATCCAACCCGATAGTCCGTGATAGGATAGGAGGCCAATCGATTTTAATTTTCAATAGCTTCCTAAAATGTGTTTACAAAGAAAATCATAGTTTATTTATTTATTTCTTGGATTTATTACTCGTAGTATGTGGAAATCGGGTGTCATGGTATGGGCATATGAGCGGAGGAATGAGGAAAATGGCGTCAGAAAAGTTGAGTATGAATGTGGATGGCAATACGAGTAGCGAATTCTGGGCCGAGACCATTTGGGCTAAGAAGAAGAATACGAGTAGATGAAGACGAAAGAAACGATGGATGGACTGTGTGAAAGATGATAATGGTTAGAAAGGGAGTGACTACAGGGATGACGACTAATATAGAAGTATGTAAGAAAAAGACATGTTGCGTTGACTCCAAATAAATTGGGATAAGGGCAGGAGAATGATAATGACGATGATGATTGGGATCTCCAACAAAGGATACACAGATACAATAGTAATCAATTTAATACAAAAGCTTTTTAACCGACTTCAAAAAGGAGGTTCTGTATTCGACCCGTATGTATGTACATACGAGGGGTGATCAAAAAGTAATGATAATGAATATTAAACACGGTGATTATAGTTTAAAAAAAAAATATTTCTCTACATAGTCTCCTAACAAGTCAATACATTTAGTCCATCTTTTTTCTAAACCCAGAATTCCCTTAGAAAAAAAAATCTTTGTCTTGACCCTCCAAAAACCCCTCAACAGCGGTCATCATTTCGCTATCGTCTTCAAATTTCATGCCCCAAAGGTGTTCCTTGAGCCGAGGAAAGAGATAGAAGTCACTAGGAGCTAGATCTGGCGAATAGGGCGGGTGTACGAACAGTTCGAATCCCGATTCTTGAATGGCAGCCAGCGCAACTGCGGCTTTGTGAGCTGGTGCGTTGTCTTGGTGAAACATCACTCCAGCTCGCAGTTGATTCCCGCTATCTTCTTATTTGGTATGTGTAGTAAGAGCCCGGAATAGTGGCTCTCTTTTCTAAATATTCCACCATAATTATTCCTTCAGCGTCCCAAAAAAACGGACGCCATAATCTTTCCCACTGAACTTGACACTTTGAATTTCTTCGGCGTCGGTGAAGAAGCTCGCTTCCTGGTCATTGATTGTTGTTTGGTTTCAGGATTCAAATGGTGAACACAGGTCGTGTCCATGGTCACGAAACGTGGCAAATTTTTTTCCTGATCTGCTTGGAACTTTTCGAGATTCACTCTCAAAATGTCGACTCGTTTTTTCTTTTGCTCGTCGATTAACATTCTCGGCACCCAACGCGCGGAGACCCTTTTCATATGCAATTCGTTCGTGAAGATTCTTTGAACACTGCCATATGAGATCCCTGTGACCTCAACTATATGTCTGATGGTTACTCTCCGATCTGCCAACACGACATCTTCGACTTTTTTCACATTATCTTCAGCGAGGGACGTGGATGGGCGTCCTTCGCGATGTTCATCTTTCGTGGATGTTCTGCCCAGTTTAAACTCCTTCGCCTAGCGTGTAACTGTGGAATATGGAGGAGCAGAGTCCCCCAATGTTTCCACTAAGTCGGTGTGTATGTCTTTGGTAGACATTTTTATTAAACAGAGGTACTTGATGACAGCTGCTCTAATTTCGTTTTTCTCAATTTTGATGTTATCTCTTCAAATGAATGTACCTCCCGGGAATCGTGGCCTATTTATTTGATTTTTTTTTTGCTAACCTAGTGGGTATATGAGCAAGCAAAAACAATTTTATTTTTATTTTTATGTATCACCCCTCGTATGTTTGTATGTCCGCGATTTTCTCAAAAACCAATTAACCAATTTTGATGACTCTTTCTCTAGCGTGATCTGCATACTTTCAGGAAGATTTTAGTATATAATACATTAGGTAATTAAGGTTATGTACGAAGTTATATGCATACTCGTAAATGTACTTTATCTTCAGCATTTCTAAGCGGATTTTGATGATTCTTTTTTCTTTCGTCTTGGGCTTATGTAATTGTACATTCAACTAAAAACGGAAAATAAATTTATTTTAAGAAATGTCAAAACCGACTTAAAAAATTTAAAACGAATAACTTTCATAAAAACTTAACAGCTTCTGAAATCGGTATCTTCAATTGTTCAATGAAACTTAGCTTGGCACCGACTTCAGAAGCTGTTAAGTTTTTATGAAAGTTATTTTATTCGTTTTAGGTTTTTGAAGTCGCTTTTTACTTTTTGTAAAGTAAATTTATTAATTAGTTCATTTATCTTATACACAAGTATACTTACCATGAATAAATACATTTCAACACCTTTGAACGATGACGTTTGTCTCAAAAATGGAACTGTGTGCTTGAAACTAAACAATTGACGTTTTATTATACAGGGTGTTTGGTGCATCGTGTGCCAAATTGAAATGGTCGACTGGGGGGGTCACCTTCTATCCTTTCAGACCCCTAAACACTTCTCATGCCCTGTGGCTTTTTTTTCATCGACTTTTTATTTTTTTATAAAAAAAATACCCAAATTTTGCATTCA
Organism: Dicycla oo; assembly: GCA_948252095.1. Classification (NCBI taxonomy): domain Eukaryota; kingdom Metazoa; phylum Arthropoda; class Insecta; order Lepidoptera; family Noctuidae; genus Dicycla; species Dicycla oo. The sequence goes on from OX411730.1 coordinate 13,391,319, forward strand.
ATTACAAAATAAAAAAAATGTGTAAGTCGTAGACTCTGAATTTTAATTTTATTTAGATGTGTATTGTATTACAGTACTTTTAAATTAAAAATTAGTGACATTAGCCATCTAGTTTTTTTTTAATTTACTCGCAAAGTTTCGGATTTCAATTAAAGCTGTCCATGTTACAGCTATTTACATGGCTATAAAAAAAAACCAAAAGCGACCGGGATCTTCCAACTCTCTCAAAAATTCTCTAGTCTAGCTTCTTGCTAGTGATGTGCCACATGTCATAAAAATCTTTTTACAACTTTGTAAATTAGCTAGAATAATTGTGAATCGAGTCACAAAATATTAAATTCCAAATTCAAAAGAAAAAAGTCTTTTTGCGTAATTGTTACTTAAGTAACAAGTAAAATTTGTTTTCTCACTCTCGCGAAGTAAAATCTATCTTCTATCTCTATCTTTCTTGCATAGCGTACCTAAACTAGTTTGAACAAACGACGAACTGCCACCGACGCGGCGACGCCGTCAATCCGTCATTCGTCAGTCAGTCGAGACATCACTGCCTCTGCTACCTGACGTGTGTGTTAGTTCACCGTACTCCGCGATTTTTTCATTTTGTTACTTTGTTTTGTTGAGTTTTGTTGGTTTTTGTTACGTTTTAACTTTTGGTGTTATTGTTAAACTTTGTTGATTTTTTGTTGTTGCAATGGCGACGTTCTCTAACGAGGAATATGCTGACATCATGATGGCTTATGGAGCCGCCAATGGTGTCGCTCGTGCAGCGCAACGAATTTACCAGGAATGTTTTCCTGGTAGACGACTACCTGGCCGCAGAGTCTTCCAAGACACATACCGACGCATACGCGAGACTGGCAGTGTCACTTTTCATGAACCAAGGGGCCATATTGTGCGACATAATGTTGAAGTGGACGAGAGAATACTGGCACTTTTTGAGGAAGACCCTACAAGAAGCATCAGAAATGTGGCAGCACATCTTGATATTTCAATATGGAAAGTGTGGAAAGTTCTTCAGCAAAACGAAAAACATCCATTCCACTACACTCCGGTGCAAGGTACGTAATTTTGAACTAACTTTAAACCCGTACACACTTTGTTTGACGATGCCTTTGTTTAGCAGGTAATGGGTATGACGTCACTACTTCCAGGTAGTGAACCAGCCCATACAAACGGTCCGACGCCGCCGGTCATTAAAAATCTCATTGTGCAATTATTTACTGCTCAACAGGAATTTAAAAGAGTTCTTTGTTTGTAGGTCTTGAGGGTGGCGACTTTGACAGACGAGTGGCATTCTGTCGGTTTATGTTACACACGGATGTGGATGATCCTAATTTCTTAAAAAGAATATTGTGGACGGATGAATCCAAATTTACCAAAGAAGGGATCCTCAATCTTCACAATCTGCATCACTGGACAAACAAAACGGAAAACCCACATGTTAAAAGGCAGAAATCTTTTCAAAGGAGGTTTAGTGTAAACGTTTGGGCAGGAGTGATTGGGAATCAGGTAGTTGGACCGCATTACCTGCCCGATAACCTCAATGGCGATAACTATTTGGAGTTCCTTCAAAATGACCTGCCCGAATTAGTGTCCGAGGTGCCCGTATTTAATGAAAATGTTCCCAAAGTATTCCAGCATGACGGCTGTCCCGCGCATTGGCGTTTGACTGTGAGGGAATATCTTGACGATGTGTTCCCCAATGCGTGGATTGGTCGCGATGGCCCTATTGCATGGCCGGCACGTTCCCCAGACCTAACTCCGCTAGATTTTTATGTCTGGGGACGTGCCAAAGAGCTGGTATACGCCACGGAGGTTCCGACTAGGGAGGTACTACTTCAACGCATTGAAACGGCGTTTAATCAAATTAAGGAGGAAATACGACTTCGTACAACAACTGTGGAAATACGAAATAGATGTCGGGCCTGCATTCGCAATAGCGGCCAACAATTTGAGCAGAATATGTAAAAAATGATTAAATAAATGTTAAAAATGCGATTATTTTTTATTTCTAGTAACCGTCCCCCCCAAAAAAGAGAGATACGAGACAGATTTTACCTTACAAGAGTGATATAACAGATTAAATGAGTTCTTGAGGTATAATTTAAGTAAAAATATTTTTTTAAATCATAATTTCAAATTTAGTATTTTGTGACTCGATTCACAATTCTAGCGAATTCACAAAGTTGTAAAAAGATTTTTATGGCATGTGGCACATCACTAGCAAGAGGATAGACTAGAGAGTTTTTGAGGGAGTTGGAAGATCCCGGTCGCTTTTGGTTTTTTTTTTATAGCCATGTAAATAGCTGTAACATGTACAGCTTTAATTGAAGTCCGAAACTTTGCGAGTAAATTAAAAAAAAACTGGATGGCTAATGTCACTAATTTTGAATTTAAAAGTACTGTAATACAATACACGTCTAAATAAAATTAAAATTCAGAGTCTACGACTTACACTTTTTTTTTATTTTGCAATTGAATGCAAAATTTGGGTATTTTTTTTATAAAAAAATAAAAAGTCGATGAAAAAAAAGCCACAGGGCATGAGAAGTGTTTAGGGGTCTGAAAGGATAGAAGGTGACCCCCCCAGTCGACCATTTCAATTTGGCACACGATGCACCAAACACCCTGTATTTTTGAACTTCTACAATACAGTATCCATTAAAGGTGTTTAATGACTGCCATCGTTCAAGTGGTTTCCTAAGTAATGAAACTACAGACAATATTAATAATTAGAAGTGGTACAGTACCTACTTTATTTGATCAATGTATAACGTGAATTAGACTTATTACTTAGTTAAGTATCAACATTTATGGTATCAACCCACGAGTTTCCATTTTGGTCTTGGATGCTAGACACATTTATACACCAGTATTTGTGATTGCGGCCCCCGCCTAAAAAGTCGTGACAATCGATAACAATTTTGCTATACGTACGTTGTAAGTACTAGACTCAATTATATCCATTTTGACCCTAACTGTTGTACAAAAGTTGCATTTAGAATTTTAGAACTTGGTGCTCAGCGTGATACGGTGCAATGTTCTGTTTGAGCATATACGGTTGCGCTCAATGGGTCTCGGCGGAATCCTTTTGTGTTCCCCTGTCGGCTTTCCTTCCCGTCAGCCAGGGGCTTATTATAAATCCTTTCTAACTGTCGTATAACTATACTAAAAACGGTTGAAAATTTTATATTCAACACGGGAGCACTTTAAACGATTTCAGGTTTTAGGTTCAGTTCAAGTAGACACCCAATTGAATTAAAGGTTGAATTGAAATGAATCTATGGAAACATTAAAAAACGCTTTTAAATAGTAAACTTAATCAATTGAAGGCATTTGCTCTAGCCGTACCTAATTAAATTGATTAATTAGTAGAGATGTGCCGACTATAACATTGGCCGACTAGGCGGCTGCAAAATAATATTAATCTTTATTTCCAGTTTTACAATTATTACATTTAGATAAAATGACCGACTGATTAATCGGGCAAGCCGATCATTGCTTTCGGTTATTATGTTAGATGAATGTTTATAATATTTGATTTCTGGGTCTAAGTCCAATTAAGTTATAAAAAGAGTTCCTAACTTCCTATTTCTAAGTTGTAAAACTACTTATTACCAATTGTTTGCTACAAAGTTTCTTCTTTTTTGTTAGAAGTATTAATTAGTTTTACTATTTAATTTCTGGATCTAAGTCCAATTAATAAATGCACCAAATGAAGGGTTCCTCTATTTGCACTGAAAGTAAACTGTAAAACTGAATATTATAAAATAATAACAGTAAAGAGCTTGTGGCTAAGTACTAACAGCCGCACGGGTCGATCCATCAGGTTAAGCTACGCTTGCCGGGGTTGGTCTGTGGACGGGTGACCATCTTTTCATACCGTGACTCATCCGTGCCTCGGAAAGCACGCTAAGCCGTTGGTGCCGGCTGTCATTCCTGGATCTTTGACAGTCGTTACGAGTTGTACAGAAGCCCGAAAGTCTGACAACCAGTCTTACCAATGGGTATCGTATTACCCAGTAACTGGGTTGTGGAGGTCAGAAAGACAGTCGCTCCATGTAAAATACTGGTATTCAGCTGCATCCGGTTAGACTGGAAGCCGACCCCAACATAGTTGGGAAAAGGATACGCAGATTGAATAACAGTAAAGATTTCAATTTCATTTCGATCACCCTCTTCTAAATTTTTAACCATATTAATACTAGTAAAAATTGGGCCGACTTGTCGGCGGTTTTAGCCGACTAAGAATTAAGTTTTTCTCTTACCTGTCTGCTGCCTCCAATTAGACAAAATTCTTCCCAATTTACCTCCATGAACATTAAAATATACTAAACTTATAAATTAAATGCATATTTTATCTGCTTTCAGACGAGGAGGCCGCTGACTCAGCAGGCTCCGAACAAGAGGAAGAAGGCATAAAGCCAGAAGCTAGTAATGTTGAGGATATTCTGAAAAGACTACAGTCTACAGGAGCTCTCGTCAAAAAGCCCAAACAAGAGTACCGTTGCTTCACGTGCGACGAGGATTTCCGAGATTGGGAAGAACTAGAGAACCACTTGATTCAGCACGTTTCCCTGCCCTCCGTGGTACTCGACAAGCTGCCTTCCGACGACGAGGACGCCCCTCCATCTGGAGATGAAAACTGGTCCGATGAAGACGAAGAGGCCCCAACCCCCCAGACCCCCCAGACCCCGCAGAAAGTCACACCGACTAAAATTGACATATCACAACTATTAAAAAATACTGGCATCTCCCTGAAAAAACCCGCTGAAAATGACAATAAGGACTCTGATTCAACCCTAAACAAACTAAGTGGACTAGGGTTCACTATAAAGAAGAGTAATACGCCGATCAAGAATGAACCAGAACTAGAAAAAAATTCCGACGATTTGATGCAAAAACTGGGCAAACTCGGCGGTATTAAACTGAAATTAAAATCAGATGGGAATAATGCTAACTCATTCAAAGTGATCAATGGGCTAAAAGATTTTGGTGCGTCTGATGATGAGGGTGAGGGAAGCGAGAATGACGAGAGTAGAGAAGACCCAGACGATGACGAGGATCCAGACAAATCAGGACATGATTCCGAGGGAGAAACTGAACGAACTCCTCCCAATACTCGTAAGACATCCGAGAGCGATGACTCCGAGAAGTCTCCGAATTCTAAACCGAGTCCACTGAAAAACTTGCAGGGGATGTCTATCGTTCAAACGACGCCTCTTACGCCAGTTAAAGTTCCTGCTCAGCAACTAAACCCACCTGCAAGACCGGTTGTCAAGCAGACTCCAAAGAGAGGAGCGAATCTGCCTATCCCTCCCAAAGATACTTCGCTGGTTACTCTGCAGGAGAGGGAAACTCCATTGAAGCCTGCTACCCCAACCAAAGCTCCAACACCAGAAAGGCGCGAATCACGCGCAAGCTTGGAAAACGTGGTAGTAAAACAAGAAGTAGAGACTGTCGAAACGCAGTCATCCAACGTTCCTATATTCTCCTCACAGATTAAGTCCGAAAGGGCTTCTCCAACGCCAAACGAAGGGGCATCTACTCCAATACTTGCCACTGTGAAATCTGAACCAGACGCTTTAGCATCACACCAGAGCGCACCGCCCAGTGCTCTAGCTTTACATCTAAAGTCTAATACAACACCACTTCTCCCAGTTACCAAAAAGGAAGAACCAGGAATAGTGACGGTTATAGAAATAAACGGAGATTCGAATGACGAAGATGATGACTGTTGTGTGGTGTCCGCGACCCCAGCGCCAGATATTAAACCCATAGTTCCTAAGACTGAAATTCCGCCTGTAACTTACCCTCCACCTGCTTACCCGACAACGCAGCCCAGCTTCAGTTCCTCGGGAATGCTTGGCACACGCCTAACCGCCCCGTCTTTGGAAAAGCAACACAATTTCAACTGGAATGCCCCAGACTCCAAACCACCTTTGGACATGCTCGAAAAAAGTGCAGATGACATATTCGAGAGCCTACTATCGAATGCTACCAAAAAAGAAAGCATGTCTATATCAGATGCGAGTGAATACATATCCTTAGACACTTTAGGCCCACAACATTCGTGTGATGTATGCAATACTAGATTTACTGACATATCCTTGTTAGATAACCATAGAAGGATGACGGGACATACTAAAACGCTAATTCTTCCATCATCGTCGTCAACACTTATGCCGTACAATCCGACTTCTATTAATTCTTCTAATATTCTCTCTAGCTTACTGCCTGTGAAACTAGCTGACCAAGTTGGAAAGTTATCTACTCTCGGAGGAACAGGCCCCGGGTTTACTCATCAGCAGAATGTCATGATCAATATCCAAGCGTATCCTGGGGCAGGTGGCATGATGATGAACCCTCAAGGATACAACAGTTATCAGCCTGGACAGAACGCACAGCCTGATTATGGCAATAATATGTATGGTCAGCAACAAACAATGCCAGGGCATTCATATCCAGGACAGGTTTATATGGGTCAACAAGGTTATGGGCAGTTCCAACAGCCTAAACCTCAAGGCTACCCAGGAGGTATGCAGCAGGGGCAGTTCCCGCCTTCCTCATCACCTTACTCCGTGGCTTCTCCACTTCAGGGTATGCAGCAAGCGGTCTATGGACAAGCACCTACCGGTGGAATAAACTCACAGCTTGGACAAGCATTAGGTCAAATGGGTCCACCTGGATCATCTTACGTACCTTCCTCAAGCCCGGGCGGAGCAATGAAACCACCTGCAGGTGGTATTAAGATCCAAAACGTACAGACATTCCCAGCCGGGCAGGCGATAGGCATGCCTGGACCAGACCATATGGGTGGACAAGCACCAGCACCTGGCCAAATGGTAGGAGGACAGATGCCTACACCGAACCAAATCAGAATGGCACCGGGCGCGAATATTACAGGTACGAGACCACGAATGGCAAATCCTAGAGGCCCTCGACCTGGAATAAGGCCAGGCATCCAAGTACATGCTCAAGTTCGGCAACAGAAACCAGGAGTACGAATGCCCATGAAGAGACCAGCGCCAATGGCTGGTGGACCTGGCCCGAAACGACGAACAGACATGTTGCTACCAGGTAAGCATGACAACGAAGACTGTCAGGTCATGGCGATGCAGAAACAGCGCGAAGGACTACCGATGATCCAGAGTGTGCAAGGCGCGAAAGACAAACTTAATTTAGGCAGCCAAATATCTATTACGAAGAAGAAAGTGAATACAGAAGCTAATGCTATGGCTAATGTGTTAGCATCGCGAGGTATTAGCGTCAAACAGAAGCAAAAGAGTCGGTCCCCGACTCCAGAGCGTCCCATCCCTCATATTCCGAACCTAGGCGCCGGTATGAGTATCAAACATACGTCGAAATCAAGCAACTTTTCAATACCAGAGGCTAAAGTCGGCGGCGGCATGCTAGCCTGTAAAATATGCAAGAAAATGTTCATGAACCACACCTCTCTCTCCGTTCACATGTCAAACGCACATCCTCAGAACAAACTACCAGTCTTCAAGTGTGACGAGTGTCCAGCTTCCTATCCAAAATCTTTACAGTTACAACATCATAAAAGGGTATTCCACAATGTAACCGGACCCAACAGGGAACTCGGATTGCCCGTTGTGGACTTATCACAAGAAGAAAACCTTAAACGTTTGAGTAGTTTAGGCATATACAGTTTTATACCGCTAGCGAATAGGGAGCAAGCGGGCGGATGCTTCGGTATACCAGTAATCTCAGTACATAATGTACAAAACGGTATGACAAACAGTTTGCAAGCTTTAGGAGCTGACGGACTACTAAGCTTAGGACCTCTTAAACCTTTACCTAACTCATAGACTGTATTTATTAAATAAACAGCATGTGTTGAAAATGTGTGAAAGTGGCAAACTGTGATTTAAGACATTTGAAATGGAAGGGGTCACAAACATTTTGTAAAAGACTTTATTTTCTTGAGTAAACTCAATATAGTTTAAATGTGTTTCTAATAATGAGTGAAATTATTTATATATTACTTAGCTACGGTTTCTTAGAAGAGCGGTGGCCGACATTATAACGAATGAAAATCTGTCAGATTCACCAGTATTTGACATTAAGATGTCAAAAAACGCTCCGTATTTGGACAGCCGATATTCCGTGCCCGTTCACCGCTTTCTTAGTAATCCAAAGTTTTATACATCTTTATATTATTCAATTAAGTACATACTAATTTTGAAGTTCATTAGATCGGAGAATGTTTGAATTCAAGTGACTTGTTTGAATGAAATAGTTACAAATTTATTTACAATTCAGTGTCATGTCGATATCAAGTTATAAATGATGTATTATAAAGGCCAAAGGTTATAAAACTCAAACTCAAAGCATTTATTTAAATTAAAGCGAAAGCACCAGGTAGCCCGCGAAATTCAAATTTTCTTACGTTTTTTGCAATTTGCATGTTAGTATCAGGGTTTTATGTTGATCTGAATATGATTCGCGACCGTAATAAATCTTTTTATAGAATTATAATAATTAAAATCATCAATACAACTCTCTAAGTTCATAAAATCCTAGTGAATGACTATTTTATGAAATCTTGACATTTAGGATTATGCTAACTTATGGAGTTGTATTACTGATTCTAATCATACTTTAATCAATATACAACTTAATGATGACTCGCAAATTGCAAAAAAAAAAACGTAAGAAAATTGAATTTCGTGGGCTACCTGGAGCTTCCCCTTTAAACTAATTACAGAAACTTAAATTGTCAAAGAGTCGGTCAGTTAATCAGAAAGATGCCCATTCTATAACATAGATGTCTATGGAGAAGAAAGGGCAAGAAACAAGAAACTCCAAGGACACTGTTTTAAATCAAGATATCATAAGTTGATGTTTTTGAATACAAGAAGAAGCAAGGAAGGATAAGCATCACCTTTGTACATATTTTTCTGTTCCTTTCTTCTTGTCTGTTTATTTGTGTGTACATACATAAATGGTTAAATAAATAAATAATTAAAAATATAATTAATTGTAGAAAAATATCCATTTTGATTGAATTGTCTTTGAATATTGTCTTGTCGATATTTCTGTGTTCTGAAGAGGTAAGCAAAAAAAAAAAATCTAAAATTGTAACAGGCTTGAAAATTACAAGGAAAAGTTGCTATGGTATAAAATTTTTATAGTACCTTTGTTAATCCTTAAGGTAGGAAAAATGCCTGTTGTAATTAGTTGACTGAAATAATAAGAGGTGTTTACTAAGCAGGAAAAAATATATTTTACTAATAACAATCAATATTTTCGATGGCTATGACATGACTTTGTAATGTAATGAAAACTATTCAGATCTGGTATTGTTAGATAAACACACACAATAAAGACATGTATCACTTACTTTATGACATTTTTGTAAATAATCTCAAAACTTGTGATTGTGTTGAAAAGCAAAACTAACTCCGATTTAAACCGGACACGTTTAATTGAGCCACCCTGCATTTTTTTTTTTTTGTATAAAAGTATGTAACTTTATAGATGTTCGTGAATTCATTTTTGGAACACTGATGACACAAAAATGATTACTAGCATATTGGCTGCAAAACCGATTTTATTTTGATGTTTTAAATTGCATAAAATTTTTTACTCATAATTATTTTGCTGTTTTAGATCTATAAACCTATATGTAAATACGCTTGGTGGCTGGATTTAGGACACCGGGAGTGTGTTACGGGTCTTAGCCGATCCAAGTATGTTTTAGATGGACTATAATATGTTCATTTTATGGTGATTGATATGAAATGTGCAAAATTAATGATAATATCGTAGAGCTGTGGCATACCATAGCCTATCTAATCATCTGAACTATGTATGTATATGACAACTACGTTGCCATTGCACTGTTACTATTTAGTAAGAACATTAATCAACTGTAAGGGTACTATATCGACCCGATATTATCACTGATACTGGCCAGGCAAACCTTGAATAGACGACAAATTACATACATAAACCCACGCATTTTCCCTATGAGGGTAGGCTAAAACTACTGAACGCCACCTGCTACGATCCCTACATACTCCTTTTGCTTCGTTTCACGTTCATACATCTGGTCATACACGCACGCCGGTTGCGAGTACTACGCACCTAGTCTTGTGTTAACATAGATGTTTTTTGTATATTTCATTATCGTCTATGATTTGTTGCCCGCTCAGACTCCGCCTTGGCTCGTAAATTTAGTCATGGATATATTATTTGATGCAGCTAATGTGTATTATTTCTTAATCTTGGGGACTCAACTGACATTTCATGAGGTTATCAGTTATTGTGATATTTTAAATGATGGCACAATTGATAAAAATTAAAAAATATATATATAGGATTTTTTAAACTGTTGGTTTGATGAAAAATCAATTGCCGTGCATTAGTCTCGCTAAAACTCGAAAGTGGCTCGACCGATTTGATTTTTTTTTTCGTTTACCCCAGTAATGAGGCGAACACGGAGTTACTGGAGTGATTTAAAAAAAAAATGAAAATTATGACAAATCCAAAGCTGAAAAATCGAATTTTAAATTTTGGCAGGACAACGTCTCGGGTCAGCTAGTAATCTATAATATAAAAATGAATCGCTGAATGTGTTGCTAAGCGCAAATCTCGAGAGCAGCTGAACCGATTTTGCTAATTCTTTTTTTAGAATATTCCTTGAAGTACGAGGATGGTTCTTACGGAGAGAAAAATTTAAAAAATGAATCGCTGAATGTGTTGCTAAGCGCAAATCTCGAGAGCAGCTGAACCGATTTTGCTAATTCTTTTTTTAGAATATTCCTTGAAGTACGAGGATGGTTCTTACGGAGAGAAAAATTTAAAAAAATGCCTAAAAAGGTCTAAAAACAACACTTTTCTGTACTCCCATACAATCGATTCGTAATAATACTTAAAAGTCAATTTGAACTTTAATACCATAGCATAAAGTTTATGTGTTAGTAGAGAGGTTCTGGGAAGGCAAAACAATTGAGTGAAGTTAGTATTCCTGAATAGTAGTAGTCCTGAATATAGCAGAATAAGTATTAAAAAAAAAAAAAAAAGAATCGCCTGTTAGGCGGTACGAAGTTCGTCGGGTCAGCTAGTAAACAATAATAATGCTTTCTGTTTAAGAATAGATAAATGCTCCGGTCATACTGAGATCCTCGAATAGTCTCATAAATATTGTGCGCTTTTTATAATTTCTAACGTGACGATATCTTGGACGTCTACGTCCATAACATTGTACGTGCACGCTAACTCGTATCTTGGACGGAAAAAAGCGTCTTCATAGTTTCATAATTTTACTTCCCTGTGTGATTATTGCGATAACACAGGGAATTACGTTAGACAAAAACGCCCAATAGCTATTGATTCAATAAAGCTGAACTTCTTCTTTAACTAAGAAACGCTATGTGTCAAATATCGAACCAATAGCACTATCGAATACTTAGATAATATCTGGTTAAGAATTCCTAAGAAACGATTTGCGCTGTGCGGTTCCTAGCTATGCTAATTTTCTCATGCTATGTTCTGCAAACAACTTTGATATTTGCGAGCTGCGCGATTTTTTTTTGTTTCGTCATAATTTAGGAAAAGTGAATTAGCCAAATGGAGCAAATCTCAGCACAGCACAGCGCAGCAAAACTTGATGCTGATTAGTCAGCCACAGAGAAGTTGTTTCTGTCAAATTGAGTCTCCGAGATTTAAAAAAGAACTGGTTTTTTCCTTACTCCTTTTAGTTCCTCACAATGTTGCCAGTATGACTGCTAACATTAATTTAAATATAAGTAGTAAGCTAATGTAAAGAGTAGTAAAGACAAAAATTTTATTACAATATGTAATTGATAGAAATGTTCCCTTTATAAGAAAATATACGATTTTAACAAGGCGTTTAGTATTTAATTTCGTCAAAGTATGTAGTAAAGACTTTCAACTAAAGTAATTTTTTTTTGAAATATTATGGAATGCGTAAATATTTATGATGTACTATTTACATTTATTACAGACTATTCGAAATAAATTGCCCTCCAAAATATAAACCAAAGCGCCTTGTTAAAATTCATGCACTCATACTTCAAAATGGCTGGTATATAGCGGTAACCATTTAAATATTTTTATACTTAGTAGGTATTGAATGATAAACTTGTAAGATAACATACTTACTGATAATTTCAGACAACTATATCTAATAATAATACACTTCTACCTGAAACGAGCCAACCTGCGGTTTTTGTCTAAAGGTCTGTAACTTTTTAGATGTTCGTGAATTCAAATTTGGAACAACGATACTGCCAGTTTTTTTTTTTTAAATCCATTATTCAAAAGAACCAGGTTCTTAATAATTAATTACAATCTAGCCTACAAGACTAATAAGCAATTTTAATGTACTTAACTTAATTTTTTACGCGATAATTATTTTAAAATTTGGCATAATGTTGGTTGTAGGTACTTTAGACAAGTCGTTCCACTTTCGAGTCTGATATGATGATATTATAAACACTGTTCATGTGTTAAATAGGGTGTCCGGTAAAAAAAATGGATAACTTTGAAATAGCATATAATAGACCTTATGGCCGTTGTAAAAAAAATACAAAAAAAAATATACAGGGTTATTGGTAAAACACCAACAACCTCTTAAGGGGTCATTGTACTCATCATTATGTTCAACTTTACTATGTTCAGTACATTTATGTTCGCATAATTCGTCAAAATGTACTGAACAGCTGATTTTTTTTTTGCGATTTGAGATTTGGTCCCATAGTAAAAGTTGTTCATAATGATGAGTACAATGACGCCTTAAGAGGTTGCTGGTGTTTTACCAATAACCCTGTATATCACAGGAAGTACATAAGGTTTATCAGATTTTTTAAAAACTAGTTTACATTCTTCACCACGACCACAAATGAATGAATTCCATCAGTTATTTGTCGTGATAATGTTGTACGTTGACTATGCCGCCGAGAGGAGGCAATAAATAGTGTGATAGAAATTGCACAGTATTTTTTAACCGACGAAAAGAAAGAAGGTCGACACGTATATACATATATATTTATTTTAATGTATGACCACGCATAACTTTTTTTACAGTAGTCCGATTTGAAAGATTTTTGTTTTATTCCGGAGGGTACCTCGAAGTTCTTCCCATGTAAAATTTATTAACTTTGCTTTGGGGAGTTTTTGAGTTAGCTTCAATAATAATACGTATTTTTCCCACTTTGTTTATGTGGATGATGTTCTAATCTGTTTTGCACGTAGTGGTATTTGAATTTGTGTGAGGTTAGGTACCACCTCCTAAACAGTGAAAATAAAAACTTACAAAAAAAAGTAACTGAAAAGCGAAAAATAAAAAACTTTTTTTACAAAAAAAATTACAACGACCAAAAATACTGAAAAGTGAAAAATTAAAAAAAACCTTTTAGTCTAACTAAACTCCTAAATTACAAATTTTGAGTCGGCGCCAAACAAAGAAACAAGCAATTAATTACGTAAAGCGTATAAAATGGTATAATAGCTTGGAAGATTTTCGTTGAATGTTTGTTTGGGCGCCGCCTCAAAATTTGTAACTTAAATTGACTAAAAGGTTATTTTATATTTCACTTTTCAGTTTTATTCGTTGGGTTAACTTTTTGTAAAATGGTTTTTTCAAAAAAATCATATCTTAGGCACTAGGTACCTACTTCGGATTTAGGTATATATTTTCTTTTGTATTTTTTTTTAGAATATCAATAAGGTCTATTATATGCTATTTGAAGGTTATCCATTCTTTACCGGACACCATGTATGTGTGTCATTGTCACTGTTATTTCTACAACTACCGAAATGATGGCTGTCGGCAACAAACTGCAAAAACTTTGTTTTTTTTTTTCTTATAATTATTTTGATGTTTTAGGCCTCTCTACATACATAAACTCACGCCTTCTTCCCATGGCCTCTATACCTCACATAAGATTGCACGGTGGCTCGATTTAGGAGTCCGAGAGTGAATATTCGCACATTATGTTGGTAGCGTAGATAATGTAATGTTGCAATAAATTGTCAAAAATGAAAAATAGTTGTATATAATATCAAGAACAGGTTTAGTATACGTTATACAGTGTGGCGTGTTATTAAGTAGGTTATTTCAGCACATTTTGCTTTTATAATCTGTGGCGAACCTATTGTGCCCTTTTATAATTTCTAACGTGACGATTTATCGTGGGTCCACGTCCATAAAATATATGGACATACGGTGCACGTTATAACATTATCGTGGACGGTCTGTGAAAGTGTATATATATTTCCATTTATTTTACTTCCCTGTGATGCGCCCAGCACGCGTATCATGGCGACGTTTTGCCGACGGAAGAATAGACAAAATGACACATTGCCGTGCTTAGACACGTAGAATGCGTAGAATATTTCTACAATCTGTCTGTCATTTTGTCTATTCTTCCGTTGACAAAATCCGTTTCTATGGTGGTCATGCTACGCGTGCTCGAAGTCCACTATAATATCGTCACGTTAGAAATTACAAACGCGCATTTATATTGAGACTTGTAAGATCCGTGTTCTGGAAATATACCATAAAAATAATACTTTACCTAAGGTAACATTAATCTCGATTTTAAAATATAGACGTATGGAATCTTTCAGTTTCATATTTATATCGTATTTATATGATATCGTTCGAAGTTGGCAACACCGGCGTTGTACGAAGCACTCTCTACAATAGTGTGTAGCAGTTGTCAAGATTGATTAATTTGAAATAAACACACAAAAATGTCAGCTTACATTTAAAACTATTAGCGTGAGGGTCCGAGTTTCTGCTATTGTAGCGGAACCGCCCAAATAGCATTTACGTTTGTCAAAGTGGCACTCAGTTACGTGACATCTCTAAAGCTACCTAATGTCAACTCCATACATTTTAATCTTTCCGAACGATTACAGAAAAGGGGTTTTGTCTGGGCCCCCTGATATATTTTTATAAGTAAAGTTATAAGTTTCTATATTATTTATTACATAATATATTTTATTTTGCATTAACAGAACTTAATGCATAATGTCACTTATGTAAGTATAAGTAGTTAAACCATTCTAAAAATGAACGCCCCTCAACAGCGGTTACGCTCACATGCAAATAAGGTGTATAGACGCAATACATTTAATTGGTCTTTGTCATTGGTTGCTCAGTCACCGGCGAGACATGATAGTGGGACCAGGCGTCGATTAAGTACGGTCAATAACATGTCAACGAAAAAACATCGTCGCAGTCAAGTAAATACATTTTCTTTCAAAACCGTACCTATCCGACTTGCCCAAACGCCGATCAGCCGGATTTGTCAGCCAACTGGTGTATAAATGAAACGAACGCGCGACAGAGCGAACGTGTGTCGTTCCATACAAAGCGCACGCTCGCCGCCGTACAATGCTAGTACCTGGACTGATCGCACGATTAGTTGACCTCTAAGTGCGGCGACGAGTCCATGTTTACAGTAAAGTCACCGCACGCACACAAGTATTGCAATAAGTATTTCCTCTCGTACATTGAAATAATCACGTTTTGTGGAGGGGCGTTCATTTTTAGAAAGGTTTGTTTTAGTCCTATAACGTATACGGAACTAAAAAACCTACATTTATATATCCGTTCATACTGGCTCGAATGTAGCTTCGCTTTTATGACTTTACAAGTTGTAACTTAACGCACAACCTCTTTGAGGGGTCATTGTACTCATCATTGTGGACAACTTTTACTAACAACTAAAAGTTGTTCATAATGATGAGTACAATGACCCCTTAAGAAGTTGTGCGTTATTTAAGTTACAACTTGTATATAGCCATAAATGCGAAGCTATATTTGGTTCCTAAAAAATGTAATTGCGCAGCCTTCTACGCGAAGTTCGGACATGATTCATCGGCCGTATTACGGTTTCCAAGAAGAGCGACGGCCGCAGTGACAGCTGTCATGAAAATGATGGCAGCGGCAAAGATTTAAATCGTTAGATTCGCCCTACCGCGTCAAACGCTAGTCGCGTTTCTGTTTCGTTTTGACACCTCCGACACACAATGACGCAGTAACGACTTCGATTGTCATGGAAACGCTATTAATAATGTGTGAACTCACTCTTCTGAGTAATGGACTCTTCTTCGTACGGTGAGGGTAAATCTAGCGATTTAAATCTTTGGGCAGCGGGGTTTAACTTATACGGTTGTCAAAAACGCTCTAAGAAAATACAAACTTAGGTAAGTACTTTCATAAACAACGTTTCAGTGATGTCATGTCATTCGCCGGTAAGTTGTGGACGCTATATGCGGTCACCGCTCGTCTAGTAAACCGTAGCTTTAGTACATACCTAACCACGAGTATTATCACTGTACGATTATTTTTTTATGTTTGAAAGATTGAGTGGAATGTGGAATGTATGTACTTACTAAAAACACGTTCTGCGATAGTACAAATATCGCATCTGTGACGTCATAATTAGTTTTTGCTGAAGCTACATTTTGACCCTAAAACATTTTCTTAAATTAGTACTCGGCCTTTAGATTTCAAGATTCGGTAGTTGTGCAGTCAACCGATCTTTTATATTCGAATACGGTTGTATTCGGAATCTTCGATAATTATCTAGTTTTAGAACAACAAAGTCAATTTCATAAAAGGCAAAGTTCAAATTCAACTGCAAGAAAATTTTTTAAATGTTCACTCAAAAATCAACTTTGACTACATGACGCTACAATAGATAATTAAGTGGCAATAAATGTAAATTATCTAAGATTCTGAATTCAAGTATAGGTACATAGTTTATTTCTAGTTTTTAAGGATAAAAAAATAAGGTTAAAAAAATATATAGTTTTTGGTTGGCTTTGTAAAAAATGCGCGTTCTTGGTGCATTATCTAACATTAGCATAAGAAGAGATTATTTTTTAAATTTAATTAAAAACGAGTGATTGTACGTTCTGTATTTGGATTCTATTTAAAATGTATCTACTTATTGTAAGAGGAGAGTTTAGATACATAGGAAACTATTAAAATTACATATACGAATAACTATGGCTGCTTTTTATTTATTTATTATTCCCAACCCATACACGTTTCACTGCACACAGTCTTGCAAAATTCACTCGTGGCGAATTATTTACGCAACAATTTTTTTTTTAGGGTTCCGTATCTCAAAAGGAAAAACTGAACCCTTACAGGATCATTCGTGTCAATTCGTGTGTCTGTCTGCCTGTCAGTCTGTCCGTCTGTCACAGTCAATTTGCTCCGATTATAATGGACCGATTAAGTTGAAAGGTGCACGTATGAATTTCTGTGACCTAAACACGGCCGTGTAACTTAATTAAACGAATTTTGAATATGGGGGGCAAATAAGAAAGAAAAAGAAGTTTTGCAAACTGTACCGTGTGACGTATCAAATGAAAGGGCTTACTGTGAGGGTCAAATTTTTTTTTATAATTTGAAAAATATAATTGTTTAAAAGATATTTAAGAAAATAGACGAAAATTGACCATTCGCCCTTATCTCCGAAACTATAGTGCCTAAAATTTAAAAAAAAATACAGAAAATGATACCTATAGATTACAGGAAAACAAGAATTATGTTTCACAGCTTCATTCGAAGCGATTTATTGTTTACGTATTGTAGCAGCGCCTCCATGTACCAGCCTTGCACGGATTTTTAGAGGTAAGTAAAAAATTTCACTGGCAACACTATCCTTTTACCCCTACTTTGCTCCCACTACACTATTTCCCTTTAACGGTCGGCAGCCATTTTAATATCATTCCGCGTTTCCGTGCTCATGCCTTCGCACGTCTCCGCTTCTACAAGTACCTACAAATAGATCCAGCTACTTGAAATGGGAAAGAAAAGGAAGACAGAAAAAACTGTAGAAGAAATACGGCGAAAATTCAAAAATTGCAGGCAACCACTAATCGCCGAATTAATTCTTCATCCGAAGAAGACTTCCACAGTGAGTTACACAATATTATAAAACTGTTATCAGTGATGCGAGGTTACCAAGTTTGGGTCTCCTCTGTCATTATATAAAGTGATGCGTACCTACTGCTATACTTGGGCTAATACTGTCACATATTCAATAAGATAATACTCACCTAAGTGATGCGAGACTACCAAGCTTGGGTTTTCTCTGTCACGTTAAAAAGTGATAAAGATTGCACTTATTACTGAAAGTATTCTAAAAAGAAACGTTATTCGCAGATTTTACACACCATCGACTAGATGTGGACTGTGGTATGTCAAAAAATGAGGAAGCCTGCTTGTTTCAAGCTTCGCCGCTTCCTGCTTCACCACGTGGCTCCTCGCTGTGCTCGCCACGTGGCTCGCCGCTGTGCTCGCCACTGTGCTCGCCACATGCCTTACCACGTGCTTGTCCTCCGTGCCCTGCTTCGCCACCACCGCTATGCACCACGTCTCTGTCGCCTGCACCCGGCACCTCAGCAGAAGCACAGCCGGAAGTGATGGAAGACCAAGACTTGGATGAAGACACCCTGCAGTTACTAGGTGATGCTCCAAAGACGGGCATAACCATGGGTCCGTCTGTTCACAAGGACATTGCCAATCGTTGGCAAGATATCCTTACTAAGGGCCTGGCTAAGGATGTTAAGGAAAAACTTTTAAAAAGTTATTTCGTCCCTAACAATTGTGACCTTCTGCTAGCGCCAGCTCTCAACCCGGAAGTAAAGGCAGCACTGCAGGATACTCTAGTAAAAAGAGATTCGGCCCTCATGTACAAGCAAAATCAGCTTGGTATAGCATTGTCAGCCTTAGCATCTGCTACTGAGATGTTTATTTCAAATGAAACGTCCAAACAAAAACTCTTAAAACCAATTACTGACGCTTGTCGTATATCATGCGACAGTCATTTTTGGGAGACAAAAACAAGACGTAACTCTATCATTTCATCAATTAACATTAATTTAAAGGACGCCTTGCTTGAAACAAAAAGGGGCAGTTTCTTATTTGGGGAAAATGTTACCGACAAGGTTAAAGCCGCCAAGACAATACAACAATCGGAAGATGCCTTGAAACACGCACTAAGACCAAAATATAACAAGCCCAAGGGTATCCCAAAAGGTCCAAATAAGGGTCATTTAAACTACAACCCTCAGCACCGCAAGACGGACAACAAGCCGAACAATACGAGGCGAGCCGCTCGCCCTGCGTACCGGCCGCCGCCACCGCCGCAAACCAGCGGCAGTTCGCGTCGCTACTCGTCCCCGACGAGGCCACCGCCACAGTAGATAAATATACAGTAGGTTATCTAAGGCCGCCCGCCGAGTTATTAGCCTACTCTTGCGTTGATACCCAGGGTTGTCACTTTTACTTTTAGTTAATATTTTCGAACAAGCAGCACTTGATCTAAATTTATAAAATAAAAAGCATATTATGATTGAATATTTTACCAATTTATAAATTTAGTAAAAATAAAAAAAGGAAATTGGGCACCAATAGTTTCACTTTTTGACGCGTATGGCTATTAGAGTTAATGTATAATTCATAATATTATTTTTAATGATATCGTACATAAATTCATTGAAAACATTTGTGGGGTTTCTATTTTCATTTTAATTAGTATCTAATTCAACAAATACGTCATTTGTTGCATAATAGTGAAGCGACACTATTTTCAATTGTAATCGATCGATTAACCGTTAACATAAATCGTGGAACAACAAAATAATCTACAATCGCAACTAAAAAGTATTGAGAGTTGTCATTATCTTTATTCTTCAATTATGTTACTATTTCTTGCGTTAAAAAGCAATTTCTAGGCAAAAATAAAACAATTAAGATATAATCTATAATCATGACTCCGCGTCCGTAATCTATTTGGTCACAACACTTTTCGATAAAATGTCTCAAACAAAATGGTATTTTCTGTTTACCTTGTTAACTAACGTGCCGGTTAAGCCGAGAATAATGTTTTTAGCTTTTTTCTGCTAACAAATATAAATTCGTGTCGAGTTGAGTTTTAGGATTCCTCTAAATCTATCTCCTACATCGAGCAATTCGACTCTTTTTGTGCGTGTGCTGCGAAGTGTATTGTTAAAACATTTTTTTACGTTCACGGTGATTTGTTCTAGGCGTAAAACATGTCGCGCTGTGTGAACTGTTCTCTTTTATTAGCACACCCGCTCCCTAGATGCCAAATCAGAGAAGCAACGGATTCCTTGGTAACATAACCTAACGTACATAACCTCAACAGGTACACAAGTTTTTTTTTTTTTTCAGAAGCCCCACAATATTTAAGTTTGAATTTAACCTTGTTTTAAAGTATGACGCTAACCCTTTTTTGTGTCTAATTTTCACTACTATACTGAGTCAAAAGTTGCGCAACCAAGTGCCATAGTAAGTTGCTCATTCTCCTTTGAACTTGAAGGTAGCGTGATGGACTATTTCCCAGGTTTCCCAGTTTTGTATACAAAAGTCGTTATATTTACAAAATGAAACCATATCAAAAATAACTGTTGCATTTAGTATAATACACATCACCTTACAATAATAAACAAAAAGAACAGACCTCTTAACACATTTTTTTCATACGATAAGCGAAACAAAAACAAGTGTCAAGTGGCCGACCCGAACGCCGGCCAAAAAAATGCGATGTACACACAAGTATATAAGTCGATCGTCAGACTACCGGAACCATATTTGGATTGAACAACACATCAGACAATAGAAAAAATAATAATTTAAAAAGTAATTAATTTGCAATATTAATTATTGTGAAATTGTCCTTATTACAACTATACCTACGCGAAAAATATGTTTACCAAAACGATGTTTCGTACTCAATCCTCTATTTTATAGTAAAACTAGACTTCTTAAAATAAACTTTAGCTCTAAACATAGTATTCAGAAAAATGCGACTCGGCTACGCTCTTAATAAAGCAAATAAACTGTGAAATAAACAATACAATACCATATTTTCTAATCATATTTAAGTATAAGTAGGTACTTACATTTCTGGTTGAGTAGGAAGTATGAAGAATGATAAGTCCGGGTTTGCGAAATCATTATTGAGGCACCCGAAAACACTACAATATTTTTTTCCCCTTTTTGAAGTCATGATACTCGTAATTTACGACAAGTGTCCGCCGCCCGCGCCGGCGAGAGTTGACGAACGCAAGCGGTCATGTAGCGTACGCGCGTGCTCACAGTCGCGCTGCACAGCCCGCACTGCCGCCACCTTATTCCCCCATATATTATGCTAGCGTGTGCGTGAAATCGCGTGCCGACATGGCGCGCGGCGCGCACGCACACATTCAAACCGAGAGCGGCACGTTTGTATGAAGATGTTTTACTGTATATTTACTGTGCCACCGCGTCGAAAGTAACTGATCAGGTACTAACTGCTGGCAGGCTCCAGTATTGTTTAAAAAAGTGGTCTATTATCACTACTGACAAAACGATTCTATCTTGGATCAAAGGGTACCAAATACCTTTTAAATGTAGGGTCAGATGTCCAACAATGAAACAGTGGTACACAATAAAACACTGTAATATTTCTAAAACGCTGCGTTGCCAGATCGTGCATTATATCGCGTAAGGACACTCTCGAGAACCCCTCACCCCACCCCAGTTTGCGTCGGCGCCACGCGCGAGAAGACGTGTCTGTGGAGCATTTTTAAGTTTTTCGACAAAAATGTAAGTATTTTCGTCATTCTTTAAAGATTTTTCATTAAATTATGGTTGAAAAATTCATATTTTTCATGTTAACCTGGAATTAAGCATATTGCGTAGATTAAGTGGAATAGATCATATGTTAAAAGTGTTACAATTTGGTGGTTTTTTTTTGAGGTTAGTAAAAGAAACCCTATGTAGTCAACAATGAAACAGTTTCGCTATGGACACAGTGACACACTGTTTCATTGTGTACTGTCTTGTTTCATTGTGTACCTTAAACCTTATATCATCTACTTCCCGTGCAAATTAATCATTTTTGTGGGTAGAAATTAATCTTTATTAGGCATTATCATAATTCATTATTACCTTTCAAAGGTAACCTGAAGAGTCTGATTAAAGTTAAATTAGTAATAAAAACTTTTTGATTGAACTCGAGCATTTTTTATCATTCACCTACTCCATAAATTTCACAAAATATGAGACAAACACATAATTATTTTGTTTCATTGTTGAATTTGTGGTGTTTCAATGTGTACACCACTGTGTACACAATGAAACAGTTCCAATTTTTACGTTTTTATTTTTTGCTGATTGATTACACATAAATAAAAAAAAAATACATAAATAACATCCGATACCTACCCAATAAAATTGCCTATATACCTTTAAGAAATTAGACTTCTATCTATAAAAACAAAAGGTGTACGAGACATTAAACTTTTAGTGTTTCATTGTTGAACACACTATTAATTATATGTTTCATTGTTGAATTTGTGGTGTTTTATTGTGTACACTACTGTGGACACAATGAAACATTTCCAATGTTTTTGTTTTAATTTTTTTGCAGATTAATTACACATCAATTTAAAAAACCATAAATGACATCCTATACCCAATAAAATTGCCTATATACCTGTAAAAAATTACACTTCTATCTGTAAAAACAAAAGGTGTACGAGACTTTGAATTTTTAGTGTTTCATTGTTGAACACATGACCCTACACCATATCGTACTGATTCTCCTAATGTGTTTCCTAATAATATTCAAGAAGCTCAAGATTTTGATAAATCAATCAAAAACCTACTAGATAATAATGTAATATCGCAATGTCATTCTGTTAAAGGAGAATTTATATCGGGTGTGTTTTTAGTGCCAAAACCAAATGGCGACAAGAGATTCATATTGAACCTTAAATGTCTAAACAAATTCATAGACGCCAAACATTTCAAGATGGAGGATTATCGTACAGCCTCAAAACTTATAGCAAAAACTGTTATATGGCAACAATAGATCTAAAAGATGCTTACTTCTTAGTTTCGGTACATAAATCTCACCGAAAATACCTCCGTTTTAGATATAGGTAATAATACCCTTTATGAATTGAACTGTCTACCGTTTGGTTTATGCACTGCTCCATATGTCTTTACAAAATAATAAAGCCAGCTATGGAATATCTCGGAACCCATGGCATGGTATCAGTGGTCTATATCGATGACATTTTTTGTATTGGAATAACTTTTCTTGAATGTAAAAATAACGTTGACACCCTATTTTAATGACACTAATTTGGCAAGGTTTACCACAGTGAACATAACAAATTACTTATTGTTCTCAACGTATTTCGCAGTGTTCACTGTGATAAACATTGATTTCCTGAAAACCTGTAAATACAACATTTTTTTGTCTCTTTTTCCTAAGTTGTATTTAACCCTAGGACTTCAGAAATACATCTTATTTCATAAAATAAAACAACTTAGATCTCTGCCAAATTAAGGGTTAACAATAATACATAACAATACTTAAAATCTTAGGTTTCATAATAAATACAGAAAAAAGCTCCTTAGAACCGCAAACACTATGCAACTTTTTAGGATTCGAATTTGACTCGAAAAATATTTTGTTAAAATTACCTGGTACAAAAAAGTAAAAAATAAAAGAATATATTTCTAGCTTCTTAAAAAGCGTAAATGTAAACTTCGTGAATTTGCTCGGTTCATAGGTTTATTAATTTCAGCTTGTACTGCAATTCAATTTGCATGGCTTTACACTAAACTTTTTGAACAATTTAAATATTCCTGTTTACTTACCAATCCTAGCTACGAACAGTTAGTTCGCCTCCCCGACAGCTTACATAGTGATATGTTGTGGTGGTTAGAACATATTGATCATGGTTCATTTTCTTTAACTTGTGATCAATATGATTTAGAAATCTTTTCCGACGCGTCATGTACGGGTTGGGGAGCCTATTGCAGCACAGTTGAATGTTTTGGCTATTGGAAAGATAGTGAAAGAACCGTACATATTAACGAGTTAAGCAGCTTTTCTCGCAATTAAATGTTTTGCCCACGAATCGTATAATTTAAAAATACTATTACGAATTGATAATGTAGGTAACTGCTATATCTTGTATAAATCGCATGGGCAGCATACAGTTTGAAAACTTGCATAATATCACTAAACAAATATGGTAGTGGTGCGAAAGGCGTAGAATAACTATTTTTGCGTCTTACATAAACACTAAAGATAATTATGAAGCAGATCAATTATCACGCATGAAATTTCAGGACACTGAATGGGAACTCAATGTCTAGGCATTCAGCCAAATAACTCATTATTATGGATACCCCGAAATAGACCTTTTCGCGAGTAGGTGTAATGCTAAGTGTCCCATGTAGATAACCTGGAAAAACGACCCTGACACTTACGCAATCGATGCTTTCACCGTTCCATGGAAAAATAAACTATTCTACGCATTTCCACCGTTTTCACTAATCACAAAAACAATGCAAAAAATTATTTGTGACAAAGCAAATGGCATAGTTATAGTTGTACCATATTGGCCAACACAACCCTGGTTCCCTGTTTTCCAAAAAATAATCTGTTCCAAACCAATCTATTTAGAACCAAACGTGTTAACTTCTCCTTTCAGAACGCCTCACAATCTGCACCGCACCTTAAAATTGGTTGCCGCGAAGATTTCAGGCAAACATTATTAAAAAACATTTATCTAATAAATCCATTGAAATTATGTTATCATCATTATCTGATTCCACTTACAAACAATATGATGTTTGTATAAAATCTTGGTTAAATTATTGTAATAAACGTGGGTATGATTATTCCTCGGTTTCAGTTCCTGTAGTCATTCATTTTTTTACCACAATTTTTGACAAAGGGGCAAAATACTGTACTATCAATTCATATAAATCCGCATTGTCCTTGTTGTTAAGTAACGTGGCAAACGATGATAGAATTAAACGATTTATGAAAGGAGTTTACAGATTAATGCCTAGTAATCCAAAATATAATTTGACGTGGGATCCAACCATCGTTTTAAATTATTTAGCACAAAAATAGCCTAACACAGACCTTGATTTGGAAACTCTTTCCAAAAAGACTATAACTCTATTGGCTTTGGTGACTGCGCATCGCGCTCAAACATTTTCATTAATAAAATTATGTAACGTTCAAGTAAATTCTGCTGTTGACATAACTATAAAAGTAGGTACCTGATTTTATAAAAACTTCAAACCTAATTTTTCACAACCAGTCTTAAGATTACCATTTTTCGACGCTCGTCCTCAGGTCCCGCAAAATGCTTAGAGGTTTATATAAATAAGACTCAACCGCTTCGCAAAAATGATTATTTATCTGTACCTAAGCTCCAAAAAACCACACTCAAGTTTCATCAAAAACACTTAGTCACTCTGGATAAAAGATACACTTTACAGTAGCGGTATAGATACGTCCATATTTAGTGCACACAGGACTCGTCATGCAGCCACATCCTCAGCCAATAGACTTGGAGTCAATATTGACCTGATAAGAAAAACTGCCAGATGGAGTGTCTCATCTTCTGTCTTCACTAAACACTATAATATGCAGGTTGTAACTGCTCCTCATCTCTTTGCCACTACAGTACTTGCTGGTGGTCATAATCTGTAACAAATACTTAATATTAGACTAAGAATATAAGGCATTGTAAAATAAAGTATAATAAAAGACACCTGTGATTACTCACCTGTTTTGTTTAATTTCACATTTTTGTCTCTGAACATCTACAATACGTAAACAATAAATCGCTTCGAATGAAGCTGTGAAACATAATTAAAAATCAAACGAACTTACCAAGTGAAGTTCGATGATAATTATGTGAGCAGCTTCATTCGAAGCGATTAATACCCTCCCTAGAAAAGTTACCTACCCTACCCTAGATAAATAAAAATGTGAAATATTTATTAGCTTTCAACAAAATGATATTAAAATGGCTGCCGACCGTTAAAGGGAAATAGTGTAGTGGGAGCAAAGTAGGGGTAAAAGGATAGTGTTGCCAATGAAATTTTTTACTTACCTCTAAAAATCCGTGCAAGGCTGGTACATGGAGGCGCTGCTACAATACGTAAACAATAAATCGCTTCGAATGAAGCTGCTCACATAATTATCATCGAACTTCACTTGGTAAGTTCGTTTGATTTTTAATTCTATGGTCTTAAAATAACATGGTAAATAAATAAATGTTGAATATGGGAGTGGGTCACTTTTGGGGGGCGTATAAGAAAGTAAAAAAAAAAATTGCAAACTAGCGTGTGACAAATGAAAGGGTTTACTGTGAGGGTCTAAAATATACATGGTGTCCCTGGAAGTATGGATCAAATCGAATAGGAGCGTGGGCAAGGTCATTTCCAAACTTTTTAACCCTGAGAATGTTGGTGCAATTTTTTATGGTTCAAAAGTTATGACCAATTTTTGTTTTTATCAATCATTTCGCGTAGTGCTCAATGAAAAAAATCATTAAAAAAAAACTAGCAAAGCTATCAATTACTTTTTTTTTCAGAACTTTGTAGAAGAGTGGGCATTTCCTGTGGTAATACTTTTACGCAGCTAGAAAACATACGTTCAATAAGAAGAACATTTACAGCAAAGGCTTCGTTCTGGCAAAAATTTTACAATCGATTTTCATGGGAAAAGTTATACTAGCGAAAGTTGACCACGTATTACAAAAACTGGTCCAAGTCATAGAGATTCTTTGGAGGTATGAATCACTGGAATATTCTTTATAGTTTAAAAGTTAAAGAATTTTATTAACAAGGAGGTCGTATTTTTAAAATTTTCTAACTACGTGGCAAAATAAAATAAAACAATGAAATTAATATGTAAATGTATTATTAAATTGAAATTACAATAGAAATTACAATGGCATCGCCGAATGAAATTTGGTATTATTCGTCTAAATGCACGGTAATTATTTTTATGTATAAGGTTGCAGATGTGATTTTCTGACGGAGTTGTTCCTCGGTTCCGCTCTCTGTCTCGTACACCATCTCTTTGTAATAACCCCATAGAAAGAAATCTATGGGGTTCAGGTCAGGGGAACGTGCTGGCCATCGAATGTGCCCCCCTTTTCCGATCCAACGACTAGGGAAAATTAAGTCTAGATGGTCTCTTACGACTCTTGCGTAATGTGGGGGAGCGCCGTCTTGCTGCAACCACATGTCTCGACGGGTTTCAAGTGATACTTCCCCAAGTAAACCATTTAGGTCATTCTGTAGAAATCTCAAGTATGAGGGGCCATCGAGTCTAGCAGGTAACTCATAAGGACCTATTAGCTGTCCTTCTACTATTCCAGCCCACATGTTTACTCCGAACTGTAGCTAGAAATGGACACTTCGTACAATGTGTGGGTTAATGCGCGCATAAAAATGCAGATTAAATATCCCCACCCTTTGGAAACTTGTTTCATCGCTCCATAAAATTTTCTTTAAAAATTGAGAATCTTCACGATGGCGACGTAACATTACCCTACAAAAAGCCCTTCTCGGGCCATGATCACTCGGTAAAAGGGCTTGCACACGTTGAACGTGAAAGGGATGAATTATGATGTGTCGTCTCACAGTACGATGTACCACAGATCTCGGAATCCCTGACATTCTTGACATGCGACAAATACTTGTCATTGGATTCTCACGTAGCATCTGAAGCACCACATCTTCGACTCCAAGGTCTGGAACGCTACGTCGACCTTCCCTAGCTCCTGGATTTCTACCATCTGCGTAAGCGCAGTGTACACGTTGGAATACTCGGTAATCCGGATAGCGGTCCCGATTAGGATATCGCTCTCGATACACTCTTGCAGCTTGGCGTGCATTTCCATCACAAAATCCGTAAATGTATGCATTTCGCGTAACTGCATATTCATGGCTGTTGTACGTAGCCATACTCAAGTCAAACAGTGTCCAAATCACAAGCAAAAACAAAAACAAAGTCCAAGTTACACAGTCCAAATAACGTTAAGAATAATTATTGATGAACACTGAATTAAGTACGTGCGCAGTCACAAGCTGGTAGCGAGTTACTATAACATCTACCTGAGTGCGAACGTGCGCCGGCGCTGGTTCTTTTGTTTCCCTTCCCCCGCACATTCCTAGCACCTCGTTGGAATGCAATGCCCCTCGCACTTCCTCTATCACCTCGCCGCGCTCGCCCCGTCGCCATACATATTGTACCAGAGCGCCGATACGACGTCATTGACAGCAGGTGCACGGTTTTTTCCGGGTTGTAGCTAGGGCAAATAACATGACTCATGATATAACAAAAAGTTTACCGAAATTATTTTTATTTAAACCTAAACCACATCAAACAGTAGTGTTCAGATAGGTAACAAATGCCTAGGGACTGAAATTAAATCGTTAGTTAAGCTGAAAAAAATGAAAATTTTAAACATAGAAAATTGTAAAAATACGACCTCCTTGTTAATAAAAATCTCTAACTTTTAAGCTATTAAGAATATTCCAGTGATTCCTCTTTTTTTTTTTGTGCATGGGAAATCATCAAATAACTTCTCCCGCTCTGGGTGGAGCGGAAGGGCGTGTCAGACTTTTACTGACTAAAACCCACCCGTGTTCCTTCAGTTGCCTATGCCAGGGCCACGGTATCTTTTTCAAACAACTCGCGACCCCAGCGGCATCGGCCCTATTGGACCCCATCTTTTGCTAACATCTCTTTGAGGCGCGCGTGGAACACAACGCGCCGTCGACCTGGGCCTGGTTCTCACCGGACGGCGAGCTACCCACTACTCACCGTCCGCAAGCCCGCGCCTACGGTGGCCGGGAATCGGCTATCGATTCCCGCCGCCCAGGGCGTCTCCTGCGGCGACTGAGGGCGTGAGGCTGCCTCTCCCTCACGCGTTCCGCCTCCTCCTTCGCGAGCATTACCGCTTCGCAGAAGGAGGTGACGGCCTCCCATGCACTCTCGCTCCGCACCATGGCCTGGACCAGGCTCGGACGCGAGAGATCGCCGCCGCCGATCGCCTCCGTGAGAACACGGGGGTGCTCTGCCCAAGCCGGGCAGACCTCCACTGTATGCTCCACCGTGTCCTCTGGGCGATCCACACAATGGTGACACCCGGGCGTTTCCTCCCGCCTTATGCGAAACAGGAACCTCCCGAAACAACCGTGTCCGGTGAGGACCTGCGTCAGGCGGAAGGTGAGGACGCCGTGGCGCCTCTCTAACCACTCCTCAAAGAGGGGACTTATTGCCGCAATTGTGGCGTGCCCAGCGCTGGGCTGCGACAGTCGCACTCTCCATGTCGCCATGAGATCCCGCCGGAGCTCTGTCCGCTGTACCGTGATTTCTCGCGGCAGCGCAGTTACGCCCCGGCGTTTCGCCTCCTCGCGCCACTCGCACACGTGCGCGAGGACTTTCGCCTCCAGATCCCATGGCGGAAATCCGGCAAGGAGGCTCGCCGCCTCACCGGAGACCGTGCGGTAACCCCGGACTAGCCGAATGGCCATGACCCTCTGGGACGCGTTCAACCGGCGGACTGGCCGCAGCCTCAGGGAACGCGCCCACACCGGTGCCCCGTAAAGGGCCATGGACCGCACGACTCCCGGTGATTCATACCTCTGAAGAATCTCTATGACTTGGACCAGTTTTTGTAATACGTGGTCAACTTTGGCTAGTGTAAATTTTTCCCATAAAAATCGCTCGAAAATTGAGTAAAATTTCTGCCAGACCGAAGACTGCAGTAACTGTTTTTTATTATTGAACACATGTTTTCTAGATGCGTATAAGTATTACCAAAAGAAAGGCCCACTTTTCTACAATGTTTTGAAAAAAAAAAGTAATTGATTGCTTTGCTAGTTTTTTTTTATGATTTTTTTCATTGAGCACTATGCGAGGTGATTGAAAAAAACAAAAATTGGTCATAACTTTTGAACAGTAAAAAATTGCACTAACATTCTCAGGGTTAAAAAGTTTGGAAATGACCTTGCCTGCACTCCTATTCGATTTGATCCATACTTCCAGGGACACCCTGTATTTTATTTTTTTATTTTATTTTAAAATAAATTGTTTTAAAGTTACTTAAGAAAATATTCGAACATTGACTATTCCCCCATAGCCTACTGAACCTAAAATTTTGAAAAAAATACAGAAAACTGCCTATAGATTAAAGGAAAACCTATAAGAAAGAAGTCTGGTCTTAAAACAACATGGTAACTCTCCGAGTGCGTATAGATAAACCATTCTAAAAATGAACGCCCCTCCACCGAACTTGATTATTTCAATGTGTGAGAGGAAATACTTATTGCAACACTCCTTGAGTGCGTGCGACCGACGATTTTACTGTAAACGTGGACTCGTCGCCGCACTTAGAGGTCAACTAATCGTGCGATCAGTCCAGGTATCAGTCATTGTAGGTAGGTACGGCGGGGAGCGTGCGCTTTGTATGGAACGACACGTTTACTCTGTCGCATGTTCGTGTCATTTATCCATTAGTTGGCAGACAAATCCGGCTGTTCGGCGTTTGGATATGTAGGGTAGGTATCTACCATATGCATAAAAAAACTGTGATTTTTTGTAATTTGAAACAAAAAAATATTTACTTAACTGCGACTGCGAAGATGCTTTTTTGTTCACGTTCTCGCCGGTGACTGAGCAACCAATGACTAAGACCAATTATGTGTATTGCGTCCATACACCTTATTTGCATGTGAGCTTAACCGCTGTGGAGAGTCGCAGTACTACGGAAGTTGCTACTGTATAGTCGCAGTACTACGCAAGTTGCTACTCTATAGTCGCAGTACTACATAAGTTGCTACTCTATAGTCGCAGTACTACACAAGTTGCTAGTCTATAGTCGCAGTACTACACAAGTTGCTAGTCTATAGTCGCAGTACTACACAAGTTGCTACTGTATAGTCGCAGTACTACACAAGTTGCTACTGTATAGTCGCAGTACTACACAAGTTGCTACTGTATAGTCGCAGTACTACACAAGTTGCTACTGTATAGTCGCAGTACTACACAAGTTGCTACTCTATAGTCGCAGTACTACACAAGTTGCTGGTCCATAGTCGCAGTACTACACAAGTTGCTAGTCTATAGTCGCAGTACTACACAAGTTGCTACTGTATAGTCGCAGTACTACACAAGTTGCTACTGTATAGTCGCAGTACAACACAAGTTGCTACTCTATAGTCGCAGTACTACGGAAGTTGCTACTGTATAGTCGCAGTACTACACAAGTTGCTACTCTATAGTCGCAGTACTACGGAAGTTGCTACTGTATAGTCGCAGTACTACACAAGTTGCTACTCTATAGTCGCAGTACTACACAAGTTGCTAGTCCATAGTCGCAGTACTACACAAGTTGCTACTCTATAGTCGCAGTACTACACAAGTTGCTACTCTATAGTCGCAGTACTACACAAGTTGCTACTGTATAGTCGCAGTACTACACAAGTTGCTACTGTATAGTCGCAGTACTACACAAGTTGCTACTCTATAGTCGCAGTACTACACAAGTTGCTACTGTATAGTCGCAGTACTACACAAGTTGCTACTGTATAGTCGCAGTACAACACAAGTTGCTACTCTATAGTCGCAGTACTACGGAAGTTGCTACTGTATAGTCGCAGTACTACACAAGTTGCTACTGTATAGTCGCAGTACTACACAAGTTGCTACTGTATAGTCGCAGTACTACACAAGTTGCTACTCTATAGTCGCAGTACTACACAAGTTGCTACTGTATAGTCGCAGTACTACACAAGTTGCTACTGTATAGTTGCAGTACTACACAAGTTGCTACTCTATAGTCGCAGTACTACACAAGTTGCTACTGTATAGTCGCAGTACTACACAAGTTGCTACTGTATAGTCGCAGTACAACACAAGTTGCTACTCTATAGTCGCAGTACTACGGAAGTTGCTACTGTATAGTCGCAGTACTACACAAGTTGCTACTGTATAGTCGCAGTACTACACAAGTTGCTACTGTATAGTCGCAGTACTACACAAGTTGCTACTCTATAGTCGCAGTACTACACAAGTTGCTACTGTATAGTCGCAGTACTACACAAGTTGCTACTGTATAGTCGCAGTACTACACAAGTTGCTACTGTATAGTCGCAGTACTAAACAAGTTGCTACTCTATAGTCGCAGTACTACACAAGTTGCTACTGTATAGTCGCAGTACTACACAAGTTGCTACTGTATAGTCGCAGTACAACACAAGTTGCTACTCTATAGTCGCAGTACTACGGAAGTTGCTACTGTATAGTCGCAGTACTACACAAGTTGCTACTCTATAGTCGCAGTACTACACAAGTTGCTACTGTATAGTCGCAGTACTACACAAGTTGCTACTCTATAGTCGCAGTACTACGGAAGTTGCTACTGTATAGTCGCAGTACTACACAAGTTGCTATTCTATAGTCGCAGTACTACACAAGTTGCTACTGTATAGTCGCAGTACTACACAAGTTGCTACTGTATAGTCGCAGTACTACACAAGTTGCTACTCTATAGTCGCAGTACTACACAAGTTGCTACTGTATAGTCGCAGTACTACACAAGTTGCTACTGTATAGTCGCAGTACTACACAAGTTGCTACTCTATAGTCGCAGTACTACACAAGTTGCTACTCTATAGTCGCAGTACTACGGAAGTTGCAACTGTATAGTCGCAGTACTACACAAGTTGCTAGTCTATAGTCGCAGTACTACACAAGTTGCTACTGTATAGTCGCAGTACTACACAAGTTGCTACTGTATAGTCGCAGTACAACACAAGTTGCTACTCTATAGTCGCATTACTACGGAAGTTGCTACTGTATAGTCGCAGTACTACACAAGTTGCTACTCTATAGTCGCAGTACTACGGAAGTTGCTACTGTATAGTCGCAGTACTACACAAGTTGCTACTCTATAGTCGCAGTACTACACAAGTTGCTAGTCCATAGTCGCAGTACTACACAAGTTGCTACTCTATAGTCGCAGTACTACACAAGTTGCTACTCTATAGTCGCAGTACTACACAAGTTGCTACTGTATAGTCGCAGTACTACACAAGTTGCTACTGTATAGTCGCAGTACTACACAAGTTGCTACTCTATAGTCGCTGTACTACACAAGTTGCTACTGTATAGTCGCAGTACTACACAAGTTGCTACTGTATAGTCGCAGTACTACACAAGTTGCTACTCTATAGTCGCAGTACTTTACAAGTTGCTACTGTATAGTCGCAGTACTACACAAGTTGCTACTGTATAGTCGCAGTACAACACAAGTTGCTACTCTATAGTCGCAGTACTACGGAAGTTGCTACTGTATAGTCGCAGTACTACACAAGTTGCTACTCTATAGTCGCAGTACTACACAAGTTGCTACTGTATAGTCGCAGTACTACACAAGTTGCTACTCTATAGTCGCAGTACTACGGAAGTTGCTACTGTATAGTCGCAGTACTACACAAGTTGCTACTCTATAGTCGCAGTACTACACAAGTTGCTACTGTATAGTCGCAGTACTACACAAGTTGCTACTGTATAGTCGCAGTACTACACAAGTTGCTACTCTATAGTCGCAGTACTACACAAGTTGCTACTGTATAGTCGCAGTACTACGGAAGTTGCTACTGTATAGTCGCAGTACTACGGAAGTTGCTACTGTATAGTCGCAGTACTACACAAGTTGCTACTCTATAGTCGCAGTACTACACAAGTTGCTACTGTATAGTCGCAGTACTACACAAGTTGCTACTCTATAGTCGCAGTACTACGGAAGTTGCTACTGTATAGTCGCAGTACTACACAAGTTGCTATTCTATAGTCGCAGTACTACACAAGTTGCTACTGTATAGTCGCAGTACTACACAAGTTGCTACTGTATAGTCGCAGTACTACACAAGTTGCTACTCTATAGTCGCAGTACTACACAAGTTGCTACTCTATAGTCGCAGTACTACACAAGTTGCTACTCTATAGTCGCAGTACTACACAAGTTGCTACTGTATAGTCGCAGTACTACACAAGTTGCTACTGTATAGTCGCAGTACAACACAAGTTGCTACTGTATAGTCGCAGTACTACACAAGTTGCTACTGTATAGTCGCAGTACAACACAAGTTGCTACTCTATAGTCGCAGTACTACGGAAGTTGCTACTGTATAGTCGCAGTACTACACAAGTTGCTACTCTATAGTCGCAGTACTACACAAGTTGCTAGTCCATAGTCGCAGTACTACACAAGTTGCTACTCTATAGTCGCAGTACTACACAAGTTGCTAGTCCATAGTCGCAGTACTACACAAGTTGCTACTCTATAGTCGTAGTACTACGCAAGTTGCTACTCTATAGTCGCAGTACTACACAAGTTGCTAGTCTATAGTCGCAGTACAACACAAATTGCTACTGTATAGTCGCAGTACTACACAAGTTGCTACTCTATAGTCGCAGTACTACACAAGTTGCTACTGTATAGTCGCAGTACTACACAAGTTGCTACTGTATAGTCGCAGTACTACACAAGTTGCTACTCTATAGTCGCAGTACTACACAAGTTGCTACTGTATAGTCGCAGTACTACACAAGTTGCTACTGTATAGTTGCAGTACTACACAAGTTGCTACTCTATAGTCGCAGTACTACACAAGTTGCTACTGTATAGTCGCAGTACTACACAATTTGCTACTGTATAGTCGCAGTACTACACAAGTTGCTACTGTATAGTCGCAGTACTACACAAGTTGCTACTGTATAGTCGCAGTACTACACAAGTTGCTAGTCCATAGTCGCAGTACTACACAAGTTGCTACTCTATAGTCGCAGTACTACACAAGTTGCTAGTCCATAGTCGCAGTACTACACAAGTTGCTACTCTATAGTCGCAGTACTACACAAGTTGCTAGTCTATAGTCGCAGTACTATACAAGTTGCTACTCTATAGTCGTAGTACTACGCAAGTTGCTACTCTATAGTCGCAGTACTACACAAGTTGCTACTCTATAGTCGCAGTACTACACAAGTTGCTAGTCTATAGTCGCAGTACTACACAAATTGCTACTGTATAGTCGCAGTACTACACAAGTTGCTACTCTATAGTCGCAGTACTACACAAGTTGCTACTGTATAGTCGCAGTACTACACAAGTTGCTACTGTATAGTCGCAGTACTACACAAGTTGCTACTCTATAGTCGCAGTACTACACAAGTTGCTACTGTATAGTCGCAGTACTACACAAGTTGCTACTGTATAGTTGCAGTACTACACAAGTTGCTACTCTATAGTCGCAGTACTACACAAGTTGCTACTGTATAGTCGCAGTACTACACAAGTTGCTACTGTATAGTCGCAGTACAACACAAGTTGCTACTCTATAGTCGCAGTACTACGGAAGTTGCTACTGTATAGTCGCAGTACTACACAAGTTGCTACTCTATAGTCGCAGTACTACGGAAGTTGCTACTGTATAGTCGCAGTACTACACAAGTTGCTACTCTATAGTCGCAGTACTACACAAGTTGCTACTGTATAGTCGCAGTACTACACAAGTTGCTACTGTATAGTCGCAGTACTACACAAGTTGCTACTGTATAGTCGCAGTACTACACAAGTTGCTACTCTATAGTCGCAGTACTACACAAGTTGCTACTGTATAGTCGCAGTACTACACAAGTTGCTACTGTATAGTCGCAGTACAACACAACTTGCTACTCTATAGTCGCAGTACTACGGAAGTTGCTACTGTATAGTCGCAGTACTACACAAGTTGCTACTCTATAGTCGCAGTACTACACAAGTTGCTACTGTATAGTCGCAGTACTACACAAGTTGCTACTCTATAGTCGCAGTACTACGGAAGTTGCTACTGTATAGTCGCAGTACTACACAAGTTGCTATTCTATAGTCGCAGTACTACACAAGTTGCTACTGTATAGTCGCAGTACTACACAAGTTGCTACTGTATAGTCGCAGTACTACACAAGTTGCTACTCTATAGTCGCAGTACTACACAAGTTGCTACTGTATAGTCGCAGTACTACACAAGTTGCTACTGTATAGTCGCAGTACAACACAAGTTGCTACTCTATAGTCGCAGTACTACGGAAGTTGCTACTGTATAGTCGCAGTACTACACAAGTTGCTACTCTATAGTCGCAGTACTACACAAGTTGCTAGTCTATAGTCGCAGTACTACACAAGTTGCTACTGTATAGTCGCAGTACTACACAAGTTGCTACTGTATAGTCGCAGTACTACACAAGTTGCTAGTCCATAGTCGCAGTACTACACAAGTTGCTACTCTATAGTCGCAGTACTACACAAGTTGCTACTCTATAGTCGCAGTACTACACAAGTTGCTACTCTATAGTCGCAGTACTACACAAGTTGCTAGTCCATACACAAGTTGCTACTGTATAGTCGCAGTACAACACAAGTTGCTACTCTATAGTCGCAGTACTACGGAAGTTGCTACTGTATAGTCGCAGTACTACACAAGTTGCTACTCTATAGTCGCAGTACTACACAAGTTGCTACTGTATAGTCGCAGTACTACACAAGTTGCTACTCTATAGTCGCAGTACTACGGAAGTTGCTACTATATAGTCGCAGTACTACACAAGTTGCTACTCTATAGTCGCAGTACTACACAAGTTGCTACTGTATAGTCGCAGTACTACACAAGTTGCTACTGTATAGTCGCAGTACTACACAAGTTGCTACTCTATAGTCGCAGTACTACGGAAGTTGCTACTGTATAGTCGCAGTACTACACAAGTTGCTACTGTATAGTCGCAGTACTACGGAAGTTGCTACTGTATAGTCGCAGTACTACACAAGTTGCTACTCTATAGTCGCAGTACTACACAAGTTGCTACTGTATAGTCGCAGTACTACACAAGTTGCTACTGTATAGTCGCAGTACTACACAAGTTGCTACTCTATAGTCGCAGTACTACACAAGTTGCTAGTCTATAGTCGCAGTACTACACAAGTTGCTACTCTATAGTCGTAGTACTACGCAAGTTGCTACTCTATAGTCGCAGTACTACACAAGTTGCTACTCTATAGTCGCAGTACTACACAAGTTGCTAGTCTATAGTCGCAGTACTACACAAATTGCTACTCTATAGTCGCAGTACTACACAAGTTGCTACTCTATAGTAGCAGTACTACACAAGTTGCTACTCTATAGTCGTAGTACTACGCAAGTTGCTACTCTATAGTCGCAGTACTACACAAGTTGCTACTCTATAGTCGCAGTACTACACAAGTTGCTAGTCTATAGTCGCAGTACTACACAAATTGCTACTCTATAGTCGCAGTACTACACAAGTTGCTACTCTATAGTAGCAGTACTACACAAGTTGCTACTGTATAGTCGCAGTACTACACCAGTTGCTACTGTATAGTCGCAGTACTACACAAGTTGCTACTCTATAGTCGCAGTACTACACAAGTTGCTACTGTATAGTCGCAGTACTACGGAAGTTGCTACTGTATAGTCGCAGTACTACACAAGTTGCTACTCTATAGTCGCAGTACTACACAAGTTGCTACTGTATAGTCGCAGTACTACACAAGTTGCTACTCTATAGTCGCAGTACTACGGAAGTTGCTACTGTATAGTCGCAGTACTACACAAGTTGCTATTCTATAGTCGCAGTACTACACAAGTTGCTACTGTATAGTCGCAATACTACACAAGTTGCTACTGTATAGTCGCAGTACTACACAAGTTGCTACTCTATAGTCGCAGTACTACACAAGTTGCTACTGTATAGTCGCAGTACTACACAAGTTGCTACTCTATAGTCGCAGTACTACACAAGTTGCTAGTCCATAGTCGCAGTACTACACAAGTTGCTACTCTATAGTCGCAGTACTACACAAGTTGCTAGTCCATAGTCGCAGTACTACACAAGTTGCTACTCTATAGTCGCAGTACTACACAAGTTGCTAGTCTATAGTCGCAGTACTACACAAGTTGCTACTGTATAGTCGCAGTACTACACAAGTTGCTACTGTATAGTCGCAGTACTACACAAGTTGCTAGTCCATAGTCGCAGTACTACACAAGTTGCTACTCTATAGTCGCAGTACTACACAAGTTGCTACTCTATAGTCGCAGTACTACACAAGTTGCTACTCTATAGTCGCAGTACTACACAAGTTGCTAGTCCATACACAAGTTGCTACTGTATAGTCGCAGTACAACACAAGTTGCTACTCTATAGTCGCAGTACTACGGAAGTTGCTACTGTATAGTCGCAGTACTACACAAGTTGCTACTCTATAGTCGCAGTACTACACAAGTTGCTACTGTATAGTCGCAGTACTACACAAGTTGCTACTCTATAGTCGCAGTACTACGGAAGTTGCTACTATATAGTCGCAGTACTACACAAGTTGCTACTCTACAGTCGCAGTACTACACAAGTTGCTACTGTATAGTCGCAGTACTACACAAGTTGCTACTGTATAGTCGCAGTACTACACAAGTTGCTACTCTATAGTCGCAGTACTACACAAGTTGCTTGTCCATAGTCGCAGTACTACACAAGTTGCTACTCTATAGTCGTAGTACTACGCAAGTTGCTACTCTATAGTCGCAGTACTACACAAGTTGCTACTCTATAGTCGCAGCACTACACAAGTTGCTAGTCTATAGTCGCAGTACTACACAAATTGCTACTCTATAGTCGCAGTACTACACAAGTTGCTACTCTATAGTCGCAGTACTACACAAGTTGCTACTGTATAGTCGCAGTACTACACAAGTTGCTACTGTATAGTCGCAGTACTACACAAGTTGCTACTGTATAGTCGCAGTACTACACAAGTTGCTACTGTATAGTCGCAGTACTACACAAGTTGCTACTGTATAGTCGCAGTACTACACAAGTTGCTACTCTATAGTCGCAGTACTACACAAGTTGCTACTCTATAGTCGCAGTACTACACAAGTTGCTAGTCCATAGTCGCAGTACTACACAAGTTGCTACTCTATAGTCGCAGTACTACACAAGTTGCTAGTCCATAGTCGCAGTACTACACAAGTTGCTACTCTATAGTCGCAGTACTACACAAGTTGCTACTCTATAGTCGCAGTACTACACAAGTTGCTACTGTATAGTCGCAGTACTACACAAGTTGCTACTCTATAGTCGCAGTACTACGGAAGTTGCTACTGTATAGTCGCAGTACTACACAAGTTGCTACTCTATAGTCGCAGTACTACACAAGTTGCTACTGTATAGTCGCAGTACTACACAAGTTGCTAGTCTATAGTCGCAGTACTACACAAGTTGCTACTGTATAGTCGCAGTACTACACAAGTTGCTACTGTATAGTCGCAGTACTACACAAGTTGCTAGTCCATAGTCGCAGTACTACACAAGTTGCTACTCTATAGTCGCAGTACTACACAAGTTGCTACTCTATAGTCGCAGTACTACACAAGTTGCTACTGTATAGTCGCAGTACTACACAAGTTGCTACTCTATAGTCGCAGTACTACGGAAGTTGCTACTGTATAGTCGCAGTACTACACAAGTTGCTACTCTATAGTCGCAGTACTACACAAGTTGCTAGTCCATAGTCGCAGTATTACACAAGTTGCTAGTCTATAGTCGCAGTACTACACAAGTTGCTACTGTATAGTCGCAGTACTACACAAGTTGCTACTGTATAGTCGCAGTACTACACAAGTTGCTAGTCCATAGTCGCAGTACTACACAAGTTGCTACTCTATAGTTGCAGTACTACACAAGTTGCTACTCTATAGTCGCAGTACTACACAAGTTGCTACTCTATAGTCGCAGTACTACACAAGTTGCTAGTCCATACACAAGTTGCTACTGTATAGTCGCAGTACAACACAAGTTGCTACTCTATAGTCGCAGTACTACGGAAGTTGCTACTGTATAGTCGCAGTACTACACAAGTTGCTACTCTATAGTCGCAGTACTACACAAGTTGCTACTGTATAGTCGCAGTACTACACAAGTTGCTACTCTATAGTCGCAGTACTACGGAAGTTGCTACTGTATAGTCGCAGTACTACACAAGTTGCTACTCTATAGTCGCAGTACTACACAAGTTGCTACTGTATAGTCGCAGTACTACGGAAGTTGCTACTGTATAGTCGCAGTACTACACAAGTTGCTACTCTATAGTCGCAGTACTACACAAGTTGCTACTGTATAGTCGCAGTACTACGGAAGTTGCTACTGTATAGTCGCAGTACTACACAAGTTGCTACTCTATAGTCGCAGTACTACGGAAGTTGCTACTGTATAGTCGCAGTACTACGGAAGTTGCTACTGTATAGTCGCAGTACTACGGAAGTTGCTACTGTATAGTCGCAGTACTACACAAGTTGCTACTCTATAGTCGCAGTACTACACAAGTTGCTACTGTATAGTCGCAGTACTACACAAGTTGCTACTGTATAGTCGCAGTACTACACAAGTTGCTACTCTATAGTCGCAGTACTACACAAGTTGCTACTGTATAGTCGCAGTACTACACAAGTTGCTACTCTATAGTCGCAGTACTACACAAGTTGCTAGTCCATAGTCGCAGTACTACACAAGTTGCTACTCTATAGTCGCAGTACTACACAAGTTGCTAGTCCATAGTCGCAGTACTACACAAGTTGCTACTCTATAGTCGTAGTACTACGCAAGTTGCTACTCTATAGTCGCAGTACTACACAAGTTGCTACTCTATAGTCGCAGTACTACACAAGTTGCTAGTCTATAGTCGCAGTACTACACAAATTGCTACTGTATAGTCGCAGTACTACACAAGTTGCTACTCTATAGTCGCAGTACTACACAAGTTGCTACTGTATAGTCGCAGTACTACACAAGTTGCTACTGTATAGTCGCAGTACTACACAAGTTGCTACTCTATAGTCGCAGTACTACACAAGTTGCTACTGTATAGTCGCAGTACTACACAAGTTGCTACTGTATAGTTGCAGTACTACACAAGTTGCTACTCTATAGTCGCAGTACTACACAAGTTGCTACTGTATAGTCGCAGTACTACACAAGTTGCTACTGTATAGTCGCAGTACTACACAAGTTGCTACTCTATAGTCGCAGTACTACACAAGTTGCTAGTCCATAGTCGCAGTACTACACAAGTTGCTACTCTATAGTCGCAGTACTACACAAGTTGCTACTGTATAGTCGCAGTACTACACAAGTTGCTACTCTATAGTCGCAGTACTACGGAAGTTGCTACTGTATAGTCGCAGTACTACACAAGTTGCTACTCTATAGTCGCAGTACTACACAAGTTGCTACTCTATAGTCGCAGTACTACACAAGTTGCTACTGTATAGTCGCAGTACTACACAAGTTGCTACTCTATAGTCGCAGTACTACACAAGTTGCTAGTCCATAGTCGCAGTATTACACAAGTTGCTAGTCTATAGTCGCAGTACTACACAAGTTGCTACTGTATAGTCGCAGTACTACACAAGTTGCTACTGTATAGTCGCAGTACTACACAAGTTGCTACTCTATAGTCGCAGTACTACACAAGTTGCTAGTCCATAGTCGCAGTACTACACAAGTTGCTACTCTATAGTCGCAGTACTACACAAGTTGCTACTCTATAGTCGCAGTACTACACAAGTTGCTACTGTATAGTCGCAGTACTACACAAGTTGCTACTCTATAGTCGCAGTACTACACAAGTTGCTAGTCCATAGTCGCAGTACTGCACAAGTTGCTAGTCTATAGTCGCAGTACTACACAAGTTGCTACTGTATAGTCGCAGTACTACACAAGTTGCTACTGTATAGTCGCAGTACTACACAAGTTGCTAGTCCATAGTCGCAGTACTACACAAGTTGCTACTCTATAGTCGCAGTACTACACAAGTTGCTACTCTATAGTCGCAGTACTACACAAGTTGCTACTCTATAGTCGCAGTACTACACAAGTTGCTAGTCCATAGTCGCAGTACTACACAAGTTGCTACTCTATAGTCGCAGTACTACACAAGTTGCTACTCTATAGTCGCAGTACTACACAAGTTGCTACTCTATAGTCGCAGTACTACACAAGTTGCTAGTCTATAGTCGCAGTACTACACAAGTTGCTACTCTATAGTCGTAGTACTACGCAAGTTGCTACTCTATAGTCGCAGTACTACACAAGTTGCTACTCTATAGTCGCAGTACTACACAAGTTGCTAGTCTATAGTCGCAGTACTACACAAATTGCTACTCTATAGTCGCAGTACTACACAAGTTGCTACTCTATAGTAGCAGTACTACACAAGTTGCTACTGTATAGTCGCAGTACTACACCAGTTGCTACTGTATAGTCGCAGTACTACACAAGTTGCTACTCTATAGTCGCAGTACTACACAAGTTGCTACTGTATAGTCGCAGTACTACACAAGTTGCTACTGTATAGTCGCAGTACTACACAAGTTGCTACTCTATAGTCGCAGTACTACGGAAGTTGCTACTGTATAGTCGCAGTACTACACAAGTTGCTACTGTATAGTCGCAGTACTACGGAAGTTGCTACTGTATAGTCGCAGTACTACACAAATTGCTACTCTATAGTCGCAGTACTACACAAGTTGCTACTCTATAGTAGCAGTACTACACAAGTTGCTACTGTATAGTCGCAGTACTACACCAGTTGCTACTGTATAGTCGCAGTACTACACAAGTTGCTACTCTATAGTCGCAGTACTACACAAGTTGCTACTGTATAGTCGCAGTACTACACAAGTTGCTACTGTATAGTCGCAGTACTACACAAGTTGCTACTCTATAGTCGCAGTACTACGGAAGTTGCTACTATATAGTCGCAGTACTACACAAGTTGCTACTCTATAGTCGCAGTACTACACAAGTTGCTACTGTATAGTCGCAGTACTACACAAGTTGCTACTGTATAGTCGCAGTACTACACAAGTTGCTACTCTATAG
Source organism: Dicycla oo (assembly GCA_948252095.1). Lineage (NCBI taxonomy): Eukaryota > Metazoa > Arthropoda > Insecta > Lepidoptera > Noctuidae > Dicycla > Dicycla oo. Next base: position 13,434,185 of record OX411730.1, read on the forward strand.
TCGCAGTACTACACAAGTTGCTTGTCCATAGTCGCAGTACTACACAAGTTGCTACTCTATAGTCGCAGTACTACACAAGTTGCTACTCTATAGTCGCAGTACTACACAAGTTGCTACTCTATAGTCGCAGTACTACACAAGTTGCTACTCTATAGTCGCAGTACTACACAAGTTGCTAGTCCATAGTCGCAGTACTACACAAGTTGCTAGTCTATAGTCGCAGTACTACACAAGTTGCTACTGTATAGTCGCAGTACTATACAAGTTGCTACTGTATAGTCGCAGTACTACACAAGTTGCTAGTCCATAGTCGCAGTACTACACAAGTTGCTACTCTATAGTCGCAGTACTACACAAGTTGCTAGTCCATACACAAGTTGCTACTGTATAGTCGCAGTACAACACAAGTTGCTACTCTATAGTCGCAGTACTACGGAAGTTGCTACTGTATAGTCGCAGTACTACACAAGTTGCTACTCTATAGTCGCAGTACTACACAAGTTGCTACTGTATAGTCGCAGTACTACACAAGTTGCTACTCTATAGTCGCAGTACTACGGAAGTTGCTACTGTATAGTCGCAGTACTACACAAGTTGCTACTCTATAGTCGCAGTACTACACAAGTTGCTACTGTATAGTCGCAGTACTACACAAGTTGCTACTGTATAGTCGCAGTACTACACAAGTTGCTACTCTATAGTCGCAGTACTACACAAGTTGCTACTGTATAGTTGCAGTACTACGGAAGTTGCTACTGTATAGTCGCAGTACTACACAAGTTGCTACTCTATAGTCGCAGTACTACGGAAGTTGCTACTGTATAGTCGCAGTACTACGGAAGTTGCTACTGTATAGTCGCAGTACTACACAAGTTGCTACTCTATAGTCGCAGTACTACACAAGTTGCTACTGTATAGTCGCAGTACTACACAAGTTGCTACTCTATAGTAGCAGTACTACGGAAGTTGCTACTGTATAGTCGCTTTACTACACAAGTTGCTATTCTATAGTCGCAGTACTACACAAGTTGCTACTGTATAGTCGCAATACTACACAAGTTGCTACTGTATAGTCGCAGTACTACACAAGTTGCTACTCTATAGTCGCAGTACTACACAAGTTGCTACTGTATAGTCGCAGTACTACACAAGTTGCTACTCTATAGTCGCAGTACTACACAAGTTGCTAGTCCATAGTCGCAGTACTACACAAGTTGCTACTCTATAGTCGCAGTACTACACAAGTTGCTAGTCCATAGTCGCAGTACTACACAAGTTGCTACTCTATAGTCGCAGTACTACACAAGTTGCTAGTCTATAGTCGCAGTACTACACAAGTTGCTACTGTATAGTCGCAGTACTACACAAGTTGCTACTGTATAGTCGCAGTACTACACAAGTTGCTAGTCCATAGTCGCAGTACTACACAAGTTGCTACTCTATAGTCGCAGTACTACACAAGTTGCTACTCTATAGTCGCAGTACTACACAAGTTGCTACTCTATAGTCGCAGTACTACACAAGTTGCTAGTCCATACACAAGTTGCTACTGTATAGTCGCAGTACAACACAAGTTGCTACTCTATAGTCGCAGTACTACGGAAGTTGCTACTGTATAGTCGCAGTACTACACAAGTTGCTACTCTATAGTCGCAGTACTACACAAGTTGCTACTGTATAGTCGCAGTACTACACAAGTTGCTACTCTATAGTCGCAGTACTACGGAAGTTGCTACTATATAGTCGCAGTACTACACAAGTTGCTACTCTATAGTCGCAGTACTACACAAGTTGCTACTGTATAGTCGCAGTACTACACAAGTTGCTACTGTATAGTCGCAGTACTACACAAGTTGCTACTCTATAGTCGCAGTACTACACAAGTTGCTTGTCCATAGTCGCAGTACTACACAAGTTGCTACTCTATAGTCGCAGTACTACACAAGTTGCTACTCTATAGTCGCAGTACTACACAAGTTGCTACTCTATAGTCGCAGTACTACACAAGTTGCTAGTCTATAGTCGCAGTACTACACAAGTTGCTACTCTATAGTCGTAGTACTACGCAAGTTGCTACTCTATAGTCGCAGTACTACACAAGTTGCTACTCTATAGTCGCAGCACTACACAAGTTGCTAGTCTATAGTCGCAGTACTACACAAATTGCTACTCTATAGTCGCAGTACTACACAAGTTGCTACTCTATAGTCGCAGTACTACACAAGTTGCTACTGTATAGTCGCAGTACTACACAAGTTGCTACTGTATAGTCGCAGTACTACACAAGTTGCTACTGTATAGTCGCAGTACTACACAAGTTGCTACTGTATAGTCGCAGTACTACACAAGTTGCTACTGTATAGTCGCAGTACTACACAAGTTGCTACTCTATAGTCGCAGTACTACACAAGTTGCTACTCTATAGTCGCAGTACTACACAAGTTGCTAGTCCATAGTCGCAGTACTACACAAGTTGCTACTCTATAGTCGCAGTACTACACAAGTTGCTAGTCCATAGTCGCAGTACTACACAAGTTGCTACTCTATAGTCGCAGTACTACACAAGTTGCTACTCTATAGTCGCAGTACTACACAAGTTGCTACTGTATAGTCGCAGTACTACACAAGTTGCTACTCTATAGTCGCAGTACTACGGAAGTTGCTACTGTATAGTCGCAGTACTACACAAGTTGCTACTCTATAGTCGCAGTACTACACAAGTTGCTACTGTATAGTCGCAGTACTACACAAGTTGCTAGTCTATAGTCGCAGTACTACACAAGTTGCTACTGTATAGTCGCAGTACTACACAAGTTGCTACTGTATAGTCGCAGTACTACACAAGTTGCTAGTCCATAGTCGCAGTACTACACAAGTTGCTACTCTATAGTCGCAGTACTACACAAGTTGCTACTCTATAGTCGCAGTACTACACAAGTTGCTACTGTATAGTCGCAGTACTACACAAGTTGCTACTCTATAGTCGCAGTACTACGGAAGTTGCTACTGTATAGTCGCAGTACTACACAAGTTGCTACTCTATAGTCGCAGTACTACACAAGTTGCTAGTCCATAGTCGCAGTATTACACAAGTTGCTAGTCTATAGTCGCAGTACTACACAAGTTGCTACTGTATAGTCGCAGTACTACACAAGTTGCTACTGTATAGTCGCAGTACTACACAAGTTGCTAGTCCATAGTCGCAGTACTACACAAGTTGCTACTCTATAGTTGCAGTACTACACAAGTTGCTACTCTATAGTCGCAGTACTACACAAGTTGCTACTCTATAGTCGCAGTACTACACAAGTTGCTAGTCCATACACAAGTTGCTACTGTATAGTCGCAGTACAACACAAGTTGCTACTCTATAGTCGCAGTACTACGGAAGTTGCTACTGTATAGTCGCAGTACTACACAAGTTGCTACTCTATAGTCGCAGTACTACACAAGTTGCTACTGTATAGTCGCAGTACTACACAAGTTGCTACTCTATAGTCGCAGTACTACACAAGTTGCTAGTCCATAGTCGCAGTACTACACAAGTTGCTACTCTATAGTCGCAGTACTACACAAGTTGCTACTCTATAGTCGCAGTACTACACAAGTTGCTACTCTATAGTCGCAGTACTACACAAGTTGCTAGTCCATAGTCGCAGTACTACACAAGTTGCTACTCTATAGTCGCAGTACTACACAAGTTGCTACTCTATAGTCGCAGTACTACACAAGTTGCTACTCTATAGTCGCAGTACTACACAAGTTGCTAGTCTATAGTCGCAGTACTACACAAGTTGCTACTCTATAGTCGTAGTACTACGCAAGTTGCTACTCTATAGTCGCAGTACTACACAAGTTGCTACTCTATAGTCGCAGTACTACACAAGTTGCTAGTCTATAGTCGCAGTACTACACAAATTGCTACTCTATAGTCGCAGTACTACACAAGTTGCTACTCTATAGTAGCAGTACTACACAAGTTGCTACTGTATAGTCGCAGTACTACACCAGTTGCTACTGTATAGTCGCAGTACTACACAAGTTGCTACTCTATAGTCGCAGTACTACACAAGTTGCTACTGTATAGTCGCAGTACTACACAAGTTGCTACTGTATAGTCGCAGTACTACACAAGTTGCTACTCTATAGTCGCAGTACTACGGAAGTTGCTACTGTATAGTCGCAGTACTACACAAGTTGCTACTGTATAGTCGCAGTACTACGGAAGTTGCTACTGTATAGTCGCAGTACTACACAAATTGCTACTCTATAGTCGCAGTACTACACAAGTTGCTACTCTATAGTAGCAGTACTACACAAGTTGCTACTGTATAGTCGCAGTACTACACCAGTTGCTACTGTATAGTCGCAGTACTACACAAGTTGCTACTCTATAGTCGCAGTACTACACAAGTTGCTACTGTATAGTCGCAGTACTACACAAGTTGCTACTGTATAGTCGCAGTACTACACAAGTTGCTACTCTATAGTCGCAGTACTACGGAAGTTGCTACTATATAGTCGCAGTACTACACAAGTTGCTACTCTATAGTCGCAGTACTACACAAGTTGCTACTGTATAGTCGCAGTACTACACAAGTTGCTACTGTATAGTCGCAGTACTACACAAGTTGCTACTCTATAGTCGCAGTACTACACAAGTTGCTTGTCCATAGTCGCAGTACTACACAAGTTGCTACTCTATAGTCGCAGTACTACACAAGTTGCTACTCTATAGTCGCAGTACTACACAAGTTGCTACTCTATAGTCGCAGTACTACACAAGTTGCTACTCTATAGTCGCAGTACTACACAAGTTGCTAGTCCATAGTCGCAGTACTACACAAGTTGCTAGTCTATAGTCGCAGTACTACACAAGTTGCTACTGTATAGTCGCAGTACTATACAAGTTGCTACTGTATAGTCGCAGTACTACACAAGTTGCTAGTCCATAGTCGCAGTACTACACAAGGTGCTACTCTATAGTCGCAGTACTACACAAGTTGCTAGTCCATACACAAGTTGCTACTGTATAGTCGCAGTACAACACAAGTTGCTACTCTATAGTCGCAGTACTACGGAAGTTGCTACTGTATAGTCGCAGTACTACACAAGTTGCTACTCTATAGTCGCAGTACTACACAAGTTGCTACTGTATAGTCGCAGTACTACACAAGTTGCTACTCTATAGTCGCAGTACTACGGAAGTTGCTACTGTATAGTCGCAGTACTACACAAGTTGCTACTCTATAGTCGCAGTACTACACAAGTTGCTACTGTATAGTCGCAGTACTACACAAGTTGCTACTGTATAGTCGCAGTACTACACAAGTTGCTACTCTATAGTCGCAGTACTACACAAGTTGCTACTGTATAGTCGCAGTACTACGGAAGTTGCTACTGTATAGTCGCAGTACTACACAAGTTGCTACTCTATAGTCGCAGTACTACGGAAGTTGCTACTGTATAGTCGCAGTACTACGGAAGTTGCTACTGTATAGTCGCAGTACTACACAAGTTGCTACTCTATAGTCGCAGTACTACACAAGTTGCTACTGTATAGTCGCAGTACTACACAAGTTGCTACTCTATAGTAGCAGTACTACGGAAGTTGCTACTGTATAGTCGCTTTACTACACAAGTTGCTATTCTATAGTCGCAGTACTACACAAGTTGCTACTGTATAGTCGCAATACTACACAAGTTGCTACTGTATAGTCGCAGTACTACACAAGTTGCTACTCTATAGTCGCAGTACTACACAAGTTGCTACTGTATAGTCGCAGTACTACACAAGTTGCTACTCTATAGTCGCAGTACTACACAAGTTGCTAGTCCATAGTCGCAGTACTACACAAGTTGCTACTCTATAGTCGCAGTACTACACAAGTTGCTAGTCCATAGTCGCAGTACTACACAAGTTGCTACTCTATAGTCGCAGTACTACACAAGTTGCTAGTCTATAGTCGCAGTACTACACAAGTTGCTACTGTATAGTCGCAGTACTACACAAGTTGCTACTGTATAGTCGCAGTACTACACAAGTTGCTAGTCCATAGTCGCAGTACTACACAAGTTGCTACTCTATAGTCGCAGTACTACACAAGTTGCTACTCTATAGTCGCAGTACTACACAAGTTGCTACTCTATAGTCGCAGTACTACACAAGTTGCTAGTCCATACACAAGTTGCTACTGTATAGTCGCAGTACAACACAAGTTGCTACTCTATAGTCGCAGTACTACGGAAGTTGCTACTGTATAGTCGCAGTACTACACAAGTTGCTACTCTATAGTCGCAGTACTACACAAGTTGCTACTGTATAGTCGCAGTACTACACAAGTTGCTACTCTATAGTCGCAGTACTACGGAAGTTGCTACTATATAGTCGCAGTACTACACAAGTTGCTACTCTATAGTCGCAGTACTACACAAGTTGCTACTGTATAGTCGCAGTACTACACAAGTTGCTACTGTATAGTCGCAGTACTACACAAGTTGCTACTCTATAGTCGCAGTACTACACAAGTTGCTTGTCCATAGTCGCAGTACTACACAAGTTGCTACTCTATAGTCGCAGTACTACACAAGTTGCTACTCTATAGTCGCAGTACTACACAAGTTGCTACTCTATAGTCGCAGTACTACACAAGTTGCTAGTCTATAGTCGCAGTACTACACAAGTTGCTACTCTATAGTCGTAGTACTACGCAAGTTGCTACTCTATAGTCGCAGTACTACACAAGTTGCTACTCTATAGTCGCAGCACTACACAAGTTGCTAGTCTATAGTCGCAGTACTACACAAATTGCTACTCTATAGTCGCAGTACTACACAAGTTGCTACTCTATAGTCGCAGTACTACACAAGTTGCTACTGTATAGTCGCAGTACTACACAAGTTGCTACTGTATAGTCGCAGTACTACACAAGTTGCTACTGTATAGTCGCAGTACTACACAAGTTGCTACTGTATAGTCGCAGTACTACACAAGTTGCTACTGTATAGTCGCAGTACTACACAAGTTGCTACTCTATAGTCGCAGTACTACACAAGTTGCTACTCTATAGTCGCAGTACTACACAAGTTGCTAGTCCATAGTCGCAGTACTACACAAGTTGCTACTCTATAGTCGCAGTACTACACAAGTTGCTAGTCCATAGTCGCAGTACTACACAAGTTGCTACTCTATAGTCGCAGTACTACACAAGTTGCTACTGTATAGTCGCAGTACTACACAAGTTGCTACTCTATAGTCGCAGTACTACACAAGTTGCTACTCTATAGTCGCAGTACTACACAAGTTGCTACTGTATAGTCGCAGTACTACACAAGTTGCTACTCTATAGTCGCAGTACTACGGAAGTTGCTACTGTATAGTCGCAGTACTACACAAGTTGCTACTCTATAGTCGCAGTACTACACAAGTTGCTACTGTATAGTCGCAGTACTACACAAGTTGCTAGTCTATAGTCGCAGTACTACACAAGTTGCTACTGTATAGTCGCAGTACTACACAAGTTGCTACTGTATAGTCGCAGTACTACACAAGTTGCTAGTCCATAGTCGCAGTACTACACAAGTTGCTACTCTATAGTCGCAGTACTACACAATTTGCTACTCTATAGTCGCAGTACTACACAAGTTGCTACTGTATAGTCGCAGTACTACACAAGTTGCTACTCTATAGTCGCAGTACTACGGAAGTTGCTACTGTATAGTCGCAGTACTACACAAGTTGCTACTCTATAGTCGCAGTACTACACAAGTTGCTTGTCCATAGTCGCAGTACTACACAAGTTGCTACTCTATAGTCGCAGTACTACACAAGTTGCTACTCTATAGTCGCAGTACTACACAAGTTGCTACTGTATAGTCGCAGTACTACACAAGTTGCTACTGTATAGTCGCAGTACTACACAAGTTGCTACTCTATAGTCGCAGTACTACACAAGTTGCTACTCTATAGTCGCAGTACTACACAAGTTGCTACTGTATAGTCGCAGTACTACACAAGTTGCTACTCTATAGTCGCAGTACTACGGAAGTTGCTACTGTATAGTCGCAGTACTACACAAGTTGCTACTCTATAGTCGCAGTACTACACAAGTTGCTACTGTATAGTCGCAGTACTACACAAGTTGCTAGTCTATAGTCGCAGTACTACACAAGTTGCTACTGTATAGTCGCAGTACTACACAAGTTGCTACTGTATAGTCGCAGTACTACACAAGTTGCTAGTCCATAGTCGCAGTACTACACAAGTTGCTACTCTATAGTCGCAGTACTACACAAGTTGCTACTCTATAGTCGCAGTACTACACAAGTTGCTACTGTATAGTCGCAGTACTACACAAGTTGCTACTCTATAGTCGCAGTACTACGGAAGTTGCTACTGTATAGTCGCAGTACTACACAAGTTGCTACTCTATAGTCGCAGTACTACACAAGTTGCTAGTCCATAGTCGCAGTATTACACAAGTTGCTAGTCTATAGTCGCAGTACTACACAAGTTGCTACTGTATAGTCGCAGTACTACACAAGTTGCTACTGTATAGTCGCAGTACTACACAAGTTGCTAGTCCATAGTCGCAGTACTACACAAGTTGCTACTCTATAGTTGCAGTACTACACAAGTTGCTACTCTATAGTCGCAGTACTACACAAGTTGCTACTCTATAGTCGCAGTACTACACAAGTTGCTAGTCCATACACAAGTTGCTACTGTATAGTCGCAGTACAACACAAGTTGCTACTCTATAGTCGCAGTACTACGGAAGTTGCTACTGTATAGTCGCAGTACTACACAAGTTGCTACTCTATAGTCGCAGTACTACACAAGTTGCTACTGTATAGTCGCAGTACTACACAAGTTGCTACTCTATAGTCGCAGTACTACGGAAGTTGCTACTGTATAGTCGCAGTACTACACAAGTTGCTACTCTATAGTCGCAGTACTACACAAGTTGCTACTGTATAGTCGCAGTACTACGGAAGTTGCTACTGTATAGTCGCAGTACTACACAAGTTGCTACTCTATAGTCGCAGTACTACACAAGTTGCTACTGTATAGTCGCAGTACTACGGAAGTTGCTACTGTATAGTCGCAGTACTACACAAGTTGCTACTCTATAGTCGCAGTACTACGGAAGTTGCTACTGTATAGTCGCAGTACTACGGAAGTTGCTACTGTATAGTCGCAGTACTACGGAAGTTGCTACTGTATAGTCGCAGTACTACACAAGTTGCTACTCTATAGTCGCAGTACTACACAAGTTGCTACTGTATAGTCGCAGTACTACACAAGTTGCTACTGTATAGTCGCAGTACTACACAAGTTGCTACTCTATAGTCGCAGTACTACACAAGTTGCTACTGTATAGTCGCAGTACTACACAAGTTGCTACTCTATAGTCGCAGTACTACACAAGTTGCTAGTCCATAGTCGCAGTACTACACAAGTTGCTACTCTATAGTCGCAGTACTACACAAGTTGCTAGTCCATAGTCGCAGTACTACACAAGTTGCTACTCTATAGTCGTAGTACTACGCAAGTTGCTACTCTATAGTCGCAGTACTACACAAGTTGCTACTCTATAGTCGCAGTACTACACAAGTTGCTAGTCTATAGTCGCAGTACTACACAAATTGCTACTGTATAGTCGCAGTACTACACAAGTTGCTACTCTATAGTCGCAGTACTACACAAGTTGCTACTGTATAGTCGCAGTACTACACAAGTTGCTACTGTATAGTCGCAGTACTACACAAGTTGCTACTCTATAGTCGCAGTACTACACAAGTTGCTACTGTATAGTCGCAGTACTACACAAGTTGCTACTGTATAGTTGCAGTACTACACAAGTTGCTACTCTATAGTCGCAGTACTACACAAGTTGCTACTGTATAGTCGCAGTACTACACAAGTTGCTACTGTATAGTCGCAGTACTACACAAGTTGCTACTCTATAGTCGCAGTACTACACAAGTTGCTAGTCCATAGTCGCAGTACTACACAAGTTGCTACTCTATAGTCGCAGTACTACACAAGTTGCTACTGTATAGTCGCAGTACTACACAAGTTGCTACTCTATAGTCGCAGTACTACGGAAGTTGCTACTGTATAGTCGCAGTACTACACAAGTTGCTACTCTATAGTCGCAGTACTACACAAGTTGCTACTCTATAGTCGCAGTACTACACAAGTTGCTACTGTATAGTCGCAGTACTACACAAGTTGCTACTCTATAGTCGCAGTACTACACAAGTTGCTAGTCCATAGTCGCAGTATTACACAAGTTGCTAGTCTATAGTCGCAGTACTACACAAGTTGCTACTGTATAGTCGCAGTACTACACAAGTTGCTACTGTATAGTCGCAGTACTACACAAGTTGCTACTCTATAGTCGCAGTACTACACAAGTTGCTAGTCCATAGTCGCAGTACTACACAAGTTGCTACTCTATAGTCGCAGTACTACACAAGTTGCTACTCTATAGTCGCAGTACTACACAAGTTGCTACTGTATAGTCGCAGTACTACACAAGTTGCTACTCTATAGTCGCAGTACTACACAAGTTGCTAGTCCATAGTCGCAGTACTGCACAAGTTGCTAGTCTATAGTCGCAGTACTACACAAGTTGCTACTGTATAGTCGCAGTACTACACAAGTTGCTACTGTATAGTCGCAGTACTACACAAGTTGCTAGTCCATAGTCGCAGTACTACACAAGTTGCTACTCTATAGTCGCAGTACTACACAAGTTGCTACTCTATAGTCGCAGTACTACACAAGTTGCTACTCTATAGTCGCAGTACTACACAAGTTGCTAGTCCATAGTCGCAGTACTACACAAGTTGCTACTCTATAGTCGCAGTACTACACAAGTTGCTACTCTATAGTCGCAGTACTACACAAGTTGCTACTCTATAGTCGCAGTACTACACAAGTTGCTAGTCTATAGTCGCAGTACTACACAAGTTGCTACTCTATAGTCGTAGTACTACGCAAGTTGCTACTCTATAGTCGCAGTACTACACAAGTTGCTACTCTATAGTCGCAGTACTACACAAGTTGCTAGTCTATAGTCGCAGTACTACACAAATTGCTACTCTATAGTCGCAGTACTACACAAGTTGCTACTCTATAGTAGCAGTACTACACAAGTTGCTACTGTATAGTCGCAGTACTACACCAGTTGCTACTGTATAGTCGCAGTACTACACAAGTTGCTACTCTATAGTCGCAGTACTACACAAGTTGCTACTGTATAGTCGCAGTACTACACAAGTTGCTACTGTATAGTCGCAGTACTACACCAGTTGCTACTGTATAGTCGCAGTACTACACAAGTTGCTACTCTATAGTCGCAGTACTACACAAGTTGCTACTGTATAGTCGCAGTACTACACAAGTTGCTACTGTATAGTCGCAGTACTACACAAGTTGCTACTCTATAGTCGCAGTACTACGGAAGTTGCTACTGTATAGTCGCAGTACTACACAAGTTGCTACTGTATAGTCGCAGTACTACGGAAGTTGCTACTGTATAGTCGCAGTACTACACAAGTTGCTACTCTATAGTCGCAGTACTACACAAGTTGCTACTGTATAGTCGCAGTACTACACAAGTTGCTACTGTATAGTCGCAGTACTACACAAGTTGCTACTCTATAGTCGCAGTACTACACAAGTTGCTAGTCTATAGTCGCAGTACTACACAAATTGCTACTCTATAGTCGCAGTACTACACAAGTTGCTACTCTATAGTAGCAGTACTACACAAGTTGCTACTCTATAGTCGTAGTACTACGCAAGTTGCTACTCTATAGTCGCAGTACTACACAAGTTGCTACTCTATAGTCGCAGTACTACACAAGTTGCTAGTCTATAGTCGCAGTACTACACAAATTGCTACTCTATAGTCGCAGTACTACACAAGTTGCTACTCTATAGTAGCAGTACTACACAAGTTGCTACTGTATAGTCGCAGTACTACACCAGTTGCTACTGTATAGTCGCAGTACTACACAAGTTGCTACTCTATAGTCGCAGTACTACACAAGTTGCTACTGTATAGTCGCAGTACTACACAAGTTGCTACTGTATAGTCGCAGTACTACGGAAGTTGCTACTGTATAGTCGCAGTACTACACAAGTTGCTACTCTATAGTCGCAGTACTACACAAGTTGCTACTGTATAGTCGCAGTACTACGGAAGTTGCTACTGTATAGTCGCAGTACTACACAAGTTGCTACTCTATAGTCGCAGTACTACACAAGTTGCTACTGTATAGTCGCAGTACTACACAAGTTGCTACTGTATAGTCGCAGTACTACACAAGTTGCTACTCTATAGTCGCAGTACTACACAAGTTGCTACTGTATAGTCGCAGTACTACACAAGTTGCTACTCTATAGTCGCAGTACTACGGAAGTTGCTACTGTATAGTCGCAGTACTACACAAGTTGCTACTCTATAGTCGCAGTACTACACAAGTTGCTACTCTATAGTCGCAGTACTACACAAGTTGCTACTCTATAGTCGCAGTACTACACAAGTTGCTACTCTATAGTCGCAGTACTACGGAAGTTGCTACTCTATAGTCGCAGTACTATGGAAGTTGCTACTGTATAGTCGCAGTACTACACAAGTTGCTACTCTATAGTCGCAGTACTACACAAGTTGCTACTGTATAGTCGCAGTACTACACAAGTTGCTACTGTATAGTCGCAGTACTACACAAGTTGCTACTCTATAGTCGCAGTACTACACAAGTTGCTACTGTATAGTCGCAGTACTACACAAGTTGCTACTGTATAGTCGCAGTACAACACAAGTTGCTACTCTATAGTCGCAGTACTACGGAAGTTGCTACTGTATAGTCGCAGTACTACACAAGTTGCTACTCTATAGTCGCAGTACTACACAAGTTGCTACTGTATAGTCGCAGTACTACACAAGTTGCTACTGTATAGTCGAAGTACTACACAAGTTGCTAGTCCATAGTCGCAGTACTACACAAGTTGCTACTCTATAGTCGCAGTACTACACAAGTTGCTACTCTATAGTCGCAGTACTACACAAGTTGCTACTCTATAGTCGCAGTACTACACAAGTTGCTAGTCTATAGTCGCAGTACTACACAAGTTGCTACTGTATAGTCGCAGTACTACACAAGTTGCTACTCTATAGTCGCAGTACTACACAAGTTGCTACTGTATAGTCGCAGTACTACACAAGTTGCTACTCTATAGTCGCAGTACTACACAAGTTGCTAGTCCATAGTCGCAGTACTACACAAGTTGCTACTCTATAGTCGCAGTACTACACAAGTTGCTACTCTATAGTCGCAGTACTACACAAGTTGCTACTGTATAGTCGCAGTACTACACAAGTTGCTACTGTATAGTCGCAGTACTACACAAGTTGCTACTCTATAGTCGCAGTACTACACAAGTTGCTACTGTATAGTCGCAGTACTACACAAGTTGCTACTCTATAGTCGCAGTACTACACAAGTTGCTACTCTATAGTCGCAGTACTACACAAGTTGCTACTCTATAATCGCAGTACTACACAAGTTGCTACTCTATAGTCGCAGTACTACACAAGTTGCTACTGTATAGTCGCAGTACTACACAAGTTGCTACTGTATAGTCGCAGTACTACACAAGTTGCTACTCTATAGTCGCAGTACTACACAAGTTGCTACTGTATAGTCGCAGTACTACGGAAGTTGCTACTGTATAGTCGCAGTACTACACAAGTTGCTACTGTATAGTCGCAGTACTACACAAGTTGCTACTGTATAGTCGCAGTACTACACAAGTTGCTACTCTATAGTCGCAGTACTACACAAGTTGCTAGTCCATAGTCGCAGTACTACACAAGTTGCTACTCTATAGTCGCAGTACTACACAAGTTGCTACTCTATAGTCGCAGTACTACACAAGTTGCTACTGTATAGTCGCAGTACTACACAAGTTGCTACTCTATAGTCGCAGTACTACACAAGTTGCTACTCTATAGTCGCAGTACTACACAAGTTGCTACTCTATAGTCGCAGTACTACGGAAGTTGCTACTGTATAGTCGCAGTACTACACAAGTTGCTAGTCCATAGTCGCAGTACTACACAAGTTGCTACTCTATAGTCGCAGTACTACACTAGTTGCTACTCTATAGTCGCAGTACTACACAAATTGCTACTCTATAGTCGCAGTACTACACAAGTTGCTACTGTATAGTCGCAGTACTACACAAGTTGCTACTGTATAGTCGCAGTACTACACAAGTTGCTACTCTATAGTCGCAGTACTACACAAGTTGCTACTGTATAGTCGCAGTACTACACAAGTTGCTACTCTATAGTCGCAGTACTACACAAGTTGCTAGTCCATAGTCGCAGTACTACACAAGTTGCTACTCTATAGTCGCAGTACTACACAAGTTGCTACTCTATAGTCGCAGTACTACACAAGTTGCTACTGTATCAGTCTCGTCGTAGGCGCTGTGCCATACGGTCACTTTCGTTACCCCACCTATTGCGTTCGACCACTTTTCCAGCGTTTCTCAAAGATATTATATTCCGAGTTGTGAATACGGTACAGAATTATCGAGTTAATTATGAATTCACACAAGTGTGGCGCCTGCGAGGAAACACTTACCGATGGGGCCCACTGCACTATTTGTAACCAACAGCTACACTTCCACTGTGCTGGGATAACGGAGGCTGGTTACCGGAAGCTGGGTGACAGGAAACTTGCGTGGCGTTGCAGCAGATGTAAAATAGCTGCCGTTTCGCAACCTCAGGTGTTAACTACCACTACTCAACCCCCAGGGTCGCCGAGACTGGAATCAGAGTCAGTTATCCTGAGTGAGATAAGGGCACTCGCTGCAAAACTAGCTCCTCTAGATTCTTTAAAAGAAGAGATAACTGCGCTTCGTACGGAATTTGCTGATCTAAAGTCATCAGTAAGTGAGACAAATAAGGAGTTAAAGGAGTTCAATGGCAAAATTATAGCCATGGAAGCACGCCTTGTACACGTCGAGAAGGTCCAGGAACAGGTGGACATCCTTCGAGCCTGTCTGGATAAGTTAGAAGAAGATAACAGCGCTACAGAGCAATGGACTCGATTGAACAATATCGAAATAAAAGGTCTACCACAGAATAGCCACGAGAATCTATTTGAAATCATCAGCAAAATTGGCGCTAAAATTGATTATCCCGTGTCCAAGACCCAGATAAATTTTATAACTAGGGTACCAACCCGGGAAAAAGATCATACGAAACCTCTCATAGTGAGTTTCGTCAACCGTTACGTGAAGGAGGACTTCATTGCAGCTGCGAGACTACATTCCAAGAGTGTTCCTTTAACTACTGGGCAAATAAACCTGCCTGGAAACCAACGTATTTACGTCAACGACCACCTGACACTACAGAACAAGGCATTGCTGTCAAAGGCTAAAAAAGCGGCTGCAGAAACGGATTTTCGATACGTCTGGGTCAAGCACTCCAAAATACACGCGAGGAAGGACGACACGTTTCCTACAATAGTGTTAAAATCCGAAAAAGACCTCATAAAAATAAAATAAAACTGTGTCAATACCGATTTAATAAACCTATAAATACAAACAAAATGTCTAAGTCTAGTCATGCAAGATCAAACATTAAAAATAAGTTTGAGAACCGTGTGCCGGTGAGTGCTACCAGCGTATTCCACCAATTACTGTGTCGCTCAACAGTGCTATGTAAGTTTATTTCTAAATATCATTATCACGTTGTTTGTCGTCGACGTGCCATTTTAGTCCTTATTGTCATTACGTTACAGTGCAATTCTAATTACTTAACCTTCTCAGTTGTGACTTACCGGGCCCGTGTCGTTTCTATTGTTCCATTATTTGCGAATATTTCAAGGTACCGTGTTTTAACTTACTGTGCATCACTGTGCCTTGAAGATTCCTACCAGATTTTGTCTTCTACCTTCATCATAGTTTATTATTGTTCGCATTTTGCGTATTCGATTCTGATAAACGATTTACTAAATTCACTATCAAATATTGTTAATATTGTTGCTGTTAAGCTTAAAAATGATTAATATATATTACCAGAACGTACGAGGTCTGCGCTCAAAAACAAACAGTTTATATCGTAACGTGTGCTTGAATTCCTATGATGTTATTATATTTACGGAAACATGGTTAGTGGATAGTATTAGTAACAGTGAGTTGTTTGATGGACGGTATCTTGTCTGGAGGCGGGACCGGGACTACTGTCGAACAGCACAGACACGGGGAGGCGGAGTGTTGATCGCGGTGAGGAGTGATCTGACCGTTGTGGAAAGATGTGACTGGCGTACCTCCGCCGAGGATATATGGGTGTCCATCGTTCTGAAGCGATCTAGACCAGCGGTAAGTTACAACATTAATATTTGCGGCCTGTATTTGTGCAAAGAAAATATAGGTAACTCGTACTTAACTCAATTACAAAACTTTCACCACAAACTTAACAACTTAGTATCCACCCACCCTTTAGATTCATTTATAATAACAGGGGATTTTAACTTCGGTGGCGATGTGGAATGGCAACAGTCTGTCGATAGTGCTGGACTATGTCCTGAGAATGTGTCCATTCGATGTATTTTGGATTTCTTTGACACAATAAATGCGTGTAACTTGTCCCAGTTCAATAGTGAGCGTAACGTCAACGGTAGATTATTAGATCTTGTTTTCTCAAATGGCGCAATAAAAGTGAATAATTGTGATGACCCTCTGGCGGTGCCTGTTGATGTTCACCACAAACCGTTGATTATTAACGCCGATTTCGTTGAAGTTCATAAACTCAATGAAAAACCTAGAACAAAGTACATATTTCATCGAGGCGATTACCCTGCAATTACATCTGCACTAGATCTTATTGACTGGAATATGTTGTTGTCTGCTGGGTCCCTGGACCAAGCCCTCGGCCTTTTCTATACCAAGCTATACGAGCTCAGAGACTTGTACATTCCCGTAAAACCACTTAAAAAATCAACACACCCTCCCTGGTACACTTGTGCTTTAATAAAAATAATAAAAGAAAAACACAAATACCATAGCAAATACAAAACTTACGGCAACTTATCCGATTACCACTCTTTCTCTCTCTTGCGAAATCGAGCTAAGGAATTAGAGGCGGTTTGTTTTGATTCGTATATGGAAAAAATAGAATCCTCAATCGCCAAAAATCCTAAGTGTTTTTGGTCGTATATTAAAAGTAAGAGAAGTGGTAATACATTACCTAACGTATTATACTACATGGACTCGTCTGCGGACACAGGCGAAGGTATCACTGAGCTTTTTTCATCTTTCTTTCAGTCTACTTTTCAAGAACCAGACTCAGAATCTGGAGATCTAGATGTTAATATTGACATTCACTCTGTTAATTCGGTAAACCTAAGTACGGTCAGCGTGTGTCCGGAGACGGTCTTCAACCTACTTAAAGGTTTGGACCCATCTAAATCTGGTGGGCCAGATTTGATACCTCCAGTCTTCATAATTAATTGTGCAAAGAGTTTGCTGGCTCCAGTCTGTTTGCTGTTTGAGCGGTCCTTGAGAGAGGGTATCGTTCCGAAGATGTGGAAATCGGCATTTATTACACCAATTTTCAAAAAGGGTGATAAATCTAAAATTGAAAACTACCGCCCCATATCTAAATTATGTCTTTTTTCTAAAGTTCTTGAACGAGTAGTACACACGGAAGTTTATTCAGCTTTGCAACGCCATTTTGGCGACGAACAACATGGTTTCCTCAGAAAACGGTCAACTGCCTCCAACCTGATACTATCCAATGAATTTATAACCTCTGGGATGGAAAAACGATGCCAGGTTGACGCGATATACACGGACTACAGCAAATGTTTTGACCGTATAGATCATCGGGTGCTTCTTCAGAAGCTACATTCCGCAGGAATTCATGGTGATCTTTTCCGGTGGTTCTCGTCATATATAGATAATCGATCGCAGGCTGTGGTACTGTGTGGATACACGTCTGGTTGGAAATCTGTCCCATCTGGAGTGCCCCAAGGCTCAATATTAGGACCGTTATTGTTTACAATATTTATTTTAGACATCAAAAACTGCTTTAAAAACTCACACATTCTACTATACGCAGACGACATGAAGGTCCTAAAAACCATACACACATTATCTGATACTGAGCTACTTCAGTCAGATCTTGACAGATTTGTGCAATATTGTAAAATAAACAAATTGCAACTAAATGTATCCAAATGTTTTCACGTAATATTTACTCGCCAGAAATCTATTATCGGCCCCGGGTATAAACTAGATGGTACTTTTATAAGTAAGGAAACCAGTATCAGAGATCTTGGTGTGGTACACGACAGCAAGCTACTTTTTGATGATCACATAGAAACAGTTGTCAACAAGGCGTTTAAAGCCTTGGGCTTCATTATCAGAGCTTGTTCTAACTTTCGTTCCCTTAAACCATTAAAAGTTCTGTATTGTTCTCTAGTACGTAGTCACCTTGAGTACGCTTCCCAAATATGGAACCCTCAATATGAGATCTACAAATCGCGTATTGAGTCGGTTCAGAGGAAATTTTTGCGATACTTGGACTTCAAGGCTAAGCAATTCTCAGTCGACTATGAACACCGCTGTAAGCGATATCATTTCTTACCGTTAGAAGTAAGACGTAATATCAGTGATATTTGTTTTTTAGTGAACATTGCAAACGGCTCGGTTGATTCTCCCGAACTACTCAGCAAAATTCTTCTTCGCACTAACCTTAACAACTTAAGAAAGCGGCCACTACTGCAAGTACCATTCGCATCGACAAGTATAGGCGCAACGCCTACTGCATACGTAGTGCCATTGCCTTCAACAGTTTGCCATCACACCTGGAAATCGATTTGTTTTGCACCAGCGCACACAAAATCAGAAAGATTTTAAATAAGGACTATTTTGGTGACAACCACAGATAGCTTTTAGTTCTAATTTTGGTATTGCATGACTTGACATAAGACGACTTAACTTTACTTACATAATATAAGTTTTTCTTTTTTTTAAAGTGACATGGTCACTGTTATTATTGTACTTTACTTTCTCGTTGTTATCTTTTCTTTTTGTACACCTGGTATGTACTTTAAATTATTCAAATCGCTGATTGGTCAACGCAAGTAACTTGTAACTACTTAGTTTTATATATGTGGAAGCTTGTAATTAGCAAATGTCCCTACTTATGCATGATATTTATAACTGTTATTAGTCTGTAAGCTTTCTTTAAAATTAAATAAATAAATAAATAAATAAATAGTCGCAGTACTACACAAGTTGCTACTGTATAGTCGCAGTACTACACAAGTTGCTACTCTATAGTCGCAGTACTACACAAGTTGCTACTGTATAGTCGCAGTACTACACAAGTTGCTACTCTATAGTCGCAGTACTACACAAGTTGCTAGTCCATAGTCGCAGTACTACACAAGTTGCTACTCTATAGTCGCAGTACTACACAAGTTGCTACTCTATAGTCGCAGTACTACACAAGTTGCTACTGTATAGTCGCAGTACTACACAAGTTGCTACTCTATAGTCGCAGTACTACGGAAGTTGCTACTGTATAGTCGCAGTACTACACAAGTTGCTACTCTATAGTCGCAGTACTACACAAGTTGCTACTGTATAGTCGCAGTACTACACAAGTTGCTACTCTATAGTCGCAGTACTACGGAAGTTGCTACTGTATAGTCGCAGTACAACACAAGTTGCTACTCTATAGTCGCAGTACTACGGAAGTTGCTACTGTATAGTCGCAGTACTACACAAGTTGCTAGTCTATAGTCGCAGTACTACACAAGTTGCTACTGTATAGTCGCAGTACTACACAAGTTGCTACTCTATAGTCGCAGTACTACACAAGTTGCTACTGTATAGTCGCAGTACTACACAAGTTGCTACTGTATAGTCGCAGTACTACACAAGTTGCTACTCTATAGTCGCAGTACTACACAAGTTGCTAGTCCATAGTCGCAGTACTACACAAGTTGCTACTCTATAGTCGCAGTACTACACAAGTTGCTACTCTATAGTCGCAGTACTACACAAGTTGCTACTCTATAGTCGCAGTACTACGGAAGTTGCTACTGTATAGTCGCAGTACTACACAAGTTGCTACTGTATAGTCGCAGTACAACACAAGTTGCTACTCTATAGTCGCAGTACTACGGAAGTTGCTACTGTATAGTCGCAGTACTACACAAGTTGCTACTCTATAGTCGCAGTACTACGGAAGTTGCTACTGTATAGTCGCAGTACTACACAAGTTGCTACTCTATAGTCGCAGTACTACGGAAGTTGCTACTGTATAGTCGCAGTACTACACAAGTTGCTACTGTATAGTCGCAGTACTACACAAGTTGCTACTCTATAGTCGCAGTACTACGGAAGTTGCTACTGTATAGTCGCAGTACTACACAAGTTGCTACTCTATAGTCGCAGTACTACGGAAGTTGCTACTGTATAGTCGCAGTACTACACAAGTTGCTACTCTATAGTCGCAGTACTACACAAGTTGCTACTGTATAGTCGCAGTACTACACAAGTGGCTACTGTATAGTCGCAGTACTACACAAGTTGCTACTCTATAGTCGCAGTACTACACAAGTTGCTACTGTATAGTCGCAGTACAACACAAGTTGCTACTCTATAGTCGCAGTACTACGGAAGTTGCTACTGTATAGTCGCAGTACTACACAAGTTGCTAGTCCATAGTCGCAGTACTACACAAGTTGCTACTCTATAGTCGCAGTACTACACAAGTTGCTACTCTATAGTCGCAGTACTACACAAGTTGCTACTGTATAGTCGCAGTACTACACAAGTTGCTACTCTATAGTCGCAGTACTACGGAAGTTGCTACTGTATAGTCGCAGTACTACACAAGTTGCTACTCTATAGTCGCAGTACTACACAAGTTGCTACTGTATAGTCGCAGTACTACACAAGTTGCTACTCTATAGTCGCAGTACTACACAAGTTGCTACTGTATAGTCGCAGTACTACACAAGTTGCTACTCTATAGTCGCAGTACTACACAAGTTGCTAGTCCATAGTCGCAGTACTGCACAAGTTGCTAGTCTATAGTCGCAGTACTACACAAGTTGCTACTGTATAGTCGCAGTACTACACAAGTTGCTACTGTATAGTCGCAGTACTACACAAGTTGCTAGTCCATAGTCGCAGTACTACACAAGTTGCTACTCTATAGTCGCAGTACTACACAAGTTGCTACTCTATAGTCGCAGTACTACACAAGTTGCTACTCTATAGTCGCAGTACTACACAAGTTGCTAGTCCATAGTCGCAGTACTACACAAGTTGCTACTCTATAGTCGCAGTACTACACAAGTTGCTACTCTATAGTCGCAGTACTACACAAGTTGCTACTCTATAGTCGCAGTACTACACAAGTTGCTAGTCTATAGTCGCAGTACTACACAAGTTGCTACTCTATAGTCGTAGTACTACGCAAGTTGCTACTCTATAGTCGCAGTACTACACAAGTTGCTACTCTATAGTCGCAGTACTACACAAGTTGCTAGTCTATAGTCGCAGTACTACACAAATTGCTACTCTATAGTCGCAGTACTACACAAGTTGCTACTCTATAGTAGCAGTACTACACAAGTTGCTACTGTATAGTCGCAGTACTACACCAGTTGCTACTGTATAGTCGCAGTACTACACAAGTTGCTACTCTATAGTCGCAGTACTACACAAGTTGCTACTGTATAGTCGCAGTACTACACAAGTTGCTACTGTATAGTCGCAGTACTACACCAGTTGCTACTGTATAGTCGCAGTACTACACAAGTTGCTACTCTATAGTCGCAGTACTACACAAGTTGCTACTGTATAGTCGCAGTACTACACAAGTTGCTACTGTATAGTCGCAGTACTACACAAGTTGCTACTCTATAGTCGCAGTACTACGGAAGTTGCTACTGTATAGTCGCAGTACTACACAAGTTGCTACTGTATAGTCGCAGTACTACGGAAGTTGCTACTGTATAGTCGCAGTACTACACAAGTTGCTACTCTATAGTCGCAGTACTACACAAGTTGCTACTGTATAGTCGCAGTACTACACAAGTTGCTACTGTATAGTCGCAGTACTACACAAGTTGCTACTCTATAGTCGCAGTACTACACAAGTTGCTAGTCTATAGTCGCAGTACTACACAAATTGCTACTCTATAGTCGCAGTACTACACAAGTTGCTACTCTATAGTAGCAGTACTACACAAGTTGCTACTCTATAGTCGTAGTACTACGCAAGTTGCTACTCTATAGTCGCAGTACTACACAAGTTGCTACTCTATAGTCGCAGTACTACACAAGTTGCTAGTCTATAGTCGCAGTACTACACAAATTGCTACTCTATAGTCGCAGTACTACACAAGTTGCTACTCTATAGTAGCAGTACTACACAAGTTGCTACTGTATAGTCGCAGTACTACACCAGTTGCTACTGTATAGTCGCAGTACTACACAAGTTGCTACTCTATAGTCGCAGTACTACACAAGTTGCTACTGTATAGTCGCAGTACTACACAAGTTGCTACTGTATAGTCGCAGTACTACGGAAGTTGCTACTGTATAGTCGCAGTACTACACAAGTTGCTACTCTATAGTCGCAGTACTACACAAGTTGCTACTGTATAGTCGCAGTACTACGGAAGTTGCTACTGTATAGTCGCAGTACTACACAAGTTGCTACTCTATAGTCGCAGTACTACACAAGTTGCTACTGTATAGTCGCAGTACTACACAAGTTGCTACTGTATAGTCGCAGTACTACACAAGTTGCTACTCTATAGTCGCAGTACTACACAAGTTGCTACTGTATAGTCGCAGTACTACACAAGTTGCTACTCTATAGTCGCAGTACTACGGAAGTTGCTACTGTATAGTCGCAGTACTACACAAGTTGCTACTCTATAGTCGCAGTACTACACAAGTTGCTACTCTATAGTCGCAGTACTACACAAGTTGCTACTCTATAGTCGCAGTACTACACAAGTTGCTACTCTATAGTCGCAGTACTACGGAAGTTGCTACTCTATAGTCGCAGTACTATGGAAGTTGCTACTGTATAGTCGCAGTACTACACAAGTTGCTACTCTATAGTCGCAGTACTACACAAGTTGCTACTGTATAGTCGCAGTACTACACAAGTTGCTACTGTATAGTCGCAGTACTACACAAGTTGCTACTCTATAGTCGCAGTACTACACAAGTTGCTACTGTATAGTCGCAGTACTACACAAGTTGCTACTGTATAGTCGCAGTACAACACAAGTTGCTACTCTATAGTCGCAGTACTACGGAAGTTGCTACTGTATAGTCGCAGTACTACACAAGTTGCTACTCTATAGTCGCAGTACTACACAAGTTGCTACTGTATAGTCGCAGTACTACACAAGTTGCTACTGTATAGTCGAAGTACTACACAAGTTGCTAGTCCATAGTCGCAGTACTACACAAGTTGCTACTCTATAGTCGCAGTACTACACAAGTTGCTACTCTATAGTCGCAGTACTACACAAGTTGCTACTCTATAGTCGCAGTACTACACAAGTTGCTAGTCTATAGTCGCAGTACTACACAAGTTGCTACTGTATAGTCGCAGTACTACACAAGTTGCTACTCTATAGTCGCAGTACTACACAAGTTGCTACTGTATAGTCGCAGTACTACACAAGTTGCTACTCTATAGTCGCAGTACTACACAAGTTGCTAGTCCATAGTCGCAGTACTACACAAGTTGCTACTCTATAGTCGCAGTACTACACAAGTTGCTACTCTATAGTCGCAGTACTACACAAGTTGCTACTGTATAGTCGCAGTACTACACAAGTTGCTACTGTATAGTCGCAGTACTACACAAGTTGCTACTCTATAGTCGCAGTACTACACAAGTTGCTACTGTATAGTCGCAGTACTACACAAGTTGCTACTCTATAGTCGCAGTACTACACAAGTTGCTACTCTATAGTCGCAGTACTACACAAGTTGCTACTCTATAATCGCAGTACTACACAAGTTGCTACTCTATAGTCGCAGTACTACACAAGTTGCTACTGTATAGTCGCAGTACTACACAAGTTGCTACTGTATAGTCGCAGTACTACACAAGTTGCTACTCTATAGTCGCAGTACTACACAAGTTGCTACTGTATAGTCGCAGTACTACGGAAGTTGCTACTGTATAGTCGCAGTACTACACAAGTTGCTACTGTATAGTCGCAGTACTACACAAGTTGCTACTGTATAGTCGCAGTACTACACAAGTTGCTACTCTATAGTCGCAGTACTACACAAGTTGCTAGTCCATAGTCGCAGTACTACACAAGTTGCTACTCTATAGTCGCAGTACTACACAAGTTGCTACTCTATAGTCGCAGTACTACACAAGTTGCTACTGTATAGTCGCAGTACTACACAAGTTGCTACTCTATAGTCGCAGTACTACACAAGTTGCTACTCTATAGTCGCAGTACTACACAAGTTGCTACTCTATAGTCGCAGTACTACGGAAGTTGCTACTGTATAGTCGCAGTACTACACAAGTTGCTAGTCCATAGTCGCAGTACTACACAAGTTGCTACTCTATAGTCGCAGTACTACACTAGTTGCTACTCTATAGTCGCAGTACTACACAAATTGCTACTCTATAGTCGCAGTACTACACAAGTTGCTACTGTATAGTCGCAGTACTACACAAGTTGCTACTGTATAGTCGCAGTACTACACAAGTTGCTACTCTATAGTCGCAGTACTACACAAGTTGCTACTGTATAGTCGCAGTACTACACAAGTTGCTACT
The DNA here is from genome assembly GCA_948252095.1 of Dicycla oo. NCBI lineage: Eukaryota > Metazoa > Arthropoda > Insecta > Lepidoptera > Noctuidae > Dicycla > Dicycla oo. Next base: position 13,459,078 of record OX411730.1, read on the forward strand.
CTATAGTCGCAGTACTACACAAGTTGCTAGTCCATAGTCGCAGTACTACACAAGTTGCTACTCTATAGTCGCAGTACTACACAAGTTGCTACTCTATAGTCGCAGTACTACACAAGTTGCTACTGTATCAGTCTCGTCGTAGGCGCTGTGCCATACGGTCACTTTCGTTACCCCACCTATTGCGTTCGACCACTTTTCCAGCGTTTCTCAAAGATATTATATTCCGAGTTGTGAATACGGTACAGAATTATCGAGTTAATTATGAATTCACACAAGTGTGGCGCCTGCGAGGAAACACTTACCGATGGGGCCCACTGCACTATTTGTAACCAACAGCTACACTTCCACTGTGCTGGGATAACGGAGGCTGGTTACCGGAAGCTGGGTGACAGGAAACTTGCGTGGCGTTGCAGCAGATGTAAAATAGCTGCCGTTTCGCAACCTCAGGTGTTAACTACCACTACTCAACCCCCAGGGTCGCCGAGACTGGAATCAGAGTCAGTTATCCTGAGTGAGATAAGGGCACTCGCTGCAAAACTAGCTCCTCTAGATTCTTTAAAAGAAGAGATAACTGCGCTTCGTACGGAATTTGCTGATCTAAAGTCATCAGTAAGTGAGACAAATAAGGAGTTAAAGGAGTTCAATGGCAAAATTATAGCCATGGAAGCACGCCTTGTACACGTCGAGAAGGTCCAGGAACAGGTGGACATCCTTCGAGCCTGTCTGGATAAGTTAGAAGAAGATAACAGCGCTACAGAGCAATGGACTCGATTGAACAATATCGAAATAAAAGGTCTACCACAGAATAGCCACGAGAATCTATTTGAAATCATCAGCAAAATTGGCGCTAAAATTGATTATCCCGTGTCCAAGACCCAGATAAATTTTATAACTAGGGTACCAACCCGGGAAAAAGATCATACGAAACCTCTCATAGTGAGTTTCGTCAACCGTTACGTGAAGGAGGACTTCATTGCAGCTGCGAGACTACATTCCAAGAGTGTTCCTTTAACTACTGGGCAAATAAACCTGCCTGGAAACCAACGTATTTACGTCAACGACCACCTGACACTACAGAACAAGGCATTGCTGTCAAAGGCTAAAAAAGCGGCTGCAGAAACGGATTTTCGATACGTCTGGGTCAAGCACTCCAAAATACACGCGAGGAAGGACGACACGTTTCCTACAATAGTGTTAAAATCCGAAAAAGACCTCATAAAAATAAAATAAAACTGTGTCAATACCGATTTAATAAACCTATAAATACAAACAAAATGTCTAAGTCTAGTCATGCAAGATCAAACATTAAAAATAAGTTTGAGAACCGTGTGCCGGTGAGTGCTACCAGCGTATTCCACCAATTACTGTGTCGCTCAACAGTGCTATGTAAGTTTATTTCTAAATATCATTATCACGTTGTTTGTCGTCGACGTGCCATTTTAGTCCTTATTGTCATTACGTTACAGTGCAATTCTAATTACTTAACCTTCTCAGTTGTGACTTACCGGGCCCGTGTCGTTTCTATTGTTCCATTATTTGCGAATATTTCAAGGTACCGTGTTTTAACTTACTGTGCATCACTGTGCCTTGAAGATTCCTACCAGATTTTGTCTTCTACCTTCATCATAGTTTATTATTGTTCGCATTTTGCGTATTCGATTCTGATAAACGATTTACTAAATTCACTATCAAATATTGTTAATATTGTTGCTGTTAAGCTTAAAAATGATTAATATATATTACCAGAACGTACGAGGTCTGCGCTCAAAAACAAACAGTTTATATCGTAACGTGTGCTTGAATTCCTATGATGTTATTATATTTACGGAAACATGGTTAGTGGATAGTATTAGTAACAGTGAGTTGTTTGATGGACGGTATCTTGTCTGGAGGCGGGACCGGGACTACTGTCGAACAGCACAGACACGGGGAGGCGGAGTGTTGATCGCGGTGAGGAGTGATCTGACCGTTGTGGAAAGATGTGACTGGCGTACCTCCGCCGAGGATATATGGGTGTCCATCGTTCTGAAGCGATCTAGACCAGCGGTAAGTTACAACATTAATATTTGCGGCCTGTATTTGTGCAAAGAAAATATAGGTAACTCGTACTTAACTCAATTACAAAACTTTCACCACAAACTTAACAACTTAGTATCCACCCACCCTTTAGATTCATTTATAATAACAGGGGATTTTAACTTCGGTGGCGATGTGGAATGGCAACAGTCTGTCGATAGTGCTGGACTATGTCCTGAGAATGTGTCCATTCGATGTATTTTGGATTTCTTTGACACAATAAATGCGTGTAACTTGTCCCAGTTCAATAGTGAGCGTAACGTCAACGGTAGATTATTAGATCTTGTTTTCTCAAATGGCGCAATAAAAGTGAATAATTGTGATGACCCTCTGGCGGTGCCTGTTGATGTTCACCACAAACCGTTGATTATTAACGCCGATTTCGTTGAAGTTCATAAACTCAATGAAAAACCTAGAACAAAGTACATATTTCATCGAGGCGATTACCCTGCAATTACATCTGCACTAGATCTTATTGACTGGAATATGTTGTTGTCTGCTGGGTCCCTGGACCAAGCCCTCGGCCTTTTCTATACCAAGCTATACGAGCTCAGAGACTTGTACATTCCCGTAAAACCACTTAAAAAATCAACACACCCTCCCTGGTACACTTGTGCTTTAATAAAAATAATAAAAGAAAAACACAAATACCATAGCAAATACAAAACTTACGGCAACTTATCCGATTACCACTCTTTCTCTCTCTTGCGAAATCGAGCTAAGGAATTAGAGGCGGTTTGTTTTGATTCGTATATGGAAAAAATAGAATCCTCAATCGCCAAAAATCCTAAGTGTTTTTGGTCGTATATTAAAAGTAAGAGAAGTGGTAATACATTACCTAACGTATTATACTACATGGACTCGTCTGCGGACACAGGCGAAGGTATCACTGAGCTTTTTTCATCTTTCTTTCAGTCTACTTTTCAAGAACCAGACTCAGAATCTGGAGATCTAGATGTTAATATTGACATTCACTCTGTTAATTCGGTAAACCTAAGTACGGTCAGCGTGTGTCCGGAGACGGTCTTCAACCTACTTAAAGGTTTGGACCCATCTAAATCTGGTGGGCCAGATTTGATACCTCCAGTCTTCATAATTAATTGTGCAAAGAGTTTGCTGGCTCCAGTCTGTTTGCTGTTTGAGCGGTCCTTGAGAGAGGGTATCGTTCCGAAGATGTGGAAATCGGCATTTATTACACCAATTTTCAAAAAGGGTGATAAATCTAAAATTGAAAACTACCGCCCCATATCTAAATTATGTCTTTTTTCTAAAGTTCTTGAACGAGTAGTACACACGGAAGTTTATTCAGCTTTGCAACGCCATTTTGGCGACGAACAACATGGTTTCCTCAGAAAACGGTCAACTGCCTCCAACCTGATACTATCCAATGAATTTATAACCTCTGGGATGGAAAAACGATGCCAGGTTGACGCGATATACACGGACTACAGCAAATGTTTTGACCGTATAGATCATCGGGTGCTTCTTCAGAAGCTACATTCCGCAGGAATTCATGGTGATCTTTTCCGGTGGTTCTCGTCATATATAGATAATCGATCGCAGGCTGTGGTACTGTGTGGATACACGTCTGGTTGGAAATCTGTCCCATCTGGAGTGCCCCAAGGCTCAATATTAGGACCGTTATTGTTTACAATATTTATTTTAGACATCAAAAACTGCTTTAAAAACTCACACATTCTACTATACGCAGACGACATGAAGGTCCTAAAAACCATACACACATTATCTGATACTGAGCTACTTCAGTCAGATCTTGACAGATTTGTGCAATATTGTAAAATAAACAAATTGCAACTAAATGTATCCAAATGTTTTCACGTAATATTTACTCGCCAGAAATCTATTATCGGCCCCGGGTATAAACTAGATGGTACTTTTATAAGTAAGGAAACCAGTATCAGAGATCTTGGTGTGGTACACGACAGCAAGCTACTTTTTGATGATCACATAGAAACAGTTGTCAACAAGGCGTTTAAAGCCTTGGGCTTCATTATCAGAGCTTGTTCTAACTTTCGTTCCCTTAAACCATTAAAAGTTCTGTATTGTTCTCTAGTACGTAGTCACCTTGAGTACGCTTCCCAAATATGGAACCCTCAATATGAGATCTACAAATCGCGTATTGAGTCGGTTCAGAGGAAATTTTTGCGATACTTGGACTTCAAGGCTAAGCAATTCTCAGTCGACTATGAACACCGCTGTAAGCGATATCATTTCTTACCGTTAGAAGTAAGACGTAATATCAGTGATATTTGTTTTTTAGTGAACATTGCAAACGGCTCGGTTGATTCTCCCGAACTACTCAGCAAAATTCTTCTTCGCACTAACCTTAACAACTTAAGAAAGCGGCCACTACTGCAAGTACCATTCGCATCGACAAGTATAGGCGCAACGCCTACTGCATACGTAGTGCCATTGCCTTCAACAGTTTGCCATCACACCTGGAAATCGATTTGTTTTGCACCAGCGCACACAAAATCAGAAAGATTTTAAATAAGGACTATTTTGGTGACAACCACAGATAGCTTTTAGTTCTAATTTTGGTATTGCATGACTTGACATAAGACGACTTAACTTTACTTACATAATATAAGTTTTTCTTTTTTTTAAAGTGACATGGTCACTGTTATTATTGTACTTTACTTTCTCGTTGTTATCTTTTCTTTTTGTACACCTGGTATGTACTTTAAATTATTCAAATCGCTGATTGGTCAACGCAAGTAACTTGTAACTACTTAGTTTTATATATGTGGAAGCTTGTAATTAGCAAATGTCCCTACTTATGCATGATATTTATAACTGTTATTAGTCTGTAAGCTTTCTTTAAAATTAAATAAATAAATAAATAAATAAATAGTCGCAGTACTACACAAGTTGCTACTGTATAGTCGCAGTACTACACAAGTTGCTACTCTATAGTCGCAGTACTACACAAGTTGCTACTGTATAGTCGCAGTACTACACAAGTTGCTACTCTATAGTCGCAGTACTACACAAGTTGCTAGTCCATAGTCGCAGTACTACACAAGTTGCTACTCTATAGTCGCAGTACTACACAAGTTGCTACTCTATAGTCGCAGTACTACACAAGTTGCTACTGTATAGTCGCAGTACTACACAAGTTGCTACTCTATAGTCGCAGTACTACGGAAGTTGCTACTGTATAGTCGCAGTACTACACAAGTTGCTACTCTATAGTCGCAGTACTACACAAGTTGCTACTGTATAGTCGCAGTACTACACAAGTTGCTACTCTATAGTCGCAGTACTACGGAAGTTGCTACTGTATAGTCGCAGTACAACACAAGTTGCTACTCTATAGTCGCAGTACTACGGAAGTTGCTACTGTATAGTCGCAGTACTACACAAGTTGCTAGTCTATAGTCGCAGTACTACACAAGTTGCTACTGTATAGTCGCAGTACTACACAAGTTGCTACTCTATAGTCGCAGTACTACACAAGTTGCTACTGTATAGTCGCAGTACTACACAAGTTGCTACTGTATAGTCGCAGTACTACACAAGTTGCTACTCTATAGTCGCAGTACTACACAAGTTGCTAGTCCATAGTCGCAGTACTACACAAGTTGCTACTCTATAGTCGCAGTACTACACAAGTTGCTACTCTATAGTCGCAGTACTACACAAGTTGCTACTCTATAGTCGCAGTACTACGGAAGTTGCTACTGTATAGTCGCAGTACTACACAAGTTGCTACTGTATAGTCGCAGTACAACACAAGTTGCTACTCTATAGTCGCAGTACTACGGAAGTTGCTACTGTATAGTCGCAGTACTACACAAGTTGCTACTCTATAGTCGCAGTACTACGGAAGTTGCTACTGTATAGTCGCAGTACTACACAAGTTGCTACTCTATAGTCGCAGTACTACGGAAGTTGCTACTGTATAGTCGCAGTACTACACAAGTTGCTACTGTATAGTCGCAGTACTACACAAGTTGCTACTCTATAGTCGCAGTACTACGGAAGTTGCTACTGTATAGTCGCAGTACTACACAAGTTGCTACTCTATAGTCGCAGTACTACGGAAGTTGCTACTGTATAGTCGCAGTACTACACAAGTTGCTACTCTATAGTCGCAGTACTACACAAGTTGCTACTGTATAGTCGCAGTACTACACAAGTGGCTACTGTATAGTCGCAGTACTACACAAGTTGCTACTCTATAGTCGCAGTACTACACAAGTTGCTACTGTATAGTCGCAGTACAACACAAGTTGCTACTCTATAGTCGCAGTACTACGGAAGTTGCTACTGTATAGTCGCAGTACTACACAAGTTGCTAGTCCATAGTCGCAGTACTACACAAGTTGCTACTCTATAGTCGCAGTACTACACAAGTTGCTACTCTATAGTCGCAGTACTACACAAGTTGCTACTGTATAGTCGCAGTACTACACAAGTTGCTACTCTATAGTCGCAGTACTACGGAAGTTGCTACTGTATAGTCGCAGTACTACACAAGTTGCTACTCTATAGTCGCAGTACTACACAAGTTGCTACTGTATAGTCGCAGTACTACACAAGTTGCTACTCTATAGTCGCAGTACTACGGAAGTTGCTACTGTATAGTCGCAGTACAACACAAGTTGCTACTCTATAGTCGCAGTACTACGGAAGTTGCTACTGTATAGTCGCAGTACTACACAAGTTGCTAGTCTATAGTCGCAGTACTACACAAGTTGCTACTGTATAGTCGCAGTACTACACAAGTTGCTACTCTATAGTCGCAGTACTACACAAGTTGCTACTGTATAGTCGCAGTACTACACAAGTTGCTACTGTATAGTCGCAGTACTACACAAGTTGCTACTCTATAGTCGCAGTACTACACAAGTTGCTAGTCCATAGTCGCAGTACTACACAAGTTGCTACTCTATAGTCGCAGTACTACACAAGTTGCTACTCTATAGTCGCAGTACTACACAAGTTGCTACTCTATAGTCGCAGTACTACGGAAGTTGCTACTGTATAGTCGCAGTACTACACAAGTTGCTACTGTATAGTCGCAGTACAACACAAGTTGCTACTCTATAGTCGCAGTACTACGGAAGTTGCTACTGTATAGTCGCAGTACTACACAAGTTGCTACTCTATAGTCGCAGTACTACGGAAGTTGCTACTGTATAGTCGCAGTATTACACAAGTTGCTACTCTATAGTCGCAGTACTACGGAAGTTGCTACTGTATAGTCGCAGTACTACACAAGTTGCTACTGTATAGTCGCAGTACTACACAAGTTGCTACTCTATAGTCGCAGTACTACGGAAGTTGCTACTGTATAGTCGCAGTACTACACAAGTTGCTACTCTATAGTCGCAGTACTACGGAAGTTGCTACTGTATAGTCGCAGTACTACACAAGTTGCTACTCTATAGTCGCAGTACTACACAAGTTGCTACTGTATAGTCGCAGTACTACACAAGTGGCTACTGTATAGTCGCAGTACTACACAAGTTGCTACTCTATAGTCGCAGTACTACACAAGTTGCTACTGTATAGTCGCAGTACAACACAAGTTGCTACTCTATAGTCGCAGTACTACGGAAGTTGCTACTGTATAGTCGCAGTACTACACAAGTTGCTACTCTATAGTCGCAGTACTACACAAGTTGCTAGTCTATAGTCGCAGTACTACACAAATTGCTACTCTATAGTCGCAGTACTACACAAGTTGCTACTCTATAGTCGCAGTACTACACAAGTTGCTACTGTATAGTCGCAGTACTACACAAGTTGCTACTGTATAGTCGCAGTACTACACAAGTTGCTACTCTATAGTCGCAGTACTACACAAGTTGCTACTGTATAGTCGCAGTACTACACAAGTTGCTACTGTATAGTCGCAGTACAACACAAGTTGCTACTCTATAGTCGCAGTACTACACAAGTTGCTACTGTATAGTCGCAGTACTACACAAGTTGCTACTCTATAGTCGCAGTACTACACAAGTTGCTACTGTATAGTCGCAGTACTACACAAGTTGCTACTGTATAGTCGCAGTACAACACAAGTTGCTACTCTATAGTCGCAGTACTACGGAAGTTGCTACTGTATAGTCGCAGTACTACACAAGTTGCTACTGTATAGTCGCAGTACAACACAAGTTGCTACTCTATAGTCGCAGTACTACGGAAGTTGCTACTGTATAGTCGCAGTACTACACAAGTTGCTACTCTATAGTCGCAGTACTACGGAAGTTGCTACTGTATAGTCGCAGTACTACACAAGTTGCTACTCTATAGTCGCAGTACTACGGAAGTTGCTACTGTATAGTCGCAGTACTACACAAGTTGCTACTGTATAGTCGCAGTACTACACAAGTTGCTACTCTATAGTCGCAGTACTACGGAAGTTGCTACTGTATAGTCGCAGTACTACACAAGTTGCTACTCTATAGTCGCAGTACTACGGAAGTTGCTACTGAAAAGTCGCAGTACTACACAAGTTGCTACTCTATAGTCGCAGTACTACACAAGTTGCTACTGTATAGTCGCAGTACTACACAAGTTGCTACTGTATAGTCGCAGTACTACACAAGTTGCTACTCTATAGTCGCAGTACTACACAAGTTGCTACTGTATAGTCGCAGTACAACACAAGTTGCTACTCTATAGTCGCAGTACTACGGAAGTTGCTACTGTATAGTCGCAGTACTACACAAGTTGCTACTCTATAGTCGCAGTACTACACAAGTTGCTAGTCTATAGTCGCAGTACTACACAAATTGCTACTCTATAGTCGCAGTACTACACAAGTTGCTACTCTATAGTCGCAGTACTACACAAGTTGCTACTGTATAGTCGCAGTACTACACAAGTTGCTACTGTATAGTCGCAGTACTACACAAGTTGCTACTCTATAGTCGCAGTACTACACAAGTTGCTACTGTATAGTCGCAGTACTACACAAGTTGCTACTGTATAGTCGCAGTACCACAAGTTGCTACTCTATAGTCGCAGTACTACGGAAGTTGCTACTGTATAGTCGCAGTACTACACAAGTTGCTACTCTATAGTCGCAGTACTACGAAAGTTGCTACTCTATAGTCGCAGTACTACACACGTTGCTACTGTATAGTCGCAGTACTACACAAGTTGCTACTCTATAGTCGCAGTACTACGGAAGTTGCTACTGTATAGTCGCAGTACTACACAAGTTGCTACTCTATAGTCGCAGTACTACGGAAGTTGCTACTGTATAGTCGCAGTACTACACAAGTTGCTACTGTATAGTCGCAGTACTACACAAGTTGCTACTCTATAGTCGCAGTACTACACAAGTTGCTAGTCCATAGTCGCAGTACTACACAAGTTGCTATTCTATAGTCGCAGTACTACACAAGTTGCTACTCTATAGTCGCAGTACTACACAAGTTGCTAGTCCATAGTCGCAGTACTACACAAGTTGCTATTCTATAGTCGCAGTACTACACAAGTTGCTACTCTATAGTCGCAGTACTACACAAGTTGCTACTGTATAGTCGCAGTACTACACAAGTTGCTACTCTATAGTCGCAGTACTACACAAGTTGCTACTGTATAGTCGCAGTACTACACAAGTTGCTACTCTATAGTCGCAGTACTACGGAAGTTGCTACTGTATAGTCGCAGTACTACACAAGTTGCTACTGTATAGTCGCAGTACTACACAAGTTGCTACTGTATAGTCGCAGTACTACACAAGTTGCTACTGTATAGTCGCAGTACTACACAAGTTGCTACTCTATAGTCGCAGTACTACACAAGTTGCTACTGTATAGTCGCAGTACTACACAAGTTGCTACTGTATAGTCGCAGTACTACACAAGTTGCTACTGTATAGTCGCAGTACTACACAAGTTGCTACTCTATAGTCGCAGTACTACGGAAGTTGCTACTGTATAGTCGCAGTACTACACAAGTTGCTACTCTATAGTCGCAGTACTACACAAGTTGCTACTGTATAGTCGCAGTACTACACAAGTTGCTACTCTATAGTCGCAGTACTACGGAAGTTGCTACTGTATAGTCGCAGTACTACACAAGTTGCTACTCTATAGTCGCAGTACTACACAAGTTGCTACTGTATAGTCGCAGTACTACACAAGTTGCTACTGTATAGTCGCAGTACTACACAAGTTGCTATTCTATAGTCGCAGTACTACACAAGTTGCTACTGTATAGTCGCAGTACTACACAAGTTGCTACTGTATAGTCGCAGTACTACACAAGTTGCTACTCTATAGTCGCAGTACTACACAAGTTGCTAGTCCATAGTCGCAGTACTACACAAGTTGCTACTCTATAGTCGCAGTACTACACAAGTTGCTACTGTATAGTCGCAGTACTACACAAGTTGCTACTGTATAGTCGCAGTACTACACAAGTTGCTACTCTATAGTCGCAGTACTACACAAGTTGCTACTGTATAGTCGCAGTACTACACAAGTTGCTACTCTATAGTCGCAGTACTACACAAGTTGCTACTGTATAGTCGCAGTACTACACAAGTTGCTACTCTATAGTCGCAGTACTACGGAAGTTGCTACTGTATAGTCGCAGTACTACACAAGTTGCTACTCTATAGTCGCAGTACTACGGAAGTTGCTACTGTATAGTCGCAGTACTACACAAGTTGCTACTCTATAGTCGCAGTACTACACAAGTTGCTACTGTATAGTCGCAGTACTACACAAGTTGCTACTGTATAGACGCAGTACTACACAAGTTGCTACTCTATAGTCGCAGTACTACACAAGTTGCTACTGTATAGTCGCAGTACTACACAAGTTGCTACTCTATAGTCGCAGTACTACACAAGTTGCTAGTCCATAGTCGCAGTACTACACAAGTTGCTACTCTATAGTCGCAGTACTACACAAGTTGCTACTCTATAGTCGCAGTACTACACAAGTTGCTACTGTATAGTCGCAGTACTACACAAGTTGCTACTGTATAGTCGCAGTACTACACAAGTTGCTACTCTATAGTCGCAGTACTACACAAGTTGCTACTGTATAGTCGCAGTACTACACAAGTTGCTACTGTATAGTCGCAGTACAACACAAGTTGCTACTCTATAGTCGCAGTACTACACAAGTTGCTACTGTATAGTCGCAGTACTACACAAGTTGCTACTCTATAGTCGCAGTACTACACAAGTTGCTACTGTATAGTCGCAGTACTACACAAGTTGCTACTGTATAGTCGCAGTACTACACAAGTTGCTACTGTATAGTCGCAGTACTACACAAGTTGCTACTCTATAGTCGCAGTACTACACAAGTTGCTACTGTATAGTCGCAGTACTACACAAGTTGCTACTCTATAGTCGCAGTACTACACAAGTTGCTAGTCTATAGTCGCAGTACTACACAAATTGCTACTCTATAGTCGCAGTACTACACAAGTTGCTACTCTATAGTCGCAGTACTACACAAGTTGCTACTGTATAGTCGCAGTACTACACAAGTTGCTACTGTATAGTCGCAGTACTACACAAGTTGCTACTCTATAGTCGCAGTACTACACAAGTTGCTACTGTATAGTCGCAGTACTACACAAGTTGCTACTGTATAGTCGCAGTACCACAAGTTGCTACTCTATAGTCGCAGTACTACGGAAGTTGCTACTGTATAGTCGCAGTACTACACAAGTTGCTACTCTATAGTCGCAGTACTACGAAAGTTGCTACTCTATAGTCGCAGTACTACACACGTTGCTACTGTATAGTCGCAGTACTACACAAGTTGCTACTCTATAGTCGCAGTACTACGGAAGTTGCTACTGTATAGTCGCAGTACTACACAAGTTGCTACTCTATAGTCGCAGTACTACGGAAGTTGCTACTGTATAGTCGCAGTACTACACAAGTTGCTACTGTATAGTCGCAGTACTACACAAGTTGCTACTCTATAGTCGCAGTACTACACAAGTTGCTAGTCCATAGTCGCAGTACTACACAAGTTGCTATTCTATAGTCGCAGTACTACACAAGTTGCTACTCTATAGTCGCAGTACTACACAAGTTGCTAGTCCATAGTCGCAGTACTACACAAGTTGCTATTCTATAGTCGCAGTACTACACAAGTTGCTACTCTATAGTCGCAGTACTACACAAGTTGCTACTGTATAGTCGCAGTACTACACAAGTTGCTACTCTATAGTCGCAGTACTACACAAGTTGCTACTGTATAGTCGCAGTACTACACAAGTTGCTACTCTATAGTCGCAGTACTACGGAAGTTGCTACTGTATAGTCGCAGTACTACACAAGTTGCTACTGTATAGTCGCAGTACTACACAAGTTGCTACTGTATAGTCGCAGTACTACACAAGTTGCTACTGTATAGTCGCAGTACTACACAAGTTGCTACTCTATAGTCGCAGTACTACACAAGTTGCTACTGTATAGTCGCAGTACTACACAAGTTGCTACTGTATAGTCGCAGTACTACACAAGTTGCTACTGTATAGTCGCAGTACTACACAAGTTGCTACTCTATAGTCGCAGTACTACGGAAGTTGCTACTGTATAGTCGCAGTACTACACAAGTTGCTACTCTATAGTCGCAGTACTACACAAGTTGCTACTGTATAGTCGCAGTACTACACAAGTTGCTACTCTATAGTCGCAGTACTACGGAAGTTGCTACTGTATAGTCGCAGTACTACACAAGTTGCTACTCTATAGTCGCAGTACTACACAAGTTGCTACTGTATAGTCGCAGTACTACACAAGTTGCTACTGTATAGTCGCAGTACTACACAAGTTGCTATTCTATAGTCGCAGTACTACACAAGTTGCTACTGTATAGTCGCAGTACTACACAAGTTGCTACTGTATAGTCGCAGTACTACACAAGTTGCTACTCTATAGTCGCAGTACTACACAAGTTGCTAGTCCATAGTCGCAGTACTACACAAGTTGCTACTCTATAGTCGCAGTACTACACAAGTTGCTACTGTATAGTCGCAGTACTACACAAGTTGCTACTGTATAGTCGCAGTACTACACAAGTTGCTACTCTATAGTCGCAGTACTACACAAGTTGCTACTGTATAGTCGCAGTACTACACAAGTTGCTACTCTATAGTCGCAGTACTACACAAGTTGCTACTGTATAGTCGCAGTACTACACAAGTTGCTACTCTATAGTCGCAGTACTACGGAAGTTGCTACTGTATAGTCGCAGTACTACACAAGTTGCTACTCTATAGTCGCAGTACTACGGAAGTTGCTACTGTATAGTCGCAGTACTACACAAGTTGCTACTCTATAGTCGCAGTACTACACAAGTTGCTACTGTATAGTCGCAGTACTACACAAGTTGCTACTGTATAGACGCAGTACTACACAAGTTGCTACTCTATAGTCGCAGTACTACACAAGTTGCTACTGTATAGTCGCAGTACTACACAAGTTGCTACTCTATAGTCGCAGTACTACACAAGTTGCTAGTCCATAGTCGCAGTACTACACAAGTTGCTACTCTATAGTCGCAGTACTACACAAGTTGCTACTCTATAGTCGCAGTACTACACAAGTTGCTACTGTATAGTCGCAGTACTACACAAGTTGCTACTGTATAGTCGCAGTACTACACAAGTTGCTACTCTATAGTCGCAGTACTACACAAGTTGCTACTGTATAGTCGCAGTACTACACAAGTTGCTACTGTATAGTCGCAGTACAACACAAGTTGCTACTCTATAGTCGCAGTACTACACAAGTTGCTACTGTATAGTCGCAGTACTACACAAGTTGCTACTCTATAGTCGCAGTACTACACAAGTTGCTACTGTATAGTCGCAGTACTACACAAGTTGCTACTGTATAGTCGCAGTACTACACAAGTTGCTACTGTATAGTCGCAGTACTACACAAGTTGCTACTCTATAGTCGCAGTACTACACAAGTTGCTACTGTATAGTCGCAGTACTACACAAGTTGCTACTCTATAGTCGCAGTACTACACAAGTTGCTAGTCCATAGTCGCAGTACTACACAAGTTGCTACTCTATAGTCGCAGTACTACACAAGTTGCTACTCTATAGTCGCAGTACTACACAAGTTGCTACTGTATAGTCGCAGTACTACACAAGTTGCTACTGTATAGTCGCAGTACTACACAAGTTGCTACTCTATAGTCGCAGTACTACACAAGTTGCTACTGTATAGTCGCAGTACTACACAAGTTGCTACTGTATAGTCGCAGTACAACACAAGTTGCTACTGTATAGTCGCAGTACTACACAAGTTGCTACTGTATAGTCGCAGTACTACACAAGTTGCTACTCTATAGTCGCAGTACTACACAAGTTGCTACTGTATAGTCGCAGTACTACACAAGTTGCTACTGTATAGTCGCAGTACAACACAAGTTGCTACTCTATAGTCGCAGTACTACACAAGTTGCTAGTCCATAGTCGCAGTACTACACAAGTTGCTACTCTATAGTCGCAGTACTACACAAGTTGCTTCTCTATAGTCGCAGTACTACACAAGTTGCTACTGTATAGTCGCAGTACTACACAAGTTGCTACTGTATAGTCGCAGTACTACACAAGTTGCTACTCTATAGTCGCAGTACTACACAAGTTGCTACTGTATAGTCGCAGTACTACACAAGTTGCTACTGTATAGTCGCAGTACAACACAAGTTGCTACTCTATAGTCGCAGTACTACACAAGTTGCTACTGTATAGTCGCAGTACTACACAAGTTGCTACTCTATAGTCGCAGTACTACACAAGTTGCTACTGTATAGTCGCAGTACTACACAAGTTGCTACTGTATAGTCGCAGTACAACACAAGTTGCTACTCTATAGTCGCAGTACTACACAAGTTGCTAGTCCATAGTCGCAGTACTACACAAGTTGCTACTCTATAGTCGCAGTACTACACAAGTTGCTACTCTATAGTCGCAGTACTACACAAGTTGCTACTGTATAGTCGCAGTACTACACAAGTTGCTACTGTATAGTCGCAGTACTACACAAGTTGCTACTCTATAGTCGCAGTACTACACAAGTTGCTACTGTATAGTCGCAGTACTACACAAGTTGCTACTGTATAGTCGCAGTACAACACAAGTTGCTACTCTATAGTCGCAGTACTACACAAGTTGCTACTGTATAGTCGCAGTACTACACAAGTTGCTACTCTATAGTCGCAGTACTACACAAGTTGCTACTGTATAGTCGCAGTACTACACAAGTTGCTACTCTATAGTCGCAGTACTACACAAGTTGCTAGTCCATAGTCGCAGTACTACACAAGTTGCTACTCTATAGTCGCAGTACTACACAAGTTGCTACTCTATAGTCGCAGTACTACACAAGTTGCTACTGTATAGTCGCAGTACTACACAAGTTGCTACTGTATAGTCGCAGTACTACACAAGTTGCTACTCTATAGTCGCAGTACTACACAAGTTGCTACTGTATAGTCGCAGTACTACACAAGTTGCTACTGTATAGTCGCAGTACAACACAAGTTGCTACTCTATAGTCGCAGTACTACACAAGTTGCTACTGTATAGTCGCAGTACTACACAAGTTGCTACTCTATAGTCGCAGTACTACACAAGTTGCTACTGTATAGTCGCAGTACTACACAAGTTGCTACTGTATAGTCGCAGTACTACACAAGTTGCTACTGTATAGTCGCAGTACTACACAAGTTGCTACTCTATAGTCGCAGTACTACACAAGTTGCTACTGTATAGTCGCAGTACTACACAAGTTGCTACTCTATAGTCGCAGTACTACACAAGTTGCTAGTCCATAGTCGCAGTACTACACAAGTTGCTACTCTATAGTCGCAGTACTACACAAGTTGCTACTCTATAGTCGCAGTACTACACAAGTTGCTACTGTATAGTCGCAGTACTACACAAGTTGCTACTGTATAGTCGCAGTACTACACAAGTTGCTACTCTATAGTCGCAGTACTACACAAGTTGCTACTGTATAGTCGCAGTACTACACAAGTTGCTACTGTATAGTCGCAGTACAACACAAGTTGCTACTGTATAGTCGCAGTACTACACAAGTTGCTACTGTATAGTCGCAGTACTACACAAGTTGCTACTCTATAGTCGCAGTACTACACAAGTTGCTACTGTATAGTCGCAGTACTACACAAGTTGCTACTGTATAGTCGCAGTACAACACAAGTTGCTACTCTATAGTCGCAGTACTACACAAGTTGCTAGTCCATAGTCGCAGTACTACACAAGTTGCTACTCTATAGTCGCAGTACTACACAAGTTGCTTCTCTATAGTCGCAGTACTACACAAGTTGCTACTGTATAGTCGCAGTACTACACAAGTTGCTACTGTATAGTCGCAGTACTACACAAGTTGCTACTCTATAGTCGCAGTACTACACAAGTTGCTACTGTATAGTCGCAGTACTACACAAGTTGCTACTGTATAGTCGCAGTACAACACAAGTTGCTACTCTATAGTCGCAGTACTACACAAGTTGCTACTGTATAGTCGCAGTACTACACAAGTTGCTACTCTATAGTCGCAGTACTACACAAGTTGCTACTGTATAGTCGCAGTACTACACAAGTTGCTACTGTATAGTCGCAGTACAACACAAGTTGCTACTCTATAGTCGCAGTACTACACAAGTTGCTAGTCCATAGTCGCAGTACTACACAAGTTGCTACTCTATAGTCGCAGTACTACACAAGTTGCTACTCTATAGTCGCAGTACTACACAAGTTGCTACTGTATAGTCGCAGTACTACACAAGTTGCTACTGTATAGTCGCAGTACTACACAAGTTGCTACTCTATAGTCGCAGTACTACACAAGTTGCTACTGTATAGTCGCAGTACTACACAAGTTGCTACTGTATAGTCGCAGTACAACACAAGTTGCTACTCTATAGTCGCAGTACTACACAAGTTGCTACTGTATAGTCGCAGTACTACACAAGTTGCTACTCTATAGTCGCAGTACTACACAAGTTGCTACTGTATAGTCGCAGTACTACACAAGTTGCTACTGTATAGTCGCAGTACTACACAAGTTGCTACTGTATAGTCGCAGTACTACACAAGTTGCTACTCTATAGTCGCAGTACTACACAAGTTGCTAGTCCATAGTCGCAGTACTACACAAGTTGCTACTCTATAGTCGCAGTACTACACAAGTTGCTACTCTATAGTCGCAGTACTACACAAGTTGCTACTGTATAGTCGCAGTACTACACAAGTTGCTACTGTATAGTCGCAGTACTACACAAGTTGCTACTCTATAGTCGCAGTACTACACAAGTTGCTACTGTATAGTCGCAGTACTACACAAGTTGCTACTGTATAGTCGCAGTACAACACAAGTTGCTACTCTATAGTCGCAGTACTACACAAGTTGCTAGTCCATAGTCGCAGTACTACACAAGTTGCTACTCTATAGTCGCAGTACTACACAAGTTGCTACTCTATAGTCGCAGTACTACACAAGTTGCTACTGTATAGTCGCAGTACTACACAAGTTGCTACTGTATAGTCGCAGTACTACACAAGTTGCTACTCTATAGTCGCAGTACTACACAAGTTGCTACTGTATAGTCGCAGTACTACACAAGTTGCTACTGTATAGTCGCAGTACAACACAAGTTGCTACTCTATAGTCGCAGTTCTACACAAGTTGCTACTGTATAGTCGCAGTACTACACAAGTTGCTACTCTATAGTCGCAGTACTACACAAGTTGCTACTGTATAGTCGCAGTACTACACAAGTTGCTACTGTATAGTCGCAGTACTACACAAGTTGCTACTGTATAGTCGCAGTACTACACAAGTTGCTACTCAATAAATCAAAATCAAAATCAAAATCAAAATCAAAAGTCATTTATTCAAACTAGGCTGAGAATCAGCACTTTTTGAACGTCAAAATTACATAAGACAGTCCCCCAAAAACGCCCGCCCTTCACCACTTCCTAGTGCTTTAGCTGGGGAGAAGAAGTGGCGCAACAAACTCCCCAGCAGCACAGCTGTCTGTTCAGTTAAAAAAATGATTCTATATAATACTGCGCATAATAATTTAGGTACATTACGCAACACAAAACATTAAATTAAATTATTTGCTATAAGTAAGCTAGCACACGCCAATATACCAGAAAAAAAAAAAACGAAAACAATACTCAAGCAGAAACAAAATACAAAACTAAAAACGTAAGCAGAACTTTATACCTAAATAAAAGCCTCCAGTAATAAAGGGCGTGCCCACTTACATATAGCCGTACATGTAGTCGTAACTCACAAGTCACAGATAGGGATAAACTAGGACCATCGAAGTAAAATCAACAACGAGTTAAATTACTAATAACAAAACAAAACCAAGGTCAGCAAGACGACCTGTCACCACAAGCAGCACCCGTTCACGAGTATAACGCAAAGATCAGCCATTACCCCCCTCGCCATATTTGAGGGAAGGAGACAACCCGACCCCCGACGCTACCGCAAGCAGTGACATCTAAGGGAGCATGACGAACTTGCTGCCGGTTGCTCGGGCAAGAAAAACTATGATCAATTGTCGAGGTCACTAGCTAACCACATATTGCAATACCACTCATAAAAAATAAATAAACATTGAAATGAGTAGATTATGTCAATAATAAATAAAAATAAAATTAAAATAAATTGACCTTGAGAGTCAAAGAAAATAAATAATTATATGAACTCATATAACCTGTCAGTAGCTATGCTAATTCTGGAGAAAGAACATAAACATTGTCTTAAGCTAAACACAGCGACCAACTATTCTTATCGTTTAAGTAATCGTTGATAGAATAGTATGCCTTTGAACAAAGGTTAGATTTTACTTTAGCTTTGAACGCATTAAAGGGCAAATCTAGCAAAGAAGAGGGTAGCTTGTTATAAAAAGTTATACCAAGCCCAACAAATGAGTTATGAACCTTATGAAGCCGGTGAAATGGAGCACGTAATTTGTCCTTATTTCTGGTGTTAACATTGTGAATATCACTGTTTTTAGTGTATAAATGTATATTTTGTCTAATATATAAGATGTTGGCGAAGATGAATTGTGATGCCACCGTGAGAATACCAATCTGTTTAAAAAAATCTCTCAAAGAAACTCTGGCACCGAGCTGGTAAATTGCTCGAACAGCTCGTTTCTGAAGAACAAATATATTTTGAATGTCAGCGGCTTTGCCCCAGAGCAGAATACCGTATGACATAACGCTATGAAAATAACTAAAATAGACTAACCGAGCTGTATCAACGTCAGTGTATTGTCTTACTTTCCTGACGGCGTAGGCGGCTGAACTGAGCCTTCCCGCTAGGCTTGATATATGTGGGCCCCACTGAAGTTTGGCATCTACTGTTATACCCAGAAAAACTGCCGAGTCTACAGTTTTAAGCATCTCTTTATCTAAAACGATGTTGGGTCCTAGATTTCTAACATTCGGTAAGGCAAACTTTATACATTTCGTTTTTTTAGCATTGAGAACTAAGTTATTTGTCGTAAACCAATCTGTAACCATTGAGAGTGCACTGTTTACGTCGTCAAAATCTTGTCTATTCCTGTCTACTTTAAAAATAAGAGAGGTGTCATCTGCAAACAGTACAACGTCACAGATACCCTTTAAATAGAATGGTAAGTCATTGATATACACTAAAAACAAGAATGGACCCAGTATTGAACCTTGAGGTACACCTAACTGAACTGGTAGCCCGGAAGATTTCACACCATTTACATCCACACATTGAAACCTATTATGTAAATATGAATTTATTACTTTAAGAGCTTCGTTTTGTACACCGTAATGATGTAGTTTACGCAAAAGCGTGTCATGGTGCACGCAATCAAAGGCTTTGGAAAGGTCACAGAAAATTCCAATAGCATTTTGCGAGTTCTCCCATGCGTTAAATATATGTTTCAGCAGAGCAACACCCGCATCTGTAGTCGAACGACCTTTAGTAAAGTCAATAGTCGCAGTACTACACAAGTTGCTACTGTATAGTCGCAGTACTACACAAGTTGCTACTCTATAGTCGCAGTACTACACAAGTTGCTAGTCCATAGTCGCAGTACTACACAAGTTGCTACTCTATAGTCGCAGTACTACACAAGTTGCTACTCTATAGTCGCAGTACTACACAAGTTGCTACTGTATAGTCGCAGTACTACACAAGTTGCTACTGTATAGTCGCAGTACTACACAAGTTGCTACTCTATAGTCGCAGTACTACACAAGTTGCTACTGTATAGTCGCAGTACTACACAAGTTGCTACTGTATAGTCGCAGTACAACACAAGTTGCTACTCTATAGTCGCAGTACTACACAAGTTGCTACTCTATAGTCGCAGTACTACACAAGTTGCTACTGTATAGTCGCAGTACTACACAAGTTGCTACTGTATAGTCGCAGTACAACACAAGTTGCTACTCTATAGTCGCAGTACTACACAAGTTGCTACTGTATAGTCGCAGTACTACACAAGTTGCTACTCTATAGTCGCAGTACTACACAAGTTGCTACTGTATAGTCGCAGTACTACGGAAGTTGCTACTGTATAGTCGCAGTACTACACAAGTTGCTACTCTATAGTCGCAGTACTACGGAAGTTGCTACTGTATAGTCGCAGTACTACACAAGTTGCTACTCTATAGTCGCAGTACTACGGAAGTTGCTACTGTATAGTCGCAGTACTACACAAGTTGCTACTGTATAGTCGCAGTACTACACAAGTTGCTACTGTATAGTCGCAGTACTACACAAGTTGCTACTCTATAGTCGCAGTACTACACAAGTTGCTACTGTATAGTCGCAGTACTACACAAGTTGCTACTCTATAGTCGCAGTACTACACAAGTTGCTAGTCCATAGTCGCAGTACTACACAAGTTGCTACTCTATAGTCGCAGTACTACACAAGTTGCTACTCTATAGTCGCAGTACTACACAAGTTGCTACTGTATAGTCGCAGTACTACACAAGTTGCTACTGTATAGTCGCAGTACTACACAAGTTGCTACTCTATAGTCGCAGTACTACACAAGTTGCTACTGTATAGTCGCAGTACTACACAAGTTGCTACTGTATAGTCGCAGTACAACACAAGTTGCTACTCTATAGTCGCAGTACTACACAAGTTGCTACTGTATAGTCGCAGTACTACACAAGTTGCTACTCTATAGTCGCAGTACTACACAAGTTGCTACTGTATAGTCGCAGTACTACACAAGTTGCTACTGTATAGTCGCAGTACAACACAAGTTGCTACTCTATAGTCGCAGTACTACGGAAGTTGCTACTGTATAGTCGCAGTACTACACAAGTTGCTACTGTATAGTCGCAGTACAACACAAGTTGCTACTCTATAGTCGCAGTACTACGGAAGTTGCTACTGTATAGTCGCAGTACTACACAAGTTGCTACTCTATAGTCGCAGTACTACGGAAGTTGCTACTGTATAGTCGCAGTACTACACACGTTGCTACTGTATAGTCGCAGTACTACACAAGTTGCTACTCTATAGTCGCAGTACTACGGAAGTTGCTACTGTATAGTCGCAGTACTACACAAGTTGCTACTCTATAGTCGCAGTACTACGGAAGTTGCTACTGTATAGTCGCAGTACTACACAAGTTGCTACTGTATAGTCGCAGTACTACACAAGTTGCTACTCTATAGTCGCAGTACTACACAAGTTGCTAGTCCATAGTCGCAGTACTACACAAGTTGCTATTCTATAGTCGCAGTACTACACAAGTTGCTACTCTATAGTCGCAGTACTACACAAGTTGCTAGTCCATAGTCGCAGTACTACACAAGTTGCTATTCTATAGTCGCAGTACTACACAAGTTGCTACTCTATAGTCGCAGTACTACACAAGTTGCTACTGTATAGTCGCAGTACTACACAAGTTGCTACTCTATAGTCGCAGTACTACACAAGTTGCTACTGTATAGTCGCAGTACTACACAAGTTGCTACTCTATAGTCGCAGTACTACGGAAGTTGCTACTGTATAGTCGCAGTACTACACAAGTTGCTACTGTATAGTCGCAGTACTACACAAGTTGCTACTGTATAGTCGCAGTACTACACAAGTTGCTACTCTATAGTCGCAGTACTACACAAGTTGCTAGTCCATAGTCGCAGTACTACACAAGTTGCTACTCTATAGTCGCAGTACTACACAAGTTGCTACTCTATAGTCGCAGTACTACGGAAGTTGCTACTGTATAGTCGCAGTACTACACAAGTTGCTACTCTATAGTCGCAGTACTACGGAAGTTGCTACTGTATAGTCGCAGTACTACACAAGTTGCTACTCTATAGTCGCAGTACTACACAAGTTGCTACTGTATAGTCGCAGTACTACACAAGTTGCTACTGTATAGTCGCAGTACTACACAAGTTGCTATTCTATAGTCGCAGTACTACACAAGTTGCTACTGTATAGTCGCAGTACTACACAAGTTGCTACTGTATAGTCGCAGTACTACACAAGTTGCTACTCTATAGTCGCAGTACTACACAAGTTGCTAGTCCATAGTCGCAGTACTACACAAGTTGCTACTCTATAGTCGCAGTACTACACAAGTTGCTACTGTATAGTCGCAGTACTACACAAGTTGCTACTGTATAGTCGCAGTACTACACAAGTTGCTACTCTATAGTCGCAGTACTACACAAGTTGCTACTGTATAGTCGCAGTACTACACAAGTTGCTACTCTATAGTCGCAGTACTACGGAAGTTGCTACTGTATAGTCGCAGTACTACACAAGTTGCTACTCTATAGTCGCAGTACTACGGAAGTTGCTACTGTATAGTCGCAGTACTACACAAGTTGCTACTCTATAGTCGCAGTACTACACAAGTTGCTACTGTATAGTCGCAGTACTACACAAGTTGCTACTGTATAGTCGCAGTACTACACAAGTTGCTACTCTATAGTCGCAGTACTACACAAGTTGCTACTGTATAGTCGCAGTACTACACAAGTTGCTACTCTATAGTCGCAGTACTACACAAGTTGCTAGTCCATAGTCGCAGTACTACACAAGTTGCTACTCTATAGTCGCAGTACTACACAAGTTGCTACTCTATAGTCGCAGTACTACACAAGTTGCTACTGTATAGTCGCAGTACTACACAAGTTGCTACTCTATAGTCGCAGTACTACGGAAGTTGCTACTGTATAGTCGCAGTACTACACAAGTTGCTACTCTATAGTCGCAGTACTACACAAGTTGCTACTGTATAGTCGCAGTACTACACAAGTTGCTACTCTATAGTCGCAGTACTACGGAAGTTGCTACTGTATAGTCGCAGTACTACACAAGTTGCTACTCTATAGTCGCAGTACTACACAAGTTGCTACTGTATAGTCGCAGTACTACACAAGTTGCTACTGTATAGTCGCAGTACTACACAAGTTGCTATTCTATAGTCGCAGTACTACATTAGTTGCTACTGTATAGTCGCAGTACTACACAAGTTGCTACTGTATAGTCGCAGTACTACACAAGTTGCTACTCTATAGTCGCAGTACTACACAAGTTGCTAGTCCATAGTCGCAGTACTACACAAGTTGCTACTCTATAGTCGCAGTACTACACAAGTTGCTACTGTATAGTCGCAGTACTACACAAGTTGCTACTCTATAGTCGCAGTACTACACAAGTTGCTACTGTATAGTCGCAGTACTACACAAGTTGCTACTCTATAGTCGCAGTACTACACAAGTTGCTAGTCCATAGTCGCAGTACTACACAAGTTGCTACTCTATAGTCGCAGTACTACGGAAGTTGCTACTGTATAGTAGCAGTACTACACAAGTTGCTACTCTATAGTCGCAGTACTACACAAGTTGCTACTGTATAGTCGCAGTACTACACAAGTTGCTACTGTATAGTCGCAGTACTACACAAGTTGCTACTGTATAGTCGCAGTACTACACAAGTTGCTACTCTATAGTCGCAGTACTACACAAGTTGCTACTGTATAGTCGCAGTACTACACAAGTTGCTACTGTATAGTCGCAGTACTACACAAGTTGCTACTCTATAGTCGCAGTACTACACAAGTTGCTACTCTATAGTCGCAGTACTACACAAGTTGCTACTCTATAGTCGCAGTACTACGGAAGTTGCTACTGTATAGTCGCAGTACTACACAAGTTGCTACTCTATAGTCGCAGTACTACACAAGTTGCTACTGTATAGTCGCAGTACTACACAAGTTGCTACTCTATAGTCGCAGTACTACGGAAGTTGCTACTGTATAGTCGCAGTACTACACAAGTTGCTACTCTATAGTCGCAGTACTACACAAGTTGCTACTGTATAGTCGCAGTACTACACAAGTTGCTACTGTATAGTCGCAGTACTACACAAGTTGCTATTCTATAGTCGCAGTACTACATTAGTTGCTACTGTATAGTCGCAGTACTACACAAGTTGCTACTGTATAGTCGCAGTACTACACAAGTTGCTACTCTATAGTCGCAGTACTACACAAGTTGCTAGTCCATAGTCGCAGTACTACACAAGTTGCTACTCTATAGTCGCAGTACTACACAAGTTGCTACTGTATAGTCGCAGTACTACACAAGTTGCTACTCTATAGTCGCAGTACTACACAAGTTGCTACTGTATAGTCGCAGTACTACACAAGTTGCTACTCTATAGTCGCAGTACTACACAAGTTGCTAGTCCATAGTCGCAGTACTACACAAGTTGCTACTCTATAGTCGCAGTACTACGGAAGTTGCTACTGTATAGTAGCAGTACTACACAAGTTGCTACTCTATAGTCGCAGTACTACACAAGTTGCTACTGTATAGTCGCAGTACTACACAAGTTGCTACTGTATAGTCGCAGTACTACACAAGTTGCTACTGTATAGTCGCAGTACTACACAAGTTGCTACTCTATAGTCGCAGTACTACACAAGTTGCTACTGTATAGTCGCAGTACTACACAAGTTGCTACTGTATAGTCGCAGTACTACACAAGTTGCTACTCTATAGTCGCAGTACTACACAAGTTGCTACTCTATAGTCGCAGTACTACACAAGTTGCTACTCTATAGTCGCAGTACTACACAAATTGCTACTCTATAGTCGCAGTACTACACAAGTTGCTACTGTATAGTCGCAGTACTACACAAGTTGCTACTCTATAGTCGCAGTACTACGGAAGTTGCTACTGTATAGTCGCAGTACTACACAAGTTGCTACTGTATAGTCGCAGTACTACACAAGTTGCTACTGTATAGTCGCAGTACTACACAAGTTGCTACTGTATAGTCGCAGTACTACACAAGTTGCTACTCTATAGTCGCAGTACTACACAAGTTGCTACTCTATAGTCGCAGTACTACACAAGTTGCTACTGTATAGTCGCAGTACTACACAAGTTGCTACTGTATAGTCGCAGTACTACACAAGTTGCTACTGTATAGTCGCAGTACTACACAAGTTGCTACTCTATAGTCGCAGTACTACGGAAGTTGCTACTGTATAGTCGCAGTACTACACAAGTTGCTACTCTATAGTCGCAGTACTACACAAGTTGCTACTGTATAGTCGCAGTACTACACAAGTTGCTACTCTATAGTCGCAGTACTACGGAAGTTGCTACTGTATAGTCGCAGTACTACACAAGTTGCTACTCTATAGTCGCAGTACTACACAAGTTGCTACTGTATAGTCGCAGTACTACACAAGTTGCTACTGTATAGTCGCAGTACTACACAAGTTGCTACTCTATAGTCGCAGTACTACACAAGTTGCTACTGTATAGTCGCAGTACTACACAAGTTGCTACTGTATAGTCGCAGTACTACACAAGTTGCTACTCTATAGTCGCAGTACTACACAAGTTGCTAGTCATAGTCGCAGTACTACACAAGTTGCTACTCTATAGTCGCAGTACTACACAAGTTGCTACTGTATAGTCGCAGTACTACACAAGTTGCTACTCTATAGTCGCAGTACTACACAAGTTGCTAGTCTATAGTCGCAGTACTACACAAGTTGCTACTCTATAGTCGTAGTACTACGCAAGTTGCTACTCTATAGTCGCAGTACTACACACGTTGCTACTGTATAGTCGCAGTACTACACAAGTTGCTACTCTATAGTCGCAGTACTACACAAGTTGCTACTGTATAGTCGCAGTACTACACAAGTTGCTACTCTATAGTCGCAGTACTACACAAGTTGCTAGTCATAGTCGCAGTACTACACAAGTTGCTATTCTATAGTCGCAGTACTACACAAGTTGCTACTCTATAGTCGCAGTACTACACAAGTTGCTACTGTATAGTCGCAGTACTACACAAGTTGCTACTGTATAGTCGCAGTACTACACAAGTTGCTACTCTATAGTCGCAGTACTACACAAGTTGCTAGTCATAGTCGCAGTACTACACAAGTTGCTAGTCCATAGTCGCAGTACTACACAAGTTGCTACTCTATAGTCGCAGTACTACACAAGTTGCTACTCTATAGTCGCAGTACTACACAAGTTGCTACTGTATAGTCGCAGTACTACACAAGTTGCTACTGTATAGTCGCAGTACTACACAAGTTGCTACTCTATAGTCGCAGTACTACACAAGTTGCTACTGTATAGTCGCAGTACTACACAAGTTGCTACTGTATAGTCGCAGTACAACACAAGTTGCTACTCTATAGTCGCAGTACTACACAAGTTGCTACTGTATAGTCGCAGTACTACACAAGTTGCTACTCTATAGTCGCAGTACTACACAAGTTGCTACTGTATAGTCGCAGTACTACACAAGTTGCTACTGTATAGTCGCAGTACTACACAAGTTGCTACTGTATAGTCGCAGTACTACACAAATTGCTACTCAATAGTCGCAGTACTACACAAGTTGCTACTGTATAGTCGCAGTACTACACAAGTTGCTACTCTATAGTCGCAGTACTACACAAGTTGCTAGTCCATAGTCGCAGTACTACACAAGTTGCTACTCTATAGTCGCAGTACTACACAAGTTGCTACTCTATAGTCGCAGTACTACACAAGTTGCTACTGTATAGTCGCAGTACTACACAAGTTGCTACTGTATAGTCGCAGTACTACACAAGTTGCTACTCTATAGTCGCAGTACTACACAAGTTGCTACTGTATAGTCGCAGTACTACACAAGTTGCTACTGTATAGTCGCAGTACAACACAAGTTGCTACTCTATAGTCGCAGTACTACACAAGTTGCTACTCTATAGTCGCAGTACTACACAAGTTGCTACTGTATAGTCGCAGTACTACACAAGTTGCTACTGTATAGTCGCAGTACAACACAAGTTGCTACTCTATAGTCGCAGTACTACACAAGTTGCTACTGTATAGTCGCAGTACTACACAAGTTGCTACTCTATAGTCGCAGTACTACACAAGTTGCTACTGTATAGTCGCAGTACTACGGAAGTTGCTACTGTATAGTCGCAGTACTACACAAGTTGCTACTCTATAGTCGCAGTACTACGAAGTTGCTACTGTATAGTCGCAGTACTACACAAGTTGCTACTCTATAGTCGCAGTACTACGGAAGTTGCTACTGTATAGTCGCAGTACTACACAAGTTGCTACTGTATAGTCGCAGTACTACACAAGTTGCTACTGTATAGTCGCAGTACTACACAAGTTGCTACTCTATAGTCGCAGTACTACACAAGTTGCTACTGTATAGTCGCAGTACTACACAAGTTGCTACTCTATAGTCGCAGTACTACACAAGTTGCTAGTCCATAGTCGCAGTACTACACAAGTTGCTACTCTATAGTCGCAGTACTACACAAGTTGCTACTCTATAGTCGCAGTACTACACAAGTTGCTACTGTATAGTCGCAGTACTACACAAGTTGCTACTGTATAGTCGCAGTACTACACAAGTTGCTACTCTATAGTCGCAGTACTACACAAGTTGCTACTGTATAGTCGCAGTACTACACAAGTTGCTACTGTATAGTCGCAGTACTACACAAGTTGCTACTCTATAGTCGCAGTACTACACAAGTTGCTACTGTATAGTCGCAGTACTACACAAGTTGCTACTCTATAGTCGCAGTACTACACAAGTTGCTACTGTATAGTCGCAGTACTACACAAGTTGCTACTGTATAGTCGCAGTACAACACAAGTTGCTACTCTATAGTCGCAGTACTACGGAAGTTGCTACTGTATAGTCGCAGTACTACACAAGTTGCTACTGTATAGTCGCAGTACAACACAAGTTGCTACTCTATAGTCGCAGTACTACGGAAGTTGCTACTGTATAGTCGCAGTACTACACAAGTTGCTACTCTATAGTCGCAGTACTACGAAGTTGCTACTGTATAGTCGCAGTACTACACAAGTTGCTACTGTATAGTCGCAGTACTACACAAGTTGCTACTCTATAGTCGCAGTACTACGGAAGTTGCTACTGTATAGTCGCAGTACTACACAAGTTGCTACTCTATAGTCGCAGTACTACGAAGTTGCTACTGTATAGTCGCAGTACTACACAAGTTGCTACTGTATAGTCGCAGTACTACACAAGTTGCTACTCTATAGTCGCAGTACTACACAAGTTGCTAGTCATAGTCGCAGTACTACACAAGTTGCTACTCTATAGTCGCAGTACTACACAAGTTGCTACTCTATAGTCGCAGTACTACACAAGTTGCTAGTCCATAGTCGCAGTACTACACAAGTTGCTATTCTATAGTCGCAGTACTACACAAGTTGCTACTCTATAGTCGCAGTACTACACAAGTTGCTACTGTATAGTCGCAGTACTACACAAGTTGCTACTCTATAGTCGCAGTACTACACAAGTTGCTACTGTATAGTCGCAGTACTACACAAGTTGCTACTCTATAGTCGCAGTACTACGGAAGTTGCTACTGTATAGTCGCAGTACTACACAAGTTGCTACTGTATAGTCGCAGTACTACACAAGTTGCTACTGTATAGTCGCAGTACTACACAAGTTGCTACTCTATAGTCGCAGTACTACACAAGTTGCTAGTCATAGTCGCAGTACTACACAAGTTGCTACTCTATAGTCGCAGTACTACACAAGTTGCTACTCTATAGTCGCAGTACTACACAAGTTGCTACTGTATAGTCGCAGTACTACACAAGTTGCTACTCTATAGTCGCAGTACTACACAAGTTGCTACTGTATAGTCGCAGTACTACACAAGTTGCTACTCTATAGTCGCAGTACTACGAAGTTGCTACTGTATAGTCGCAGTACTACACAAGTTGCTACTCTATAGTCGCAGTACTACACAAGTTGCTACTGTATAGTCGCAGTACTACACAAGTTGCTACTGTATAGTCGCAGTACTACACAAGTTGCTACTCTATAGTCGCAGTACTACACAAGTTGCTACTGTATAGTCGCAGTACTACACAAGTTGCTACTGTATAGTCGCAGTACTACACAAGTTGCTACTCTATAGTCGCAGTACTACACAAGTTGCTACTCTATAGTCGCAGTACTACGAAGTTGCTACTGTATAGTCGCAGTACTACACAAGTTGCTACTCTATAGTCGCAGTACTACGAAGTTGCTACTGTATAGTCGCAGTACTACACAAGTTGCTACTCTATAGTCGCAGTACTACACAAGTTGCTACTGTATAGTCGCAGTACTACACAAGTTGCTACTCTATAGTCGCAGTACTACACGAAGTTGCTACTGTATAGTCGCAGTACTACACAAGTTGCTACTCTATAGTCGCAGTACTACACAAGTTGCTACTGTATAGTCGCAGTACTACACAAGTTGCTACTCTATAGTCGCAGTACTACACAAGTTGCTACTGTATAGTCGCAGTACTACACAAGTTGCTACTCTATAGTCGCAGTACTACACAAGTTGCTACTCTATAGTCGCAGTACTACACAAGTTGCTACTGTATAGTCGCAGTACTACACAAGTTGCTACTCTATAGTCGCAGTACTACACAAGTTGCTACGTCATAGTCGCAGTACTACACAAGTTGCTACTGTATAGTCGCAGTACTACACAAGTTGCTACTCTATAGTCGCAGTACTACACAAGTTGCTACTGTATAGTCGCAGTACTACACAAGTTGCTACTCTATAGTCGCAGTACTACGAAGTTGCTACTGTATAGTCGCAGTACTACACAAGTTGCTACTCTATAGTCGCAGTACTACACAAGTTGCTACTGTATAGTCGCAGTACTACACAAGTTGCTACTCTATAGTCGCAGTACTACGGAAGTTGCTACTGTATAGTCGCAGTACTACACAAGTTGCTACTCTATAGTCGCAGTACTACACAAGTTGCTACTGTATAGTCGCAGTACTACACAAGTTGCTACTGTATAGTCGCAGTACTACACAAGTTGCTACTCTATAGTCGCAGTACTACACAAGTTGCTACTGTATAGTCGCAGTACTACACAAGTTGCTACTGTATAGTCGCAGTACTACACAAGTTGCTACTCTATAGTCGCAGTACTACACAAGTTGCTAGTCATAGTCGCAGTACTACACAAGTTGCTACTCTATAGTCGCAGTACTACACAAGTTGCTACTGTATAGTCGCAGTACTACACAAGTTGCTACTCTATAGTCGCAGTACTACACAAGTTGCTACTGTATAGTCGCAGTACTACACAAGTTGCTACTCTATAGTCGCAGTACTACACAAGTTGCTACTGTATAGTCGCAGTACTACACAAGTTGCTACTCTATAGTCGCAGTACTACACAAGTTGCTACTGTATAGTCGCAGTACTACACAAGTTGCTACTCTATAGTCGCAGTACTACACAAGTTGCTACTGTATAGTCGCAGTACTACACAAGTTGCTACTCTATAGTCGCAGTACTACACAAGTTGCTACTGTATAGTCGCAGTACTACACAAGTTGCTACTCTATAGTCGCAGTACTACACAAGTTGCTACTGTATAGTCGCAGTACTACACAAGTTGCTACTGTATAGTCGCAGTACTACACAAGTTGCTACTCTATAGTCGCAGTACTACACAAGTTGCTACTGTATAGTCGCAGTACTACACAAGTTGCTACTCGTATAGTCGCAGTACTACACAAGTTGCTACTGTATAGTCGCAGTACTACACAAGTTGCTACTCTATAGTCGCAGTACTACACAAGTTGCTACTGTATAGTCGCAGTACTACACAAGTTGCTACTCTATAGTCGCAGTACTACACAAGTTGCTACTGTATAGTCGCAGTACTACACAAGTTGCTACTCTATAGTCGCAGTACTACACAAGTTGCTACTCTATAGTCGCAGTACTACACAAGTTGCTACTGTATAGTCGCAGTACTACACAAGTTGCTACTCTATAGTCGCAGTACTACACAAGTTGCTACTGTATAGTCGCAGTACTACACAAGTTGCTACTCTATAGTCGCAGTACTACACAAGTTGCTACTGTATAGTCGCAGTACTACACAAGTTGCTACTGTATAGTCGCAGTACTACACAAGTTGCTACTCTATAGTCGCAGTACTACACAAGTTGCTACTCTATAGTCGCAGTACTACACAAGTTGCTACTCTATAGTCGCAGTACTACACAAGTTGCTACTGTATAGTCGCAGTACTACACAAGTTGCTACTCTATAGTCGCAGTACTACACAAGTTGCTACTGTATAGTCGCAGTACTACACAAGTTGCTACTCTATAGTCGCAGTACTACACAAGTTGCTACTGTATAGTCGCAGTACTACACAAGTTGCTACTCTATAGTCGCAGTACTACACAAGTTGCTACTCTATAGTCGCAGTACTACACAAGTTGCTACTGTATAGTCGCAGTACTACACAAGTTGCTACTCTATAGTCGCAGTACTACACAAGTTGCTACTGTATAGTCGCAGTACTACACAAGTTGCTACTCTATAGTCGCAGTACTACACAAGTTGCTACTCTATAGTCGCAGTACTACACAAGTTGCTACTGTATAGTCGCAGTACTACACAAGTTGCTACTCTATAGTCGCAGTACTACACAAGTTGCTACTCTATAGTCGCAGTACTACACAAGTTGCTACTCTATAGTCGCAGTACTACACAAGTTGCTACTGTATAGTCGCAGTACTACACAAGTTGCTACTCTATAGTCGCAGTACTACACAAGTTGCTACTGTATAGTCGCAGTACTACACAAGTTGCTACTCTATAGTCGCAGTACTACACAAGTTGCTACTGTATAGTCGCAGTACTACACAAGTTGCTACTCTATAGTCGCAGTACTACACAAGTTGCTACTCTATAGTCGCAGTACTACACAAGTTGCTACTGTATAGTCGCAGTACTACACAAGTTGCTACTCTATAGTCGCAGTACTACACAAGTTGCTACTGTATAGTCGCAGTACTACACAAGTTGCTACTCTATAGTCGCAGTACTACACAAGTTGCTACTGTATAGTCGCAGTACTACACAAGTTGCTACTCTATAGTCGCAGTACTACAAGTTGCTACTGTATAGTCGCAGTACTACACAAGTTGCTACTCTATAGTCGCAGTACTACACAAGTTGCTACTGTATAGTCGCAGTACTACACAAGTTGCTACT